>CM019064.1:279958028-281194919 GCA_009667805.1 Leptobrachium leishanense | reverse complement strand
TATGCTGCTTTATTGGGATCAGTAAAGAATATAATATCTAAAAATCCACAACAGTGCTGGTGTATAGTTATTTCCTAGTGAGGTGAGACTAACCCGAGGTTTATTCAGCGGCTCCTCCGGGAGTGAGCGCTACACATATCTTACGCAATCTTTGTGTTGTGCAGGTACGCAGATTTCATTGAAAAAAAAAGCTGCAGGGACTTCCACGTTTCAGAAGCCCTAAGTTGACAGGGACAAACAACAGTCAGAGGAAGAAAAGGTGAGTATTTTATTCTGGGGAAAAAGGGGGGGTTTGATTACAGTGTCCCTTTATTATCTAGCCTATAAACGTGCAAAATAATCCCCTGAAAGCCTGCAGTTTGGTGTATATAGACAGCCTGGTGGTACACTGTTACACTCAAAATCCCATTTTACTGCTGTGCCCCACAATCCCTATAGGCTAATGATACATGTGGCATTTGTGCTCCTGACTTCCTTGCTATCCATTCCCTGACTGTAGCCAAATGCATTCTGTGTATCATATAGTAGGAAGCTGGACAGTCTACTGCAAATAGTATCATGGAGGTTTTTAGAAAATGCAGTAATGTCAAACAGGTATCTTTTTATAATCTTTATATATTAGAGAGTTAATTTTGCCTCTTGCTATGAATATGTTATCTGCATACTACCTGCTTTCTGGCCTGGAGTGACATGAGATGGTGTAAGCATATGACAGGGCATTCCTCTAAGCATTAAAAGTAGGCTGGTCATTAATCATTTATTGCGAGTCATGGATGCACCTTATGTACTGTGTTATAAAATATTGTATTTCTCTAGAAGTCTATTACATTTATCTTTTGCTACGTAGAAAAAATCCACACAGCCCAGTGGAGCATTTCACATCTACCAGTGTGCATCTAATAGATGTATAAAGGGACAGCTGTCATCGGACACATGCTGTGGAATTAATAGAGAAATTTACTATTTGATTTAGTTCATGAAAATCCCCCAGAGCGCAATGTATGAGACAAAAAAAAGCATTGCAAAAGTTTTTTACACTTTATTCAGTATAAAATGTCTTCTTGCCTTAGCTGTTTTTTTTAAGATAATACAAAAAGTCCACTACTGTGACAATAGGGTAATGGTGAGGTTATTTCTCACGTGAAAAGACAACGATTCAAAGTGATGTGCATCCTAACCAAGACAAGACTTGATAGTCTAGACACTTATCAAATGTAGACATACTATTTGAAAAGTCTTTAGAAGCATTTAAAAAGTTAAATGTGCAGCAGCTAACAGATTGGTGTCCATCATACATCAGAATACAAACTGGAAGCCGCATCCTCTTTCAACTCAATTCATAGAGCTCAAGTCTTGACTGATCTTCTTCACTATGGACTCAGCTTCAAGCCAGCAGGAGTCCTAGATCATGGGTTGTTCATTTTGCGCTAAATGTTATCCACTAACAGATTGCTGTGGCTTCTGTCCAACATGTTGGTCAAAAAAAGGCAGCGTGATCTGGCCATGGAACCACTGGGTCAGGGACTACTGAAATTCAAATCAATTCCACGAAGACAATCTGGACATGCTACTTGACAAGGGAACGTTGGTGAAAAGGATTTATGCCACAGTATTGTCATGTCATATTGCTGGGTTGTTCTCCCGCAGGGACTCCATGCCGTTCCTTCGGCAGCATGGATCAATTGGTCAGTCCTCCCTCCTGCGGTGACCTATCTCCTTTCCACAGGCATTGCGTGATGAATAGCAGTATCTGAACCTCCGGCGCCTGGCTACTTTTCTGGAGGCCGGTGCCGGAGCACTTGGATCGTCGCAGCTCTCACCTGTCCCACATAATCCAAGATGGCATCAGACGTGCCAAGGCCAGAGCTCAGGAGGTGTGGTGCGGCCTGGTTGTGGGCATTCCCAGAGCTCAGCTGGATCCTCCAATAGTGGAACAGGAGCCCTCCCAGGAGGGTAGTTCCACTCTACCCCACCATATACACTGCCAGACAGGCAGTGTCTACTCACTTGTGTTGTGCAGCATCCTGATTTGAGGTCTGCTAATTAGGAAACCATTTTCTCCTGCTCTACCAGTGTACCAGTTCCCTTGGCTTGTCTCCCCACTCCTGAATTGCTGCCACCTGCCCTAATCTCGGGCACTCTCTTTGATCATGCTTTTGCAATTACCCCTTTAGATATTGCACCTGTGACCCCACGTCCCAAATTTCTACCTCTCATCATCCTCTACCCTACCCAAGTGTAACAAGCAAAGAGGAGAAGAAAATACAAAAGAACCTTATTGTGGACAATCATGGACACATGGGCAACACAGTGAGTGAGGCACATTAAAAAGGAGACTCAAGGTTCTACTGGGGAAATTGTGGCTTTGGGTCCAAAGAGGATAATTGACGCAGAAGATCCCAAGGGCAGAGCATAGTACCCTAAAAAGGCAGCCTACTTGCCGGTTCTTAACTGTTTATTGACCATGTGAGGAATTGTTCGAATGAGAAACTAATTAGGAACGAAGGAGGTTTAAGAATTTTCACCGTATATTACACAAGAGGAAAGGGGGCGTGAGTTCCTTTGTTCTATGGGATCAGGCGGGGGTGTCCTTGTTTTTATGGGAGGAAACATGGCTCTTTGTGATTGGGTACAATGGGGAGATAAACAGGAAAGGAGGGGAAGGGAAGTTATAAAAGGCTGTGCGTGAGACAAGTTTGGTATTGCAACTAATTTTCTTTTACTAAGAACTTTAGAGACAGGGCGTCGGCGAGCTCCATTTTTACCATCACCATCATCGTATGAAAACCAATGACTGGATGACTGGATAAGTATTACTTGCTGTATCAATCTGTTATGCATACTCTATTATCATAAGTCTGCTATATATATATATATATATATATATATATATATATTCCTAGTTCCATTATTTATTGTAAGGATAGGTGTGGGTTTCCCATTGTATGGATTTGTAGTTTTATTTAGTGGACGCTTATTTATATTTGTTTCAATTTGCAATACTGTATTCCTTGTTCATTTGGTGTCCAGCTGCGTGATAGTAATTTCTAATGCGTTAGTGATATGCGATAACTCTGCCAGAATTCAGTGATTTGTTTTGTTTGATGTTATTAGGGGCATTAGGATTTCCAGTGATTTTCCTTTGGCTGTTTGTGGACGGCTGTGCCTTATTAGTTTATGTGCTCAGTATAGCGCATGACTGACTGTCCAATTTTAGTATCTTTAAAATCATCCATGTATGCAGGAAAAATCATAATAAGCACCCATATAGACACCGTAAACAAAGCACAGGGCATCACTATACACGCATGTGCCACTCAACATGCACACAGTAGGAACTTATTATACATAGTGAAATGACACGTAGGACCTCTGTATAACACACAAAGTCACGCTAATGATGTAGCTATCATACACCCTGAAATCACGAAATTCCTCTCTATAACACACTGAAATCACTAATGTAGTATAACACTAAGGAAAATTAAAAATAAATAAATAAATAAAAATAATAATAATGTGTGTGTGTGGGTGTGTATATGGGTGTGTATGTATATGTATGTGTATGTGTATATATATATATGTATATATATATGTATATACAGATGTGTATATATATATATATAGGCGTATGTATGTGTATATAATAAACATAAAAGTAAAATAAATACTTGCTATAACATGCCGTAATCACATAATAGAAACACACTGAAACCTAGCCATGGCACACGGAGACAACACAAAGGGAAGGTAATCACACATAGGAATTTGATATAACAGATTGAATCACTGGACATTAGTCACTATAACTCTATAGTTGTATTCTCAAGCAGCTTCACATGCTGGCCTTTTATGTGGGTTATGATTTACAGGGTTATTCAAAGAGCTGTGTGTTTTAAATAATGTTGGAGTAACCCCAAGGGCTAAGCAATAAGTTGATAAACAAATTAATTTGTATACTGTATTTAAGTTCACTATTTTACTTGTTGCAATTTTAAAGTGACAAAGCAGCAATGTACAATCTTTTGTTTTGAGCACTTGCTACAGTTGAGTAAATAATTATTTAGAACGGTAACTTTGTCTTTATTGAGGGAGAGGAGAGACTTATTTCAGGAATAGAGGAAACATGAGCAGTAACTCACTCATATTTCACACTTGTACCATCATCATAATAAAGCCTGCGAGTGGATAAGTATTAAGTGTATTTATTCGGGGAATTTGAAGCTATGTTGATAATATACTATATGCGTGTGTGTGTGTAATCTATTGGGTTAAATACGCGCTAATTTATCCGTTCTAGTGATTTGCATTGTTAGCTAGAATATGCTCGTTGATATTTGCTTCACTTTGTAATACTTGATCAAACCTTATTAGTTGTATAATCTGTATGATCTTATAAGCATAGGTAGTCAGTGACCGCATGGCTGGCAGCCATCTTAAACCTCAAAAAGTCACATGTGCTTCTACCAAGGAGGAGTGCTGCAGCAGTAACTGTACAATCTGTTTAAACTTACATTTGCGCAACTAAATTAATCCAGATTGTTTCTGCCATATTTATGAATATATAGCAATTACTAACCAAATACACATCTAAATGTGTCTGTTATAATTTCTGAAGAGGCTTATCAACTAAACAGTGATTCTGTATGTTAGCAAGGGCTGTGTCATTAGGTTAGTTCGGTTGCTTTAACTTCGGGTCTATAGATTAATATACTAAGCAAGAATCAGTTTCATTGTGGATGGAGGTTAAAAACTTTCACATGTGCAGATTGGTTCTATTGATAAGGAATTCCAGCCAGCCCTGAAGATTCATAAGATGGAGGACAATGGAGCCACTTATGTACAGAACATCTATGCTCTTTCTCAACTCAAAATGGAGACAGCGTTATTTACATTTCGCAATGGGAAAGAACAATGGCTGAGATAACAGTGAGCTGGTGACCTTATTTGCTGGGGGGAGGGGAGGGGCTGATGGAAGCATGTGAAAACAAAAGGAATTCATTACTTACAGGGGGGTGTACACTATACAAAGACTGGATCGTAATACAGAGGTTACTCTATACAGAGGGAAGACAATACTCTACATGATACACAGAGTAAGGGAATGTAAGGAAAATACATACAAATAAACATTGGGACGGCCGTTTCTTTGCAGAGGCAATAAGTAGGGAAGATGTTTCTGTTAGCTACCATTCATTCAATCAGGTGGTGATTTTGGTAAGGGTAGCTGGCGAGGGGACAGAGTTACCTATGCTTGATCTAGAGGCAGCCTTCAGGCCGTACCGCTGTGTCCAGGGGGTTTCCTTTTAATGGGGTGTAAATTCGATGGGTAATTTTACATTGATATCTGTTTACCCATTGGGGTGGGCAATATCCCGTGCTCCCTTTTTTAAAGGCTTCCTACTTTTTTGCATTGCTTAGTGGAGAAGAGAGCGGGGAGGAGACGTATAGTACATTACTTGGACGATTTCATGGAAGCGGGTCCCAAAGGGACTGGAGAATGAGGTAGGATCGGGGGGGGGGACAAATAAATTTAGTTGTCAGGGAGAATTGTAGGTGGTTTGGGGGGGAATGGCCAGACATTAAGATCAAATGGTCTAGTGCAATTTCAAATGGTGAGCAGGCAAATGGCCCAGGAATGGATTCAATGGATGGGTGCAAAGCTTGGTGTTTCTGGAATTTTTTATTTTCCAATCGTCGGGGCAATACCATTGTGGGGATAGAATTAAAAAATAAATAAATAAATAAATAAATAAAAAATAAAAATATATAAAAAAAAAAAAACTGTGGGGATAGAATTAAAAAATAAATAAATAATAAATAAATAAAAAATAAATATATAAAAAAAAAAAACTGTGGGGGATAGAATTAAAAAATAAATAAATAAATAAATAAAAAATAAATATCTAAAAAAAAAAAAAATATCCCTCCCCCCCTTTTTTAATTTTGCGTCTGATATTCAAGGTGTGGTGCAAGTGCTGAATAACATGTCTGCATCAGCACCGCAGGTTGTAGCCTATGTCAGGTATTTGGTGTTGATATGTTGTCTGCATCATCACCGCAGGTTGTAGCATGTGTCAGGTATTTGGTGTTGATATGTTTGAAAAGCAATATTAATTTCACGGCAAATCACATACCGGGGGTAAGGAAGGTGGTGGTGGATACATTGTCCAGTTTCAGGTGGGATGTGTCCCGACATTTGGCACCGGGAGGAGGAAAGAATAAAAAAAAAAAAAAAAAAAAAAAAAAAAAAAAAAAAATCAGGGTGAAGAATGCCCTCCATTTCTTTTCCAGATGGGGAGCAGTTAGAGGGCATCAATGATTAGGAGAGGAGATTGTTGTTGCAGAAGACATGGGCACCATAGAGCAAGCAGTGAAAGGGTTGGATCGAGTTTTAAAGGGACAGAGGAGGTAGGGCAGAATGTTGTGTTCAAATAGCTACTGAAGTTCGGCGGTAAGTCAATAAAGGACGGCTTGGAACTATTTAGTGGTATTTCATACTTTGCTCGGTTAAAGGAAGAGGAGGACTGGGCTAAACAATTCGTGGTGTGGAAGATCTTGACAGCAGAGTACAAGTAGGAGATAAGATGGAGCTGATAACAATCTTTGTAGGGCAGCATTTGTTTTAGTTTTACAGCTGCCCTAAGGATTGAGGAAACAATTGCTCTAGGTGCCCATGGTGGGGAAGTATGCCCAGTGGTATGTATCAGGGGATACTTGGAGGCGACTCCTTCAAACGGTCGCATGTTCTGGGGGCACAAGGGTGGTACTAACTTGTCCGGGTATCAATTCAAAATGGTTCCGCAGCAGGCCACGGAGGGGCTTGGTGGAAAGAGGAGTTATGTTTGCCACCATTCTTTCAGGATAGGAGCTGCTGGTACTGAGGCAGAATTGGGTTACCCAAAGGATCGAAGTAAAAAGATGGGGAGATGGAAATGGGAAGTATATAGGAAATATGTGAGGTCATTAAAGAAATGAAGGGAAAACTTATGTGGAACAATTGTTTTGTTTTAATAATAATAATTTGTTTCCTTGTTTCTTTTGGTTTCTTTTCAGTTCGGGTACACTGTGTGTGTGTGTGCATTACAGTTAATAGTTTACATTTTGGTTATTTGCAGGACACGCAATGAGAGTGCGGATCCTGGGACACTCCTATGTGCACTGGATGGAGAGTCATGCTGCTGGCACCAAGAGAGGAGCAACCCCGGGGTGCAGCGTAATTGAAGTAGGGATTAGATGGATAGGGAAGCAAGGTAGGGGGTGGGGCAGTTATTGGGAATAGTAAAGACATCCAGGATAAAGTGGGGTAAGCCAGATATTATGGTACTACATTTAGGGGACAGCTAGAGAAGAGATAGGTATTGTGAGTGGTGAAATAGCGGCCTGGCACGTGGGGATGCAATGGTAGGGGGAGGGTCTGCAGGGTACGGGGTGAGTGTGGTTTCGTACGGCCAAGCTCAGGTGCCTTCCTGGTTTGCAGATCCTCTCGGCCTGCTATTTGCGATATAAAGAGACCCCTGAGCAGATGTGTGGTCATCCTGCTTAGCCACGTGGGGCCGCTATTTCTGGGCAATATGTGTGGCAACACACTCTTCATTGAAGGCGCGATAAGGAGCCTTTTGTGGGGTAAGGAAAGGTCACGGGTTTTTTATTTGGTGGCAGTAAAAAGAGGGTCCTCGTTTTTGGTGGCGGCGAAATAGGCGGCCTGGCACGTGGAGGGCGATAGTGGGGGGATGGTCTGCAGGGTACGGGGTGAGTGTGGTTCGTATGGCCAAGCTCAAGTGCCTTTCTGGTTTGCAGATCCTCTCGGCCTGCTATCTGCCATAAAATAAACTGAGCAGATGTGTGGTCAGCCTGCTTAGCCACGTGGGGCGCTATTTCTGGGCAATGCTTGTGGTGCATTGCAGTTGCCAGTGTTATCTGGCTGCCAGTGTTATCTGGTGTAGCGAATTTGGCATACGAGGATCGATAATAATAATTCTGCCTTAGAGGCAAAGAATTTGGCCTTAAGTAATAAAAGACGTGACCTTTTCTAAATGCCAATACTTTGTTGTGTTTTTATTTACGGGAAGGGGGGGGAGGCGGGGAGGGAGGGCCTTGGGGGAGGTTTGTAGGTTTAAGAAGGTAACTTACATGGGAGAAGATGTAAGAAGAGAATAGGGGTATAATTCTTAGTTCGAATGAGAAACTAATTAGGAACGAAGGAGGTTTAAGAATTTTCACCGTATTACACAAGAGGAAAGGGGGCGTGAGTTCCTTTGTTCTATGGGATCAGGCGGGGGTGTCCTTGTTTTTATGGGAGGAAACATGGCTCTTTGTGATTGGGTACAATGGGGAGATAAACAGGAAAGGAGGGGGAAGAGAAGTTATAAAAGGCTGTGCGTGAGACAAGTTTGGTATTGCAACTAATTTTCTTTTACTCCCACCCAACCCACCCTGTTTTATTTTCTCTTTCAGAGATGCTGGTTTCTCTACAACGTCGGAAAGGTCACGCAGCAGAAGCACCACAGATAGGGGCAATGGAGTGGTGATTTCACTACTCATGCAAGACCGCCTGTGGTTTCCCATATGGAAATATGCCGTGTCGCATGAACCTGGTTCATGGTTTAAATGGCCATGTCTGGGGGATTGTATAAATATCGACATGGTTAGTTTACCTATTGCATCAAGTGATACACCATGTTACATGAAGCCAGCCCGAGGTTTTTTGAACGGCCAGGGTTGGGGGATTGTCTTTGATAAAAGCATGGTTAGAGTAGTTATTATCGATCAGACAGTATCCCAAGATTGGGGTACTTTACCATGTGGCAGGAAGCCAGCTGGTGGTTTGTTCGGCCACAGCTGGGGGATTGCGCTTTAAGATGGACATGGTTTAGGTTAGGGAGGAGCGGCGAAATAGGCGGCCTGGCACGTGGAGGGCGATAGTGGGGGGATGGTCTGCAGGGTACGGGGTGAGTGTGGTTCGTATGGCCAAGCTCAAGTGCCTTTCTGGTTTGCAGATCCTCTCGGCCTGCTATCTGCCATAAAATAAACTGAGCAGATGTGTGGTCAGCCTGCTTAGCCACGTGGGGCGCTATTTCTGGGCAATGCTTGTGGTGCATTGCAGTTGCCAGTGTTATCTGGCTGCCAGTGTTATCTGGTGTAGCGAATTTGGCATACGAGGATCGATAATAATAATTCTGCCTTAGAGGCAAAGAATTTGGCCTTAAGTAATAAAAGACGTGACCTTTTCTAAATGCCAATACTTTGTTGTGTTTTTATTTACGGGAAGGGGGGGGAGGCGGGGAGGGAGGGCCTTGGGGGAGGTTTGTAGGTTTAAGAAGGTAACTTACATGGGAGAAGATGTAAGAAGAGAATAGGGGTATAATTCTTAATGACATTAGAGTTATAATAGCAGGAAAAGCAGAATTATTGAATAGGCTGATAGAAAGAGATTAACAGACATAAAAAAATGTTGACATATGGCTAGGGTAGAGATGATAAGCAGCAGCGAAAAAAGAGAATACAAATAGGGAAAAAATAAAACAAAAAGTGATGTGCAAGGGACCAGAAATTTGGATCTTTATATACTTAATGTATTTTTTTAGATTGATGAATGGGTTTTGGATAGTGTGGAACTCATTTTCACTTCTGTATCTGCTCAGTTACACTGATGATAGTAGTAATGCTCGCCTCCCATTCCTTGCTGGCACTGTGACCCTTAGCAGTAGATTAATAGTGATGTCAACCATTGATGTCATTCAGAATGTTGCCACTATATCTATGTACACATTTTATTATCTCCCTGATACAGTTGGAGCTCTAACTGATTTTAACCTAGACCAGAGGTCTGCAACCTTGGCTTTCCATATGTTTTGGAACTACATTTCCATAGCAGAGCATAATTTATTTATTTTATATATTTATAAAGTATTTTACAAGGAAATATACATTGAGATTTCTTTCGTTTTCAAGTATGTCCTGGGTTCAAGAACATTGAATTTTTACAGTAGGGTACAGAAATACAAAGTCATTAGAGTTATAGTTCCAAAGAATCTGGGGTCTTGAGCTCTATTCAGGAGCCATCCGTGATGAAAACAATATATTAATAAATAAGCCTCTTTTTAGAAGTGGTGCATTTATGGGATTCTGACCATTCTTTTCACCTTGAAGGGAATTTGTGCGTAAAACAGACAACCTCATTCTGTGCTGATTCTCCGTCTGTTCTGCTCCTCCCTGTTGTAAATTTTTTGCATGCAATGGCCATTTCTCTAAACTCTATTTCCTACTTACAGTCACACTTCAATTCCATCCTTTCTTCTGCTGTCCCACCCAGCCCCTATCCTAATAATATAAGCTCCTTTTTCCAGCTGCTACACTTCTCGCGATTTTACCTTATCATGCCTAAGCTCTTGGTCTATCATCATGCATGGTCTGTTATATTCTCTCTGGTAATTATCTCCACACCCCCCCTGCCCTCTTTTGTTTCACTTGCCTTAGTCCCTTAGAATGTAAACTCACGGGATGTGTGGCTGAGCACTTGTATAAAGTGCTGTATTAGCAGGACAATTATCCTACAGACAGGGGCGTCTGTTCCTTATGTTCTATTATTTTTTATGTCACCTGTTCGTGCTTCCCATTGTAAAGCTCTACAGACACTGTTGTCGCTGTATAACTATTTGTAACTGGTAGTACCCCACATGTGTTCAAGCTTGAGAGTGGTGGTCATGCAAGTGAGTATGAAAACTGTTGAAAGCAGTACATGCTAATGAAAAGTAGCACAAGCACACATAGGGCTCTATTTAATTCAGCTTGATCCCAAATATTTCCCCATTTACAGCCACAATTCAGCCATTTTTTGTTTTGACATATTTAATTAAGGGTTTACAGCGATTTCGATTCCCACTAAACTATCGGCTCAGTTATCTGCACACGCACCTTTGCTAGATAATGGAAATATCAGCTTTAGTAATTCAAATCAGTTTTTCGATATGCCGGTAGCAGACAATATACTGAGTACTGAACGGGGTTTTTATATGATTCTTCAGGCACGGAAACAGAGAAACTCAAACTAAAACCTTTATTCAAATATTGGATTTTAAAATACACATGCTCAGTAGCCATAATCAACATGATGCGGACTATGGCGGGTGCAATGTATGTTAATAATTACTTCATATCACTGCCAATATTATAGCAATAACTAATGCACCATTAACATAAACTAAGTAGACCAGCCCCCTTTTCATAAATGTTTTTATCATATTTAGTTTTATGCTATGGTCATTTGGCTCACCTAATAATTAAAATATCGGTCTCTATCTGCTGATATTGTTTTCATTCAATCTGCCAAAAGAATTAAATGGGGCCCATAGTGTTTATATTTGGTTGTTGAGTGTAGAGTCTAGGAAAAAAAGACTATGACGGCACTTTCATGGACTGAAGACTCACAGTAAATGTTCTGACACCTATTGTCATTTCAAAGGTGGGATTTGAAGGAAACGTAAATATTTTGGTCATTGAAGTGGAACTGATCAAACCGGGGCAGAGCCAGTGTCACTTTCATGTAGTTGATAAATAATGCCAAATAATGTAATAAACCACAAAGAAGATAAATATAAGAAGGGAGGTCTTCTGAGACGTGGATTTATGGGTAACCAGGAGCAAAACCAAGCAGTAGACAAGGTGAAAAAATACATGAATATTGGAGCATAAGGGAAATGACTTGTCATAGCTGTAGGCTGCATGTCACAACTAGGCATGTCATGACAAGGTTACATGGCACGATGATACATGATTCATAAATGGAGACAACTACAGAGATTTTTTCGAAAATGTAGATGAATTGAAAACAACAATTAATCACACTTCATGTCTTATAGAAGGCTCCTAATGGAAGATATCGTTTGTATCTCAAAGTGTAAATA
This sequence comes from Leptobrachium leishanense, assembly GCA_009667805.1. Taxonomy (NCBI): domain Eukaryota; kingdom Metazoa; phylum Chordata; class Amphibia; order Anura; family Megophryidae; genus Leptobrachium; species Leptobrachium leishanense. Next base: position 281,183,013 of record CM019064.1, on the reverse strand, counting down.
CAGCATAATTTCTTGTAGTACAATAATTTATTAAAACTATGTATATTTTAACAATTCAAGACATATATTTAATGCTTTAAAATCCTGCACATGATGGGTCATCTGCACCACCACCCATAATATTAATAAGAATTGTCTGCCGGAAAATACATCCAGTAGTACTACCAATGGCTCGATCCTAATCATTTCAATGTTTAGACAATTACCTATAGTGCCAATATCCCAGTTCTAACATGGTTAAATTTGGTTCCTAAATGAGTGTGAAATTATAATTTAAAAGGGTTTTGTATCATTTCAAAGCAGAAGACTTCAAATGGGTAGATGGGGGTGATTGAGTGGAGACAAGCTTGCAGTTAAATTTAATAAAATTGGAAATAGCTATTGATAATTAGGGCTGAGTAAAGTATTTAACCCCTTTAGTGTTGAGCTATTTTAAATACTTTTTGCTCTGCCTAGTATTTGCAGTAATTTTATTGAAGAACCTTCTCAGATTATATTTTTGGGTTTTTTTTTCAGGAGACTCAGTGGTATTAATGTTAAATGATATATATATCTTAAGTTCATCATGCCTACCGTTGTTGTTCTTACAGAAGGCAAAAACATTTTCACAAGTTTCAAACTAAAACAGTTTTCTGACTAAACTATGATCATGTACGGTAATCACACACTGCTCTAAATCAGTTATATATCAAGTCAGCTATGATTATTCTTTCAGAAGGTCATGTTATTTTTTAATGTTGAATCTATATCAGCCATGGTTAGTGTTGATTTCCATGACTTCTTCAAAAATGCTGCTTGATGTCTGTCATACATCTCCCTGTTGAGTACTCTGTAGACTTTGTGAAGCCAAGCCATATTCACATTGTCAGAAACCAATGGGCTGAATAGTTATATTGCTTGTGGATTTTAATGTAAGTGTTCATGGATGTTTACTGGTCAATGGATGAAATTTATTTTTTGAAAAATATTTTATTGACTGCACAATGCAAAAAGGCAAAAATACATAGATCACTGGTATAAATCTTAAATATAAAGAGTCAAGTACAAACCATGTACCAAAGTATATGAGAAAATTAAGCACAGACAGTGGTTTTCTATTTGAAATAGGAACCAAAGACAAAGACACCATTCATACCAACAACACTGAAACAAAACAAAATGAGGAAAAAGAAGAGGGGATGGGAAGAAAGCAGGGAGAGAGACATCATTAGTCTAAGCATCTTAATCATCCCACAATTTATCATGTGCCTCAGTGGTGTGATGCAAATTAGCAGTACCCTGCCCACAGTGGGATCCTCTGTAGAACGCCACTTTTCTGCAACCGTTCTCCGAGCCGCTGACAGTAGCTTCGTGAGTAACTTATTATGATGCTGAGACACATCCGCCAGAGTATTGGAAAGCAAAAAGAAGTCAGGAACAAGGGGAATTTGAAACTGAAAAACTGCCAGGAGTAAGGAGTGAACCTGCTTCCAGAACCTTGCGATGACGAGGCAGGACCACCACAGGTGAAAATATGTTCCCTTCTCCGCGCACTACCGCAAGCAGGTATACGTTGTCGTAGCCCCCATTCTCAGCAACTGGACCGGAGTAATATACCAGCAGAGGATTATTTTGAGAGATTGTTCCTGGTATTGAGTGCAAATTGAGGCTTTTTTGGAAGAATTCTCCCAGATATCAATCCAATCTTCCGAGGGGAGAGATTCCCCAAGGTCTGATTCCCAGGTCTTGACATACACAAGATCTTTCCAGTCAAGCAATGAGGATATCATAGAGCAGTGGTTCTCAACCTGTGGACCCTCAGGACCCACCCTTGTTCTTGGTCATTAAGTCACGACCCAAAAATAATTGCATTTCTGAAACATAATTTAGTTCTCAAAAGGTATTATAACATCAAGGGGAAGGCAGGAAAGTAAGAGGAATGAGAGATATATAGAGTAAAAGGGAGAGAGTGCTACAGGGAGAGTAAGGAAAGAGATGAGGAAAAATAGAGAAATGGAGAAGAAGACAGATACAAGGACAGATGGAAAAATACACAGAAGGACACACAGATATAGATGGACAGACCCAATAACATTTATTCAGAAAGAAGGATGCATAAATAGGTAAACTGACAGATTAACAAAAGGACAGACAAACAGAAAGGGAAAATCACAAATATACATAGGGAACCCCCCCTTACCCAACAGCGTTTTGCTTCACTGAGATGTGCACAGTGGCTCCTGGAGTTGGTAGCCAGTAGTAGAATGCTCTGGACACATGTCAGTCCCTGTTGGGAGTACAGAGCTGCTGCCAGTCACTGTCCCACCCCACACCTTCCCATTACAGATCCCCCCACACACCTTGCCAGTACAGAGTATTTTACCTGATGCAGTGGGTCCCAGGCGGTGCGTGGCAGCTGGACCTGTAGCTGTGGGTTCAGGGCTATCCCTGCTTCCCTCACTAGCAACTGTGTGCAGGAACTTCCTTCAACCCGCGGTTGCTGGTGAGGGAGGCAGAGGTGAGGTAGATGCGCCGCCTAAGACCTGCTGCTGCAGGTAAGATGCATTGGCAGATACCAGGCATTAGAGAGGCCTGGGGGCACTAGCCCCGCGACCCAGTTCGACCCTGGTCACGACCCACCACTTAAGAAACACTGTCATAGAGTAAATTCGAGAGAGGGGGGGAGGATCCTGAGTAGCATAACTGTTCAAACCAGGTGCACTTAGCAAGTACTGTGGTCTTGATATGTGATAGAGAAGCAAAATGTTGAATTTGCAAATAACGAAAATAATCCTTAGAAGATAGGGCTGCCCAGCTCCCTAGGGTGTCAAAAGTGATGCAGGACTGGCTGTCATAGAGGTGACACAATCATTGAAGACCCGCATCTTCCAGCGATCCGAAGAGACAAGGTTGAAGACCAGGGGCAAACTCCCAGTTGCAAAGCAAGGGAGTAAGAGGAGAAGGGAAGCTGGTAAGGTCACATTTGGCTGCCAAAGTATTCCATAGTCGTATAGAGTTAAAAATAGCAGGGCAAGAGGTGCGCAATTCTTGACGATGTGCCTTGTGGGTCCAGATGCACAACTGCGGCAATTCTGTGGCAGAAAGGGCCGATTCAAGGTCAACTCAACCCCCACCTCCCACTGGGGAGTGTCAGGACACTATTTGTGCTAGCTGTACTGCATTATAATAAGAGATTAGTGAGGGCAATCCCACCCCCCTCTCCCGCGGGTGATATAGCAGCTAGCACACCACTCTATGTCTCTTGCCTCCCCAGACAAAATCATCAATAGTGGATTGTAAAAGGCAGAAGTCCAACACATTCAGCGTAATCGGAAGGGCTTGAAAGACATAGAGCAGCCGCGGGAGAACATTAATTTTAATACAGTACACCCTCTTGAGCCACGATGTGTGAACTTTACGCCATGCAGTCAGGTCCCTTTTGAGGCGAGTGATTAAGGGGGCATAATTGTTACCATACAGCGCCTCAGGGGTGGCCGTGATGCGTTATGCCCAAATAAAGAAAAGACTACCTGGTAACAGAGAGACCAAGTGTGGAGGACACAGATAACGTTCTGTATCAGGGGAGACATGGAACAGCAGAGCTACCGTCTTGGAGACATTAATCCTATAACCCGCCACCGTGGAGTAGGTATTCAAAAGGTCCAAAAGACGCAGAACCGACATCTCAGGATTCGTCAAAGTCAATAGGACACCGTCCGTGTACAACGACAGTTTATATGTCTCTCGACCCACCATCATGCCATTCACCACTACATCACTGGTGTACAGCTTGAAGGAGAAACGTTACCAGGAAAGGCTTAATGATCTTAACATGTATAGCTTGGAAAAAAGATGAGACAGAGGAGATATCATAGAAACATTTAAATTCGTGAAGGGAATCCACAAGGTAGAGGAAGGGAGTATATTTAAAAGGAAACAAAGTAGCAAAACACGAAGACATAGTCTTTGATTAGAGGGGCAAAACAGTGATTGAATTTAAGCAGGCATGGGATAGGCATAAGGCTATCCTAAATAAAAGATAAATCCAGGTAAAGTATCCATATAATTGGGCAGACTAGATGGGCCGAAAGGTTCTTATCTGCCGACATTTTCTATGTTTCATCAGATCTAATCAGGGCTAGAATGGGCTCCAACCCCAGAGCGAACAACAGTAGGGATAAAGGGCAGCCCTGCCTCGTGCCATTGGAGAGTTTAAAGAGGGAGGGGGTAGCGCCCAGGACCAGGACTCAGGCCATGGGGTTGTCATAAAGGGGCAACAGAGCCGCAAGTAACTTACTCAGGAAGCCCTGCCGCTCCAGAAGGCAGAAGAGGAAGGGCCACTTCACAAAGTTGAAAGCCTTCTCCGCATCCAGGGAGAGGAGCAGAGAAGGCGATCCCCGTTTTCCAGCCAGCCACGCCAAATCACATGCCTGCCTGGTGTTTTTGTAGGCCTGTTTACCCGGGATAAAACCTACTTGGTCCAGGTGTATAAGCTTCGGCAAGAGGGGGTTAAGTCTCAGAGCTAGGACTTTTGCAAAAAAAATTATGTCCGAGTTCAGAAGCGAAATTGGGCGATAACTATCAATCAACAACGCATCCTTCCCCGGCTATGGGAAAAGGACTATGTCCTGCTTCCTCCATCGTGGAATTACACATGGTCACTAGGTGTGGGAGTAAGGCGGGGAGGAACTCCTTATAGTATTGGTTGGGCAAACCGTCTGGTCCCGACGCCTTGTATGGTTGCTGGGAGCAAATGGACTCCTTCACCTCGTCTATGGTGATAGGGGAATTCAGGGCACTGGCCTAATCGTCTGCAAAACTTGGGAGGTGAATCGTGTGTAATAAGTTGTCAATCTGGGACATATAGGTGCCGTTGCAACTGGTGTGTGTGGGGGAATGGTTATACAGCTTTTCAAAATATTTGGTAAATAAAGCTCCAATACATGTTGGAGAGTGGGTCAAAGTACCCTAAGCATCCAAAAGTGGCACCAAATGAGAGGGGACCGGGTGCGGGTGTATTTGCCTCGCCATGAGTGTATCCACCTTGTTCACTTTTTCATAGAAAAATCACTTAGACCACATCATTGATTTACTCACATTGTCCAACAGGAGTTAGGACAGGGCTCTGCGGATGGACTGTAGGCGGTTAAAGAGAGCCAGGGTAGGGGTAGCCTTGTGCTTATGTTCTAATTTGCACAATTGAGCCTGCAAAACCGATAGAGAAGCCACCTTTTGCTTCCTATAATGTGCCGCTTGGCTAATAAAAACTCCTCGCACCACCGTCTTATGGGTAGCCCACACCACCCGCAACAGCACATTATCCATGAGATTATCCATAAAATAGGCTTTAAGGTTCCCCCGTTCCACTCCCACCACCTCCCGATTGGATCGAATCGAGGTGTCATCTACCTTGATGGGTGGCGAGAGGGCAGAGTCAATGTCCGCATGATGTCAACATGGTCAGACCATGTAATAGAGCAGATCTCCACAGCCATCGCCAAGGGGGTACATAAGGGAGACAGTAAAAAGTAGTCCAGACGTGAGTAGGATGAGTGTGGGTGTTAATAAATCATATAATCTCTTACAGCAGGGTGGAGCACCCTCCCTCCATATGTCAATAAGGCCCAGACGATGCACGAAGCGAGATAGTAGCTTGTTCTGCCTGGAAGCAATCAATGGATGTAATTTATTAATCATGTCTCTAATAAAATATCCTCTAAGCAGGGCTGGACTGGGACAAAAAACTGGCCCTGGACTTCAATCAGACCGGCCCACTCCGATTATGCAAACACACAGGGCCTGGATTAAGAGCTCTATGGGCCTGGAGCTAAACATTTTGTTTGGATTTTTTGGCATTTAGTGAAATGAAAACATATTTTATAATATTTTAAATTGCGTGCAATTCGGTGCTTTGTGTTTCACAGCATTTTGTGGCTCTTCGGTGACTTAATTTCGCAAAGAAAATGCAGGGAATTCATTATTTAGTGAATGTTCACCGTGTTTTGCCGAAAATGGAGTCATCAAATAAGTTAGTGGACGAAAACTGCCGAATTGCGCCTATAACCAGTGAATTGAGCCAAACTGGCATTGGAAAATTCCTCTGAACTGAAAAAAAACATACAGGGTTATTCAGAGAGAGCCGATCCGGCCCCAAAATGTAACCAGACACTGAATTTCAGCGAACGGGGACATTTCGGGGCCATTCGGCTATTCAGAGAGCAGGCAATTCCTCAAATCTTGGCGAATTGCCTGCACATACGGTGCTGTTCGAGGGCAGTGAAATCCTCCATAGAGAAGCAATGGTTCATCTATTCAGAGACACCAAACAGTTGAGGAATGTCAGTGAAGTGTCCTGACGTTCGGTGGTTTCATTCGTCAGGTTTATTCAGGTGAATCCCATAGCCTCAATGGCAAAAATATTACAGTTTTAATGCAATATCTAATAAACCGTTTATCATTTTATCCTGCAGTAAAAAGTTTCTTTATTTTTAGATTTCTTTTAGGATCTGTTATACATTTTTTGGGATTTTTTTGTCACATTTTTTTGTCTGTTTTTTTTTTAAAATATTTTTTTCATTTTTCTGTAACAAACCTTTTTATTATCATTCATTGGATCTTATATGTAAATTCCAGACATTTTCGTTCAGTAGTTTTTTTGCAAACAGCGTTTCAAATTTCAAACTTTCAAGCAAACTGGTTTCTTTCCACCCCATTCTGCTGCTTGTCGGCTTTTTCCGGCGGCTGCTCTGCGCTGTGATCACCGGCTGCACAGATTTTTCCGGCATGTTCGGCTTGGCTTTTGCAGCGGTTTCTGCAGGTTTTCGGTGAGCGTTCGACTATTAAAAATAAAAAAACAAAAATGTCTAAAAAAATACAAAAATACAAAAAGATCATAGAATAAAAAGTGTTTTTACAAAATAAAAAAAAAAGAATAAATGGTCTTTGAAAAAAATTATTAAAAAGTCAGGCCTAGGTGAGCCCAAGGCTCCGGGCAGGCTCAGCTGACCGGTGGACCTTGGTAAGCCCCAGGCAGTGGGCAAACCTAGGAGAGCCCCATTCTGTGGGCAGGCCTTTCCAATGCTACCTCGCTTAACCCTGTGCAGCGTAAAAATCCGAGACTCACAGGGTTATTTAACCACTTTGCTGCTGAGGACGCGCTCAGCGCGTCCTCAGCAGTCCCGCTGGTATGCGGAGGACGCGCTGAGCGCGTCCTCCCATTGGGGTCAGCGTTCCGGCCGATCGCTGGCCCCTCCGGTGCGGGCTGACATCCTGGATGTCAGCCCGGCATCCGGACCAGCAGCCGCCAGAATTAGGTGTCATCGCGGGGGCGCGATGACACCTAATTCAGGCGCCCCCCCCCGCATGTGCGGAGGAGGCGCCTGAAAGGGAGGGGGGGAGGTCCTTCGGACCTCTCTCCCTCCCGATCGGCGGCTCTGCGGGGGTTAACCCAGGCATCATTTGGAAGGGCACAGCCTGCCCTTCCAAATGATGCCTGGCATTAACCCCTGGGGAGCTGGATCGCGAATCGGCGCTGAAAAGCGCCGGTTCGCGATCCTTTCCCGGAGCTGGCCGACATCTTGGATGTCGGCCAAGCCTCGGGGAACTCCCCCAGAGGACTGGCGTCATCGTGCGTAGCACGATGACGCCAGTCCTAGAGTTAACCCTAACTGCCACCAACTGTGGAGATAGGGAGTTCCAATGAACTCCCTATCTCCCGATCCGTGGCAGTTAGGGGTTAAATTTTGGTATCGTTGGATCGGCCAGAGCATGGCCGTTCCAACGATACCAAACATGAAAGTGAAACATTTTGTAAAAAAAAAAAAAAATGAAAAATAAAAATAAAAAAAAATGTAAAAAAAAATTAAAAAAAAAAAATAAACACTTTTTTAAAAAAATTTTTGGTTTGTTAATGCAGCAATATTGTTCCCATTTCAATTATAATGTGAACAATGATGCTGCACTAACGATTTTTGTATGCGGTGCGTTTGTTAAAAATAGTGTCATTTTCCCCAAAAAAAAATGTAACGAGACCCCATCTCTAATTATTTTAACAAGCGCACCCCATACAAAATATAACCGCAATTGCTCGCATGTTAAAATGTGGAAAAAACCACTTTACACATTGTAAATTATTGAAAATACATATTTTATTGCATTTTTTGTTATAAATATACAACATGACATAACGTATACATATAATAATGACATATTATGAATCTACCGAGTCTGACGGAAAGAACGATATATAATATGTCTGGGTCATATACTAAAATAAGCCTTCAAAACACGTTTAACATGATGCGCAAAAGGGTAAAAATGACCTCAGCATAGGGGCGGGAAAAGCCTCAGCAGCGAAAGGGTTAAAGAGATCCGAATTGTGGCCGAAAGGTAACCAAACACTGAAATTCAGGGTACGGTTACCTTTCCTGGCCATTCGGCTATCCAGAGAGCAGGCAGTTCGCCAAATGCTGGCGAATTGCCTGCACATACAGTTCCTGTTCGTTGCCTGTTCGAGGGCAGTGAAATCTCCATAGAGCCCTCTCTTGCAGAATATTGAGAAACAAATGCAGTCGTGGCGTACGGTGGAGTTGTCCTGGTTAGGCCGCATGGCATCTTTAAAAATGACAATTCTTCCACGGATTCTTTATTACTTTCAGAACATTCCGGCTTTCCTCCCCGCCCATCTCTTGTTGAGAATGCAATGACTATTGTTTGCCCATATCTGGAAGCCTAAACCCCCCAGGATTTCGGCTAATGCTGTGACTGCCCCAATCAAACTGGGTGGCCTGGGTTTTCCTGATCTCTTAAAATATCATAGAGCGTCTCTGCTAGCTCAAATGCTAGTTGCACTGCACGCAGTAGAACCTCCACTGTGGGTACGCTTAGAAAATGCTGTAGTCTCCCCTAACACCATTCATGACTTTATGTGGTATGACCTCCTTCCTTGGAGCAAAACGTGAGGAATACTTCCTTCTTTTTACCTTTCAGTCCTGACTTGGCGGCAGCGTGGTAGGCCCTTACTTAAACCCTTTCACCCTCTAAGTTTTGCGCCTCTTAGTTTTCTCGGCAGACTATCCCCTGACCTACACCTTGCACACTGGATACTCCAGGGCGTAACCCTTATCCAACACCTGCTTATTCAGACCACTATTAAGCACTTACCAGACTTAGTCCAGGAATATGGTAATCCATTGAAAGAACTGTTCACCTATCTCTGTATTAAGCACATCCTGCTATCTCAGAAGGTTGCATAGATCCCTATTGTGGAGGCTACGGCCTTCCACAAGCTCTGTTTAGGTAAAAAATGTTCGGTAAAACCGCTGTCTCTGTGTTACTGTAGTTTGCTCCCCCCCCTAAACTGCGGAAGTTACCATATATGACGGGATGGGAGAAGGAGCTAATCCTGACCTTCTCATAGGAGGACTGGGTTTACGCCATGTCCTCAGTGTATAAGCTATTGCGCAGTACTGGCATGAGGCTAGCACATCTCAAATTGTTATATCGTTGGTACCTTACTCAGACCAGGTTGCGACATATCGCTAAAGGTTCGGAAATATGCTGACGTTGTTCTGTGGATAAGGGTTCACTCCTCCATATTTTCTGGTCATGTTCGAAAATTAGCCCTTATTGGGATGCGACCTGCCGTTTAATCAAATTGTGCACCTCTTTAGAAGTTCCCCTTCACCCTGAAACTTACCTGAAACTGCGTTCCCACGTGTTCCTGCTCGACTTGATCCCTGATAAATGAGAACTCTGTTCCTTTTACAAAAATAGTGAGAGAAATGCATTTCCAGGTATTTCTGCTCAACTTGACACCTGAGTGAGAGGTATATGACAAAGGCACAGTAGGGTGCTCAATCCATCAACTATACCCTTCTGATGATGCCTAAGTAGCATGAAATGATCATTGGGGGCTGCTGTATCTCTCACGCAGAGAAGACTTCCTTGGTATTTCAATTTTTGCCACCCTTTCTAGATGATAGCCACTGGCGTGGGCAGCCCGTTACATTAGGGTGCACCCATGGAACATTTATTAATTAAAAACTTATGTTAAGTAGATTTTGCCCAAAATGCACATTTTCCATTAGAAATAACAAGCCTGTAATCGGAGATGCAGTCAGATTTTCTGTTGTCCCTTATCTGGTTTGTGATGGATATCTAAAATGTCAATGTAGGAGGTGAAAGAGGACCTCTTCACCCAGCATTAGGGTGTGCCTGGGAACACCAGGCACACCCCCTGCGCACGCCTATGATGATAGCAGTCTGATTTCCATAGGGTATAACCTTCCCTGTAATGGCAACATTGACCTAAAGCCTTTGGAGTCCTCAGTGGGGACTCACTGAAGAGACACTGCCCTTCTCAACACTATCATAATTTATTTTTGGTCACTGAGAAAAAGATATGTCAAAGATATAATAGCAGGTGAGAAGACTGGGGCAGAGGTACGATAGGCGTGACAGAGATGGAGCAGAGGCACACCAAAAACACATCAGTCAGCACTGCATATTATGTACATTTATGGGATTACATATCATTAACAATCATTTTCTTCGTCAGATTTTAATGAACAGTAGACTAACCTAGCTATCATACTTACCTTTATCTATGCGTTTTCAAGGGTAGGTTTCCCACTAAAAAATCCTGGATACGAGACTGGGGACCATCCTTGCCTCCGGTACCATCCCTGCCTCTCACATACACAAAATGCATTAAGAAAACTTGCTCAAAGATTATGCACCCTAACTATTCCAGGGGACAGATAAAAGATTCAATGATTTTTTTGCATAATTGTAATACAATGCTGCAGATAAAAATTATGATCCTGCATTCTGAACAAAACTGTTTTTTTTCCGTAGAACTATTCCTCAAAAGCGTTTCAATTAAATATGTTTTTCTATGGCGGAAGATCACCTGTTAGCCTTGTTATTTAAATGGTTGAAACACGGGTTGTTCGACAAAACAGCTGTATAAAAGTAGGACAAATTAACTTTGTCAGCCTTTAGAAAGTTATTTATTTTTTTATTTGTGTAAGCCGGACATGGTGATTTAAACACACTCACTGCTTGGACATGAAAGGTAATTCACTGCCACAGCATCAGTTCCATTATGATTTATGGATCTGTCCTCGCATTTATTCTCGAGCTCCCAGATATGACGCCGCCATTTATAACCAGGTATTAGAAAAACACACATAAGCATTTAATCTTGGTGCCGGACTTGTTTTTCCATCTTATACTAGACTAAAAGCATTTGTCTGGAGTCTGGATTTTGCGACATAGCTATTTTATGCCTCCTTATTTAAGAGTGAAATATTTTATGTCAAAATATCTTTTGATCCGACTGCAAAATATAAAGAGCAGCATCAACAGAAAAAATATTTACTTAGTCTAGGAACAAGTGGTGGTGCAAGAAAAAAAATTAACTAAAAGATACTTGTGTATTAAGAGTAGGGATGAGCCGAACACTCCCCGAGTTCGGTTCGAGCCCGAACCCGAACTTCCCATTTGTTCGGGACCGAACTCGAACCCGAACCCCCATGCAAGTCAATGGGGCTGAAAATTCGTTTTTTTAGAGTGCCCTCCAAGAGGGCATATATGCTACATATTTGCCATAAAAGGTGTATGGGGGTCCGGGTAGTGCCCTGGGGGACAGGACACAAGGACAAAAAGTTTTAAAAAAAACGTTTTTAAAGGGACAGTGAGTTTTCCATGAAATAAGGGTTAAAAATAAAAACAAAAAATTCCTTCAAATATCGTGCCTAGGAGGTCCCCATAACCTGCCCGTGAAGTGGCGGATTTCTAGGATGTATAGAAACACTTAAAAACAAATAAATGACGTTTCATATGACGGTAAATGCTTTTCCTTTAATCTATCCATAAACAACTGCTTGGGGCGGCAGCCTGTATCAAAAGACATTTTAGGACGCGCAGAAAAAGTTTAGTGTTTTTTTGGGCTAAATTATTGTGAAACTTATGCAGGCTTTGGATGAAAGTAACAATAGGTGCTTTAAAATTGGGCTTTTAGCGTCGGCAACAGTGCCGTCACACCGTAACCCCTCTGAGAATATGAATCTGATACAGGCGTCAATGGCAGTGCACCCAGATATTGTGCCTTTAGTGCCAGGCATGCAGGTACTATCATACAGTAACCCCTCTGTGGTATTGTGGAAGAGTGCAGGGGTGGACCATGCGGTCCTATATTGAAAAGTGTTTTTTTTTATCTGTTAATGGGTGTCACAGCACCCAGATATTGTGCCTTTAATGCCAGACCATCAAGTATCATCATACAGTAACCCCTCTGTAGTATTGTGGAAGAGTGCAGGGGTGGACCATGTGGTCCTATATTGAAAAGTGTTTATTTTTGTCTGTTAATGGGCGTCAGTTCACCCAGATTTTGTGCCTTTAATGCAAGGCCATCAAGTATCATCATACAGTAACCCCTCTGTAGTATTGTGGAAGAGTGCAGGGGTGGACCTTGTGGTCCTTTATTGAAAAGTTTTTGATCTGGTAATGGGCGTCAGTGCACCCAGATATTGTGCCTTTGGTGCCAGGCCAGCAAGTATCATCATACAGTAACCCCTCTGTGGTATTGTGGAAGAGTGCAGGGGTGGACCATGTGGTCCTATATTGAAAAGATATGCATCTGGTTAAGGCGTCAGTGCACCCAGATATTGTGCCTTTGGTGCCAGGCCAGCAAGTATCATCATACAGTAACCCCTCTGTGGTATGGTGGAAGAGTGCAGGGGTGGACCATGTGGTCCTATATTGAAAAGTTTTTGATCTGGTAATGGGCGTCAGTGCACCCAGATATTGTGCCTTTAATGCCAGGCCATCAAGTATCATCATACAGTAACCCCTCTGTGGTATTGTGGAAGAGTGGGGTGGACCATGTGGTCCTATATTGAAAAGTTGTTTTTTTTTAATGGGCGTCAGTGCAGCCAGATATTGTGCCTTTAATGCCAGGCCATCAAGTATCATCATACAGTAACCCCTCTGTGGTATTGTGGAAGAGTGCAGGGGTGGACCATGTGGTCCTATATTGAAAAGTTTTTTATCTGTTAATGGGCGTCAGTGCACCCAGATATTGTGCCTTTAATGCCAGGCCATCAAGTATCATCATACAGTAACCCCTCTGTGGTATTGTGGAAGAGTGGGGTGGACCATGTGGTCCTATATTGAAAAGTTGTTTTTTTTTAATGGGCGTCAGTGCAGCCAGATATTGTGCCTTTCATGGCAGCAAGTGCCTTCACACCGTAACCCTTTTGTGGTATTGTGGAAGAGTTCAGTGCTGGAGGTTTTGTGAATGCAGAAGACATCCCCGATCTATTCCGTTACATCAGCATCAGGGGATTGATAGCTGCTGATCCAGGACTGATTCATTTTTATAAATGTCAGCCGGTCTACAGAGTCGGTGGACAGACGCACTCTTTTGTCTGTCACAAAACCTCCAGCGGCACTGAACGTCCTTTCGGAAAGCACGCTAGATGAAGGGCAACCTAGTAGCTGCATAGGATATTGGCTAAGTTCTGGCCAGTGATCCAATCTCAACACCCAGTAAGCCAGTGGATCATCTGCTGGAAAGGTATCCAGGTCTGCCCTTGCCCCTAGGTAGTCCTGCACCATATGGTGAAGACGCTGGCAATGGGTGCCTACATTTGACGTCCCTGGGCGTCGAGGACTAAAAAAATTTAAAAATGCATCAGTCAAGCGGCCCTGGCCTTCACCGCTTTTCCTCTGATCACCTGCAGCCTCAGAAGCACGTGTGTCAGCACTTGGTAATCTAACAGTGCCTGGAAAGGTGTTACACAAGTTTCGCTTTAGAGCGTCCTCAAGTTTTGTCATCCTGTGCTCCCTCTGTGCGGGCAGGATGAGCTCTGCAACTTTCCCCTTGTATCGTGGATCAAGAAGGGTTGCCAACCAGTAATGATCCCTCTCCTTGATAGCACGAATCCTGGGGTCCTTTAGCAGGCTTTGCATCATTAGGGAGCCCATGCAGCATAGGTTGGAGGTGGCATTAGCTGCCGAGTCTTCCTGGTCAATGAGGATGACCGTATCGTGCACTTCCTCCTCCCAGCCACGCCCAAGCCCTTCTGTTTCTGGGCACACAAAACCCTGGCTTGAGGAATCCCCACCTTCAATGCCCCCACTACTTAAATAGTCCTCCTCCTCCTCATCCTCCTCCTGTCTGATCTGAGTAGAACCCCCTGGAATGCTGTCTGCGGAAAGACTGGGGCTTTGAGAGCTAGGGAAGGCCTCCTCTTCCTCCCGCTGCTCTGCCTCTAGAGCCACATCTATAATTCCCCGCAGAGTGTACTCCAGCAGGCACACTAAAGGAATTGTGTCACTGATGCATGCACTGTCCCTGCTCACCATCCTCGTTGCCTCCTCAAATGGTGACAGTACAGTGCATGCATCCTTGATCATCAGCCACTGCGGGGGGGAAAAAAAACAAGTTGACCTGAACCTGTCCTTGTGCCATACTCACACAGGTACTCGTTGATGGCCCTCTGCTGCTTGTGCAGACGCTGCAGCATTGCTAATGTCGAATTCCACCTGGTGGGCATGTCACAGATCAGACGGTTTGTGGGAAGGTGGAATTCTCTTTGAATTTCTGCCAGGCGAACGCTTGCTGGGAATGACCGTCTGAAGTGGCTGCAGACTTTTCTGGCCTGGATGAGAAGCTCTGGCAGCCCTGGGTACTTGGTTAGGAAACGCTGTACCACCAGATTTAGGACATGTGCTAGGCATGGTACATGCGTCAATTTACCCTTGCGTAGGGCGGAGAGAAGGTTGCTGCCATTATCGCAGACGATCATTCCCAGCTCAAGCTGGCGTGGTGTTAACCATCTCTGCACCTGCCCCTGCAGAGCTGACAAAATTTCTGACCCGGTGTGGCTCCTGTCCCCTAAACAAACCAGCTCAAGCACAGTATGGCATCTTTTTGCTTGAGCCATTGTGTAGACCCTGTCAGGCGTGGGTTTAACTGCCACTTCACCAGAGAGAGAGAAGGAGGAGGAGGAGGAGGAAGAGGTGGTGGTGGTGGTGCAGACAGACCTCATACAAGCAGCTTTCTGGAGGCGTGGTGGATGAACAAGCTCCAGCACAGAGCCCCATCTTGGATCCCTCCCAGCTGCAATCAGAGTTACCCAGTGTGCCGTGAAGGAAATGTAACGACCCTGTCCATGCTTGCTGGACCACGTGTCTAAAGTGACATGCACCTTGCTGCTGACTGCCTTTACCAATGACTGGATAACATTGTCTTCCACGTGCTGGTATAGTGCTGGAATGGCCTTGCGTGAAAAGTAATGGCGTTTTGGAAACTGCCACTGTGGTACAGCGCATTCAGCAAATTCACGGAAGGGAGCAGAGTCCACCAGCTGGAAAGGCAGCAGCTGCAATGCGAGTAATTTTGCTAAGCTGGCATTTAGATGCTGTGCTTGGGGATGGTTGGGACTATATTTTTTCTTTCGCTGCAGCAGCTGCGGCAACGTAATCTGACTGCGTAAATCTTCAGCTACTGGCATGATGTCACATTGTGAGGAAGGACCTGCTGGTACATCCATTACTGTAGCATCATCCCTGTCGGTGGAGGTTGTAGGCAATTGCATGGCAGGACATACAGTGTGGGTAGAGACAGATGAGGAGGAGGAGGACCTACGCAAAGTTTTGCCCCAACGAGATGTGTGGCACTTGTTCATATGTCGCCTCAAGCACGTGGTACTCAAGTGTCTGGTGTTTATCCCACGCTTCAGCCTCCTCTGACATAGATTACAAAATAGCAACGGTGGGGTCTGCTGCACAGTTCTTAAAGAACTCCCAGACAGCAGAGTTCCTGCATGTGTTCTTTGAGACAACAGCGCTCTGCAACGGATCAGCTCTTACATGTGATGCCTTGGACTGGCTAGTGCTACGGTTGGTCACAGAGGATGTTGTGCCTCGTGTTTTCTGTGCCTCCTCCTCCTCCTCCCCCTCCTCCTCACTTGATTCCTCAGTTCGATCTGGCACCCAGGTGGAGTGAGTGACCTCATCATCATCAATGTCATCTTCACCCCCTATCTCCTCGTCACTGGAGCCAACTTGGCAGTATGCTGCAGCTGCTGGGGCAACATGAGTGCCAGTTATTTGTGTGTCATCACTGGCACCCCCTTCCTCTAGGTTGATTATACTCCCTTGCTCAACCTCAGAGATTGAATCAGAGCACGGTACTTGCTGCGCATCCTCAAGCAGCATGTCACTCTCATTGTAGTCAAACAATTCAGCTGACTCCTCCGTGTGTGATAGCGAGGCTACGGCAGGAGTAGCTGTGGACATGGAGGCTGCATTAGATGCTTTGCCAGCTGAGGTGGACTGTAAAGCACTAGAAGCCTGGCTCGCAGAGGACTCGGAGGATGAGGATGGACTGGTTAGCCAATCCACCAAGTCCTCTGTATGTTGCTGCTGCTTAAGACGGCCAGCACCAGTTAGAAAGGACAAGCGTGCCCCTGCAGAGGATGCACCACGTCCACCACGATCAGAGACACAGCCTCCCGACACAGGGGCTGCTTGCCCTCTTATCTGTGGCTGGGAGCGTCTGCCTGTCCTTTTTGTTCTTTCAGACATGGTGAGTGATATATAGATTAATATATACAGAACTCTGATTCAACTCTGGTATAAAGATTTAAATAACTCTGGTAAAACTCAGTGAGACACACTGATAGCTGGCAGCCAGTGAGAAGAGACAGATCACCTTAATTCACAAATGTTTTAAATAAATTAGTGAGCCCCAAAATACAGCGTGGTACTGTATGTATGACGAGACACAGATCACCTTAATTTCCAAGTGTTTTAAAGAAATTAGTGAGCCCCAAAATACAGCTGTCACGGTTCCCAGATCCCACCACGCAGTACTTAACGCCCAACACTCCACAGAGCCCAGAAGTTACCAACAGAGTAGCCGTGAAAGATCTCTAACTGTCTGGTCCTTAGAATTGGCCAGGTAAACTAGCTAGACAGAAAGGGTTAACAACACGGGGAGTAGTCAGCCGAGCCAGAATCAGGAATACAGAGTTCAGAATAGTCAAATGGAATAGCCGGGTCGATATCAGAGCAGTGGCGTAGTACAAGAAAATGGTCTAGGGCAACAGAAGGCAGAATAGTCAGAAACAAGCAGAGGTCAATAACGGGTTAATTCAATATAGCAGTCAGGTACAAGGAGTTCAGGTATGGATAACCACGATCTGGCAACTGCTGAGAATACACTGAGGGTTTTTAAAGACCTTCACCAGACCACGCCCCCCACTCAAGCCGCGCCTCATGCAACCACCTCCCTGACTGTCTCCATTTAAACCGGGCATTGGTCAGCGAGCAGCATCAGACATGCTGCCCTCAAGCACACAGGTAGGGCTGGAAGCTCCCAATGTTACAACAGCGTGGTACTGTATGTATGACGAGACACAGATCACCTTAATTCCCAAGTGTTTTAAAGAAATTAGTGAGCCCCAAAATACAGCGTGGTACTGTATGTATGACGAGACACAGATCACCTTAATTCCCAAGTGTTTTAAAGAAATTAGTGAGCCCCAAAAAAAATTGCTGGCTGTGTGACGAGACACAGAAGATCACCTTAATTCCCAAGTGTTTTAAAGAAATTGGTGAGCCCCAAAATACAGCGTGGTACTTTTTGTAAGACGAGACACAGATCACCTTAATTCACAAGTGTTTTAAAGAAATTAGTGAGCCCCAAAAAAAATTGCTGGCTGTGTGACGAGACACAGAAGATCACCTTAATTCCCAAGTGTTTTAAAGAAATTAGTGAGCTCCAAAATACAGCGTGGTACTTTTTGTATGACGAGACACAGATCACCTTAATTCCCAAGTGTTTTAAAGAAATTAGTGAGCCCCAAAAAAAATTGCTGGCTGTGTGACGAGACACAGAAGATCACCTTAATTCCCAAGTGTTTTAAAGAAATTGGTGAGCCCCAAAATACAGCGTGGTACTTTTTGTATGACGAGACACAGATCACCTTAATTCCCAAGTGTTTTAAAGAAATTAGTGAGCCCCAAAAAAAATTGCTGGCTGTGTGACGAGACACAGAAGATCACCTTAATTCTCAAGTGTTTTAAAGAAATTAGTGAGCCTTAAAATACAGCGTGGTACTTTTTGTATGACGAGACACAGATCACCTTAATTCCCAAGTGTTTTAAAGAAATTAGTGAGCCCCAAAAAAAATTGCTGGCTGTGTGACGAGACACAGAAGATCACCTTAATTCCCAAGTGTTTTAAAGAAATTAGTGAGCCTTAAAATACAGCGTGGTACTTTTTGTATGACGAGACACAGATCACCTTAATTCCCAAGTGTTTTAAAGAAATTAGTGAGCCCCAAAATACAGCGTGGTACTTTTTGTATGACGAGACACAGATCACCTTAATTCCCAAGTGTTTTAAAGAAATTAGTGAGCCCCAAAATACAGCGTGGTACTTTTTGTATGACGAGACACAGATCACCTTAAGTAACCCGTTAAGTTTGGTACCTTGCGCTTTTCTGCGCGCGAGGTTACTGTACTTTGCGCTCCTTATACTTAACATGGGGAGCGCAAAGTGTTAATCAGCGTTAGGATTACAAAGTCTTAACGCTGATTAATGTCCAGCTCTGGTTAGCGGAAATTAACCAGAGCCAGGACTTGGTGTTAACAGATTCCGCTTCTGCAGAATCCGTTAACACCAGCCAAAAAAATGTAAAAAAAGAATCGTATACTCACCTCCTGTCCCGCAGCGAGGACCGCGGCTCCAACCACCACCTCCGTCCGGCGGGAGCAGGGAGAGACTGGGGTAAAAAGTTCCTCAGTCTCCCCCTGCGTATCTCTACGCCGACCGGGAAGGCGAGATCCGGCAGGTCATGTGACCGCCGGCGTCTGGCTCAATGGAGTCCTGTGGACTCCATCGAGTGGGTGATTGCAGCTGCGCTCAGCACTGCCGCGAGCATCCTGGGGCGTAGCGCCCGCTACAAATGCAGGCAGCATTTTTTGCACCTGCTTTGCAATCCCCCGTTAAAACGGGCGAGGTAGGGGGAAAACTGCATCACCTACTGAAGAAGCGACACCGTCGCGAAACGCGTTTGGGTGTATTACTCGTTTTTATCTGAATAAACCAGATTTTATTAGCCGATTGTATCTTGAAGTTTGTCTGGAACGGCTCAAAAGAATCTGCTGGTCGTATGGGAGATCCGGTGTTCCCTCTAATATCGCCAGCTGCATTTACATCTAGTGTCTGATCACGACACCAACAAATGTGAGTGGAATTCCTCTTGCGTTGATATATGTATGCGAATATAGTACCCGCTGCACTATGATTTATTTCTTTGTTTGAGGTACATATCATCACTACTATAAGGAGGACAGCAAGAGGGTGATCACGGCTGAAGAAAGTGCTGATTCCGCCATTTTTCTCTTCTATCTAATATTGCCGGTTGGTCCTGGATATACCATCCAATGGAGGGAAACAGCAGCTGATTCACAAAAACTTGAACTCATACTCATACTATTTTTTATTTATCACTTCGGTTACCGAAACCATCGCTAGGTGGCGCCATTTGATACAGTTTTTCTTATGGCTCCAGTTAGGTCTCCTTGTTACAGCTTGGGTATCATTGCAAACTTTTAAAAGGGCAGTTGTAGTTGAATGATTTGGACGGAAGCCTGATTGATCTGGGGTTAAATAGTTCCAATACTGATAATAATCATGTAATTGCGTGTAATTTTTCAAAAATTTTTGACATTACAGGGAGCAATGATATCGGATGGTAGTTGGATACCAAAGTATTGTTGCCATTTTTATGGATAGGTACCACTCTCGAAGTCTTCCAGAGTTTGGGTTTGTATCCAATCGCCAGTGAGTCATTGATTAGGGTTGTGACAGGTTTTGCAATTGCCAGCGCACTGATTTTCAGCAGCATTGCTGGGATTTGATTAGGTCTAGACTGTTATTATTATTATTATTACAGTATCGGACAGATATATATATATCATCTGATAGTAACTGGTTAGTGCAAGAACCCTGTCGATGCCAGGTTTCCTTTAATACAAAGGCCAGGCAAGCCAAGAAAAGACTGGCTGCACTGATACAGTCTCCTCTTAACATAATTAGAGGACAAATTGCAGCTGTAAATTATGCTTGTTTGTCTCATCTACTGTGTCTTAATATAGGCCTATGTGGTATATTTCATCTGATTATCTGCTTCTGCAGGTATGTAATCTACTTATTACTGGTAAGCCAGATGGAAAACAGGCAAGTATAAAAATTTCCGTCCAATTCGGATTCATCAGGCAAGAAAGTGGAAACACTACATCATGTCAGACAATCTTACCAAGGCACATCGACAGCTGTCACTTTACTGCAACAATAAATCTTATTTGACACAGTAAATATGCTTTATGTCATTGCTCAAAATGGGATGAGCATGAGATTTTTTATTAAGTACAGAAACTAAAACAAGTGTAATTTGCATATGTAGTATTAAGAAATATCTGATAATACAATGCTTGACAAATCTCCAATAGATTTTAATGTCACTGTCAATGATACATTTTTCGAAGCCAGGCAACGTTTAATATAAAAATTTGTAAAGAGTAATTAAAACCAATTATGAGCTGGGGTTAAATTTCTGGCCCCTGTATTTGTCACTTCCTGTCAGCGGTTACAGTAGCATTGTATTGATGTATGCAGGGATATACCGTAATCTGACCACACTTGTTAAAATGTATAAATCAGGGTACTGACATGACATAAATCTCAGCTACAGTTGTAAAATGAGTGGGTTGCTATTCTTACTTGATCGCAGAAAGTGTCACTTGTCTTGCATATACAGTAGGCCGTTTTTACAGCCCTTCATGGGGCACAGCATATGTTAGGCAAACAAGGTAAATGATCAGTGGCCACAATGTCCATGGGATTTTTGCGAACTTCAAAAGGATGTCCTCAATTATCCCAGGAAGGCAGTATAGAGTGACCAGTTGTACCATGCCAGAGAGATGTTTAACGTCATCGCAAACAACCACGAACCAATTGTTGCAACCACGAACCAGAGAAGGAAATTAAGACAATGGAAGTCTAATTTTTCATGGTTTATTGTAATTAAAATAACAGTAAAAAGTAATGGAAATTAGTGAATAACTCCCGATGACTCATAAAACATAAAATCAGAATTACGGACAATGAACACTGCAGGTGTCTAAAATATTCCTAAATCAATGCGAACAAAGTATTTTCTAAGTTGTAGTTTTACAGGTGTTGCAAGTGAATCAGAAATTAGAGTGCAATCTCCAAATTCCCTAATAGCAAAAATATTTATTGTCACACTACAGTAATGCAGATTCTGTGCCCACATGGTACACCCTGTGTATTTGTGACACTAGTTTTCACCTGACGGGGGGTCCTTCTCTCCCTGGACGAGCAGGGTTGTGACATGTCCCATGAGTACCTGCTGCCTCTAAACAAACCTGGCAGAGGCCCACTCGAAGAAGGTATATGTAGCTTTTCTACTGAGCCCATTTGGATTAAACATTGAGCACAATGTGTTTTTATTATCCTGGAAGACAAGTCACGTTTTTAGGAGTTCAAAATATTGGACGTATGCCAAAATGGATGGGATTTGTAAATATAAGGAAATATTTGCTAAGGTGCATGACTCCCTACAGTTCTTCCAGGATGGGTGGGCTGGTTATGTGTCCTTCAGATCCTCTGTTGTAGTTATATGATGCCCTGAATTGAACCACACTTTTACTTTTCTTTCATTTCTTTGTTGTTTTAATTTTCTTGTATCTTTATTTTTTGCTTTCTAGTCCATTTGTGTTCATATTTTACTGTAAAAATGTATCAACCTTTTGGCATTTTGATTATGTGTGCTTTTGTACGACAATATGTTTATTGGCCCTACGTGGCCTCTTTTGCTCCACAAATGCATTTATTTGCTTGTACTATAATTTTGCAGTATTCTAATAAAGAATAAAGAAAATTGGAAAA
The DNA here is from genome assembly GCA_009667805.1 of Leptobrachium leishanense. Classification (NCBI taxonomy): domain Eukaryota; kingdom Metazoa; phylum Chordata; class Amphibia; order Anura; family Megophryidae; genus Leptobrachium; species Leptobrachium leishanense. The sequence continues at coordinate 281,161,037 of CM019064.1, read as the reverse complement.
TAAATTATGGGATGTGTGCCAGGCCCTGACTGGCCATCGGGAGTACCGGGCGCTTGTCTAGAAGGCCATTGCCCTTGCCGGCCGTTCAGCTGGTGTCCCGTGTAGGCTGTGGGCTATCTATAGCTTGGGGGCGGCTGCTCTAATGCAGAAACAACTGCTTAGTTAATTTACCCCTTTATCACTTTAACTGCATCTGTGCTTGAATGCGACTCATACTCTTGGCTCTGCTACTGTGAGATATTACACATATCTTTACATAATCTTGCAGGAGCGCAACCGAGAGCACAAGAGCCGCATTCATGCACAGATGCAGGCGGACGTTTGTGAGTTCGTGGCCTCCCTGATAGAGGGGTAAATTAACTGAGCGGTTATTTCTGATTTGGTGAAGCCGTCCCCAGACCACAGATAGCCTACATGGGAAACGAGCCAACCAGACGGCAAGGCCGCTTTGTACAAATAATTAATAAAACCTGGGGGGGTGAGGAAATTATTAAATACAGTTAAAGTTACAAGTATTTATAAAGCTCCAACAAGTTCCGTAGCAATGGGAGAGACAGAATAACAAATATACATACACATTACACACACAGAAAAGTAGGATAAAGGACCCTACTTGAGAGTTTACAATCTAAGAGGAGAGGGATGACAGATTTGGAGGGTGTGAAAATGATTAACCCCTTCGCTGCTGAGCCATTTCACGCCTGTGTGCTGAGCTAATTTTTACCGCTTTTGCTCTTCATGTTTAAACGCGATTTGAAGCCATGTTTTATTATACAACCCAGACATATTATATATCGTTCTTTCCGGCAAACTCGGCAGATTCATAATATATCATTATTATATGTACACGTCATGCTCTCCCTGAATATTATAACAAAAAATGCAATAAGATTTGAGTTTTTTTTTTTTTAAACATATTTTTATTCATCTTGGTTCAACATACATCAAAAACAGATAAATAGACGTCTCAGTAAACATCAGTATCAAATATTCAACTAATACATAGACATGGCATCCAGTGTCCGAATAAATTACTGTGCAACTCCCTTTAAAACCCATGAGATCCACATGGAGGTCGGTTAAGTGCGGGCATCTACCGGATCTGAGGGGGTGGAAGCCAGAAAACGGGACAAGGAGTGATCAGGGGGCCTTGCGGGATGGGTGGGGCATCTCGCAACATCTGTAGTGAGTACCATGGGGTGCAGAAAAAGGCATGACGTAAGGAGTCCTTCGTTTCGCATGGCAGGGTGCGAATAAGGGGGGTCCAATTGGTAAAGAAAGACTGAGTCTTCTTTTCTTGCTGCATCGCAGCCTCGGTCCAGTCCGCCAAAAATATGGCGTATATTCTGTCATAAACCATGCGAAAGGAAGGAGGGGTAGCGGAGATCCATTGGGACAAGATCGCCTTCTTGCCTGTTGCAGCTAACAGGGTGAGCCAAAATCGATGTGACTTACCAAAAGGTCTGGGGGTGTGAGGGGTCGGACGATTAAAGATGGCCCATTCCGGGGTAAAGGGGATTTCTAGACGCAGAACCTGTGAACCAAATCGTCGTATTGTGTCCCAAAACAGCGTAATAAAAGGACATGACCATAAACAATGCCGCAAGTCAGCCTTAGTACCTTGACATTTTAAACAGTTTGCATTTGGTGACAGTCCCGCTCGAGCCATTCTGTCAGGCGCCATATACGCTCGATGAAGTATTCTATAGAACATGTCCCAGTAGTTAGCAGAGGGTAGAGAGTGCCTGGACAGTAAGGTGGTCCCTATCAAATCTTGTACGGAAAGCTCGGGAAAAATTGTGGTCCATCTAGTTATTGCTGCCCAAGGGAGTTTAGTGGGTAACGCGGATTGTAGAAGTGCGTATATAGTAGAGGTAGAGGGAGGGGACAGAGGGCGGGCAAACAGGAGTGTGTCGAGCGAATTAGCTAGGTCATTTGGGGACAATGTGCTCAACTGGGTAAGGAGAAATTGCTTTAATTGCAAGTAAAATACCGGGTGAATATCTAAGGGCATAATTCGGTTTTTCAAGGTCGTGTAGGAAAACGGCAAGCCTGACAGTCCATCAATGTAGTGGTGCATCTGAGTAAAACCGCGGTGGGCCAGAGTATGGAAGATTGGAGCAGGGGAGGCATTTTGGAAGTGAGGGTTGTGCAGTATAGGTGACCACAAAGTCGTTCGCCATGTGAGCTGAAGGCGCCTGCGAATCTTAATCCAGGCCGCTTTCGTGGAGGACAATAGTGGGTTAGAACGCAGACTAGGGGGGACATTGGGTGAGCTTTGATGGAGGAACGCCGATAAGGAAGAGGAAGGAAGCAATGCCTGCTCAACCTGTAAGGGCACAAAGTGCGAGGTATCATTCAGCCAGTCGACAGCATAACGGTAAAGGGCCGCCAAATTATAGTCAATTATGTTCGGAAAGTTAATACCTCCCCTCGCCAGCGACTGTTGGAGCGCGGGAAGTGGAATACGTGCTCGTTTACCTTGCCAAATGAATGCCGCGTATAGTCTATTTAATATACGGAGATCTGTGGGCTTCAATAATAGAGGCAGAACCTGTAGGGGATAGAGTAATTTGGGAAATAAAGTCATTTTAATAAGCGCGGCCCTTCCCATGTACGACAACGGGAGAGAGCTCCATGCCTCCAAGAGAAATTTAGTTTGGTTGAGGTGGGGGTCAATATTGAGGCTGTACATTTGAGAAAGGTCCGTCGGTAGGATGATTCCTAGGTATTTAATGAAAGGTGTGGGGGCCCAAGAGAAGGGGAACTGTCTGAGCCAATCTCCCCGAGGTTTTAATCCCAGGGGCAGAGCGACAGACTTTACGTAGTTAATTTGGAAACCAGAGGCTGTGTGAAATGAATCAAATAAGGCCATCAATGGCGTAATAGCAGACTCTGGGTTCGAAAGAAACAATAGCAGATCGTCTGCAAAAGCCACCACTTTTAGCGTCACCGAAGAGGACAAACTAATACCCGTAATAGCCGGGCACGTCTCTATAATGCGAAGGAGGGGTTCCAGGGCAAGATTAAACAATAATGGTGATAAGGGACACCCCTGTCTGGTTCCTCTCCCTAGTACAAAGGGAGTAGAATTAAGGCCATTCGCTGTGATTACTGTGGAAGGGTTATTGTAGAGCGCGCGGAATAGGGACAAGAAGACCTTTCCGAAGTGGTGGAACTTAATGAATCTCTCTATATAGGCCCAGGATATCCTATCGAACGCGTTATCGGCGTCGCAACTCAATAGAAGGTTTGAGGCTTGTGGTGTAAGGGAGGAGGACCATATGGCCGCTATAGCCTTGCGTATGTTTGTGGTAGAGTGTCGGCCCGCAAGGAAACCGGTTTGCTGAGGGCCCACTAGTCGAGCCATCGGTCTCTGTAGACGTCCAGCCATGATGGTAGATAACAGTTTCAAGTCAGTGTTTAATAATGCAATAGGCCGATAGGAAGTGACCAAGGTAGGATCCCTTCCCGGCTTGGGGAGCACCACTACTCTGGCTGCGTTAAAAGTCGGGGGGGTTCTTCCCCTTGTAGAATGTTATTATAAAGTGAGACCAAGTGTGGGACCACCGAGCCCGAAAGGAGTTTGTAATATTCTGCCCCAAATCCATCTGGTCCTGGGGTTTTCCCATTTTTGAGCAAAGTTATCGCTTTTTGGACTTCGATGTGCGAAATCGGCGCTGAAAGGGCATCTCTCTCAGTTGGGGATAATTTAGGAATTTGTGCTTTATGAAAGATATTTAATTGTGTCGGACAATCGTCAGGGCCTGTCTTGTAGAAGTCAGAAAAACATTGCCGGAAATACCCAACAATATCTACTGGGTCAGTAAGTAAGGTACCATCCGTGGTTTTAATTTGGGAGATAAAGGGTCTGGTTTGAGTCTGGGAGCGAACCAGGTTGGCCAGGAGGCGACCATGCTTGTTACCAAAGCGATAGAACCGGGATTTCTGATGCTGCCAGGAGCGCTGTGCTTGGGTGGTAGCTAGAGTGTCGTATCTGGCTTTGTCTTGTTTATACGTCTGCAATGCATCAGGGGTTGGGTCAGTCAAATAAGCTCTGTAACTCCTGAGCAAATCCGAATGGGCCTCAGTAAGATGCAGGGCGTCTTCCCTCCGTTTCCGGGCCGTAAACTCCATAATCTGTCCCCGTAGCACTGCTTTTGACGCTGACCAAAATAAATTGACATCCTCTACATGTTCAATGTTGTCGTCGGTGTAGTTGTGCCAAGCAAGCTCAACGTGTGATGTAAATTTACCGGACGTCATGAGATGAGAAGGGAAACGCCAGTTCCGTGAATAGGACCGTGGGCTTCCCAGCTTCATCTCCATTGAGACCGGGGCGTGATCAGTGAGTGTAATCGGGCCAATCTCAGTGCCTAAAGCACGGGAAGTAAGAGTGTCCGAAATTAAAAAGAGGTCTAGGCGCGAAAATGATTTGTGGGGGTCGGAATAAAATGTGAAGTCCCTGCCCGTTGGGTTGTGCACGCGCCATATGTCAACCAAATCAAAATGCGTCATTAGATAGGTCGGACCAGTGAGTTGCGAGCGCCCTCTAGGTGTCACACGGCTTGGGGCTCGGTCGAGTATCAAGTCCGGTACGTCGTTAAGGTCCCCTCCCACTATTCTGTGAGAAGCGTCGTGAAGATGGAGCAACGGGAGTAGCGTTCTATAGAATGGTAAATTCGGGCCATTAGGGGCATAGATATTGAGTAATTGAAAGTGTTCCTGTCCAATCCTAAGCGTGAGGAGGGAGTACCTGCCGTCCGCATCATTAACCGCTACCGTGTCAGTGTATGGAAGTCTCTTATTTAAGAGAATTGCAGTGCCTCTAGATTTTTGAGTGTAAACCGAGGAAGTTTGATATCCCACCCAGGGGGCCCGCAGGGTTTGGTCCGATTTAGTCCAGTGAGTTTCTTGGAGGAAAACGATATCAGGGTCTAACCTCTTTAAATATTGGATTACTTTCTTACGTTTAATTGGCGAATTAAGACCCTCAACATTCCAGGATACTACCTTAAAAGAATTACGTGTGAATATTTGAGGTTCAACAGAGGACGGGAGTGAGGTATTAGTGTCATGTATTATGGTGGATGCCATAATCGAATTCGAGAGGATGTAAAGGAATAAGCAACATTAAAGGGGGTTAGGGCCCGTCCCAGCAGCGGTCCCCGCACCTCAAGCACAATATAAGACGTCAATATCCGTAGGTGTATCAGTAGAAGAGCGAACCAAGACATTTTAACTATAAACAACAAATTAACCAAGTATCTAACAGAAAAGATATGAACCATATAACAGAAGAAAATCAAAAGGCTCCGTTTGGGGAGTGAAGTCCATCTCCTCCATGGCGATTTTGTCCAATGACACGTCGCTGAGTGGTGGAGTTGTCTGTGTAGCACATAGAGAAATCGCAAACTACTATAAGAACACAATAAAGAAAAACGCAAACCAACATTAGTGGATGTTAATGTTCGTGGTATATCCATGACACAGCTTTTGCAACCATCATTGGGGAGGTGTAGATTGGCGTCGTTGCTGCTGATCTGATCCATCTCCCAAGATTGCTGAAGCGTCGAACGGTGTGTCGTAGAACGTAACCTGACCGTGAAGGTGCACTCGAAGACGCGCCGGATATTGTAGGGTGAATCTGATGTTGGCCGCCGCCAATTTTGTACAGACAGGGGCAAACGCCCTACGACGGGCAGCTAAAGACGCCGAAAAGTCCTGGAAAAGACGCAATGTAGTTCCCTGATAATCCAAAGCGCCGGCTTTTCTGTACGCTTGTAGAATGTTGGTTTTATCCATGAAGTTGAGCAATTTAAATATGACCGTGCGAGGGCGGGTCAACGATGGGGAGAGATCAGGCCCCAATCTGTGGACTCGCTCAACCACCAGTGGTACATTGGTAGCGATGCCCAAGGCTGTGGGAAGCCAAGTACTAACAAAGTGTTGAAGTTGCGGGCCTTTCACAGTCTCAGGGAGTCCCACAATGCGTAAATTATTTCTGCGGCTTCTGTTTTCGAGGTCATCAATTTTGTCCAGTAAGGTGGAAAGCAAGGAGTCATGAGAGTCCACAGTTGTTTGAAGAGGAGTAAGCCCATCCTCCAATGTAGACACTCTGTCCTCTACCTCCGTCAAACGTTGGGCTTGAGAGGTAAGTTGGGAAAGCGCCAGTTCGAGGGACGCTGAGAGACGGCCCAGTTTTTCATCCAGTAGTGGCGATAGTATGGCTGTAAACTCAGCCATTTGAGCGGTGGTTACGGGCGTAGGTGTAAGCGCCAATTGTGGGCTAGACGGAGCGCTACCCAGGTCCGATGTCGAGTGGGTCGGAGATCTGGCCTGCGCAAGGGCACTCTTTCCCTGTCCTTTGGTCGTTTGCCGTCTGGAGGATTTAGACGTTGAAGCAATGAATTTGTCCATGGTGACGGGAGTTACCAGATCTAGTAGTGTCCAGAAAATTTGAAAAAACGCAGATAGTGCAGAGTGTCCAGAGAAATTATAACCCGCAGACAGTGCGGAGTGTCCAGAAAAGTTATAACCCGCAGACAGGGCGGAGTGTCCAGAAAAATTGTAATTGTGGGCAATTTAAATGTATGTGGTGCCTCTATCCTCACCGAATGGAAAGTCAGGACAGCAACCCAAAAGAAAAAATTACTGAGCTTGACGCAGAGTCTAGAAAAAATTAACACGTGGGCCTCCAAGACGGGGAGCCAAGATAAATTGTGTTATGCGTTTTTCACCTTAGTGATTTGCACTGTTTCTCCAGTATAGACAGCGGAGAGTGTCCAGAAAAATTATAATGTATAGACAGCGGAGAGTGTCCAGAATAATTATACTGTATAGACAGCGGAGAGTGTCCAGAAAAATTATAATGTATAGACAGCGGAGAGTGTCCAGAAAAATTATACTGTATAGACAGCGGAGAGTGTCCAGAAAAATTATACTGTATAGACAGCGGAGAGTGTCCAGAAAAATTATACTGTATAGACAGCGGAGAGTGTCCAGAAAAATTATACTGTATAGACAGCGGAGAGTGTCCAGAAAAATTATTATGTATAGACAGCGGAGAGTGTCCAGAAAAATTATTATGTGGACTATCAAAAGAAAAAAAAAAAAAAAAATAATAATTTGATGTTTTGAGACGGTGGGCTGCGCAGGGCCCACCAGAAAAATTGATTATGCGTGGGTATAGGGTCTCCCAGGGGTCACCACAAAAATTGAAAGTATAGGATCAGTGGGCCTCCTAGGGGTCAACAAAAAGTGCCAATACAGAGTGTTCCCCCGCCCAACACAGCAGGATGGCATGTAAGCAGTGGGACACACGGCCTGGGTCCAGGACTGAGCCCTCCGAGGACGGTGAGGGGCGAGAGCACTCCCGCCGGAAGCCTCCGGCAACTGTCCACGTGCGCCGGATCAGGTGCCGCCAAACTGACCCCAGCAAACGGCGCCGAGGAAGCGCAAGAAGAGGAAGCCGGCGCCTCAACACAGGGGTCCGAGGCAGCGGAGGGTAAAGAAAATGGCGCACTCACCCCAACGGGCACGATAGCAGCGCGCTCGAGCGCAGCGTCAGGCTTCAGTCCGGGCCTGTAGAAGGGTCACGCACCCGCACAGCCGTGCGGGTATGGAACGGCCAAAATCTGGCCCACGGACCTCCGGGGATGAAGAGGGCGACAATTAGTTAGTCAGCAGCGGCGTGGCAGGCAGGGATGCCTCAGATGCCATCAGATGGGAAACCTCTTCTAACGGAGCTGTCTTAAAATGCGGCCATTACTTAGGCCCGCCTCCCGGAAGTCAAGATTTGAGTTTTTAATCATTTACAGCGTGTAAAGTGTTTTTTTCACATTTTATCACACAAGCCTTTGCGGTTATATTTTCTATGGGGTGTGCTTGTTAACAAAATTAGAAATGGGGAATCGTTACATTTTTTGGGGGGGAATTACGTGATTTTTAGCAAACGCACCCCATTGAAAAATATCATAAGTGCTGCATTATTGTTCACATTATAATTTAAATGGGAACAATATTGCTGCATTAAAAAAATTTTGCATGGCGCGATGACGTCATTGACGTCGGGAGGGGTTTAAATTCAGCGTCTGACTTCTTGGTAGTCAGAACGCCAAGGGACCCAGGGACCACGGAGAGAGAAGTGAGTATCTCTCCCAGGGCACCCGCTTGTGGGTGACATGTGGGGAACGTCCTCCGCATATAGCGGGAGTCAATGAGGACGTTTCCCACACGTCACCCGCAGTAAAAAGGGTTAATAAAATGGGGGGCGATGACAAAATAATAAAATTGGGAGAAGATGGAAATAAATAATTAATAAAATGGGGGGTGGAAATAACTAATAAAAATTGGGGTGTGGCAATAATAAAATTGGGAGATGAGGAGATTATAAAATTGGGGTGTGTGAAAATAATAAAATGGGGGATAAGGAAATAATAAAATTGGCGGGGGACATAAGGAGATAATAAAACAGGAAAGAATGTGGAAATTATAAAATAAGGGGACATAAAATTAGGAAAAAATGGGTTTGAAGATGAATAAGGGGTTTGTAGGTACCCGTATAGGTATACAATAGGGGTGCTTAAGCATACAGGGATGGTTAGGGGTGTGTAGGCACCCATATAGATATATAATATGGGTGTGTAGGCAACCGTAAAGATATATAATAGGGGTGTGTATGCGTATGGGAATGGTTAGTGGGTGCGTAGGCACCCATATAGGTATTTGATAGGGTTGTGTAGGAGCACGTATAGGCATATAATAGGGGTGTGTAGGCGTATGTACAGTGGTTTGAGTACAGGGGTGCATAGTGGTGGGTATATATGTGTGTTTCTTTTTCTGTATAGCGGTATAGACAAAAGTGGGCTTCTCACTTTAACATGCCCGTTTTTTGTCCCAGTCCCCGGGCATGGTGTGCACATAATAGAGGTACTTAGCAATAAAACGTCACTCATTCAGTGACGTTCTCCAAAAGTAACAGTGTCCCTCTTTGGTCATTTGAAATATTGTGATGTAGGTGAATGGGGTACAGTAAGACACATTTAAAAGGATGTTTTTGCAATATTCAATTGTATCAATTGCGAAGAACAGCAGGAACTTCCCCTACTGTTAAGACAGCTGAAAAAATATGATAAACACATTGTTCTAATTGCTAAAATGCTTATCTTACTAAACTAGATTAATTAAGGCTTACTTTTGAAACCACTATAATCAATTATAAGAATTGGGTTTCTCTTTAATTTAGAAATAACATTAAATTGCACGTAGAAATATGCATTGCCTAAATGTAATTTCAAATACTGTTGAGTTTTTCATTCTACCAGGTCTCTATAAAGGAAATGATTTCATCCGTGTTCATAAATCAAGGCTTTTTCTGGGAAGAACAGATCATATTTCCATATATAGAAGGCAATCAGTGAATAGGCACTGCACGTTCCTGTCTGTTTGTCAGATGGGCTTTACTCTAAATATTCATCCAGTAAAGTGAGTGTGTTTTGAAGGTCACGGCAAATTGCACTTGCTGATGCTGATATTCTTCTGGATATTATATTGACTTAATTCCACTGAAACTGTTCTTTACTTGATTTTCCAACGAGTTAAATTGTTCTAAATTAAACATTTCTGAGACAATTACCTAGGGCTTCTATTCGCTTAACATGTTTCCATTGAACTCGTTCTTTGGCTCAACACCTGCGCTTATCATGTCATGTTCCTCTTTTTTCAGGTTCCGTCAAACACAAAATAATTACACAGACTGCAATGAAACAAAATGTTTTGTGTAATACATTCTCTACATACTGTAGGTGTGTATAGAAGGAGCTATGAAATGTCCTTAGGCCCACCATAATGAGCAGATTTAGCCTGCAAGCCTGTCATTTAGAAAAGAACCTGTATATCTGGATGCTCCTTACTTATCTGTTTATGATAAGGTGGTTGAAATACGAACCAAACATTTTGCATTTACAGCTTAATTTTTTAGAATAAACTTATATTTTTTACATTTTGATAATTATTTAAAAAAGTAGTTACAATCTACATTCACCGGCCACTTTATTAGGTACACCTGTTCAATTGCATGTTAACACAAGTTGCTAATCAACTAATAATGTGGCAGCAACTCAATGCATTTTGGCATTTAGACGTGGTAAAGACGTCTTGCTGAAGTTCGATCCCAGCATCAGAATGGGGAAGAAAGTGGATTTAAGTGACTTTGAACGTAGTATGGCTGTAATATAAAATAGACAACCTGCAATAAAATGAACATAAACATAGTATAGAATCATTTACAACTTTGCCTCGCGATACATATATCAACTGCGCACCAGCAATAAATGTAAAACGGCTTATCTGAATCCCAAATGAGATGTTGCTGCGCTTCACGCTCCTTCTCCATCCAACATATTCCTCCACTTACGTCCTTTTCCCCTTCCGGAACACCAGACATTGGATACAGAATATAGTAGAGGCCAAGAATGGAGCTGTGTCCAGCATACTTTAAAAAGCAGTGGCGTCACAAGGGGGTGCGGTGGGTGCGTACCGCACCAGGGTGACACCAGAAGGATACCTCCAGGGGGTGACACCACCAGCCAAAATTTGCCCCCTCCCTCGACTCGGACGTGGATCATAATGATCCGCCTCCGAGCGTTGCAAGATCGCCGGACGCAGAACCCGCTTCCTCCCGAGTCGCGCTGTCACGTGTACTCTGCAGCACTGGGAGGAAGTGATCATATAACGTCACTTCCTACCAGTGCTCCATGATCCACGTCCAGCCACAGAGGAGAGCAAAGCATAACACGCCCCCTACCACAACACAATTGCCCCACAGTACCAACTTTTGGACGTTCCCTCCACTCTGACACCGGGGTGTGTTTAAAGGCATGTGGCGAAGTCAGTGCGCATGTGCATGCTTGACAGTTCGCTGATTTTTCACCGCTGCCTCTAAACACACTGACGTGTGGTTAGAGGCATGTGGTGATGTCAGCGCGCTTGCCCAGTGTGGCGGGTTCACTGATTTGGCATTGCGGATGGCAAGAACAGCTGATCGGTGTGACTTCCGGTGATGCGTGTTCGCTGATTTTCCCATAGTGGCTATTGGAAACAGAGCCCGTTCAATACATCAGCCGCTGCTGAATTGCTGCAGCACAGCAATTCAGTTTGCTGCAGCAGTGTCATTGAACGCTTCGGATGTGAATTTCTAAGTAAAATGGCCGATGATTTCTTAATGAGAGATTCAGATTGTTTTTTGTATGACTCGGACAACAGTTGAGGTATATATGATAAAAGCAGTCAGCACAATTCCGTTTTGTATGCACACACCACAAGTGATAGATTTTATTGAATAAACGTTATGTTTACTTCTGAAACTAAATATAATTGAACTGTAATACATATCTAAGTGCAGGGGTAAATAATAAATAAATATGTTGTGCTTTGGTGAACAAAAACCTCAAAATTAACATTGCCGTACGGTAGGGTTGCCACCTTTCCTTCAAGCCAAACCCGAACACTTTAGTGTTGGGTTCGGGCTGCCATTTTCTTTGTAGCGTATACATTATGGCAACCCTCAAAATTTCCACTCGCCTGCTCGCATTTGGCGAGTGGAAATCAATTGAGGGCGAGCGGGAATTCACACGCAGGCAGCATGATGAATTATATTGCACTGCCTGCTCTGTGTATTCCGACGGCGGCAGTTTTTTTTTTTTGCCTGGTCGCGACGTGTTCAGGGCCAGTCAGCGTGCTTTTCTTTATCAGCAACAGCTGGACATGGCCCGAGTCATTTCCGGCACGCTGAACGCTCAGTTTCCTTTTCTCCCTTCCCCATAGAGAGCACGCCAGCTACAGTGATTCCAGATCAGTGTAGCCGGCGATCCAGGAACCAGGGAAGGAGAACGTCCACCCAGCGGGGGAGGAAAACAGTCCTCAGAGTGCCACAAAGGGAGGGGGGGGGTGCAAATTCCTTCTCCCGCTGCTCTCCTTACTCAAATTCCCTCTCCTTACTGCTTCAAGCTTAATCTGCTTCATGCTCCGTCGCTGAATTCAGCATGCCTAAGTGAGTGAGGGAAGCAGAGATAATCACCGCCCCCTCAGTCTACTCGGAGGTCGGGTAAAGGGAGGGGGAGGTGTGGAGAGTATTGCATTAAATGGAGTGGGGGGACGGGACAGAAATGAATGGAGTGGGGGACAGAAATGAATGGAGTGGGGGACAGAAATGAATTGAGTGGGGGGACAGAAATGAATTGAGTGGGGGACAGAAATGAATTGAGTGGGGGGACAGAATGAATTGAGTGGGGGGACAGAAATGAATTGAGTGAGGGACAGAAATGAATTGAGTGAGGAACAGAAATGAATTGAGTGGGGGGGACAGAAATGAATTAAATTGAGTGGGGGACAGAAATGAATTAAATTGAGTGGGGGACAGGAATGGATTAAATGGAGAGAGAAATGAAATAACTGGGGAGAGAAATTAAATAAATGCTGGGGAGAGAAATGAATTGGACAAAATAAATGAAATAAAAGGAGGGAGAAATGAATTAAAGGGGGCCCTTGACAGAAAAAAAAGGTTCCCCACCCCCTGTTGTAAACTAAGTGAAAGTAAAAAGCTGCCGAGCTGTCAGCACTGGAAGTGGCGCCAGAACCAGCGTCGCTACTACAACTCCCGTGAGGGTCCATATTTAGTGAAATGGTGTCATAGCTGTTTGAGTTTATGCAAAATAAATCTATTTATAAAGAAAGAGGTGATACGGAAGGAGAAAAAAATGGGGATGGAAGATCGCACATGAATATTAATGGATTTATCTGTTTAAGCATCCAAGGAGGAAACCTGACTTTGGGGTCTTCTAACTTCTGTTGATAATACGCTCTTTTCATTATTCATATGGCAGGTTAAGTTCGACTTGATATGTCGGATGCATAAACCCCAAATTAATTTGGTCCTAAAATCTGTTGGAGAGGAGTCTGTCTGTACTTAATGGATGATACTACTTGTCTGGGTCTGGTGCCTGGGTATTAATGTTATTTATTTTTGTAGCTTTATTCTGAATAAATCTTTTAACAGTGTAATTTCATAAGATAATTTAAGAGGGTGTGTTTAGGGGCGGAGTTCAGGGCAGGGTAGGTGGGGCAACTGGTGGCGAGTAACTCTTAAGGTCTGGCTAGTAGCTTGGGAATTGAAATTTTGAGCCCTGCATTATGGCACGTGGTATGTATGGCACACTGGTATTATGGGTGGAAGACTGGTATTATGTATGGCAAACTGGTATTATGCATGGCACAGTGGTATGTATGGAAGACTGGTGTAGCGCTCACTCCCGGAGGAGCCGCTGAATTTAACCTCGGGTTAGTCTCACCGCACTAGGGAATAAATATACACCAGCACTGTTGTGGATTTTATAGATTATATACTTTACTGATCCCAATAAAGCAGCATATATAATGTGAACACGGTATATGAATGACAGGATTTCGAAATGCGGGAAAAACACGCGGCAGCAAAAAAAAAGTTTAACCCCTTCGTTTCTGGAGTGTAAGTCCCGTGAAAGTAATGTCTCAAAAAGGTGTATGTGTGTGATCTCAGGTACCCGGGTACTATATTCAACTGGCCAGTGAATGGAATGAGCAATCTTCGACTAGTCACATTGGGGCCCTGTAGATTTAAACAATACTGCAGCGTGCTTCGTTAAACTTGGACTGTGGCCTGGAAGGCCTCTCACCCATCCGTTAGACAATCTGTTCCACTGCCCAATCAAGGATGTCTCTCCACTGGATTACACTGGAACTCTGTGCCACTGGATCCGCTACTCCTGCTTGTCCGATCTCCGCAACGAGAACTACGGCCTACCGCCTGCACTCCCAGTGGATCATCGCGGTCTCCTTACTTGGGGTCCAAACCGGAACTCTGTCTCTCTGAAAAAACTCTCAGCGATATAGATAGGTCTCCGCCAAGCACTGTCTCTGATTCCCAGCACCCGCAAGACAGCGCCTGCTCTCCGGCCTGGTCTCAATCTCCGGCAGTCTCACGTGCGTCTTCCACCTTTCATCGCTCGGCTCACACTGGCTCTCCTTCGAACGAGGCTGCGGATGTCCTTCTCTCTCTCCCACCCACTTCCTGTCTCTCCCCGCAATGCACGATGGAATTTGTAGTCCCGCTGTGTCCAGTATACTTCACATTGCGCTTGTCTCCCTCTGGTGGCCAAACCCGAGCAATTGCAGCAACAGAGTTCTAAACAGTGCTACACTGGTATTATGGCTGGCACATAGGTAGTACGCATGGCAGACTGGTATGGCTGGCACATAGGCAGTATACATGGCAGACTGTTATTATGGCTGGCACATAGGCAGTACGCATGGCAGACTGGTATTATGGCTGGCACATAGGCAGTACGCATGGCAGACTGGTATTATGGCTGGCACATAGGCAGTACGCATGGCAGTCTGGTAATATGGCTGGCACATAGGTAATAGGCATGGCAGACTGGTATTATGCTGGCACATAGGTAATAGGCATGGCAGACTGGTAATATGGCCGATGCTGCGGCTGCCCTCACTCACACTGAGTTTCTGTTGCTGGATTCGGTGGTGGAGATTAGTCTGGACGGTGGACAGAACAGGCAGACAGCACCGGCACGATTTGAAGACGGTACCAGTTCCAGTGAAGCACGGGTGGCACAGGTCTCTCCCTCACTCACCTCGTCAGGACTGACTGGAGCCGGCCCGCATGCATGCAAATGTCACGTGAGCCGCTGCGCCTGCGCATCACTGACAGTGGGCGTTGCAGTCTTTGGCTGAATAGAGGAAGAAAGGATCGCGGCGACGGGTGCGTGCATAAATGTAAGTATGGGGCGGAGGTGCCGGTACTGGCTCGGAGTCATGTGTCCGGGTGGCAAAGGGTATCAAACCCGGACACATGACCCCAAAACCGGACAGTCCGGGTCAAAACCGGACAGGTGGGAACCCTACCGTACGAAATTGTTACTTGCTTCATGGCGGCGGCCATCTTTACTACGTCACACTCAGCTACTCGCAGCATCTCCTCGGATCGCTGCAAGTGGCGTTCAATGGCAAGTTGCTAACTTAGCACTTGCAGCGGCTCAGGTATTGAACGCACCTCAGCTGATCTGCGTCACTTCTTGTGACGTGGGTTCCCTAATTTGGCAAGTTCGGTGCCTGGGCAGAACACCAGCCCCGTCGCAGCATCACAACGCTGTGACGGACGCCGGGAGGCACACATAGTGTGCTCGTCTGACACCAGCCTAAAAAGCGCGATCCTCCATGAAAGGTTCACACTTTGTAGCATTGAGCGCTCAGCGAGTTGGCCACACGGGTGTCAGAGTGGAGAGAATGTCCACTCTCACGGACGTTCCTTCTGCTCAAAGAACGCTCGTGTGACGCAGCCTAAGCAGGTTTGTGGATGGATCTATGGATCGCTGCTGTGGCTCACTTGGTTAATGTGCCTATCTACTAAACAGCTGGTAATGCGTTCAAATCTCAGGGTGGTTTTTTTTTACGCAATCTACCTCTGCTATAATTATTATTTTATAGTATTATATTGTGAGTGATAGTAGCATTATCATAATATCATTAATATTAAAAATGATGATGATACTATTAATCACAATACAATTCTATAATAATAATAGCTGCATTATCATTGTATAATAATAATTATGGCAGAGGTAGATAAAAATCAAGCAGAGACCATTGTCCAGCATTATTGTGTTTATTGTTCGTTACATTAAAGTTGATTTCAAAGAAGAAAAAAAAACCTTTGCGAGAGTGGAGGTCACATGGGTGAGCGGAGGTCACATGGGGAGTGGAGGTCACATGTTTCACATGTTTCCTGTGGAGCTCCACTCTGCACGTCCTGTAGAGCTCCACTCTCCACAGTCTGCAGCCAGGATAGGAGTTGCTTGGATAGGAGAGTGCGGAGTGATGACGCACAAGAAGTGGGTGGGGATTTCAGGTCTATGACGGGGAACCTGTGACGGAGGCGGAAGTGAAATTTGTGACTTTTTGTGACTCTTACACCTGGTTCGGAAATGGAGGTGAGAATAATGGGGCTATACCGAGAATAACTATTATTACTGTTCTTGTGGCTACAGCAGTGGTAGTCTGTGCACCTGCTTCCTCCACGTTGTTAGATTGGGTTGGACAGGGATGGCTTCCTACTTAACAGTACAAGGTACAGCATTCAGGTATTCTATGTGTCAGTAATCCGGATACGTGACAGGGGAAGGAGACAGCGGCCAGTGTCACCGAGAAAGCGTATGTAAACACTCAGAGGAGAATATTGACCAGACATGTTTTATATCAGGCATCTTTAGCAACCTTGGTCCTCTTAGTTATTTTAGAACTACATCTCCCATGATGCTCAATCACTCGTTAAATTGGCTAACCCTCATGGGGATCTAGTCCCAAAACCTCTGGATAGTCAAGGTTGCTGACCACTGCTTTAAATGATGTGTAATTGCAAGTGTCAGCAGAGCTCTGTGTACAGCAAACACCAAAGAGAAGCAATGATGAAAATGAGTGTCAGTGTCAGGAGGATTTAAAATAATGCTGTCTACCCTTCAGTGGTGTTATTTACTGCTGTGTTTCCCCGAAAATAAGACCGTCTTGCCCCAAAAAAAACACACTATGTCTTGTAAATTATAAATAATATATATTCATGTACAAAAATATACACCTTCAAATACACTGTACATTTATTCAAATACATACCAAAATATCACATGATAATACAATACTGATACTAGAATACCAGTAGAAGACTTACAAGACAGGGGTGCCATACCTTTTCAAGAACAACTTAGTAACCAATCACTGACCAGAATGAGGGAAGTGTGCTTTTACTATTGCTTCCTCACGGCCGTTGTACATCTGAGCCCCGTTCAATACCTCAGCAGCTGCTGAATTGATGCAGCGCAGCAATTCAGTCTGCTGCAGCAGTGTCATTGAACGCTTTGGATGTGAATTTTGAAGCAAAAATGGCCAACTATGCCCCCAGTTCGTATTGAAAAATCGCCCCCAGCTCACACACACGGGTATATAGTGCTGCTGGCTTCAAATTAATTTTTAGCAGAGCTGAGCGCCTCTGCATAGGGGAAAAACCTATCGGGGGGTATAAATTTGACTATTTCTTTTTATATTTTCTATTACCACTTAAATGTAAATAGTTACATTTTCCAATAAATATTTGGTGCTTTGGTCAACAAACACCTCAAAATGGACATTGCCGTGCTGGATAATAACTTGCTCCATGGCGGCGGCCATCATTACTACGTCACACTCAGCTACTCGCAGCATCTCTCCAGTGGCAAGTTGCTATCTTGGCACTTGCTGAGGTATTGAACGCGACTCTGGTATCACTCTGCCTGTGACAGGAGCCGGCGCTAGAGGAAGCTTTAGCTTATGTGGCTCTGCTGCCTCGCTTCTTCTGGCGCTGGCATCGCTGACTCTCTACCGCGGCTCTTCAAGTTGCCCTATATGCCACCAGCAGCCTGGGAATGATCACAACAGGGTCTTCTTTTCAGGGTTGGTCTTATACTGTAGCAATTCTCAAAAATAGTTCTAGGTCTTCTTTTCAGGTTAGGTCTTGTTTTCGGGGAGTTTGTATTTAGAAAGTTTTATGTATGAAAATTTTTGAGCAATCATCTGTCACTCATTCCCTCTCACTTCCCCGTGGAGGGACAGCTGTACGAGATAGGAATAGTCCAATAGTCTTAGATTAGAGGGGCAAAGTTTTAAAAGTAACATCAGGAAGCATTATTTTACTGAGAGGGTGGTGGATACATGGAACAGTCTTCCAGTAGAAGTGGTAGAGGCCAAAACAGTAATTGAATTTAAGCAGGCATGGGATAGGCATAAGGCTATCCTAAACAAAAGATAAATCCAGGTAAAGTATCCATGTAATTGGGCAGACTAGATGGGCCGAAAGGTTCTTATCTGCCGACATTTTTCTATGTTTCTATGTTTCAATATAATTTTTGTCAGGTCTGATTCTGAGTATCGGAAGCCTTTCTGCCCGATAGCCGATATTCTGTAAATTTAAAGTTGTGAAAAAACACAAATCTGACATTACGCCATTAACTGAATGCAAGTGGTAGAGGCCAAAACAGTAATTGAATTTAAGCAAGCATGGGATAGGCATAAGGCTATCCTAAACAAAAGATAAATCCAGGTAAAGTATCCATGTAATTGGGCAGACTAGATGGGCCGAAAGGTTCTTATCTGCCGACATTTTCTATGTTTCTATGTTTCTATGTTTCTATGTTTCTATGTTTCTATGTTTCAATATAATTTTTGTCAGGTCTGATTCTGAGTATCGGAAGCCTTTCTGCCCGATAGCCGATATTCTGTAAATTTAAAGTTGTGAAAAAACACAAATCTGACATTACGCCATTAACTGAATGCAAGTGGTAGAGGCCAAAACAGTAATTGAATTTAAGCAAGCATGGGATAGGCATAAGGCTATCCTAAACCAAAGATAAATCCAGGTAAAGTATCCATCTAATTGGGCAGACTAGATGGGCCGACAGGTTCTTATCTGCCGACATTTTTCTATTTAATAAAATTGTAAACATTGCACCATGCCCATTGAATTGAATTGAACTGAATTTAAAAAGATTTTTATGTAATCTTTTATATTTACAAACATGGCTGTGTCTAGACTCTGGCTTTCACGGTGATACCTCCACATGACCCTGTACGTAAGGATTCAGCAACCTTGTAGTTGCAAAACATCTGGAGGACCAATGTTGCTGACCCTTGCTATAGCTAATAGGTACCAGAAATACTGGGATCCATTGGTCTCCCGCATCTAATGTATAGGGAATTTCCTACCAGATGGTTGCTGCGGGACGGCCTGAACCTCCCAACGGCACGCGGCGCATGCTGACTGTTGGGCAGGGCACAGACAGCCCATAGAATCAACAGAGCGTGTACTTGTACATCTCGCGTCTTCAAGGCCCACCAGCTCCGTGGACTGCATGGTAAGCCCTACATCGGGAAAGAGTTAAGGTTTGGGTCAGACGAAAGCATTTTTCGCGTCGTCCGTGAAAAAGTGCGTTTGAACGAATGGATGTATTTTTTTTCACGGAATACGCGATAGCGGTCATACGATGCGCATTTTCGTCCGTGATTTTTTTTTAAGGATCATCAATAAAACACTTTTTGCGTCTGGACATTATGTTGGCCGGTCATGAGCAGCGTCTGACGTCTCCTAATCACGCACACACGCTGCTAGCGGACTCGGCGCACTCTGTACGTCAGTACTAGCGGTTTCACGTTCTCGAAAAAATGCGTTTGTTTGCCGCTTGCATTGCCCGGCCGAACTTTCGTGCGGCAGTACTTCGTATAAATTTCCTGTCATTGGGCGTCATTTGCTGCTACTACGGCCGTGATAAAGTGCAGCTGCACGCACGTTCACACTGCGTTCGTCTGACCCCAGCCTAAAGGGATACAATATAATAAAAATCGAATTCCTCCCCCCCCCCCTTTTTTTTTTTCTGACCCTTAAATAATTGGGCAGAGGCTGCTGACAGCCTCTGTCAAATTATTATTTTATTCATGTGCAGCTCCTTATTTTGAGCCGAGGGACTCCCTAACCCAGAAGTCCCTGCAGCTATTTAATGCAATATGCACCATTCCTGCCTCACTGAGACTACGCACTATCGCAGGTGGACTCAGAGGGTGATGTCGTTACACTTTGTGTGCCGACATCACTAGTGACTGATTTGATGTCTGGCAGATGGAAAATTCAAAATCCCAGCTGTTGGTGATGCTTTGTGGGGTGGAGAAAACATCTCCACTTCACCCATCATTTTCATCAGATCCGGGCAGCTGGGATGGGAGAGAAGGGGGGGGGGACACTCATCCTGACCCTTGTCATCAGGATTAGGGATGAGCCGAACACTCCCCGAGTTCGGTTCGAGCCCGAACCCGAACTTCCCATTTATTCGGGATCGAACCCGAACCCCCATGCAAGTCAATGGGGCTGAAAATTCGGTTTTTTAGAGTGTCCTCCAAGAGGGCATATATGCTACATATTTGCCATAAAAGGTGTATGGGGGTCCGGGTAGTGCCCTGGGGGACAGGAAACAAGGACAACAAGTTTTAAAAAAAACTTTTTTAAAGGGACAGTGAGTTTTCCATGAAATAAGGGTTAAAAATAAAAACGAAAAATTCCTTCAAATATCGTGCCTAGGAGGTCCCTATAACCTGCCCGTGAAGTGGCGGATTTCTAGGATGTATAGAAACACTTAAAAACAAATAAATGACGTTTCATATGACAGTAAATGCTTTTCCTTTAATCTATCCATAAACAACTGCTTGGGGCGGCAGCCTGTATCAAAAGACATTTTAGGACGCGCAGAAAAAGTTTAGTGTTTTTTTGGGCTAAATTATTGTGAAACTTATGCAGGCTTTGGATGAAAGTAACAATAGGTGCTTTAAAATTGGGCTTTTAGCGTCGGCAACAGTGCCGTCACACCGTAACCCCTCTGAGGATATGAATCTGATACAGGCGTCAATGGCAGTGCACCCAGATATTGTGCCTTTAATGCTAGGCCAACAAATATCATCATACAGTAACCCCTCTGTGGTATTGTGGAAGAGTGCAGGGGTGGACCATGTGGTCCTATATTGAAAAGTGTTTTTTTTTTTTTTTTTTTTTTATGGGCGTCTGTGCAGCCAGATATTGTGCCTTTCATGGCAGCAAGTGCCTTCACACCGTAACCCTTTTGTGGTATTGTGGAAGAGTTAAGTGCTGGAGGGTTTTGTGAATGCAGAAGAGGACATCCCCGATCTATTCCATTACTTCAGCATCAGGGGATTGATAGCTGCTGATCCAGGACTGATTCATTTTTATAAATGTCAGCCAGTCTACAGAGTTGGTGGACAGACGCACTCTTTTGTCTGTGACAAAACCTCCAGCGGCACTGAACGTCCTTTCGGAAAGCACGCTAGATGAAGGGCAACCTAGTAGCTGCATAGCATATTGGCTAAGTTCTGGCCAGTGATCCAATCTCAACACCCAGTAAGCCAGTGGATCATCTGCTGGAAAGGTATCCAGGTCTGCCCTTCCCCCTAGGTAGTCCTGCACCATATGGTGAAGACGCTGGCAATGGGTGCCTACATTTGACGTCCCTGGGCGTCGGACTAAAAAAAATAAAAAAATGGATCAGTCAAGCGGCCCTGGCCTTCACCGCTATTCCTCTGATCACCTGCAGCATCAGAAGCACGTGTGTCAGCACTTGGTAATCTAACAGTGCCTGTAAAGGTGTTGCACAAGTTTCGCTTTAGAGCGTCCTCAAGTTTTGTCATCCTGTGCTCCCTCTGTGCGGGCAGGATGAGCTCTGCAACTTTCCCCTTGTATCGTGGATCAAGAAGGGTTGCCAACCAGTAATGATCCCTCTCCTTGATAGAATGAATCCTGGGGTCCTTTAGCAGGCTTTGCATCATTAGGGAGCCCATGTAGCGTAGGTTGGAGGTGGCATTAGCTGCCGAGTCTTCCTGGTCAATGAGGATGACCGCATCGTGCACTTCCTCCTACAAGCCCTTCTGTTTCTGGGCACACAAAACCCTGCCTTGAGGAATCCCCACCTTCAATGCCCCCACTACTTAAATAGTCCTCCTCATCCTCCTGTCTGATCTGAGTAGGACCCGCTGGAATGCTGTCTGCGGAAAGACTGGGGCCTTGAGAGCTAAGGAAGGCCTCCTCTTCCTCCCGCTGCTCTGCCTCTAGAGCCACATCTATAATTCCCCGCAGAGTGTACTCCAGCAGGCACACTAAAGGAATTGTGTCACTGATGCATGCACTGTCCCTGCTCACCATCCTCGTTGCCTCCTCAAATGGTGACAGTACAGTGCATGCATCCTTGATCATCAGCCACTGCGGGGGGGGGGGAAACAAGTTGACCTGAACCTGTCCTTGTGCCATACTCACACAGGTACTCGTTGATAGCCCTCTGCTGCTTGTGCAGACTCTGCAGCATTGCTAATGTCGAATTCCACCTGGTGGGCATGTCACAGATCAGACGGTTTGTGGGAAGGTGGAATTCTCTTTGCCAGGCGACCGTTTGCTGGGAATGACCGTCTGAAGTGGCTGCAGACTTTTCTGGCCTGGATGAGAAGCTCTGGCAGCCCTGGTACTTGGTTAGGAAACGCTGTACCACCAGATTTAGGACATGTGCTAGGCATGGTACATGCGTCAATTTACCCTTGCGGAGAGAAGGTTGCTGCCATTATCGCAGACTATCATTCCCAGCTCAAGCTGGCGTGGTGTTAACCATCTCTGCACCTGCCCCTGCAGAGCTGACAAAATTTCTGACCCGGTGTTGCTCCTGTCCCCTAAACAAACCAGCTCAAGCACAGTATGGCATCTTTTTACTTGAGCCATTGCGTAGACCCTGTCAGGCGTCGGTTTAACTGCCACTTCGCCAGAGACAGAGAAGGAGGTGGTGGTGGAGCAGACAGACCTCATACAAGCAGCTTTGTGGAGGCGTGGTGGATGAACCAGCTCCAGCACAGAGCCCCATCTTGGATCCCTCCCAGCTGCAATCAGCGTTACCCAGTGTGCCGTGAAGGAAATGTAACGACCCTGTCAATGCTTGCTGGACCACGTGTCTAAAGTGACATGCACCTTGCTGCTGACTGCCTTTCCCAATGACTGGATAACATTGTCTTCCACGTGCTGGTATAGTGCTGGAATGGCCTTGCGTGAAAAGTAATGGCGTTTTGGAATCTGCCACTGTGGTACAGCGCATTCAGCAAATTCACGGAAGGGAGCAGAGTCCACCAGCTGGAAAGGCAGCAGCTGCAATGCGAGTAATTTTGCTAAGCTGGCATTTAGACGCTGTGCTTGGGGATGGTTGGGACTATATTTTTTCTTTCGCTGCAGCAGCTGCGGCAACGTAATCTGACTGCGTAAATCTTCAGCTGCAGAGATGATGTCACATTGTGAGGAAGGACCTGCTGGTACATCCATTACTGTAGCATCATCCCTGTCGGTGGAGGTTGTAGGCAATTGCATGGCAGGACATACAGTGTGGGTAGAGACAGATGAGGAGGAGGAGGGGCAAAACTTTGCTTAGGTCCAACGGGATGTGTGGCACTTGTTCATATGTCGCCTCAAGCACGTGGTACCCAAGTGTCCGGTGTTTATCCCACGCTTCAGCCTTCTCTGACATAGATTACAAATAGCAACGGTGGGGTCTGCTGCACAGTTCTTAAAGAACTCCCAGACAGCAGAGTTCCTGCATGTGTTCTTTGAAACAACAGCGCTCTGCACCGGAGCAGCTCTGACATGTGATGCCTTGGACTGGCTAGTGCTACGGTTGGTCACAGAGGATGTTGTGCCTCGTGTTTGCTGTGCCTCCTTCCCTGATATTTGGTTGAAATGAGACCCCCCCCCCCCCCAGTAGCGTGGCAGACCGGCAGTAACAACACACAGAACTATCTTCTTTGAAATCTCCTCTGAAATGCATGCAGAAGCGCTGTGTTGAAACCTTTATATAGTGTGCTGCGGGACTTAGCTCTGTGAGCCCATGATTGGGCAAATTTTGCCCAATCAGGACTCTGAGCGGTGATTGGCATAGTGTTCAACCAGTCTTGCACCAGACCTGTGGTCAGTTGCAAGGCTGTAGCCAATTACGAGCTTCAGGCAAGTGGGAAAATGCATTGTGGTCCATTGTGGTCAAACATGCGGCGAACACCCGGAAATGTTCGGGGTTCGTGATCTGCTCGAACAGGCTAAGTTCGGGTCGAACCCCAAACCGTCCGAACCCGAACAGCTCATCCCTAATCAGGATATGGAGAGTGTCTTTTTTTTTTTTTTTTAAATGGATGCTGTAAACCAAGTTCAGCAAACTTGTCCCTCCAGAGTCTTCGAAACTACAACCCTCATGATGATCAGGTTCTTATTAGGTTGGCTAATTGTCATTGGGACATGTAGTCTTGGAAAATCTGGAAAGATAAGGTTTCTGACCCTTGCTCTACGCAATCATTTCTGAGTGGCTACAATGCTCTGAGCTCCCTCTTTTCAGTCAGGCCTCTGTACATAGGCATTGATATTTGAGAGAGCCACTGAATTGGCTGGAGTGCTTCAAAGATGCTGCAGTAGCATATCATGTTTGGCAGCGTTCAGAGGGAGACCAGCTCTTCAGTCGAGTATGAGGGAACGAAAGGGATAAAATGAGAGTAACTCTATACCTTTTAGGCATGATACTAAAAATACTGCCTTGGTATTCTGTATATAAGCCAATTGGGAATAAAGTTCTAGAATTGGAATGATCAGAAATAACATGAAGGCCGAGGTCAGACGGGCGCACTATGTGCACCCGAACTAACATGCCTCCCGACGTCCGTCGCAGCTTTGTGACACTTCGGGGCTGGCCACACGCTGTAGCGGGTGCATGAATTGCGCTTCGCTTACAGTGGGCCTGCTGATAGCCTCCCTGTTGAAGCGCTACGACGCACGTTCGGGGCTGCAGAGCCCGATCCTCCACAGGAGGATCTTCGGAGTCCCACTCTCGCGGACGTTCCTTCCGCACTTAAAAACGCTCACCTGACCCTGGCGGAAATCAGTTGGTTTTCTTTTACCAACCCTCATTTCATGGATCGCCGGAGTTTTATTAGAACTAATTAAAGGAACCGTTTGATTTTTAAAGAAAAAAAATGCACCTTTCCTTTTTTTGTCCTTTTAAATAATTGAGCAAATGCTGTTGGCAATTTTTTTTTTTTTTTTAAATGTTTTAAATACTCACATTTTCTTCGTCTGAGCATCCTGCTCATCCCTGTTAGCCCAGGGCTTCCAAAATTCAGAAGTCTTTGAAGTTTTTTTTATGCAATTTGCGCATCGCTTGAAACATGCGTACTTTCTGTGCACAAGTTCTGTAGCGCCTGTACAGAACATTTTGCAGTCTGAGGGTGATGACTAGGGATGAGCGGTTCGGATCAGTTCGATTCGAACATCGGCTGTTCGTCGAACTCCGAACATTTCCGCATGTTCGACCACAATGCACTTTTCCACTGGCCTGAAGCTTGTAATTGGCTACAGCCTGCACCTGACCACAGTTTAGGTGCAAGACAGGTTCAAGACTATGCCAATCACGGCTCAATCATGGGCTCACAGAGCTAAGTCCCGCAGCACACTATATAAGGCTTCCCTGCCTGCAGCCCCAGCGTGTGTGTTTGCAGGAGTGAATCAGAGAGGAGATTGTTCTATCAGTGACGTTGTAGGAGATTTCTGGGAATTAGAATCTGTCTTTGCACTGCCCGGCTATCATCAGGGACAGTGTGTTGCAGTGAGTTGTAGGAGATTTCTGGGAATTTCAATCTATCACTGACTTACACAGATTTTCCAGAACAATGCTATATCTTTCATCTAATTCTAGATACCATACAATAACACAGTTTAATCCGAGTTCATCTGTTTATCTATTGAGAGTTGAATCTGGCTGTTGCCAGCTATCAGGGTGTAGCAGCCTGCAGGAGAGGAAGGGAATCAGAGCACTCTTCCACAATACCACAGAGGGGTTATGGTGTGAAGGTACTTGCTGCCACCAAAGGCACAATATTTGGGTGCACTGCCACTGACGCCTATACCAGATTCATATCATTTTAATATTTGACCGCAGGGTCCAACCCTGCACTCTTCCTCAATACCACAGAGGGGTTACGGTGTAACGGCACTGTTGCCGACACTAAGGCTAGGGTCAGACTAACGCAGTATCAACTTGCGTTTAGCAGCACTAAATCACAGCCGTGCTAGCAGCAAATGACGTCCAGTGCCAGGCAGCATACGAAGAACGGCCGCACAAAAGTGCGGCTGTGCAACGCAAGTGGCAAACGAACGCATTTTTTTGAGAACGTGAAACCGCTAGTACGGACGTACAGAGTGCGCTGCGTCCACTAGCGGCGTGTGTGTGTGTGATTAGGAGACGTCAGACGCTGCTAATGTCCGGCCAACATAACGTCCAGACACAAAAAGGGTTTTATTGATGATCCGTCCAAAATCACGGACGAAAATGTGCATGTATGACCGCTATTGCGTATTCCGTGAAAAAATGCGTCCATTCGTTCGAACGCACTTTTTCACGGACAACGCGAAAAATGCGTTAGTCTGACCCTAGCCTAAAGACCCAATTTTAAAGCACCTATTGTTACTTTCATCCAAAGCCTGCATAAATTTCACCATAATTTAGCCCAAAAAATCACTAAACTTGTGCTTCGTGTCCTAAAATGTCTCCCCTTTTCATACAGGCTGCCGCCCCAAGCAGTTGTTTATGAATAGATTAAAGGAAAAACATTTACCCTCATTTGAAATGTCATTTTTTTGGGGTTTTTAGATGTTTCTATACATCCTACAAATCTGCCACTTCACGGGCAGGTTATGGGGACCTCCTAGGCACGATATTTGAAGGAATTTTTCGTTTTTATTCTTAACCTTTATTTCATGGAAAACTCACTGTTCCTTTAAAAACTTTTTTTTAAACTTTTTGTCCTTGTTTCCTGTCCCCCAGGGCACTACCCGGACCCCCATACACCTTTTTTGGCAAATATCTAGCATATATGCCCTCTTGGAGGGCACTCTAAAAATCGATCGTTCGGGTCCCTTTGACTTGCATTGAGTTCGGATCGTGTTTGCGTCCGAACTCGAACTTTTGAAATTGTTTGAGTTCGAATGCGAACCGAACACGGGGGTGTTCGGCTCATCCCTAGTGATGACGTCACCAGTGACTGATCTGGTAACCAGCAGCCGGGAAATTTAAAAATGTTGGCTGATTGGTGACACACGTGTAGGCAGAGGCGAAACTAGAAACCTCAGGGCCCTGGTGCAAGAATCTATGAAGGGCCTCCCCCCCCCCCCCCTCGTCGGCTGTGGGGAGGGGCCGAGTCGGGCCATTGAAGTCAGCGGGGAGCACCAGACACACCGTGCCTCCAAGACCCACCCTCTGCACGGGCCCCAGATATTAGACCCCCAGTAATTAGCCAGTGTCAGAGACCCCCTGCCCCATACCAGATTAATGCTACACACACCTGGACACACACACACACACACACACCTGGACACACACACACACACACCTGGACACACACACACACCTGGACACACACACACACACACCTGGACACACACACACACACACCTGGACACACACACACACACACCTGACACACACACACACACACACCTGGACACACACCTGGACACACACCTGGACACACACCTGGACACACACCTGGACACACACCTGGACACACACCTGGACACACACACCTGGACACACACCACACACACACACCTGGACACACACACACACCCTGGACACACACACACGGACACACACACACACACACACACCTGGACACACACACACACACACACACCTGGACACACAACACACACACACCTGGACACACACCTGGACACACACCTGGACACACACCTGGACACACACCTGGACACACACCTGACACACACCTGGACACACACACACACACACACCTGGACACACACACACACACACCTGGACACACACACACACACACCTGGACACACACACACACACACACACCTGGACACACACACACACACACACACCTGGACACACACACACACACACACACCTGGACACACACACACACACACACACCCTGGACACACACACACACACCTGGACACACACACACACACCTGGACACACACACACACACACACCTGGACACACACACACACACACACTGGACACACACACACACACACACCTGGACACACACACACACACACACCTGGACACACACACACACACACACCTGGACACACACACACACACACACCTGGACACACACACACACACACACACCTGGACACACACACCTGGACACACACACACACACACACAACACTGAACACACACAACACACACACACACACACACACACCTGGACACACACACACACACACCTGACACACACACACACACCTGGACACACACACACACACACACACCTGGACACACACACACACACACACCTGGACACACACACACACACACACACACCTGGACACACACACACACACACACACACCTGGACACACACACACACACACACACCTGGACACACAACACACACACCTGGACACACACACACACACACACCTGGACACACACACACACACACACCTGGACACACACACACACACACACCTGGACACACACACACACACACCTGGACACACACACACACACACACACCTGGACACACACACACACACACACACACACACACAACACCTGGACACACACCTGGACACACACCTGGACACACACCTGGACACACACACACCTGGACACACACCTGGACACACACCTGGACACACACCTGGACACACACCTGGACACACACCTGGACACACACCTGGACACACACCTGGACACACACCTGGACACACACACACACCTGGACACACACACACACACCTGGACACACACACACACACCTGGACACACACACACACACACACACCTGGACACACACACACACACACACACCTGGACACACACACACACACACACACCAGACACACACACACACACACACTGGACACACACACACACACACACCTGGACACACACACACACACACACCTGGACACACACACACACACACCTGGACACACACACACACACACACACCTGGAACACACCTGGACACACACCTGGACACACACCTGGACACACACCTGGACACACACCTGGACACACACCTGGACACACACCTGGACACACACCTGGACACACACCTGGACACACACACCTGGACACACACACACACACAACACACACACACCTGGACACAACACACACACCTGGACACACACACACACACACACACCTGGACACACACACACACACACACACACACCTGGACACACACACACACAACACACACAACCTGGACACACACACACACACACCTGGACACACACACACACACACACCTGGACACACACCTGGACACACACACAGACACACACACACACACACCTGGACACACACAGACACACACACACACACACCTGGACACACACACACACACACACACACCAACCTGGACACACACACACACACACACACACCTGGACACACACACACACACACAACACACACCTGGACACACACACACACACACACCTGGACACACACACACACACACACACTGGACACACACACACACACACACCTGGACACACACACACACACACCTGGACACACACACACACACACCTGGACACACACACACACACCTGGACACACACACACACACACACACCTGGACACACACACACACACACACACACCTGGACCACACACACACACACTGGACACACACACACACAACACACCTGGACACACACACACACACACACACACCTGGACACACACACCACAACTGGACACACACCTGGACACACACACCTGGACACACACACCTGGACACACACACCTGGACACACACACCTGGACACACACACACACCTGGACACACACACACACCTGGACACACACACACACCTGGACACACACACACCTGGACACACACACACACCTGGACACACACACACACTGAACACACACACACACCTGGACACACACACACACCTGGACACACACACACACCTGGACACACACACACCTGGACACACACACACCTGGACACACACACACACCTGGACACACACACACACCTGGACACACACACACCTGGACACACACACACACCTGGACACACACACACACCTGGACACACACACACCTGGACACACACACACCTGGACACACACACACCTGGACACACACACACCTGGACACACACACACACACCTGGACACACACACACACACACACACACACACACACCACCTGACACAACACACACACACACACCTGGACACACACACACACACACACACCTGGACACACACACACACACACACCTGGACACACACACACACACACACACACACACACACACACACCTGGACACACACACACACACACACACACACCTGGACACACACACACACACACACACACCTGGACACACACACACACACACACACCTGGACACACACACACACACACACACCTGGACACACACACACACACACACCTGGACACACACACACACACACACACACACACACACACACACACACACACACCTGGACACACACACCTGGACACACACACACACACACACACACACACACACACACACACACACACCTGGACACACACACACACAACCTGGACACACACACACACACACCTGGACACACACACACACACACACACACACACCTGGACACACACACACACACACCTGGACACACACACACACACCACACAACACACACACACACACACACACACACACACACACACACACACCTGGACACACACACACACACACACACACACACACACACACACACACACACACACACACCCACACACCACACACACACACACACACACACACACACACACACACACACTCACACACCTGGACACACACACACACACACACACACACCTGGACACACACCTGGACACACACACACACACACCTGGACACACACACACACACACACACACCTGGACACACACACACACACACACACACACCTGGACACACACACACACACACACACACACCTGGACACACACACACACACACACACACACCTGGACACACACACACACACACTCACACACACTGCTGGACACTTCCAGCACAGCAGGGAGGCGAGGCTTTGCTTTGCTTGGCTGTGGAAGGGGCAGGGCCAGCACGTCCCCATATGAGCAGCTGTTCTCTTTTTCTCTCCCCCCCCCCCCCCGCAGGGCCTTCACTTCTGGTGCAGCGTGTGGGAGTTTGATCCCACACGCTGCCGATCAAATGGGAGACCAGGTGCCTGGACTGTGGGGGAAGCAGGGCCAGTCTGGGCCCCCAGACTCAGGGGCCTGGGTGCAGTGGCACCTGCTGCACCCCTGGTAGTTACGTCCCTGCATGTAGGCGGGAGATAAAGTGATCAGGATGTATGTGTAGTGTGTCCCTTTTTATGGCTGCCTGGTATGTTGTGGTGTTGAATATTTTATTAACTGGTATATAGTGTTTGTTGGAAGAATCAGATGAACAAGTTCTTAAATAACAAGGCTGTGTCGGTGTATGCATGTGTACAACAAACGTAGAAAAAAAGGTCAGAAATTCAAGCCTTAAAGTGTTCTTGGCGCGTGTATGTTAAATGGACACTACCGCTTGCATAAGCTGTAATTGTGCATTACAAACAAAACCACTTTATAAAACACATGCTGCTGTTTTTTTCTTTGAAGTAATTGCATCTAAAAAAGGAAAAACGTTAGATTTGTATCTCCTGTTTCCATTTTGTGGATTTTCCGCATGAAGCGAAGTTTACCAACTCCGTGCAATCAATGGAGTGGAGGAGTGACTGTTTATAGAAGGCTTCAGTGGTGTATTGTGCAGTCTATGCTACTTGAGATAAGAGATGGCTGCTTATAGAGCAGCGGTTCCCATCCTGTGGTACTCGTACCCCTAAAGTTACTTATGAGGTCCACTAGGGATACGCATAGCAAAATTGTGTAATGGCGGACCCCCCTTTTTTTTTTTTTTTTTTGCATGACCAGGCGGATCCACGCTGCAATCTGAACTCGTTCGGATTGCGAGTGGGTCAGCGGTGAATAAAGGGGCCTGGTGATGGTCGGTGGCTCAGTCGGGCCTTGGCTCGGACGTGGATCCTACTGATTCTGAGTCATTTTAGGATGCACAGAAATTTATCAGCTGAAAATGGTGCTTTTGACAGAAAACATCAGCCGCCTCCGACCCTTTTTATTTTGGATTTCTTTTAAAAGTTCGTGTGTGTGAAATGAAAAAAAAAAAAATCTGAGGAATTTGCTGAATTGGACATCTTCTAAGATATTGTCCGTTCAACTTTGGCAAATTACTTTCAATAAATGCATGGTTATTATAGGCTTGATTTTTCTTTTTCAAATTCTATTATACAACAAAAATTACTTTTGGGTTTTCGGCCGATGCCATTTTGCATTTTCATTTTTGGCCCCAAATTTTTGGAGCATAACTAATTTTCATATTTTTTTGTGGTAGTGGCCCTTTAGTTTGGTGCACCTCAAAAATTTATGTCAGCTGATGGGACATAAAATAACAGTAGTGATGTTGTGGAGCAATTGCTGTGGATTCAGATAGTTCTTCCTGCTAATTGCTTTTGCCTTTATAATGTGTTGATTGACAACTGGCTCTTTTCTACTCAAGCCTTTAATAGTTGAATTAGCAGCTCCCTATTACTGGCTCTATTACAAAGGAATCCATAGGATTCCATGGAGACTTGCACAAGCTCAGCTATGCAGGGTCAGGGGAATTGCACATGGAACGATTTTGGGTTAAGGCGGCAGCAGAGTGCAATGGCCCCCATACTGTTGGACAAGAGTTAAATAAAGAGGGGCTGAGCCATTAATATGAAGTCACCGGTGGCTGAATTTGGCATGAACCATTAACAGATTGTTGCTTCATGCCACTGATGCGAGCGAGCCACTTTGTTAGTAGCTCGACTAGTAACCTCTGGGAATTGGCAACAGTGATGCTGCAGATGTCCTCTTCTGAAGCCCCCAGAAAAGGAGTCCTGCAAGAGATCTCACAGGGCTGGCTGAAGGCCCCTGGGAACTATCTTGGGTGTTTGGACTTGACAACCCTGGTGCTGCCCAGGTACTGCCACCTCATTTATGTGCCTCAATTTACATGGTATACTTTTGGGTTGAAAACCAAGGAGGAAGCAATATGAGCCTCCTATTTATGCTATAGCGTGTCAAACTACTAGGAATAGTCTGACTTTGGCATAAAATTAGAATAAAGGTGAAATTCTTTATTTTATTTGCAGTGGAGTGAGAAATTTAATATTTCATGTAAAAATCAATATGCGGTTTGGGAATGTTGTGGTGTTTTTATTCTATACATTTTTCTTTTCCGGGTAACCCTGTCCCTTTAAATGTAGTAATGAGCAATATAAAATGTACATGATGGGCTCTGCAATATAATATTATTATGCTCCGTGCAGGGCCTCGCTAATAAAGAGCCCTGTGTTCAGTGGAGTTGTGAAGCAGAGACTTGTGTTGCATTTTGCTGAATGTAATGTTAGGCCCTATTCATCTGCCTGCCCAGAATCACAAGTTCTCATTCAGCACATTCCCTTAAGCTGCTCCTGAAATATTTCTGGTTTTGTATCATGCGTTCAGGATGGTTATACAGATGCTTGTGTATGCAGAAATCATGGTGATAGCCATTCATGCGATGGCCCTCTAGCTCTTGAGATAATGGCGCTTATTAATGGGTTTCTATATGCTCATCAGATGACAGATTAAGGATCTGTGCTAAGAAATTATTTCTGAGGTTTCTCTCGGTTTTCTTTATCCTCAGCTTATTCTGTAATTCCCCATGGCAAAATAACAGTTTCATAATATAGCAATGTGTCTCTTTGGTTCCTGTTTTGCAAGTTTAAGGAGTTATTCATTAAGGTTAGCGTCAGACGAACGCAGTCATCACGTCCGTGTCGCCACACAGTTTAACGTCTGTCGTAGCATTGATTTGTGATCAATACAGACCAACACCCAAAGTGCGTATGCACCACGCAGGTGGCAACGGGCACCATTTAGGCCTCGACGTAAAAGCACTATGATGGACGCCCTGTGTGCGTGATGACAATACGTCAGACGTAGCGCGTTTGAGACATCCATCACGTTGACGCTCAGAATTTTCTTTTGGTCTGCTGACTGTACCTGTTTCCCATATTTCCCTTATTTTTTCTACATCCGTCAAAAAAAAACAGACCGTGTGGTGTCTACAGGATCTTCCGTCAGTAAGTACGTCCATCCGTCCGTCCGTTATGCATGCATGCATGCATGCATGCACGCAGAGTGCGCTCAGACTGTGTTCGTCAGACATTAGCCTAAGAGCCAAACTTGCAGACGAATTGCACCGAACAGTGAATTTCAACGTACAGTGACATTTTTATTTTTTTTGGGGGGCAATTCGGCTTCTCGGAAAATGCTGTCAATTCGCTAAAATATTGGTGAATTGCCAGCGAAATACTGTGCAATTCGCCTCAGATCGTGGCTATTAAGCGGCAGTGAAATTCCCCATAGAGAAATGATGGTTAATCTATTAAGAGCATGTCGAGATGCCCAGATTTTCAGTGCTTTAGTTCAAACAGGCGATTCCCATAGGATTCAATGTAAATAAATTACGTTACTTCAACCATTTATCCTTTTTCATTTTCAGCAAAAAAATCCTATTTTTTTTTTTTTTTTTTTTACCTTTCATGCATTTTTATTTCTTTAGACCCCTTTAAAAAAAATTGTGCGTGGGTACACGCCCACCCCCCCCCCCCCCCGGTTCGGCTGATCATTGGCTGCGTTCAGTCTGTTCTGCGTTCGGCAGATTGCTCCAGTGCACTTCAGGAACCCTGCGGCGAATGCTGAATTTACCGCAGGGTCGGCGAAGTGAACTCGCCAAAATTTCGGTGCTCTCTGAATAACCGCTTTTTAGAGCATGCAAAATTAGTTTTCTAACTTTATTGATAATAAAATTTGTTATAGATACACTCATGATTCATGTCGCTTGTTTTTCTGGCTTGTAAAATTAAAAACACACAGTGGTAGAGGAAGTAAATCCATCCTTGTTTGTCATATATTGTAAAAGATCCATCTATGGCTGTTCTGAAAGGGATTTAAATCCCCAATGTGCAGATTTTTTTCTTTCAGTCTGTTTGGCAGAGGTTATAAACCTTTTACAGGTACAGCATGAAATGTAACATTATGCACAGTAAATAAGGGACGATAGGGAAGGCAATGTCATTGGTTACATATAGAAACCGTTAATCCAGCCCTTTATACTAGGAAAGGAAGGGGCAGTATCGTATAAAACATACCACATCTTTACGGTTGGGCTGAAGACTGTCAAAGTGTAAAGGATTGGTGGTGGGGGGGAGCATCTGACTTTGCCTGGAGCATTTGCAGGGAGTACTGTTTTGGTATATTGTATTGATTTAACTACAGATGATGGTGGTTTCAGCAAGGTGTTTCATTAACCCTTTCGCTGCTGAGGCGTTTCACGCCTCTGTGCCGAGCTCATTTTTACCTGTTTCGCTCATCTGGTTTAAACGTGTTTTGAAGGCTTATTTTAGTATATGACCCAGACATATTATATATCGTTCTTTTCGGCAGATTCATAATGTATCATTATATGTATACATCATGTCCTGTCTGTATATTATAACAATAAATGCAATAAAATATGAATTTTCAATAATTTACAACGTGTAAAGTGGTTTTTCTTAACATGCGAGCAATTGCAGTTATATTTTGTATGGGGTGCGCTTGTTAAAAAAATTAGAAATGGGGTCTCGTTCCTTTTTTTTTTTTTTTTTTTTTGGGGGGGAAATTACACGATTTTTAACGCACAGCATACAAAAATCGTTAGTGCAGCATCATTGTTCACATTATAATTGAAATGGGAACAATATTGCTGCATTAACAAACCAAAAGAATTTTTTTTATTTTTAATTTTTAATTTTTTTTGCAAACTTTTACCATGGTCATGTTTGGTATCGTTGGAAAGGCCATGCTCTGGCCGATCCAACAGTACCAAACATTAACCCCTAGCTGCCACGGATCGGGAGATAGGGGGTTCATTGGTACCCCCATCTCCACCATTGGTGGCAGTTAGGGGTTAACTCCAGGACTGGCGTCATCGTGCTATGCACGATGACGCCAGTCCCCAGTGGGCATTCCTGGAAGCTTGGCCGACATCCAAGATGTCGGCCAGCACCGGGAGAGGATCACGATTTGGCGCTTTTCGGTACCGAATTGTGATCCGGCACCCAAGGGGTTAATGGCATGCATGGTTTGGAAGGGCAGGCTGTGCCCTTCCAAACCGTGCCTGCCTTAACCCTGTGACAGCCGGCGATCGACCCTGTGACAGCCCCCCTCCCTTTCAGGCGCCTCCTCCGCACACGCAGGGGGGGGGCGCGCCTGAATTAGATGTCATTGCGCCGCTGCGATGACATCTAATGGTGCCGGCGGCGGTCCCGGGTGCTGGGCTGACATCGAGGATGTCCGCCCGCACCGGGGGGCACAGCGATCGACCGGAATCCGGCCGATCGCTGGCCGCAAAGGGAGGACGCGCTCAGCGCATCCTCCGCACCCATCCTACCTGCAAGTGGACGCGCTGAGCGCGTCCTCCGCAGCGAAAAGGGTTAAAGGTGCCCAATTTGTGAAAAAGTCACAAGTTATTTAGTGATGCACCGAAATAGAAATTCTGGCCAGAAAATTCAAGAAGAATTTGGCTGAGAAAATGACCCCCCCCAACTTATGTTAGTGGCTTTTGTGTTTGTTTTTTTTTTGTTTTTTTTGTGTATAATCATAGCAACCCCAGCATATCACACTATATACCAATAGGACCCTGCATGACGATGAGACTGGGAATCCCTGCTACCTTGCTACGTAGTAACCTTCATTGTATATCAAACTCTGGTAAGGGGGGCAGCAGGATTACAAGACATTTATACATTTCTCTGTATATAGCACAGTATGGAATAAATACCTGGGTTATAAATCGATATTCAATCACGTGATTACTTGGTACAAATGAGTTAATAATGTTTACTATGGAGTCTGCAGATCTCACACTGTATAGTAATGGTTAATTAGAAATGTATAGCAATGGGTTAATAATCCCTATAGTAGTTGGTTAATAAGGTCTGTGTAGTAATGGGTTAATGGGCAACTCAAAGGGCACAGTTTATATCCCAGCATGGGTTAATGGGCAACTCACAGGGCACAGCTTATATCCAAGCATGGGTGTACTGTTCTGCTAAGAACTGCTGTCCAGTGACTCTGTGAGCTGCTCACAGCAGTTCTTTGAGTTTGAATTACTGAATCAGTTAACTAATGACTTGATGGTTCTAAATGGAACTGAGTCCTTGTATTGTTTACATTGTAACACATTGCAGGGCAGAGCCAGCAGAAGCCACTCCCTCTAGGATCAGATTACAGATGCAGTTACTGATTCAGACTAAACTGGGTACGTCACATCGCCACCTTGAGGCACCAGTGATTATTGCATGCTGCATTTGTGGGTTTATTTTCGGCCAGCTTTTTTCATTCGGCCGAAAATGCCATTTTCGTCCGATCTTTTCGGTGGCTGAAATTTCAGTGCATCCCTCCTAAATTTTTTTTTTTTTTTTGTGAGGGAAGCCTCAGTTCATTCATTGTGGGGGATGTGTATAATTTAGCTAAAGTCAGCTGGAATGTAGGGGATTGTGGTAGATTCCAGTAAGAGAAAATAGCTTTTTTTTGTATTCTTTCCCGGCTGCTAATAGCACAGTTTGTAGGTTAAGAAACAATTATAGGTATTTTTAAAGCACCAGCAAATGCTGTACAATGGGTAAGGCAAATCAACCAAATATACAAGTTAAGCACACTGAAACACAAAAGCTTATCGCTGTGTTTAGGGTGAGCTTTTTCAAGCATTGCACTGAGACCGTTCTATTCATCATATGACGGATAATGCCCTGTGCTGGATCCACATTGCATTCTATTTCACGATTTTGCATAAAATGATTGTGTATTTCACTGATCTCTTGTATGAATTCTATATCCAACTCTTGCGAAGATATAAATCACTGGGTAACTATGTCAAAATGATGCCCATAGACTTTGACATATTAAGACCAAGACTGGAAAAGTTCACAATATCTCATTAAACCATGAGACCTCATTCTTTGTCAATGATTTAAGAGTTATTACGTTGGCTTGAAAACCTTACTTCTATTATTCTTCTAATCCCCAGATTTTGCCACATAACACATTCTAGAGCTTTCAAGCTATGGCCACCAAATTTAGCACGGACCTTCCCTGTGTTCTGACTGTGCATGCTATCTTTTCTAAGCAATCCAACTTGTTTTTAAGTGGCTGGATCGACTCCATGAAAGAAGGGAGGACCCTGCTTGAGACCTTACAATCTAAGTGTCACCCACCTCAATTTCTCTGTTATAGGAAATGTCAACTAAAGAGCCTGTCATGCATCGTGTTTTATGATTTTTCTGTTCCACAGGACACCGGACAGGATGGGATCTTGTCACCAGCTACCCAGGGAGCGGGCAAATCTAAGGTATTGTTACTTTTCTTCTTTGTGTTTAAGAGTTTGTTTTACATGTGTGTCATCGTGGCTCCCCATTCTAAAGCTAGTCAAGTGCAGCTCCAAAATGAATCTCCTTCATAAAGCAGCTGGACGTACACTGAGTGGCCAGATTATTATGACCACCCCATCAGTACTTTGTTGCGCCACCTTTTGCCTTCAATACTGCGGCGATTCTTCTTGGCATTGACTCCACGAGATGTCAAAAGGTGATGCGAGGAATCTGACACCATTCCTGATGAATAGCCCTGTCCAGTTCTGTGAGATTTGATGGTTGTGCAACCAGCTGCCTGATGGCTCTTTCAACTTCGTCCCACAAATGCTCAATTGGATTGAGATCTGGTGATTGTAGGGGCCACCTAAGCAAGGTAAATTCTCCATGTTCTTGAAACCACTCCTGCACAATAGGAGCATGGTGCATTGTCTTGTTGGAAGAAGCCGTCTCCGTTGGGATATGCCATCAACACGATAGGATGAATTTGATCAGCAACGATGCTTTGGTATGTTGTGCTATTCAGACGTTTTTTTTGTTTTAAAAGTTTTTTATTTCTGAATGAAAGGTCACAGGTCGACCGACAATAGTGGATTTGCAGGGCCACATCAAGAATAAACGACGAATGTACAATATAGGACCAAAGAACTTCGCAGGAGATCATGACATAAAACTCAATGTAATGCCATCATTATAGGTAGAGTCCACAAAAAACTGTAAATACGCTAACTGTAAGAGTTACGAAGGGAAATAAAAATGCAAGGGGGAAGAAAAGGAAACAGATGGGGTGTGTGGCACAGTTCGCTATGGGGGGGATGTCTCCTCCGACCAAAAAAGGGGGGGGGCGAGGAAAGTGGCAAAAGTCAGAACCGTGACTCTCCTGGTGTGCTCCTGGGGGGAGGCCATGGAGGGGTATTGTCACGAGGCACGGACGTACGAGAGCCAGGCACGGCAATTAATACCATGATGGCACGCCTCGTACCCACCTGGTGTATGCCACAGCAGGACAAAAACACAAGTCACGGGGTATCCAGGGTTGTGTCCCTAATAGTGCATTCTCAGTCCGGGTCGCCGGTGGGTGAAGAAGAGCCACCAGGCAGAATCGCATCCACCTGGCCCGTAGGAACTGGGAGCAGGCCCAAGGACCGAAGATGATCCTCGGCTTCCTCCGACATATTAGTCACGAGCATGTCCGCCCGGTGAAGTAACAATAAGGGAGCCGGAGGCACCCCATTTATATCCAACGGCATGTGCGCGGAGGATGGCCGTTATCGGCCGACCCTGTCGTCGAGCCACCAGCACAAAAAAAGAGAGGTCCCGGAATATAGCAATGGATGCCTCCTTCAAACTGGACCGCTGGCGTATTTCGTACAGCACCGAACAATGACGAGGGTAAGGTCGCCTCTTTAAAGATAAGAATGTCGCGTGGCGCTTTTGCAGGGGCCAAGGCCGCCTTCTGCACACGGAAGGCTGTGAGGACAGAGTCCCGTAGGTGTTCCAAGGGGCAAAGAACCACCTCTAGAAAGTGTGTGACATAAGACAGAAGATCTGAATCCGGCTTGCTCTCGGGCACTCCCCGGACCTTCACATTCCTGCGTCTGTGCCACGACTCCAGCGTCACCACCGCTGATTGCAGGTTGCAAATTTGCTTTTGTAGGGTTTTCATAGAGGAAGAGGTTGCGACCTGCGTTCTCTCCATCGCTTGCGTGCAGGTCCTCCGACCGGGTCTTGGTCTCTGTAACTGCCGCCCCATGGGCTTGGAAGTCTGTCTGCCAGGATTTCCTGGTGTCTTCTAGCAGGGCTCGAATGTCCCCTTTAGTGGCGGGAAGCGCATCGTCCCCCGGGCCAGGTGGTGCCGCATGGAAGGCAGGGGGACCATCGGCCTCTTCCACTGCTGGCGGATCCCCAGCATCTGACAAAGGCGGGCGCAGCAGCTGCCATCCCAGCCCCCTCCAAGTGATAGGCGGATGAAGGGAGTGCAGGGGTCCTCCACCGCTCCGACCCCCTTACCCTTTTTCCCAATTCTTGGTTATAGCTTCCTTGTGCAGGGCAAGGCGAGCGTAGCCACAACAGGCCTTCAAGATGGCCGCCGTCGATCAGAGAGGTAGCTGCTCCAACGGTCTCCATCTGAATTGCGGGTCCGGAGTGGGGAACCAGACAGGCTCCGGAGGTTCACCACCTGATGGCCGACGGCAGGGTTTCAGCCAAAATGATTTTCTGGTCCTTAGAGTGCCAGAAGATCAGCAGTTAAAGATGGCAGAAACGGAGCTCTGCAAACATGCGTCTGTCTCAGTCCGCCGCCGGCCACGCGCTATTCAGACGTTGTTCCACACGAATTAAAGGGCCCCAAACCATACCTCTGCCCCCACCAGCATGAAGGGTTGTACTCATGCATGTGGGGTGCATGCTTTCATGCCATCTGCATGATGCAACTGGAAACGTGATTCATCGGATCACATGACTTTTTTTCCAATGCTCGACTGTCCAATCCTTGTGTTCCTGTGTGAATTGGAGTCGTTTTATCTTGTTAACTGCAGACAGCAAAGGTGATCGAGCAGGCCTTCGACTTCCATATCCCATACGATGCAGTGTACCGCGAACAGTACATTCAGAGATCATTTGAGAGGATCCCTGATATAAGATCTGCAGTAATTTGATGCACTGTTGCCCTTCTGTTGTCTTGTACCAGTCTTGCCACTCTCCGTTCTGCCCTGACGGCCACAATTCGCACGTTCAGATCCAGATTTTCGGATAACAGTCCAGTCTTAAACACTTTAACAACAGCTGCTCTTGAACATTTAACGAATTCTGCTGTTTTGCTGATACTCGCGCCAACAATCATCCAACGTGCGAAAGCTGTTAAATCGCGTTGTTTACCCATATCTTCAGAAAAAAAATCACTTCTATTATTTATAATGGTCTGACCCTCTAGCAACTTCAGCACGAAATTATAGCTAATTTGCCTAAAAAAGTCAGGTGGTCCTAATAATCTGGCCACTCCAGTGTGTATGGTGGGCTGAATACGTTTGTATAATTCGTCTTAATTCTGCGCATAACCATTGTGATTTTGTAAACGTTTTTATACCTTAGTGTGCAAATGGCTTTGATATTCAGATATAAAGTGCTTCTTCCTCCCTTCATTCTAAAGCTGGATAAAAAAGTTGTTGTAAGTAACCGCTTTTTAATATACCAAGTATATCCTTTCTATCATAATGTCCTGAAATGTAAACAAGATCTGTCATTCTGTAGCTGGACGCACTGCCGAAAGAAGAGCTCATCAAATTTGCTAAGAAACAGATTGTAGTTATTCAGAAAGTGAAAGGACGCTGCACAGGTAAGCACATACTTATGTTTGGGGAAATTTGTTCAGTCACAGATTAGGGATGTACCGATACTAGTATCGGTGCCGATACTGCCGTTTGCACGATACACCCCCCCGATACCGGAAGCCAGCGCTGGGCCGGCTTGCTGGTATCCGCGGGGCTGGGGAAGCTGGCTGCGTGCATGAAAATCACTCGGCCAGTGTTCCCCTCCGGCGGGCTGCAATACTCACCCCTTCCGAAGGTCCGGTTGCACGGCTGTGACGCGTTCATGCAGCCGCCGGGCGATTCTGTGACACTGCCTCTCGGCTGGAGGCAGCGTCACAGAGGCGCCCGGGAGCCACGTGAACGCGTCACAGCCGTGCGACAGGACCTTCGGAAGGGGTGAGTAT
Source organism: Leptobrachium leishanense (assembly GCA_009667805.1). Taxonomy (NCBI): domain Eukaryota; kingdom Metazoa; phylum Chordata; class Amphibia; order Anura; family Megophryidae; genus Leptobrachium; species Leptobrachium leishanense. Next base: position 281,119,044 of record CM019064.1, on the reverse strand, counting down.
TGCAGCCCGTCAGAGGGGAACGCTGGCCGAGTGCTTTTCATGCACGCGGCCAGCTTCCCCAGCGTTCAATATAGGTCTGTGAGAGCTGGGAGCAAATCCATGAGAGCTATGGGGGAAAACCAAGAGCGCTGGGGGCATATCAAATACCAGCAATGCTGCTGAAAATCAGTGCACCGGCAATTGCAAATCCTGTCGCAAACATAATCAATGAATCACTGGCGACTGGATACATACCCAAACTCTGGAAGACTGCGAGAGTGGTACCTATCCATCAAAGTGGTGACAGTACTTTAGTATCCAACTACCGTCCGATATCATTGCTCCCTGTAATGTCAAAAGTTTTGGAAAAATGCATCTACACACAATTACGTGATTATTATCAATATTGGAACTACTTAACCACGGATCAATCCGGCTTTCATCCAAATCACTCAACTACAACCGCCCTTTTAAAAGTGCAATGATATCCAAGCTGGGATGGAACAAGGAAACCTAACTGGAGCCATATTCCTTGATTTTGTCAAAGCCTTTGACACAGTAGATCATGGCATCTAGTTAAAAAAACTTAAAGGGATACTCTAGGCAACATGACCACCTAAGCTTTTTTTTAGGTGGTCATGATGCCCTGAGTATGCACTTGTCTCCCCCCCCCCCCTCCCTCCGCTCAGCCGATCGGCTAAAATAGCTGAGAGTCGCGGAGGACTTTACTCCGCCCTCCCAGCTGTCAGTCAGCAGAGCGGGATTCATATTTCCCGCTTCTGCCGACTATTGCCGAGTAGGAGACGTCGTCGCGCTTTCAGCGCGATGACGTCTCCAACTCGCCGCAGTAGCTGGCGGCAGCAGCTGATTAGTGTTGCGTGCATCCTCTTGCGCGTAACACTAATCCAAGAAGAGGAGGAAGCCTGCTGATTGGCTGGTTTACGTGAGATGCGCGCTTCTCACGTAAACCATTAGCCAAGTTCAAGCTCTAACAGGACGGGAGGGGAGTATAAAAAAAAGAAAACGCTGTTGGAAACGAGTGGTTTTTAGGGCAAGTATTACATTAAAAAAATATATGTATACTGAATAACTAGGTAGGGAATAGGTGTATTTTAATGTAGAAAAAAAAAAAGGGGGGAGGATTTTTAGCCTAGAGTGTTCCTTTAAAGACTCTAGTATTGGTGATCGCACGCTAACCTGGTTTCAATCATATGTATCTGATCGGTCGCAATGTGTGTCCATTTCTGGCAGCTCCTCCCTGTCACTTGCAGTGTACCCCAAGGCTCAATATTCGGCCCCTTGCTATTTACAATATTCATAAATGATCTGCCTATTATCTGCAAAGCCTCAACTGTACACATTTACGCAGACGACATCGTAATCTATACCAGCAAACCAAATCTCCCACAACTGGAGGCCGTGCTGCAAGAACAATTCAGAGGTAGAAAAGTGGATCAAACACAACAAACTTTCTTTAAATACTGCCAAAACGGTAACGATGCTCTTTGGAACAGCACCTAAACTACATAAATTGCAAAATCCCCATCGATGTGTGGGGACAAAATCAAATGACACGCTGACAAGTCACTTCTCTCAAATATCTAGGTATGTGGTTAGACCCAAATCTATCCTTTGGCCCCCACATCGAAAAAACTCTCATCTAAGCTTTACCCCAAACTAGGTGCCCTGTACAGAAACAAATCCTGCCTGAGCCCCCTAAGAAAGGAAATTGTACAACAAATGCTTATGCCAGCTATTGATTAAGGAGATGTAGTGTATGCAGCGGCCCCGCAAACACACCTTCAGAAACTTACCACATTGTATAACTCATTCTGCCGCTTTGCGCTACTATGTAACTACATGACCCACCATTGTGACGTGTTAAAAAAGCTAAACTGGCTGTCGCTGGAGTCTAAACGTACCCTTCACCTTTCCTGCTGTTTTAAGAGCTTTTCTGGGAAGCTGCCATCCTACCTGAATAGACTGCTTCCTCCAGCAGTTCCCTCATCCTATAACCTCCGATCCAGGACCAGCATCTTACTTGCAATACCACAATACAAAAAGAAAGTGGTTCGATCCTCATTTTCCTACAGAGCACCGCAGTTATGGAATAACCTCCCAGACGCCATCAAATCTTCCCCCATTCTAAAGTCACTCGAGCTCCGTATTAACATACCTCAATACGGAATGCACCTGTAAACATGCAACATAATGACTATTTCCTACATATTTATTTTCTGTTAATCTGTATATTTGTGTTTTTTTTGTTATTTTTATATCTTGCATTGTATTACTTTGTATTTCTGTAACAACTGTAACATTTTAATGTTCTTGAACCCAGGACGTACTTGAAAACGAGAGAAATCTCAATGTATCCTTCCTGGTAAAATCCTTTATAAATAAATAATATCCATGTGAGCTGGGGGCAATATCCATGTGAGCTGGGGGCAATATCCATGTGAGCTGGGGGCATTCTGTGTGATATATATATATATATATATCAATTTTATTTATTTATTTATTATACTGGGGGCATTTTTTTATATGAGGTATGTTCTTATTGGAAAGCGTTCACATGACCCAAGATAAACGTATCGGTACTCTATCACAAATAGTGAAACACTTAAAATCTGTCCCGCTCTCTGCTCGATCTACCTTTTTATATAAAGACATTCTTCAGCACCACTTCATGCAAAAAAAAAAAAAAAAAAAAAACAACATAAAATTGTCATCTGCACTCTGCCTACATATATTCATACAAAACATTAATACAGAGGTCTTTAGTTTGGCTTAAAACTTAAATGGAAATTTAATCTGCCAACATCAAGACAAACCCAGTTATGTGGGATCCACATGCTTTGTTCCCCAGCATCACAACTAGGAGTTAAAAACACAAAACACAGGGATGGAATTGCACCACCACGCAGAGACAGATTCTAGGGTGCCTGGGGCGTTCTACAGGTTTCATTATGCTCTAACTATAAATTATTTTATTTTTATAAATCTAGAGGTAAAGCTTCAATTTCATGATCAATTTGTCCAAGTAAAGGATATGTCCAGTTTAGCTTCTCCTCTCCTTCTGCTATTTCTCTTTGTTGGGTCACTGTCTGTACTCAGCTGAATTTTTTTGGCTTTTCAGGCTCTGTGGGTGTTTAGGCTCTGTATCCTTATCATGATCAGGAGGGATATGGCGCCCCCTGGCAATTGAAGTGGATATTACATGCCAAGTACTTTCTTTGCCAGGTATCTTTTATTTATTTTCAAAGTGTTTTGCCAGGAAGGATACATTGAGGTTTCTCTCGTTTTCAAGAACATTTAAATTTTACCTTTTTTTTTGGAGTGTTTCAAACTATATTCTGATGAATCATATCTATATCTTTGACCCAAATATATTTGCAATATGCAGAGTATCCATTCTATTTGTAAAACTGCTGGAATTTTTTTTTTTATATATTTGCTTTCACTATTGACACCACGGCTAATACGTGAAGAAATAAATAATCAGTGCATCGATTGACTACTTTAACAACTTGTCCTGCACATTCTCACCTGGAATTCGGGCATGGTCATTTAACATGATTTGTTAAAAACCATTTGAATGCTTTCCTGTCACTTATCGTAAACTTTCTTCTTTTTAGAGCTAGAGAAGGAAATCGATGCAATGAAATCCAAACCTGTTAATGAAGGAATGGATGATGTTGTGCAGGTAACGTGTAGCTTTCATTTTCCAGTGCATTTCATTTGCTATGTAATTTCTAATGGAAAACAAAGCTGAGGACCTTCTGAAAGCTTCAATATAAATATCTGGTCGCGATTTGAGTTACTATTTAGATGCTTAATCAGTGAGGATATGCATTTTCTTTTTCCATATCCCCCCCCCCCCGACATACTGGTACACAACAGCTATGATGGATTTGCAAAATTGTGCACAATTCTCCAGGACCATGTTTTGTTGTTGTATGATTATGTCATACTTCAATCCTTTTGTCTCATCTGTTTCTCGCAGCTTAATTTTTAAAGGGGTATCCAACAGCTTAGATGCTGAGTAATGTGATGTTGGGTTTTTATTATTATTATTAATATATAGAAGGAGCACTAGACTACCAGAGTTGTGGGACATATTGGCTCACTTCTTAATGTTAATAGCCCTACTCAAGTTAATGATTCATATCTTGCTCCAGCTGAGCTGCAAACGCCTATTGTGATGTGCCTTCTGTACATTTACACATCCTATGTTTATAAGTGAAGCAAATACTCCCCCAAAAAGGAAGGGGGCGGTTTAGTATCACATGTCGGCCACTCATCCCTGCTTATTACTGACTGATGAAGAAACAAAACAAAAAATACATGTTCAACCACAGATCCTCAGAATTCCGAACCCATTAAAATGTTAAAGGTTCCACATGTGTCGTTGTGGTCCAGGATTACAATTTGAATTTTATTAGTATCTACATAAAACCATTTGGAAAAAATTAAAAATAGGCACTTGTACCTTTTTTTAAATTCCTGTAAGAGGTGAAGCTCATAACAGATGGGGAACAGAAAGTTTATACGCTGGTCAACAGCAAAGCTCCAGATTTCCCTGAGAGAAGGGTATCCCTGGATCAGAGTCTAAATACAATCTCTCTCATCTGGTTTTACCGAACTATCCTGTCCGAGAAGGAGGAGCTAATTGTGTAAGTGTTCGCTGTTGCCTTAAATGCCTTTTTATAGTTTTAGGCTGTTGTAAACCCAGTTTGATGTGCATCCACTTCCTTGTTGGTGTAGGTGGTTTGTGTTGTGTTCTTTTTCTTTTTTGTTTTGTTATTATTAAACTATAGGTTTACAGTTTACTTCTTAAGCAACAGATCATATTAAGACCTGTATTGTATTCTGCATTAACCTGTCAGTCAAAGCCATCCTTTTTTTTTTTTTTAACATGCACATTGTTTGCATGTTACGTCTTACCAATTTAAATGAATAGTTAAACAATATGATTGGAGATTTTAGAGATTTATAGAAAGAACTCTGTAAACTCTTGGTTTAGTAGCTCTGTGGTATTTCTCAATTCTTTCCAACTCCTGATAGATTTCTTCCCCTCTGTTAGGCACTCAGTGAAAGACTTGACTCTGTTCTTTTGGAAAAAGCAGAAATTCAACAGCAACTAGTCCTTTTGAAGAAGGAATATGCCAAAACAAAGCATGAAGCTGAGGTAATTCTACTCCATCCTTTCTCCTCTTCTATGTGATAAATTTTAAATACTGCTATTTACCAAATGGACACTTTACAACCCTGACCACTTTAGCTTTTTCAAGAGCCAGGGTGTATATAGCCCCCTCCTCCATTCCCTTTGGTGCCGATCTGAAGAAATCGATGTGTGAAGCAGAGGAGTTTCCTGGGGCCACTCCCACCCACTGATGTCATCATGCTTGGGCGCAATGAAGTCAGAAAGTGACACCCCTCTATCCCATATGATACCAAACACGACCAGGTTACATGTAACATTAAAGTAGAAAATTAATAAAAATTATTTTTAAATTTTTATTTATTTTTGTTTTGTTCCAAAGCCATGCATTGTCCACTTGTCACATCTAAAATGAGCAATACCACTGCCATTACTCACCTAGTTTAGTGACTGAACTTTCATTTGAATATGAGGCTAGTCTTTGTATTTTATTATTGTGAAAGGCTTCAGTTTGCAGTGCTGCATGGCTGGCATTTTTTGATTGTGTTTGTATACAGCCTATAATGTTATCATTTGGACTGATAATGTGTGGTGGTGATGGGGGTTAGTGGTAATGAAAAGTACTTTTCCATAAAACCATTGGCACATGTAGTGAAAGCATTAAGTAGTCCATGAGTAAATATAAGATTGCTGTATTTAAAGAATCAGTATCCTATTATTGATGGAGATATATATATATATAAGGGCTGTGCAATATTGACAAAATAATCATATGCGATTGCGATTTTATTTGCGATTTAGCCAATTGTTTTTGCTTTTTCAAACATGCTACATACATTCTAAATGTATTCAGCACATGGAAATACTGCCCAGCACATGGAAATACCCCAGCACATGGAAATACTGCCCCAGCACATGGAAATACTGCCCAGCACATGGAAATACTGCCCCAGCACATGGAAATACTGCCCCAGCACATGGAAATACTGCCCCAGCACATGGAAATACTGCCCCAGCACATGGAAATACCGCCCCAGCACATGGAAATACCGCCCCAGCACATGGAAATACCGCCCCAGCACATGGAAATACCGCCCCAGCACATGGAAATACCGCCCCAGCACATGGAAATACCGCCCCAGCACATGGAAATACCGCCCCAGCACATGGAAATACCGCCCCAGCACATGGAAATACCCCCCCAGCACATGGAAATACCGCCCCAGCACATGGAAATACGCCCCAGCACATGGAATACTGCCCAGCACATGGAAATACTGCCCAGCACATGGAAATACTGCCCAGCACATGGAAATACTGCCCAGCACATGGAAATACTGCCCCAGCACATGGAAACTGCCCAGCACATACATGGATACTGCCCCAGCTCACACATGGATACTGCCCCAGCTCACACATGGATACTGCCCCAGCTCACACATGGATACTGCCCCAGCTCACACATGGATACTGCCCCAGCTCACACATGGATACTGCCCCAGCTCACACATGGATACTGCCCCAGCTCACACATGGATATACCGCCCCAGCTCACACATGGATATACCGCCCAGCTCACACATGGATATACCGCCCCAGCTCACACATGGATACCGCCCCAGCTCACACATGGATATACCGCCCCAGCTCACACATGGATATACCGCCAGCTCACACATGGATATACCGCCCCAGCTCACACATGGATATACCGCCCCAGCTCACACATGGATATACCGCCCCAGCTCACACATGGATATACCGCCCCAGCTCACACATGGATACCGCCCCAGCTCACACATGGTTATACCGCCCCAGCTCACACATGGATATACCGCCCCAGCTCACACATGGATATACCGCCCCAGCTCACCTCTGTGCGCCACGTGTTCGGCTCCCTGTTAACTTCCGGCGGCATGGAGCTTGGGCGCTCACCTGGGGGAACCATGTGACGAGACGCGAGAATGCGGCTCGTCATGTGGTTCCCCCTGCGAGCGCCCAAAGCACCATGCCGCCGGAAGTTAACAGGGAGCCGAAAATTGCAGCCTTATGCGATTTAAAAATTGCAGGGTTGGAAATCGCGATTCGATTGTGATTGCAATTAATTGCACAGCCCTAATATATATGTCCAAGTGACCCCGCACACCACAAACAAGTTTCTTATGCTCCGGTGCAAAAATCCAACTGCAATCAATATAATCCAAGTTTCAGACGCACACGGAGGCTTTGTGGAATATAAAAAATAGTAGTTTATTACAAATACATCATATAGCTCGACGTTTCAGTTCCCATAGGAGAGTTCCTATGGGAACTGAAACGTCGAGCTATATGATGTATTTGTAATAAACAACTTTTTTTATATTCTACAAAGCCTCCGTGTGTATCTGAAATTTGGGATTATATATATATAATTTTTTTATGCATTCTCTTCGCAGGACGCTGTGGCAAAAAGTTGTGGATTACAGAAGAATTGGGAGGAGATGTGCAACGGATTATCAAAAGAAGTAGATACATTAAAGATGGAACTGCAGCAAAGTCAGCGTAAGCATAAGGAAGAAGTGGAATTATTGCAACGAGAGCTTCAAGGTGCGCTGGAAAAACAGAATTCCCTCTCTGACTTACTGCTGTTACGTGAAAACAAAGAAGCAGAGAACCAAAAACTAGAAGAAGAGATGAAGCGGCTGCACAGAGCCTACGAAGAGCAGATGTCTAATCTGAACATAGCTTTGCAATCCATGGCAGAAGAGAAACACCAGGAAGTGGCAAAGCTCAAAGACAGAGCATCATCCAATTCAGAAGAGTACTGTAGGAAGATCCAAAGTTTACACGATGAACTTGTTAATCAGAAGACTTTACACCAGGAGGAAGTGTCTGAGCTAATCAAACAACTGGAAGCGGTAGCTATGGAGTACGAGGTTGAAAAGGAGAAAACACTAGTCCTAGCGAGTCAGCAGACTGAGAAAGAGGAGACCTTGATTAAAGAGGCAGAAGTCATTAAAATAACGTATGAAAATGAAATCAAGCTTCTTCGAGAGAAGCTGAAGGAAAAAAGTAGGGCTATTGATCTTGCACTTCCTGAAAACGATAAAGGAGAACATTTAGAGAGTCTTTTATCAGAGTTGGAATCTCAGCACAGCATATTAAAAGATGAGCTGATCTATACTCACAACATGAAAGTCGAGCTGGAGACCGAGGTGCAGCAGCTGAAAGCGGAGCACTTCCATGAGCGAGAAGATCTGGAGTTCAAAATTAACGAGCTTCATCTGGCCATAGAAGACTACAATTGTTTAATAGAGAAATTGAAAGTTCAGCTCCAGACCACAAACGCGGAGTGTGAGAGATTGAAAACTGATCACCATGACTCCATTCAAGCCATAAGAGAAGAACACAAGAAGGAAATGGCTGAACTCAAACAAGGAATAACTTCACACTTTGGGAACGAGCGGTCAGGATTTGTTTATGAAATACAAGTTCTGAAGGAGCAGTGTGCCAGACTGGAACTGGAAAAAGAGGAAGCCCTGAACAATTATGACTCCATCCAGCAAACCCTACTTACCTTTCAAACAGAACTTGGGGAATCTGCAGGCAAAATCAGCCAGGAATTCAAAGCAATGAAGGAACAACAGGCCACAGATGTCCATGAGCTTCAGCAGAAACTACGATCTGCATATAAGGACAAGAATGATTTGATGGAAACTGTGAACAGGCTAAAGACTGAAGCAGATGTGTTCTTGTCAAAGCAAGCTGGATATGAAGAACTTCAGCTTCAAATTATTCAGCTACAGCAGGCAAATGAAGAGACTAAGGCATCGCTCTACCAAAAGGAGGAGATGTTAAAAGACATGGAGGTCAGATTGAATCAGACTACTATGCAAAACACCGATCTGGCTTCCAGTATTGGCGTAACAGGCAAGGAAATCTCTAAACTGCAGGAAAGGTGCAAGAGCGAAGAGGCAAGGAATTTGGCCTTACAGCAAGAGGTTGAAGATCAGGCAAGATGTAACACTGATCTAAAACAAACCATAGAGCAGTTAACCCAACAACTACACCAATCTGTGAGCAGCAATGACAAGAGACAAAAAGAAATCGAAAATCTTAAACAATTGGAGATGTTGGCTTTCGACAAGCAAAAGATGGAGACTGAGTTGCAGAATGGAAGCCATGAAGTGTCTAGACTTAATGAGGAGAAGAATATGCTCAGTAGAGACCTTGACAGACTCCGATCAGAACATGAAGGTTGCTCGACGCTAAGAGAAGAACTTGGAGAGCTACGCGTTAAGTTGCAGGAGGCTACACAGAACAAAGGACAAACTGAAAAGTTGCTGGAAACCGACAAATACCTGATGGAAGCCGTAAAGAGTCAGCTTATTGTTCTTTTGGAAGCATTGTCCCTGGCGAACAATGGAGAGCAGGATATACTCCTTGTTCTTCAAGACGTCAGTGTTGCAGTCTGCTGCATGAACCAGGAAAAGCAACGTCTGACCGTACAGATAGATGAGATGTCTGTTCAACTTGAGAGACAGCAGGAAGAATTCGAGTCTCAATGCACAGAGCTAAGGGCTTTATTAAGTGATTACTCCAAAGAGAAGGTGCTGCTGAAGGGTGAGATGGAGGATACTGTTGCTGACAAAGAAGCCCTCCAAATAGACCTGCTGGAGATGAAAAATGCACTTGAGAAAGCAAAACTTGAAAATGAGGACCTCCTTTCTCAAACTGAAAAGCTGGCAGCAGACCTGGACAGCATAGAGAAACAGAACAAATCGGGACATGTAGAGTCCAACCAGGATGTAAATCTGCTAGCAGAACATGATTCCAAAATCCACAGTCTCACAGAAGAACTTGTGTCTGTTAAAGTAAGTATTCGTGTGTGTCAGTCATTGCCCCAGCTCATATTTTCACATAAATTGAGATTACCATTTAAAAAGGTCAGACATTAGCGAGGACAACCAAAAGTCGTCAGAATTAAAAGGCGGGCTGTTGTAGGTTGAGAATAGCTTCACAATATGGTACTTCCTTGTGGCTATTGTTTGTAGTGACCTCTGCCATAGTTTATTCAAACATTGAAGCATTTCTCAACTATTTTACATACTCTGCATAAATTGGTCTTTTTATTTTATTCCACTAGGGATGCACCGATACCGGTATCTGCACGAGTACTTGGTACTCGTGCAGATGCCACAATACCTCAACCAGTACCGGACGCCAGTGCTGGGCTGGCTTGCCGGCCAGTGTCGCAGAGACGGCTGGCTGAGTGCTCTAATAGCACTCTGCCAGGCCCCTCCGGGTGACCTTGTTCCTTCAAGCGGCCGTTGGCAGAAGTTGTAGCCCGGCTGTTCGCTGGGAACCACCAGCCGTGATCTCGCGTAACCTAATTTATGTAAGAAATTAAATGCGTTAGTAACAAATGTTAGTATATAACCAAAACGTATGTTGGAAATGTTTTTCTTGTTTTTGTTTTTTATTTTAGGATTTACTTTCAAAAGCAATAGCTTCGGAACAGGAGAAACAAATGCGCGTAACTGAACTTCAAAACAAGATAGGTACTGTGTGCCAAGGTCCCTTACAGTTTATGATTACTTCTCATGCTTAGAAAATAAATGTGTGTATCTGGCCATTTTGTACATTTTAGAGTAGCACATCTGACATGTTTGAGGCTTTTATTTTCTGGTAAACATTTAGAGACTTTATCCCTCCCTCACAATGCCTGTTATCTGGCCCCTGGACTCCCACACAGAAATAAATTGAAATCTTTCATGGCTGGGGTATTTAGACAAGGGGGAATTTCAGGAATTTAAAAAATGCTCCCTCTCAGGGTGCCTGGTCTCTGATCCAGAACTTTGCTATCATGCATCTGCTTCTTTTTATATCTTTGGTAGTGAATCTACAATCTGTGATCATTATTGTTATATAAATAACAATAAAGCGCTAAAATGAAATAAATATGACCGCTATGCACAGAACTGTCGATCTTGAAAGAGCTCTATATGGACGAAATGTAAAATATATACATATAATTGTGACAGTTCAAATAAGAAATGGTAAAATTTTAAAAAATAAAGTTTAATAAATACACAGTAAGCACTACTTCGAACAAGAAAACTTGGAAATACATTTTTCCTCTTTTCTCTCTATTGTTTATCTTCTGTTGGTCACTGCGGTCTCGTTTCGGAAGGCTGGGTTGTCCACATATACATATTTGCTTTTTTCACTATTGAATATCAAGGTTCTCTTGGTGGAACTTGTGTTTTATGCGCTTTTAAAAGTTTTTACTTTTAGGCTGGGTTCACACTTGGGCGTAGCGCTACGTCACGCAATGCGCACTTTTTTTACGCGTGTTTACGCATACGAAAAACCGCGCGAACGCACATGGCAGCGTCTATGGCCGCGAACGCGGTGCTGTATGCCTGAAAAGAAGCTCCCGGACTTCTTTTTGCGTCGGCCGTTTTAAACCACGTTCCTGCACGCTTTAAAACGGTTAGGTGTGAACGGGGCCCATAGCAAAGCATGGGATTTCCCTGTTCATGCGTGTTAACGTGCGCACGAACGTGCGTTAAAACGTCTAGGTGTGAACAGGGCCTTATAGGAACACTACTGAAAAGTAGAGGGTCCTTTTTTGCCCTTAAATAATTTGTCAGAGACTACTGACAGCCTCTGCCCAATTATTTTTTTAACCCCTTCACTGATGAGGCATTTCACCGCTGTGTGCTGAGCTCATTTTTACCGCTTTCGCTCATGTTTTAACGCGATTTGAAGCCACATTTTATTATACGACCCAGATATATTATATATAGTTGTTTCCGGCAGACTCGGCAGATTCATAATATATCATTTTTATATGTATACGTCATGTCCTGTCTGTATATTATGACAAAAAATGCAATAAAATTTAGAATTTTTAATCATCTGCAGCGTGTAAAGTGTTTTTTTCCACCTTTTATCACATGAACATTTGCGGTTATGTTTTCTATGGGGTGCGCTTGTACAAAAATTAGAAATGGGGACTTGTTAAATTTTTTGGGGGGAATTGTGTGATTTTTTTTTTTTTTTATTTATTTTTTTAAGCAAACGCACCTCATAGAAAATATAACCGCAAAAAAAAAAATTCTAATTTTATTGCATTATTTGTGCATGGCACTATGACATCATTTACGTCGGGAGGGGCTTAACTTCAGCGTCTGAGGATGCTGAAGTCAGACTGCTGCGGGACCTCGGACAGAGAGGTGAGTATCTCCGCCGGGGCTCCCGCAAAGCGGATGACGTGTGGGGCACGTCCTCCGCATATAGTGGGAGGCAATGAGACGTGTCCCACACGTCATCCGCAGCGAAAGGGTTAATATTTTTACTTTCAGTGACTTTACTCGCCTTTTGACCCTCGCCACGCGCTGCTCCTCCTCGTAATGTAGGAACCGCAAATTGTGCGCCGCAACGGGAATAGTGAGCTTTACATACGCAAGTCCCGTAGTGCCTGCACAGAACGATGGATTGGTGCTGCACACATGCGCAGGTCTGATCCATCGCATCTCTCTCAGACCGATCGCTAATGCAATCGGTCTCACAGATAGTGATGTCGGCACACTCCCTGCGGATTAGTAACCAGCAGCCGGGAAATTCGCTGCTTTGTCACATGCTATATATTTTACAAGTTCTTCTCATTAGCAACAATAGTTCCCTCTGCACGTTGCAGTTTTTTTGGTTAAATTCTCTAATCTCTATTGTAACGTTTATAAGATTTTTTTTTAAATTTTATATCAGGGGTCCTTAGAGAAGCATAAACTGTAGTAATAGAATATGATATCGCATGAGGTTCCGCTATAGGGGCTACAGTATCAGCAAAATAAGATCTGGTTTTGCAAATGTAACACTGCAATTAGATCAATGTAGATGTGGAATGTTCAAGACTTTGATTATCCACCTCGATTGTTCAGGAATGTGAATCCATTTTTATTTTTTTCCCCCTCCTGCGACTATCAGAAAATAACACATATACAGGGTTATTCAGAGAGAAGTGAAAATTGGGAGAATGGCAGGAATAGAGAACAATTTGGAAAGTGAGATAAATGGGAGAATTTTGACCTAGAATTTTCACTTCTCCAGTCATTCTCCTGAGTTTCACCTCTCTCTGAATAACCCTGATAGTTGGTAAGCCATAATCTTTCCAAACATGGATCATTTTTACCCTTGATCTACCTAGAGAGGCGGAGGAGTTTACTCCGCCCTCCCAGCTGTCAGTCAGCAGAGCGGGAATCATATTTCCCGCTTCTGACGACTTTTGCCGAGGAGGAGCCGTCATCGCGCTTTCAGCGCAGAAACTGGCGGCTCCCTCTGAGGGTTAGTGTTGAGCGCATCCTCTTGCGCGCAACACTAATCCTCAGAGGGAGCCGGGAGGAAGCCTGCCGATTGGCTGGCTTACGTGAGAGGCGCGCATGCGCGCTTTTCACGTAAACCAGAAGGCAACTTCAATGCAAGAAGGACGGGAGCGGAAGAGGAGGGAGGTGAGTATTAAAAAAAAAAAAAAAAAAACACCGCTGGAAACAAGAGGATTTTAGGGTAAGTATTACAGTTACAAGTAAAAAAATAAAAAATATTTATTAAGGGAATAGGGATAGGTTAGGATAAAAAAACGGGGGGGTGGTGATTTTTGAGTAGAGTGTTCCTTTAACTTAACCAGAGCTGTTGTAAACTTAAAACCTCCATAGGCTATAATGGCTCTGGTAAGTTTACAACAACTCTGGTTAAGTTAGCACCAAGTATGTAATATGGCCTGTAGAGTTTTCATTTTGGTATTAAAAAAAGTTTTAGAATTTTTTTTTTTTTTTTTATCCGTTTAGCTTCTTCGCTATCAGGTAGTTTCCAGTGGTTTTATGTTAAACTACTTTTCAATGCAGACATTGTAAAAGTAAATGTATCCTTCATACTTTTTTGAGACTGTAAGCTAATTTGACAGGCGGGGACTCCACCGCAGGCTAAAATGTGCTACTACATCTAATACAGCTGGAGCTCAGTTTTTCCACAAAAGAAAAATGGAACCCCAAGCAGCTTCAGCAACGTGGATGCCATGTCCAATGCACATTCTGGAGTTAATTTGTAAACAAATTATGTTTGCAGTAAATGCATTTCCTTTGCATTGCTCCAGAATATTATTGGGTAGAGTTTACGTCGGGCTTGAGAAGGACTAGTATACTCAACCATAGTAGTGAAGGTATTAATAGAAAATCCAAGTGCCCCTTCCTGCGCAATTAGTTTGCATTATTATAGTTTACATATGAGCATAATGTGATTTATTATGTACATAAGCTGTAACTAGATTATTTGTGCATTACAAATAAAACACATGCCGCTGTTTTTTGTTTTTTTTTCTCTATTTCGTCTGAAGTAATTGCACATTAAAAAGGAAAAATAAAATTAGGTATTTTATCTCCGGGTTCCAGTTTCTGGATATATCCCTGATGCAACATTTACCAAAAGCTTTGCTTTGTGGCTCTTGTTTATGTAATGTACAATATCTACCAGTTAATGAGGTGGAGGAGGTAATTTTTAGATAAAGCTATTTTCCAGGCCACCTGAGATAAGAGCTGGCAGCTGAATGCGATTTGACAGGGAGCTTAAAAGACTTCTAATCTACCCCTTGTGATGTTCTTTGAATACATTATTATTAATCTTTTATTTATAAAGCGCCGGCATGTTCCGCAGAGCTGTACAATGGGCAGAGTATAGAGAGTGTTACAATACATTGACCAACATTTGACAAACCAGTACAGGATGAAACGAGGGCCCTATTCCCGAGGGAACTCCCAATCTAGAGGAGAGGACTGCAAGGTGAGGTTGGTGGACTGGTTGTGTCAGTGAGTCGGGTAAATAGAGATGTCTTAAGGGAGCATTTGAAGGAAGAAAAACTAGGGGAAAGTCTGACAGTAGGAGGGAGAGCGTTCCAGAGGATGGGGACTGCCCTTGAGAAATCCTGCAGTCTATCATGAGAAGAGGTGATGCAGGGAGAAGCTAGGTGCAGGTCACCGTTTGATTTTAGGGAGCGGACTGTGGTGTATTTGGTGATTTAGTGAGGATAGATAGTGGGGAGCTGAGTTAGTGAGAGCTTTGTAGGTCATGGTAAGAATTTTAAACTTAATTCTGCAGTGGAAGGGGAGCCAGTGAAGGGACTCGCAGAGAGGGCCAGCAGAGACAGAGCGGCAGGTGAGGTGGATGAGCCTGGCAGAGGCATTCAGAATGGATTGTAGGGGGAAAATGCAGAAGAGGGAGGCCAACTAAAAGATTTTTACAATAGTCAAGTCTGGAGATTACCAGGGCGTGGATGAGTTGTTTTGTGGTGTCAACGGTAAGTAATGGTTGAATTCTGGAAATATTACGTAATTGGTAGTAACAGGAGGAGGAAAGAGATTGAATGTGGGGGATGAAGGAAAGCGCAGAATCAAGTGTAACTCCAAGACAGTGAACCTGATTTGATGGGGAGATGGTGATACCCTTAACCATGATAGAAAAGGTGGGGTGGCATTAGAGGGAGGAATTCGTAGGAGCTCAGTATTGGACATGTTGTTCTTTCGGTGGTGGGAGACCATCCAGGAGGAAATGCCAGATAAACAGCCACACAATACAATGAAGTGAGTCGGCTGCCTGACCCATAGATTCCATTCTATGCCCATTGTCACAGAGTGAAGAACAAGTGATGGAAAGAGGGTAGTTTAAAACACAAAAGATCACAAACTGGATGCACCCTGTGACCCATATAGAGTAAAATATTTTCTTAACTGAGAAAACGAGAAAAAAACAGATTTCAATTTTTTTTGTGGTAGTGGCCCTTTAATTGTATGTGATTGTTATTTTATTTTTTTTGCTTTCAGACATTATGCAGAAGGGTGCTAAAGAAAAAGACGAGAAAAACAATAAAATTAAGGCAGTTGCTGTTAAAGCAAAGAAGGAGTTGGACTCCAGTAAAAAGGAGGTATTGTTTACTTTATTTACATTGCGAATGAACATGACATTAAAGGGCTGGTGACCTTGTGCTTCATAATATAATGGGGCTGTCGCAACACTGTAACCACTTAAGTTTATTGTAATAAAGTGGAAAGAATGTTTTTAAAACTGTCCACCCAGACCTTGGTGACACTTTTTTTATTTTGTGAGATTTTATAAATCTTTGAAAAGCTTGCTGTTGAAAGTATAATTTAATCACCAATTAGTCTGGAAGTTCTGCAAACACTGCATGATTTTAATACTACATACATTTCATATATAAAACACAGTCCTAGTTTTGTAGGACAGACTAGCGCAGCATCAGTAGGCACAGCTGTGCTTGCAAATCGCGTTATTTGAAATTATTACAAATTACTATGAAGCTTAAACACAAATACCGGCTGGGTGGAGTAGAGGTAACATCACTGCTCTGCGTGGAGAGAGCCTGTGGAGACATGGGTTCGATCCCGACGAGCACCTCTCCAGTAAGTGTCCTTGGGCAAGACCCCTAACGGTACACACTCGCCACCCAGGACATACTTGAAAACGAGAGAAATCTCAATGTATCCTTCCTGGTAAAACCCTTTCTAAAAAAAAAAAAGGTAAATTGAACTACATATGGTAGGACATTATTTTATAGATGAATATCTGCATATGGTCTTTCCCCTGTCACGCTCTAGTTTTTTTTTTTCCCTTTGTATTATACCGTCTAAAGGTTGTACACTTAAACGATTATTCCTTTGCACCTCTGCTTTTTCCCTTGTTCGGTGTAGGAGAGCAAAATACTTGCATAAAAACATGTGTGATTTATAAAAGCTTTTATCTAGGGTTGCACCGATACTAGTATCGGTATCGGGGCCGATACTGGGTACTGCAGGAGTACTTGGTACTCCTGCAGTACCCCCCGATATTTTTACCGATACCGAAAGCCGGCATTGAGCCGGCTTTCCAGCATCCGAGGGGCTGCGGCGGCTGTCCGAATGCTCTATCGGCATTCGGACAGCCGCCCCTGGAGCTGCTCACACAATACTTACCTTCCTGGGCGCTGCCGAGAATGTCTCCGCGCGTGCGCTCGTTGGAAGGACCCCAGCCGCGACCACGTGGGACCATGTGATCACGGCTGGGGTCCTTCCAATGAGCGTGCGCGGAAACCTTCCCGGCGGCGCTCAGGAAGGGAAGTATGAACACAGTGAGCAGCTGCAGGGCCTGTCCGAATGCAGATAGAGCATTCGGACAGGCCCTGCAGCTGCTCTCCGCGATGATACTTACCTTCCTGGGCGACGCTGGGAAAGTTTCCGCGCGCGCGCTCGTTGGAAGGACCCCAGCCGTGATCACGTGGTCGCGGCTGGGGTCCTTCCAACGAGCGCATTCCCGGCGGCGCCCGGGAAGGTAAGTTTGGTCGCGGGGGGGGCATACCCATGTGTGAGCTGTGGGGGCATATCCATAAACTGTGGGGGGGGCAATATCCATGTGTGAGCTGGGGCATATCCATGAGTGACCTGGGGGGCAAATCCATGTGTGAGCAGGGGGCAAATCCATGTGTGAGCAGGGGGCAAATCCCATGTGTGAGCAGGGGGCAAATCCCATGTGTGAGCAGGGGGCAAATCCCATGTGTGAGCAGGGGGCAAATCCCATGTGTGAGCAGGGGGCAAATCCCATGTGTGAGCAGGGGGCAAATCCCATGTGTGAGCAGGGGGCATATCCATGAGCTGGGGGCATTTTTATATGGTCTGTTCTTATTGGAAAGCGTCACATGACATTAAAGAAAAGTATCGGTACTCGGTATCGGTGAGTACTTTTAAAAAGTATCGGTACTTGTACTCGGTCTTAAAAAAGTGGTATCTGTGCATCCCTACTTTTATCCTTTATGTCGGTAAGTCATCTGCCAGCTTTTTCACGCAGGTTATATTCGCTTCACCATTTAGAAACTCTACAACCAAACCCTTACAACATATTTTGTTGGCCCTTCCGCATTCCTTTCTCACCAAATTTCATCTGCATCGACTGACGTTATACTTGCATACGGTGGCACCGTTATCCTGTTTAACTTGCCCATTGACTCAGTTTGAGAAGCTTGCTCAATGGTCCCACCCCAAGCCATGGCATCTCTGTGCTATATGATATGCAACAATCTCCTGCCCCACAAACTTCTATCAGTCCAAATGGGAGGAGGACCTTCAACAATCCTTCATGACAGAAGAATGGGGCAAATTTGTACTTTGACCACTACTTGCTCGAATGCTACCAAATGCAAGAAACTGCGTACAAACTCCTCTCATGATTGTGTCGCACTCCAACTATCCTTGCCACTTTTGACCCCACCTCCATTGGCTCCTGCATGTGGTAGTCCACTTCCACTCCATTGGCGGACTGTAAATGACACTTGATGTAAAGTATCGACGACACCCCCAGACTTCACCCCAACTTCTATGCTATTGCATCACACTCAGGCTGACCCGTCGGCTTACAAACGCTCATTCGACACAAGAGTTCTGAACGCAGCAAAAGCTGTGATTACCGTGACACTGGAAGTCCCCCACTATACCCACCATTCGTAAATGGCTCCAGGAAATCCAAACCAGTCTTGATATTAAAGACCACCTTCATAGAGCCTCAGGTTCTACTGATAAACATCTGCACTGCATTACTGGTCTACCTCCTGCCCTTTTGCATAACTCCCACCATTTCCGTTACTAGGAGTCAGCTACCCCCCCCCCCCACCCCGTACCTTCAGGAATGACTCCATTATCTCCCATATACCCGCCCTATCCCTCACCTTCTTTGTGGTCTATGGACCTCATATCTGGTTACTACTATCATTGACGACATTTTATTTTGCTGTACATCTCTAGGTGTTGAATCCTTTTGTAGACTGGCGGACTCCTTTGCCGATCCATTTGTAAAAAAATCTTTTATTGTAAGAAAAGCGGGAAAATTTATATTTCTTTCTACAGAGTATAACATTCACCATTTGACTAATTATCTGAAAAGTAATGAATGTGATGCTGTAACATTTCACATTTTTGGGGGTTTCAGGTGCAATCCACAAAAGAGGAACTGGAGAAGGTGAAGGCAGAGAGGGATCATCTGTCCTCTTCAATGAAGGACCTTGTGCATGGTGCAGAAGGATATCGGGTATCTCGTTTTTCTTTGCTTTACAATTAGAAGATTAGTTCTTCTCGCATTTAATTGTCAACCGTCCATATATTCTGTAGAACTGTGAAATTTTACGTTATGGGTTTCAGGCAGAACCTTAAAGAGGAGTTGTCATGATTGTTGAAGTCTAGCTTTTCTTCGTCTCCTCTATATTGTTCTGCTTATTTCTCCTGTTGATATAGTCTCTTTGGACCTGTCAGTTCTGCTGTGATAGCTTATCGGTGGTGATAACAATCACACTTCATGATCCTTTGTACTGTTCTATGCTTCTGGAAAATAAAGATTGAAGGGGAAAAAGGAAACTGCTTCAACAAAAAAAATGTATGCGTTACAGGTAGTTTTTATTCTTGGTGCAATAGTTTTAATTTCAGGGAAAGTGACAGTTTCTCCAAGTATTTAGTCTGGCAAAGTTCCAGTTCCAGGTATGTATAAAGCTCTAACAAGTTCCGTAGCGCTGTACAATGGGTGAGACAGAATAACAAATATACATACAAGTTAAACACACAGAACAGCAAAGGGTAACATAGATGTAGTTAGCATTAGTAGTACTTGCTGTCCTACTCTGCACTGCTTATCGTACAATTTATAGTTTGATGGAAATCTTACATCTTTCAGTTGGGTAGATTTATTTTATTTTTCTCTCAATACTGTAATGTAATTAACTGTTGCTAATGAATACATTTTGGAGTCAAACTTGGCAATTAAAGGAATCCTTCTAGCTGCTTCAATGTAGTATACAGTTGGAAGACAAAGTATGTGAACCCTTTGGGATTACGTGGAGTTTTGCATGAATTGGTCATAAAATGTGCTCTGATCTTCATCTAAGTCACAACAATTTGAAAAACACAGTCTGCTTAAAATAATACAACACAAACATTTATATGTTTTCATGTTTTTATTGAACAGAACATGTAAACGTTCACAGTGCAGGGTGGACAAAGTATGTGAACCTTTGGACTTAATAACTGGTTGACCCTCCTTTGGCAGCAATAACCTCAACCAAACGTTTCCTGTAGTTGCAGATCAGACCTGCACAACGATCTGGAGTAATTTTGGACCACTCCTCTACACAAAACTGTTTCAGTGTAGCAATATTCTTGTGATGTCTGGTGTGACTCGCTCTCTTAAGGTCATGCCACAGCATTTCAATCGGGTTGAGGTCAGGACTCTGACTGGGCCACTCCAGAAGGAGTATTTTGTTTTGTTGAAGCTATTCTTTTGTTGAATTACTTGTATGCTTTGGGTCATTGTCCTGTTGCATCACCCATCCTCTGCAGAACTTCAGTTGGCGGACAGATGGTCTTACGTTTTCCTGCAGAATGTCTTGATAAACTCTGGAATTCATTTTTCCATCAATGACAACAATCCGTCCAGGCCCTGAGGCAGCAAAGCAGCCACAAACCATGATGCTCCCTCCACCATGTTTTACAGTGGGGATGAGGTTTTGATGTTGGTGTGCTGTGCCTTTTTTTCTCTCCACACATAGGCCCCTATTACACGCTCCGTGAAAATGCGCTCGCGCAGCACATTTTTTTTTCCGCACGCAAAAAAATTATCGCGCGAAAGTTAACGCGGCATTCCGATCCGAGCGCATTTTTTCAGCCTTCATGTTTTTTCGTGCGCAAATGAACATTGCGTGCAGGAAACGGTGGGCAAACAGAATTAAGAACCACCATTTTCTAAAGTTAGGTTGTTGTGGCTGTTAAAATCTGCGTATATGTGCTGCAGCAAAAAAATTTTTGACAAACTAATTTTTTTATGTGTAGAATGTGTAACTACTGTGCTGTATTTTTTTTTTTTTTTTTTTATTGCGGAGTTATTTCGTTTCGGCCACAACTATCATATTTGTAGTTAACACCAAGTTTTCAAAGACGTTATGAAAATTCACGCAAACGTCGCTCGTACGACTTTTTGCAGATGGTATTACAATCTTTGCGCAAACGCATTTGCTCTCATAATGTTAAGTATAGGATGCGCGCACGAACTTGCGCTGGGTTCGCGCAGGGTCAATCGCGGTAGACGAGCATGCGCATCGTTTGCGCGAACGTCGTACTACGACGTTCCGCGCAAATGTTTTTTTCCTCGCGCAAAAGCGCATTTGTGCGCACACAAATGCGCTGCGCGAAGCGTGTAATAGGGGGCCATAGTGTTGTGTGTTTTTTCCACACCACTCAATTTTGGTTTCATCTGTCCACAGAATATTTTGCCAGTAGTGCTGTGGAACATCCAGGTGCTCTTTTGCAAACTTCAAACGTGCTGCAATATTCTTTTTGGACAACAATGGCTTCCTCAGTGGTGTCCTCCCATGTACTCCATTCTTGTTTAATGTTTTCCTTATTGTAGATGTGTCAACAAAAATGTTAGCATGTGCCAGGGATTTCTGTAAGTCTTTAGCTGACACTCTAGGATTCTTCTTTACCTCATTAAACATTCTGCGCTGTGCTCTTGCAGTCATCTTTACAGGACGACCACGCCTAGGGAGAGTAGCAACAGTGCTGAACTTTCTCCATTTGTAGACAGTCTGTCTTACCGTGGACACATGAACATCAAGCCTTTTGGAGATACTTTTGTAACCCTTTCCAGCTTCATGCAAGTCAACAATTCTTGATCGTAGGTCTTCTGAGAGCTCTTTTCTGTGAGGCATGGTTCACATCAGGCAATGCTTCTTGAAACCAGTAAACCCAAAACTGGTGTGTGTTTTTAAAGGGCAGGACAGCTTTCAGCAACACATGATACACACGTGATAATATCACACTGATTGGACTCAAGGTTGGCTCACTCCTGGCTTCAGTTAGCTCTTGGAGAAGTCCTTAGGCTAGGGGTTCACATACTTTTTCCACCCTGCACTGTGAATGTTCACATGTTATGTTCAATAAACACATGAAAACATATGTTTGTGTTGTATTCTTTTAAGCAGACTGTGTTTTTCAAAATGTTGTGGCTTAAAATGTGCTCTGATCTTCATCTATGACCAATTCATGCAAAACTCCACGTAATCCCAAAGGGTTCACATACTTATTCTTGCAACTGTAATTCTGATTTTCACTTTAGAATATTTTTATTTTTTTGCTTTGTTCATACAGAACCTTTCGTTGGAGTACGACAGACAAGAAGAACAGCTGGAAACTGAGAAGGGACGTGCTGATAATGCAGTGCACCAAGTGGAAGATCTGCGTAAACAGCTTCAAGTGGCCACTGTGGAGGTGAATGTTAGCATGTTAGTTACAAGTATTTATAAAGCGCCAACAAATTCCTTAGCGCCGTACAATGGGAGACAGATTAACAAATCTAGATAAGCATGTGTGCTAAGAAATTAAATACACTCCTTTTTATGTTCTTAAATGCTTTATTATATTATCATTTCTGATAACCCCACTTTAGACCCTGACCTGATATATTCTAAAATTTTGTTATTTGTGTCATATTTTATTTCACTAAAGACTTGCGCTTATCAGTCTTTTATTCAATATTTTATACTCCTTTTTTAATGGTGAAGTAAAATAATATAAAAAAGACAAATTGTCTATCTGCAAAGGTGGAAACAAAACTGTAGACCTAAATCTCAGAATAATGCGAGTATATTTAACCTCAAAGGTGTTGAATTGGGATCAGATTCTGACATACATTCTGGTTTATGGTTAAAGGAAGATGCTATAGCTAAAATGGGAGGGGGGGGTAGAAGAGTTAAACCTCAACCTCTCCATATTCCATCCTTACCCCTTTGCATTTTAACACTTTTAGATTTCGAGGGGGGGGCGACTTACTATTACATCAGTGCTTCACTGGCTCCCAATCCTCTCTACGTTACACAGTGCCAGCATCCTGCAAACCACAGCGTTGAAGCTGCTCTTGCAGCTGTTTTGAATTTTTCTTTTGTGAAACGCTGATCTGTTGCCTTTTTAACGCCCATAAAACACTTCATTATGTTAAATCTGTTTTTTCCCCAAAATAAAGAAGTTATGGATCTATCGGGACTGCTATTGTTGAAGTGCGAGAAAATAAAACAAAATCACTAATTTTGGTGTTTGAATCTATAGGGGCAAATGAAAACCTACTTTACTGGCAAAGCTGTCCTTTTATTTCCTTTTAAACATTATACAGTGTTTCCCCGAAAATAAGACAATGTCTTTTATTGCCAAAAAAAAAAAAAACACACTAGATCTTCTTTTCAGGGTGTTTTCTTTTTTTTTTTTTTCTTTTCTACCAGTAGATGACTTACAAGACAGGGGTGTTGTACCTTTTTTCAATAGCAATTTGGTAACCAATTGCTGGCCAGAATGAGCGAAGCAAGCTTTTACTATCGCTTTCTCAGACTGTGTACATCTGGTATCACTCCGCCTGTGACAGGAGCCGGCGCTAGAGGAAGCATCGGCTTATGCGGCTCTGCTTCCTCCGCTGCCACCTCATTTCCTCTGGTGCCGGCATCGCTGACTCTCTCCCACCTCTACTGTGGCTCTTCAAGTTGCCCTTTATGCCACCATCAGCCCTGGGAATCCTCAAATTAGGTCTTATTTTTTTGGGGTAGGTCTCCTTTTTTGGGGTAGGTCTTCTTTAGCAGTTGTCAAAACTAGTACTAGGTCTTTTCGGGGAAACAGAGTAGTTGGTTGTTTAGGAATCAAAATTAAAAATGGCTTGTATTTCAGCATGTTTTTGTACTGTATAAAATATATGCCCTGAGGAGTTTCAAAGTACCTATAACCATTTTATTCTAGCAAGAAAAGCTGAAATATTTAAATGAGGACATCGTGGCCCGCATGGAAACTATTCAGTCAAATAACAAATTGCTTGAAGCACAGATATTAGAGATGCAACGTTCCAGGACTGCATTGGATAAAGAACTGGAAGCTGAAAAACTGTTAAAAGAGCAAAAACTAAAGGTGATTCTTCCATGTTAATTGATATTGGTGGTTGCATATTGGTAGCACATGAACGTGTTTCTCAAGCAGCACATCTAATATTTCATCATTTTATTAGTTCACTGTTATACATTAAAAATGTATTAAAACGTAGCCTTTTGAACTTTTATATGATAACATTACCATATCCTGTTGAAAGCTTGTGCTGTGAGCTGAAACAGTAACTTTTATTAATATGCATCAATAAAGTTTATTGTATTAAGACCCTGGAGTGCCAGCACTTGTTCCAACTTCCGTTTTTTTTGGGGGGTTTTTCGTTGCGCTGATCAATGACATTGCAAACATTCTTTGGAGTTCATGAGGTTTGCTTAGAATCTGGAAGTTTATTTATTTATATATATGATTTTTTTAAAAAAAAAATTAAATTTAGGATCTCAATGGTGCCCAGAAGCAAATAGAAGAGCTTCAGTCGCAGCTTCAAAAAGAAAGGAAACAGCTTCAGAAAACGATGCAGGAGCTTGAGCTGGTCAAGAAGGTAGTTATTGAAAATTTATTTCTAAGGAAGTTGCAACAAAAATCTAATCTACTGTTCTACAGCATTATTAATCAAATGTTTGTTCCTATAATCACGTTTGGGTAGGCACAAATGTGGGCACTAAGACAATTAGTATTCAGAGTACTTGAATTATGAAACTGGAGCAATCCTCACACAGAATAGACATTTGACTAAATTTCTATTTGCAATTGAATTTTAGTTGCGGAAATAAAGTAAATACATACAGGGTTATTCAGAGAGAGGTGAAAACCAGGAGAATGACTGGAGAAGTGAAAATTCTAGGTCAAAATAGCCAAACCAGAAAAATCTCCCATTTATCTCACTTTCCAAATTGACAATTTGGTCTCTTGTTCTCTCCTGTCAATTCTCCTGGTTTTCACCTCTCTCTGAATAACCCTGATAGTTACAGGGTAATAAGGTAAATTGGCGAATAGCATTTAGAATAATATAGCAATGGAAGTACAAAGCCATTCCCCTAAAAATTCCGAGATCTGGACCTGATTCTAGGGAACAGATCCGGGATATCCCTATAATAAAGAAGTCGATTGTGTTACACTTGTAAATCTTGCTGTTCTTGGTCATAAAAGACCGTATCTAGGAGCTGATCTTTCTTGCTATAATGTGCGACTTATGTATAGTTTTTGTTTTGGACAGTTTGGCTTCAAAGAACAAAGCTCATGCTGTGTTAAGAAGCTGTGGGGTTAATTTAAATGTTATTTTGAAAGCCATTTAGACCAGAAGGCACAAATGCATTCATTTCCACCAGTGTTTCCACTTCAATTGCATATTACAGTAATTTTTCTTATTTTTTTCTGTTTTAGGATGCTCAGCAAAGCACACTAATGGACATGGAAATAGCTCATTATGACCGATTGGTTAAAGAACTCAACCAAACCATAAGTAACAAAAGCAGCCAGCTGGAGGACTTGGAGCAGGAGGTCCGGATCCAGAAGCAGAAACAGGAAATGCTTCAAGAAGAAATATGTAAGCTAGAAAAAAGATGTTATGTATTGTTCCTGAAAGGAAATGGACAGTGTTTACATTTTACCAAGCCTTCCCATATTTATGTCACCCTGTAAAATCAAACCCCCATTTTTCTTTCTTTTATATAATCCGTGTTTTTATATCTTTGTGTAAACTATTTAACCTTACCATTCTGTGGCAACCTTCATAATACGAATTCATATACCTGTACATTTACTTGCTAACCACTAGGTTATATTGTGTGTTTATCCTGAGTTTATGTAAGTGTTTCCTTTAAAATGTACCTCTCGCCTTGTTGGAACAATAAACTTCAGCAGCTTTGAAGGAGATCTGTTTTACATAATCCAGGAGGTTGATAATCTATCTCAGATCTACTGAGCTGGTAGTTTAACATTTTGGGCAAAAAATGTTACATATGTTTCTTTGCTCAGCTTTCTACATTTCAATTAAGTAAATTTCTGGCATGACATAAGCAAAGTCCAACTGGCAATTTAACCGTTAACATACTAAGTACAACTGTCATGTTTTGAATATGTAGTCATTCAGGTTTGCAGTTTTACGATTTGTTCAGAAATGTTATAACGTCAACTATTGTCACAGTCCATATTTATTTGGTCTTCGTAGCATCTTTGCAAGGAGCTCTCGAGCAGCATGAGGAGAAGAGTACAAAAATGAAGCAGTTGCTGGTGAAAACGAAAAAGGAGCTTGCCGACTCCAAGCAGACGGTAAGTTTATTTTTTTTTTTAGATTTTTAAAATTCTTTTCGGGTTTTCATTAATCCTCCTACTGCTTCATTTTCAACTTTAGGAATCTGACCAACTAATTTTCCAGGCCTCTCTGAAGGGCGAGCTAGAAGCAAGTCAGCAACAAGTAGAATCGTACAAGGTGTGTTTCATTTATTATTTTTAGGGATGCACCGATAACTTCGTACTTTGTAAAAGTTTTTCAGGTACGTGCCAGTTACTAATGCTTTTATTTAATGTCATGTGATCGCTTTCCAATAAATAATTTAGGATTTTGCTGAAAACCTGTCCAATTCATGTTAATGCAATGTATGGACAGCCCTGCACACACAACCGACCTCAGATCTACGTACACCCACACCAGACCAGACACTGGGGCCAGCTGGCAGAATGCTCTAACCTCATTCTGCCAGGCCCCTCCAGCTGACTGCGTTCTGGCATGTAAAGGTTATAACACGGATCGCGAGTTCTTACAGGGTTCACAAGATTTCGGCAGATCGCGGCTGAAGGCTCAACCTCACATGCCGGTGGCCGCTTGCTGGACCGTGGTCAGCCGGAGGGGCCTGGCTTCCGGTATTGGAGCCATTTTTTTAAAGGATTTTACCAGGAAGAATACATTGAGATTTCTCTCGTTTTCAAGTATGTACTGGGTGGAGAGTATGCACGAATACAAGTACCGATACCAGAATCGGTGCATCTATTATTTTTATCTTTGGGTCCCAAATATATTGCAGGATTTGTCAGTACATAGTAGGGATGCACCGATACCGATACTAGTATCGGGGCCGATATTGCCGTTTGCACGAGTACTTGTTAGGCTAGGGACAGATGAGCGCATTTTCTGCGGCCACCGTCAAAATGTACGTCGATGCGTGCGCACGCATTTTTTCACGGAATACGCTTAAGTGGTCAGACGATGCGCAATTCTGGACGTATTTCATGACGGTGGGGTAAAAAGAAGTCTAGGGAAATCCGGCTGTTTGAACGTTATGTAGGCCGCACACTAGCAGCGTCTGACGTCTCCTAATCACGCACACACGCTGCCATGCGGCCGCAGCGCACTCTGTACGTCAGTAGCAGCGGTTTCACGTTCTGAGAAAAATGCGTTCATTTGCTGGTTGCGTGGTGTCGGCGCACTTTCGTACGCACGTACTGCGTATATTGGCCGTCATTGGCCGTTATGTGCTGCTACTGCCGCCGTGATTTAGTGCGTCTGCACGCGCGTTCCGACTGCCCCACTCTGACCCTAGCCTTACTCGTGCAAACGGCCCGATACATCCCGACGATACCGGAAGCCGGCGCTGGGCCGGCTTGCCGGTATCCGCGGGGCTGGGGAAGCTGGCCGCGTGCATGAAAAGCACGTGGCCAGCGTTCCCCTCCGGCGCGCCGCGATACTCACCCATCCTGAAGGTCCGGTCGCTGGGCAGTGATGCGTTCCCGCGGCCACTGGGCGCTCCTGTGACGCTGCCTCTCGGCTGGAGGCAGCGTCACAGATGCGCCCGGCGGCCACGTGATCGCATCACTGCCCAGCGACCGGACCTTCAGGATGGGTGAGTATCGCGCCACGCCGGAGGGTAACGCTGACCGCGTGCTTTACATGCACACGGCCAGCTTCCCCAGCGTTCGAGCTGGGGGTAAATCCATGAGACCTGGGGGTAAATCCATGAGACCTGGGGTTAAATCCATGAGACCTGGGGTTAAATCCATGAGACCTGGGGTTAAATCCATGAGACCTGGGGGGCATATCCATCAGAGCTGGGGCATATCCATCAGAGCTGGGGCATATCCATCAGAGCTGTGGCATATCCATCAGAGCTGTGGCATATCCATCAGAGCTGTGGCCAAATCCATGTGAGCTGGGGGACATATCCATGAGAGCTGGGGGCAAACCCATGAGAGCTGGGGGCAAACCCATGAGAGCTGGGGGCAAACCCATATAAATTTTTATATGAGGTCTGTTCCTATTGGAAAGCGTCACATGACATTAAATAAAAGTATCGGTACTCGGTATCGGTGAGTACTTTTAAAAAGTATCGGTACTCGTACTCGGTCTTAAGAAAGTGGTATCGGTGCATCCCTAGTACATAGTAAAATATTACAGATATATTTATGAAAGACTCTTGCTTGTAGGATTCCAGAAGGCAGGACACGAACAAAAATGGTACATATGTGTTTTGTTTTCTCCTTCTAGATTGAAGTTGCTGATCTTATGGCTGAAAAGCACAAAGTCCAGGAACAGCTCAGAACTCTAACTGAGCAACATCAACGTGCAGGAATCTCCTACCAACAAAAAGTATCTACTCTGCAGGAGGAATGTGAAGCTGCAAAGGTATAGTTTGATTCTTTGCAGAAATGATTTTTCATGGAGGCATTTTGTTACGTAACCCAAAGTTATAGTTTATGGGATACTCAGGCTTTGTTCCAACTTGGCTGTTCATAACTGCTTGGTAACTGATAAATTGTGCGTGAGCTATAGTTCATTAGCTGCTTGCTGATGACTGCAGACTGAGCAGCTGTATTAGCAGCTCGCAGCTACTGATCGACACCAGCTGTGCTTCTGCCTCGGTTATTGGCTCCTGGAGTCCATTTGACCCTGTGTGAGCTTTCCTATGCGAGTCTCCTCATACTGCAGAAGGACACAGGAAATAAATTGTTCAGAGTGTTCTGCCTAGAACAAGAGGAGGTGGCAGTGGATCAAACTACCCTCTGCACAATGGGACCAGAAATAAGGGATCTTTTCAGCTATTTACATTTTAGAGTGTGTGGAAAAAAGCAAAATCCTTTAACACTAGGCTTTCCGAGCTGGTATTCATTTGTGATAACTAGCTCAAGCTAAGAACCGCATGCTACTATGGAAGAGCTCGCTATTCTCATGCTCAGCTGTTAATTACGGCTTCTGTGCATACTATAAGAGCCGTTAACGTACAGTATACGCTAATGCTGAGCCATGCGGTCAATGACTAGAACTGTTACATGTAATGGCTGGATTGCAGTAGGGCTGGCAGAGTTTATATCGTGCAGGGCACTGGAAAGATTCCAGTCGATTATCTGCTTTAGCATCATGAAGTACGTAATATACAAAGACCCAGGATGTATACATGCAGCGGATACCACTAGGCTGAAGCAGGGTTCGTGTTAGCACTGCAGATTTCATACTGTAATCAATTTCATAGGTTTCATATGACCTGCTCATTTAAAAGATGAAAAAGAAAAACCGAATCCTACCATCTGAGAAGCTTTTGTTAGTGAAATGTGATTTGCCACGTGATTTTTTTTTTTTATTTTTATGAAAAGCAAGTGTTATATAAAATTCAGAACCGAAGATCAGTGCTGAATCTTGGACTATATCTTTAACAGTTGTAACTAAGAATTTCTACAACATTTTAAACCCATGCATAGGTCATCTAATGGCTCTTGGGATACAATTGGGAAATGGTAAAGGAACACTCTATAGAAAAATGGTGTCTTATTTTTGTCCATAAATAATTGGGCAAAGGCTGATAGCCTCTTCCAAATTTTTTATTTTTTTTATTTTCAGTGGTTTTACTCACCTATTCTTCCTCGCCAGGCGCTGCTCCTCCTGTTCGGCTCAGGGACTCCCGAACCCAGAGTTCCCTGATGCTTTTCTGAGCAATTTGTGCTCACTGCTCTACTTGCGTAGCATCTGAAACACAAATTGCGCACCGCAACAGGACTTGCGATCTTGACGTAGCCAGTCCTCGTAGCACCTCTGCACAAAGATGGATCATAGCTACGTGCATGCGCAGCTCCATTCAAGTGCAGCCTCTCTGAGGCCGATCCCTAACACAATTGGTTTCACAGATAGTGACGTCAGCTGCCTGTATGTGTGTGTATGTATATATAATTACGTCATACCCTATTGATATTGTTACATATTGGTGTAGTTTTTACACTACACTAAGGTCTTATAGGGAACTAGGCATATACAGATTATTCCGTTGCTTATATTGCACCCACATATTCTGCAGTGTGGTACAGGAGTTAGAACAGTTGTATTGTTATAATACTTTGCTGCTTAGGGCAGCTGCTTGCTGCTTATCTAAAGGGACGTCGTGGAGACCAAGGCAAGGGAGTTGCAGCACCCGGTCTGAGAGCAATGTATAAAGTAGATAGGAGTATAGACATATGGCTCAGCATCGCTGTTGGTAAACTTCTTTAAATAGGTAGATTTTTTTTTTTTTTTAATGGAGGGTTTAAATCGTTGGAAGGGACAGTCTGATTAGGAGTGTTCCACAGCATGAGAGCAACTTGGAGAAATCCTGTGGGCATGAATGGAAGAAGATGATAGGGGCCCAAACTAAAAGGCCATGACAGAGCGCAGATATACAGTGTGTTTATCAACAACGGGCTCCTGTTGTGTTTTTTTTTTTTCTC
Source organism: Leptobrachium leishanense (assembly GCA_009667805.1). Taxonomy (NCBI): domain Eukaryota; kingdom Metazoa; phylum Chordata; class Amphibia; order Anura; family Megophryidae; genus Leptobrachium; species Leptobrachium leishanense. The sequence continues at coordinate 281,088,246 of CM019064.1, read as the reverse complement.
TTGCTCGAAGAAAAATCCGTGTTTGGCACACTACAACAACACACAGGAAATAAAATCTAAGTCCTGGAATGGAATTCCGGGTGGATTTTTTTTTTTTCTCTTACTTTTTCAACATCTATTCTGTCACAATTCTATGGTTAGGTCAAATCTTTAGGCTGAAACCTACAATAGCCAAGTAATAAAGAAATTGTTACTGTTCATGAATCAGAGCAATAATCAGATGTCAATTATGCCAAAATAACATAAATTTTGCCCTTAATGTTTTCTTTTTTCTTTTCTCGAATGACATGGCGTAAAAAAATGGTCTGTCAATCACTGTAACTTGTGATGTTTATAAAAAATCAGATGGCAGTTATTGAGCAACAGTGTTAATTTCCTCACCTATTATTTTCATCCAAGACTTGGTTGACTCAGAGAGAGGTGAAAACCAGGAGAATGACTGGAAAAGTGAAAATAGCCAAACCCAGAAAGATTCTCCCATTTATCTCACTTTCCAAATTGGCTATTTTGACCTACAGGGTTATTCAAAGAGATTCGAAAAGTCACTGCACGTTCGGTGACTTTTCGTTCTCTTCAATTCGGGGGAAATCGGCTTTCCCATTTCGGCGACCCTGCGGTGTTTTCAGCAAGCACCTCAGGGCTGTCGAAGTGCAGGGAAAACCTGCCGAAAACCAGGCGAATGCACGCCGAAAACTCGCAAAAACATCTGGATTAACCCGTCGAAGACGTTGGAAAAACCCGAGCAGGAGCCGATCACAGGTAGCGACGCCGCCGGAAAAAGCCGACACCGGAGAAGAAGGCAGTGAATAAATTAGCAAAACCGTTTGCTTGAATGATTGAAAAGTGAAACTCTGTTTGCAAAGAAACTACTGAGTGAAAATGTCTGAAATTTACATATGAGATCCAATGAATGATAATAAAGAGGGCTGTTACAGAAAAAAAATAAGTAAACTTAAAAAAAAATCCAGAAAAATGCTTAAAATATCCTAAAATCTATAGACTCTTTACGGCAGAATTTTAGAATGAACGGATTATTAGATATTGAATTAAAACGGGAATATTTTTAACATTGAAGCCTATGGGATTCTCCTGAATAAACCTGTCGCATGAAACCACCGAATGGCAGGGCATTAGGAGAACCTTTCACTGCTGGTTTGTGTTCTCTGAATAGCCGAAGCAGTGCTTTTTTATGGGGATTTCACTGCCCTCGAACAGGCACCGAATAGGCGCCGTATGTGCAGGCAATTCGCCAGGATTTGGCGAATTGCCTGCTCTCTGGATAGCCGAATGGCCAAGAAAGGTAACCGAACGCTGATTTTCAGCGTTCGGTTACCTTTTTCCAGCCATTCGGATCTCTTTGAATAACCCTGCTAGAGTTTTCACTTCTCCAGTCATTCTCCTGCTTTTCACCTCTCTAAATAACCCTGTAAATTATGTTATGACTAAAACTATAACAACAATCCATTGAGATTATAGTTGACTAAGAAAAGCTAGTTCTGATTGGATCTTTACCCAAATAGTCCCCCCTTAACATTTTAGTCTAATCTCATGTAAAGACTTGTCTACTCCAGGAGTATAAAATGTTTTTGTACAATCTAGAGAAATGCTTAAATAATGCATTATACACTTTAAACACATTAGGTTTTATGTGACTATTTATTTGCAAAGTATTTTACCAGGAAGGATACATTGAGACTAAATCTACTCTAGGTTTAGTTGACTAGAACAATTCAGATGACTAAAACTAAATGGCATATTTGGCAGAATTTGCTGCTGTCAAAATTAACATTGTATAGCCTCATGTTGGCATTACCGGAAGACTCTCCACCCAGGACATACTTGAAAACGAGAGAAATCTCAATGTATCCTTCTTGGTAAAATACTTTCTCAAAAAAAAAAAAAAAAAAAAAAAAAAGGAAAAAGATGAGGGGGAAAAAAATCCCCAAAACCTTTGCATAATTATATTAAAAATCAGTAGGGTTTTTCTTTTTTTTCCTTTCTCCGCTCAACAGGATAAATCAGCTGTGATTGGAAATGGATTCTAGAATAACATTTCCAAACAACAATTGTGATTTGAGCTCTTCCTAGAAATCTATTTGAAAGCAATCTCCTTTTTGGTTTACAGTGAATATAAGCTTGTCGGGAAACCTGAGAGCACTTCTATTAATGCAACACATCTGCTTTGTATTGACCCTGCGCTTCCTGTAGGGCAGTAACTAGTGTTAGTATGTTCTGTCTTCTGTCTGGCCCGCTAGTCCAGGTCACCGCATGGAACATTCTCATGATTCTGTCGTGAATCACAAAGACCGGATATTTCCTAAAAGCTTTCCTTCCAGAGTTTGTGTAATTCATGTGCTTGAATCAAAAAATACTACGTTTTACACATCCATTTAAAAGGAATGCGTGACTTAAAAGGCCTGTGTCTTATAGGGCGCACACACACACACACGTGTATTAAAAATTTCAACTCGAAGACTATTGACATCTGAGCAGATTTTCCCAAGATTATATTTAAATTGGGAACCAATAAGATAACTTACTCACAAACTACAAGGTAGAATTTCTATGTATACATTAGATTAATGGAGAAATTTAGGAAAAATACAATTATTTATAAAGCTCAAACATATTCCATAGTGTTGTACAATGGATAAGACAAAACCAACACAAATGTAATAAGTTTGACTTATGGAAAAACCGCACCTTTGTGAGGAACTTACAGGGTTGAGGATGTATCGTGGCAACGTACTTCCAGATTTGTCGATCCACGATCTAAAGGTCATTCACAATTTTAAAAGCACATGTTCAGTATTAAGAGTTACAGATGTTCTTCTAATTGCTGACATCATTTCCCTTATTGCATGTGTGTGTGTGTGTGAAATATTATAATGTGTGGGGCTGAGGGGTTTTGTATACATCTTGGTGAAAGGAGACTTCAAATGGTCTTGTTCAGGACTCGGCACCCTTGGCCCCCAGATATTTTGGATGTACATCTCCCATGATACTCAGCTACCTGTAAGGTAGGCAAAGTGTCAACGGAAATGTAGTTTCAAAATGTTAGAAGGGCCAAGGTTGATGATCCCTGGTTTGGCTGGTTCATAAGATCTCAAAGTGGACAAAGACCAAACAAATATAGTGCAACAGTATAGACAATTTGGTAGGTACAGTTGTGTTCAAAATTATTCAACCCCCAATGCTGTAAAGGGTTTTAGGGAATTTAGTGTACATTTGTAATTGTATTCAGAATGAAATCCTACAAGGACTTTTTAAAGAACCATATGCAACTAAAATGACATCAATTGGTTTTGTAATACAGTAGTAAATGTTTCTTTTGTGAATTCTTCATTGACATAATTATTCCACCCCTTAAAGACTACCACTCTGAAGAACAGAGGTTCATTCAAGTGTTTTCAATCAGGTATTGAAAACACCTGTGGATGTCACAGAGCAGCAATAAAGCATAATAAGCACCAATTAGGCAGCTTTAAAATGACTGATACTCGGCTCCTTCTAGACATTTACTGGTGTGGTTACAAACATGGTGAAGTCAAGAGAATGGTCCAGGAAGACAAGAGGAGAGGTGATTACTCTTCACAGGAAGGGCAATGGCTATAAGAAGATTGCAAAGATGTTAAACATACCAAGAGAGACCATAGGAAGCATCATTCGCAAATTCAAGGCAAAGGGCACTGTTGAAACGCTACCTGGTCGTGGCAGAAAGAAGATGCTGACTTCGACTGCTGTGCACTACCTGAAGCGTAGAGTGGAGAAAAGTCCCCGTGTGACTGCTGAGGAACCGAGAAAAGATTTGTCAGATGTGGGTACTGAAGTTTCAGCTCAGACAATACGGCGCACACTGCGTAATGAAGGCCTCCATGCCAGAACTCCCAGGCGCACCCCCTTGCTGTCTCCAAAGAATAAGAGTCGACTGCAGTATGCCAAAAGTCATGTGGACAAACAACAGAAGTTTTGGGATAGTGTTCTGTGGACTGATGAAACAAAATTAGAACTGTTTGGGCCCATGGATCAACGCTATGTTTGGAGGAGGAAGAACAAGGCCTATGAAGAAAAGAACACCTTGCCTACTGTGAAGCATTGGGGGGGGGGTCAATCATGCTTTGGGGCTGTTTTGCTTCTGCAAGCCTAAGAATGTGACTGAACTGGAGGCTTTTGCCCATGACGAATGGGCGAAGATACCCGTAGATCGCTGCAAGACACTTGTGTCAAGCTATGCTTCACGTTTAAAAGCTGTTATAACTGTAAAAGGATGTTGTACTAAGTACTAAGATTGAATGTCACTTGGGGGTTGAATAAAACTGCTAATGATGTGAGCACAGAAAAGACATTTGTGGTTATTTCATTATAAATGTTATGTTATATTTGTCTGACCTACACGTGCCTCTTTGATTTAATTGTAAGCAAGATGACTGAATGATCAAAATCCATGTCAAACTGGCCAAAACACTCAATTTCAGTGGGGGTTGAATAATTTTAAACACAACTGTATATGGTGTCCAGTTGGTACACTTGCAGGCATAGAGCCTGAACTGGGCTCTAAGATGTTACTTGTGGGTCCTTGGTAGCCACCCATCAACTTTCTATGACCCCTTTCAATCCAGGAATATCTTCTGTATCAGAAGCAGTGTGATGAGGTGTGTCCAGCCTTGCTGTCCCCAAAAGTAAGCAGCTCTCCCGGATCGCATATGTGTTTCAATGTATTGTGCATATCCGGAATTGCCATTTGATTTTTGAGATGAGTTTAGAACACAGAAGTATTTCTGGTTGGAGCGCAAGCTTTACATTTCACCTGTACATGTGATTCCCCTGGTAATCCCAGGACATACTTGAAAATGTAAAGAAATCTCAATGTTTTAATTCCTGGTTACAGGTATTTATAAAGCGCCAGCAAGTTCTGTAGAGCTGTACAATGGGTGAGACAGAATAACAAATATGCATACAAGTTAAACGCACAAAACAGTACGAGAGGACCCTGCTTGAGAGCTTACAATCTAAGAGGAGAGGGGTGACACACTAGGTGAGAGTAAGTGGCAGAGTATCTGAAGTAGTGGGGTGCAAGTAGGGGCACAAAATGTACATTGGGGGATTATGGAGTGAGCTGATAGGCTTCTCTAAATGTAATGTGTTTTCAGAGACTTCTTGAAGGACTGGAGAGAAGGGGATGGAGTTCCACAAGTATGGGGCAGTTCAGGTGAAGGCGATGGTTAGGGGTACGGATACGAGGAGATGATCACATCAGATCATTGGCAGAGCGAAGTGGTTGAAACAGGCCCGGATTAAGATCTCTATGGGCCTGGAGCTGAATATTTTGGTGTTTTCTTTTTTTGTAATTTAGTGAAATTAAAGCATATTTTGGGTTATTTAATAGAGCAGATACGGGTATATCTAACCAGTCAGATACTGTGTGATTCATTTTTCATTCAGATTTCAATCATTTAAAGAGGTGTAAATTTTTTTTCCCACTTTACCATCCAAACCTTTGTGGTTATATATTCTATAGGGCATTCTTGTTAAACAAAATGTGAAATGGGAACCTGTTACTGCATTTTTCTGAGAAAATATACAATTTTAACCAAAAAAATAATTAAAAAAATGAAATATTTTTTTTCGAACATGTTTTTTTACAAATAATATGACTATGTATAAAACACTGACTTTGCTCCCAGCGTGGGAAATGAAAAGGTGAGTAATGGCAGTGGTATTGCACATTTTATACTTGACGAATGGACAATGCCATCGCTTTGTAACTAAAAATAAATAATGGTTTTCTGTTCTTTCAGATTTTACATGGTCAGGTCAGGTTAGGTATTAATGCAAAGACCAGACTCTGCCCTGTCCAATGACACCTCATTTGACCTTGTGAGGTGTAAAGATTAGTGACGCAGGGGTCCAAAGTTACGTCAGTTTAGGTTTTTGATGTAACAATGGATTGTACCATCACCTCCACACTTGTTGGTGACATGAGAAATGTGATGGTTAGTGCAGCATCATTGTTTACTTTATAATTGAAAAGTGAAAAATATTACTGTTGGAAAGAAAAAGTAAATTTTTTTTACTTAAAACTTGGTAATGTTTGGTATCATTGGAAAGGCCGTGCTCTTGATCCTGTAGCTGCTATGGAGTAGGAGATACATGGGTCCAAATGCAGACATAGTTATCCTTTCTCTGGGCCTATTCTGGGGCATGGGCCTGGATCTGCTGCTCCATCTGCCCCTATGGTAATCCAGCCCTGGGTTGAAATGGCATATACAGTTGTGTTCAAAATTATTCAGCTCCCACTGAAATTGAGTGTTTTGGCCAGTTTGACAATGATTTTGATCATTCAGTCATCTTGCTTACAATTAAATCAAAGAGGCACGTGTAGGTCAGACAAATATAACATAACATTTATAATGAAATAACCACAAATGTCTTTTCTGTGCTCACATCATTATCAGTTTTATTCAACCCCCAAGTGACATTCAATCTTAGTACTTAGTACAACATCCTTTTACAGTTATAACAGCTTTTAAACATGAAGCATAGCTTGACACAAGTGTCTTGCAGCGATCTACGGGTATCTTCGCCCATTCGTCATGGGCAAAAGCTTCCACTTCAGTCACATTCTTACGCTTGCGCACTGCAACTTCTTTCTTTAAGTCCCACCAGAGGTTCTCAATCGGATTTAAGTCAGGTGACTGCGATGGCCACTCCAAAATGTTCCAGCCTTTAATCTGCAACCATGCTCTAGTGGACTTGGAGGTATGCTTGGGATCATTGTCCTGTTGAAAGGTCCAACGTCTCCCAAGCCTCAGGTTTGTGATGGACTGCATCACATTGTCATCCAATATCTCCTGGTACTGAAGAGAATTCACGGTACCTTGCACACGCTGAAGCTTCCCTGTACCTGCAGAAGCAAAACAGCCCCAAAGCATGATTGACCCCCCGCCATGCTTCACAGTAGGCAAGGTGTTCTTTTCTTCATAGGCCTTGTTCTTCCTTCTCCAAACATAGCATTGATCCATGGGCCCAAACAGTTCTAATTTTGTTTCATCAGTCCACAGAACACTATCCCAAAACTTCTGTGGTTTGTCCACATGACTTTTGGCATCCTGCAGTCGACTCTTCTTATTCTTTGGAGACCGCAAGGGGGTGCACCTGGGAGTTCTGGCATGGAGGCCTTCATTACGCAGTGTGCGCCGTATTGTCTGAGCTGAAACTTCAGTACCCACATCTGACAAATCTTTTCTCAGTTCCTCAGCAGTCACACGGGGACTTTTCTCCACTCTACGCTTCAGGTAGCGCACAGCAGTCGAAGTCAGCATCTTCTTTCTGCCACGACCAGGTAGCGTTTCAACAGTGCCCTTTGCCTTGAATTTGCGAATGATGCTTCCTATGGTCTCTCTTGGTATGTTTAACATCTTTGCAATCTTCTTATAGCCATTGCCCTTCCTGTGAAGAGTAATCACCTCTTCTCTTGTCTTCCTGGACCATTCTCTTGACTTCACCATGTTTGTAACCACACCAGTAAATGTCTAGAAGGAGCTGAGTATCACAGTCATTTTAAAGCTGCCTAATTGGTGCTTATTATGCTTTATTGCTGCTCCGTGACATCCACAGGTGTTTTCAATACCTGATTTGAAAACACTTGAATGAACCTCTGTTCTTCAGAGTGGTAGTCTTTAAGGCTAGGGTCAAACGAAAGCATTTTTATACGCGAACGTAAAAAAGTGCGTCCGAACGCATTGATGTATTTTTTTCACGGGATATGCGAAAACGGTCATACGATGCGCATGTTCGTGCGTGATGTTTTACGAATCCAAACCAGGAAACTTTTTGCGTCTGGACGTTATGTTGGCCGGACATGAGCAGGGTCTGACGTCTCCAAATCACACACACACACCGCTATGCTGCTGCAGCGCACTCTGTACGTCCGTACTAGCGGTTCTGTGTTCTCGAAAAAATGCGTTCATTTTCCACTTGCGTTGCGCGGCCGGACTTTCGTGCGACCGTACTTCGTATATTGTCTGTCATTGCCCGTCATTTGCTGCTAGTGCGGCCGTGATTATGTGCGCCAGAACGCACGTTAAAAGTGCGCTGGTCTGACCCCAGCCTAAGGGGTTGAATAATTGTGTCAATGAAGAATTCACAAAAGAAACATTTACTTACTGTATTACAAAACCAATTGATGTCATTTTAGTTGCATATGGTTCTTTAAAAAGTCCTTGTAGGATTTCATTCTGAATACAATTACAAATGTACACTAAAGTCCCCTAAAACCCTTTACAGCATTGGGGGTTGAATAATTTTGAACACAACTGTACCTGCTAATAAGGGAGGGGATGTAGGTAGAGGAGCGGTTATGGGGAGCTTTGTATGAGAGAACCAATATTTTGAAATGGATTCTAAAAGAAACAGGGAGCCAGTGCAGAGATTGACAAAGGGGCAAGATGTGAGGTGTATGAGCCTGGCACAGACGTTCATTACAGACTGCAGAGGGAGTGTCTGGTGAAATAATAAAATAAAATTGTAAATGAATATATAGACAGAATCCATATGCCAGAATCTTACAAATCATTTTTCTATGTACATTAGATTGATTAATTTACGTACACAACACAATTCATATGATTAAAGCGATGGGTGATGGTACAGTATGCACTAGCGTTACTTTGAAAGGTAAAAAGCAGGACTATCATAAAGGAAACATAATTCAGAAATGCAAAATCGTATGGAATAAAGTCTGGTATGAACTGGTCTGATTGTACCCCTACATAATTTAGCAAACAAAGGCATTAAGATGTAGATTATATTTTTGCCAGACCAATATACAGGGTTATTCTGAGAGAGGTGAAAACCAGGAGAATGACCGGAGAATGGAAAGTTCTAGGTCAAAATAGCCAAACCAGAAAAATTCACCTATTTGCTCTAGATTGTTCTCTTCTCCTGACATTCTCCTGGTTTTCACCTCTCTCTGAATAACCCCCACTGTGTTTTGTGTTTTGAAACAGGTCTTGGGTTTTAATCTACCATCGTTACCTTTGACATATCATTAGGTTGAGAAAATTCCCTCTTTCTCCAAGCACGGTCAAGTTTAATTCCCCAATCCATTTGTATAGAAATTTTTCTTGGTATACAAGAGGAGAAGCTATGATGAGAGGTGTAATGAAATCCTTAAAAATATGAGCAGCGATACGCAGCATATGGTTATTCTCACATTGTTGCATGCTTTGTGTCTGTGGTGGAAACCTCAGTGTTTCTCTAATTGCTTTGGTTAAATGAGGCTTTTAATCCTCCTTTAAAAGGTTGTTTACTGTTCCCCAGAGGTAATTTAGGGGGTTATACTCACCAACTGAAACCCCCTGACTGACATATTTGTAAGTGATGGGCATACATTTAAAATTGTTTCAATAAAAATGTTTATGAAAATGAATAAGCTTCAGGTTGTGGTGTTCAGATTCTGCTTTTAGCCGTGGATGCTTCATTAATATGTATTGGTTAGGAGCAGCATGGATTGAAACGCAGTTCAGTAGACCATGGTTATAGCTCTGTCTCTCATGGCATCAGTGTACGTTTCTAAAACGGATGTCCGTATGTTGTAACTTTTATTTTGGTTTTAATGTTTTCGTTTTGGAATTTTCTTCCTGTCCATTTTCCCTGATTAAATAAACACTGTTCTGTTTTTTGTTTCCCTCGACAGGCTGAACAGGCTACTGTAAGAGTGGAATTTGAAAGCTATAAAGTGCGGGTCCATAATGTCTTAAAGCAACAGAAAAATAAATCTGCATCTCAATCTGAGCAAGAGGTCTTCAAACAGGAAAAGTAAGTGGTGCTGGTATACATGTGGGGGTTATTCACCAGGTCTAGACCAGAAGATAAGAAAAGCAACTGTTGCTTGCTTTATCCCGTCAGTCCTACAGGGTGAAAGAAAATCTTCTGATTTAACAGATGTGACTCTGAAAGTCAAATTTCCAATTAAACACTTTGGCGTCTGTTCACTAAGCACCGAAATTTCAGTGCTTTCACTTCGGCGATTCCATTTCGTTGACCCTAGAGTGAATACACTATTCACTGGATGGTCAGCGTAATGCGCCGAAGATGGAGTTGCCGAAGCCCCATGAACAAGTTGGAGAATGTCACAGACGTGGCATTGGTGAAATCCACCAAACTGCAAAAAAAATTTCTCCTAGTAGAGGCCATATTGCATACTTAGCGCTCAGCTGTGTGAGCGTTAGCTTAAGTGGCCCAAGCATGGGCCGACCATGTTATATTCCGAAAGGTAACAGGTTAAAAAACCCGTTAGCGATTCGGATCTTGCGCTTTTCAGCGCAAGCTTACTGTACTTTGCGCTCCCTCTGCTTAACATGGGGAGCGCAAATAGTTAATTAGCATTTGGATTGCAAAGTCCTAACACTAATTACATCCCGCTGCGGTTAACTGAAAAGCTAGCACCAGCTCCTAGCTGTGCTTAACTGATACCGCTTTTGCAGAAGCGGTAGCACTGGCTTAAAATCCCCCCAAATATCACGGGAGCACAACGGCCCGCTCAATCGCTTCTGGCCGCCGGGAGTAGAGAGAGACTGGGGAACAAAAATCCCCCAGTCTCCCTCCACGATTATTCCGTCAACCTGCAGGATTTTGCAAGATCCTGCAGGATTTTGCAAGATCCTGCAAGTCATGTGACTGGCAGTCGTAGTCCATAGGACTTCATTAAAACTTTATGGAATGCTCGCAGCGGCGCTTAGCTTAATGCTCAGGCTTAATGCTGCATTACGGGCAGGCACTGTAATCTGGAGCTAAAACGGGGACTCTAAGGAGAAACCTGCAGGCGTAGGTTTTCCTCCTTTAGTGTCCCCGTTTTAGCGGGCAGTAATACTGCCCTAGGTGTTTTAAACCAATAAAAATGCATTAAAATGAGTCTAAATATTGAAAAGGTACTTTTTTTTTTTTTTTTTTTTTAAAATAGTTATAAAAAGGTCTATTGCAGAATAAAAAAGATTGGGAAACATAAATTTCGGAATAATAAAAAAATCACAGAAGTGTTCAAAAAAATGGCTTTCCTTCCTGAAAATGAAAAGGATTTTTTTTTTATTTTAAATTAAAAAAAATATTACATTTTTACATTGAATCCTTTGTGTTTCGCCTGTTTAAACCTGTCAAACGGAATCACCGAAAATCAGGGCATTTCGCCAACACTTCGGTGCAGTTCAGCGTTCTGTGAATCGATTAACCATTACTTCCCTATGGGCCAATTTCACTGCTGCAAAACTGCAGGAACTACGCTGTATTTGGCGAATAGGCCAAAATTTCACTGGATGGTGAAATTAACAGTTCGCTTCAGTTTGGTGACAAATTCTGAGGTTGGTCAATAGCCCCTTTTGTTTTGTATGGATTGTGGCTGAGGCCTCCTTTTAATTTCTGGCTTTCTGACCTCTGCTATAGCTGCATTTTAGCATTGGATTAAACTCTGCACCACTTGAGCATGTTACATTATTATGATAGAGGAAAGCCATCTCCTGTGTCATTCTGGGATGGGTGATTTTTCCCAATTTTCCATGGTTAGAGTTTGAGATCGACCTCCCTTTTAGCTTTTACAAAAGTTGAAGGATTTGTATTTTTTGTTTTTTATCCTTTCACTACCAAAATCAGTAATCTCAATTTTGCATTGAAAGGTACTCTGTAGCATGTGACCCCCGACTCAGGTGTCATGTATGTCCCCTTCCACCCTGGATACTTGCTGGAGGGGCTGTGGTGTCCGAGGCACCTATTTCCACATGTGGTGGACTTGCCCCCTCGTACAGAAATTCTGGGAGGTGGCTCATACGCTCATCACGGCGGTCCTAGCTAGGGAGGTCCTTGGGCCTTCTTACTCTCCAGGTCCATCCTGGATTTCTCTAGACCTGAAACCAAATTGTAATACACCGACTCAGAGGCTCCTATTGCGTCTCTTTCCTTATATTTATTAAAATAGCAACAAGGATTTTAACATTTAAACTGAAAATGCATGTAAACATCCTTTAGAAAAAACACAAGCTCCAGACTAGACACTCCCACTCTTTCTAGTCCAATCCCTGTGTAGCTCCTCTTGATCTCTTCCCCTGATCTCCTTCCTTATTCCTCTTTCCTTGTTGCTGGGCAGACAGATAAGTACACATGGCAGGGTTTTGGCCGAGGGATGGAACTGTCCCACGGTCCCTGCATTGACTCGTTTTTACCCAAAACTCTGGGATGTACAATTGATGGACGAACTCACCACGGTGTCTAACCATACTCTACCTGCTTATTATAAGGTCTGGACACGTGGCTAGAGCATATGGGATCCTGATCTGGGGACTGGCAGCTTTTGATGCATAGCGGGACTTTGGTTACCGGTGCATTGCCTAGATGCTTATTATTAGACCTCTACTAACAGGTGACAGGCGTTCCCTCATTCCGTGCCTTCCTTTCCCCCCTCCCCTCTCTTTTTCTTCCTTCTTTCCTCCTCTACTGTCCTGCTCTCTGGGGGCTTGAGCAAGCCCCGTTCTACATTTTCACTTGACTTAATTTCAATGGGAAGGAATATGTATTTTTGTTGTTGACCTGCTTTGTACTGATTTCCAATAAAAATGCAGAAAAAAAAAGCGCTCTGTAGCATCACAAAACTCCATTTTCACACCTTTTTTGAAAACCAGATTAGTGTGCACACTGTGGAGAAACGAAATACACGGTCTTGCCCCTCTCCAGGCATCCGGCAGAGAAATAAAACCAGCAGCAGTCCCAACCCTCACTGTAACAAAGTTCAAATCCAGGCTGTTGCACTGCACAATGTAAGGGGTCAGAATACCGGGAGAACTCTGGTGTCACTCATGGCTTTACAGGTAGAAGATTCAGACTAATTCAGATTAATGACTGAACATACCTGTACAGTACAGATGCAAGGTGTTATTGTAATTTACATACACAGGCATTATGCCACATACAGATATTATTTTTTGGAAGCTGCATTGCTAATCTCATTATGATCACTACAAACCTCTGGTAATGGGAGATCTGACCATTTTATTATCTTTTATCACAGTTACAGTATTGGACACAAAGGCCATTTCTGCCTGTATGCTGATAATGCAGACTCTCTGACACTGTTCAAGATAAAGGACACCATCTTGAGTTCAGAATCTTTCATTCCAGCAATATTTCTGTAATGGATAAACAAATACATGAGAATATTAAAAAATAGCAAGTTTACATTATTTTAATTATCTGAGAACCACAATCTGTGGAAAATTTCTGTTTTGCTCTATATTTGTAAACTTTGCATCCCGTATTTCAAATAAATGTGAGAAAACTTTTTTCCAATATAGATTGCTTGGCAGTGAAAGTGTTAAATGTCCTGAGCATTGGCAGAGCATATCGCGGCAGGTGCCTGCTGAACCAGTTGCCTTTGCTCTGCCAGTTGCCTTTGCTCTGCCACTGCCCAGATAGATGATTGGTCAATTAAAAAAAAAAAAATCCAGATTCCTCAATTTTTGTTTGAGCTCGAACTCCATTTTATTTATTCGTGCAACATTTTGAAGATGACCATCTCGAAGTTGAGCATACACCAATAATAATTGGGGTTGGTCAACAAACCTCAATTGGAACGTTTGACCAAGTTGCAACTGAGCTGCAGTTGCCGGTGTTGATTTAGGCTAGTGTCAGACGAGCGTCTTTGGAAGTGGAAGGCATGTCCGTGAGAGCGGATGTTCCTTCCAATCGACTCCTGTCTGGCCACCTCGCTGAGCGCACTCAGTGCGCTCAGCGCTGCAAGGCTCGATCCTCCTATGGAGAATCGCACTTTGCAGCTCTGTCATCGTCCGTCCTAGCACTTTGCCAGAGAGGCTTGGATAACAGACGCTTGTTGCGCTCGCATTTCATGCGCACGCACAAGCGTGTGACTGGCCCGTTGCAGCGTCACAACGCTGCGACAGACGCCAGTCAGCACGGGTGCACATAGCGCACTTGTCTGACGCCAGCCTTTATGTCTAATGGTATAAAGAAATTTTGGCTAATGTAACAGCCAAATTGCATTAGTCTGCAAGAACTTGTGGTTTAGTAAATATGTCCCTTTTCGTTTTAAGTCCTGGTAGATCTCTTAAAGCTTTTAAATTACTTTTATTACATTATTTTTTACATTAATCTTTAATCTTTATTTGCAGATCAACATTAATTTCATACTGAGTTTTTTTTACGGCTCCAAAAGGATTTCACGGATTGTCATGTTTGCAATAATTATGCTCAGTTTGTCATGCTTTCCTCTGCTTATCTTCTTGTGTGAAAATAGTAAAATGACTTAAGTGATTGATTGTTTTTCTTTTTTACCCAAATGTAGGGAGCACTTACAGTCCATGTTGGATCAAGTAAAAGCCAAGCTACAAGAAACGCAACAGAACTTACAAATGAATATAGCTGAACTGCAAGTGTTGCAATCGGAACATGACACACTACTTGACAGGCACAATAAGATGCTTCACGAGACTGTTGCTAAAGAGGCAGATCTTAGGGAAAAGTAAGTGCTTTCCATCACATAGCAATGTTTTATCAATACGTTGTTGCACCCTAAGGAACAATAGGTAGTTTGTGATTTAAGCTTAAACTGGTCCCAGAAGAAAGAGTTTGGTAATACTTCAATTCAACAGATGGCCTAAGCACACTAAACTCATAAGATTTTTGTAGGGGTTGCATGGCTTGAGTCTGACTCCAGGTCCTCAAGGGTTAACGTTTAGACTAGGTATCTCCCACAACTAGCCACTTTAATATGGAATAATAGGGATACAGTTGTTATCCCTGCGTTATTGCTGTATTATGTTTTATTTATGTAGTGCCGTTGTGTTCCGCAGCATATTCGTACTCAATGTGTACTAGTTAGCCATAGACTAGTACAGCCTCTGTGCATGCACATGTTATTAATTCACTAGTGCTGAAGATTGTAGGGGCAGAACAGCATGTCCCTTTCATTCCTCTCTTAGGGGGTTATTAATGGGTGATGGTGGAGCTTGTGCTTTAGGTTGAACATTGAATGTCAAACTATGTTCTTGAACCAGGACATACTTGAAAACGAGAGAAATCTCAATGTTTCCTTCCTGGTAAATTTTATTTATAAAGTATTTTAACAGTGAGATGTACCCACAGATTCTATGCATGATATCCTTGATCAGTCACACAAACGTACACCTGTGGACAAATACACAATTGGAGCAGTTTGACCTTCTGCTACTCATCTCTGTACTGGTTAGGATGGACTGAAGAGGAGATCTGGAAAAAACTTGTTTATGCTTTGGCAGTAGCATCCGTTTCAGAAAGTTCTTTCCCACTCATCTGCTCTCTGCATGAATGGATTTTTGAGTCTTGGGATTGCGGGATCTAGTCCTTTCATTTCTTGCATTCTATGAGGACTTAGAGGAATTAATAACCATAGAACCAAATGTTTGGTTCCAGCTCCCATTTCTATTGTAATGACTAGGAGAGTGAGATCAATTACTTAGTCATGGTGAAGGAGGAGGAACAAAATTGATGATAATCAGATGAATATTCATTGTAACAAAAGTAAACTATAGTCATCTCCTGACACACTCAGAAAACCATGTGACTTCCTTCCCTTCTCTTCCCTTCTCTTCCCTTCTCTTCCCTTCTCTTCCCTTCTCTTCTCTTCCCTTCTCTTCCCTTCTCTTCCCTTCTCTTCCCTTCTCTTCCCTTCTCTTCCCTTCTCTTCCCTTCTCTTCCCTTCTCTTCCCTTCTCTTCCCTTCTCTTCCCTTCTCTTCCCTTCCCTTCTCTTCCCTCCCGATAGACTCTGTGCAGAGGCAAAGCTACAGTCTCCTCTTCCTCGCTTTGAGAATTATTGGGTCTTATTGTATACCATTTAATATAAAGATGTGTATAAAGACATCAGCTTCTTAAAATTGTGATACTGGTTAATTACAGGTTATGTAAAGCACAGTCTGAAAACACGATCCTGACGACTGAGCATACACAAGCCATTAGTCAACTCAGTGCCCAAATTGAAGCTCAGCGGAACAGCTTTAAGGACCAAATAAGACATTTACAAGACGATCACCGCAAGACAGTGGAGACACTACAGCAGCAACTGTCAAAAGTAGAAGCACAGCTCTTCCAAACCAAGAGTGAATCCACAGTCCCAAGTATGTTCGACGTAAATTCAAATGTCTGTTTAGTAGTGTCCTGATTTGTTTACTTTGTGATGCTTTTAGTTTTAACATTTCTACTAATGTGAAGCAACACCATCCTAAAGTTGGAATAAATATATATATATATATATATTTTCTTTCTATATCTCAGCAGAGTGTAGCCATATGTCGTGATGTTTTTTTTTTTTTTTTTTAATTGGGCTAACTCTACATTTAAAAGACAAGCTTTCGAGGGTCTCCTCTCTTCTTCAGGTCTGAAAGCTATACTGACCAATATCATAGACTAGAACAATGAAGAGCCAAACAGAAGGATGGGGGGGGGGGGCTAGGATGGGTGTGGTAAATAGGAATAGTGGAATAGTATGGTCTAGAAGGGTAAACGGAGGACAGATCAAAGGCCCATAAAAGAGATAAGCATCATGATGTGCTTCCGATGACAGTGCGCAAGAAGAAAAAGTCAATGACACAACGTAAAAAAAAACAGAAGGAAGAAAAGGTAAAAAAAAAACCATATAAACCAGGTACATTGTTGTTTTTTTTTTTTTTTTGAGAAAGGATTTTACCAGGAAGGATCAGGGCCGCCATTAGGGCATTATGCCCCATGCTGTCGTAAGGGGCCGGGCACGGGCCATTGGGGGGGGGGGTGGCCCGTCCCGGGCCCCCGTCGGCAGCGGCGTCGCCCTTTTACAGCTCCGGTATCGGACTCGATGAGTCCGAATCCGGAGCTGTGTCTCTGCTGCAGGAGCCGGAGGAGACACTGTGTCTCCTCCGGCTCCTGGCAGCTTCACTGGCTGGCTGGGCGGGGCCAAGCAGCGTGTGGGGGCCTCCCAAGCACGTTGTTTTGGCTCCGCCCCCTCCACTCAGTGAAGCTGCGCGCCTGAGACTGAGGGCCCGGGCTGAAGAGCAGAAGATAGACAGCGGAGTGGTGACCCCGAGGCCCAGGGACCAGACCCCGAGGCCCAAACCAGACCCAAAGGCCATCATATACAGCCCGTTACTGTGAGATTTATTGCTGTGGATTCTGTGATACGCTCATACACACCGCACATTACTGGGAGTTTTATTGCTTTGGTGCTATGTTATGTCCTTTTTTTTTTTTTCTGAAGGGGGAGAAAAGCTGTTAGAGGTTGAGGGAGTGCCGGGGGCCCCATCGTGAGGTTTAGTAAGGGGCCCCATCACTTCTGATGGCTGCCCTGGGAAGGATACATTGTGATTTCTCTCGTTTTCAAGTATGTCCTGGGTGGCGAGTATGTACCGTTAGGTGTCTTGCCCAAGGACACTTACTGGAGAGGTTGCTCGCTGGGATCAACATTACATGTGACATGATGATACGGAGTTAATATATAAATGCTATTCACTCATGTGCCCATGGATAATTTGCTGTGGTTAAGCC
Organism: Leptobrachium leishanense; assembly: GCA_009667805.1. NCBI lineage: Eukaryota > Metazoa > Chordata > Amphibia > Anura > Megophryidae > Leptobrachium > Leptobrachium leishanense. Next base: position 281,070,695 of record CM019064.1, on the reverse strand, counting down.
TTGGCCACACATTGAACTAGAAAAGCAGAGCATTTCCAGGACATAGCCATATTCCAAACTATATACATTGTGTTGCAGTCAGAGGCCAAGAATTTTAATCCCCTCCTTGGAGCTAGTAGAATGATCACAGAGAATGTTTGTTGGTACTTTTTGGAAATGTACCCATTTTTGTAGATTTGGAGGGTTGCTTTTTTCTTTACATCATGAAATATATGGTAAAGCACAAAAATAATGTCTGCTACCATGTCATGTGCATACTGCAATCTGCAAATTGATACAGTTTTTCTTTCAAAAAGCTATTGTGTTTTCTGTGCTAGCAGTGAAACCTTTTTACATTGTGTCATTTTCAGGCTCCGCTAGTTCCCAACAGTCTTTAAAGAACCTACGGGAAAGACGAACAGCTGACCTCCCGATACTGGATATGTATTCTTTAGCTAGGGAAGAAGGAGAAGGGATGGAAATGACAGACACTGAATCTGTGTCCTCTGCAGGCACTCATGTGGCATCTCTAGAACAGCTTCTGAATACATCTGACTTAAGACCCGGTGAGTACTATGTCAAATTTCATCATGGAGAGGTCAGAATCCGTGGTGGCTTAGGGAACATTTGAAATGTCCGTTATAACTTTCATGTTGATCATGAGTAGATGGCGTACAATGGTTTTGTTTGTGTGTGTGTGTGTATGTATATTTTTATATATTTATTTATTAAGACTACTAGACCCCCTGCAATCAGGCTTCTGTCCCCTACACTCCTCTGTGTCATTTGTTTGCAACTCCTCTTCAATGCCTTTATCAGTTGGTGTACCCCAAGGCTCTGTCCTAGGTCCTCTGCTCTTCTCTATCTACACCTCCTAACTGGGAAAAATCATTAACAGCTTTGGCTTTAATTACCACCTCTATGCTGATGATACTCAGATCTACCTCTCCACCCGATCTCTCTCTCTCTCCTCCTGTCCTTTCCAAAGTCAGCGACTGTTTATCTGCCATTTCCTCCTGGATGGCCTCTCCCCACCTAAAAAATTAACCCGTTCCAAGTCTGAGCTACTACCAATTCCTCCCTCTAATGCCTCCCCACCTCCTGACTTCTCAATCGTGGTTTTGGTATCACTATCTCCCATCAAACCAGGTTCGCTGTCTCGAAGTTACACTCGACTCTGCTCTTTCCTTCATCCCCCAAATTCAATCTCTTTCCTCCTCCTGCCGCTACCAACTAAGTAATATTTCCCGAATTCGACCATTTCTTACTGCTGACACCACAAAACAACTAATACACACCCTTGTAATCTCCCGACTTGACTATTGTAATAATCTTCTTGCTGGGCTCCCTCTCTCCTGCCTCACCCCCCTACAATCAATTCTGAATGCCTCAGTCAGGCGCATCCACCTCACCCACCGCTCTGGCTCTGCCACTCCCGTCTACAAGTCCCTTCACTGGCTCCCCATCCACTACAGAATTAAATTCAAAATTCTTACCCTGACCTACAAAGCTCTCACTAACTCAGCTCCCCGCTACCTGTTCTCACTAATCACCAAATACACCCCAGCCCGCTCCCAAGAACAAACAGTGACATGCGCCTAGCTTCTCCCCGCATCACCTGTTCCCATGATAGACTGCATGATTTCTCACATGCAGCCCCCATCCTCTGGAACGCTCTCCCTCGTACTGTCAGATTTCCCCTAGTCTCCCTTCCTTCAAACGCTTCCTTAAGACATTCCTTTTAGGGAAGCCTACCATCTGACTCACTGACGCAACCAGTCCATCGTTCCCACCTTGCAGTCCATCGTTCCCACCTTGCAGTCCATCGTTCCCACCTTGCAGTCCATCGTTCCCACCTTGCAGTCCATCGTTCCCACCTTGCAGTCCATCGTTCCCACCTTGCAGTCCATCGTTCCCACCTTGCAGTCCATCGTTCCCACCTTGCAGTCCATCGTTCCCACCTTGCAGTCCTCTCCTCCGGTTTCCAATCCACCCCCAACCCTTCTAGATTGTGAGTTTCCACGGGAATATGGCCCTTGTTTCCTATTGTACCGGTTTGTCAATTGTTGTTCAATGTATTGTAACCCTGTCATATTGTGCCCATTGTACAGCGCTGCAGAATATGCTGCAGAATAGGGGGTGTGGAGTGGTGTTCCACCATGTTCTTTAGTTCAGATACTTGTTGAGATAAGTGGAGGTTTTCATTGTATTCAAAAGCAAATAAGAATTCCAATATCTTCAATATACAAAGAATTTTGTATCCTGTAAATTGCAGCTCTTAAGGCAAAATTGGTGTTTCTAGAACCATTATTGTAACTCAAGTATCCTTGGTTAAAATTGCAAATACCTGAACCAGTCCCGTCCGTTTCTCCAGAATGGCTCTGTACCAACTGGCAAATCGAGTGCTTATTTTTCTCATGACTTGGGTTTTTTCCCTTTTTTATTTTTATTTTCTTAGTCATGTTTTAGATTAGTGGTCTGAAAATTAGAAAATCCTTCATCAAAATGTTTTTTTATTTTATTTTAAATGCCATTATCCAATTTTGCCTGTATTTATTGAAAGTGGCCTTTTATTTTTCTATAGTTCCCTGTGTTGTTAACAAAATAGAATTCTCGGTGTTAAGTTGTTGTTGTGGTCCCTGAAGCAAATATCATACTGTCTTTTAATTCTTCTCCTAGATAAGTTTGCAGAGCCTCCACCTTGGCATCCAGAACTCTCCAAGGAAGAACTGGCTCAAAAGCTAAGTACAACATCAAAGAGTGTGGATCATATGAGCGGACTTCTCCATGAAACGGAGGCAACGAATGCCATTCTTATGGAACAGATCACTGTAAGTCTTTCATTCCAAGTGAACCATACACTGTTACAGCAATGATTCCTGGGTCCATATGCCCTCAGTCAAACCTTTTGGCAGTGAAATGGTTTTGGTTGTTTTTTTTTTTTTTTTCTTTTCCCCCTAATCCTTCATTATTTGTTTTTTCCCCCTCATGATCTACAAACAGGGATTTGGTTGCTCCTGCACTAATTTGGACTGTTAAATCGGTAAAATTGAATTATAAAATGCGGTTTATAGTGATGACAGCCAGAGGAAAAGAATCCTGATGCATATGTAACATACATTCTATTTCAGTTTAATAAAACATATTTTATTGAAGCCTCCCGGAATTTAATTGAGAAATGTTTTCTTTGTTTTGTGCTCGTTTGTTAGCTCCTAAAGAATGAAATCAGACGTCTAGAGAGGAATCAAGAGCGAGATAAGTCGGTGGCAAACTTGGAATATTTGAAGAATGTGCTGCTACAATTCATATTTCTCAAGGCAGGCAGTGAGAAGGAGCGACTGCTTCCTGTCATTGACACCATGCTGCAGCTAAGTCCGGAGGAGAAGGGGAAACTTGTTGCCATTGCTCAAGGTAAGGTATACTGTTTGGAACAATTTAAAGTGAATTAATACAGACAAGGGGCACTTTGGCTGCATTATCACACCAGATGGTGGCTATTGCAGTGGTCTTAAAGATACCCTGATGAAGTATTGCAGCAGGTGCTCTTTGATCCAGTTGCCATTTTTCTCACACCCGTTGATAGACCTTCTGAGGGCTATCTCAGAGTGCTGAGCAACTTTCCACAGCAGTGACATCTGTGCATAGGCCTTTGTACAAAATGAGCGAATGGCTGTCCTATATGCTATTGACACATCATATATATGGTTATTGATTTTGTTGGCGCTATATAAATAATGATGATAATAATAGATTGATTCCCCTGTGAACTGTGCTCCACTTGGTGTTGGTATGAAAGTTTCACTTTAAGAATAAGTGCTTTATCAATATTCCAACACAATGAAAGTTATATTGGAGTCACAATGTTGTATTGGTACACGACAACTCTAGAATTGTAAAATATATCTGCCTGACACCCCCACCCCACAGTTGCTGCTGGTTGGAAATTGGAATAGCTATTGTTTTGAGAGTTCTTCCCCCTCCCCCACATGCACAATGTACAATAGATTTCTAAGACCTGTCTTCTCCAGAACTTTGTTTTATACTTGCCAAATGTTATGCAAGAGTTCCTTGAATTCCAGGGGGAAGAAGGCAAATGACAATGCTCAAAGTTTCCACTCTCCATACAGACCTTTTACCCAGTGAAAACTCCATGCTAATACTTGCTTTAAAGTGACCCTGTTTTAATAGAACTTCTTTTCTATGCTTGTAGGGCATCTAAGTCCATGGTCCCCAACCCTGGTCCTCTGGGCCCACTAACAGGCCAGGTTTTAAGGATTATCTTGGGGAAAAGCAGACTGAATCCTGCAATCACTGAGCAGAAAATCCTATCACCTGTGATGTGCTTCACATATCTGCAAACCTGACCTGTCGGTGGGTCCTGAGGACCAAGGTTGGATACCACTGATCTAAGTGACAGTCTCAGCGTGATGCTGCCGTGTTGATGTTCACCAGCCAGGTGAGAGCAGGAGAACAAGCAGACATGCCTTTTTTGGTCCTGTTCTCTAACAGTCTGTGACTGTCCTACTTTCTTGCAATAGAGCCGTGTTGATATTATTTCTGAAATGTGCCTTGCATCGGGTTGTGTTCCCCTGTTTGACGTCCTTGAGTGGTGGCGTGACCAAAACCCGCATCCCCAGAGTGATGCCATTGGCCTGCGTACAATAGGATCACTTTAAGCAAAAGTCATGTTTATAATAGAGTAAATTAATCGGTACAACAGACACCTATATGCAATATTAGGAAAAAGTATTTTGATTATTCAAGCTTTGAATATATTTGTTTATTCTATTGAAGGAGAAGAAGATGCTGCCTCTCGTCCCGCTGGTTGGGCTTCCTACCTCCACAGTTGGTCAGGACTCCGGTAGTACCAAGGATGTCGACTCAATACATTCCGGGATTGCACTATGAAGATAAATGCATCTTTTGTTTTGTTTGCACCATGTGATGAAGCAGAGTTTCTCTCCTATGTTAAAGGGGGCTCTGAGTTTACTATGACTGGATTTCACCCAGTTTTACTTTATTTTTTTCCAGACTTTTCATTTTGATTATGTAACTGTCAGTAGAATAATCTCAAGAGGGAAGCTGTTGGATTTAGTTTGGCCTTTAAATACATGGATGAAGGTTTGCAGGACAGGTTTGGGTGACAGTATAGACCTAAAAACACATAGAGCTGCTCCTCGAGAATGTTTTCTGCAGCATAGGTTGATGCATGTAACTAAATCATGAAAAGTTCTTTAATGAAGTCCTCAGTATTTGTTATTCCGAACTCAAACACATTTGCTTTTGAATCCCAGCACTGCGTATCATTCCTACCTGTAATCAAAAAACTTCTAAGGTACCAATAAACCATTTTCAGTTCTGCTTTGATACACATGGGCAACATTTTAATTGTACGAATACACACACTGTACCATTTGCTTTCACGTATTATGACCTTTTTCTTTTTAATTTATAACTTCCTACTCTCGTCTTTTATGAACTAGAAAAGCTATTTAATAGCACTTAAATCCATCTTCAAAAACTAGAGTCCCGAACAATAATGTGAATGAAATACACATTCTGTATTGTGTATATACTTTACAGTGCTGTTTTTGTTCACATAAAGCGTACTCTTGTGTCATTAAGTCAGTGCCTTACTCCCATCATATTAAGTACGATTAGAAGATCTGGTTTTTATTTTCTTGCTGCAGTCCAGGGAAGAAAGGCTATTAAATGTAGGAAGAAAGGTCAATTTAATAGGTGTGTGTGTCCTGGACTCGTCCTGCACGTAAACTGTCAGATTCTTAGGTGAACTTGTTACAGACTAAATCTCCTTCAGTGCTTTGTCGGAAACAATGGAGTTCATAAAGTGGCAAGTATGGCTGCCTGATCACTGGTTTTTAAAACCGGTCTTCTATTAGAAGGAAAGTGGGTTCACACTTCAGCACATCCATAGATGTCCTTTGCTTTGCATTTGTTGTATTTGCAATTCTATTTGTGCATTTATGCTGGAGTAATAGCTCTCCACTAATATATGCTCACATATGAACACTTTTAAATAAGGCAGCGGCAGTGATGATTTTCAGTTCAGACATTAAGGCCACGTTCACACGTGGGCGTTTTACAGCGCGTTCCTGTGTGCTGTAAAAGCCTAAACACGGAAATCCCATGATTTCCTATGGGACCTGTTCACACCTGGGCATTTTACAGCACGTAGGAACACGCTGTAAAACATCCTACGCCCAAAGAAGTACAGGAGCTTCTTTTGGGGCATATTGCAGTGCGGTCGTACCCATAGACTGCAGCGTGAACGTTTGCGCGATACGCGCATCAAAAAACGCTTAGGTGTGAACCCAGCCTAAGACTGTTGTTCATGATAGAAGTATGTGGGGCACTTTGCACTGAGGAAAGGGTTGTATCCCTGAAACATCTGTATGTGTGGTCTCTTTCACAATAAATGAGGTGGCGCTAGTGCACCTTTGCCAAGCAGCGCTGGTTGATTTTTTTCTTTGCTCCTTAGGAGTATGTGACGTTGGTGCATTCAATTGTACTTTACTATAGCCTTTAAAATACAATCCAACCTAAAGGGATGCTTTCAATAACTAGATGCAATGAGCAGGTTACATTAGCAGTTATGGAAGGTGTTTAGCGCACTCTTTGGCACCAGCCTGCAATATTTACCTTTTTGCAGTAATAATGCTGCTCTACATTGGGTCTTCCCTTGTTTCTGTATTATCCAGGCAGAGTTGTTTGGAGTCTTTCTTTTATGTCTAAAGCTGTGCAGAACCATTACCCTAGTTTCTTTTTAAGGATTTCTGAAGAATCCATGTCATCCCATATGGCTACTACAATGTCTCTATAGACACTTGCCAGTAGAGAAACCCAGACATTTCTGGCATGTCTGCCACTTGCCCGTATTCATACAGTACTTCAAACTTGATACTTACAGACCGGGTAACGTTCATGACTTTAAATGGTACCTTTTTCAAAGGCTTATTGTTTATATTAACTTTTAAACAAGGGCTGATGCAAACCCGTTTTTTGTATGTGAAGGCTTTGCATATAATACAATATAAAAAATCCAATTCAAATCTATTTTGTATTGAAGACATCAGAATGTGCATGTTTGTTCGTTACCTACGGTCTGCTTTGCAAAACACTTTATTCTTTAATGAATCCTCACTGGTTTTATGTTTTTTTTCTTTCATGGTGGATTTTTTTTTCTCCCACTCCATATTCTTGGCTATTTACGTAACAAGTGTTTGCTAGAAACCTTTTTATAAATACAATTCTCTAGGTAATTGCAAGTGAAATGATTTAGGCCATCGTTCAGTACAGCAGAGTTTATTTAAGTGGACTTTTAAAGAAGAAATTCAGCCCTATGCTGAACCACAGTACTACAGTGTTCTGTAATACTTCGATTTGCAGTCCTGGGAGCTGTCACTTTAACACAGGGCTGCTCAATATTAAATCTCGAATAGGAATGTCACAATTGCTATTTTTGAGCATCCGATCCAGATCCTGTAGTATTCGGGGTTGGCCGACAGCACCTCGATCCAATACCGCACGACCCGCGGCTGGTCTGGCGGCTCCCTCGTGTAAGGGAATCTCAGGGCCTCAGCATTCACTATCAGAATCTTCCCTTCCTGCTCTCGGGTCATGGAACAGACAAGGGAAGATCTAGTGAGTGCATGAAGTGGCAACTAGTGACTCCCAGCATCGTTTCTCCTGCTACCTCCATGACACGTGGGTCGCTGCAGGGCTCTAGCTGGGCGGCTGGGAGTCTCACTGCTCGGCAGTTCTCCGACTTGGGGATAGGCTTGAAAAAGCCGATCCGTGAAAATTGTTAGGATCAGAACCCAATCACAAGGATCAGATTGGGACATCCCCACTCCCAGAGGTTTTGGAACTGCATCTCCCAGTCACTCTTTGGGTTGACAGATCCTTGTGGGAAATGTAGTTCTAAAACATCTGGAGGGCCAGTATTGAGCACCCCTTACTTGAATCCTAGTAATTAACTCCTGTGCTACCTATTGTTCCCATACAGCATGTCTGATCTCTTGATAGTTCAGATGACGGGTCCTTGGGATGTCTATGCTCTGAGCACAACTGTCAATAGGAAATCCTGAAGAAGCACGCCATGTAATGGTCATGATTACTCCATTGGATTTTTCAGTGAATGCTCATCTTTTAGAACTGTGCCTCAGAACTCTTCTATTGGATGTGTCATTCATCATTCTACACTCCAAGCAATGTGATGGAGCCTTTTTAATGCATGTGATGAATGAAAATACAGTGGTCCTTATAGAGACCATAGATTTGCTTTTCTTCCCGTTTACGCCAGTGATTACTTAAAGTGCCACACTTAAGCACCTTTTGTCCATTGAATAAAGCCACAGGGCATTCGAGTTCTGTAAAGTCTGGTATGACGTTGGCCATGTGAAACTAATAAAGCCTAGTAATGGTTCTTTATCACGCGGCTCTGCATGTCCTAGCTGAAGTAGTATTTGTAGAACTGGAATGTTAATGCTGACCATTCTTTTAACCCTTCAGTGGCAAGTAAACTTATTCCTGTTTGCCCCCCACCCTGGCTCTAATGAGGTTAATATTACCCCTGTTTTACCCTTTGTAAAATGTGAAGGTTTGGATAGGGGAAACTGGTGAAATTGTATGATTATGTCTAGATTTTTTTTGTATATTTCTTCAAAAATACGGTTTTAAAGATCTGATTTTTTATTTTATTTTATTGTATGAATATATGTAAGATACATTACTGTGTTGGCATTTTCAAAACCTCCAAACTTTGTAACAAAACACTTGAAAATGTACATTTCTGATTTTATTCTTCTTCCAAAAAATGAAAAATAAAATACGTTAAGAGTTTTTCTTTTTGCTTTTATTTAAATTATCTTTATAGGAAACTCGAACCCTATATAAATGTACAATTGCATAACAAATGACACAACCGTTATAGAATAAATTAAGATGAAAAAAAGAAATTTTTACATACTTTGCCAAGTATTTGAATTATGCTGGTTTAAAATTATTAACCAAAAATAAAACCCCTCCTCTAAAAGGGTTATTCAGAAAGCCCCAAAAGTTCAGTGCTTTCTTGTTTAGTGAGCTTCGGCAATTCCAGTTTGCCGACCATGTGGTGAATTCACTATTCGCCACAGGGTCCCCAAAGTGCGTCAAACTACAGAAAGAAAAATGTAACTCTATTTAAAAGGCATTTAAAACCAAAATGTGTCAAAAAAATAATGGTCTGTTACAGAATTAAAAAAAAAAAATCTAATTTTGCCAAAAATTAGAAGAAAAAGAAGACTTTTTGCTGAAACTGAAAAGCATAAACGGGTGAATTTATTTTTTACATTGAATCCTATGGGATTTGCCTGTTTAAACCTGTCGAACTGAATGACCAAAAATCCGGGCATTTCACTGACCCTTCGGTGCAGTTCGACAGTCTGTGAATAGATTAACCATTACACTTCAAAGAGCGTCAAACTTGTCCCATAGAATAACCCTTTAAATGTTACCTTGGCATAACCTAAAAAGCAAATGTGTATAGATTGCTCATATTTGTGAGGACAGTATACCAAAAATCTGTGCTATACAAATGCAGCTTGCAATATACCCCTGTAGTGTACTTTGTCCTCAAATCCCTCCCATTTCCTTCCTGCTCTATCTCCTAAAACAACTCTTCCACCATAAATAAAATGATTTTTGTTTTTTTGCTGTTGATATCTTACATGTACTTTGTTCTTCTTATGCTTTTTAGTTAAGGAATTCCAATATGCACATCTCCCACTTCCATAACCAGGGATGGGAAAATCCTACCGCCCGACTCCTGGGACTGGCAGTTCCAGGGGCCAGACAGGTGTTGCACCCCCCCCCCCCATATAGCCCTGCTTCGGGCAAGCAGCAGGGTCCAAGCAGATACCAGAGTTTTGGCTGCTCAGCACGAGTGTATGCTGGGCACAAAGTGCTTCTGGTATCCTGTAGTGCCCTGCACTGTGTTGACGTGCGTGGAGCGTCTTGGGGATTCCCCTCACCTTTTGAAGCGGACGCTCTGCACCCATCCTGTTGTGTCCCTGCTTGGTGCCAATCTGGCTCTGAGCAGGGACATCAGTCCAGCCCACCCATGCTGTGGGATTGACCCCAGGTGTCATTGCGCGCTCCTGTTTGCGATGACGTCAAACTGGGATTCCCCTCCTGACTTGCAGGGGAATCCCACAGGAGATGCTGGGGGTCCTTTGGACCTCTGTAGCTCTGCTTCCGTATGTCGAAGGACAATTGAGGTATCGTTGGAAAGGGCAGACTCTGGCCTTCATAACGATACCTCCGTTGTCCTTGTAATTGTTGGAAAGGCCTGAGTCTGGCCTTTCCAATGATATACAACATGACCACATAGTTTGGAAAGATATCTAATTTTATTTATTCCTTTTTTTTTTTTTTTTTAATGCAGCATCTCATAAACCATGCCGCTGCATTAGTTTATATTTAAAATATTTTAATATAGAAGTTTTTTATATACGCTCCTCAAAGAAAATAAAGGGAAAACAGATATCCTAGATCTGAATGAATGAAATATTCTTATTAAATACTGTGGTCATTACATAGCTGAATGTGCGGACAACAAAATCACACAAACATTATCAATGGAAATCAAATTGAGCAACCCATGTGTCAGGTACAGGTCCCGGAGTGGCACCTGGATGGCAAGATTCTGAGCCCAGGATGCGGTGAGGCACCACTCCAGGAATATATGGTGAGTTGCAGGAACACAAGTGGTGGTTTGGAGCAGAGGGGCAGGACAGGTAGAGGGTTTGAAAATAGAAAACCATGAAAAATGGGAACTCGCATATTCTGGATACTGCAGGGAAGGACTGATAAACAGTGAGTTTCAGGATTCAAGGTTTTCAGGTTAACACAGGAGAGCCCCAGCATACACGTCCTCTCTCTGTTCCAGCATTGTCTATATTCAATGTGGAGAGGGGGGGCAGGGCCCTTTATTTTGGAAGGTCAGGTGGTGTAGTGTTTCACTATGTGCTTCACTTTTAACCATTTGTGTGCAGGAATCTCAGTGCCGGTTCTGAGATGAGCAAGGCTTGAAGGGGGCTGCCTGGCATGGTTCAGGAACCTGACACCATGGAGGTCTGGATTTGGAATTCCACTCAAAATTAAAGTGGAAAACACTACAGGCTGATCCAACTTTGATGTAATGTCCTTCAAACAAGTCAAAATGAGGCTCAGTGTGTGTGTGGCCTCCACGTGCCTGTATGACCTCCCTACAATGCCTGGGCATGCTCCTGATAAAGTGGCAGTCTCCTGAGGGATCTCCTCCCACACCTGGACTAAAGCATCCAACTCCTGGACAGTCTGTGGTGCAACGTGGAGTTGGTGGATGGAGAGAGACATGATGTCCCAGATGTGCTCAATTGGAGTCGGTTCTGGGGAACGGGCGGGCCAGTCCATAGCATCAATGCCTTCGTCTTGCAGGAACTGCTGACACACTCCAGCCACATGAGGTCTAGCATTGTCTTTCATTAGGAGGAATCCAGGGCCAACTGCACCATATGGTCTCACAAGGGGTCTGAGGATCTCATCTCCTAATGGCAGTCAGGCTACCTCTGGCGAGCACATGGAGCGCTGTGCGGCCCCCTAAAGAAATGCCACCCCACACCATTACTGACCCACTGCCAAACCTGTCACGCTGGAGGATGTTGCAGGCAGCAGAACGTTCTCCACGGCTGCTCCACACCCTGTCACGTCTGTCACATGTGTGAACCTGCTTTCATCTGTGAAGAGCACAGGGTGCCAGTGGCGAAGCTGCCAAACTTGGTGTTCTCTGGCAAATGCCAAACGTCCTGCTTGGTGTTTGGCTGTAAGCACAACCCCCACCTGTGGACATCGGGCACTCATACCACCCTCGTGGAGTCTGTTTCTGACAGTTTGAGCAACCACATGCACATTTGTGGCCCGCTGGAGGTCATTTTGCAGGGCTCTGGCAGTGCTCCTCCTGTCCCTCCTTGCACAAAGGCGGAGGTAGCGGTCCTGCTGCTGGGTTGTTGCCCTCCTACGGCCTCCTCCACGTCTCCTGACGTACTGGCCTGTCTCCTGGTAGCGCCTCCATACTCTGGACACTACGCTGACAGACACCGCAAACCTTCTTGCCACAGCTCGCATTGATGTGCCATCCTGGATGAGCTGCACTACCTGAGCCATTTGTGTGGGTTGAAGACTCCGTCTCATGCTACCACTAGTGACAGCACCGCCAGCATTCATCAGCCAGAAAGCCTAGGAACTGAGAAGTGGTCTGGTCACCACCTGCAGAACCACTCCTTTATTGTGGATGTCTTGCTTCCTGCCTAGGCTTCCCACCTGTTGTCTATTCCATTTGCACAACAACATGTGGACTTCATTGTCAATCAGTGTTGCTACCTAAGTGGACAGTTTGATTTCACAGACGTGTGATTAACTTGGAGTTACATTGTGTTGTTTAAGTGTTCCCTTTTATTTTTTTGAGCAGTGTATATTTTAAATGTTTATTTTAATTAGTGTAATACACTGCATTTTGATGCTTTGATTTAATAATTATTAAATCTAATTCAAATAAACAGCATAATTGTTTTTGAGTGTTAATGCTGTGGAGTTCTGTGATACGCTGATACACACCTCATTACTGGGAGATTTATTGCTGTGTGTTACACGCATTCACACCACACATTACTGTGATCTGTAATATGTGGGTTGTAGAAGTGTTCGATTGAAACAAAATACCTGTTTTGTTCTCTGTAGTTAAGAATAAAGAGCTAATGCTATTTTGTTGAAATTATATTATCGGGACAAGTAGATCGGGCTTCCACTCTACTCCATTGGACTAGTAGATTTAAAATTTCCACACCCCTGTATAAGAATGATCTACAAAGCTCCAACATGTTCTGCAGCGTTTCACAGGAGATAGTAACACGTTTAAAGGAATACTCTAAAAAAAAAAAAAAATAGAATTCCCCCCCCCCCCCTTAAATATTTGGACAGAGGCTACTGGGTTTTCCCCTTTCCCAGTGTTTACCCACCCAATTTCTCCCTCACTGCATGCAGATCCTCCTCTGCTTGGAGACTTCAAAACCCATAAGTCTCGAAGGGCCGCACTAATGTGCCTATGCAAGTTCCATAGCGCTTGCACACAATGATGGATCGTGGCTGCACACGCATATCTCTCGGACATTCCTTCCACTCTGCAAAACGCTTGTCTGAGGGGAGTGGAGTGACCACATACAGGTCTATTCACTAAATTTAAAAACGCAGAAGAGAACAATCTAGGTCAAAATAGCCGATTCGGAAAGTGAGATAAATTGTAGAATTTCTCTGGTTTGTCAATTTTGACCTAGAATTTTCACTTCTCCAGTCATTCTGAGTTTCACCTTTCTTTGAACAGACCTGATAGAAGGGGTTAATAGCTGAGTATGTGAAGTAATAGGATGCATGTGGGCTGTGTAGGTGATGGATCAGGAAAGGTGCAATCTGGAGGGGCTGAAAGAGCTATCTTGACAGTATGGATTACTTGAGAAGCATATCGGTTCACTCTATAATCCCAAACTGTACATTTCTTGCACAGTCTTCCCGCACGCACTATGCCAGTTCACATACTCTGTCACTTACCCGCACCTAGTGTGTCACTCCTCTTCGATTGTAAGCTCTCTAGCAGGGACCTCTCTCCTACTGTTCTATGTATATTTGTCATTCTGTCTCTCACATTGTACAGCACTATGGAAATTGTCGGTTTATAAATATTTAACTGGAGACATGGAGAGTCGATTGCTGCAAGGGAGGAAGTTCATAGATAAGGAGGCAGCTCTGGTAAAGTTACAAAGGAGAGCGTAAGGCTGGACGTCCACTGGATCCGTAGTCGTACAACTGACTTGGTCTGACTAGGGTTGTCCACTGCATCAGTCTAGCGATCCGCGACGATGGACACAAAAACAGTTGTTTTTTTTTCCCCCAGAGACTACAATATCGCATTCTGCTTTTGGAAACACTGCAGTCTTTTGTGTGCAAAAATGGATATGGAGGAGCTGCATGCAGTGTTAGACAATCCATACCGGAGAGTGCGCCAGCTGAAACAAAGACCGAAAAGTTAATAAAACTTATTTCCAGCAAAAAGTAATTTTTAAAAAAGACAAACGTTTCAATGGAATTAGTTTAACAGGTTTAAAAAACAAGCTAATAAAACATTGCACTTTCTTTGCAACGATTTTCACCAGCACCAGCGATTAGACAATCTGCACCATACAGGGAAATTCAACGTTCGGTACACTTCGGGTAGCTAGTTTGGTGTGAATTTTAACCCCTTTGCACAGCTGCAGTTGTGCGATATATCTAAAATTTTTGGTCTGGTCGGTAGTCTGCTGCAGTCTTTCAAAAGGTCGGCCGAAGTTGGACGACTGTACATTCACCATAATGTTGTTGGATTGGTCAGACGACTGTGTGATGTTGTGGCACAAATACGGATCCAGTGGACGCCCAACCTAAGGGGTGTGGGTAATATGAGATCATATTTGACCACTGGTGGAGTGAAGTGACCAGGATGCAATATACCTGCTAATAAAGTGTTCTATGAGCTGTCCTATCTATATTGCATATTTATTTCCACCATTGAAATATATACATGCTTTAAGCAATGGTCTGTGAAACTGCAACACCTGCTCAGAAATAAAAAAAAAAAAAAAACGTAATAAGTAAAGACACGTAGGGACCTCCTGCACCTGATGTTTCCCATGAAATGTATATCAGCTTCAAGATTCTGCAAGAAAGAGCATTTTCCCCAGAGGCAACAGGTGTAACATGCATTTCTATGGAGCCAGACTGTAAAAAGTGCTTTACGTTTTGTATCTTACATAGATTACAGGATCAGAAACAACATGGGTTTACCTCAGGGAGATCATGCCAAACTAATCTTATTTTTGTTAGCCATAGGTGGTGCAGTAGACATTGCTTATTTAGATTTCAGTAAGGCTTTTGATACTGTTCCGCATAGAAGGCTTATCAATAAATTGCAATCTTTGAGCTTGGATTCCAATATTGTTGACTGGATTAGGCAGTGGCTGAGTGACAGGCAACAGAGGGATGTGGTAAATGGAGTTTATTCGGCGCAAGGTCTTGTTACCAGTGGGGTACCTCAGGGGTCAGTACTTGGACCCATTATTAAATAATTTTTTATTAGTGATATTGCAGAAGGTATTAATGGAAAAGTATGTCTTTTTGCTGATGACACAAAGATTTGCAACAGGGTTGACGTTCCTGGAGGGATCAGCCAAATGACAAATGATTTAGGTAAACTAAAAAAATGGTCGGAGCTGTGGCAATTGAGTTTTAATGTGGATAAGTGCAAGATAATGCACCTGGGACGTAAAAACCCAAGGGCTGAATATAGAATATTTGATACAGTCCTAACCTCAACATCTGAGGAAAGGGATTTAGGGGTTATTATTTCAGAGGATCTAAGGGT
This sequence comes from Leptobrachium leishanense, assembly GCA_009667805.1. Taxonomy (NCBI): domain Eukaryota; kingdom Metazoa; phylum Chordata; class Amphibia; order Anura; family Megophryidae; genus Leptobrachium; species Leptobrachium leishanense. Next base: position 281,055,229 of record CM019064.1, on the reverse strand, counting down.
AAGTAGTCAATGTAATAGAGCAGCAGGAAATGCTAGCAGAATGCTTGGTTGTGTAGGGAGAGGTATTAGCAGTAGGAAAAGGGAAGTGCTCATGCCACTGTACAGAGCACTGGTGAGACCTCACTTTGAGTACTGTGTGCAGTACTGGAGACCGTATCTCCAGAAGGATATAGACATCTTAGAGAGAGTTCAGAGAAGGGCTACTAAAATGGTGTACGGCTTGAAGGAGAAAAGTTACCAGGAAAGGCTTAATGATCTTAACATGTACAGCTTGGAAAAAAGACGAGACAGAGGAGATATGATAGAAACATTTAAATACGTAAAAGGGAATCCACATGGTAGAGGAAGGGAGTATATTTAAACGGAAACAAAGTAGCAAAACAAGAGGACATAGTCTTAGATTAGAGGGGCAAAGGTTTAAAAGTAACATCAGGAAGCATTATTTTACTGAGAGGGTGGTGGATACATGGAACAGTCTTCCAGTTGAAGTGGTAGAGGCCAAAACAGTGATTGAATTTAAGCAAGCATGGGATAGGCATAAGGCTATCCTAAACAAAGATAAATCCAGGTAAAGTATCCATGTAATTGGGCAGACTAGATGGGCCGAAAGGTTCTTATCTGCCGACATTTTTCTGTTTCTATCTTAACCCTTTGCTACTAGTTACAATTAATATTGACAGGAGCTGTAAGGAACAACCCCCACTCGGAGTTTCAAAATAAAGTAAAAAGTTCAAACTTTATTGCTGCTCTTCAACAACCAGGGAGCGAACAGAGGTACAATATTTAAAAGCACCAACATGCTGTACAGGGATAAGATTCAGGTTGTCAGAATACAACTCTTGTACAGCGAATATCGGATACAAGGTTTTGATTGTATTTTTGGTATGGATACATTATGCCCATATACTAATAGTCAATTATTCAATATTAATCACATTTTGATCACTACAAAGCGCCATAAGCAGGATATTTGACTTTTTTTATACCTCTGGTCACATTTACTGTATTTGACACACAAGCAATTTCTGCCTGTAAGATAATCTTTTTGAAGTTGTGCAAGAGATGAGACACCATCCAGTGCCTACAGCTTTTCAATCCCAAGATTTCTGTAAAGAATTTGAAGTGGAGATGGTGTTATTCTGAAAATCATTTTATAGAAACTACCGAAAATAGTGCTATATTACCCTATTTTTAAATGTTACTTTTTTTTTTTTTGGGAGGTTACGGGGTAAGACCCTGAACCAGGCAGCTGGCCAGCGTGAAGTCCAGAGTTAAACGAAACAGGTATCCAGCTTGTGGCTCACTGCCTTGAGCCTGTGCAAGGATCTGCAGCACTTTGTTGACTTTAAGGCTAGGGTCAGACGAGCGTGATTTCTACGGACTGTACGTCCATGCAGTACGGACATCGTCAGTACGGATGACGCAGTAGTGGTCACACAGTCCGTGATCACGTCAGTGATCACGTCCGTGATTAGTGACGGATCAATATAAAAAGTGAAATGTGAGAAACCAAATCAATTGCAGATCAAAAATCCAAGGGAAGGGGTATAAAAAGCCATTTTGGGGAAGGTGGGGTTTTCCAAAGATGGATGCAGTCGAAGTATTCGTTTTTGCTGCAACGGGGTACCTGTACCTGAAGAACAAGCGAAAACGGCGATCATGGGTTCATCCCATAAACGCTGCCAGATGCACGCATGGCCACTTTGTCACGCTGTACAGGCCACTGCGAGAGAGGGACCCGACGAAGTTCTTCAACTACCTGCGGATGTCCATCCCCTCCTTCGACGAACTGTTGTCGACGGTACGTGAGACGTTGATGAAGAGGGACACCATCATGAGGGACGCTATTCCACCCGAGGAGATGCTGGTCATCATGTTGCGGTAAGTAACAGCAAACACCAGCATTCATATTTTCGGTCCCAGCCAGCAGAGATGTGCCCGATGTCCAGAGCCCCCATTTTCGGTATGTTGTGATATGCCCACCAGCCCATTTGCACAAGCATACCCACACACATTGCATAATATCACACATACTCAATGATGAATGACAGACAACAGTGACAGCAGCATAAATCTTTTATCCACAAGAAATGGTAATACTAAACCAAATAACATTAACACACCATATGTTGCTGAACATAACATCAATCAGACATAAAATAAAGAGTCCACGAACATGTGGCAAACAATGCAGAGCATAAAACAAGTGCATGAGCATGAAAATAACTACAAATCCTCATAATGAGGAGCATCCTCATCATAGGGATCGGGCATGTAACCTTGGTATGCAGGCTGATAGGTCACAACCACCCTGGCACCAGGGGACATGGGTTGGTGTGGAGGCTCCGGCCGCCGGTAATAACCACCAGCATATTGTGCCCTGGGAGGCACAGGTGGTACTGGAGGCTGGCTCAAGATGCTGTGTATGGTGTCCAATGTCCTTCTTCGGTACTCCATCTTCTGAGCCAGGCTCATCTGGTGCAACATGGGGAGACACGAATGATGGAACGACATGTCATCGTCATCCCAGAACCTGCAGCGTGGAGGTGGTGGTGGCGGCGGTGGTTGAGGGTGACAATCCATGAATGTCACCATGGCACGCTCAAATTCACCACCCGGTGCCCTTCTCCTTTTCTGGCCCGGCCTGGTGGTGTCAGCCCTTGCAGTAGGCAGCTCCTGGGCAGCGGTCTCCTCCTCCAACTGTGAGTCTGCTCCGGCCTCTTCCGTCTCTTGTGAGCAGGTGGCAGTAGCACATGGCTGCACGTGTTGCTGTGCCCTGGATGTGGATGGGAGATCGATGCTGCCCACCATAGGTCTTGGTTCCAGGGTCCGTTGCAGGAATGACAGCTGCTCAGCATAAATGTAACTGCTGGCCCTCCTCGCCGCTGATCCCGAGCGTGCCGCTCCGCATCTTTTTTGAGGACCCTTGTGTAGTTGTCCCTGACTGTCCTCCATTTGGCGATGACTTCATGTGCTGCAAAACAGTAGAATGATATTAGGTGCGACTCATGGAATCTGATCATAACACACATTTATTTCTCCTTTTTTGATAGGTATCTTGCCAGTGGATGCAGTCTGCAGGACCTGCATTATAATTTCCGCGTTGGCAGATCTACAGCTGGGGAGATCGTCCGCAAGGTGTGCCAGACAATTTGGGACACGATGAGGGAAGAATGTTTGCCAACACCCACAGATGCGGCATGGGCGCAAATTGCTGCAACATTTTTGGAGCGAGCAAACTTTCCGAATTGCCTGGGAGCTGTGGATGGCAAACATGTCCGTATAGTGAAGCCACTGCAGAGTGGCTCACTGTATCACAATTATAAACAATATTTTTCCATTGGCCTACTGGCAGTGGCAGATGCCAACTATAATTTTGTCTGTGTGGATGTGGGGTCATACGGGAAAGATTCAGACTCCACACTCTTCAGGAACTCCACACTGTGGAATGCAATAGGAAGTGGGACACTGCACATCCCTGGACCCGCACCTTTGCCTGGCACAGATGTGCGAGTCGCCTACGCCTTTGTAGGGGATGAGGCTTTTGGACTTTCTACGCATCTCCTGCGACCATACTCTGGGACACACCTGACTGTGACAAAGCGGGTGTTCAATTATAGGCTGTCGCGTGCGAGACGGTATGTCGAGTGTACCTTTGGCATACTGAGCAACAAGTGGAGGATTTTCCATAGGCCGCTAGATGTGCACATCGATTTTTCTGTAGATTAGTGAAATGTTGTTGTGTGTTGCATAATTTTGTTCGTGCGCGGGATGGTTTTAATTTTGATGACTCCTTGTCTGTTTGTGGTTTGGTGGAATTTATTAATGATGACGTTATGCCTGTGAATCGACACAGCAACAGGCATCGTGATGCACTGGCAAACTATTTCACTAGTGAAGCAGGACAGGTGCCCTGGCAGATGGGGAGCATTTGACATGTAACGTTCATGAATTTGTTAGCCATTTACATTTTGTTTGGATTAATAATGTGCATTTCATTATGAATAAAATAATCATGTACTCACTCTGTACTTTCTGTTCATGCTCAGACCATGTGTCGTATGCAGGGTACACCGCTCTCGTGACATCAGCCCATGCGTTCGCCTTGCTGATCTTGTCCTTGTATAGGTTGCTGGCAGTGTCCCACAATTCGGGGTGCTCCCCCACTTCGGTGATCAGCCTCTCGACGTCCATGTCACCTGCAGTGTCCAGTGTCCAGGATAAACTCTCCGGCCCCTAGAATATACTACAGCCACGCCAGGAATGTTCTGGAGTCTGGACGTGATGTAGGCCGCAGAACAGGTGCGTCTGACGTCTCCACCTCACGTACACAGGCCGCTAGCCGGCCGCAGTGCATTCTGTGCGGCCGTTCTAGCGGTTGTACGTTCATGCCTGCCTTGCGTCCGTGGGCCGCGGCCGTTGTGCGTCCGCAGTTCAGTGCGGACGTACTTCGTATATCGGGCTCCGATGGGCGTCCTGTCATGCTATCACGGACGTACTTTTAGGCGCAATCACGGACGTGAACACTACGCTCGTCTGACAGCAGCCTCAGCCAAGCCCTTTGTCAGCCCCGAGAACTCTAGTTTCCATGGCATAAAGGTAGTTTCTGCGATATCTGAACATACACTATATTGCCAAAAGTATTCGCTCACCCATCCAAATCAGGAGCTGGGCAGGTGAGCGAAAACGTGGCAATAGTGTATATCTGACACAGACGGTATCTTTATATCAAACCAGAAAGAGAGCACTCCAGTTTTGTTTTTTTACTTTTTCAAAATTTTAGTTTGAAAGACAGCAATTAAGTACAGCAATAAACACAAAAATAACATAGAAAAAAGGAAACAACAGACATAAGCAGCGGGAAGTCAAAGCAGGGGGAAATCATGATGGTTGCCGCTAGGGATGCACCGATACCACTTTAAGACTGAGTACGAGTACCGATACTTTTTAAAAGTACTCACCAATACTTTTATTTAATGTCATGTGACGCTTTCCAATAAGAACAGACCTCATAAAAATGCCCCCAGCTCATATATATATATATATATATACACACACATACACACACAGAATACCCCCAGCTCACATGGATATGCCCCCCAGCTCACATGGATATGCCCCCCCAGCTCACATGGATATGCCCCCCCAGCTCAAACGCTGGGGAAGCTGGCCGCGTGCATGAAAAGCACGCGGCCAGTGTTCCCCTCCGGCACGCTGCATACTCACCCATCCTGAAGGTCCAGTCACTTGGCAGTGATGCAATCACATGGCCGCCAGGCGCATTTGTGAAAGGATTTTTACCAGGAAGGATACATTGAGATTTCTCTCGTTTTCAAGTATGTCCTGGGTTTGTGACGCTGCCGCCAGCCGTACTCGTGCAAACGGCAATATCGGCCCCGATACTAGTATCGGTGCATCCCTAGTTGCCACACGTCCTAGAGAAAAAAGAAAAAAGGGAGGGGTAAGAGAAAGAAAAAAAAAAAGGAGGAGGCCATTAATATGACATACTTAGCAATGGGAAAATACAAACATTAGCGATCTTAGGCCCATGAAACAGTGATATAAGGCTAGGGTCAGACGAGCATGATTTCTACAGACTGTACATCCGTGCACACGGACGTACGTCAGTATGGAAGACGCAGTAGTGGCCACACAGTCCGTTTATTCACTGACGTATATTTTGACGGATGTAGGAGGAAAAATAAATTAAAATGCAAAACCATTTTGTCCGTGAAAAATGCTGGACGTATAAATGCAGTCCGTATGACCACGTTCCATCACTCAGACACAAAGCTATGCGGACGTTGCGGACGCAGCGCACTTTGTGCGGCCGTTCTAGGGGTTGTACGTTCTTGCCTGCCTTGCGTCTCTGGGCCGCAGCCGTTGTGCGTCCGCAGTTCAGTGCGGACGTACTTCGTGTAACGGGCTGTCATGCTATCACGGACGTACTTTAAGGCTAGGGTCAGACAAGCGTGATTTCTACGGACTGTACGTCCGTGCAGTACGGACATCGTCAGTACGGAAGACGCAGTAGTGGTCACACAGTCCGTTTTTTCACTGAAGTTATTTTTGACGGATGTAGGAGGGAAAAATAAATTACAATGAAAAAACATTCTGTCCGTCAAAAATGCTGGACGTATAAATGCAGTCCGTCTGACCACGCTCCATCACTCACACACAAAGCTATGCAGACGTTGTGGACGTGGCGCACTCCGCACGTCCGTTCTAGCAGTATTACGTTCTTGCCTAACCTGCGTCCGTTTGCAGCGTCCGTCATGCGTCCGCAGTTCAGTGCGTACGTACTTCATGTGTCAGGCTCCAATGGACTTTCTTTCATGCTATCACGGACGTACTTTTAGGCGCAATCACGGACGTGAACACTACGCTTCTCTGACCCCAGCCTTAAACAGCAGTGATAAGATCATGACAACGTGAAAGAAAAAAAACTGAAAGAAAAAAAAAAAAGTCAGTGAAGGCTGGAAAAAAAAAAAAATTATATAAAGAGCCAAGCACCAGCCAGAATTCTGAATGTTAAGTGGGCGTTATGATAATGGGTTAAACGTCACATAACATTCACACCTGAGACCTTGTAACACTAACGAGTCAAATGACACTGGGGAGGGAAAATGGCTAATTGGGCCCAATTTGGACATTTTCACTTAGGGGTGTATTCACTTTTGTTGCCAGCAGTTTAGACATTAATGGCTGTGTGTTGAGTTATTTTGAGGTGACAGCAAATGTACACTGTTATACAAGCTGTACACTCACTACTTTACATTGTAGCAAAGTGTCATTTCTTCAGTGTTATCGCAGGAATAGATAAAATAAAATATATACAATAATGTGAGGGGTGTACTCACTTCTGTGAGATACTGTATAATAGAACCAGAATTTCACCGATCAGGTTAAACCACCACAGGGCAGGGAGCTAAACTCCGTTCTTTTTAATTATTATTTTTTTTTTAAATCTGGCATGTGTTGCACCATTACGTCACCGACCTGCGGGTGCAATCGCTAGCCATATCACTCGGCGGCCAGCAAGCAGTGAGACCGGTGCTGCTGGCCAACCGGGGGGGGGGAGGGACCCAACAACACCTCAACAGATCAGAAAACAACCCAAAAAACACTTGTTTCTGAGCAAACAATTTGCTGTTAGTTTGAACTACAGCTCAGATTGTGATGTACAAAACCATTCATAAAAGGGACATTCTATGGCCTAGGATCTTAATTTCTGGCTTCCCAGCGGTTGACGGCTTACAATTTTTTTGTGAAAGGATTTTACCAGGAAGGATACATTGAGATTTCTCTCGTTTTCAAGTATGTCCTGGGTGGCGAGTACGTACCGTTAAGTGTCTTGCCCAAGGACACTTACTGGCCACAGCAAGAGGATCATGGGTGTTTTAGTTCAGCAGAGTTTGACATCACTGCGTCTAGACTGGTACCATTCGTTGAAATACTAAGCCACCATAAAGAGGCATTACAGAAATTTTGTAAATACCTTTCCCACAATGCTCAGCCAAAGTCCAGAAACCTGGTCTCCGGGGTTTCTAGTTTTAAAGCATTTAGTCGCTTTGAAAAGGTGGTGGATGGTAACGCCTATGATTCTCAGCCAGGTTAATCCTCTCCCTTTCCAGTATCACAAAACACATCCAAACCAATGTGAGTTAATGGCTCTGTGGCAGTTTTATTATGGTTATATAATAAATTTGCAGTAACATGCAAGGCTCTCTTTCATTGGTAAGATTTTTATGTTAGAATTGTAAAAATGTATATTTTTGATAATCTTAACCCCCATACCGTCGGGGGTTGTGCCCGGTGGCGGGCGTTCAGTCCATCTCATGGCTGCCAATGACGTAGCGCCAACTGGTGGGTGGGACTGTTGTGTCGCATAGACACCAGCAGGGGGTGCTATGCCACCCCGCAGCGTTCAGACCCACCCGCAGCAGGGACGACATAGTACACCCCACAGCTGGAAAGGGTTAACACTTCATATGCTCAAATGCGTGTTATTTATGTTTCCCAATCATTCTTGGGTAATTGAGGTCATGTGGTTTGTTATACGTAGATAATATACAGGTTCCAGAACATTAGGCTCATTGTTTGACAATCTTACTTTTTTTTATATTGTTTATACAAAGTGCTATGTAAGCTTTCTGGGAGTTTGATTCATTTTCAAAAAGTGTCTCTAAATGTCACGTTTAACACGGAGTGTATTTTGGAGATGTAATATTACCTTCAATTAGTACAAAGGAGTTCAGTATCAATAAAGCAATATCTATAAAAGCAACACTCCCTTCAGGCACGTCTTTATTTCAATTAGTAACTGGAGGATAGGTCATTTTGCTGCTAACAGCTGATTGTCATCATACATCCCACCTCCAATTCCAGGCAGAGGAGCACATACGGAAAAATACTGCACTGGACATGATTCCAACGACCCACAGTCAACAACCCAGACACAGCATGCAGTGGAGTGTTTAGTGGAGACAGAGGCAACGCGTCAGTTTTGGCACAGAACCTTTCTCAAGCAACAAGCTAATTATTTGCAATTCTTGCCCTCAGTTTTGCAATCCTTTCCTCTATTACTGGGATCAGCAACCTTGCCCTCCAGACATTAGATTGGCAGAGTCTCAAGGAAAATGGACTTCCTAAACATCTGGAGGGACAAAAATGCTGACCCCCTGCTCTATGACAATGGTAGCTTGAGGAAAGTCTTGTACCATGACTGAAATGTTGCCACTGCCTCCATGAAACTCTCCATTGCAGGCTGTGCCTGGTGAAACTAGTGTTTTCTTTGCTGTCATGCATGTATCCAACCTGTCCCATGATATCATATATTGATCCATAGGAAGGTGATAAAATGTGGACATACGGGTAGAGCACCTTTTTTATCTGGGATGCTCATCAGCCCAATCATTATGGGTTTCGGATTCTTCTAGATAACAGAATCTGGGAGAATTTGTTCTTTCAGAAGAATGAGATTGTGGCAGGAGAGTCACGATTCCCTTCTTGTAGTGCTCTACAGTATTTCTTCGCAGACATGCTACGCGCAGTCGGCATGACTCCATGCAGCATATTATACGCTTGGGATACCCAGAGGCTCCCATGTTCCGGAGCAGCAGCGTCCGTCTGGAATTAATCAAATCTGTATGGATCCGAAGATTCTGGGTTTCAGAGTCTTATGCATTTTGGAATTCTGGATTAGTGGTGCTCTACCTGTACCTCCAGTGTAGCAAGTAGAAAAAAAAAGAAAAAAAAAAAAAAAAAAAATCCTTCCTCATGCCATGTTAAGGCAGCTGGCCATATAGTAAATCTGTCCTGGATCTTGCAAGGCAAATTAATGGACCGGTTGATTCAGCCCTTTGAGTGCAGAGGATTAGCCCTACCAGGAATGATAATAGCAGCTTTTGCTGATCAGGATTCCAGGAAAAAGATCAGGAATGAACGGCTATTCATTCCTGGCTCAACCCAGTGGCACATTGCTTGCTCATGCATCCAGTCTTTCCTCGATCACCTGATAGGTGCAGCTTATTATTAGTATTATCATCGTTTATATAGCGCCAACAGTTTCCGCAGCACTTTACAATAACCAAAAGGGAAGGAGATACAGATCGGACAGAAGATGGAAACAAGAGGTGTAGAGGGCCCTGCTTATAGGAGCTTACAATCCATTTATTTATTTATTTATTTATAAAGGATTTTACCAGGAAGGATACATTGAGATTTCTCTCGTTTTCAAGTATGTCCTGGGTTCAAGTACATTGAAGTGTTACATTTACAGAAATACAAAGTAATACAATGTAAGATATTAACAACACAAATATACAGATTAACAGAAAATAAATATGTAGGAAATATAGTCACTAGGTTACATGTTTACAGGTGCATTCTGTATTGAGGTATGTTAATAGGGAAATTTTGAGTGACTTAAGACTGGTGGAAGATTTGATGGTGTCTGGGAGGTTATTCCATAATTGTGGTGCTCTGTAGGAAAATGAGGACCGAGCCACTGTCTTTTTGTAGTGTGGTATTGCAAGTAAGGTGCTGGTCCTGGATCGGAGGTTATAGGATGAGGGAGCTGCTGGGGGAAGCAGTCTATTCAGGTAGGGTGGCAGCTTCCCAGAGATGCTCTTAAACACCAGGCTGGAAAGGTGAAGGGTGCGTCTGGATTCTAGCGATGGCCAGTTTAGCTGTTTTAACATGTCACAATGGTGGGTCATGTAGTTACATTGTAGCGCAAAGCGGCAGAATGAGTTATACAGTGTAGTAAGTTTATGAAGGTGTGTTTGCGGGGCGGCTGCATACACTACATCTCCGTAATCAATAGCCGGCATAAGCATTTGCTGTACAATCTGCTTTCTTACCGCGGGACTCTAGAGTACCGGTTCTCAACCACGGTCCTCAAGTACCCCTAACAGGCCAAGTTTTATACCAGGGTCAGACAAGCGCACTGAGCACTTCCAAAAAGTGCTGTATTAGGCTAGGGACAGATGAGCGCATTTTCTGCGGCCACCGTCAAAATGTACGTCGATGCGTGCGCACGCATTTTTTCACGGAATACGCTTAAGTGGTCAGACGACCACAGTCGCAGGTACTCACCAACGCAATTCTAGGGAAATCCGGCTGTTTGAACGTTATGTAGGCCGCACACTAGCAGCGTCTGACGTCTCCTAATCACGCACACACGCTGCCATGCGGCCGCAGCGCACTCTGTACGTCTGTAGCAGCGGTTTCACGTTCTGAGAAAAATGCGTTCATTTGCCGGTTGCGTGGTGTCGGCGCACTTTTGTACGCACGTACTGCGTATATTGGCCGTCATGTGCTGCTACTGCCGCCGTGATTTAGTGCGCCTGCACGCGCGTTCCGACTGCCCCACTCTGACCCTAGCCTTAGCAGGACAACTATCCTATGGGCAGGACCGTCTGTTGCTAATGTATCATTATGTCACACGTTTGTGCTTCCCCATTGTAAAGCTCTATGGAATATGCTGGCGCTATACAAGTGACTGAGAAGGCCCTTAGGGCTTGAAGTTTAGCTGGATATGCCCCTTTTCCATGGGGGACCACCTTTGTGGGAGCTGCCAGTTATGCAAGCCATATTATTTCAAGAAAAAGAGGACCAGTCATTCCAATGGTTGTTGTACAATAAAAAAATAAGACCTACCTCGAAAAGAAGACCTACAGGGTTATTCAAAGAGAGTTGAAAACCAGGAGAATGACTGGAGTGAAAATTCTAGGTCAAAATAGCCGATTTGGAAAGTGAGATAAATGGGAGAATTTTTCTTGTTTGGCTATTTTGCCCCAGAATTTTCACTTCTCCAGTCATTCGCCTGGTTTTCACCTCTCTGAATAACTCTGCTAGTGTTTTGTTGGGGCCAAAAATATATAAGACCGTGTCTTATTTTGGGAGAAATATTCAGGGTTATTCAAAGAGAATCGAAAAGTCACCGCATGTTCGGTGACTTTTCGTTCTCTTAAATTCAGTGAGATTTGGCGATCCCATTTCGGCGACCCTGCGGTGTATTCAGCAAGCACCACAGGGCCGTCATAGTGCAGGGAAAAGCTACCACAAACCTGGCGAAAAACTCCCCGCAAAATCAGGGTGAAGGCTCACCGAAACCTGCAAAAACATCTGGATTAACCATGCCGAGCACGCCGGAGATACCCGATCAGGAGCCGATCACAGCGGAGAGCAGCCACCGGAAAAACCCGACACTGCAGACAAATGGAGTGGAAAAAAAAAACCAGTACGCTTGAATGTTTGAAAAGTGAAACGCTGTTTGCAAAGAAACTACAAAACGACAATGTCTGAAATTTACATATAAGATCCAATGAATGATAAAGAGGGATGTTAGAGAAAAGAAAAAACGATTTAAAAAAAATTGCAAACCCCCCCAAAAAAAAAATGCCTAAAAGATCCTAAAAAAAAAAAAAAAAAAAAAAAAAAATCTATTAAGAGACTCTTTACTGCAGAATATTATAATCAACGGTTTATCAGATATTGAATTAAAAACAGGAATATATTTAACATTGAAACCTATGGGATTCTCCTGAATAAACCTGCCGAATGAAACCACTGAACAGCAGGGCATTTCGGCAACTTTTCACTGCTGGTTTTTGTTTTCTGGATGGACGAAGCATTGCTTCTCTATGGAGATTTCACTGCCCTCGAACAGGCAACGAACAGGCAACCTGTATGTGCAGGAAATTCGCCAACATTTGGCAAACTGCCTGCTCTCTGGATAGCCGAATGGTCAGGAAAGGTAACCGAACACTGAATTTCAGCGTTTGGTTACCTTTCGTCAGCAATTCGGATCCCTTTGAATAACCCTGATGGTATGTTTTGATTTTCTTAAAAAAGTGATGTGAACTGGGTGCAGAGGTTTTTCAACTTTGTTACAAGTCGTATCAGTATCGCATCCCTTCTTAGCCATGCCCATCCCAAGCTCAGTATTCCCAACGCTGAAGTTATGGTTATATGCATGATAAATACCGGCTGGATGGAGTAGAGGTAACATCACTGCTCTATAACAGTGGAGACACAGGTTTGCATCCCGGCAAGAGCACCTCTCCAGTAAGGCTGGGGTCAGACGAGCGCACTGACTGCGCACAGTACCGGATGTACTTTTTAACTGATGAGATTGTGGTTACATTGTTGGTTGGGTGCACACGAGCGCACTTAGTGCGCACACTTACAGGCGCCCGTTGCAGTCATGTGATGCTGCGACAGAGCTGGTCACACGCTTGTGTGCACGCAAGAAGTGCACGCGCAGCAAGCGTCCACCTAGAAAGCCTCCCCGTCGATGCGCTAGGATGTGCGTCGACGGGCTGCAAAGCGAGATCCTCCATAGGAGGATTGCGCTTTGCAGCGCTGAGGGTGGGGGCAGGCGGGAGTCGAGTGGAAGGAACGTCAACTCTCACGGACGTTCCTTCCACGCTCGTGTGCACCCGGCCGTATCAGTTAATTTTGACTGATGTTGAGAAAAAGAAGAAACTATGCAGTTGTTTCTCTACGTCCGTCTAGCTTTTTCACGGTGATGCCATTTAGGCGTCTGTTGCAAAATGCGTTACGCACCCATGAAAAGTGCGCACGTGCTTCGTGTGTTGTTCTCTATTGACTCCTTTGAAAAGCTACAACGGACAGCAAACAGTGCGGTCAGACGGACGCAAAAAGTGCACTCGTGTAACACGGGCCTTATGGTGCTCACTTCCCTGTAGTAAGTAAACTCAGGGTTTAAGGCTAGGGTCAGACTAACGCATTTTTCACGTTGTCCGTGAAAAAGTGCGTTCGAACGAATGGACGTATTTTTTCACGGAATACGCAATAGCGGTCATACGATGCGCAGTTCCATCCGTGATTTTGTACGGATCATCAATAAAACACTTTTTGGGTCTGGACGTTATGTAGGCCGGACATTAGCAGCGTCTGACGTCTCCTAATCACGCACACCCGCCGCTAGCGGACGCAGCGCACTCTGTACGTCAGTACTAGTGGTTTCACGTTCTCGAAAAAATGCGTTTGTTTGCCGCTTGCGTTGCGCGGCCGCACTTTTGTGCTACCGTACTTCGTATATTGGCCGTCATTGCCCGGCATCTGCTGCTAGCACGGCCGTGATTAAGTGCGGCTGCACGCGCGTTCGCACTGCCTCAGTCTGACCCTAGCCTAAGCCCATACACTCACAATGCAGCTCTCTTGTAGAAGCAGCCAGCCATGAGTGGCTGCTAAGCAAGGCTAGGGTTGCCAGATTGGCCTTGTTGTCCTGGACACATAGGATTTATTCATGCTGAAAGGCAGTGCATGAAAAATGAAACCCTGAAGCATGTAGAATCCATTCCCTGCAGGGAAGAAATACGAATCCCAAGTAACCTGCCTTGGATTCCTTCCTGCAGCATATGAATTATACATGTTGCTGGGCAGCACTTTTCCCTGGGCTCCCCTCTGCTTGAAATAGTAATAAGAGTTCCAGAAAACATGGACGTCCTGGCAACCCAAAGCGAGGCCGTCTACCACCCAAGCGCACTGGGATATTACACCCCTTTTTTTGTAGGGGCATGATGAATGCTGTCTATGTTGCAAAATTATCATGGTCACACCTCATTGTGGCCACGCCCCCACATCCCCAATCTTCTGGATCACAAATGTATCAGTTGCCATATTCTCCTGGACTTGAATCAGTGTAGCATGAATTATCCTCGTTACAGGGCAGCTTCTTTCCTGTGCTGTCCTTCTGCATGAATTATTAATATGCATCCCAGGAAAAATGTCTGTTCTGGAACTTCTAATGCTGGTAGAATACAAGTTACAGTTAGAAGTTTTTATAAAGCGCTAACAAGTTCTGTAGCGCTGTACAATGGCAGAATAACAAACATGCATGCAGATACAAAAAACAGTACAGTAGGAGAAAGGACCCTGCTCAAGAGCTTACAATCTAAAAGGAGAGGGTGACGGACTTGGTGCTGCCCTGTCACATGCATAATTCATATTCTAAGGGTTGGGAAATCAGTACCTAATCAATATGCAGTTGTGATTTATTCCTGAACTGAAGTTTATGAATTATACATACTGCAGGACTGCATTTTTCAGTCACTGCCCTTCAGCAACACAACATACGCCCCCATGTCTGAGGCTCTGACACCCCTAGCTGTAAATCACAGTGTGCGGCACTATGTACCTCAGTGTCTGCGCCGGATCTGTAACCCGCAGCCAGCAGCATGGAGGGACATGTCTCTCCGCACGCCCTGTGTCTGGCGTATCCCCCCACTCACTGGACTCCCGCCAGGGAAAACATGACAGCGCCCCTTTAAGTAATGAGGCCATGGAAAAGGAAATGGGACCAATGACCTCATCTTGATGGGCGGGGCGACAGTATTGAATGTCGTCATCTCCTCACTATGTGGGCGTAGCCATCGAAACCATAAGAATGCCTGAATGGGCCCGGATGTCGCTGTCCCCTGCTTATCGCTCATTGGCCTTATCGCTGTCAAAGGCGTGCCTAGCATCCTTTTCCCGCCTTCTATCGTAGTCATGGCAACTCCTCCTAGTGGGGTGATTGGCAGCGTGTGGTGGGCGTGGTGAAGGCTTTGAGTGGGCGGGGTACTGTGGCGCTCAGGGGACTCTGCCCAGCCCGCTCTCCCAGGATCACTGTCCCTCCTTCCTTGCAGACGCTGCCGCTGACTTGAGAGCCGGGCGCCCGTTAAGAGCCGCTCCCATGTTCGGTGTTGCTGACATGATGAACAGGTAAGTGCTGCCCGGGCCCCGCATGCCTCGGTGCGCCCTGCTGGCGAAAGGACTCGCTCCCCCATCTCGGGCGCCGCGTGCTGCCAGATGTGCTCGAGGGAAGGAATTCTGAGAGCAGAAAAATCTTGTAGGCGCACTGTGCTCGCGTGTATAGAACTTTGCGAGCGTTACACACTCTGTCGGGGATGCTGAGACAACCAGCCCTCTGGAGTAAAGGTGCTCGGTCAATAATCCGCCAGCTGTGCGCGGCCATGGCCTGGCTCTGAACCGCACACTGCCACCTCCTATACGTCTCTCTGCATCTCCCATCCCAAGCATGGCCGATCTTTTGCTGCCTATGACAGGCTGAGGGTGGTGGGGAGTGTAGGCAGCCGGGAGATGAGGAATGGTGGCCAGCAGCTACCAACCGCTGGAATGATTGGGCTGACCACGTCTGCCTCCTGGACCCCCCCCCCACCCCCTGTGATCACTGGCACTGTACCTTGATCAGTGGCTCCTTTTTTTGCCTTCTTTTTTTTTTTTCTAACTTGGCCTGTTATTAAAGTTGATCTAAAGTCTGTTTATTTATGGGTAGACTGGTGCTGAAATGGGTTTTCACATTGGTGCGGTGCAAATGTAGGTTCCTGAATGAAGAAACCCTGTTGTTTGCATTGTTAAGGACCAGTGGCTGGAACACTTTCTGCTGCTGAAAATCTATCTGAAGCTATAAAGGAGCGTGGAATGGCATTCACATGCATCGAATGAGGGTGTGCTGCAGACCCAGTGTTGGCAGTGGGTGCAGTACAGATGTGCTTGGTTTAGGTTTGAAAGCTGGTTTAAAGGTATAGTGATGTGAAATGTCTCACATCTATCACAGACTGGCCGGTGAGCACTCGATCATGCCGCTCAGTCCTGGTTCATATTCTCTTATTAGTGGAAACCCTTGCCCTGGTGTTTGTACATGGCATAAGTAGTTAAAGCGATGACTGACAGGAGCCAGGTAACAACATGCTCAGAAAGTTTTATCCCCGGGCCCCCAATTCACATTTTGAATGATTCTACACTAAACTTTGCCAGTTAGTAAACAACCAACTTTGCCTGGATCCTATAAAAAAAATGCTACTGGCTCCTAAAGCTAAAACCATTTTGTCAAGCCCCGATTGGGGACATGGTGTGCTCATCTGATGGGGGAATTGCTTGCTTTTTTTATGGTGGGTGGTTTTCACCATGTGTTGGGGGGGGGGGTTTATACCTTGTCAAGGTCTTGTCACTTGCTTCTTGTGACATGTGTTGGGGGGACAGCTGTTAGCAGAAGAGCAGTCATTCAGGTCCACTGTTCCCGCACTTATTGTACCCGATTGACTCAACACCAAATGGGACCACATGTACAGTGCTGTGGAATGACTCCTTCAGTAATATCCATGGAGGAGAAACATGGGGGCATCGGATGTTGGAAAAGAATACATTCTGGCAGTGATGGAGCTATCGCGTCAATGCGGTATCCATACCCTGTTGAGACGTCTCAGGAAAAATGTACTCCCTGGTGCAAGTCAAATAATCAACATGAAGAGAAAACAACATGCTTTTTGGACTTCATGTGGTATGGTCATACAAAGCCTATACAAATATTACTTGCCTGTCCTGTTCTTTGCTCTGACCATACAAAAGCGTGTTGGCCCATTTGAATGTGAAAAAAGGAAATTTCACATGGTTTACTACATCAAGAACAATCAAGTTAAGCTGTTACTGCCTAGAGTTGGGATGTCAAACTCCGGCACCCCAGATTTTTCTGAGCTATTATTTAGGGATAGACCGATCGGTTTAGCCGATATTCAGAAAATTACTGGTATCGGCATTTTATTTGCCGATATTTGGACAAGTTTGCTCACTGCAGCTGCGACACGCAAGATCCCACAGAACTGTGCAAATCTGGGGCTTCTCCCACATCAGGCTAAAAGCCCTCACTGCAGAATGACCCCTGCTCTTGTGCATGAGCGTGATGGCAACAGAAATGGGGCTTCCATCCCATCTGGCAGGGAATTCCCTATACAGGAGATGCAGGGTCCAGCAACCTAGGACCTCCAGATGTTTTGGAACTGGATTTCCCTTGAGGCTCCAAGCACCTAATGAGAAGATGAGCATCATAGCAGATGTAATTTCAAAACGTGGGGCAATATTACAAAGTGACTGCTTAACCAGAGCTGTAATATAACCCTTGGAGGGCCAAGGTTGCTGAACCCCTTAAATAGAGGGTCATATGAGGGATCTTTAAGAAAGCCAAAGACATGGTTTGATTGCTTGTAAAAAATAAAAGATTAAGTAAAATAAAAATTCTTATTAAATTGAATAAATGAAGTGGACGTGGTGCAATGTTTACATGTTAAACACATTGGGCTATATTACAATTTTTGCGCAAAAACGCTTGCGCAAAGCTGAAGTTTTGCACCAAGCGTTAAATGTTTGCTTGTGCAAATCACCGCTGGAATTACAATCCTCGCGCGTTTTTGATCCGATCAATAACGCGCGTAAGCCGTATGCGCCCAAATGCTCACGCAGTACCGTTGCGCACAGAAATCATTGTGCTTACTGTCATTTTTTTTCACGCAATTCAGCCAATCAGAATTAAGAACCACAACCACAAGTCAATCTGAGCATATATGCTGCAGCAATAATACGTGCACACACAACGTCTCCATTTTATTAGTTTGGGTATGTGTAGAATGTGTAACTATACTTTGCTGCTTTTTTTTTTTTTTTTTTTTTTTGACTGGTGTATTTGGTTTCGGCCAGGACGTTCAGATTTGCCGTTACCACCAGCTTTTAGGAGTTGCTAAAATTATACGTGCAAACGCTGTGCGTTACAAACTGCGCATAGATTGTGCGCTGGTACGCGGATGGTATTACAAACGCATTTGCGCTCACAATGTTAAGTATAGATCGCGCGACGTACAGTAAGCTCACGCAGGTTCACCCGCGGTAGACGATTACGTGTGTTTGTTGCGCTGACTATGTAATATGGCATTCGGCGTAAAGGGTTTTGCCCCTCGCGTTAAATGTTTTTTTGCACCGGTGGAAACGTTTGCACGAAGATTGTTGTTTAGGCCATTGAGTTCATGGCATAGTCAGATTTGTGCTGTTTTTTTTCAGAGCTTTCAATTTACAGAATATCGGCACCAAATATCGGCTATCGGCCAGAAAAGCTGCCGATTTTAATCTGTATCGGCCATGAAAAAATGACATCGGTCTATCCCTACTATTATTCCCATGAGTCTCTGGCTGTTTAAGGCCAGGGTCAGATGAAAGCATTTTTCCCCGCGAACGTGAAAAGTGCGTCCGAACGCATTGACGTATTTTTTCACGGAATGCGCAAAAACGGTCAGACGACGCGCATTTTCGGGCGTGATTTTGTACGGATCGTCAATAAAACTCTTTTTGCGTCTGGATGTTATGTAGGCCGGACATTAGCAGCGTCTGACATCTCCTAATCACGCAAACAGCGTTCTCAAAAAAATGCGTTCAAATTCCACTTGCGTTGCGCGGCCGTACATCGTATATTGCCCGTCATCTGCTGCTAGTGCGGCCGTAATTATGTGCGCCAGAACGCACGTTAAAAGTGCGCTGGTCTGACCCCAGCCTAAAGCGGTCAAAGAATTCTGAGAATTGTAGACAATATACATCTGGGGGACTAGATTTTGTCTTTCCTGGCCTAGAGACTAATGTCTGCATCACTCCATGTGTGAATGACTGGATTATGTAAATCCTTAGTAAAGGGACACTCTTGCTATCCTGATCATTTAAAGCTGGGGTCAGCACTAAAATATCTGGATGGTCAAGGTTGTTGAGCCCAGGTGTAAAGGAACACTCTTAAGATAAAAGCCCTTCCAGACCACCCCCCCCCCCACCTTTTCATTGGGTTCCCACAGCATTTCCTGCTAGAAGTACCCAATGTTTTTGTATATTGAGCGCACGTTTCATCCACTATGTCTATGCAGATGTGTTGGCTAGCTACGGCTGCCCTTCCTTTTTGAAGTTTACTGTAATCCAGGAAAGATAATACATGTGGAGCAGACTGAAAGCCTTCCATCTAGAGGGAGCACTATTATGGATTGACATCATAACCTCTAGGGAAGCTGAGGCAGTGACATCTTGCACAGGGCTGTCAAACTCACAGCCTCCCAGAAGTTGTTGCCTACAATTCCATAGAGAATTGAGTTTGAGGGGTGTTTCCAAATGTTCATCCTGCCAATTCATAATGCTTCTTAATAGCATAATCCAGGAAGAAACCTAATTTGGACAACTGGCACCAAATATCTATTCAGACATGACATGTTGCAAAAGTGCTTCTTTTTATAGACCTCTTTTCTGTGTCCCCTATGCAGGGGTTTATAGTTCACTTGACTGTTAAGTTTCTTTAATTTAAAGGGGCGCTTTAACCATCATGGCCGGTTTTAGCTTTAATGGTCCTTGTGTGCTGAATGCATCTCCTCCTCTCTCCTTTCTGGGTGTCCCAATTTATTCAAGTATCAGATTGGGAGCATCTATTTCAGGTAGAAACAGGCCTGTAAGAGCAGAAGAGTGCTGAAGTCCCTGACACAAGGTGGGGGTCTTCCTGCAACTCAATGAATCTGAGTTGTAGGCCATCAACATTTGGGTTGGGTGGCATGCAGAATTTGAGATTCGTGTGAAATTTGAATCTCCGCTTTCAGATATAGATGGAATAATCCGATTTTGGAAGGGACGTACAGCTCTGTTACCAGGTTTACATTGTAAGGGCCAAATAACTGAGGTGATCAACACGATATTAATGCAAGATCTGTAGACAGGTTTTTTTTTTTTTTTCTTAAAGACACGATTTCCATCCTGAACTATTATTCTATAGGGCAATATCTTCCCTAAAGAGTCTAAGTTGGTGCACAGATTTAAAACTCAGTATTGATGCACCACTTTGTTCTGTTGGTTGAACTACTATATAGATAATATTTATTGTTTCCCTGGTATGCAGAGGGAAAGTTGAACTGTGGTAATGGGTCACATCACAATTTCTCCTTTGTTGTGTATAAAGATGTCATGACATAGAGTAGGTTGAGGTTGTGTCTGCTGTCGGGGAATTCTGAGACCATGCTCCCTCCCCTCTAGACACCACTGACAACGCTGCTTCCCCTGTCTCCTCCATCTGCATTCCTGAGCACAGGTGAGAAGCAGGCGGAGGATAGGAAGTGTTTGCGGTTCGGTGCTTATGTGTGAGGTTGGTTGTGTGTAGTTCCCTAAAATATTCTTGGTTTACCTCTAGGGTTTGTCTGGTTTTAATTGACTATCGGCTAAGTAGATGGGTTTTTGAGAGCATGACTGTCCTACAATTAAAAATTCATCCCCCCCCCCCCATTGGTTACTGCGTTGATGCTGCTGATAGCAGCTGCACGTGGTTTTTATAAATTATCGTTTATTTATATAGCGCCACAAAACCTGCAGCGCTTTACAAGATCAGTGTACAAGGAATTGATACATTGGAATACCACACATGGATGATACAGCCTGATTCAGGGAGACCCTGTTTCCAAGGGAATTTACAATCTATTAGATGTACAAGTATTTTGTGAGGTAGGTGCATCCATATCATTGGGGGTCTTGCCCAAGGACACTTGCTGGTGGCGTCTTCTGAGTGGGATCGAGTCTGCTTTCCATGATTGTAGATCAACGACCTGGTGGTTAGGATGAACCTGCTTTTTGTAAAGTCGAGAATTCTCCATAGTTGTCTTGGAGGGATGTCCTGAACAGGATTTTTGCTTCTCCATGGTCAAATGGTAGAGACGTTACCTCTGGAATCCACAGCCGATACTGTGTAGTAGGCAAGTATGTACCACTAGTAGGTGTCTTGCCCAAGGACAGTTACTGGAGAGGTGCTCTGGCCGGGGTTCGAACCTGGGTCTCCACGGTTATATAGCAGTGATTGATTTTTATTCTTTTCCTTTTTTTTTCTTTCTCCAATTTCCCCACCATAAATTTAGAAACTCTATCCTATGCACATGAGCACTATAAATCTTACATCTGTGAACTCTGGTTGATTGGCTGAGAATGTTAATCCTCCCCAACAGCTCCAATGTGTGCCAAGTGGGACGAGATGTCCCGCATGTGTAAAGAAGCGCCACCTAACCTCATCAAATTGCTAAATTTGATGGATGATAGCGCAAGCACATCGATGCGTGTGTAATCTGAAGGCTTGGACGTATGTATGTGAGCACATGCGCTCTTCATGCACTTTGTGAAAATGAGTGCATGTCTCTCGTTACTGGATGTGTCATGAGTGCTCATTTTGACAAATTGCCTTTTTTGACACAACACTGGCATCTTCATCTAATGCGGCATTTTCTTGGCCATAAAGGATCAGTGTTGCACCCAGGACATACTTGAAAACGAGCGATATCTCAATGTATCCTTCCTGGTAAAATACTTTTATAAATAAAAATAAAATGTACCTTGTCCACATGCAGCACCAATCAATTTAAACAAGGAGACTGCTAAAACATGCCTGAATTCCCACATGTGGTGGAGGGGGGGCTATTTCTATATGTGAAGTGGCCTTCTGAAACTACCATATCTGTTGTGGGGGGGTGCTCAGCCAACACGTCTATTTAAATACTTTTAATCAGAGCGGTCAAACTCACGGCCCCAGATGTTGATGCCTACAGTTACAAGTACTTATACAGCTCCAACAGATTTCGTAGCGCTTTACATTGGGGACACAGACAGGTGACATAGTAAATAATAAACATAAGGAATAGACGGCCCTGCCCGTAGGATAATTGTCCTGCAAATGCAGCACTTTATACAAGTGCTCAGCCAGACATCCTGTGAGTTTACAATCTATAAGGGACTAAGGCAAGTGAAACAAAAGGGAACAGGGGGAGTGCAGAGATACTTACCAGAGAGAATAGAGCAGACACTGCAAAATGATAGACCAAGAGCTTGGGCATGATGAGGTTAAACCGAGCGAGGATTGAAGCAGCTGAGAAAAGGAGGCTATATAATTAGGATAGGGGCTGGGTAGGACAGCAGACGAAAAATGGTGAGTGACTGGATGGAGACAAATACAGAGTTTAGAGGGGGTTGCCATTTGTTCAGAGTATTTACAATAGAGAGGAGCAGGCTGAGAATCGGCACAGAATAAACCCTCAGAAAAGGAGGGAAGGAAAATAAATAAGTAAACTAGCAATATGTCAAATGCGTTGATTTTGAAGTATACCTTCTGGGTTCCATGCAGAGAGCAGAGGGAAGAGCGCTTTGAATGTGGCTTGCTGTTTCAGGGGAAAAAAGGTGAAGAATCCTTTCAATTCAATAGATGGCCAGAGAACCATTGGAGTTGTAGTTCAGAAATATCTGGGGACCAGAGTTTGACAGCCCTGGTACCGAGCTGGATTCAGAAATGCAACTTCCTGATGTTGACCTTGATTTGTGTTTCCGTTGTGTATATAGACCATGGTTTTTACTGTTACTTGAAGGTGATATAACCGCAGACTCTGTAGGAAAGATGTTGAGTCTCAAACCACACCCTTTGTAAAACCATGGAAGCATCTTCACTCTGCAATTTTTCCTTTTTTTTTTTCTTTTTTTTTTTCCCTTCATTTTTCTTTCCCCGCATGACTGGATCAGGGTGTGGAGGGCTGTAAATTAAGACATGAACTTGTGCCACGCCATATAAAACTTTTCATACGCACATCTACCCTGGCTGCATTTCCAAGTTTAATAATAAAGGCTCCTTGTTCTGGGCTGTTAATGCTCTCTTTCCAGCATTGTTCCAGAGCATATCTTGTCCATACAAGGCATAAAGAAAAGTCCCAAACAGGAAGATCCAGTGAATGCGTGGAATGTCCGCGATTCTTTTACTCTGTGTAGGTTTTGCAATGTGCAGTGTTTACACCTCCAGGGTGCAATAGAGTAATCAGCCATATGGCACATGAAGCAAATGACTTTGGAGCAAACTGCACTGAGGTGTTTTCTTCCTAATCCTGTCTTCTCCAGGGAACATGTCATCCAACTGCAGAGTAACCTTTACTAGAATGAAGAGGAAATGCAGGCACTGGTTATTGCTTATATGTGGAGTTTTTGCTTATATGTAGATGAAAGCAAATGAAATTTGACTGGGGGTGAGGGTGGTTAATGCTTTATGTATGTTTCAATACAGTGTCAAATGAAAATGTAGTTTCTCCAGACTGAAAAGTCTGAGCTGAAAACTTTCCTTTTAATAAAAACACAAATTTTCTCTTTCAGTATGGATATGCGAAGTGCAGCAGTCAACTCCTTCAATGACCATATTGCAAAGTAAGTTTTAATCAATTTTTTTTTTTTTTTTTTTAACTGCACAAATATCCAATGTGAAATAAAATATAAAATATATATATATATATTTCACATATTAGTGTGTTTATTGCAGAAGCCACTTGCACATCACAGCAATTCGATGAATTGCATCCCAGAGCTCCTGTGCCACATTGTATATATTATTGCAAGTCTGTCTGCTCTAAATGTTGTCTTTTGTTTTTGTTTTTTTTTGGGTGGTTTCCCCACCTTTCTTTTCATCGTGTTTATGACTACTAATCCTTTTTGCTGTTTTGTGACGTTCATCAGACTGGACATTCTGCTGTTAAACTGTTAGACTTGGTCAGCTGACTTAAGGCTAGGGTCAAACGAAAGCATTTTTACACGCGAACGTAAAAAAGTGCGTCCGAACGCATTGATGTATTTTTTCACGGAATATGCGAAAACGGTCATACGATGCGCATTTTCGTGCGTGATGTTTTACGAATCCAAACCAGGAAACTTTTTGCGTCTGGACGTTATGTTGGCCAGACATGAGCAGGGTCAGACGTCTCCAAATCACACACACACCGCTAGGGGGCGCAGCGCACTCTGTACGTCCGTACTAGCGGTTCTGCGTTCTCGAAAAAATGCGTTCATTTTCCACTTGCGTTGCGCGCCCGGACTTTCGTGCGACCGTACTTCGTATATTGGCTGTCATTGCGCGTCATTTGCTGCTAGTGCAGCCGTGATTAAGTGCGCCAGAACGCACGTTAAAAGTGCGCTGGTCTGACCCCAGCCTAAAGGGACACTGTTAAAAAACGTACAATTTCGTCACTCCCCTCCTTTTAAAGGACCACTACCACCAAAAAATTTAAATGTTCTTATTTTTAAGTTGCTAATATCTTGCATGTACTTTTCACTTGTATGTTTCTAGATAGGAAAATATTTTACTGTCACTGGGTGCATCTATTTTGTAATCTGCCCCTCCCCCAGTATCTTTACATCATTTGGTCCTCACTGTATAGCCACAGAATGGAGTCTATGGGTTGATCACTGTATTATGTGGGATATCTTATAATGACATCGCCTGGGGTAGATCAGAAGACGTGTGGTGTTTTTTTTTTGGGGTTTTTTTTTCCTCGCTCCCTGTCATCTCATTCGGTCATCCCATATCTCAGCCTGGAGAAGACAATACACCTCCTCCCAGGCTTTTTCTAAACATTCCCTCCAGCGCATTAACTGGTAAATACTGTAGATTCGATAAACCATAGACGGAAAGTAAAACGTTTGCACAGATTTTGTTAAATATTGCATCATGGTGAAAATCTACAAAGTGTAAACCGGAGACAAAAACACCTTTTTTTTTCTTTTACGTGCAAATACTTCAAACACGGGAAAAACAGCAAGTTTTATAATGTGGTTGCACAAATAATCTAGTTGCCATTTAAATTATTGGGCAGATGGTACTGACACCATCTGCCCCTCTTTTTTTATTTCTCTTTAGAAATACCCATAAATACTTTTCTCCCTTGGTGCTGGGCTTCTCATTGGCTCAGGGCTTCCAAAATGAAGTCCCTGCAGCTTATTATTAATCAATTTGCACAGTGTACACTTCGCAAATTGCATATCTCTCAGAAATTTCATACACAAGTTATGTACCACCTGCGCATAACGATGGATTGGTTCTGCTCGCACGGCACCAGTCTTCTGCTGCCATCTCAGAACGCTTGCTGCTGCGATCATTTGGAGTGTATGTTATCAGCACACCTTGTATTTTGATCTCATCAGTCTTTTTCTATAGGCCGGATATTCAAAGTGACAGCTGCGTGGGCAGCGGAAATGCCTCCATTTCACATAACGATATTGGCCAAACTGGGCTGGTGGAAAGGGCACTCCATGCAGCTGGACTACTTTTAGGCTAGGGTCAGACGAACGCATTTCTCACACCGTCTATAAAAAAGTGCGTCCGAACACACATGGATGTACTTTTTCACGGAAGATCCGATAGCGGTCATGTGATGCGCAATTACGGCCGTGCTTTTTTACAGATCCAAACCAGGAAACTTTGGGTGTCTGGACGTTATGTTGGCCGGACATGAGCAGCGTCTGACGTCTCCTAATCACTAGTGTTGCACCGATACTGGTATCGGTGCTGATACCGGGTACTACAGGAGTACTTGGTACTCGTGCAGTACCCCCGATTATTTCTCACACCCCCCCCCCCCCCCGATACCGGAAGCCGGCATTGAGCCGGCTTGACAGCATCCGAGGGGCTGGGGCGGCTGTCCAACTGCTCTGACAGGCACCTGGAGCTCTCCACGATCATACTTACCTTCCTGAGCGACGCCAGTAAAGTTTCTGCACGTGCGCTCGTTGGAAGGCCCCCCCCCCAGCCGCGATCATGTGGGAGTCCTACGTTATCGCGCCTGGGGGCCTTCCAACGAGCACACGTGCGAAGACTTTACCGGCGTCGCTCAGGAAGGGAAGTATGAACGCGGAGAGCGCCAGGTGAGCTGGGGCCCGATATTTCCCCCGATACCAGAAGCCAGCATTGTGCTGGTTTGCCGGCATCCGAGGGGCTGGGGGCGGCTGTCCGAATGCTCTCCTCGCGTTCATACTTACCTTCTTCGAGCACCGCCAGCAAAGTTTCTGCTCGTTGGAAAGCCCCCAGCCTCGCTCTCGCAAACTCCCACGTGATCGCGGCTGGGGGCTTTCCAACGAGCGCACACATGAAGACTTTGCTGGCAGCGCTCGAGGAAGGTAAGTATGAACGCCAGTGGCGTCACTGAGGGTTGGTGTCACCCGGTGCGGTAACTTATGGTATCACCCCCCCCCCCCCCCGAGTTTTACAGGTTTTTTTTTTTTTTACTACTTTTACTCATAAATCAGTACTCCCATATACAGTGGCAAGAAAAAGTATGTGAACCCTTTGGGATTACGTGGAGTTTTGCATGAATTGGTCATAAAATGTGCTCTGATCTTCATCTAAGTCACAACAATTTGAAAAACACAGTCTGCTTAAAATAATACAACACAAACATTATATGTTTTCATGTGTTTATTGAACAGAACATGTAAACATTCACAGTGCTGGGTGGAAAAAGTATGTGAACCTTTGGACTTAATAACTGGTTGACCCTCCTTTGGCAGCAATAACCTCAACCGAACATTTCCTGTAGTTGCAGATCAGACCTGCACAACGATCTGGAGTAATTTTGGACCACTCCTCTTCACAAAACTGTTTCAGTGTAGCAATATTCTTGGGATGTCTGGTGTGAATCGCTCTCTTAAGGTCATGCCACAGCATTTCATTCGGGTTGAGGTCAGGACTCTGACTGGGCCACTCCAGAAGGCGTATTTTGTTTTGTTGAAGCCATTCTTTTGTTGAATTACTTGTATGCTTTGGGTTATTGTCCTGTTGCATCACCCATCCTCTGCGGAGCTTCAGTTGGCGGACAGATGGTCTTACGTTTTCCTGCAAAATGTCTTGCTAAACTCTGGAATTCATTTTTCCATCAATGACAACAATCCGTCCAGGCCCTGGGGCAGCAAAGCAACCCCAAACCATGATGCTCCCTCCGCCATGTTTTACAGTGGGGATGAGGTTTTGATGTTGGTGTGCTGTGCCTTTTTTTTCTCCACACAGTGTTGTGTGTTTTTTCAAAACAATTCAATTTTGGTTTCATCTGTCCACAGAATATTTTGCCAGTAGTGCTGTGGAACATCCAGGTGCTTATTTGTAAACTTCAAACATGCTGCAATATTCTTTTTGGACAGCAATGGCTTCCTCCGTGGCGTCCTCCCATGTACTCCATTCTTGTTTAATGTCTTCCTTATTGTAGATGTGTCAACAAAAATGATAGCATGTGCCAGAGATTTCTGTAAGTCTTTAGCTGACACTCTAGGATTCTTCTTTACCTCATTAAGCATTCTGCGCTGTGCTCTTGCAGTCATCTTTACAGGACAACCACACCTAGGGAGAGTAGCAACAGTGCTGAACTTTCTCCAATTGTAGACAGTCTGTCTTACCGTGGACACCTGAACATCAAGGCTTTTGGAGATACTTTTGTAACACTTTCCAGCTTCATGCAAGTCAATAATTCTTGATCGTAGGTCTTCTGAGAGCTCTTTTCTGCGAGGCATGGTTCACATCAGGCAGTGCTTCTTGAAACCAGTAAACCCAAAACTGGTGTGTGTTTTTAAAGGGCAGGACAGCTTTCAGCAACACGTCCAATAATATCACAATGATTGGACTCAATGTTGGCTCACTCCTGGCTCCAATTAGCTCTTGGAAAAGTCATTAGGCTAGGGGTTCACATACTTTTCCCACCCTGCACTGTGACTGTTTACATGTTATGTTCAATAAACACATGAAAACATATAATGTTTGTTGTATTATTTTAAGCAGACTGTGTTTTTCAAATTGTTGTGACTTAGATGAAGATCAGAGCACATTTTATGACCAATTCATGCAAAACTCCACGTAATCCCGAAGGGTTCACATACTTTTTCTTGCCACTGTAACACTGAATGCTCATAATACACGGCGCACATTTCTGTGAGGTTTATTGCTGTGGAGCTCTGTGATATGCTCATACACATTTTGGCAAACTGACAGCAAGTACGGTGCCTGTTCGAGGGCTGTGAAAGTCCCCATAGAGAAGTAATGGTTAAACAGCAAACAAATGTCCTGATGTCCAGTGTTTTCATTTGGCAGGTTTATTCGGGCGAACGAACACCATAGGTTTCAATGTTTAAAAATATTCCTGTTTTTATCCAATATCTAATCGTTTATTCCTTTAACCCTTTCGCTGCTGAGGCGTTTCACACCTCTGTGCTGAGGTCATTTTTACCGGTTTTGCTCATCATGTTTAAATGCGTTTTGAAGGCTTATTTTAGTATATGACCCAGACATATTATATATCGTTCTTTCCGTCAGACTCGGTAGATTCATAATATGTCATTATTCTATGTATACGTCATGACCTGTCTGTATATTATAACAAAAAATGCAATAAAATATGAATTTTCAATAATTTACAACGTGTAAAGTGTATTTTTTTCACATTTTAACATGCGAGCAATTGCGGTTATATTTTGTATGGGGTGCGCTTGTTAAAAAAATTAGAGATGGGGTCTCGTTACTTTTTTTTTTTTTGGAAAATTACGCGATTTTTAACGCACCGCATACAAAAATCGTTAGTGCAGCATCATTGTTCACATTATAATTGAAATGGGAACAATATTGCTGCATTAACAAAACAAAAAAAACTTTTTTCACAGTGGTGTTTATCGTTGGAACGGCCATGCTCTGGCCGATCCAACAGTACCAAACATTAACCCCTAGCTGCCACGGATCAGGAGATAGGGGATTCCAATGAATCCCCTATCTCCACCGTTGGTGGCAGCTAGGGGTTAACTCCAGGACTGGCGTCATCGTGCATAGCACGATGACGCCAGTCCTCAGGGGGAGTTCCCGGAGGCTTGGCCGACATCCAAGATGTCGGCCAGCTCCGGGAAAGGATCACGAACCGGCGCTTTTCAGCGCCGATTCGTGATCTGGCTCCCCAGGGGTTAATGACAGCCACCGTTTGGAAGGGCAGGCTGTGCCCTTCCAAGCGGTGTCTGTTTTAACTTGCTACTCCCCGGCGATCGGGAGGGAGAGGTCCGAAGGACCTTCCCCCCCCCCCCCCTCCCTTTCAGGCGCCTCCTCCGCACATGCGGGGGGGGGCGCCTGCATTAGATGTCGCCGCGATGACATCTAATGTCCCTGCCGGGCTCCCGGATTGAATCCGGCGGATTGCTGCCTCCTGTGCTCGGACGCGCTGAGCGCGTCCATAGCACAGGAGAACCACTTGGCTGGACGCGCTGAGCGCGTCCATAGCAGCTAAGTGGTTAATCCATAGTAAAAAAATCGCTTTCATTTATTTTATTTTTTTTTTAGTATCTTTTAGACATTTTTCAAAAAAAATCTTTTTCTTTCGATTTAGCAATTTCTTTTTTCTGTAACCGACCTTTTTATTATCATTCATAGGAACTTGTTAATTCCAGACATTTTTGTTCAGTAGTTCTTTCTAAAACAGCAGGCGACGGGTTTGCGGCAGCATTCAGTGGCTGATTCCCTGCACTTCATGGACCCTGTGGTTAAGTCACCGGGGAAATTTGATTCTCCAAAGTGTGGGGAACAACAGAACACTGAAATGTCTGCGTCATTTCGGTGCTCTGTGAATATCCTTTGTGGTGTGTTTTTTTTTTTTTTTTTTTGCCTCCCCTGGAAAGTACCAGCCTAGGCCTTGCCTACCCAGGACATACTTGAAAATGAGAGCATTCGCAATGTATCCTTCCTGGTAAAATATTTTCGTGTTGCCCTAAAAAAAAAAAAATTGTCACCCGGTGTGGGCCGTGACGCCCCTGATGAACGCATAAGCTGCAGGGGCCTTTCCGAATGCCGATAGAGCATTCAGATAGCGCCCAAAGTCTGGTCTGGGGTCTGTGTGTGTGTAATTCTCTCTCCTATAGATATATATCTATATCGGGGGGGGGGCATTTTTGAGGTCTGTTATTGGAAAGCGTTCACATGACAAAGTATTGGCACTCGGTATCGGTGAACTTTAAAAAGTATCGTTACTCGGTCTCAAAGGGTTATCGGTGCATCCCTACTAATCACGCCGCTATGCGGGAGCAGTGCACTCTGTACGTCAGTACTAGCTGTTCGACGTTCTTGCAAAATGCGTTTGTTTGCTGCTTGCAGCCGAACTTTCTTGCGGCCGTACTTCGTGTGTGGGCCTGCGTTGGACGTCATTTGCTGCTACCGCGGCCGTAATAAAGTGTGGCTAAACGCACGTTCGCACTGCGTTCGTCTGACCCTAGCCTTACTAAGCTGAAGTGGTCAAAGTGCGTCCTTTTCGTTTCATGGAATGACACGAGTTGGACACTTTTTTCAAATAATTCTTTTTTAACCCCTTTAAGGAACAAGGGTCTTTAAAATCAATGGATTTGTGATGGAACAATTACAACGTTGGTCCTTTAAGGGGTTAAATTGTGTGTGATATATTAAAATTTATTTTATTGCACCAACATAGTCCACTGGGCAGTACAGGTATTAGAATTTATAGTTTGACAGCTAGCGAGGGCCCTGCTCACTAAGGCGCTTACTCTTTAACCACTTCAATGCGGAGGACGCGCTGAGCGCGTCCTCCGCATTACCGCTGCTGTGCGGAGGACGCGCTGAGCGCGTCCTCCCATTGGGGTCAGCGTTCGGCCGGGTTCCGGCCGATCGCTGGCCCCCCCGGTGCGGGCTGACATCCTGTCAGCCCGGCATCCGGAACCGCAGCCGCCGGAATTAGGTGTCATCGCGGCTGCGCGATGACACCAAATTCAGGCGCCCCCCCCCCCCCGCATGTGCGGAGGAGGCGCCTGAAAGGGAGGGGGAGGTCCTTCGGACCTCTCTCCCTCCCGATCGGCGGCGTTGCGGGGGTTAACCCAGGCACCATTTGGAAAGGCACAGCCTGCCCTTCCAAATGGTGCCTGGCATTAACCCCTGGGGAGCCGAATCGCAAATCGGCGCTGAAAAGCGCCGGTTCGCGATCCTTTCCCGGAGCTGGCCGACATCTTGGATGTCGGCCAAGCCTCCGGGAACTCCCCCTGAGGACTGGCGTCATCGTGCTACGCACGATGACGCCAGTCCTAGAGTTAACCCCTAACTGCCACCAACGGTGGAGATAGGGAGTTCATTGGAACTCCCTATCTCCACCGTTGGTGGCAGTTAGGGGTTAATGTTTGGTATGGTTGGATCGGCCAGAGCATGGCCGTTCCAACGATACCAAACATGAAAGTGAAAAAAGTTTTTAAAAAAAAATTACCAAATTTTCCTATTATATTGACGGAAAGTTTGGATTTTAATAAGGACTCGGAGGCTCCTATTTGCAATCCCTTTCTTTATTGCACCCACAGCAGTAAAGAACAGTGACAATAAAGAACAAAAAAAAAAAACAAGAAAACCAAGCCCCCAATGTGGGGTACACTCCCAATCTGTAAGCCCCGCCCCCAAGTCTATAAATGGTCTGGGCTGGAGCAGTCACACCCTCTTTCTTCATGCGACTAACGGAAGGAGGCCCAGGAACAAACAGGAACTAAGTCCAGGGCGCCGTCAAGTCCACACAAAGATCCACTCCATAGGAATTCAAATGGCTGTAAAAAACATATAACACGAAGCCAAAGATTAAGAAGGGAGGACAGTAAAACACCGGTACCCAACCCCAGATATGAGGAACAAAATCAAATGAAAATCATGCGCTGCGCCCCTCCACAGCAATATCCCAGCCGGTCGAGAACACACACCCCAGGGCGGGAGAGGCGGGAAATACTCGCCTCCGAGTCCTTATTAAAATCCAAACTTTCCGTCAATATAATAGGAAAATTTGGTAATTTTAAGGCAGGACGTCGGAGGCTCCTATTTGCATGTTCAACGCATCAGTGCCCGTGACCAATGAGAGACCGGCTTAAAATAAAAGTAAGAAAGGAAACAAAACAATACCGGCCATCTTGCCAACAATTGTCGGTGAGACAAGGACGGGTTGTCCTGGCCACGATCGCAGAAAAGCAACAACTCGGGATACATCCCTAGTAGAACGAAGATCTCGGAGCCGGGCCGAGAAAGACTAGCACCCACTATCAAAACCCAAACGACCGGCCGACCAGGCAGACCAACAGACGTGAATAGCGTGGAAAGCCAAACCAGACTCAAACAATGAGGACAAGAAATCCAACACTGAACCTAAAGGAGCAGAAGTGGAATCCTTTCCCCGGCGAAGGCACCCCCATGCCAAGCGGCCCATGCAAGATGTAACAACACATCAGTTCCTGACAAAATGTCAGAAGCCCTCAACGAGGACCGAAAACCAACCACGCCACCAGAGACAGGCGTCTCGCTGAGAACAGCAGATGTGGAAGGCCGTCCGGTCCTGTCAACAGCGCATTCGACTCCGGCAACGACCTGGGAGGTGCCACCGCATGTTTCCAAAATAGAGGGAACCACGGGTGGGACCGTCAGACCGGTGTCACAAACACCAGTTCCACCTCCGTGACGCAGAGACGCCTCCTTATCGGAAAGGAAAGGTGGTGGTGGGGGTCATTCCTCCTCGGCCAACAGGCCATTATCTTGTGGAGCATAGATCTCTAGTGCTCCGTCATCCTCCCCGTGCTCGGGTTGTAGCAGGAGCAGTAAAGAAAGAGGGTGTGACTGCTCCAGCCCAGACCATTTATAGACTTGGGGGCGGGGCTTACAGATTGGGAGTGTACCCCACATTGGGGGCTTGTTTTATGTTTTTTCTTGTTCTTTATTGTCACTGTTCTTTACTGCTGTGGGTGCAATAAAGGGATTGCAAATAGGAGCCTCCGACGTCCTGCCTTAAAATTAAAATTAAAAATAAAAATATATTTAAAAAAAATATTTTTTTTTTCTTTTTGGTTCGTTAATGCAGCAATATTGTTCCCATTTCAATTATGTGAACAATGATGCTGCACTAACGATTTTTGTATGCGGTGCGTTTGTTAAATATCGCGTAATTTTCCCCAAAAAAAAATGTAACGAGACCCCATCTCTAATTTTTTTAACAAGCGCACCCCATACAAAATATAACCGCAATTGCTCGCATGTTAAAATGTGAAAAAAAACACTTTACACGTTGTAAATTATTGAAAATACATATTTTATTGCATTTTTTGTTATAATATACAGACATGACATAACGTATACATAGATTCATAATATGTCATTATTATAACAAGTCTGACGGAAAGAACGATGGGTCATATACTTTAAACGTGTTTTGAAGGCTTATTTAACATGATGAGCAAAACCGGTAAAAATGACCTCAGCACAGGGGCGTGAAACGCCTCAGCAGCGAAAGGGTTAAAGCTGGTTAATGAACGCTGCTTTAGACACACCAGCAGACATCGAAGTGAAGTGATTTTCTTCCTCTGCAATTCATCTGGCTATTTCTTGCAATATACGATTTATTGGCTGCACCTCGATACACTGTGATTTATGATCTTATCATTTGTGTCTCACAACCCCTGGAATTCAAATGGTCAAGCTTTTTCCCTAATGAAGTGTTTTAATGTTTGCTGCCACTTGTTAATAATGTACATAGGTCTGCTAGTGGGACAGCCATAGTGATTGTGCTGAATTGTCTGCATTTCCAGGGGCTGAATGTCGTAATGTGTGACGTTCTGGGACAGACTCAGTTTATTTTTGAATTGGTGATCAAGGCCAAAAGTGGTCTTTTTTTTTATTTTAATTTTTTTGTGTCCATTTTATATTTGCCCAAATGTTTCAGGGGTTTAATACATTACCTTCTGGTTACAGGTAAATAATAAACCTCAGGCAACCGACTGTAAAGAACCATAATGATCTGGAAACACTACCAAGATATTTGTGGGATCATTAAAAGAGGAAAGGCCTTTGACTGACTCAGGATGGATAACTTTCCCAGTCATGTCTTGTCAGTGCTCACACCTTCTGATGACTAGTTATACAGCGAGAAGAAGTCTGTCTTCGTTTGAAAGTGTAAAACTGGCAATATGTTTTTGAATAAAGAGCTGAGATATTCATTCCCTAATTAAGAAATGTAGTTTTAACTTCCCAGACATGAACACTACTTTTTTTTTTTCTTACATTTTGGAGTATTACAAAAGGGACCTGATGTCTGAATCGCCACACAATCCAGACTCAGATTCTCTTTGACAGACAACTTTGTTCACGGTTTCATAGTGGTCAGGCACCTTCATATCTGCAGCTTGTTCACACGTTTGCCTCCTTGTTCATGAGAATTAATGGATACATTAGACTGTTTTTTAATTTGCTTTGCTATACATTTTGCATTGAGTGCAGTATGTTGTTGTAGGCTGATTGTTTTCCTGCACTTTTAATTCTAAATTATTAACTTTGCAAAACTGATGGAATTTAAATTCTCCCAACCCTTGCATTCCTCCAGTTCACCTACTTTGGCCGTAAAATTGCCGTTCACTTAATTCTCCATCTATTCCCTACAATCCCATGTTAGTGAATAACATCAGCAACTAGAAATGCACAAGTCTGGTCGCAGAGCCCTGTGATTTTATTATGCAACTAGGGCTGTAAACGTTTTGTTTTCATAGCTTTTAGTTTTTATTTTTGAACATTTTCGGTATTTTGCAATGCGCTGCGTTTTGAGGTCGTGTTTTTTTTTTTTTTTTTTTTTATCCTCATTGGTTTCTACAGCAAAAAACAAATCCAGTTCTAACCAGTTATCTCTTGTCATGTTTTGCCTTTATCTGATCGGTTTTATCCTACAAAATGATAATCTGTTTACACAAAATGGACATTCTAAATTGGAGCCATATGAGGCTAAACATTGTCTTTTTTCTTTATTTTGTAATGAAGAAAAAAAAAAACATTGCAGTTGTTAAAATGACCTGTACATATTTCAACATTTCCATTTCTTTGCTAATTTTTTTTTCTTGTAACGGAATGGAAAAACTATTCCACTGGACACTTTCATTAAGATCTGAAAATAGCTGTGCGTGTATATACAGGTGAAACTCGAAAAATTAGAATACTGTGCAAAAGTTCATTAGTTTCACCTTTTAAGTTGCATTACTGAAATAAATCTATGAGACTCATTACATGAAAAGCAAGATAGTTCAAGCTGTGATTTGTCATAATTGTGATTGTGGATTTGGGGTTTTCATGAGCCATAATCTCAGAAAATTAGAATATTGTGAAAAGGTGCAATATTCTAGGCTCAAAGTGTCCCACTCTAATCAGCTAATTAAGCCATAACACCTGCAAAGGGTTCCTGAGCCTTTAAATGGTCTCTCAGTCTGGTTCAGTAGGAATCACAATCATGGGAAAGACTGCTGACATGACAGTTGTGCAGAAAACCATCATGGACACCCTCCATAAGGAGGGAAAGCCACAAAAAGGTAATTGCAAAAGAAGTTGGATGTTCCCAAAGTGCTGTAACAAAGCACATTAATAGAAAGCTATGTGGAAGGGAAAAGTGTGGAAGAAAAAGGTGCACAAGCAGCAGCGATGACCGCAGCCTGGAGAGGATTGTCAGGAAAAGGCCATTCAAAAGTGTTGGACTTTCACAAGGAGTGGACTGAGGCTGGAGTCAGTGCATCAAGAGCCACCACACACAGACGGATCCTGGACATGGGCTTCAAATGTCGTATTCCTCTTGTCAAGCCGCTCCTGAACAACAAACAACGTCAGAAGCGTCTTACCTGGGCTAAAGAAAAACAGACCCGGTCTGTTGCTCAGTGGTCCAAAGGCCTCTTTGCTGATGAGAGCAACTTTTGCATCTCATTTGGAAACCAAGGACCCAGAGACTGGAGAGGCACACACTGCAAGGTGCTTGAAGTCCAGTGTGAAGTTTCCACAGTCTGTTGATTTGGGGAGCCATGTCATCTGTTGGTGTTGGTCCACTGTGCTTCAGTCCAGGGTCAACGCAGCCGTCTACCAGGAGATTTTGGAGCACTTCATGCTTCCTTCCGCAGACGAGCTTTATGGGGATGCTGACTTCATTTTCCAGCAGGACTTGGCACCTGCCCACACTGCCAAAAGAACCAAAACCTGGTTCAATGACCATGGGATTACTGTGCTTGATTGGCCAGCAAACTCGCATGACCTGAACCCCACAGAGAATCTAAGGGCCATTGCCAAGAGAAAGATGAGAGACATGAGACGGAACATTGCAGAAGAGCTGAAGGCCGCTATTGAAGCATCCTGGTCTTCCAAAACACCTCAGCAGTGCCACAAGCTGATAGCTTCCATGCCACGTCGCATTGAGGCAGTAATTGCTGCAAAAGGGGCCCAAACCAAGTACGGAGTACATATGTATGCTTATACTTTTCAGAGGTCCGATATTATTCTATGTACAATCCTTGTTTTATTGATTGCATGTATTCTAATTTTCTGAGATTGTGTATTTGGGGTTTCTTGAGCTGTAAGGCATGATCATCACAATTATGACAAATCACAGCTTGAACCATTAGTTTCACCTTTTAAGTTGCATTACTGCTATTAATCTTTGCACGGTGTTCTAATTTTTAGAGTTTCACCTGTATATAGATATAGAGAGCACAATTGATTTTGAGATGCTTTTGACTGCAATGTCATCCCTGTCTAGTGGTGTTTCCTTGGAAAACCTGACCAAGAAGGGTGCGTTGTACCATAAACGGCTTGGTTTCCAGCATTTAAGCCCTCTGAGTTATTGACAGCTTGTCTTTCAATCCCTGTGACAGAGGCCTGGCATCCACCTAAACATTGTCCTGATTTGACATATTTATGTCACATGTAGGAGCAAGGCAAAGATTTGTGTAGACTGGTCACAGGACTAGAAATGCTGCCACAGCTCCGCTATTTGAGCCCTAAACTATGCCACAAAAAGAGGTTGTATAACCTTAACATAAACCATCAATCTGTACATGTTGCACTCTGTATTTTGAAGTTGGATATGCACTAAGGAATTTGTTGGTGCTTTATAAATACTTGTAACTGATCCCATTTTAAACTGTGTTAATACAATCTACATCTGTTAATGTGTTATCTGGGCAGAATTATACGTGAGCTATTGTTTATTTTCACTTTCCTTATATTGTTGACTCAATAAGCCTTTTTAGTTAATGTTTCCCAGGTCACTTGTGTCTCAAAGCAAATGTGTCCGTCTAGCCGCCTTGCGTTGACGTATTTTATAAAGGATTTTACCAGGAAGGATATATTGAGATTTTTCTAGTTTTCAATTATGTCTTGGGTTCAAGAACAATGAATTGTTACAGAAATACAAAGTAATAAAATGCAAAATCTTAAACACAAATATACAGATTAACAGAAAATAAATATGTAGGAAATAGTCACTATGTTACATGTTTACAGGTGCATTCCTTATTGAGGTATATTAATAGAGCTCTCTTAAGTGACATTAGACTGGGGGAGGATTTGATGACGTCTGGGATTTTATTCCATATTTGCGGTTCTCTGTAGGAAAATGAGGATCGAACATAAGGCGGTGTGATGTCTGTCATGGGCCACTATATAGCTAAAACATGAGACGTGGATCAACCCTAGACTTGCATTTCATTCAATTTAGATCTTTAATTCTATATTCACCTTGATCTCACAATTTTAAGAATGTGACTCTTGTAGGAGACATTATTTGGATCCAGCTGTTTTTCTTGGTGATGTGAAAAATGTTAAGCTGACGGCACAGGAGCGGATTTTTTTGCGTGCAATTTGCTGTCCGTGGTAGCTTTTTGCTGGAGTCAATGAAGAACACCGCACGATTTACCTGCGCACTTGTTCACACACAGCCTTTGCGTATTGCTACGGACGCAAAAATGGCATGGATGTGAAAAAGCCAGGCAGCCAGGAACTACGTGCTGCTTCCGGTGTGCGTGAATATTTTCGCAAGAGTGAAGGCCGGCACGCTGAAGCATCTGCCATCTTCTGATCGTTTATAACTTCTGATCGTCTGAACACAATATCTCACGTCAAAATGGGCATCCGTCACGGACGCACTGTACGCAGTACCTGTACGCTCTTGTGCTGCCAGCGTTAGTCTGCCATTGTGCCAATCCAGGCCTCTCAGTGTGTTCATTCTGCGGCAAGGCTTTAAGACAAACTCTCTACAACTCCCCCATGTTTTTCTTTTAAAGGGCTATTCTAGCTACCACTTTAGCCGATTTAAAGTATTGTGTGGCAGGAACGAGTCCCTGGCTTATGTGACCACTCTTAATGGGCCACCAGCACCAAAAAAAGTTCTTTATGTTGCTGATATCTCACGTGGGCTTTGTTTTTCTCTTGTATGCTTGGTTAAGAAAATGGTTCACTTTAGGGGCTTTTCAAAGTGCACTGAACGGTGAATTTCACCGTACGGTGCAGTTTACCACAGGTCAGTGATGTTTGGCGGCAGTGACTTTAGAGACGTAACAGTTAATCTGCTCCGACATGTCAGTGAAATGCCCTGATTTTTGATGGTTCAGTTCGACATGTTTAAACAGGCAATTCCATACGATTCAATGTAAAATATAATACAGTAAATTCACCACAGGAACAACTAACTGCAATCGCCAAAGTGCTCTGAACAAGATGGCCCTGAAATTTTGGTGCTACGTGTCACTGGCTGCATCTGTTTTGTGTTCTAAACTGCCCACCACAGTATCTTTACATCACTTGCTCCTCACTTGTTGTCAATGGCCATTATAATGGAGTCTATCAGGGTTATTCAGGGATAGGTGAAAAGCCGGAGAATGGAAAATTCTAGGTCAAAATGGCCAAACCAGAAAAATTATGATCTCACTTTCCAAATCAGCTATTTTGACCTAGAATTTTCCATTCTCCTACTTGTCACCTCTCTCTGAATAACCCTGTGTGGGTCGATCACTGACTCGGATCATTGTGTTGTGTGTGATTTATTCAAAGGAGATCACCAGGGAGTAGATTAGAGTTTTATTTTAATTATTTTTAAGATCCCTGTCTTCTCCCATTCAGCTGCCAGCTCTTATCTTGAGTAGCCCTTGCAACACAATACACCCCCTGCAGTCGTTTGCTAAACATTCCCTCCACCTCTCTCAAAGTAAAACTCCCCATAAGATTTTGGTAAATGTTGCATCATGGGAAAAATGCACAAAATGAAATATCATGAGATGGGGGGATGTTTCCCCTTTTACGTGCAATCCAGGAAAAATCTTTGGCATGGGGTTTTGGTTGTAATGCAAAAGTAAACGAGTTACAGCTTAAGCTAGTGGTAGTGTTCCTTTAAAACCGGTGTTTCCTCCATCGTGAAGGCTGTTAGGTGCTGCTGGACACCTTTTCTGCACTTCAGAATAGGAAAACCCAAGGCAAAACAAGGTTGAACATTCTGACTTTGTAATGCTTCTCAATAAAGCATCGGATTGGCTGCATGCACAAGTTTCAAAGAGGGAATGGTACTATGGGATGAAAGGTAATTGTTCTTAATACCTTTTTAAAGTATTGGAGGCAGCAGGGACTAATAGTTAATGCATGGTTTTTTGTTTTCTTTTCTACAGTAGTTGTCCCTTTGATCTAATAACAATCCCAAGGATGAGCTTTTAGTTTCCTGAAGAAACCTGTACAATTCCTCCTACGTCCACCTATTATGTTGGTAGGGGAAGCTTTTGTAAAACCAAAGAGTCCTTGTTTTGTGATGGCTGCAATGATGTAGCTTTCTATTGTTTTTACTATTGTAACTCGGGCCAGAGGCCACAGGCTTCTAGAATTTGTTTACCTGTGGTTCCAAAATGTTAAATACTTATGTACGCAAAGTATTTGGTTTGAACCTCCGCCTGATAAGTATTTGTCCAAACACTGCGCGTTCTGTACAACCGAGGGCCTCATGGTGCAGAGGGATACAATCCTTCCACTTGAATCAAGTAGCAGACAGCATAGCATTACATACTGAAGGGCCTTTCTTTTTGTTCTTAATGCAAGCCTTACTAAATTCTGCTGGTAAAGGAAGCAATCTGGCAATTAAACTATTTATTTCACACTTACAAGGCATTAATCCTTTTTTTGATCTTCATTTAATGTCACAAGGATTTTGGCTCTCTGAACACAACAGACAGAAATTCCTGTGGCCTACATTGTTGAGAGAGTGGAAGGGGGACAAAGAGCAGGTTACAGAATTGATCTTCTGCTGTGTCTGCAAATGCAATGGTCAATGCAACAATGTGAAAATGTGCCTTCTTGACATATGGATTGTGTAATACAGTCATGGCCAAATATATTGGCACCACTTCGCCCAGAAAATTGTTGCAACTACAAGTGTTCAGGTATTCTCATGTTTCTTGTTATTATGACACAAAAAGGTGTAGAGCCAAGCTCCATGCAAGAATGGGCTGGAGAAAATTATTGGCACCCTCAATTTAATATTTGGTAACACACGCCTTGGAAAAATAAATCTTTCGCTTCCTGTAACCATCAATGAATGTCTTACACCTCTCTAC
This sequence comes from Leptobrachium leishanense, assembly GCA_009667805.1. NCBI lineage: Eukaryota > Metazoa > Chordata > Amphibia > Anura > Megophryidae > Leptobrachium > Leptobrachium leishanense. The sequence continues at coordinate 281,014,708 of CM019064.1, read as the reverse complement.
AGGAATTTTGGACCACTCTTCAACTGCTCCAGGTTTCTCAGATTGGAAGGGTTCCTCTTCCCGACTGCTGTTTTTGAGATCTCTCCACAGGTGCTCTATGGGATTTGGATCTGGACTCATTGCTGGCCAGTTCCCCATCTGCAGCGCTTTGTTTTAAACCATTTCTGGGTGCTGTTTGGCATGTGCTTTGGGTCATTGTCCTACTGTAAGTCCCATGACCGCTGTCAGAGACCCAACTTTCTGACAATGGGCCCTACATTGTACACCAGAAATCTTTTGGAGGTCTTCAGATTTCATAATGCCATGCACAGTCAAGACATCCAGCGCCTGAAGCGGCAAAGCAACCCCTAAACATCAGCGAACCTCCATGTTCGACTGTAGGGACTTCACGCTTTTCTTTAACCCTTTCCCGCCGCAGGGTGTACTAGGCCACTTCTGCGGCAGCTTGACCTGAACACTATGGTGTGACATAGCATGCCCCGCTAGCTGCTGTGGGCCACCTCAGTCCCACCCACCAGTTGGCACGAGTCATTGGTTGTCACCGGACGGCCCAAAGTCAGTCTCCCTGCAGCCAATGACATATCAGCAGTGCCAGAGGGGCCCACCGCAGCAGCTGTTAAGCAAGACATACTAGTAGTATGCTCCACTGCCGGGCACAACCTGCCTGTTAGCAAGGGGTTAAAGGCCTCATTCTTTTTTTTTCAAAATATTTTTTACTACAGTAGATTTATGGGCTTTTTTTTTCCCATACATCCACAGCACGCTCTCTCAAAAGGATTTTGGCTTCCTCAGAAGTTTTGGCAATCTGGCTTTTTTTTTTTTTTTAAATGTCTGTAGTGGGGTCCTCCTGGGTCTCCTGCTGTAGAGTCCCTTTTTATTCAGATGGTGACCCACAGTGTGAGATGACGTGTTTATACCCGGTGCCTGAAGGTCAGCTTGAATTTGTCTGGAAGCTGATCAAGGTTCTTTTATCCACCATTCAAACAATTCTGAAAGGTTTAAGACCAAGCGCTGTCAATATTTTTTAGCCATGACTGTATATAAAACTCTGAAAGACGTGGATGTGTGTTTTGTCCCTGGCCGACACTATTTCTTTCACACCTTACATTTGATTGTGAAATCTTGAATCCATTACCTGCAGCATTTGTGAGCGACCCACCTGTTCCTGTGTCATCCTACCTTTTTGTTATGGCTAGGGATCTCCAACCCTGTCCCCAGATGTTTATTGCCTACACTTCCCAGAATTCCTTGAATGTAATAAATAGGAACGGAATCATGGGAGTTGTAGTTCAGAAACATCTGGGGCCAAAGTTTGAGATCCCTGTTCCGGATCATACCAGATTTTCACCTGTAAATCTTTACAGGACTCTGTCTCAAAGCGTTGTAGACTGATAGCCTTATGTACTCACATGAAAGCGCAGCTAGTTTTGCTTCTGCTAATAATTTATGGAGTCATAATTGTGAGAAATATTTATCATTTTAAAATAAGTGATAATCTGTTAGAGCCTGGTGATCTGCAATGCGTTTTTGTAGTTTTCCAGAAGTGGTGCAAAAGTCTGGCTTCAATCTGCTTTGTAAATCAATACCCACCTAAAAGCAAAGCATTTTTCAGTCCCTTCTTGCCTACTGCAACCTATGGGCGGCAATTTGATTTTCATCTGGTGGCTGTGTAGGCGTACGCTGAATGTAGAGCTATAAAGGCCAACTGCAACACTGAAACAGAGTCTGTGTGAAACACTCCCTGAAACACAGCTGTGGCAAAGGCGCGTCCTCCATCAGGAAGCTCAAAAAAAAAAATATGCACATAAACCTCTTTATCCTATGAAATAATCACTTGATGTATGTCACAAAAATCAGATTGGTTCTCTTGCTGTGGCCAGGAAGCTAAAGACTCCTCGAATTGCATGTCTGTCTCCACAGTTCTTGTGTTATTCTATGTAATTCTAAATAGAAGTTATTGCTGCTCTGCAATGATTTCTCACCAGAAGCACCTCGCGTACCCTCTGCCGGTTCCTCCATTGGCTTCCTGTACATTTTTCAGGATACAGTTTAAATTGCTGACTCTCACGTTCAAATCAATCAATAACTCAACTCCTCCCTACATATCTTTGTTACTCCACAAACACGTCCCGTCTAGACAACTCCAGTCAGTGGGTGACCTCCACCTGCCCTGTCTACACCCGCACGGCCAACTCTTGCCTCCAAGACTTCTCAAGAGCAGCTCCGGTTATCTGGAATGACTTGCCTCTCCCTATCAAACTCTCCCCTGACCTTCAGGCCTCCAAGAAATCCCTCAAAACCCATCTCTTCAGATTAGTGTACCACATTACTGATGCAACTCATCCCCCTGCTCACCTACTCACACATGATTGAAGCTGCTTCTATGGCCCCACCATACCCAAACCACTGGCACTACTGATCCTGCCGTCCAGTGAAATTCCCCATGTTTGCCTCAACCCCAATCCCTTTAGATTGTAAACTCCTATGAGCAGGGCAGTCTACACCTAGTGTTTTTTTTTTTCCTATATCCGGTTTTTATCTGTATCTCGTTCCCTTTGGTTATTGTAAAGCGCTGCAGAAACCGTTGGCGCTATACAAATGATGGCTATGATAATAACTTTCTTACAAAGTGTTTTCCTATTTGGCCACTGAGATCCTACACTCCTTATTTTAGTATCATTGTTCTTTGTACTGTACGACTTGATCTATGTTCAGCTTTTATTTCATCCTGTTTTTTTTTATTATTATTATATATCGTTACGGTTTAATATTCCTGTTGCTTTGGGGTTATTCTATTCTCGTTTCAGCCTTTGATCTGTTTCACAATCCGCATAGGGTGTTTGAGGTGGTTTTGTTTTTCTTTTCATGCTTGCAGGTTTTACACAGGTTGAATGACAAACATCAGGGTTCAATTTACATAAATTTCTGTAGATTTCTGTAGATTTCCTGTGCTTTCATGTATTGACATATATATATATATATATATATCTGTTAATACCTCTTGCTGGGGAACTCAGTATGCCAGTGCACAGGAACTGCAATATAAAGGCAGTCTCTAGATGTATAGTATACACAAATCCAAAGAAGAAATGTCAGTGGTTTTTGGGTAAAAAAAATCGTTCTTAACTTTGTATTATTCACTGTAAAATTTATCGTGGGGAACTGTTTGGCGTCAACTCCTTTTTGTGATGTCCTGACTAAGGCCAGTGTCAGACGAGCGCACTAGGTGCACCTGTAAAGACGTGCCTACCGGTGTCTGTCGCAACGGGGCCGGTCACGTATGTCTGTGCGCGCATCAAGTGTCCATGCACAAAGCCTCCCTGTCAAAACACTAGAAGCACGTCCTTGGGGCTGAAAAGTGTGATCCTCCATAGGAGGATTGAGCCTTGCAGTGCTGAGCACACTAACTGCGCTCAGTGAAGTGGCCAGAGGGGCATCGAGTGGCAGGAACAACCACTCTCACGGATGTTCCTTCCGCTCTGTCTAAATCCAGTTACTTTGGGTTCAGGGCTTCTGATACCTGTCATGTTTGTGTCTAACATAGCTGGTGAACTTTCCCCAAGTCATGCTGACACATTGTAGTTCTGAGCGCCTTCTATACCCCTCAATATCTTGGCAATACCCTTACCGTAAATTATTTTATTGGAGACGAGGATATTCACATTTACTTATTGCAAGTTTGTTTCAATCCTTTGACGACCATTTTGTGGTCGCAAGACTGAGAAATCAATGCTCCTTGATGAAGTATTTGATGTTAAACTGAGGGAGTGCAATCCTATACATTATTAATCATAACATGCCCTTGGATCTGAAACTGCTGTTTGTCTGCTGAAGCAAGCCGCTGTAACACTTACTGAGTGCTTAGCATTTAAGATGCCATTGTATTTACATGAAATGGAAGCTTAAATATGAAGGGCATGTATATTAATGATCTGCTCACAATTATCTCGAATGGGTCTGCAGGGTGGACCAGGCCTTAATGTTCGTTCATCACTGGATGTTTTATATACATTAAAAAATACATGGACCATCTGGAAAGAATGCTCATCTCCCATATTAAACAATTACTCAACCGATAATTGCCACATTTACACTAAAAATAAATAGCAATGAGAATTCGAAATACTATATTCTCATACTTACAGATCGAATACAATGATCTCGTGGATGTTCCTGCAGGTCCCTGTATTCTGATCTCCTTTAATGTAGATCAGTGATTATCAAGCACTGTGTTCTGTGGGGAGTCGCTGTCGACTACGGTAAGGGGTGTGCATCAGATGGTAGATTGGGGGGGTTTTGAGCTGTTGATCAGTTGTGCATTATTTGCGACTGGCCGGGGTTTTTTTTTTTTTTTTTTTTTTTACTTTTACAGGGGCTCAATCACAGCTGGACCATCGGCTCCCTCGTCTAAGGGCGGAATGTACAAACGTTCAATATGGGTGCAATGCACCGGTTATCAACATGAGGTATCCCATTTCCATCACTGACTCGGATGGTGCTGCAGTCTGATCAAAAGTCCTCTGAGTGGAGTGTTTGGGTATTCAAGGCTTGATCCGTGTAACATCGTGGCTAAAATGTTATGCAACTCTATCTGAACGGCTGGTATGTTGGGTTGCTGGCAGCCATAACTGGCACCTCTTGTGCCCCATGGACAGTTTACCCCTCAAAACGTGAAGTAACCCACCCAAATGTAAAGTTAAACCACTAAACTTAAATAAACCGCCCACACACACTTACTTAATCTAATGTTAGTGTAGCGCTGTGTTTAAAAAGACTGTTCTGCTGCATTTATTTGAAATGGCCACCAGAGGGAGACAGAGACCATGGTAAGCATGCTGGACCAACACAGAAGATATTGGGACTACGTTTCCTGGCATGCTTTGCAAACGGACACAGGAAGTGGGTGGGACACAGACGCTGTACATCCTGAGCCTCGTGGAGATAGCTGTCAGAGCGCGCGAGGGAACGAGAGAGCAGACGCATTGCCAGACATCGCTAGAGGGCCTAGGCCAGAGCGCGAGTGAGACCGAAGGAGACCTCCAAGTTCCAGAGATTGCTGCAGATCAAAGAAACCGAAGACCTCGAGTGAGGAGTTGCCGCGAGTTGATCGGATACGGAGAGCAGGCGGTGTGCTGGACAAGTCGTGGACAAGCTACTGAAAGTCAGACAACGGATCCGGCCGCAAGTATCCCCAGTCAATATCGAGCGGAGAGACGTCCTGGTTCAGCGGAGCCTAAAGCAACCGGTGGATGGGTGAGAGTCCTCCAAGGCTGTATGTAAATAAGGAACACGCTGCTGTTTTCTCTTTAAAGTCCACAGGGCCCCAACTTGACTAGTCGAAGACATTCCTTAAGTAAATTCACTGGCCAGTTGAACAGTACCCGGGTACCACACACACATACACACCTTTTACATTCCGGGACTTAACCTGTGCAGGACTCATTCTGTTACGAATCGGAACGGGAGTTAATACGTTCCGAATATATTCTCTTTTCCGCTGCGCGTTTATCGAAATACGAAGAGATTGTGTTTTTTGGGTTTCGCTACGTGTCCCTTTTGCCGCATTTTCGGGGAATTGCATTTCTTTTCTGTTCGGTTGCGAATATAATATTTTTCCGAAATACGAAGCCTCGTGTTTCGTTTCTTTCCCGCTACGCGTTTTTACCGCGATACAATAATACTGTAATAATACCTGTGAATACCGTGTCTCAACATCTGCTTACTATTTTAGTAAACTATTTAAATTATAAAAACTCACAACGGTGTTGGAGTATATTTATTCCCTAGTGCGGGGAGACTGACCCGTGGTTCATTTTCAGCGGCTCCTCCGGGAGAGAGCGCTACATTAGCAAAATTAAAACTTTTATACTTGCCTTCAAACGATCAGCAACACCCTCGATGGCCTTCCAGGCCAAGGTCTTCATGAGCAAAAAGCTGGTTGGGCCTAGGTTATTGAACAAGGAATCCTAACCAATAATGCAGAGAAGTGTTCTCTTCCCCCTCGCATTTCATTACATACTCTTATTTAATTTAGTTTTTGTCCCACCCATGGTAGAACGCTGTGGAATAGGTTTGTGCTTCATAAATAACTGATGTTGTAACTTGTGTACACAATGTGAAAATTATATATATATATAATATATATATATATATATATATATATAATATTATTATATTATATAATATTATATTCTATAATATTATATTATTATATATATATATATATTATATATATATATATGGGATGCACCGATACCACTTTTTTAAGACCGAGTACCGATACTTTTTAAAAGTACTCACCGATACAGAGTACCGATACTTTTATTTAATGTCATGTGACGCTTTCCAATAGGAACAGACCTCATAAAAATTTATGAGATTGACCGCAGCTCACATGGATTTGCCCCAGCTCACATGGGTTTGCCCCCAGGTCACATGGATTGGCCCCCAGGTCTCATGGATTGGCCCCCAGGTCTCATGGATTGGCCCCCAGGTCTCATGGATTGGCCCCCAGGTCTCATGGATTGGCCCCCAGGTCTCATGGATTTGCCCCCAGGTCTCATGGATTTGCCCCGCAGCTCTCATGGATTTGCCCCGCAGCTCTCATGGATTTGCCCCGCAGCTCTCATGGATTTGCCCCGCAGCTCTCATGGATTTGCCCCGCAGCTCTCATGGATTGGCCCCGCAGCTCTCATGGATTGGCCCCGCAGCTCTCATGGATTGGCCCCGCAGCTCTCATGGATTGGCCCCCAGGTCTCATGGATTGGCCCCGCAGCTCTCATGGATTTGCCCCGCAGCTCTCATGGATTTGCCCCGCAGCTCTCATGGATTTGCCCCGCAGCTCTCATGGATTTGCCCCGCAGCTCTCATGGATTTGCCCCGCAGCTCTCATGGATGGCCCCGCAGCTCTCATGGATTGGCCCCGCAGCTCTCATGGATTGGCCCCGCAGCTCTCATGGATTGGCCCCGCAGCTCTCATGGATTGGCCCCGCAGCTCTCATGGATTTGCCCCGCAGCTCTCATGGATTTGCCCCGCAGCTCTCATGGATTTGCCCCGCAGCTCTCATGGATTTGCCCCGCAGCTCTCATGGATTTGCCCCGCAGCTCGAACGCTGGGGAAGCTGGCCGTGTGCATGTAAAGCACGCGGCCAGCGTTCCCCTCCGGCGCGCCAAATACTCACCCTTCCTGAAGTTCCGGTCTCTGGGCAGTGATGCGGTCACGTGGCCGCCGGGCGCATCTGTGACGCTGCCTCCAGCCGAGAGGCCGCGTCACAGGAGCGCCCGGCGGCCACGTGACCGCATCACTGCCCAGAGACCGGAACTTCAGGAAGGGTGAGTATTTGGCGCGCCGAAGGGGAACGCTGGCCGCGTGCTTTTCATGCACGCGGCCAGCTTCCCCAGCCCCGCGGATACCGGCAAGCCGGCCCAGCGCCGGCTTCCGGTATTGGCGGGATGTATCGGGCCGTTTGCACGAGTAACAAGTACTCGTGCAAACGGCAATATCGGCCCCGATACCGATACTAGTATCGGTATCGGTGCATCCCTAATAGATAGATAGATAGATATCTATCTAAGTGACCATTTTATCTTTTACAATTAGTGCATTTGACCCCAGGCTATGTCTGCACATACAGTAGTAATGCAGACCCTGGTTGACATTTATGGAAGATGAGGCACGTCATACAGTGTTTAGAACCATTCATGCCAGCAATATTTCTGTAAGGATGAATGAATACATGCTCAATTAAAAATGAGTAAATTTATAGTAATATTTTAAGTATTTCAAATGTATGGTAAAACAGCAATGTGTGTATCTATGCATCCTGTGATTTCGATTTTCAACTTTAAAAAAAGAAAAGGTACTAAAATGCTAACTCCTTGCTTTCATGTGGTCACGGAATACAGGGTATACATTTTCTTAGTGCTTAAGTGAGAATGTTTAATGATTTTTGACTCATCCGCCGCTACCAAATCCATATCGGTGCTGTGCTGAGACAACATGAAAATTGCCAAAAAAAGCACATATTGGGTTTTAGTCTGCCTGCTTGGCAGAATGACTCATACGTCTTGGAGAACCCTCAATTACAAGTTTATGTAACTTAATTGTTTCCATTTAAATTCCTCTTTCTGCCTAGCAGCGTATGTCTGTATTTTGGTTTGTTTTGCCTACTACATTAACGGTCCAAAAATCAAATGTTAATGATTATCTAGAAAGTGTTGAAGCCGATTTTTGTGAAACTCAACTGTGCTTTTGCGAGCCGTTAATATACACATATTTATTCTAGTTTTCAGGAGCTAATGTCTCATTCAGTTTCTGATACGGAAGTGTAAATGTACACAGAGCAGTACCCTGAGTTGAGGCTCTACTTCAATTAACGACTCATGCGATATTGAGTGATCTTATTCATGTTTAATTGCCCATCCATGGTGTTTGTGTTTTGTTCCGCTGTCTCTTGTCATTGTGTCGGTGATGAGGTATAGAGCTGTCACGCTTCAGGAATGCCAGGGCTGCGTTCACACATTACCACCTTTCCCTGGAGCCATGTGTTTGTGTCCCACACTTCTCAGAGCGTGGGAGGACTTATATGCAAGCTCTGGCTAAATATTTGCAGTTAGAGATTTACTGATTGTTAAGCCTCAGGTGATTCCTTTTTCTGTTTTTAAATACAGGTTCTCCCTTTGTATCTAGTCTGTAAATATCATGTACAAGTTGATCACCGGTTTCCATTTTAGTTCACTATATACTGGCATGACAATTTTTCCACAAAAATTCATGGGATAATGTGAATTTGAGACATTTAGTGCAGAGCTGTCAAACTCGTGGCCCTACAGATGTTAATGCTTATAGTTCCCAGAATTCTTTCAATATATGGCCCAGGAATCATGGGAGTTGTAGTTCAGAAACATCTGGGGGCTGGACCTTTACAGCCCCATTCTAGTGGCTTGTACAGGAAGCCTTAATAAATCCAAGGATCTGATTCCAACACCGTTGTTTAATAGCGTCTCTCAAATGGATAAATTGTGTGCGGTTATCGGTTTGCGACTCCCTATTAACGGCTGTTTTCTGACCCAGCCGGCTGTATTAGTAAGTCACGAAGGGTTATTCAAAGAACCCCAAACCTGCCACGGGAAGAGCACCAAACGGGGAGTTTCACTGTACAGTGCAATTTCATGGCCGGTCGTCTATTCAGAAAGCTGTCAAATTTTTTTTTTTTTTTTTTTTTTTTTTTGGAGAAAGGATTTTACAGGGAAGGATACATTTAGATTTCTCTCGTTTTCAAGTATGTCCTGGATGGCGTTCACCAAAGATTTGCAAATTGACATGAAAATACGTTGCAGATCAATGCAGTTTGACAATCTTCTGTAGCAGTGAGATTTTTGCATAGAGAAGTAATGGTTAATCAGAACGCCGAAGTGCCCTGATTTTTAGTGATTTAAGTTTGACAGGTTTAAAACAAATACCATAGGATTAGATTTAAAAGGAAATGTAGATTTCATTTTGAGCAAACTGTATTTTTGGTTTTTTTTGGGAACATTTTAATGTAATTTTTAGACTAAATTTGACCCCCCCACCCCCACCCCGCGGTCTTTGGCAGCTCCACGTTTGGTGCTCTACACTCAGGGTTGGTGAACTGGAATCGCCCAAGTGCCCCGACCGAGACAGCGCCAATATGCCTCTGAAATTTTAGTGCTTTCTGAATAATCCCTATAGTATTTGGATCTGCTGATCGTTATAGGGAGCAGCCATATGCTCAGCTGCTAGTATCTACTCCTGGAGTGAAGCACGAGTTTGCATATGTGGGGTAGCAATGGAGGTATGGAAGAACACTGGGAACTATTTGTTTGCCCTGTTCTGCTACACGTGGCCAGAGGATCTGGTGAATCCTGCTGCCCTCTGCACTTCAGGATCAGAAATGGGTGTAGGTTTGTTTTTTTTTTTATTTGTTTTTTTACAAAATTGTGTTGGAATAGCTGGTTTCCTGGTAGCCACAAATTAAAGAACACTCTGCTCATCCTGACCATTCTAACTTTTTAAAATGGTCAAGATGAAATTACTGCCCCCCACTTCCCCACATTGGATGAAATTGCTGGGGGTAAAGTGGAGTTTCCGCCACCCTGAACTGAATCCACGACAGCCAGGATTTAGAATTTCTCGACTGCTGGTCACTAGTAAGGTTGGTAGGCAGAGAGATGTCACACCCGCGATACGGATCTGCACATGCGTGCAGAGCTGATTCAACATTCTACACAGGCGCTACGGAACTTGTGTACGTGAAGTTTAGAAAGCAATGGCACTGTCCATTTTGTCAGGTATAAAATGAGCAATACCACTGCGGTTACTCACGTTCTCATTTCCAACGCCGTAAGTTCAGTGTTTTATATATAGTCATATTATCCATGAAACACAATGTGACAAAATAAAAGTGAAAAAATGTAGTGCCCCCCAACTTTTAAAATTGCATATTTTCGCAGAATAATGCATTAACCGGTTCCCATTTCCAATCCTTTTTTTTAACTCTTTACAAAAATGCCCTATAGAATATAGCCACAAAGGTTTGGATGATAAAATGGTGAAAAAATGATTTTACACGCTGCAAATGATTGAAATCTGCACTTTTTTTTTTTCTACTTTTTTTATTTATTCTATCATATGTATACGTCATGTCCTGCCAGAATGCTATATTTTAAATCTGACAATAAGGATATAGAAGTTGTCTGGGTCCTACAACAAAACCTCAGATCGTGTTTAAATATGATGAGCACAAAACTGTCAAAATGAGCTCAGCACACAGTGGTGAAATGGCTCAGTGGTGAAGGCGTTAAAGATGCCTTTACAAACTATAGTTGCCATTAATTTACAGTAAGCAGCCACAAAGTGTGTGACTCGGTTGCAGGATGGGGCTATTATGTATAATGTCTTTGTATGTAACCAGGCCCCCCTATAGTCTGAAATAAGCATTTTGGGAGTTGTACCAGTTTACTTATTTCCTTGCAAGGAGTTAAAATTCTTTCAGCTGCCTTTTGTACATCTTGTTTGCAATCTATCCGCCCTGTTCTCCTGCATATTTCAACAGAAACACAGCTCAGCTGTAAAATGCAAAAGATTCACCAACTGTAGCTTTCAGGTTAAAGGGTAAGTGAATACATGATTGAAGATGAATGAGGCAGTCGGTAGCAAAAAATGTATTGGGGTACAATTGAACACTCGCATTGCTGTACTTTAACAGAAGATGCTTGTTCTGTCAATGTTCAGATCTGCCATTGGATGAATTTCCATCCTTTTTCTGAAAACTGATTTTTAGATACCACCCCTTCACCATGATTTCAATACTGTGACCCATTTAGTTAATGCTATGTACAGCCGGCTGGATAACCAGTTATTTATTACAAAAAGGGCACTCCAGGCTGGAGGTTACCCCTTTTTCTGTGTTTGTCTGCTAATACTTTAAAGTGCATTAATGAAATAATCAGACACAAAGCTGGAGATAACAAAGCTAGTGTCCCATTTCACGGTACCTAGCAGCTGCTTATTAGATGGTATATTTTCCTACTGCATGAAATAAAAGGATTAACCCTCTAGTATACTCCACGTTTATTTTATTTCTGCTACAAACACTCTTCATAAGAAGTGAGTCCGATAGGGGAAAGTGATTTTAATTGCTTTTGTCACTTTTTTCTTCTGCAGGTCTAGTGACATTTAAGGGTTTATTCACAAAGCTTTTTACTTTGATGCTCTTTGGCTATTCCATTTTGCTGAAACTATGATGAATTCACTGTAGGGTTATCATAGAGCGCCGAAGATGGAGTTGTCGAAGTCTCATGAAAAAATTGGCAAACTGGCCTTTGTGAAATTACTGAACTGCCCAAAAAAAAACCTGAACCCTCCTATTCTCCTAATAGGTGTTTAAACCAATAAAAATCCAATAAAATGTGTATAAATAATAAGGTCCTTTTAAAAAAAACTAAGGTCTGTTATAGAATTAAAAAAAACTCCTTTTTAAAACTGAAATTGGGGACAAAATGTGCTCTAAACATTAAAGACTTCTTGCTGAAAATTAATCAAATTAATGATATTAAGACTTTACATTGAATCTTATGGGATTCACCTGTTTAACCCTTTCACGCCGGGCAGGTAGTGCCCGGCAGGAGGGCTTTAACACAGGTGTACTAGTACACCCCGCTAGCCGGCTGTTGCGGAGGGCCCCTCCTTCCCAGCTAGTGTGCGGGGCCAGAAGAGACTCATAGATGCTAGCGGAGCGTTCTATGCTGCCTTGCACTGTTCAGAGCCACCCGCTGGAGAGAAGGATTAATACGCCCCGCAGTGACGATGAGTTAAACTTCTTGAACTGAAAAGCTGGCATTTCACCAACACTTGGGTGCAGTTCAGTGTTATGTGAATAGACTAGGGCTGAAACAACAAATCGATTTTAAAATAGTTGTCAACTATTTGCATTATCGATTAATCGGTGTCGATTAATCGTCCTGTGTACAGCACACACTGTTTAGTCAGATCGAGTTAAATGTAAATAACCTCAGCTTCGGAGCTGATTGAAGAAGACGAGCCGCTGCTTTACTAGGTATGATTTTAGTTCTAGGGTTATGTCAGACACACCCAGTTTGTTTTTATTCAGTTTAAAACCGTAGAACTATAACAAAGTAGGGTTGCACGATACCGATACTAGTATTGGTGCCGATACCGCGTACTGCACGAGTACTTGGTACTCCTGCAGTACCCCCGATTTATTTCCCCCCGATACCGGAAGCCGGCATTGAGCCGGCTTGACAGCATCAGAGGGGCTGGGGCGGCTGTCGACTGCTCTGACAGGCACCTGGAGCTCTCCACGATCATACTTGCCTTCCTGAGCGATGCCAGTAAAGTTTCTGCGCGTGCACTCGTTGGAAGGCCCCCAGCCGCGATCATGTGGGAGTCCCACGTTATCGTGGCTGGGGGGCCTTCCAACGAGCGCACGCGCGAAGACTTTACTGGTGTCGCTCAGGAAGGGAAGTATGAACGTGGAGAGCGCCAGGTGAGCTGGGGCCAATATCCAATGAGAGCTGGGGGCATTTTTATGAGGTCTGTTCTTATTGGAAAGCGTTCACGTGACCTAAAATAAAAGTGTCGGTACTCAGTATCGGTGAGTACTTGAAAAAAGTATCGGTACTGGTACTTGGTCTTAAAGAAGTGGTATTGGTGCATCCCTAACACAACGGGATACAGCCACTGGGTGGAGGAGCTGTATGCCTTTATTTTATCCTTACTTGTAGCTGGAGTCCTATGCCACCACCCCACCTTCTCTGCCACACCCTCTTTGGTCAGGAACTGCCATTCCCTCCCTTTGGTCTGGTCCCTTTCCCTAAACTCACTCCCACACTCAGATCCAGTCTTTTGTCCATACCCACTCCCTCTCTCTCTCTCAGGTCAAGTCACTTGAGCACAGTCACTCCCTTCCACCTCCAGTCCCTCCTCCCACTCAGTTTGTTCACGAAATTATTTAAAAGGGACACTCTATGCACCTTGACCACTTTAGCTTATTAACCCTTATTTCATACTGACATCATCATCTATGACCAACAGGGTTATTCAATCTCATTTTGAAAGGTTGACCGTTTTTACATTAGAGCCCACACTGTATAGATCAATGTAGCCGGTTCTATTCTTCCCAACCTATTGCCTGCTCTTATGAGATTTTCTTGGGATATAACTCCTGTCCGTGATGGGTGACCTCCAGTCCCTCCTCCCACTCAGTTTGTTCACGAAATTATTTAAAAGGGACACTCTTTGTAGAGTGTAATTTGTAGAGGGTAATTCGGTAGTCCCAGTGTATGGCCCGATTTGAGGCTTTGCCTCGCATTTGTCTGGCATTGTCTGAACACTTTGTCTCTTTTTTTTTTTTTTAACTCCTGTCCGTGATGGGTGACCTTTTTTTTAAGGCCGGCGTCAGACGAACGCAGTGATCACGTCCATGTTGCTGCACAGTTTAACGTCCGTCATGGCATAGAATCATGATCTATAGAGACCCACACACTAAGTACGTACGCACCGAACTGCGCACGCACAACCACGTGGCAAATGGACGCAAGTTAGGAAAGAATGGAAAACCACTACCACGGACGCGCAGAGTGCGTCCGTGTAGCATTCTGTGAGTGAGATGTCAGACACAGCGCATTTGCTACGTCCAGCACCTTGACGCACAAAATGGTTTTTCATATCCTTTTCAAATATCCTATTTCCCATAGTTCCCCTTTTTTTTTTTTTCTTTCTACGTCTGTAAAAAAAAAAAAAGTCTACAGTATCTTCCGTCAGTACATCTGTCTGTTATGCACACCTGCAGAGTGCGCTCTGAATGCGTTCATCTGACTAGCCTTAAAACTTTTGGCATTATGTTCATGATTTTATGACAACTTTTGAAGAAATCCCCATCAGATCAGCCTACTCTGCTAATAGATATAGCACACCAATAATAATGCTGCTAGCTCTCCACTGCCTGCGGTTTCTATGTCTCTCGAAGGAAGTCTGTACAGTCTCACCCTTGAAAGGCTTTTCTGAAGACCTGCCAATGCAGCGAGGTGAGCAAATATCCTCAGATGGCCTTCTTTGTCAAATAGGCTTAGGGCAGTGCCATAGCAGCCCTACCTTTTACACGAAGATAACGCCTGCAGGTGTGGTTTTGACTGCTTAAAGCAGGGTTGGGCAACCATGCCGATCCAGATGTTTTGAAACTACATTTATTTTATTAAAGGATTTTACCAGGAAGGATACATTGAGATTTCTCTTGTTTTCAAGTACGTCCTGGGTTGAAGAACATTGAAATGTTACAGTTGATATAGAAATACAATGCAAGATATTAATCTGTATATTTGTGATTTTATTTTTTTTTAACAGAAAATTTAAATATGTAGGAAATATAGTCACTATGTTACATGGTTACAGGTGCATTCTGTATATAGTCACTATGTTACATGTTTACAGGTGCATTCTGTATTGAGGTATGTTAATAGAGATCTCTTGAGTTACTTAAGACTGGGGGAAGATTTGATGGCGCCTGGGAGGTTATTCCATAACTGCGGTGCTCTGAAGGAAAATGAGGATCGAGACACTTTCTTTTTGTATTGTGGTGTTGCAAGTAAAGTTCTGGTCCTGGATCGGAGGTTATAGGATGAGGGAACTGCTCAGCCAACCTGATGAGTGGTGGAGTCTGAGAGTTCTAGATGGCAAATGCTTTGTCCCCTGAAGCAATGTCTCATTACTAGAAGTAAAACAATTTCTCATCAAAAAGGTGTTTTACAAAAGTAAAAATATATACTTATTTCCCTTCGAATGTAGATACAATTACTGTTTGCCTTTTTCCCTCATTCCCCCTCTAAAGTACTAGTTGTTTTAAATCTGTCTTTAACAGCATCCCTATGCTCTGCCATCAAATATATGGCTATAAGGCTAGGGTCAGACGAACGTGATTTCTATGGACTGTGCTTCCGTGAAGTACGGAAGACGCAGTAGTGGCCAGTCTGTGTTTTTTTTGTTTTTTTTTTCATTGACGTATGTTTTGACAGATGTAGCAGGGAAAATAAATTAAAGCAAAACCATTTTTTGTCTGTGAAAAATGCTGGACGTATAAATGCAGTCCGTCTGACCACGTTCCATCACTCACACGCAAAGGTATGCAGACGTTGCGGACGCAGCGCACTTTGTTCGGCCGTTCTAGGGGTTGTACGTTCTTGCCTGCCTTGAGTCTGTGGGCCGCGACCGTTGTGTGTCCGCTGTTCAGTGCGGACGTACTTCGTGTGTCAGGCTCCAATGGACTTTCTTTCATGCTATCACAGACGAACTCTTAGGCGCAATCACGGACGTGAACACTACGCTCGTCTGACACCAGCCTAAACTGTTCAAAGTGAAAACTGCCCCTGCACCATTGACTCTTTATGCCAAAGAGACCAGGAGAACCTCCTTTATAGAAGGTCCGTGTGCTCCCTCTGTTGCCCTCTCAGAGCATGGCATCGTGCTGGCAATGGGTTCAGAACATCAGTGCGATGTTTGTTTGGAGAGGTGTTTCCGACGCCGTGCCCATAATATAGCCTGGAGTGGGTGCAGGGTAGGGGTGCACAGACATGACAATATTTTAGAACTCTCGTCCCTGGAGCTAAGGGCATTAAAAATCTCTTAGCTAGCATTCAAACCTACTATTAATCCTTCTGATGGGGGGGGGAAAGTATGCGAATTCTAAATTATTTTTTTTGGTTTCTGTATCCCTACTTGGGGCTATTTAATATCATCGTATGACTCTTATACTAGTCTCTGAAGGATGCTATGTGAAACTAGCTTAATGGGATGCGCTGCACCCATGGCGTGACCTACAGGGTTATTCAGAGAGCGGTGAAAAGCTGGAGAATGGAAAATTCTAGGTCATAATAGCCAATTTGGAAAGTGAGATGAATGGGAGAATTTTTCTGGTTTGGTTATTTTGACCTAGAATTTTCCATTCTCCTGCTTTTCACCGCTCTCTGAATAACCCTGTTAGGTTTTGTATGTTGCGTGGAGCGGTCTAAATGACTGCTGGATTAATGGTGTCCTAGTTCTGAAGATTCTGGTGATCTTTTGCTTCCACCTTCATTGTGCCTTTTCTACCTGTCCCTGACAACCCATTGTGCTTCTGCCCTGTCTGTCATCCCATTTGTGCTCCTGCCCTGGCCCTCTCTTTAGCCATTTGTCCGCATTATACATGTCTTGTCTCCTGTGGGACTTATGTCCTAACTTGTTCATCCTCATTGTAGTTTTGCTCTTTATTTGAAAACCTTGATCTTGCCTTTTGTGTTATTCCTCTGTTTGAGTTGACTTTCCAATGGGTTTATTTTGGGGCATGGGGCTAGAACTGCAGCTTTAACAACCAACCTGTACGTTGATGTCTGACGTTAACAAATGTGTTCCTTCCACTCCCGGTAAATTTCCACTCAAAGGTCATTAAGATCCTTTCTTTTGGATCCCTATTCCTTTTGGGCCAATAGCCTATAATGCATTACTGAGTGTTTTAGTAAAGGATGTGTTTTTTTCCTTATTTCACTTTACATTCCACTGTATCATGTGTCTGGAGAGCTGATTCATAGGTTTTCTATGACCTATTTACATGTACGTTTGTGCCACCTAGTGGAATGTTGGTGTACAGGTTTTCATTCTTTGGAAAGCGGGAGGGGGTGGCTATTCCAATGTTGTCGTTCAGCGCAGCACTGGGGGACGGGGTTAAAGATTAACTCCTCCTGACCCCCACCAAGCATTAAATGCATTGAGGCTTTCACCGACCAGTACTATGGATCATAATCCCAGTGTGGTGTTCTAATCTAGTGGGAGCTGTTTGATGGCCCGCTGTGTGGACACTCCCCTGGGGGGGCACACAATTCATACCATCACCAGTTAATGTTACACCGCAACAGGAGTCCAGTTTAAATTGGTCTGATTTTCTGGCAATACCAGACTGTAAGATTTGTCTCTGTTCCCAGTTATACTGTGACTAGTGGGTTTTTGTCTATTCCCCTCCCCCCCCCCACCTCTAATTTCTATTTCTCTGGTATTTATTTGCAAAGTTTTTTTTACAGGAAGGATACATTGAGATTTCTCTTGTTTTTCAAGTAAGTCCTGGGTTCAAGAACATTGAAATGTTAGTTGTTATGGAAATACAAAGTAATAAATGCAAGATAATAAAATCAAAACACAAATACAGATTAACACAGAAAATAAATGCGGTTTGAGGATTTTTAGCCCGTACGCTGGCTTTCTAATACCACATTCGCTATTTCTCAAAGCCGTGTGAACCGTGCTTCACTATCCAAGCTGCAGAGTACTTACAGTATTTAGGTGGACTCTTCTTTATTTTAACCCCTTCACTTCCATATGATGGAGTATACTCTAAAGAAGTGGTCCCCAACCCTGGTCCTCAGGACTCCCTAACAGGCCAGGTTTAAGGATCACATTGGGTAAATGCAGACTGAATCCTGCAATCCCTGAGCAGCAAATCATATCACCTGTGCTGTGCTTCACATATCTGACGATCCTGACTGGTTAGTGCCATTATGTGCTTTTCCTTAGGGCAGCGGCATTGCTTGCTTCATAACTCACTACCTCATTTCGCACGCCAAGACCAAATGTGGAGGTGATGGCGTAAAGCGTTATTACACATTGGTCAATCTAAAACACAAACTGCTTCACCACTGCAAGGAGAGCTGGGGTTCTATGGACCACTGTATTTCCACTCTTTAAGTGCAGTGGTTGATACATATAATAATGATCTATTCTGAATCTGCTGAGTCTGCTAAAAATTAGGATATGTAATTTGTCTGGGTCCTACAATAAAACCTGACTTCAAATCATGTTTTTAAACATGAGGAGCACAAAACTGTCAAATGAGCTCAGCACACAGGGGTGACATGGCTGCAGTGAAGGGGTTAATCTTAATTTTTTAGGGAAGCTTGTTATTTTGGATCATGCTAATGTAGCAGGCATAAATCCACGTCTTGCTTGTAGTAAATTCTTTTAAGGATGAGTTCAGTGCCTGCGGTTTCTCCAGTGCGCCTGCTTTGGATTTCCTTTTAAGGATGCTGGCAAGTTAAGATTTGTGAGTTTCCTTGCCACCAGTAGGAGGCAGACTTTTATCAAAGACTGCAATGGCCTCCTCCTGGGCATGATATCATAGAACCTGTTTTGTAAATGAACCATGCTATTATGTTTATTTTAAATTCCTCCTGTGCATGCAGGCATAGATATCTACAGCAAACATGTGATGGGGATGACTAGCTCATTTCATACAATTTCCTGTGTGCAACCACATTTATCACATACAGGCAGAGTAAGTGGTGTTTTTTTGTTCCTGTAACTGAGAATACAATAAATACTGCGAGACCACAACCATATATAAGAAAAATGGCATCTGCGGTTATTTCCATTATACCGTGTGACACAAAACACAATTAGAGGCTTTGGTTTCTATTAATGGTCATTAAGGGAGGCGGCACACGAGCATACTGTACTGCGTCCGTTACGGATGCAATTTTTGACTGAGATATTGTGAGTACTGCATAAAGTGCGTCCGTAACGTCTGTCTCCACACCCTAGAAAATACATGGCGGTGTTGTTTCTGCGTCCGTTTAGCTTTTTCACGTTGCTGTTTTCGCATCCGTAGCTATATGCGTCGCCCTTCTGTGAAAAAGCGCACAGGTGCTTCGTGTGGTGGGTTTCAGTGACTCCTTTTTAAAGCTACAACGGATGTCAAACAGTACGGTCAGACGGACGCAAAATGTTTGCTAGTGTGCTGCCAGCCTAAGAGAGTAAGCTCACCCACCAAACGTCAAGGCAACTCTAGTGAGGGTGAGTCCTTTCCAAAAATGAAGCCACAGGCTGCTGTATAGCGAACCATAACTTGCTCATGCTGCTTTTCAGTCATGTGGTAGACTGGTGGGCTTTTATTAATGCCCCCCCAAATCCGCCTTGGGATCAAAAAACAAAGACACGGAGCAGAACATGCTGCAATGATGACCTGGCTGGAGGTACAATAAAACATACATAGTACAGGAGGGGTGGGGTCGCGCCTATTACCCGATGGGTGGCTGCAACCACCAAATGCATCCAGCCCAGCAACCTGTATAAAACATAAGAAAAATGTCCTCTGCGCTTATTCTCATTATACCGTGTGAAACAAATACATATTGTTTCTGGGAGGGCATAAATAAAAGCCCACCAGTCTACCTCATGACTGAAAAGCAGCATGAGCAGTGATGGTTGGCTACAAAGCAGCCTGTGGCTTCATTTTTGGGTAGGCTCACCCTCACTAGAGGTGCCGTGACGTTTGGCGGGTGAACTTACGCTCTTAATGGCCATTAATAGAAACCAAAACCACTAATTGTGTTTAGTTTCACACGGTGTAATGGGAATAAGCGCAGATGACCTTTTAGTTTTATACATGTTGCTTGGCTGGATACAATTGGTGGTTGCAGCCACCCCATCGGGCATAGGCGCAACCCCGCCCCTCCTGTACTATATATAACATACACCTCGGTTTGTTCCCAAGGGGTATACATGTCAGACAGGATCCAATTAAAGGGATTTTCCAGGCACTCTGGCCAGTCCTGCTTATCATATGGTTTTGGAATCTTTCTACTCTGTCCTGTCTGTATTGGACGTCGGCCCAATCTAACCTGATAGGGTTGTAGTCATCCTGCCGTCATCCTGGAAATCTTAATACAGGGTTGTGGAAATTTTTTAAAACCTCTATTTGTCCAATGGATTAAAATGGTAGCCCAATCTACTTGACTTGATAAGCCATTTTGTTGAAATTCTATTTCTTTAGGTCTTTATTCTTAACCACAAACACACAGGTATTTAGTTTTAAACAGAATACGTCTTACTGCAGTTTACTCACATGCCTATAATAGAGATAACCGTAATGTGTATGTTTGAAACAGCACACGTGATGTGTATCACACCGCTCCACCGCAATAACACTCCAATACAATTATGCTGTTTATTTGATTTCTATGCTTTTTATTAAAATTATATCAAAATACAGTATATTAAAATTTAAGTTCTAGTACAGTTTATATATTTTAATAACGTAAATACAGAAAAATATTTTAACCCCTTGAATGCAGATGTCATGTGGGGGGATGTCCTCATGTGTCCCTGCTGTATGCGGAGGACGTTCCCCACATGTCACTGCTTTATAGCCCCCTCCTGCCCAATACTCACCTGTCTGTGGTCCCACGCAGGTCTGACTTCCTTGAAGTCAGACCTGTGGATTTATACCCTTTCCGGCACACTGACATCATCGCTTTGGGCGCAGTGATGTCACTTTCAGGCACACACTCCTCCTGCCTACAGGAGGAGTGCCTGAATGGGAGGTGGGGTCCTTTTGGATCCCCATTGCCGAGAGGCATCACTGGAAAGGTCACCCTGACCTTTCCAGAAATGCCTCTTTAATCCCTTAGGTGCCAGGCCATGATCAAGCACCAACTGGCACTGGATCGTGGCTCATTTCCGGTGGGTGCTGCCATCTTAGATGTCAGCCCCACCTTTTTGGGTCTCCCCTCATCAACGGACGTCGTCGCGTACGGCACAATGTCTGTTACAGAGTTAAACCCTAGCTGCCCAGGGACTTCCTATGGAAATTCCTATGGTGGGGGGTCCGAAGCGCCCCCCCCCGTATCTCTCGATCGGTGGCAGCTTAGAGGGTCATGTTTTGTATCATAGGAAAGGCCACCAGAGCATGGCCTTTCCAATGATTCCAAACATGACCAGGTGAAGTGTAAAACTAAGAATATTATTTTATTTATTTTTTTAACTAAAATCGTGTATTTTCTCAGAAAAATACAGTAACAGGTACCCATTTCTAATTTTTTAGCACGTGTACCCCATAGAATATATATCCTTAAAGGCTTGGATAATAAGGCTGTCAGACGAGCGCACTCTACATGCGTGCAGAATAGACAGACATCCTGACAGAAGATACTGTAGACCCCACACGGTCCGTTTTTCTTGACGGATGTAGGAAGAAAAGGGACCTATGGCAAACAAAATTAAAATAAAAATTGTGTTATATGAAAAGCCATTTTGTGCGTCAAGGTGCTGGACGTCGCAAATGCGGTCCGTCTGACTTTGTTCCATCACACACTACGCTACGCGGACGTGGCGCACTCTGCGTGTCTGATCTAGCGGTTTTACGTTCTTGCCCAACTTGCGTCCGTTTGCTACGTGCATTGTGTGCGGACACACTTAGTGTGTGGGTCTCTTGCTCATGATTCTATGCTACGATGGACGTTAAGGCTGGTGTCAGACGAGCGTAGTGTACACGTCCGTTAGGGTTGCACCGATACCGATACTAGTATCGGTGCCAATACCGGGTACTTCAGGAGTACTTGGTACTCGTGCAGTACCCCCCCGATATTTTTCCCGATACCGGAAGCCGGCTTGCCGGCATCAGAGGGGCTGGGGCGGCTGTTCGAATGCTCTATCGGCATTCGGACAGGCCCTGCAGCTGCTCTCCGCGATACTTGCCTTCCTGGGCGACGCCGGGAAAATCTTCGCATTGCGCTCGTTGGAAGGACCCCAGCCGCGACCACGTGGGACCATGTGATCGCGGCTGGGGTCCTTCCAACGAGCGCACGCGCAGAAGCTTTCCCGGCTTCGCCCAGGAAGGTAAGTATGAAACAATGCGGTGAGCAGCTGCAGGCACCTGGAGCTCTCCGCGATACTTGCCTTCCTGGGCGACGCCGGGAAAGTTTCCCCGCGTGCGCTCGTTGGAAGGGACCCCAGCTGCGATCACGTGGTCGCGGCTGGGGTCCTTGCAACGCGCGAAGACTTTCCCGGCGTCGCCCAGGAAGGTATCGCGTAGAGTGCGGGGGGGATCCATGAGCTGGGGCATATCCCATGAGCTGGGGGCATTTTTATATGAGGTCTGTTCTTATTTGAAAGCATCACATGACATAAAAGTATCGGTACTCGGTATCGGTGAGTACTTGAAGAAAAGTATCGTACTCTGTCTTAAAGTGGTATCGGTGCATCCCTAACGTCTGTGATTGCGCCTAAAAGTATGTACGTGATAGCATGACAGCCCATCGGAGCCCGACGCACTGAACTGCGGACACACAACTGCCGCGGCCCATGGACGCAAGGCAGGCAAGAACGTACAACCCCCTAGAACGGCCACACAAAGTGCGCTGCGTCCGCAACGTCTGCATAGCTTTGTGTGTGAGTGGAATGTTTTCAGACGGACTGCATTTATACGTTCAGCATTTTTCACGAACAAAATGATTTTGCTTTTTATTTTATTTTCCCGCCTACATCCGTCAAAATATACGTCAGTGAATAAAACAGACTGTGTGGCCACTACTGCGTCTTCCGTACTGACGTACGTCTGTGTGCACGGACGTACAGTCCGTAGAAATCATGCTCGTCTGACCCTAGCCTAAACTGTGCGGCAACACGGACGTGATCACTGCATTTGTCTGACACGGGCCTAAAATGTGAGCACTTTACTTCACACGCTGTAGATGATCGAAATTTTAATTCACTTTTTTAAAAAAAAATTGTTATAGCATTCTGACAGGATATGACTTATACTGTACATATAATGATATTATCTACCTAAAAAAGATATATAATTTGACTGGTTCGTACAATAAGGCTGGGGTCAGATGAGTGCAGTGTTCACGTCTGTGTTGCCACACATTTTAACGTCCGTGGTAGCCTACAATTATGAGAGACCCACAGACCCACACACAAAGTACTTCCGCACAGATGTACGGACGCAAGTTAGGCAAGAACGTAAAACCGCTAGAACGGACGTGTGGAGTGCGCCACGTCCGCATAGCTTTGTGTGTGAGTGATGGAACGTAGTCAGATGGGACTGCATTTTTGACGTCCATCATTTTGACAGGCAAACTGCTTTTAATTTATTTTCCATCTACATCAGTCGCAAAAACGGACTGTGTGGCCACTACCTTGTCGGTCAGAAAGTACGTCCGTTGTGCACGGACACAGTCTGCACAGAATGCGCTCGTCTGACCCTAGCCTAAACGTGACTTCAAATTGCGTTTAAACCATAATGGGCACAAATCTGCCAAAATGAGCTCCGCACACAAAGGTGAAATGGCTAAGCAGTGAAGGGGTTAAATATATAAATTGGTGCAGTGGCATTGTTGCCCTTATAAAGGAGGGGGTGCTCCTGCTTTTAGAACAAAAAAGAAATGCATATATTTCAGATTCTGGCCTTTCCAACAATACCTCCAATTGTCCTTGTTGGGACATACGGATTCAGAGGTGCAGGGATCCAAATGACCCCTGCCACTCAGGGGAAATCACCATTTGTGATGTTGCGCAATGATGCCTGGGGGCTAGGGCTATGCAATATGGACAAAATAATCATATTGCAATTTTTTTTTATATTTTTTTATTTGCGATCAGCACATGGATATACTGCCCCCGCCCGCACATGGATATGCTGCCCCCGCCTCGCACATGGATATGCTGCCCCCGCCTCGCACATGGCTATGCTGCCCCCGCCTCGCACATGGCTATGCTGCCCCCGCCTCGCACATGGCTATGCTGCCCCCGCCTCGCACATGGCTATGCTGCCCCCGCCTCGCACATGGCTATGCTGCCCCCGCCTCGCACATGGCTATGCTGCCCCCGCCTCGCACATGGCTATACTGCCCCCGCACACCTCTTTGCGCCGTGTGTTCGGCTCCCTGTGAGCTTCCGGCGGCATTATTATTATTCTTTATTTATAAAGCGCCAGCATATTCCGCAGCGCTGTACAATAGGCACAGTATAGACAGGGTTACAATACAATACAATGAACAACATTTGACAAACCGTACAGGAGGAGATGAGGGCCCTATTCCCGTAGGAACTCACAATCTAGGAGGGTTGGGGTTGGAAACAGAGGACTGCAAGGTGAGAGTGATGGTTGCGTCAGTGAGTTGGGTGGTAGGCTTCCCTAAATAGGAACGTTTTAAGGGAGCGTTTGAAGGAAGAGAAATTAGGGGAAGTCTGACTGTACGAGGGAGAGCGTTCCAGAGAGTGGGGGCTGCGCGTGAGAAATCCTGCAGTCTATCATGGGAAGAGGTGATGCGGGGAGAAGCTAGGCGCAGGTTGCTGTTTGACCTTTAGGGAGCGGGCCGGGGTGTATTTGGTGATTAGTGAGGACAGGTAGTGGGGAGCTGAGTTAGTAAGGGTTTTGTAGGTAAGGATTTTGAACTTAATTCTGCAGTGGATGGGGAGCCAGTGAAGGGACTCGCAGAGGGGAGCGGCAGAGACAGAGCGGCGGGTGAGGTGGATTAGCCTGGCGGAGGCGTTCAGGATGGATTGTAGGGGGAAGAGGCGGGACAGAGGGAGACCAGATAAGAGATTATTGCAATAGTCGAGTCGGGAGATTACCAGGGCGTGTATGAGTTGTTTTGTGGTGACAGCGGTAAGAAATGGCCGAATTCTGGAAATATTACGCAGTTGGTATCGGCAGGAGGAGGAAAGAAACGATGTGGGGGATGAAGGAAAGGGCAGAGTCAAGTGTAACTCCAAGGCAGCGAATTTGGTTTGATGGGGAGATGGTGATACCCTCCACCGTGATAGAGAAGTCAGGAGGTGGGGAGGCATTGGAGGGAGGAATAAGTAGGAGCTCAGTCTTTGACATGTTGATCTTTAGGTGGTGGGAGGCCATCCAGGAGGAGATGCCAGATAAGCAGTCACTGACTTTGGAAAGGACAGGGAGAGAGAGATCAGGGGTAGAGAGGTAGATCTGAGTGTCATCAGTGTAGAGGTGGTAATTAAAGCCAAAGCTGTTGATGATTTTGCCCAGGGAGGAGGTGTAGATGGAAAAGAGCAGAGGACCAAGGACAGAGCCTTGAGGTACACCAACAGATAGAGGCAATGACGAGGAGGAGTTACCAGCAAAGGACACACAGAAGGACCTGTTGGATAAATAGTCAACCCAAGCGAGTGCAGTCTCACCGAGACCCAGAGTTGAGGGTCTGTAGAAGGAGGGGGTGGTCAACAGTGTCAAAAGCAGCCGAGAGGTCAAGCAGGATGAGAATAGAATAGTGGCCGTGTTTTTTTAGCAGTTAGGAGGTCGTTGGTGACTTTGGCAGTTTCAGTTGAGTGTAGGGGATGGAAGCCAGATTGCAGGGGGTCAAGTAGGGAATTGGAGGACAGGAAGAGGGAGAGGCGGTTGAAGACTAGTTTTTCTAAGAGCTTTGATGTGAAGGGAAGCAGGGATACAGGGCGGTAGTTGGATGGAGAGTTGGGATCGAGGGATGGTTTCTTTAGTAAAGGGGTAACTAGCGCGTGTTTGAAGGCGGATGGAAAGGAGCCAGTGGAGAGAGAGAGGTTGAAGATGTGTGTGTGTGAGAGCAGGGGTGAGGGAGGAGAGGGGAGGAATTAGATGTGAGGGAATGGGGTCGAGCGGGCACGTGGTGAGATGTGAGGAGGACAATAAGGAATTGACTTCCTCCTCAGTGGCTGGGAGGAAGCGGCAGAGGGTAGCCGAGGGGGGCTTGTGGAGGTGGCAGATAACTATCTTGTGTTGGGATGTTGCTTCTGATAGTTAGTTTTACTGAGGAAGTAGTCTGCCAGGTCTTGACCGCTGAGGGGGGAGGTGCAGGTGGGTAGAGGAGGGTGTTGAAGGTGGACCAGAGCCGTTTAGGGTTGGAGGACAGTGTAGATATAAGAGATGAGAAGGATTGTTTGGCCAAGTGGAGTGCAGAGGTGAATGACCGCAGAATAAACTTGAAGTGAACAAAATCAGCTTCAGAGCGGGATTTCCTCCAGGCACGCTCTGCAGTGCGGGAGCATCTTTGCAGGTAGCGTGTCTGGAGGGTGTGCCAGGGCTGAAGCTGGCGGCGTGGGGCCTTACAGAGTCGAAGAGGAGCAAGAGTGTCTAGTGCAGAGATAAGAGTAGTGTTGCATGGAGCTTGGGCACTCGCCTGGGGGAACCACGTGACGAGCCGCGAGAACGTAGCTGTACACGTGGTTCCCCCTGCGAGCGCCCAAAGCTCCATGCCGCTGGAAGCTAAAATCGCAGCCTTATGCGGTTTAGAAATCGCATGTGCTTAAATCGCGTTTTTTTTTTGCAATTGCGATTTAAGGCTAACGCATTTTTCACGTTGTCTGTGAAAAAGTGCTTTCAAACGAATTGACGTATTTTTTCATGGAATACGCGATAGCGGTCATACGATGCGCATTTACGTCCGTGATTTTGTACGGATCACCAATAAAACACTTTTTGCGTCTGTACGTTATGTTGGCCGGACATTAGCAGCGTCTGACGTCTCCTAATCACGCACACACGCCGCTAGCGGATGCAGCGCACTCTGTACGTCAGTACTAGCGGTATCACGTTCTCGAAAGAATGCGTTTGTTTGCCACTTGCGTTGCGCAGCCGCACTTTTGTGCGGCCGTTCTTCGTATGCTGCCCGGCATTGGACGTCATTTTCTGCTAGCACGGCCGTGATTTAGTGCTGCTAAACGCACGTTAATACTGCGTTAGTCTGACCCTAGCCTAATTGCACAGCCCTACTGGGGGCTGACCTGTCAGCCATCAGCCTGCCGTGCCTGAAGCTCCAGCTTAGAGCCAGATCGGCACCGAGCAGGGATAAAACAGGACGGTGTGGAGCGTCCTCCGCAGTGGGGAGAGAATCACCAGGATGCTCCACACATGCAGTGGTGGAGTCTTCAGGATACCAGAAGCACTTGGTGCTCACCACAGACTTGCTGAGCAGCCAAGACTCCAGTACCTGCTCAGAAACCCTGCTGCTTGACCACAGCAGGGCTAAATGGTTGTGTTTTTTTTTATTTTTATTTTGTTACACCTGCCTGGAACTGACAGTCCTGGAAGTCTGATTTGCCCATCCCTGTTAATAGGCAACTGAACACAGATGAATGTCGTCTTTAGGCTGTTTCTTGATCTTCAGGGGAAAAAAATTATAATCTTATTCTTTTCTTTTTTTAGTTGGCCTTTTGTACATTCTGATTTCAGACTTCTTAAAATACTCTTTAATACTCTGTAATTTCTTTATAGGAGCATTGGTTCTCCGTCCTGCTAATTTCTAATGGGCCTGTAGGTTTGTTCTGTCAGGCAGCGTGGTGCTCCATGCATTCAGCAAATGGGAACGCGGAGGTCTTTTTATTATAGGGGGTGGGTATTGCTGGTGCAGTTCTCAGTAATGAATCGCACAATGCCCTCTGCAGATCATCATGTCGATTAGAAACCATGGATCCTCCTGGTGGGTGTTTTGATGCATTTTTCTTTGTCTAGGCCATAAGCATTGAATTTTCTTTCTATATATTCAGGAAGGCATAAAAGGGAATTGTCGCACAGGAAACATCTGTGTTAGCTGATGATTAGTGTGTGTATATCAGCTGTGGAAACGCTTCCTGAATTGCAGCATTTTCCTTTCTCAGAAGATGCAGGAGGCAGGCGTGGTGGTGATACACCCTCACACCGATCACTAAGTGCTGGAGCTCAGCAACACGCTGTGACAGGTGAGTGTAGCAGTGGCCACACTTTACAAACACGTTGACTACACACTGCAGACCACACGTTGGGCATCTGTTTGTCATATAGACAAGTGCGTGAGCATATTTTAGATTCTTTTTTTTTATAGGAATAAGATCTATGAATGTTTTGCTTCCCCCCCCCCCCCCGTTTTGTAATCATTTTAACTGCATAGGTATATATTACTAGGCATTTATTGGCCATTACAATTATTTACCACATTGCGATTGTTGTGTATGTAAAAGGTATGGACACGTTAGGGATAGTGTGTTTTCTCCTTTTTGTTTGTGATTGACAAGTACATACCAGTCTTGGGACTTCAGGTTTTAAGAACCAGGCAAAATGTAGTGACTATTATTCCACACAAATGCAAGTATAGTAAATATAAAAGTGTTGATGGGCATTTGCAGTAACAAACGCCTAACGTTTAGCTGATTTAATGTAAGCCCCATCGCCCTGTAAATTAATGAATGATCATCTATGGCAGCAAAAGGCTTATTCCCTAAATGTCAAAGTCTTCGTGTAAACTGATTTTGTACAATTGTTGAATTTCTTCCAAACCTTTGGTCGTTTCACAAATGAAGAGTGCAAAACTGATCTGAACTTCAGATCGATGCCAGGGGAGCATTGTGTCCATCCTACATTGCTCATGCTAGAGCAGCATTAGGCTGGCCGTTCACTGGGTCTGTACTTGTGTGGTGGTGTGATCCTCTATTGCCTGAACTCGCACGACCAGTCCTATAACCTGGAGGTTAATCGGCCCTTTTCCACTGCATCTGACTTCCATCGGATGACTTCAGGCTTTTTTTTTTTTTTTTTTTCCCCTGCTTCGACTGGTCTGAAACTCCATTTCAGCACCAAGGACAAGTGTTTTTTTTTGGTTTTTTTTTTCCCCTCCTTCCTGGGTTTTGTTTCTCATCATTCGGTGGCCTGTCCAGCAGGCCTGGGTCATCCAGACGCTTCCAGTTGATGACCTTGATCGGTCGACTTTGTATGGAGGCAGACGACTAAGTCTATTGTCCGACTACAGTTCCAGTGGACGGGTAGCTTTACAGTGGACCCCCCACCCCCACATTCCACCTCATTGCCCATTCAACAGCTGTGGAGCTAATTCAGTCACCAAATGCAGATCCATAAAGAACATTTGTGGACTAACAAATTATCCCGGTGTTTCTTTTTCAAAAAGTGTTCCTCTGGTCCTCTATATTATAAATATGTAAGTCTGTATATTATGTATGCCTAATAGTCAATGAACCTCTGTAAAATGGTGTTTAAACGTGTATAGGACCTATCGTCTTAGCAGAATGGCCAAAATTTGCAATTTCACGTCTGACCTAAATAGAGTACTTTGTAACTGTAATATACACAATGGAACAATTGGCTCTATGCAGAGTTTCACAAATCCTTCTTTAAAGCATCAACATAGTCCGCAGCACTTTAAAATAGGTAGAGCAATGCAAATAAGATTGACAGACTGAGAATGGGAAAGTGGCCCAAGAGCTTAGAGTGAGACGTAAAGGGATGCATGGGGGCTGTGTGGAGATGGATCAGGAAAGATGCAATGGGGGCATTATGGATTGATCAATCTCAAAGTACTGACCTAGTGTTTTTTTTTTTTTTCTTTCTAGAAGTTCTATTAACCTGCTGAATGGAATGCAAAGTATCCTTGTCTAATGGAACTAAATTATTCCCTGATTACCATGATATGCCCTCATTTTTGCTGGGGGTTTTTCTTGCTGCTTCTTATCCATACTCATTCTACAAAGCCACTTCAGAGAAGCACAATCGTGAATTGGCATCCTCTAAGCCAGGGCTCAGCAATTTTGGCCTAACAGATGTATTGGAACTACAAGTCCCATGATTCTCAGCTACTAATTAGGTTGATTGAGCCACATGGAAAATACAGTTCCAAAATATCTTTTGGGTAAAGGATGAGGTCTTGTGCTGTAAGCAGTCGATGTGCAGACTGTATAATAAGAGGAAAGCACAGCTATAGCACTGATCATGAAGCCTTCACCCTATACAGGCAAGGCCACGCTTCCACAACATTCCAGAACTGAACTTGCAATGTATTGGTCCTCACAGCTCTGTGACAGCTTCTGTACAGGGAAGGGCCAGAGAGATTTGTCAATTTTTTTTTTCTCCCCCCTTTAACCAACAAAACCATTAAATCCAATCCCTTCCTTTTTATCATTGCATATAAAATATTAGACAGTGCTGAGAACTCGGGCACAATACATTACTTTTAAATAAGCTGTAACCACCTGTGTTCAACCCTCTGACCCCCCCCCCCCTCCTCTCTTCAAAATGCAATGCCGTGCTGACATTTTTCGGGCCTGGGTGGACCTTGAAGGAGGTTAGACCTCTGCTTTTGAATAGCTGTCAGACATGGGGAAGTTAAGCAGCTGTGTCGTCATGATGGCAACAATGATCCTTTTAACCCTTGCATGACCCTAAAACGGGTAGGGGCACGTTTTATTCACAGCATAGAAACGTAGAGATAAGTTCGGCAAAGTATAGCATGGTGACAGCTCTCGCATTCAGACTGATAGTAGAAATCAGGCTATGTAAGAATAAACACACTTGAATCCATGCACTCCTTACATGTGTGAACAAGAAAATAAAGATTGTTGAATGATGGATGGTGAGGAGGAAGTTTCCATAGGCATGGCAGGAGAGCTCCCGTCCTTATTCGCTTGTGTGGGTTTGTGCTCTTAAAGACAGGAAATTGATACATTTTCCAGTTGAGGTGCCCAGCCAGCCAGCAGTCCTAGCCTTTATTGTGATTATCTCGATCTCTCTGTATAACTCGTACAGTACTTGTAGGCCTGTCTATAAAACATGCATGTCAAGCTGTCGCTTCTGAGTTATAGCATGTCAGACTGATGCTTTGTGCCAGAATACATGTAAACTATAAAGATTCCTCCAGCACCGCATTTCGGAGAAACATTGTAAATACGTGGGTGTAATATGAGCCTCTGGGCTTTGCTCAGACTGTCAGAATACTTCACATGCCTGGAATGAGTAAGGTGGGCTGAGAGGCTGTGACCGCTTCAGTCTTCATACACCGATCTTTAACCCTGAATGTATAGCTTTAGGGTAAATCAGAGAAAGGTAAAAAAACAGGAGAATTGGCAGGAGAAGAGCACAAAGTCACCGCACGTTCGGTGACTTTTCGTTCCCTGCACTTTGGGGTGATTCGGTGATCCTATTTCTCCGACCCTGCGGTGTATTCAGCAAGCGCCGCAGGGCCCCTGTAGTGCAGGGAAAACCCGCCGAACGCTCACTGAAACCCACAGAAAACAGCTGGATTAACCCCGCCGAACATGCCAGAGAAACCGGACTAGCCACTGATCACAGCGCAGAGCAGCCGCTGGAAAAACCCGACACACAGACTAACGAGTGGGGGAAAAAAAACTGTACGCTTGAATGTTTGAAAAGACGGTTTGTAAAAAAAACTACTGAACGAAAATGCCTGGAATTTACATATAAGATGCTATGAATGGTAATTAAAAGGGCTGTTACCGTAAAAAAAGACGCTTTTAAAAAAAATTTCCCCAAAAAATGCCTACAGATCCAAAAAAAGTCTATAAAGACTTTTTACTGCAGGATACAATAGTAAACGGTTTATTAGATATTGAATTAAAATGGGATTATTGAATTAAAACAGTAATATTTTTACATTGAAGCCTATGGGAATTGCCTGAATAAACCTGTCGAATGAAAACACCAAACAGCAGGGCATTTCAGCAACTTTTCCCTGGTGTTTGGTGTTCTCTGAATAGACGAAGCATTGCTTCTCTCTGAACAGGCACTGTATGTGCAGGAAATTTGCCAACATTTGATGAACTGCCTGCTCTCTGAATAGCCAAATGGCCAGGAAAGGTAACCGTACGCTGAATTCCACTGTTCGGAATTGTGCCAGAAAGGTAACCGATCTCTTTGAGTAACCCCCATAGAATCTAGGTTTTAGACCAAATAGCCGGTTTTGGAAAGTGAGATAAATGGGAGAATTTTTCTGGTTTGGCTATTTTGACCTAGAAATTTCACTTCTCCAGTCATTCTCCTGACTTTCACCTTTTTTTGAATAGACCGGATAGCATTTATTTGGAAAAAATTACTTAAATAAAAGAATCCCGTGCAGACCATCCATTTTCTACAACTAATGGTCTTTTAGTGTATCAGTTTTAAAATGCTTTTTATAGGTGCTGGATTAAAGATTTTATTCGCTTACTGTGAATGTTCATCTTTCATGGCAAAGTGCTCACGCAGTGCCCAGACCAGGAAGTGTTTTGACTTAGTCTGGTAAAAGAAGCATTTTTGCAATTTGTATGTGTAATATCTATATAATATTTCCAAATAATCCTTGGCGTCAGATGAGTGCAGTTATCTGTCCATGTTGCCGCACAGTTTAACGTCCGTCGTAGCAGAATCATGAGAAATAGAGACCCACACACTAAGTATGTGCGCACCGAACTGCGCACGCACATGGCAAACGGACGCAAGATGGGCAAGAATGAAAAAACGCTAGACGGACGCGCAGAGTGCGTCACGTCCGCGTAGCGTTCAGTGAGCGTGAGATGTCAGACACAGCGCATTTGCAACGTCCAGCACCTTGGCGCACAAAATGCCTTTTCATATCCTTTTCAAATTTTTATCATTCAGATTTTATTTGCCCGAATTTTTTTTTTCTTTGTCCGTCAACAAAAACGGACCGTGGTGCCTACAGTGTCTTCAGTCAGTACTTCCGTCCGTTGTGCACGCACACAGAGTGCGCTCAAACTGTGTTCATCTGACATTCGCCTTAGAGTTGATGTTACTTATTCAGTTGGCTTCAGGATGCTGCAGCCTTGATGTGGTTTGTAGAATATAATTGGGGTAAAATAACTATTAAGACAATTGTAAGTCAAAGCTTTATTTGCCCACCTTTTTTTCAACAGGTGTCATCCTACTGGTGTACCTCCACAATGAACCGGTTATCCAATAGGTGTTTGTTATTTGAAATTCTAGATAAAACCCTCCCTATTGGCCAATAATGCCACATGATTACTTCAGTAGAACAGAGCGCTCAGATGATTAACCCCCAACACAGGCAGGGGATTGAGGCTCACTAGATTGTCTCCAATGGAAGCACAATTGGCTTTTGAGGACCCAATCCTACAGAAAAAGCAGTGTTGCGCCCATGCCCACCGGGGCAGCTGCAACAACCATGAGTAATAACAACCCAGTTCATGTATAAAATATAACAAGGAATGGTGTCTTCGGCGCTCATTTTGATATAGCTCCATGTGAAACAAAACAGGTTTTGATTTACTTGAATGGCCATTGAAGTGTAAGCTCACCTGCTGCGTCAAGGCACCTCTAGTATGGGCAGTCCTACCTAATGTAACCAGAAGCCACTCCTGAGCAACTGCAAGCTCTCATGCTGCTTCTCAGCTAAGAGGCAGAAAGGTGGGTTTTTATTTATACACTCATACTTCCACTTTAGGGTTAAAAATGAAAACTATAAGGGTTATTCAAAGAGATCCGAATGGCTGGAGAAAGGTAAATCAGCTCTCTGTTACCTTTCTTGGCCATTCGGCATCCAGAGAGCAGGCAATACGCCAAATCCTGGCGAATTGCCTGCACATTCGGTGCCTGTTTGAGGGCAGTGAAAATCCCCATAAGAAAGCACTGCCTCAGCTATTCAGAGAACACAAACCAGCAGTGAAAGGTTCCCGAAATGCCCTGCCATTCGGTGGTTTCATTCGACAGGTTTATTCAGGAGAATCCCATAGTCTTAAATGTTTAAAAATATTCCCGTTTTAATCCAATATCTAATAAACCATTCATTATAAAATTCTGCAGTAAACAGTCTCTTTATAGTTTTTTTTCATTTTTTATTATATGATATTTTAAGCATTTTTCTGGATTTTTTTTTTTTTTTTTTTAATTTTCTGTAACTGCCCTTTTTATTATCATTCATTGGATCTTATATGTAAATTCCAGACATTTTCGCTCAGTAGTTTCTTTGCAAACAGTGTTTCACTTTTCAAACATTCATGCAAACGGTTTTGCTAATTTATTCACTGCTTTCGTCTGCGGTGTCGGCTTTTTCCAGCGGCTGCGCTGCATGTGATCAGCTCCTGCTCGAGTTTTTCCGGCGTCTTCATCCAGATGCTTTTGCGGGTTTCGGCGAGCATTACGCCAGGTTTTTGCGGTGACTTTTCGTTGGGTTTGCGGCAGCTTTCCCCTGCACTTCGGCCCTGTGGTGCTTGCTGAATACACCGCAGGGTCGCCGAAATGGGATCGGCAAATCGCACCGAATTGAGAACGAAAAGTCACCGAACATGCGGTGATTTTTCGATTTCTTTCAAAAACCCTGATGGAAAAGGTACAACAGCAAAAAAAAACACAATCCTGGTCAGGACGGTTTGAGGGCTTTCTAGGTGTGGGAAGACAGTTGGGTCACAATTCCCATTCACATTACATTATAGTGGCTAGAGTGTCCCTTTTTTTAAGGGACCCAAATTTCAGTGCATACGGATTCAAATGCATGAGTGGCTGGGGCTTGTTCCCTTCTCTTGTTTTGACACTTTCTAATGAATGTTAAGCTGCCTGCATAGGAAGAGATTAGTGTGGCTTGGCATCTTTTTTTTTTTCTTTTCTAAACTCCCAAGTGCATCTGACATCTCCTAATAGAGCAACCTGTTTAGAGATCCCATTACGGGCAGATCCCCCAAGTATGGGGTGTTAAAGGATAAGCGAGGGAGAGGTTGGTACGCAAGTTACCGCAGGGTACCATTTCCAGGGGAGGGGGCGTAACCCCAAGACAAACTCGTTAGTAGAGCAAAAAGGGTGTTAAAGGATACTCTGTTTAAAAATGGTCCTTTTTTTTTTTTTTTTGCCCTTCAATAATTGGGCAGATTCTGCTGATAGCGTCTGCCCAATGATTTTTTTAATTGGCTGGTTTATACTCACATTTTATCCTTCACTGCTCTGCTTCGGCTCAGGGACAGTAGTTGCGCTTCTACTCAAACTCACTACCGCAATTTGGGGTCAGTGACGTTGGCAGTGTGTGCTCACTCGGTGCTGATATCACTGGTGCCCAGCAAATGAGAAATTGAAAAATTCTCAGCTGCTGTTGACACTGGGTGGGGGTGGAGGAAACTCCTCCACTTCGCTCAGTGTCTTCTGCCAGATCAGTTGAATCGAGAGGGGCAGCACTTTTTAACTGTAAAGTGGTTGGAATGAGTAGTGTCCCATTATTTGGCGAAATCTCTCCAGACATTCTTAAATGCATAGAGGACTCCAGGTATAGTCAATAAAATACAATACTATCCTTACCCTATGCGGCTGGCACAGATAAATTCTGTATTTTAGATTCACATGAATTTTAAAGGAAAAGAACATGTGTTGTGCAGATATTATTATTATTATTATTTCTTTATTTATAAAGCGCTAGCATATTCCGCAGCGCTGTACAATAAGCACAGTATAGACAGGGTTACAATACATTGAACAACATTTGACAAACATTACAGGAGGAGATGAGGGCCCTATTTCCGTAGGAACTCACAATCTGGGAGGGTTGGGGTTGGAAACAGGAGGAGAGGACTGTAAGGTGAGAGTGATTGATGGTTGCGTCAGTGAGTTGGGTGGTAGGCTTCCCTAAATAGGAATGTTTTAAGGGAGCGTTTGAAGGAAGAGAAGTTAGGGGAAAGTCTGACAGTACGAGGGAGAGCGTTCCAGAGAGTGGGGGTCAGAGGTAACAGTTACTGGAGGCCCTATTCCTGCATCGGGAAACTGACCTCAGCCTGGTGTGGCAGACTTGCTTGGGTTCGTGCGATATGTCATTATTCTGTTGTCTATTATTTTTTTTATATTTTTTTGTGGAAGATGTGTCTTTGACCGTTTATAATCGTTCAGTATTTTGCCACCCCTCCCCCCTTCTAGATGTATTGCTGAAATGAATCGCAAATTGACATGAATTATGGCTTTTATTCGATAAAGCAAAAGGCAGGCATGGGAATAATGGCTTACTAGTTTGGTGTAACTTGCTGCGTATGGAACACGTTTCATTGTGTGTGTGTGTGTGTGTGTGTGTGTGTGTGTGTGTATATATTTCTCATGGTGCTGATTTTTTTTTTTTTTTTTTTAAAAGCAAATGTGTTTTTGTGGATTACAAGAAAAGGAGATTTGTCCTGTTTAGAGCAGGTGAGCATCGAGGTAATGGTAGTATTGTATACATGCGGTACCAATGTTGATCATCATTAAAAACGTTCACTTTGACATTTGTTTTCCTGGGGTTTTTCGGACATGGTCAGGATGAGTAATGGTCTGTTGTCTTTTTATTCCAGCATATTCTTGCACTGTGATATCACATTTTTCATATTTCCTTTTCTGCTTTGTCCTGATGAGCTCTGATGCAGAGATTTGTGACTCTGCACGTGTGGGTGGCTGTCCTTTCTGCTCAACAATAGGTCCTTATTATCAGCTCTTGTTGTTTAAAGGACAAAAGCCCCAGCCTGCCCGCCCGCCTCCATTCAGCCTGCTCCTCATACAACACGGAGGGGCTGTCCCATAGGTGTGTATGTGTGATAAGAGGAGCCTAGCTGAGTGGCCTGGTTACAGGGTGTGTTCAGCTGAGAAGCAGGAAGCGGCTGCCTCTGACACAGGGCTCTCAGCCTGTGCTGGTTCAGGTGTGCTGGCACAGCATTGCTGAGGCCTCTCTTCCAGGAACTCTGCACTGGGCAGCATGAGTGCACTGAAGCTGAAAGAGCTGTCACAGTCAGACCTGTACCGCAGGAGAAAGGAGCGACCTGACAGCTTTGGATTCAATGGCATCCATGAAGGCAAACTGCTAGGGTGAGCACACATCAGTCCCACCACTTTGTTTACTTTTGTCTATCTGAACTTGATGATGTGCGCAGGACCTGTGTGAACGCTTGCGGGCCACATGGGGCGATGCGCTTCTCAATCAGAAAGTTTGGCAGGTAGCTTCTAACATCCAGCACACAGGACTTTACAAGCCAGAATTTTACCTCTTGGTCTGTAATCAAAATGTTGCCTAGCTCTTTAAAGTGGGTCAACGGCCTCAGGTTTTGACCGTTTCAAGGTGCGACCCCCTCCTTTCATATTCCATTTCCCAGCATTCTTCTCTAGCTTCTGTCAGCTGAGCATAAAGGGATTTTGTCTACTTGGGGGTCTGTGCTTTAAAGAAAAACCGTCATATATTTTTCCCCTTCTTTTAGAAATGGATTTGCTGTTTAGCCTGTACCATTTGGATAATGTGTGTGTGCATACTACAGGCCATTGATCTGCAAACTCCTGCCCCCCCCCCCCAATGTTGCTGAACTACAATTCCCTCGACTCAGTCCTTAATTCATTCAAGGATTTTTTGGGAATTGTAGTTCGGCAACATCGGGAAGGGGGGATTTTGGAGATCCCTGCTATTTATGTGTATAAAGATACATGCACCTTTTCCGTTCAGGTGTATTTGTTGCCTGCGTGCGCACACATGCTAAATGCCCCACATGTTGGTGTTAACATTCCAAACGCCCCACTATCTGCTGACCCTATTGCACCCCCCTGCATTGTAATCCTCCTTGCAAGTCCGATCCTGCTTGTCCTGTGTGTTTATAGGGAGTGCGTGCTGATTGAAGGGCTGCACACACTGGAATGTGGTAGAACTGCTTGTGACATCCTATGGGTGAGGGCTGCCCTTTTAATCAAAGCCTGCTCGTAAGATGTGCCTTGTAAAAGTGTGAATATCTGCCTGTTGGCCATACAGAGGTATACTGTAATTACCTGTAATGGTTAATTAGTGGTCACAGGATCTCTTCTATTTTGACCATATGTATTACATTTTGTATTGATCTATGGATACATTTTAATACATTTCAGTCATATTTTATGTATGTCTATTCTATTCTAAATCTAGGAATGTGTTTTTTTTTGTTTTTTTTGTGTGTTGTATTTTATAGGTGTGTAACATATGTTGTGTTTACATTCATAATTGCGTTATGTTGCAGACCTAGAACAATCAATAACCTATGTCGGTGGGATTTGATACAGTGGTTAAAGCTCCCCCACCACAGTTTTGTTTCTTAATCCTGCAGGGAACATACACTTTCAGCAGCAATAAAAATGCAGATTTTCAGTAAATGATTATGTGAAGTATTCCATAGGTGAAAGGAGACGCATGAATACCGGAAGCTGCACGCCCTCTACTTAATGTCAGTCTGCCACATGTTCGGAGGAAGCGATGCACGGCTTTACAGCAGGTTTCTCGTGTGAAATGTGAAAATAATGCACCTCAGGCTATGGATCAGTATGTTTTTAGGTCATTCATATATTGGGTTTATTTGCTAAACCAAAAATTGCCGGAACGAGGGAAGAATTAGAAAAAGAAAAACCATTGCACAGTTTTGGGCTAAAGGATAAACTTTAGAAAGGGGGTGTTGTAATATTGTGTAAATTTTTCCAGCTCTGCTATATTAGGTTAAAGATTGCAGTTCCCTTAATCCTTTTTAAAGGGCCAAAAAAATGAAATGTCCTTATTGTGTTTAAGTTGCTGATCTCTTACATGTGCTTTGTTTTTCTGTTGCTAAGAAAATATTTTACGGTCACTCGGTGCATCCATATAGTAGTAATTAGTTTTTTGTAAACTGCGCACCCCCCTCCATTATCTCTACCTCACTTGCACCTCAATGTGTGGCATTGACCATATAATAGTCTATTGGTCGATCACTGTCACAACTTGTTGTATTGTGTGGGATGTATTCAAAGGTACTCACCGGGGGTAGGGTAGATTAGAAGTCTTTTAAGCTCTATGCCTGTTATCATTCACCTGTCATCTTTTATCTCCGACTGGAGAACAGTACTCTCCTGCAGCCATAGCTAAACATTGTCCCCACATCATTGACTGTTAAATAATGTAGATTAAATATACAAGAGTCACAAAGCAAAGCTTTTGGTAAATGTTGCATTATGGAAAAATCCACAAAATGGAAACATTAGATAAAAACCTTCCTTTTTTCCATGAAATTACTTCAATCAAAAAAAGAAACAAACCAGAAATCACCAGAGGGTAGATTATAAATCTTTAAGCTCCCAGTCTTCTCATTCAACGGCCATCTCTTACCACAGGTAGCATAAACCACACAATAGACTTCCTGCTGCTTATCTAAACATTCCCTCCTCCACCCCATTGTGCTCCTTTTTTAACCCCCTTAATACCAGTTGGGTGTCGCCCAGCAGGAGGGGGGTTAATGCTGGCAGGGCATACTAGTGCGCATCACTGCCAGATGCTGCAGCGTGCCTCTGCTTCGGCCTGCCCATGCAGCTGCCGCGCGCCGTTAACTGCAAGTGGTCAGCCTGAGTTCAGGACGTTTCACAACAGCACGTATCAGCTGGGGGGAGGGACCAATGCGGCCCATAGAAACTGGGTGCTACAGCAAGCTGTACTAGTACGCCCTGCGTCTTCTAAGCCCACTAGCGGCAGGGATGGCAAAGTACGCCCTGCGGCGGGAAAGTGGTTAACTTGTGGTTCAGGACACAACACAGGATGATATTTTTTTTTTGAGGATCATTGGTAGGAACAGGCAAATTATTTTTGTTTGGCCCCAGTTTGCTGTAGCACCATTAAAGGTACTTGCATCTGATCATGATATGTTACAGAAAAAGAACATTGTAACACTTGTTAATAAACATTCTCGTTGTTTAATGATTTTCCAACTGATGTGTGGGTCGCTTGTGTTCCCTCAGTTTTTTAAAATTCAAAGTAAACCGGTAAAACCTACTTCTTGCAATGTCATCACTTATGGTGGTTTGAATTGTCTTGCTGTCCATCTTGTCCCATAGCAGAACAGTAGTAGTTCCAAAAATATGCAAGTTTCTATAAAAACAAATTATAGTGCACTGCAAGTGTCATGGCATCTGTAAATTTGTATGATGTTCATGTTCACCTTTTAACTTGCCTATATTGGTCTAACTATAACCAAAACAAGACTTAAACGTCAAAAGTGTAAATGTGAGGCCCAGCCAGATGGTCCTGCTGCCCTTTCTACCCTCTCCCTTGGACGATTTGCTAATGCCCATGTACAGGTTTTGTATACCTGGAGAGAGAATTTAGGTCAGCGGGCTGTCTGTTACCATGTGTGGTTTGTATGTTGGTTGTGGTCTGAGGAGTCACATCTGTTAACTCTCATTTCCAATTTGACTTTGTAACGCATAGGTGATACAGGATTCTCCACCATCTGCAATCTAGCAGCATCTCCCAGGTGCTAAAATTTAATCTCTTCCCCCCCCCCCTTCAGATTTATGTAATGTTGGCCCCTGCTTTTTTTTTTTTCCATTGTAGGGTACATTTAAGATGCATATTAGCCAGGGACATTTATGCAGTGATAATGGATAATGGCGGTGTCCGTGTCCTTATGTCATGAAATCCAGTGCTTGTCTTCAAAATTAAACTTGTGTTTTTGTACAATTTACTCTGGGCAGGTCAGTACCACACACCTAACGAAACATAGTAACTGACTGGTACAGAGTCTTGCATTTCATGCATTTTCTTCTGCAGTGATTCCAAAAAACAGTGATTTGTATGTGTTCTGTGCAAGTAAAACTCTACACCAGCACTTGACAAAGCCAGATAGCCATTGGCTCCTAGAATCCTGCGTCTCATCCTATTTTTCTTTTGTAGGGATGGGGGGGGGGGGGTTGAGTGATGGGGATTGCAGTTGATATCTTTTGTAGCATGCTTCCTTGCCTATATTCTCCTTGGGGGTAATTAGACTTGCTGTTACACGTTGTTTTCCAGTTAAGACCATTGTTACACTTCATGATGTGGATGTCCCCAAATAGCACATGTGGATTCAGATTGACAAACCTTTTAAAATGAATGGAGGCGACATGATTCAGAGTTTGTTCATATTTTGTTTCCGAGCCCTGTTTTCCTTTCTATTGTATAATTTATTATCTAGGCGTGTAAGGATATGAAGAAATGATGCTAAAATACGTTTGTGTGTGTGTCAATCGTGTACTGAATAAGGTTTCTATCGCTTGCTGTGCTGATCTCACTCGGTGAAAATATAAATGCATTTTATACCCGAATTATGTGGAAAATCTCTTCCTGAATAATAAAGCATAAAAATGAGACTCTTAAGTGTCTAATGATCATGCAGCTCTCTAGAATTGGGTAACAAGGATTAAAAGACATTTTGGTTGGGAGGTGGTAATTTATATGCAGGTCTATTCAGAGAGAGGTGAACTTCTGGAGAATTGGCAGGAGACCAGAACAATCTAGCCCAGGGGTGGGCAAACATTTTCTACGGAGGGCCACATTGAAAACGTTATTATCTGGGGGACGCATATAAACAATATTGCATTCTTATGCTTCCTGACCAATAAAGCCATTATCAATGACCCCCCCCCCCCAATGAGAGAGTGTGCAGAGAATCCGTTGCTAGGGCTCAATTGTCAAGAGAAAACACCTCACCAAACAATGCCATTTTTATTTCTTTGCTTAACATTGGTCAAAAATTTGGTGAAAAAAAATTTCTAAAGAATATTAATGACAATATAGCAAATTGTCCTGGTCCTTTTTTGTACTTTTTCCTGGTCCTTTATTATGGGTATATATTGCCCCCCCCAGCTCACATGGGTATATATTCCCCCACAGCTCACATGGGTATATATTGCCCCCAGCTCACATGGATATATATATTGCCCCAAGCTCTCGCCTCCTCTGTGGCCCCAGGCTCCGCGTCCGCCGGCGTTCTATTCCCGAGGCGAGCGGCCGCTGACATGCAGCTTTGCCGCTCCCCGGGGATGGGAAGCACCTGACCAGACGTGTTCTCGCGAGATCGCGCACTGGTCAGGTGGTCCCCATCCCAGGCGAGCGGCCAAGCTGCATGTCAGCGGCCGCTCCCCTCGGGAGTAGAACGCCGCTGGTTGGCGGGTCGCAAGAAACACGGTGGTGGGCCTCATGTGGCCCGCGGGCCGTGGTTTGCCCACCCCTGATCTAGACCAAATAGCCGATTTGGAAAGTGATATAAATGGGAGTATTTTGACCTAGAGTTTTCACTTCTGCCAATGTTCAAACTAGGGTTGCACCGATACCGATACTAGTATCGATATCGGTGCCGATACCGGGTACTGCAGGAGTACTTGGTACTCGTGCAGTACCCCGATATTTTTTTCCGATACCGGAAGCCGGCATTGAGCCGGCATCCTAGGGGCTGGGGCGGCTGTCCGAATGGTCTGACAGGCCCTGGAGCTGCTCTCCTAACTTTGTTTACACTTACCTTCCTTTTAGCGACACCGGGAAAGTCTTCGCGCGCTCCTTGGAAGGTCCCCAGCCGCAACCACGTGGGACCATGTGATCGCAGCTGGGGTCCTTCCAACGAGCGCACGCGCGGAAACTTTCCCGGCGTCGCTAAAGGAAGGGAAGTATAAACAAAGTGAGCAGCTGCAGGGCCTGTCCGAATGCAGATAGAGCATTCGGACAGGCCCTGCAGCTGCTCTCCACTCATACTTACCTTCCTTTAGCGACGCCGGGAAAGTTTCCCCGTGTGCGCTCGTTGGAAGGACCCCAGCCGCGATCACGTGGTCGCGGCTGGGGACCTTCCAAGGAGCGCGCACGCGCAAAGACTTTCCCGGCGTCGCTAAAGGAAGGTAAGTATGAGCGGAGAGTGAGCTGGGGGGGGAGGCATTTTCCATGAGCTGGGGGGGCATTTCTATGAGCTGTGGGAGCATTATCCATGAGCTGGGGGGGCAGTATCCATGAGACCTGGGGGCTTTATATGAGGTCTGTTCTTATTGGAAAGCGGTCACATGACATAAGATAAAAGTATCGGTACTCGGTATCTGTGAGTACTTGAACAAAAGTATCTGTACTCGGTCTTAAAGTGGTATCGGTGCATCCCTAGTTCAAACCTTTACATTCTAGTATTCCTTCTATTGGCATCCTGTAATTACAAGTTTACAAGTCCGTGACACGGCTACAGGTCCCATGATATTCTGCTAGCCTCAGGTGTGTGTATTTAGTTGTGTTTGTATACATGTAATCTTATTTACATTGGATTCTACTAGTAGTATTCTGTCTTCATTAATGCTGATGCATCTGCGGCATTGTTGTCGAAGCCCCATGTCGTGGTGATCTGGGTGTTCTACACCTGACTTTCCATCCAGGTGTAGCACAGCGGGTCTGCCCATTCCACAGAGCATGATTTAACCAGTTTTCCTTGGTGTCTAGAACATTTCAACCAAAATTTTCATGCATGCAAGAATATATTTACGTATGTAATCTGTGCCTCAAACCATTAGACTGACTGGTTCTCGGGTAGTGTTTTGTCCGATTTGCTCTACATTTATAGCTAGGATGTGGTCTGGGTACGTCTCCAGCATTCCTATTCATGGTGTAAATGGAGAATGCGCCGTGTGGGTTTAAAATTCCGACAAGTTGCTCTACAAAAGGCCCAACGATTTACTTATGCTGGTTTTATAGAAAAACACATTTTATGTTTTTAGTATATTCTAGGAAGCTGTGAAATACTTGCATTCTCTTCTTTATGAAATCCTGTCTTGTGCATAGAATCCCTCATGTTGTTGTGTTGCAATAATGATGCACATGTCATGAAAAAAAAATCCCTGCTGTCAGTCACTGGGAAACAGGATATTGATCTTTGTGCCCTATGAGTCTGTGCTTAATCACTCTCGGCATATGATGCTATCATTTATGTCATGGTTTCCTTAACTGTGCTTTTATATCAGTCATAATTGTCATCATTTTATTGACTTCTGACTTTGTTACAGATGAATGAGCGTTCTTGTTTTTCAGAACTGCTTTTCCCCTCTAGCAGTCAATGTTTCATAAAAAACAAACCTGTTTAGCTTCGTCAAGGCTTTATAAGCAATTCTTTTTGTTACTTTTAGTACTTTCAGCTGCAAGTTTTCCAGACTGATGTTTAGAAAATGCGCTCATTGTCAGTTTGCTGAAGGGATTAGGATTTTTTTTTTTTTTTAAGATTATTGCAAAGGTAATACATTCAAATGAGTGATTTATTGTTGTTAAATTGCATATTTAATGCCATATGTATAGATTTTGTTTTCTTTTGCAGTTTCTTTTTGTGTGTAGCTAGAGGCGCAAAATAAATCCTATTTAGACGACTTTACAGCTTTATAAATTCTCTCGTGCTTGATCCTATTAATTAGTGGCTTTCATTGCATTATTTATACTGTTCCATTATAGGCGAAAGGGTCACACACTGCCCAACAGAATAGATATTGAAGATCTGACTTCCAAATAGCAGACTTTCAAATTTTATTACTGATACAGGGGTTCTTCAAAGACAACCGAATTGCACTGAATGGTGAATTTCCCTCTACGGTGCAATTTCGTGTGCATTCGCCTATTCAGAAAGCTGGCATTTCACCAAATATTCGTGATTTGCCAGCGGAATACGGTGCAATTTCGGCGGCATTGAAATTCCCCGGTCTATTCAGATATCCTGCAGCTCTTGCTTCTGCGAAGTAACAATGTGACAGCACTGAAAATTTTCAAAGCTTGTT
Source organism: Leptobrachium leishanense (assembly GCA_009667805.1). Classification (NCBI taxonomy): domain Eukaryota; kingdom Metazoa; phylum Chordata; class Amphibia; order Anura; family Megophryidae; genus Leptobrachium; species Leptobrachium leishanense. The sequence goes on along the minus strand of CM019064.1, from coordinate 280,970,129 downwards.
TAAATGGGCGAATCCCATAGGTATAAATGTAAAGAAAAAATTCTTTTTTTTTATTTCCCCCCTCCCTATTCAACAGTTTACTTCATTTGCAGTAAAAATGCTTTGTTTTCTTTTAGGCATTTTTGTGGATATTTATTGGCGACCTTTTTTGATTCCGTTTTTTATTTCTTTTAATGGCATGTGTTTTATATAACCTGTAATAGACCTTTTTATTAGGGATGCACCAATACCATTTTTTTAAGACCGAGTACAAGTACCTATACTTTTTAAAAGTACTCACCAATACGAGACTTTTAATGTCATGTGACCGCTTTTCAGTCAGTATGTATGTATTGTATTGCCCCCATGCGCTCGCTCTCCTTGGGTACTGTTCAGTGTTCATCCTTTGAGCGGCCGCCGGAAAAAGGCTGTAGCCCAGCCGCTCGTTGGGAACCACGCAGCGCACAAGTCGCGGGCTCGTGAACTCCGCAATCTCACGAGATTGCAGCTGGTGGATCTCAATGCGCGGCTGAGCTATAGCCCTTTTCCAGTGGCCGCTCGAAGAATGAACACTGAACAGTACCCGGAGAGCCTGGCAGAGGGGATAGAACACACTGCCAGACGGAAACCGTCCGGCAAGACAGCCCAGCGCTGGCTTCCATTATCGCTACCGATACTAGTATTGGTGCATCCCTAATTTTTATTATTCATAGGTCCTTATTTACATGCGTTTTTGTTTTAAACGCCTTTTTAAAAATTTGACTTTTTAACCCCTGTTCAGCATTCTGTTCGGTTTATTGGATGCGGTGAATGCCAAATGAATGTTTGGTGCTCTGAATAAACTCCCTATGTGTATTTGATTGCTTTTTACTCCCTGTATCCACCCAGCAGCACCCTGATTGAATACAGAGCAGATGCCAATCATGCAGGACACCAGCTTCCCTGAACTTCTCTGTTCAACAATGTGATTGGTTGGAACACTTCCTGAACGGACCAGAGATTTGTCCGTGTTTTTTTTTTTTTTTTTTAGCTTTTATTGTATGCAAGGATTAAGATACAGATCACTTCCAGTCTTAAAGTGTGAGTTGTGCAATAAATCAACTTCTCCTAGATCGCGTTGTATGACCTATTCAACAGGAACATAGCATTTACCGGTATTTATTTATAAAGCAGGCTTTACTGGCACCTGTGCGTATTATATAAATGTGTCCCTGTGATCTAGAGAGGCTCATGCAAGTTTGACAGGTGTTGATTGTGTAGAATTGCTAGTTCTCCCTAAGGAATAGCTAGCGGTTTATATAAAATAATCTTTTGAAGTCTCTTTTCCTCTCCTTGGAAGGAAATGCAAATCTCTAGCTATTGTCACATTTAGATTTGCTGGTCCTGTGGCTATGCTTGATCTATATTCATAAGCTGCCTTTATGATTTCTATCATTCTGAGTTAATGCACCTCCATCCAAAGTACCATTTTTAATGTGGAGTACACCAAAGATTCAAGCAAACCATATCTAAATCATGACTTGGTCTATGGACCAAAGAGCTCGCAGTTGAATAGGTGACTATATATGTAATAATGTTTTAACTTGGGGGTCCTGGATGTACTGCTCCTTCCTTTGGTGAAATCTGTCCTTTTTAAATGGACTTTCTAAGCACTGTAACCAATTACTGCACTTTTTTTATTTTTTTACTCCTGCACCCTGAAATCACTGATAGAAGTCCACCATCCCACTGACTGAGTGGCGTGTTGTTTTCTTGGGTGATATTCACTTGGGTTTATGTCCCTGCGGGCACCATGATGCTTCCTGTATTGAGCAGGTGGTGCTGTCACTTACCAGCTCTATTCAGAGATCTGGATTAAGCTGTAGACGCAATCTGATAGCCAGACAAGTTACAGCCGTGTGTAAATAAACCCCTGCTGGACGTTTTATTTCCAATTTGCTCAGGACCCACTAATACGAATGGGCTTCTCAATCTACACATCCACTTAGTGGTGGACACCGACTCCTGCTACGAGGATAGTCGCCTCAAGAAATTAATGGAAATTGTGTTTTCATGCACCAAGTCGTAAAAATACAATTTTATATAACGTGTCCAAAGATATGGTCACATTGTTATCCTGCAGCCCTTGCTTCTGCCAAGTATCTGTTTTGCTTGTTTTGTGGAATAGTTTAGAGAAGGTTCTACTGAAAGAGCAAAACATTGAAGTGTTTCTATGCATGTGTGGATTTTTGTTTAACCTTTTCTCTTGCACAGTCTGTATTAGAAGAATTTAACACATGGTGTGAAAGCATGTTGTGGTCTTATAATGCAATTGTGTGTATCCACTAACCGTAACTAGCAATACGTGACAATACTATAAAAAGTCTCCCAGCACTACAGCTCCTCGATCCTACAGACACCAAGAAACCTACAGGGTTATCCAAAGAGATTCGAAAAGTCACCGCACGTTCGGTGACTTTTCGTTCTCTTCAATTCGGTTCCTTTTGCCGATTGCATTTCGGTGACCCTGCGGTGTATTCAGCAAGCACCACAGGGTCCCCGAATTGCAGGGAAAAGCTGCCGCAAACCTGACGAAAACTAACCGAATGCATGCTGAAAACAAGCAAAAACATCTGGATTAACCTTCGAAGAGGAGCCGAACAGGAGCCGAATCACACAGAGCCGAAGCAGCTGTGAAGTAGAGGAGGCAGTGAATAAATTAGAAAAACCATTTGTATGAATCTGGGAAAATGAAACGCTGTTTGCAAAGAAACTACTGAGCGAAAATGTCTGAAATTTTCACAGGAGGTCCAGGGAATGATAATAAAGAGAGCTGTTACAAAAAAAATAAGCAAACTGAAAAAAAAAAAAATCGGACTTTTAATTTTTTTTAAAAAAATTCAGAAAAATGCTTAAAGTATCCTAAAAAATCTATAAATAGACTTTTTGCTGCAGAATTTTATAATGAACGGTTTATTAGATATTGAATTAATACGGGAATATTTTTAACATTGAAGTCTATGGGATTCTCCTGAATAAATTTGCCGAATTAAACCACCGAATGACAGGGCATTTCGGGAACCTTTCACTGCTGGTTTGTGTTCTCTGAATAGCCGAAGCAGTGCTTTTTCATGGGGATTTCACTGCCCTCGAACAGGGACCGAACAGGCACCGTATGTTCAGGCAATTCGACAGGATTTGGCGAATTGCCTGCTCTCTGGATAGCCGAATGTCCAGGAAAGGCAACCGAACGCTGATTTTCAGCGTTCGGTTACCTTTCTCAAGCAATTCGAATCTCTTTGGATAACCCTGCTAGACTCTAGATCTATTGTACAGTGATCTCCTCTCACCCTGTGTTTCTACTGAAAAAAAACCAACATGTTTGGCTGAAGGAACTCCAAATAAGACTGTTTGAATTCACTAAATCACATTAAACGTTTTCTTTACATTAGGTGGTATGTTGGGGCTCCTACCTTGTGGCATCTTCTCTGATATTCTCTAAATCTGTAGATCCTGTAGCTCTCTTGCATAAATTCAGGCATATGAAGTACGTAGTCCTTGTTTTACTTACTGTGCCTTCATTCATAGGTACTAGATTTTTAGTCGTGTCTCGTCCCCCCCCCTCCCCCAGTCTATGAAATGGATTTGAGGAGGGCTGCCCTGCTTTGATTTCAACAAGCGTCAGGCATTTCTGTGTTGGATTACATGGTGCATGGCCCTTCTTTGCTGGCAGGCTCCCCAACACAGGAGGTGTCTATTAATAGCTCATTAAATCACTGTAAGGATATATCTATATTACGCTCACGGCCGGTACCAGCTATCCAAGCTGTAGGCATCACTCCATTGGTCATGCAGTCCCTGCTGTTACCCAGGCTGGTTGTGGGTGAGAGTAATCGGAGTTGAAGTTCTTCAGACGGCTTTTCAAATACCACCTTTTAATATGATTAACCAATGCCAGGAGAACGCATGGCTTTGTTTCCACTTTCCCCTACAAAAACACTCCAGAAATGATACATTGTACACTCGGCTGGATTGGATTCCAGGCCCAATTGGACGTTACAGCCTCAACCCCCTCACACAATGGGATCAGATGTCATGAAAACCAGTTAATGTGTACTGGTGCTATTAAAAAAATGGATAAATACAGACGGTACTAGAACAATAATTTGTTATGGTAGATATCTGTAGAAGATTCTTCTGGGCGAGGAAGAGATTAACGATCAACTGGTAGGTGGGAATCTCTGTTGGTATTTCTAACCTAGGAGTTGGACTGAAGTCAAAATAATCCATTACTCCGTGGCTTGAACGGGGGAAGCGGCAGAAAAATTCGTATTTTACTGCTGGCTACACAAATCTGATTTAGAAACCTGTTAAGGGTTATTCACAAACTCCAGCATTTCAAAATGGTAAAACCAAAGAGTGCCAGGAGAAGCTTCACAGATCTTCTTCTGTCTCCCGTTTTTGGATTTTATTTTTGGGAATTGTCAGTTTCAGTACCGGCAAACACTGCTGCTTTTTTTAAATAACCCCCTTATCTCCATAGTTTGATTATATAAATCAATTGAATTTCAGGACACCTTTTGTAATTTCTGTACGTCCTTGTTGGCGGAGAGATCCTTTCCTATATTGTTGGCATGTAATGTGTTAAATATGTAGTCCCTTTTTTAGCCTCAAGTGTCCCTTGCAGATCATAGTCCAGGATTTGTGTCGCAGGTCACGGCTGAAGGTTATGTTGTGTGCACTTGTTTCTATAATAAGTATACTGTTCGTTCGCATGGTGTCTGGGAGTCCTTATAGGGCTTTATTCCTTGACACCAGACGTGACGATTTCCAGATGATGTTTTTTTGTTTTCAGACCACTAACTGTGGCTTCTGCTTTTCCCTGCGTATTATTTTGTTAATGTGCCTCAAATCTGGGTGGGGCTGCCTAGATTCTCAGAAACAGAAGGTCGGTGGCATTTTCCATCATATACAAAGAAAAGGTCAGATTATTGTGAGCGTTTACAGCATTTACAGGTATTCCGGATGCTGATGGTGCCATAGAAACATAGAAAAATGTCGGCAGATAAGAACCTTTCGGCCCATCTAGTCTGCCCAATTACATGGATACTTTACCTGGATTTATCTTTTGTTTAGGATAGCCTTATGCCTATCCCATGCTTGCTTAAATTCAATTACTGTTTTGGCCTCTACCACTTCTACTGGAAGACTGTTCCATGTATCCACCACCCTCTCAGTAAAATAATGCTTCCTGATGTTACTTTTAAACCTTTGCCCCTCTAATCTAAGACTATGTCCTCTTGTTTTGCTATTTTGTTTCCTTTTAAATATACCCCTTCCTCTACCTTGTGGATTCCCTTTACGTATTTAAATGTTTCTATCATATCTCCTCTGTCTCGTCTTTTTTCCAAGCTGTACATGTTAAGATCATTAAGCCTTTCCTGGTAACTTTTCTCCTTCAAGCCGTACACCATTTTAGTAGCCCTTCTCTGAACTCTCTCTAAGAGGTCTATATCCTTCTGGAGATACGGTCTCCAGTACTGCACACAGTACTCCAAGTGAGGTCTCACCAGTGCTCTGTACAGTGGCATGAGCACTTCCCTTTTCCTACTGCTAATACCTCTCCCTACACAACCAAGCATTCTGCTAGCATTTCCTGCTGCTCTATTACATTGACTACTTACCCTTAGATCCTCTGAAATAATGACCCCTAAATCCCTTTCCTCAGATGTTGAGGTTAGGACTGTATCAAATATTCTATATTCAGCCCTTGGGTTTTTACGTCCCAGGTGCATTATCTTGCACTTATCCACATTAAAACTCAATTGCCACAACTCCGACCATTTTTTTTAGTTTACCTAAATCCTTTGTCATTTGGCTGATCCCTCCAGGAACGTCAACCCTGTTGCAAATCTTTGTGTCATCAGCAAAAAGACATACTTTTCCATTAATACCTTCTGCAATATCACTAATAAAAATATTAAAGAGAATGGGTCCAAGTACTGACCCCTGAGGTACCCCACTGGTAACAAGACCTTGTGCCGAATAAACTCCATTTACCATACAGGCAGTAACAAGACATGACAGCATCATTTAGCAGATGACAAGGAATTAAAGTTCTCCCAGTTACAAAACTGATAGTCTAGCCATAACAAAACTACCCTTACTTCTAGGATACAGAGCCACAAAACACAATTCTTTTACAGTACTAAATGGTATAAATCATCGAAAGATGCTGAGTTTTACTTGTGGTGCAGGTTTTCGACAATTACAGACCCAGGATGCACAAAAGTGAGACAGATGTCATTTGCATGTCTTACCCAGAATTCCTTGCTGCATATGGGGATACAGATACTTTTTAAAAGTACTCACCGATACCAAGTACTGATACTTTTATTTTATGTCATGTGACCACTTTCCAATAAGAACAGACCTCATATAAAAATGCCCCCAGCTCACCTGTATATACCCACCTGAGAGATATAGAGATATATCTATATATCCCCTGCTCGTATGGATATTGCCCCCGGCGCTCACCTATACACTGGGGAAGCTGGCCGCGTGCATGAAAAGCACGCGGCCAGTGTCCCCCTCCGGCGGCAGCGATACTCACCCGTCCAGAGGTCCGGTGGCGTTGCTGTGATGCGATCACGTGGCCGCCGGGCGCATCTGTGAGGCAGCGTCACAGATGCGCCCAGCGGCCACGTGAACGCATCACAGCAGCGCCACCGGACCTCCGGACGGGTGAGTATCGCTGCCGCCGGAGGGGAACGCTGGCCGCGTGCTTTTCATGCATGCGGCCAGCTTTCCCAGCCCCGCAGATAAGGGCAAGCCGGCCCAGCTGTGTGTGTGTGTGTGTCGGACCCTTCGCACAAGTACTCGTGCAAATGGCAGTATCGGTGCATCCTTAATGGGGAATGTAGCACAGGAGATCTGTGATGCCATTCTTTGAATTGCTGTGATGTGCAAATGGATTCTGTATATAATATTAAAATATATATATATATTTAAAAAAATTATTATACGATGATGATAACCTTGACGTGGCTCCCAAGAGAGCTGACACTTGGGTAATCTTAATTTATTGTAATTTTGATTTTATTTAAGCTCCCGAGTGCAGCTAGTGTGTGTGTCCGTCTGTCCCACTAGTGGCCCGCTCTACGATGGGGCCTGCGTAGGTCTCATGACTTTAGCTCAATTGTGCCATTACAGGGACAACTGCTTCCATATGATATTGCTAGAGGGGTGTCATCTTGTCAGGGATCAGTGTCTGTAGGTGCAAATAACAATACCTGCATGTGTGCAATACGTGTAAATTGCTGCCCTCAGTCAAACCAGTACTGAAAGGGTTTAATCACAGTGAACACACAACACACCCTCTTGTCTGGAAATAAAAGGTCACCTCCCCCAAAGCAAGATGGCTTTACAGTACAAGTCTAACTCTGTACTGTTCTGACCTACAACCGCGATTCTGCTGATAACCGTGTGCCAGACCCTGCTTTGCCCACTGACTCTGCCTCCTTGCCGCCAGCCATTGATCCATGGACCACCCTAATGTACCGTGCCATGGATTCTTCCCTGTATCTGCCAGCCTACTCCAAGGTTCCATCAGTGTATCCCCGCGCTAAAGGCTCAGACTCCCTGAACTGGGTCCCACCACGGCTAACGCCAGGTGCCACCCCTGACACATCTATTCCCTCCTGATGAGGCATAACAAGACCAACACTATCGCTGGGGGTTGCTGCACCTCATGCAGGGATGACGTCCTTGGCAGTCAGTACTGGCCACCCTTTTTGGGTGAGAGCAGACTGATTTGCATATGGAGCATTCATCCTTGTAATGGCACAAGCAAGCTAAAACCTTGTGAGATCTGAGCAGCCCCACCGTAGAGCAGGCCACTAGTGCTGTTGCTCATCCTCAGGATCCTCACAAATGGATCAATCTTTGCTTCAGAGTTTTCATAGAACGCTGCTATGTTTGAGCGTATTTCTACTCGGATTTAGATGCAAAACCATATTTTCAGTGCAAAAATCTCTCGTGTAGCAGCTCCATGTGAATGTCAGTAAATGGTTTTGGTCTGGTGCCAGGATCTCCGATCAGTACCTGGAGAGCAGTTGCAGCTTCTGCAGCAGCAACATGCAGCCCTGTGCTATAGGAGGAAAAAGAGGCCTTTATATGGCTCTGTATGCATGAGACCAGTCCCATGGGTAGCAAAGCATCCTGGGATGCTAAATACTTTACATCAAACCAGCAAGCACTGCAAACGTCTTCAGCAAATCTGTAGTATGATGTTTACAGAATTGAATATGTGGTGCTTTTATTTGGATTATTTAAATGTGGAACAAAGCTGTCCTGTGTTCAGAAAGGTGGCGATTTTCTAATGAGCAAAGGATCAGAGAGAGGCACAATCGCAGAGATTAACAAGAACACGGTAAACTCTGGGCCAGGTTTTTACACAGCACTTTCCAGTCTGTGAAGGGAAAGGAATTCTTAACATCAACAGCTGAGTCCCTCCTATCAGCCATGACGCTTCATCCTCCATGGCCTTAGTTGGAATCTGTGCAGAGGAATGTGGGCAGCACTGACTGCTGTGAATCCCACTATGAGTCAGTCGAAATCCCCTCCACTGCTGGGTGTAGTTGGGCGCACGGCTGTCCTCCTTCATGTAGCCAGGGAGAGTCCCAGCTTGCCTCGTTGGACACCTGAAGGACCCGTGTCTGGTGCAGAGCATCTAAAGAGAAGGCAGCAATAATGGAGTTTCAAAACAGGATTCATCCTGATATTCCAGAAAACGGGGAGCTACCTGTTGTTATGGAGGTTACAAACAACTGTACTCCCCAGGAAAACGGGGGCGAAGAGGAGAAACCTGTATCCAACTTACAGAGGAGACGTAGTGATGTGAAGGTGTATAAGGAGATCTGTGATTTCTATGCTAGATTGTAAGTGGAAAAGCTTATACTTCATAGGTTTGGGGAAATAACTGAATAACTATGCAGTCCCTTACTAGTATTGTTTTAGAATGGAATTGGTCGCGTATGAAAGGGTGTGCCTTTTTTTTTTCTCACAACATACACATCACTTTATTTTTGGGGTGCAGATATCTTGCTGGTCTTCACAAGGTTAATAGCTATAAGGAAAGCTCCCCCCCCCCCTTCTTGTGTTAAAGCACAACATTGCTTTGTTTTCAATTTTTAAAGCTTTCAGTTATATTGACAGATGGTGTATTGTGAGCACAATGAAGATCGACAGCCGTTGTCAAAACCTAGCATGCATCGTGCTGATATTCTAACAGGTGCAAGCATATATTTGCTTATGGACTTTAGTAAGCGATCACAATGTGTTACTGTCATGCAGACCCTGGCTCTGTACCCTGCATAATACAAAATTTCACTGGGATAACATCTGAACTTGATATTACTTCATCCAGTTGTGCACTTTCAGTTACCCATTATAAAATGTTAAAAATAAATCTGGATTTGTGTCTGTACATTGCACAGTATGAATGGAGACAAGTGTATCTGACAGAAAACAATGTTCCTAGACATGTTTTCATATTGATACATTAAGACAAGCCAGTCCTGCTCCTGGCCAACTTTTATAAGCGGGTAAATGTAACCCATCATTTTTAAAGACTGCCGTATGCATCTCGGTGTGTTTATGGACTGCCTTGTGTGCTTTTGGGAACAGCCTAGGTGACTTTCAATCTTTGCAGTTTGACTGCCATAAACACAGTCTCTACCCTGGTTTAGAAAAAAAACTTCTGCAACTTTCCCTGGCCATAATCTTTGCATTCCCATGTCATGATTTCATCGAGGCGATGCATTGCAGATACCTTCCCGTTTTCAGGTTTTTGAATATTTGATAGTTTACATTCCTCTTCAGAATCTCCTTTTTATTGTTGGTCACTTAGAGATGTACTCCCTTTTGTTGCCAGTGGTTTAGACATTAATGGCTGTGTGAGTTATTTTGAGGTGACAGCAAATTTACACTGTTATACAAGCTTTACACTCCCTACTAAACATTGTAGCAAAGTGTCATTTCTTCAGTGTTCTCGCACTTGGTGTACTCACTTCTGTCAGATCTATCTATCAAATACAGTATATATCTATTACAGTGGCAAGAAAAAGTATGTGAACCCTTTGGGATTACGTGGAGTTTTGCATGAATTGGTCATAAAATGTGCTCTGATCTTCATCTAAGGCTAGGGTCAGATGAGCGCATTTTGTACGGACTGCGTCCGTGCAGTACGGACGTACTTACTGACTGACAAGGTAGTGGCCACACAGTCTGTTTTTTTTCACTGACGTATCTTTTGACTGACTGTAGCAGGGAAAATAAATTACAATGATAAAACATTCTGTCCGTCAAAAATGCTGGATGTATAAATGCAGTCCGTCTGACCTTGTTCCATCACTCACACACAAAGCTATGCGGACGTTGTGGACGTGGCGCACTCTGCACGTCCGTTCTAGCAGTATTACGTTCTTGCCTAACCTGTGCCCGTTTTGCAGCGTCCGACAGCCCCCGCACTTCTGTGCGGACGTACTTCGTGTGTGGGGCTCCATTTAACACAATTGTATGCTATCACGGACGTACTTATGTGCGGGCAACACGGACGTTAACACTGCGCTCGTCTGACCCCAGCCTAAGTCACAACATTTTGAAAAACACAGTCTGCTTAAAATAATTCAACAAAAACATATGTTTTCATGTGTTTAATGAACATAACAAATAAACACTCACAGTGCAGGGTGGAAAAAGTATGTGAACCCCTAGCCTAATGACTTCTCCAAGAGCTAATTTGAGCTAGGAGTGAGCCAACCTTGAGTCCAATCAGTGTGATATTATTGGATGTGTTGCTGAAAGCTGTCCTGCCCTTTAAAAACACACACCAGTTTTGGGTTTACTGGTTTCAAGAAGCACTGCCTGATGTGAACCATGCCTCGCAGAAAAGAGCTCTCAGAAGACCTACGATCAAGAATTGTTGACTTGCACAAAACTGGAAAGGGTTACAAAAGTATCTCCAAAAGCCTTGATGTTCATGTGTCCACGGTAAGACAGACGGTCTACAAATGAGAAAGTTCAGCACTGTTGCTACTCTCCCTAGGCATGGTCGTCCTGTAAAGATGACTGCAAGAGCACAGCGCAGAATGCTTAATGAGGTAAAGAAGAATCCTAGAGTGTCAGCTAAAGACTTACAGAAATCTCTGGCACATGCTAACATTTTTATTGACACCTCTACAATAAGGAAAACCTTAAACAAGAATGGAGTACATGGGAGGACACCATGGAGGAAGCCATTGCTGTCCAAAAAGAATATTGCAGCACGTTTGAAGTTTGCAAAAGAGCACCTGGATGTTCCACAGCACTACTGGCAAAATATTCTGTGGACAGATGAAACCAATATGGAGTTGTTTGGAAAAAACACACAACACTATGTGTGGAGAAAAAAAAGGCAAAGCACATCAACATCAAAACCTCATCCCCACTGTAAAACATGGTGGAGGGAGCATCATGGTTTGGGGCTGCCTCAGGGCCTGGACGGATTGTTGTCATTCATGGAAAAATGAATTCCAGAGTTTATCAAGACATTTTGCAGGAAAACCTAAGGCCATCTGTCTGCCAACTGAAGCTCCGCAGAGGATGGATGATGCAACAGGACAATGACCCAAAGCATACAAGTAATTCAACAAAAGAATGGCTTCAACAAAACAAAATACGCCTTCTGGAGTGGCCCAGTCAGCGTCCTGACCTCAACCCGATTGAAATGCTGTGGCATGACCTTAAGAGAGCGCTACACACCAGACATCCCAAGAATATTGCTACACTGAAACAGTTTTGTGAAGAGGAGTGGTCCAAAATTACTCCAGATCGCTGTGCAGGTCTGATCTGCAACTACAGGAAACGTTTGGTTGAGGTTATTGCTGCCAAAGGAGGGTCAACCAGTTAAGTCCAAAGGTTCACATACTTTCTCCACCCTGCACTGTGAACGTTTACATGTGCTGTTCAATAAAAACATGAAAACCATATAATGTTTGTGTTGTATTATTTTAAGCAGACTGTGTTTTTCAAATTGTTGTGACTTCGATGAAGATCAGAGCACATTTTATGCCCAATTCATGCAAAACTCCCCGTAATCCCAAAGGGTTCACATACTTTTTCTTGCCACTGTGTGTGTGTATTATATATATATATATATAGATGTATGGATGTAGATGTATGGATGTAGATGTATGGATGTAGATGTATGGATATGTATATATGACTTTAAACATTCCTTTTATTCTTTCCATGATAGTTAATGATGTTAGCTTTGCATTTGTGTCTTATTGTTTGTTAGTAGTATCTTTTCAAATGTATTTTTCTTTCTTCTAACATACTCGAAGACAGTGATGGTGAACCTTGGCACCCCAGATCTTTTGGAACGAAATGTCCCATGATGCTTGGTCACCGATAAGGCCAGCTGACCATTGTGGAACATATATAGTTCTTAAACTTCTAGGGTGCCAAGGTTTGCCATCGTGGCAGGCAGTGGTTCCCAACCGCATTCCTCAAGTACCCCCCAACAGCTCAGGTTTTCCAGATATGTGAAGCACAGCACAGGTGATAGGATTTTCTGCTCAGTGATTGCAGGATTGTCTGCAATTGGAAAACCTGTCGCAACACTCATCAATGAATCACTGGCAACTGGATACATACCCAAACTATGGAAGACTGCGAGAGTAGTACCTATCCATAAAAGTGGCGACAGTACTTTGGTATCCAACTACCGTCCAATCTCATTGCTCCCCGTTATGTCAAAAATTTTGGAAAAATGCGTGTACACACAATTACGTGATTATTATCAATCTTCAAACTATTTAACCCCAGATCAATCCGGCTTTCATCCAAATCACTCAACTACAGCCGCCCTTTTAAACGTTTGCATTGATACCCAAGCTGGCATGGAACAAGGAGACCTAACTGGAGCCATCTTTCTTGATTTTGCCCAGGCCTTTGACACAGTAGACCATGGCATCGTATTACAAGAACTTAAAAACTCTAGTATTGGTGATCGCACGCTAACCTGGTTTGAATCATATGTATCCAACCGATCGCAACATGTCTCCTCTGGCAGCTCCTCACTCCCCCTCCCAGTCACGTGCGGAGTACCCCAAGGCTCAATACTCGGCCCCTGCTATTTACATTATTCATAAATGATCTGCAACGTCTGCAAAGCCTCAACTGTACACATGTACGCAGATGACACCGTAATCTATACCAGCAGACCAATTCTCCCACAGCTGGAGGCCGTGCTGCAAGAATAATTCACACAGGTAGAAACGTGGATCAGAGATAACAAACTTTTTCTAAATACTAACAAAACTGTAACCATGCTCTTTGGAACAGCACCTAAACTGCAAAATCCCCATCTACATATCAGGACATAATCAAATGGCACACTGAGCAGTCACTTCTCTCAAATATCTAGGTATGTGGTTAGACCCAAATCTATCCTTTGGCCCCCACATCGAAAAACTCTCATCCAAACATCCCAAACTAGGTGCCCTGTACAGAAACAAATCCTGCCTGAGCCCCGCGGTAAGAAAGCAGATTGTACAACAAATGCTTATGCCGGCTATTGAATACGGAGATGTAGTGTATGCAGCGGCCCCATAAACACACCTTCAGAAACTTACTACATTGTAATGCAAAGCGGCAGAATGAGTTATACAATGTAACTACATGATCCACCATTGTGACATGTTAAAAGAACTAAACTGGCCGTCGCTGGTATCTAGACGCCCCCTTCACCTTTCCAACCTGGTGTTTAAGAGCTTCTCTGGGAAGCTGCCACCCTACCTGAATAGTCTGCTTCCCCTAGCAGTTCCCTCATCCTATAACCTCCGATCCAGGACCAGCACCTTACTTGCAATACCACAATACAAAAAGACAGTGGCTCGGTCCTCATTTTCTTACAGAGCACCGCATTTATGGAATAACCTTCCAGACACCATCAAATCTTCCCCCAGTCTTAAGTCACTCAAGAGCTCCTTACTAACATACCTCAATACGGAATGCACCTGTAAACATGTAACATAGTAACTATATTACTTACATATTTATTTTCCGTGTTAATCTGTATATTTGTGTTTTGTTTTTAATGTCTTGCATTTATTACTTTGAAATTTTACAGTTGTTACAGAAATACAATGCTCTTGAACCCAGGACATACTTGAAAATTAGAGAAATCTCAATGTATCCTTCCTGGTAAAATCGCTTATAAATAAAAAATAAATTTCCCCAAGGTATCCTTAAAACCTGACCTGTACTTGAGGACCGCGGTTGGGAACCACTGCTCTAAGGCATGGGTCAGGAACCCTCCCCCCCCCCCCCATATGTTTTTGGAACTAAATTTCCTGTTTTGAGGCTGAGCATCATGGGGGAGATGTGGTTCTAAAGCATGTGGAGGGACCAGGTGTCTGACCCTTTCTCTAAACTTTGTCCATCGTCTATAAAATGCAGTATTTTGATCTATAACTAGGATATTGCTTAGTGTGTTGTAACCGTTGGTTCTGCCGATGCTGGATCATGAGCTCTAGGTCTTTGTTGTAGTGAGAGGAGCAGGTGCCTAAGGAAATCTCTAGTTTAGATAGAACATATTGTTCTAGAAAGAAAGAATAGCAGGAAATGTTGGCATTTGTTGCGTTGAAAACCACGCCAGATACTTATCACTGAGGAAGTGGTATTGTAATGCATGATCTCCGCCATGTGAATTAAACAATATGAAGGCTGATGGAATATATAGCCATTTACATATACTGACCAGACACAATGGATTGTCAAAGAAAAAATGCAGCATATTTTTGTTTAGGTTGAGTAAAAACTGTTTAAATTTTAGAATATTCTGTTGCATTGCTAGTTTCTGTATTGCAATTCATGGCTTCACGTTGAATTCGAGTAGTTAAGTGTCCATACATATCCCAGTGGCAGATGCACTCTTCGATCATGTGGCTGGGCAAGTGACGAGTCCGATGTTAGCATGTCTGCCCTGGCTGCAATCTGTAGGTGTTGAGCTCCTAGGGTGGTGACAAGTCAAACATTACAATCGTGGTTGTGGTACAATTAGTGGACATAAGGCTCTAGAATAATTTCAGTCCCAAAACCTCTGGCCCAGAGCCCTGTGAAGTCTTGTCAGTCTCTGACCTGTGATTTTTCTCACCTTGTGTCGGTAGGATATAACCCGCACCACACCATCCACTTGCGTCACTCACCTCTTAACAATCATTGACCTTTCTCTGTATTCTCACCAATTTTGTTTTGTGTTCTATGCATTTGGTTATTTGAATGGGATCTGCAGTCCTTTTTGAGTACACTGCGCCTCGAAGCGGATCCTCCATGGCTCCATGACACATCGCAATGCAGGCTGACTTTTTGGGTTGCAGACTCTCCCTTGCAGGGGAACCTCATCTGGCATTTCCGTTCTGAGCTGCCCATTGGGGTGGGTTTATGCTGATATGAACGTGTTCTAGGTTTCCTGTGGAATTGCAAATGTACTTGAACTCGTTTTGAAACATGAGCCGAAAGGGTAAAAGTTCCTAGTGTCTTCCTAAATTTTTGGGAGGAGAAATTGTGTAAAGGTGAAATTCCAAAAGACCTGCTCAGTGCCAGCTAATCTGTGACCGTTCAGACAACAAGTCTCATACCAAGGCAGAGCACTCCCTTCCTTCTTGGATGCAGACAACATGAGAGCTGTCATTGATGAACTAGAGCAGAGTATACGATTTGCCTCAGTCTGTTTGCTCAGCTTTTAAGTCACCCCCCCAAATGCCTTAACCTTCACAAATGACAGAAATCTTCGATCCAAACATGAACCTGTTGAGCTGTAAGAGCCTGCAAATGTAAACATCGGATTTATTGAACTTAAACCAAATAAGGCCTTGTGATTTCTGACCATTCTTTCTTTCCAGAGCACCATGGATCATGGGTTATGACTTCAATTTATGACTTCTGGGTCATAGTGTATGTTCTGTTTATTGAAATAACCTGGAATGCTCTCCTACAGATTGTTTAGATTTGAACCATTCAAAGATGCTTGCCATGTTCATGTAAAAAAATAAGTAACCTTTTTTTTTTTTATTTATTCTCAGCAACATGGCGAACGCACTCGCAAACGCAATATGTGAGCGTTGCCGGTCAGGCTTTGCCCCCGCAGAGAAGATCGTAAACAGCAATGGAGAGCTGTACCATGAGCAGTGCTTTGTGTGTGCTCAGTGCTTCCAGCAGTTCCCAGAGGGACTCTTCTACGAGGTAACGGCCTTTCACATTCTGGTCCTAGCAAATATCTTCTCTTTACAAGCGTTGGTTATTCTTGCTGTTCTGTGTGTCATATGGGCTGTATTTATTCTTTTACTTCAATGTAAAATATCACTGTCCCCTAAAATTATCTTTAGCAGGGATTCCCAAAGTGGGCAGTAGAAAGATTCACAGGGGCATTAACGAAAAGGGGAGCGGGTGCAAGCGTGTTAGATTAGGTTCATGTTTTTAATGTTTCAATGTTTTACACCTTATTTTTGGTAATAGGTACACTGTATGTGTCTATGGGGTCACTAGGGATGTGGTCTGCGAGCCAAGGGGGCAGCAGCCTCAACTTTTGGAACCCACTGTATTAAAGGCTCATATTTTTATGAACTCTGGAGGATTGAGATCTGGTTTCTGAGGGATAGAGTAAGACAAAGCTCTGCTATAATGCTTATAATTGGCAGTACTGCACAACTATTCAACTAAAAAAAGCAGTTGAGTCTTATAAAGGATTCATAGACGGTCATGAGGATGGTAGAAGGAATGTTTAGGGAAGAATTAAAAACTAGATTTTATTTTTTTTCCTTTTTAATATTTTTATTAAAGTTGGAAATAATGGGGTACAGAAAGACTAAAAGGGGGGTAAGATCGCATCGTACATCAAAGGCATGAACACCAACTTGGACGTCGCGGGTCGCCATGGGAAAACCTAATTTGACTCCTGCATACACTGAGCCCCGGGGGCATCCCTTTTCTAGAGCTTCAGAAAGCTGATAAACCAAAGCTCCGGTTAGTGGTTTTCAAAGGCAGATGCAGAGGATCCAGGTGGAAAAACGAAGATTCTTTTTAACCAATGTCTTGGTTAGCTTTGGAGGCAATAAAACATAGTCTACAACGCCTGTTCATGTATTCTATTTCAGACTATTGCTTATGCCTGTTAAACTGTACATGAATAGTCCCCTTTGAAACAATGGGAGGGAATTTACATATAGCAATATTCACACTGTAACACTGCAGCTTCCTATGGAGAAAGAGGCACTTCCTAAACCTAAGAACATTGGCATCAGCTTGGCTGGCCACTAGCGATACTTTACAGGTTTGAAAAACCAAGGAAGCCTGTAGCGCTTGTCATCTGTTGCTGATGTGAATATATTATACTGCAGAATATGGCTGTTGGAAAAAGGAAAGGATACAAGCACTGTTACGGGTGGGGCGTTGGACGGATGGGACAAGGGATGTATGGACAAATGGGTATAAAGTTGCAAATTTTATTTTTTGCTCCCATTTGAACATTCAGGATGGAACTAAACTAGTCAGTGCAATTCTACCAGATATTGTATTGCAAAAACATGTAGACGGACACGCTCTAAAGTCGGGATCTCCATACTCTGGCTCCCCCAAATGTCGATGGCCTACAATTCCCAGAGTAGTGTGACTGCAATAAATGGCCAGAGAATCATGAGCAGTGTAGTTAAGAAACATCTAGGGGGGGCTAGAGTTTGAGATCCTTTCTCTAAAGAATGTAAGTGGAGCAGTAATCATGCAGGTGCTGGCAATGTTGCTTTGGTTTATCCACACACTAAGTTCATGCGATCTATTTTGTTGGGCAACTAAACAGTCTTTGCCCTGAACTCAAAACCGGCACTGGGAATTTTCTATTACGTGAGATCAAGTGTGTTTTATAATTGAAATAAGTGTCTAATGCTCAGACACCTTGATCTGCCTATATATGTCCTGAAATCTGTATAGGTGGATAATGTACAAGGAGCTGCTGGATAATGTGCATAGTAACGTAATATACACTCTCCTCATGCAGAGCGGATCCCTAGTCCTCCATGCTGCCTCGAGTTTATTAAATTTGTGTAGTGCATTACTTTAACCTGTAAATCTTTATATGGACAATTTGTATAGAGCAATACAGTAGTTTCAACAAAAATAGATGTCTTTGTATACACTGACCACCAGCATGGTCTATACCACCTGAAAACTTCAAATGGATGTAGTTTGTGACGTTTTTCTGTAAGAGAATTCTTATCGTGAGGGATTTCTATTCACAAGATCTAACTGTAACTGTAAGGCGGCTGACAAGTCAGCATTTCGGACGCTTTTTTTATTGATCTATAGAAGACACAAGGTATTAACCTCTTGCCCCCATGACATTTCTATTGCGTCTTTAAGTTTAAAATGTGTATGTATTTACAGCCGTTTTTAGCTGGTTTATTCATGTAGTTTCAGCACCTGCCAATGTCAAGAATTTTTTTTGGTTAAGGCCAGGATGTTGTATTTGTACTTTATAATTCTATGTCCTTTGCTGTACAACCTCCCCTGATGTCACCAGGGAGAAGGTGAGTTAGTACAGCATAATCGTAAACTGAAGAATAGTGCTGCGTTGGGAGGGGGGATATTTTATTTTTACATACACCTTACATGTCCTTCTAGCCTGTAGGGCTCCAGAGATACAGAAGTCTAAATGATTGATTGTAAACATTCTTTTTTTTTTTTTTTTTTTTTTTTTTACAGAGCAAGGGTTCTCCCTTGTCATAGGTGCCTGTAGGCACATGCCTACACTTATAAGTCCGTCTCTGATCATATCTGTGAGTGACTGCTACTTTGTACAGCGTGGTTCTGAATTGGGAACCTCTAAATCAAATTCTGAAGCCTGCCACACACAGTCCACTAGGCTTATGGATGATTGCACATTGGTAGCCCATAAACTCAAGGTGTGCAGTAGAAATCGTAATCCAGGACATTGCTATTTATTAAAGGCATAAATGAATAGTTAAAAAGCACCTTGTTGGCAAATTGTCCTCCAAGAAATGTTTGGTTTTGTCATGGGGAACATGTATTTTCCAGGGTCCTTTTGGAAAGAGCTGTGTGCTTATGTGTCTGGCTGTATGCAAACCTTTTTAAAATGCTTTTTTCAAAGAGGGAACTAGCTAGGCAGTATGTGTTAGTGTAATATGTTAGGTGGTCACTTTAAAAATGTAATTACAAAACCAAAGCTTAAGATTCAGATCTCATATAGGATTGCTAACCCTTTTAACCTTTTATTTCCAGTTTGAAGGAAGGAAATATTGTGAACATGACTTTCAGATGTTGTTTGCCCCGTGCTGTCATCAGTGTGGTAAGTATATTAACAATTGAGACCGTATAGAACTTATGTTAGAGCTCCTGGGGAAACTGCCAGCAACGCGTTGGGCCAGCTGGTCAATAGACAGAAATTGCCATTTGCAACAATTGTTGCACTTGAAAAGCTACAAATACTGGATTAATCATTAGTTTGGTTGCAAGCAGATGTATGACTTGTGGCAACATTGGTGCCCTGTGATCTATAGGAATCACAAAATTACAACAATTTCTGGCGTTGAGTGTAGGGATGCACTGATACCACTTTTTTAAGACCGAGTACCAATACTTTTTTTCCCAAGTACTCACCGATACCGAGTACCCATACTTTTTATTTTATGTCTTGTGACCGCTTTCCACTAAGAACAGACCTCAAAATGCCCCCGAGAGATAGATATATATATATAATGCCCCCTCCAAGCTGTCATGGAATATGCCCTCACCCCCCCCCAGCTCTCATGGAATATGCCCCCCAGCTCTCATGGAATATGCCCCCCCAAGCTCTCATGGAATATGCCCCCCCCCCAAGCTCTCATGGAATATGCCCCTAGCTCTGTGTGTATATATTACACATACACACACAGACCCCAAACTTGGGGCGCTGTCCGAATGCTCGGACAGGCTCCTGCAGCTGTCCGCAGTCATACTTACCTTCCCGAGCGCCGCCGGCAAAGTCTTTGCGCGTGCGCTCGTTGGAAGGCACCCAGCTGTGATCATGTGGGAGTTTGCGAGATCGAGCCTGGGGTCCTTCCAACGTGCGGACGCCCGGAAACTTTGCCGGCGTGACTTGAAGGCAAGTATGAACGCGGTGAGCAGCTGCAGGAGCCTGTCCGAATGCCGATAGAGCATTCGGACAGCCGCCCCAGCCCCTCGGATGCCAGCAAGCCGGCTCAATGCTGGCTTCCGATATCGGGGGAAATATCGGTACCAATTACTCCTGCAGTACCCCATATCGGTGCAACCTTAGTCGAGTGAACATATTGCTGTAGAGCTAGCATACGGGTCCCACATCAAGGAGACCTGAAGGGTTGAAGTAATCAATCTGATTTTTCCCATGTAAGAGCCGTATAGGACCTAGAAGAGATATACATCTCTTAATCTGCAACAAACTATTGACAAACTTTTTACAAAATTTTAAGATTTCATAATAGTTCTAGTAATTGAAATAACTGAAGTCTTAAATGGGCACTAGGGGGAGATCCTATTTTCATAAATGTGGTGTTGAATCACCTCCCTAAAAATCACGTTCTATTAACGGTTGAGGCTAGTTGTAATACCAACTCCTGAACCCAAACATCTATTTAAAGTACTAATCCTCTCGGCATATACAGTTGTGTTCAAAATTATTCAACCCCCACTGAAATTGAGTGTTTTGGCCAGTTTGACATTGATTTTGATCAGTCATCTTGCTTACAATTAAATCAAAGAGGCACGTGTAGGTCAGACAAATATAACATAACATTTATAATGAAATAACCACAAATGTCTTTTCTGTGCTCACATCATTATCAGTTTTATTCAACCCCCAAGTGACATTCAATCTTAGTACTTAGTACAACATCCTTTTACAGTTATAACAGCTTTTAAACGTGAAGCATAGCTTGACACAAGTGTCTTGCAGCGATCTACGGGTATCTTCGCCCATTCGTCATGGGCAAAAGCCTCCAGTTCAGTCACATTCTTAGGCTTGCGCACTCCAACTGCTTTCTTTAAGTCCCACCAGAGGTTCTCAATCGGATTTAAGTCAGGTGACTGCGATGGGCACTCCAAAATGTTCCAGCCTTTAATCTGCAACCATGCTCTAGTGGACTTGGAGGTATGCTTTGGATCATTGTCCTGTTGAAAGGTCCAACGTCTCCCCAGCCTCAGGTTTGTGTGAAGGACTGCATCACATTGTCATCCAATATCTCCTGGTACTGAAGAGAATTCATGGTACCTTGCACACGCTGAAGCTTCCCTGTACCTGGAGAAGCAAAACAGCCCCAAAGCATGATTGACCCCCCCACCATGCTTCACAGTAGGCAAGGTGTTCTTTTCTTCATAGGCCTTGTTCTTCCTCCTCCAAACATAGCGCTGATCCATGGGCCCAAACAGTTCTAATTTTGTTTCATCAGTCCACAGAACACTATCCCAAAACGTCTGTGGTTTGTCCACATGACTTTTGGCATACTGCAGTCGACTCTTCTTATTCTTTGGAGACAGCAAGGGGGTGCGCCTGGGAGTTCTGGCATGGAGGCCTTCATTGCGCAGTGTGCGCCGTATTGTCGAGTTGAAACTTCAGTACCCACATCTGACAAATCTTTTCTCAGTTCCTCAGCAGTCACACGGGGACTTTTCTCCACTCTACGCTTCAGGTAGCGCACAGCAGTCAAAGTCAGCATCTTCTTTCTGCCACGACCAGGTAGCGTTTCAACAGTGCCCTTTGCCTTGAATTTGCGAATGATGCTTCCTATGGTCTCTCTTGGTATGTTTAACATCTTTGCAATCTTCTTATAGCCATTGCCCTTCCTGTGAAGAGTAATCACCTCTTCTCTTGTCTTCCTGGACCATTCTCTTGACTTCACCATGTTTGTAACCACACCAGTAAATGTCTAGAAGGAGCTGAGTATCACAGTCATTTTAAAGCTGCCTAATTGGTGCTTATTATGCTTTATTGCTGCTCCGTGACATCCACAGGTGTTTTCAATACCTGATTGAAAACACTTGAATGAACCTCTGTTCTTCAGAGTGGTAGTCTTTAAGGGGTTGAATAATTGTGTCAATGAAGAATTCACAAAAGAAACATTTACTACTGTATTACAAAACCAATTGGTGTCATTTTAGTTGCATATGGTTCTTTAAAAAGTCCTTGTAGGATTTCATTCTGAATACAATTACAAATGTACACTAAATTCCCTAAAACCCTTTACAGCATTGGGGGTTGAATAATTTTGAACACAACTGTATAGTATCACTTTATAGTGTTGCATTTTGACTCATTCAGTGCCTGAGATATGTGGGACACATCATTTGCAGACCTCTTTTTTTCACTACATCCTGTGTAGTGGGGTATTGTGGCTAATAATTATCATCATTTTTATATTATGCCAACAGTTTCAACAATGCTTTACAATAACCAGTGGAAACAAGAAAAGATTAAATTACAGGAGCAGAAAACCTGTGTAGAGGGCCCTGATTGGAGGAGCTTACAATCTAGAGGAGTTGGGGTGTGGGAAGACCAGAGGAGTGTCATTGGTTGTCTTCATCATTGGCACTAGTTTCAGAAGTGTTAAGTGAGGAGAGGGATAAGTTTCTTTTTAATACATTGTGCCCCCCCTCCCCCTGCATGTTTACACGCTCTTCAGTTTGAAATTGTCGGCATAGTATCAGCAGTATCCCAATTGGGTATTTTATGCCCTCAATTTGATTAGAATCTTGCAGTATCCGGGATCAGTCAAAACCAAGTCGTCTGACACTGCAAGAGCTCACTGTGGCTGCATGGGAGGAGCAGTTTCTAGCAGCGTGCATCGCAGTGTCTCCTCCACTTCAACGGTGGTTGAGGCATCTGGCACCATTGGTGGCTCACAATGAGGAAACTGGGTGTATGAGATCAAGGTTCAGATCGGCTTGACAAAGCTGTTTTCTACTATTCCTCAAATCATGTGATCAGCTCACAATCCTAAAGATCAGGTCAGAACATCGCTAGTCAGCAGACATGAGTTTGCTAGAATAGTTATTTCATTCTCCATACTACGAACAGGAACAATACAGCCCAATTTGCAAAAGAGAGTCTACGATTTCAAATAACAGACCATTGTTCATATAGAATATAGAGCACTGCTATATTATTGCAAACAAGCTTGCAGGAGTTAAAGGGACACTCTACGCACTCTGACCAGTTTAGCTTATTAAAGTGGTCGGGCTGCATTTGGTGTGTTTCAAACTCCATTTGGCTAATATCGCTGTATGAAGCTGAGGAGTTTCCTCCACCCACACAGCAGTCACACAGGATTTTGACTCTGACCTGCCGGGGACCAACTCTGGGACAGCGTTTGTCAGCACACTTTTCTTAACATACAAATATTCACATATAGTGACTGGGAGCGCATACAATAGGAGGGAAAACAGCACAAGATATATGCCCTTATAACCTTCAACAGTATAAGAATAAAAGACTTAACAAATATCTTCAGATATCGTAAGTTTAACCAGGGTATTATTCTTACAGAAAAACACAATACACTAATTGCGCAATATCATATATCAGATCAATACTGTCATTTTTACGCATGGAAATGCTCCCTGATATATGATATCAGGGAGCATTTCCCATTAACCACTTTCACATTAACGCAGTTCTGTCAATATCTATATGGCTCCCTAGGACGGGATAACGGCACAAAAGATGGCCACAGTCAACCCCTCCCATAGGTGTTTCTCTAGCGGGGATACAATACCAAATGAGGTGTGCCTGAACACCCTGAGTGGAGCACCCCTTAGCTAAAATCATCCCTGGATAGCTCACCGCTTTATTAGTTTCTGCCAAAAAGTACCAGATCGCATGCATGCATGGTAATCAGTCCCCACTTGGTTGAAGTTTCTTGTCGGACAATGTTGCTTTCCAATCTGGCACTGCGCGTCCTCACGATGATTAGTAAAATGCTGTTGTGTATGGCTTATTTTCCAGAGCTGCTGCGACAATTGGTGTGGATCTAGACAACTGCTCAGAGGTCATTGGGGAAAGTCCAGGGACATAAACACAACATGCAAGAACACAAGACAAATGCTGCTTGTACCAAAAGCTTGGAACAAACTTGGGCCCTAAAGCTAGGGCTCACATACGTTAGCGTTAACACTAGGTTGAAAGCGGTTACCGCAGGCCGGCCAGATCAGATTCCAATCACTAATGGATTAAAAAAATCTCTTGGCGTATCGGTATTATTTTTGAACGCAAGCTTACTGTACTTTGTGCTCCCCACTTTAAGTATAGGGGGTGCAAAGAGTAAACCAAGTCCTAACACTAATTACTCACCGCTGCGGCTAACTGAAAAGTTGGCACTACCTTGGAGCTGTAGTTAACTTCTGCAGAATCAGTCAACACTAGCTGGAACCGTGCCCCCCCTCCCCCTGTTTTTTTTTTTTTTTTTTTAAGTAAAATCGGATACTCGTCGCTCATCCTGCAGCGAAAGCGGTGGCATGATCCGCTGCTTCTGGCCGGCAGGAGCAGATTGAGACTGGGGACGAATAGTCCCCAGTCTCTTTCCGCAATCGCACTGTGGCCCTGCAGGATCTCTCAACATCGTGCAGGTTCTATGGCCTGGAAGCGCAACCCTCCATGGAGTCCTATATACTCCAGGAGGGGATTCTAGGGGTGGCGCGTTAGCGCTGCCGCAAGTATCCTGGAGGGTAGCACTCGTTACCGAGCTGGCTGTTGAATTCAGCACCTGCGTTGTAAAATGGGAATACTAAGGGGAAATTTGCAAGCATAGGTTTTTTCCCCTTAGCGCCCCCGTTTTAGCTCAAGACACATAATCATGCCCTTGGAGTTTTATCTTAGCTGTCAATTAACCATTGCAGAGATGGGGCTTCCCTGTCAGTAACAAACACAAATTAATTTTACAGTGGTTTTGTGCTTGGCTCTCAAATTGTACTCTTAAAGGATTACAAAAAATTGCAGGTTTTGAAAATTCATGATTTAAACTGGATCATAGTATTTTGTTACTTTCTATTTAATTTTACAATCTAGAGATGATTTTGTGCATTTTTGGGGAGGGGTTGCAGGATATAATTTGTGTAGGTACCAAAGGAAAAAATTGTTAAAATCCGTGATACAGATATGGGCTACGGGTGTGAAATAGGTCAGCACTGAAGGAGTTAATAGGGGGGTTGTGTTCCTGACAGCATTTTTATAAAGCTGCCATGTTACTTTGGTTCTTTTATTACTTCCAACTAGAAAGGGGCGGGGGGCAATGTATTGTACTGGTTTTCATAATCTGTAAACTGGTAGTCTACATCCTTATGTAAGCAGGTGTGTTGAGAAATTCCACCCGAGTGATCTTTAAGCTTGGTTACTTTATTCTCGTTCAGTAGGTGTGATGTTACTAATGGAATAGATGCCAATCTTAAATAAAACGTGGCACCACTGATATTTCAGATCTTAATGTCTCCTTTTGCTCAGCCAGTCACAGCATGGTTATGAATGTGCATCATAGTCATCGCTGGCATAAAACAATGTGATTTTTTTCATGGCCTCTGTCAGCAGCACATATATTCCTTCCACTCCATTCTCATGCATTACTGTTTAGTCGATGTGGTTATATTTAGTGTTAACAACCATCCCCATGAAGTACATGAAGAAAACTTTGTAATTTTAGGCTCCCTGGCTTCAGTCATCTGTTTATCCTTTGATGTATTGTCGTATGAGTAATGTGTACCATGTTTTCCTGCAGGGGAATTCATCATCGGTCGTGTTATTAAGGCGATGAACAATAGCTGGCACCCTGAGTGTTTCCGCTGTGATATCTGTGAGCAGGTCTTGGCAGATATTGGATTTGTCAAGAATGCAGGAAGGTATGATCTGTGTGTATTTAATTATTTACAAATTGTTTTATTCACATGTGAACCACTGATTCCACAATGTTGAAGGATACATGCATAAAAATCCAACCTGTTCTTTTAAATTTGCAGGCACTTGTGCCGTCCTTGTCACAACAGAGAGAAAGCCAGAGGACTAGGAAAATACATCTGCCAAAAATGCCACGCCATCATCGAAGAGCATCCTCTGATCTTTAAGAATGATCCTTACCACCCAGATCACTTCAATTGTGCCAACTGTGGGTAAGCATCATCTTGGACTTCCCTACGATCTGTTATCTAGGCCTGTTGCAGACAGCCATATTTTTCTTTCTTGTCGAGTCTTCCACATACTCTATGTACCAGCAGCACTTGGAACACTCATAAAATGTTCAGTTGTCCTTCCTCCTTCCTTTTCAATGTGTGTGGCTGTAACTCTATACATAAGTATAACCTTACATATTTTGGGATGAATGAGGTTCCTACCAGAGTTGCCTGTTTAAGGATGTTTATATATAGACAGGGGTGTTGAGTTTCAGAATTTGATTCTTTAAATCCTCATTGCAGCCGCTCCTCAGCAAACTGGTCAGAGTATTACTTTAAAAGGAGGTGGGGGGCGGCTCTCACAGTATATATGTTCACATATTGTGATTGGCATTATTGAGACATAGCAGACAAATATCTGCAAGAGAGTGCATGCCAAAAATTCTCTTTGTGCTGTACTGCATTTTCTAAGGGGTACAGAAACTCATGTTTTTTTTTTTTTTTTTCTTCAAACCATCTTTTTGACTCTCTCCTTTGCAGTGACTCGACAGTGGTGACTTTGTTTGGAACACAAACGTCATGGGCAGTGCATCAGTTTTACTCTGAACTAACCAAAAGACCAAACCAGGGTCAAATGTTTTTCTCAGTCTTATGTGTACTGTTACAAATTCCATACATGTAAGGGGTTATTCACTAATTTCCGGTATTGTAGTTGCGACAAACACCAGCATATCATAAAACCCAAAGAGCAGCTTCACAGTGGAGCTTTTCCTGTCACTCTTTGGAGTTTACTTTTGTGAAATGCCAGCATTCGCATTGCTGCAATGCTAGCAATAATATGACCACACAATCCCATCTGTAATCAAGACTTTTGACACATGGTCGAAAAGAGAAGGAATTCACAGCAATAATTTGAAATGTACGGTTCTGTACTATGTGCACAGAATCCAGAGAAAACTTTAGATTAAATACCATTTATTTTTTTCCTGTTTTGTACTCTGAGCAAACTGGAGGTGGATATGCAGATAAAGAATAAAAACTTGAATGGGTGTTCACGTAACACCAGTAGCAATGTTGATACGGAGGGGAAGGATACAAATTCTAGATCAGCATTCTTAAATGGAGCTTCACTCCCAGAATTCAACTTTGATTTATCCATTTCCCACAAGATAAACTAATGCCCCTTGTCTGATTAAAAAATATAGGAAAGAACTGACTTCTGATGCCCGTGAGTTGAAAGGGGAGCTATACTGTCTGCCTTGCCATGATAAGATGGGAGTCCCTATCTGTGGAGCCTGCAGGAGACCAATTGAAGGGCGGGTAGTTAATGCGATGGGAAAGCAATGGCACGTGGAGGTATGTGAATGTAATTACTTACACTGAATTGTGGTCCACACATGCATTATTTTCAAATTGCCCAGTTCATATGTTTAAAATAACATTATCCAAATATCTTTATCTCTAACGTGAGACAGGATGAAAGTGGACTCGTGGTGGTTTGTTGTTTTTTTACTTCAGCCACAGATAACTGAAAAAGCGTCTCATAGATGCAAAACGTGTCCCGTTTAAAAGATTAATACAACAGTATGATACCCATCAAAATAAACATAAGTGGCGTTCATATGCACAAACTGTTATTAGTTTAACCAAAAACAACACTTAAAGTGCATGTACATGATATTGCATTGTAATACAATGGAAATGTGCATATTTTTTGTTTTTATGCATCGTTCATGTACTGACTGGGTAAAAGCTAAATTCTGAGATCACTCCTGTCACCCTGTATTACTGTGAAGAAACTACAAGAAGCATCCGTATGGTAACCAAATAAATTAAACTTGACTGCTTAGTAACCGGTCAGGGAGAGCTCTATGGCCACTCATTATAGAAAGAATATGTGGATGGCTGTAGTTGCTGAAAATATCTTTACAGTACAGATGCAAGGCAGTACTTTTATATATTCGTTTATCCTTTACAGAAATATTGCTGGCATGAAAGGTTCTAAAATGTAGATGTCTCTTATCTCGCACAAATTCACATGGTCTGCATTATCAACATACAGGCAGATATGGCCATTGTGTCAAATACAGTAAATGTGATACAGCTAGATAATAAAACGTGATCCGATATCCTGCTTATGGGGATCATAATGAGATTATTGGAAATTTCTGTTTTAGATTTTTTTTTTTGAATGCTGCATTTTTCAGTCTCAAATGTAGGGCATAATGGCAATTCTGCATTGTGGTGTTTTCCTGTTGTAGCTACCTGCAAGGCGCATATGACCGTGAGCAAATTTGACAGCAGACAGGCCATTAAAGACGTTTTCTGTTGCTAATGAACAAAGCGATGCCAAGGTTCCTGCCGTAAATCTTTAGGGCAGCTTGTTAAATCCTAGAACATATCGGATAGCCCTGACTACTTAGTAGATAACAGCAAGCATATGGCGTGGGAACAGGATGAAAACCTCGTCTTTGCACTGATATGAACAAAACCAGACTAAACAGAATGCAATTTGTGCTACTGACCCTTTTACTCTATCAAACTCCCAGACATAGTCCTCAACGTCCATGTTGTAGGTCCTAATATGGATTTCCATATTCTTCTATATACATCTTAAAATTAAATGCGTTTTTAATTCTTGTGTATGGCAGACAAGCCTTTTGTGCAGTTAAAACCTTCGTCTTAGGTTAGTAAAATGCTATCCATAACTTACAAGAAATACTAAAACAGGTGGGGGCAGAATGAGGAAAGAACCACTCTCCCCTTCCTACCCCTTAGTTTAGCTTTAAATTCATCTGAAATCCAGCGCTGGGCTCCCTCTGCATTTGTCTGTAAATGGCAGGCGGCTGTTTTCCTGTAAGCTGCAGCATGTATTATTATTATTATTATTATTTATAAAGCGCCAGCATATTCCGCAGTGCTGTACAATAGGCACAGTATAGACAGGGTTACAATACATTGAACAACATTTGACAAACAGTACAGGAGGAGATGAGGGCCCTATTCCCTATTCAGTGACTGATTTGGTGACCAGCAGCTGGGAAATTGAAAATCCTGGCTGCCTGGTGATGCATGTATGGACAGAAGAAACCCCTCTGCTTCACCCAGCATTTTCTGTGAAACGGCACCTGAGGGAGGAGTGCACACCACTGCCTGACGACGACTTGGCAAACTAAAGCGGTCAGGATGTGTAGTGACCCTCTTAAAGCAATGTGTTATTTTCAGTTGTAGAAGCTGGATATCTGTATAAAACGAATATCCGCATTCTTATCAAGTCAAACCTTGCACAGTTTGTACCAGCTTGTCCTGAAGGTCATTTTTCTGTATCTTTTTTTTTTTTTTTTTGTTTAGGAGTCCTATCCCAAGCATAAACACTTTTGGCCCTTTCAAAAACAGTTGGCTTTAGGAAATCTAGGGGGGGGAGACAGCTGACATCTCTCTTTTCTTCGTCATTTCTGGATAAGGAAATGTCTGTAAAGTTTTTGGGTTTTTTTTGTAATATAGCGTTCTTTGCAATCCCCCATACATAATATTAAAGGGACACCAGCCACGTAAACAAAATTAACTTAATTGTACATGATGTGCTAGGTGTCTCCCACCTACAGCCATGACAGCTTCCAAGCAGAAGGCTCGCCTCTGAATTGAAAGCCTGTCAATGAACGTTGGACAGCGTTTTTGGGTTCAACTAGGCAATGCGCATGTTGATCTTATCAATACCATGCAAGGCACTCGATCAGCAATCACATTTTTAACTTTGAGTGTTCCCTTATATGCTTTTTTATTTTTTAGAACATTTTTGGCTAGCTATTCTAACCTGTAATCTGTCTTCTCACGTTGTAGCATTTTGTGTGTGCAAAGTGTGAAAAGCCCTTCCTTGGCCATCGTCATTATGAAAGGAAAGGACTGGCCTACTGCGAAACCCATTACAACCAGGTGAGTTGTTTTGAACCTGGAATGATCTTAATGCGCAGATCTGCTGCCTGCAGTAGCTAAATTTTTATAAAAATTCACATTTCTGATCGAAGATCTACCTCTCAATGCTTGTTCATAGACTATATAGGACGGAAATAAAACCTCACCAATATACCCATATAACAAGAGGTAGAATTTAGGGATGCACCGATACCACTTTTTTAAGACCGAGTACGAGTACCGATACTTTTTAAAAGTACTCACCGATACCAAGTACCGATACTTTTATTTAATGTCATGTGACCGCTTTCCAATAAGAACAGACCATATAAAAATGCCCCCCGCTCACATGTATATCCCCCCGATATATATATATATTCATACTGCCCCAGCTCATGGATTTGCCCCAGCTCACTCATGGATTTGCCCCAGCTCACTCATGGATTTGCCCCAGCTCACTCATGGATTTGCCCCAGCTCACTCATGGATTTGCCCCAGCTCACTCATGGATTTGCCCCAGCTCACTCATGGATTTGCCCCAGCTCACTCATGGATTTGCCCCAGCACATGGATAATGCCCCAGCACACACATGGGTTATTATGCCCCCACAGCTCACACATGAGTATGCCCCCCCAGCTCATGGATATGCCCCCACATGGATATTGCCTCCAGCTCATGGATATGCCCCCACATGGATATGCCCCATCATGGATATGCCCCCTCATGGATATTGCCTCCAGCTCATGGATATGCCCCCTCATGGATATTGCCTCCAGCTCATGGATATGCCCCCTCATGGATATTGCCTCCAGCTCATGGATATGCCCCCTCATGGATATTGCCTCCAGCTCATGGATATGCCCCCTCATGGATATTGCCTCCAGCTCATGGATATGCCCCCTCATGGATATTGCCTCCAGCTCATGGATATGCCCCCTCATGGATATTGCCTCCAGCTCATGGATATGCCCCCTCATGGATATTGCCTCCAGCTCATGGATATGCCCCCACATGGATATTGCCTCCAGCTCATGGATATGCCCCCTCATGGATATGCCCCATCATGGATATGCCCCATCATGGATATGCCCCCTCATGGATATTGCCTCCAGCTCATGGATATGCCCCCTCATGGATATTGCCTCCAGCTCATGGATATGCCCCCTCATGGATATTGCCTCCAGCTCATGGATATGCCCCCTCATGGATATTGCCTCCAGCTCATGGATATGCCCCCTCATGGATATTGCCTCCAGCTCATGGATATGCCCCCTCATGGATATTGCCTCCAGGTCATGGATATGCCCCATCATGGATATTGCCTCCAGCTCATGGATATGCCCCATCATGGATATTGCCTCCAGCTCATGGACCGCCCCCCCCCCCGACGATACTTGCCTTCCTGGGCGCCGCCGAGAATGTCTCCGCGCGCGCTCGTTGGAAGGACCCCAGCCGCGACCACGTGATCCCAGCTGGGGTCCTTCCAACCAGCGCGCGCGGAGACATTCCCCGGCGGCGCCCAGGAAGGTAAGTATCGTCGCGGAGAGCAGCTGCAGGGCCTGTCTGAATGCTCTATCAGCATTCAGACAGGCCCTGCAGCTGCTCAGTGTGTTTAATACTTACCTTCCTGGGCGCCGCCGGGAATGTCTCTGCGCGCGCGCTCGTTGGAAGGACCCCAGCTGGGATCACGTGGTCGCGGCTGGGGTCCTTCCAACGAGCGCGCGCGCGGAGACATTCCCCGGCGGCGCCCAGGAAGGTAAGTATTGCGGAGAGTGCGGGGCCGGCTGTCCGAATGCCGATAGAGCATTCGGACAGCCGCCGCAGCCCCTCGGATGCCGGAAGCCGGCTCAATGCCGGCTTCCGGTATCGGAAAAAATATCGGGGGTACTGCACGAGTACCAAGTACTCCTGCAGTACCCAGTATCGGCCCCGATACTGATACTAGTATCGGTATCGGTGCAACCCTAGTAGAATTTATAAAGTATTTTACCAGGAAGGATACATTGAGATTTTTCTCGTTTCAAAGTATGTCCTGGGTTCAAGAACATTGAATTGTTGCAGTCGTTACAGAAATACAAAGCAAATGCAAGATCTTAAAAACAAAACACAGGGGGGGGCGTGGCCGGCTGCGAGCGGGAGCGGACGTGTCCTGGTGGAGCTCCGCACGTCTTCCTCGCTAAGGTACCTCCAGATGACCATAAATACGCTTTTTTTAACCTTTGGGGTACCTGGGTAGCTGGCCACCGGATTTGACCTGTCCGGAGTCCGTTTAGTCTCCCCCTCCGGACCAGAGACTCAGTTAGCGGCTGCTGACTTGGGGCTGGAGCTCGACCCGGCGGCCATCTTGCGGCCTACTCCCAGACTACGGGAGCCTATCGGCCTTGCCGGTCTTTCTGCCTCACCCCGGACCGAGAATTTGCTGAGGATCGAGGGGATGGAGGGCCCACATCTCCCGATCGATCGTCATGCGGGACGGGCGGATGGACTGGCGGGGTGGTTGGGGGATGGATCCCCTCCCCCCATTGGAAGTGCGGGAATGTTGGATGCGGGCCTGGAGGCCTGCCTGCAGATGCTGGCTGGAGAGGATGATGACGCCCCGCTCACCAGAGGTCTCTTCCTCCGGGTGCTGGAGACTCTGCGGAGCTGCCGTGGGGCACCAGCCCCGAGTACGGATGGGCTCGAGAGGCCTGAGATCCCCCCTCCGGAGCGTGAACCAGCTGCTGAGACCGTTCACGAGAGCTGCGAGAAGCCAGAAGCTTTGGACGCAACCTTCCTCCCCCACAGTACTGTGGAGGAGAAGCGGAACAAGGATGAGGTGGCGCACGATGCTGGAGGTGATCAGAGCACTGGGCGATCGGTGGACCCTCTGCCTCTGGGTGTAACGCCCGCGCCCTGCAGCGGGGCTGCACCATCACAGACTGCCGTCGGAGAAACGGCGCGGCCTGCTGAGCTGGCTATGAGGTGCCCCCTCGTACTCGCAGTGCTGGTCCTGCTACCTGCCGCATGGCCTGGCCTACTCGGCTTTGCTCTGCCTGCTAAGGATCTGCTACCGTTTCGGGACACAGGCTGATGGCGATTGCCTGTGTCTCTCTGAGTCAGCCCCCGTTTTTTTTTTTCTGATTCTAGCTGTGGACCCTCTGCTGTTTCTAGCGGATTCTGATGACTTTCCATTTTGCTATTTTATAAGACATGCTGTTTTCCCTGGTGTCTCTCCCTCCCCCTTTTCTTTCCCCCCCCCCCCCCCCCCCCCATTTTTGTTTAGTTGGCGTTTTCGGGATATCCTGAGGAACGTAGCTTACCTCCCCAGGTGCCCGGGCCTAGTGCTTTTCACCCCCTCATGGCCTTCTCCCGTGGGCTTCGGCCACCTGGGATTCTGCCAGGGTCAGCACATTTTTGGTCTTTTGCCATATTTTTCCCCACCTTACTCCACTTCCTCCTTTTTTTTTTTTTTTTTTTTTCTTTTCCTCCCTCCTCCCTCCTCCCTTCCCCTGTTTTGCTGACATACAGCTGTAGTCAGATGACCTTATATAAGCAAGTTCTAGATGAGACCCCCCTATTGGGGATGATTTTGCTGATTTACAGCTGTAATCTGATGACCTTATATAAGCATGTTTTAGATGAGACCCCCCCCCCCCCCTACTGGGGACGATTTGGCTGACATACAGATGTAATCTGATGATCCTATATATACATGTTCTAGATGAGACCCCCTCTATCGAGGATGATTTCGCTGACATACAGCTGTAATCTGATGACCTTATATATGCATGTTCTAGATGAGACCCCCTCTTGGGGATGATTTTGCTGACATATTATTGTTTGCTGTGCCTATGCTGACTGTTTTGAATGTTCTCCTTCCTATGACATTGTGGCCCTGCGAGGCCTTTTTCTTTGCTTGTTTTGCTGACTTTATTTCAAAATAAAAACTTTAAATACTAAAAAAAAAAAAAAAAAAAAAAAAAAACAGATTAACACAGACAATAAATATGTAGGAAATGTTTAGAGGTGCATTCTGTATATAGTCACTATATTACATGGTTACAGGTGCATTCTGTATATAGTCACTATGTTACATGGTTACAGGTGCATTCTGTATATAGTCACTATGTTACATGGTTACAGGTGCATTCTGTATATAGTCACTATGTTACATGGTTACAGGTGCATTCTGTATTGAGGTATGTTAATAGGGAGCTCTTGAGTGACTTTAGACTGGGGAAGATGTGATGGTGTCTGGGAGGTTATTCCATATGATCACTGCCTGTTTGGTAGAAAGAGTCCGGCTTCTGATTTTGGAACTGGAAATAAATATGAAGTCCTTGTTTAAGATTTGCACAAGCACATCTCTAATGAATATTTCCCCTTGACATGGAAATAGAGTTGTGTTAAGGGCTCGATGACTGTTCAATTGTGATACCTTATTTACAGCGGCAGCCTATACTATCATGAGGCACAGACCCTGACGTCTCCATTTTAGGATCACCGTAGCACACCTAGCCTGAATGTTTTATTTTAAAGCAGAATTTGTGGAATTGATATTCTATGTAAGTGACCTGGATAGTTGTCTAGTAATAAAAAAATATATAATTTTAGTAATGAGCCTCTTCATGGTTTCTTCCTTACGCCTGTTAATCTTTTGCATTTTTTTCCTGCAGCTCTTTGGCGATGTTTGTTTCCACTGCAATCGTGTAATTGAAGGCGATGGTAAGCCTCAGCCTCTTATTAACCTCAATGTGTCAGCAAGTACGAGGATATGCAAATTGCTATCTAATTGTTTTAGACTATGCCAGGAGTACATTTTATTTGCAAATAACAAATCTCTATATGAATTTCTACCTGAAACCTATATTCTAGTACATGTTGGCCATGTTTATCACGATTGAAAGTAACGACTCTCCTAACACTCATGTATTGGGGGGGGGGTCTTGAACAGTAATGCTAGTGGCTGGTGCAAGAAACGTGCTTGTCACCACTTTATGCACTGTCAGGTTGGCAGGGTCTTTTTAAAAACTTGCGCACAAATGCCTCTACACGGTTATTGACACGCGTTATAAAAATGGAATATGGAGTTTTTTCTTGTTTCCCTATCTCCCCTATATCACTCACCCCTCTCGTCCCACACCCTTTCACTCCCTGTCATTGCCTTTCTTCCATCTAATAAGATTGCAGTAATCCGTCCCTTTATGGTTTGCTTGTGAGTGGATTTTAAGGCCTAAACAGGATGACTCTTGACTCACACTGGGTAAACTGACCCAGTCATTGTTTTATTTTGTATTATCACTTTTTTTTTATTTGTTATCAGCTGTGTTGTTTCTGTATCTTTTGCCAATAGCATGATTGATTGTTAAAATAAAAAACACCAAATCAAGTGCGTGTCAATTCATGTGTACCAGCTTTATACTGGTGTTATTTCATCTATTGTCTGTCTGTTTTAATTCCAACAAAATTGTCCTGTGAGCTTTTTAAATTATCCAGCATATAGCATGTATTGTGCTGACATTCACTTAATATGGAATTTCACTTAATATGGTTGTGTTTCACTCTCCAGTTGTATCAGCCCTGAACAAGGCTTGGTGTGTGAACTGTTTTGCTTGTTCCACCTGCAACACAAAGTTAACCCTCAAGTAAGTGACTTTCATTCCCCCCGTTACCACAAAAAATACATTCACGAGGCAGGAAATAAAAAATAGGTGCTCTTTTAGCGTGTGATCTACTTGTTCGGTTCACATTTAAATAAAATCCACCTGTCATGGGGGGGGGGGATTCCTATACATAAACCTGTCTCTCTCTCTTCCCCCCCCCCCCCATGTCACTGAGCACCATACTTACATAATTTTTCTAATGAGTATGGTGCAAAAATAAGACACTTCATTTTAACCTCCCTGGCGGTCCGATTCTGACATAGAACCGATTCTGACATATTTTATAAGTGTGGCTCGGGGGGTTAATTTTCAATACTGAAAGCTGTATCCCCGAGCCACACTCGGGCCAATACTTACATGTCCCTGCGCTCCCTCGCTGTCCCCGCAGTCGCACTGCAGCCGATTGTGACGTCACACTTCCTGGTTCACTCCTCACGAGAAGGGAACCAGGCAGTGTGACGTTGCGAGCGGCTGGAGGAGACTGCGGGATCAGCGAGGGAGCGCAGGACATGTAAGTATCCAGCCAGAGTGTGGCTCGGATACCACTTTCCGTACAAAAAGTTAACCCCGAGCCACCCTCTGGAACACCGTCAGGGAGGTTAAGGTTAGTATTGGGGTCAGTATTTGTGCTTGTTTTAGACCGGTGTCAGATGAGCGCACTAAATGTGCCTCCCGGCGTCCGTCTGCAGCGTTGTGATGCTTCGGGCCCCAGCCACACGCTGCAGTACGTCACTAGGACGCACATTCGGGGCTGCAAAGTGCGATCCTCCATAGGATCGAGTCTTGCAGCGCTGAGCGCACTAACTGTGCTCAGCAAGGTGGCCACACGGGTATCAGTGGAACGTCCACTCTCACGGACGTTCCTTCCGCTGTGAAAAACGCTGGTCTGACCCTGGCCTTAGGGTTACTGTTAACCATAACCAACGGATCTCCATTTTTTTTGACAGATTCTGTTTTTGACACGAGTGCAGCACATGACTAGTAGCTGTCTGACCTGAAAAGCAGCTTTCTAGAGCACACACTAAAAGAGCAACAAAAAATGTTTATTTCATGTATGGTTTCATAGGTAAATTAAAACTACATATTTATTGCACATGATGATTCTTTGTCCTATTTTATAGTATAAGACTTTAGCTTTAATAAATACTATCTTGTTCAGTAAAAAAAAAAAAAAAATCCTTATGCTGCTGTTCATATGTAATGTAACAATAAATCTCCCCACCATTACAGAAATGTTAACAGTGGTCATATTGCTACTGTATAAGAGCAGGTTGTGACCTATTGGTCACTTTCACCATTCTAGGTACAGATGCCCTTGAAACGTTATACATTTTCCAGGTTTCTCATATAGAGAAGCCTTTCAATACATTTGAGCCTCTGGTGCCGTCTATAATCCTTTTGCAACAGTCTCCACGATCTAAAATAATGGAACGTTCTATGGTACTATTAACAAAAATAAAGTTAAGCCACAAACCAGCACGAAGGGTAGCACTAAAAATCTCTGCAGCAGGATTAGTTTTCGCAGGTCTAGACACAGTAATAATAAAAAGGTGTTTATCGGACAACTGGCTTTGTCTTGATGGTTAGATTTAAAGCCAATGTGTTGTAAGCATTTCTGGAGGTTGTATGGAGAAAGTGCCATCATTCACTTCTTTCTTTTCCTTCTCCTTTTCTATCGTTCCTTTCACACCACAAAAGGCATAGGTTTGTTGAGATAGACTTAAAGCCTGCTTGTAAGCACTGTTACGAAAAAATGCCGGACGAGTTTAAACGTCGCCTTTCCAAGCAAGCCAAGGAGGCAAAAGAGAAAAAGAAAAAGGGATCCTGTCTGTGAACTCTTACTCTCCTCTATCCTTTTATTTCTTGGGTTAGTTCCTTGCTTGTGTGTGAGATTTTCACATTTACTAATCGGGTGAGGTGCTGTGTCTCCATGTTTTAGTCTTAGGCCGTGTACCTTCCAAACAAATCTGCAGCATGTCTTGTGTGTGTGCAGACTAATACATCTATTGATACCGAACAACACAGCTTAAAAGAATAAAACCTGATGATTATACAAACTTAAAGCAATTTAATCAGCTTATATCTTTAAAATGTTTATGTTAACAAGCGTTTGTGTCACATTTGTTTTCTTGAATTTGCTAAACAGGTTGATGTAACAAAAGAAAATCAGATGAGAGCACAAGTTTTATATTCCTCTATGGTGTCAGAAATGGGAAATATTCAAATCTTCTTGGCATGTTATGCAAAACCAATGTTTTAGGGGAGATGTGTGATTGATAGCGTGCAGCAACGAAGAAAATGCTAAGCTGCCTCATCAGTACCACAAAAACTATTAACCTACTGGTAGAGCTCTCTTAAAATCAGTGATGGCCACTATATTAAACAGCTGCTCCTTAAAGGGCCGCTACCACCAAAAATTGAAATGTCCTAATTTTGATGCTGATATCCTACATGTGCTTTTTTTGTTTTTCTCTTGTATGTTAAACTATTTTACTCTAGATGTGTCACTGAGTTCATGTAATTTTTGATCTCCTGTGTTGTAAACTGCATCCCACAGTATCTTTATCTCGCTTGGTCCTCACTCTGGGAATGGCCATATAACGGAGTCAATCACTGACTCCTCATTGTATTGTGTGGGATGTATTCAAGGGACATCATGGAGGGGGGAGATTAGAAGTCTTTTAAACTCCGTCATATCTCATTCAGAGCTGTAATCTATTGGCTCAGGTTGCGAAGGCAGAACAGTAGACTTGGCTAAACATTCGACCCTCCCCCTATTTGTGATTGTTAAATACTGTATAAGATGAAGCACAAAGTAAAACTTGCCATAAGATTTTGGTAAATGTTGAATCATGGGAAAAAATACACAAAATGGAAACGAGAGATAAAAAAAACTAAATTTTTCCTTTTTAGCATGCAATTACGACAAAGGAATGTGTTTTTAGAAGGTGGTTTTGTTTGTAATGTACAAGTAATCTAGTTACAGTTTATCTAAGTGCCCTTTTTAAAGGAACATTACTCATTCTGACCACTTTACACATCCTGGACATTTTTTAAAAAGAGCGTCCCCCCCCCTTCCCCCCTTGTAATCATTGGGTGAAGTGGAGGATTTTCCTCTACCCCTCCCTGCATCATAATCAGCTGGGATTTTGAATTTCGTTGGCACACACAGCATGCTGACGTCAGACTTTCTCAGACTACCCAAGAAAGCTAGTTATCTCAGAAGCAGATGATGGATGATGCACAGGTATCTGCAGCTCCAATTTATCGTTCTGCACAGCTGCTATGGCATTTACATAAAGTGTGCAAATCCTGAGTGGTGCGCAGTTTCCAGATCCTAGGCTACACAATTTCTGTAGCTATGCAAATTGCATAGCAAAGCTGTAGGGACTTGTGGATTTGAAAGCCCTGAGGGAGAAAAGATGAGTAAAATCACCTAAAATAAAAAATTTATAAAGAAAAATAATTGGTCGGATGCCGTCAGCTGCACCTGCCCAATTATTTGAGGTCAAAAAAGGGGGTTCTAATTTTAATGGAGTATCCCTTTTAAGGGAACTCTATAATCTCACTGAGCTGGCCCAGTTAATTCTCCAAGTTGTCTTATCCATTGACTTGCTCATTGCATGTTTGTTCCGGTTATGGTGCCACTCTGGCTGGGTGTAAAGTGTTGAGAGACATCGGATCCAGTCTACATGGTATTGGTGACACAGGGATTAAATCTCAGTTATTTTTACCTGATGCTTCAAGCATTGACTTGATCCCGTAGAATAGCCTAACGGTACAGTGCTTTACATATGCAGGTTCCTACCTCTCTGGTAATGAACTCCTGCATGAACAAAATTGGCAATGACCTCCATAAGCTTTCGCTACAGTCCATGCTGGACTTTTCTCAAGACCTAACGCACACAAACAAAATCACATATAGCATACATCATTAGACAGACTTAACACAGACTTGTAATTAAAACCATTGATTGCATAATGCCCGTTGGACCAGGTGATCCATATCCCCAGAAACCAACCAAGCAAGCCAACATATTTGGTGCCCAATATAATGCACTTAGCCCCCATTAAACTCCTAAGACTTCAAGTTTCTGCCGTATTTAAAAAAATATATATATATATATTTTATACCGAATTGGGGAAGGTGCACATATAATTAATGCAACACTAATCTAATTAACAACAACCCAGGGCTCACTAAGCCTACCTGGACCTAGAAGTTCTACACAAGCTAGTAGTTACAAAAAAATCCATATTAAGGGCCAGGGTAAACCGTATTCATTTGGACTATATACATAATTAACGTGTAGATAGAAAAGCAGTATATTAAATTTTGATTAATCCAAGCGACAAAGTTTTGCTATTTGTGGAAAAGACCCTCCAGTATTTTGGAGATATATATATATATATATATATATATTTTCCCTTCCAATACTTGCAGCATGTGTTGGGCATGACAGATGCGTTTTAGTCAAGGAGTTTCTATGCACTTATGTTGTAACAATGTATTGCCTGATTCCAATTGGGACGTTAAGGTAATGTTTGGAACAATGCGTTAAAATTACCTCAGACATTCGCTAAAAATCCTCCCGCGCTACCGCAACCCTGATGGAAGCCTTGCTTATGTCTCTTGTTGTGAGCTTACTATAAAGTCACAGAATTTGCACCTACCTAGAGAATGAGCTATTCAACCTAGCTCGTTCCCCTCTAAGAAAGATCTTCAGTAAGTGAATTCCCCATGGCACAATATAGCTATACTATAAAAAAAATCTTAAAATTGTATATCCAAAAATATGCACAGTGCTAGAGAATATTCTTATAATCCATCCGCTCTCTCCGAAAAACGTTATTGCCTTGTGTGCACATTCCTCACTAATATCACCTTGCTAGCACTGCTCATGCACCTATACAAAATAATGGCCAAACTTATTCACTGCAAAAAAGTTCATACTGTTCATTGTGTCCCATACGTACATAGAAGAGCGGGAAGCTTGCTTTGCTGGAGACTTATGGGTACTAAGCATTGAACACATGTTCCACTTGTATTTCCTAAGTCCTTCAACAAAAACTGAATAATAAAAAAATAGTGTATTATTATATTCCAATTCAAAGGGAAACCCAACCGAAGCTTGAAACTTGGCCACTCACACAGTATAGAGTCTTTGAAACGTGCTCTTTTTTTCATGCAGAGAGTCCACTTAAGGAGGAACAGAGGGCTGCGCCACCCCGTTTCTGGAATCTCAAAAACAGGCACAACAGACAAGCCTCAGTGCAGAAAATCCAGCGTATAACTCCTGTTCTTTAAATAAAATCACTTGCCCATTCATGAGCCGAATAGGGACCTGGCTCTGTTATTGGCATGCATGCCACTCTTTCGACAGTGCCCAGCCTCTCCCTCTTTGGTCCACACTGTCCTACGGTCACCCTCAGGGTAAGGCCTCCATCCTCCTGTGGTGAACTCCCAATGTTTTTGATAATTACACTGATAATGCAGGTGCTTAAAAAATGGGGGTGAAGCTTTATCATAATCTGTATTCAGTGAATGAATACGGTCTTTTTAAACCCTGGTGATTCTGTTTTTGCAAAGTCGCTTGGTACCTTTTTTTATTTAGCGTGGCCCCCCCCCCCCCTTCCATTCTTGCCTGAGATCCTGTAGTGTAGGCGGCGGCACAATCTGCAATTTCCTCTGGCCATGAGCAGCTTGAGTGGGTTCAAATGGTTCCAATGTCCCATGTTTCCTTCTGCTTCCCCTGCACAATCAAGGTTATTTATTTTATTTATGAAGTATTTTACCAGGAAGGATACATTGAGATTTCTCTAGTTTTCAAGTATGTCCTGGGTTCAAGAAAATTGCTTTGTTACAGTAATACAAAGTAATTCAAGATATTAAAAAAAACAGCACACATATACATATTAACAGTGAATCCATATATTCACTGTGTTACATGTTTACAGGTGCATTCTGTATTGAGGTATGTTTTAATAGAGATCACTTAAGTGACTTTAGACTGGGGGAAGGTTTGATGGCGTCTGGGAGGTTATTCCATAATTGTGGTGCTCTGTAGGAAATTGAGGATCGAGCCACTTGCTTTTTGTATTGTGGTATTGTAAGTAAGGTGCAGGTCCTGGATTGGAGGTTATAGAATGAGGGAGCTGCTGGGGAAGCAGTCTATTCAGGTAGGGTGATCGCTTCCCAGAAAAGCTCTTTAACACCAGGTTGGAAAGGTGAAGAGTGCGTCTAGATTCCAACGACGGCCAGTTTAGGCTAGGGTCAGATGAGCGCATTTTGTACGGACTGTGCGTCCGTGCAGTACGGACGTACTTTCTGACTGACAACAAGGTAGTGGCCACACAGTCCGTTTTTTTCACTGATGGATTTTTTGACTGATGTAGCAGGGAAAATAAATTACAATGAAAAAACATTCTGTCCGTCAAAAATGCTGGACGTATAAATGCCGGTCTGACCACGCTCCATCACTCACACACAAAGCTATGCGGACGTTGTGTACGTGGCGCACTCCGCACGTCCGTTCTAGCAGTATTACGTTCTTGCCTAACCTGCGTCCATTTGCAGCGTCCGTCAGCCCCCGCACTTCTGTGCGGACGTACTTCGTGTGTGGGGCTTCATTTAACACAATTGTATGCTATCACGGACATACTTATGTGCGGCAACACGGACGTTAACACTGCGCTCGTCTGACCCTAGCCTTAGTTGCACAGGGGCTCTCAA
The DNA here is from genome assembly GCA_009667805.1 of Leptobrachium leishanense. Lineage (NCBI taxonomy): Eukaryota > Metazoa > Chordata > Amphibia > Anura > Megophryidae > Leptobrachium > Leptobrachium leishanense. The sequence goes on along the minus strand of CM019064.1, from coordinate 280,927,660 downwards.
GGCTTCATTAAGTCCTATAGGAGATGATACTTGGGGCAGAGCTTTGTGCCAGTATCAGTCTGCGTATAATAATTACTGTCGCACATAGCGCCTCTAGGTTGGAATATCATCGCTAACAAAGACCGTAAAGGAAGTCTGATCAGATAGATTTTATCCCGTAAATTTTTCGCACCAGTTGTAATCTTTAACCCCTTCACTGCTGAGCCATTTCACGTTTTAAAAAAAAACATTTTTTTTTCTTTACTTTAACCCCTTAGTGACCGGGCAGTTTTACACAAATCCGTCCTTTAGTGACCCGCTGCTGTTTTTACGTTTCTGCACTGTTAGTATTTAGGTCAAATTTTCCTCTTACTCGTTTATTCAAGCCACACATATTATACACCCTTTTTCCTGCCATTAAATGGACTTTCTAGAAATACCATTATTTCCATCATATCCAATAGTTTACTATAAAAAAAATATGAAATGGGATGAAAAAATGGTAAAAACACACTTTTTCGTAATTTAATCCCCAAAATCAACAACCACCACTAAAGACCCCAGCTAAATAGTTTCAAAATTTTGTCCCGAGAATAGAAATACCCAATTTTTACATGTTTTTTGCTTTTTAACCCTTTCACTGCTGAGCCAGGTCACCTATGTGCGCTGCGCTCATTCTGACCATTTTGTGCTAATTATTTTGAGATGACCGCCTAGGTCCTATTTAATTAAACCCCCCCCCCCGACAAAAAAACTTTTTTATTTTATTTAGTTTTTTTTAAAAAAAAAATTTATTTAAAGTTTTTTTAAACCAAACCTGGTCATGTTTGGTATCATTGGAAAGGCCATGATCAGGCCTTTCAAATGATGTCAAATATGACCATCTAGCTGCCATGGATCGGGAGATAGGGGGATCCTTAGGATCCCCTTATCTCTACATGGCAGCTAGATGGTTAACTGGCCCACTGACATCCTCACACATATGGTGAGGTTGTCAGTGGGTGGGGGGGGACCTGGAGGCTTGGCTGACATCCAAGATGTCAGCCCCCCTCCAGGTTCGAATCGCGTTTTGGCGCTGAAACGCGATTCGTTGGCGAAAAGGTTAATACCATACACCGCTGTGGCACTACCACTGTTGCGTTGTTGGCGTGTTCCATGTGGGTACAGGCTCTGCATGCAACACATTGCTGGGAATACGAGTGCAAAAACACTTCCCTCTTTTTGCGCTTCATGTGTCTATTTCGCTGTTATGAAAACATATCACACCAGTCCTGAAAAAAAATTTTCATTAAACTCTCCCAAAGCCGTTGCTGTAATGCATTTGTTCCTGACTTCTAAAATGCCACTTACAGTCTCCATGAAAGCTGTAAGTGTAAACAGACCATACAGTATTAATTGTACAGCCTGGCTCATATTTTGCTTTTTATATCTATACCTTTCATTGTATGGTTTATTAGACTGACAGTATATTATCAATCATTTCTTTAGGAACAAATTTGTGGAGTTTGACATGAAGCCTGTCTGTAAGAAATGCTACGAGAAGTTCCCTCTGGAGTTGAAGAAACGGCTTAAGAAGCTTTCAGAAACCTTGGCAAGGAAATAGATTCCAATCTCCCACTGTGGCCTGGAAGACTGGGAGCAGCATACAAATCATCACGGATACTACTTGACTTTTTTCTGTCCACTGAGGCTGTTACCTGCACTAACATTCACAGCTACATATTTATCTGCATGAATGCTGCATTAAACCGCCATGCACAGGCTATTTATTCTCACGTCGCCTAGAGAACATAATACTTGGTTGCTTTTTGTGGTACATGCCTTACTTTAGCCCACCCGTGGGTTCTGACAGTTCAGTGGGTTAAGGCCTGCATCATCAGATCTCTGCTGCAGATAAATCCTAAATCTAGGCTGCCAACATTGAAATTTCTGAAAAGGATTTTTCTTTTGGCGCTGGCTTGTTCAGTCTTATGACTTAAACTGTATTCGTGAATACATCCCCAGTGCATTGGGACTGTCCAAGGTATTTGTAGATCTGCTTCAATAACAATGCAATTAAAATCATTCTGGATGATGAATAGAAGGTAAAGCTGGTAGATTGCCGCTAGGAGGACCCCAAAGAGAATTTGTAACCTAATGGAAGGCCACAGAAGGATATTATGGTGTGGTTTATTAATAACCAACTGATTTAAACAAGGCTTGGAAGCTAATGATGGGTGTAATGGTTGTCGCCCCTCTGACAGGTCCTTTCTTAGAATGCATTTCAAAGGATGATCATTTCATGTGCTATTGCCTGCTAGGAGCATTCTGCTACCTGTAGAGACACCATTCACCATGTGTCATGTTCACTGTCTATTACAACTTTAAAACCAAGCAAAAATCGATTTTTGTCTCCTATATTTGTGCTGTGAATGGTATGCAGGGACCTGATAAAGAATTGAATGTTTCAGAGAAAACCAAAAGTCCAGGAACTTACCAGCGCAAAACGCCTAGTGTTCCGGTGTTCCGGACACAACTTGCACAAACAATGCAGAACTAGTGCCTTGACCTACGTAACGTGGGCAGCAAACACATCTCAGATCGCCACAAGCCGAGCAATGTTTAAAAGGGAATAATAAAACATGATTAAGTGGAGTGACCATGACAACTACTTGAATTCCACAAATCATCTGACGCCTTTCTTACTGTGCATGCGTCTGGCTTTCAGTGCTTACTGTGTTTGTTTTTTGTGCCATATATTTTATTTCCATCTAACAGACATGTAATCACTATTGTATTTAAACATATATGGGAACTTCAGCTTATTATGTCTTTGTTTTTTCTTATCCTATGCAGTAAACACATGCTGTGCATTCCCAAAAGACGGTATACTTTTACATTGAACATATGAAGTATTTTTAAAGCAAGTTATGTTTTCAATTATATAGTCCTGAATTTATATTAAATACCTACTCCTATACTTTAATGTGTAAGATGGATTATTCGTTTTTTTTTTTTTTTTTAACAACACATTGCCACACATTGAGAAGATCCACAATGAAATTAAAGGGGACTATATAGCATAGAACATCTTTAGAGTTTTGTTTTCTTTAGCGTTTATAAACCTCGCTGTAGCAATATGTTGCACGGGAAATTAACAAATGGATCTCTTGCCTTTAAAACAATAATTGTCCTTTCGGTTGTAAAACCGTATTGTCCAAACATTTTTACAAAATGGTTAATAAAGTCTTTACACTTTAAAGTATCCTGGCTTGTCTTCTGTCGTGCAAGACTAGGAAAAAAAACATGGGATTGGTTTACCAGAGCACATCTTGTGTAACCACGTAGACCTCCAGTTGCATTGCAAGAGAATTGACTTGTGTAATTTTTATTTCTTTAAACCCCCCCCCCCCCATGCAAGTTTTCTATTGGCTAGAATATTAACTTTTTCCAATCCCCTTGTTCACTTTAAGGACCCGTGTCAGGTTCCTGAACCATGCCAGACAGCCCCCTTCAAGCCTTGCTCATCTCAGAACCAGCACTGAGATTCCTGCACACAAATGGTTAAAAGTGAAAACACACAGTAAAACACTACACCACCTGACCTTGCAAAATAAAGGGCCCTGCCCTCCTCTCCACATTGTTCCAGCATTGTCTATCTGTATCCAGAGAGAGAGAGGAGACGTGTATGCTGGGGCTCCCCTGAAAACCTTGAAACTTACCATGTTTACCAGTCCTTCCCTGCAGTATCCAGAATATTCAAGTTCCCATTTTTCCTGGTTTTCAATCACTCTACGTGTCCTGCCCCTCTGCTCCAAACCACCATTTGTGTTCCTGCAAACTCACCACATATTTCTGGAGTGGTGCCTCACCTCATCCTGGGCTCAGAATCTTGCTATCCACGTACCTGACAGAATGCTGGAACCCTCACCAACTGAACCCGCGGTGATCCATATCGTTATGGAGCTGGTGAAGAAAACCTTGCAAGAACTGTTTGCACACCTGACCGAGTTTATGAAAGAGCTGCTGCAGACTGTGGGGCTCGTCTAGCAAGGTGTGCATTCCTTCTGCAAAAAAGACCCACGGACCGCTATCACCACAAGAACGTGCCAGGAGACAGTCTGAATGTTTGTGCCTGTACTGTGCTGCTCCAACCCACTGGCTGGCAAGCTGTCCTGTGAGGCCAAACAAGCAACCAGCCCTGGTACACAGACCTGCACCCATTTCCAAGAAACCTTTACCAGTGTCCAATTCTGCCCGGGTGAGATCCTCGGTACCCAAGTCTACCCCGGTACGAAGATCAGCACCCTCACCTAAACCGGCTCCCAGAAAGCCCTCACTGCCCAAACCGGCTCCTAGAATGCCCATTGCACCCAAACCGACACCCAGAAGAACCCCGGTGTGTAAACCAATTCCTGTGCCCAGAAGTGCACCCCGGTCCAAGTGTGCAGTGCCTACAACCAAGCCTATGCCCAGACCCAGAAATAAACTACCCTCCATACTTGAAATTATAGATAGAACCTTTGTAGCGCATCAAAAATAGATTTAAAGGTAGACTTCAACAAAGAGGTATATCAAACATAAAGTGCTTCAGTCTTAAAGTGACAAATATTCAATCAATGTACACATATAAAAGTGCAATGTGCCATAGAACACAGTAAAGTGCAACAATATATAAAATTCCAACAGTGCGATGTGTATAAGAGTCTATAAAGTGCAACAGTGTCCGACTGTGCAAAATGTGCAAATTCAATGATATCCAATACAACAGTATGAATACCAGTGGGAAAATTCCTTAAAATTTACTTGTCTTTATGTTCAAGCGATGCACAAATATAGTCCTCCTTTCTTGGTCTGTGTATCTCTTGCCGTCTCTCAATAGTGGAGAGGATAGCCAGAAAGGAGAAAAAAGTGAGAAAGGAAAAAAATTGGAGGGGAGAGAAAAAATGAAGAAATAATCGTGCAGAAAATCCCAATTCAATATGGCAAATAAATCACTCGTAGGTATATGGAAACTCACATTTCTAAGAGCCCAAAAAATCCCTGGCTCTAGGTTTAGGAGCTTCCAGCCATATAGAGGGTGGCGTATCCCTTCTTAAATCTTCAACTCTGGTTGCGATGGCTACAATAAGATAATAGACAGCGCTCCCATAGTATATTACCGTATAATGATAAAAAAGAGGTGATAATGTATTGAACTCGCCAGATATGGAGCCTCTTCCACACAGGCTCACTCAATACAGCGTCAGGTACACTATGGTGGATACCCAGAACCTCTTCTCAACCGTTTGAGGGCCAGATATCAGGAGCTTCCAAGCGGTGGCAAGTATATATCCAAGGAGAGTAGTCAATAGAATATAAACCATATAAAATTTATTAAAAAATGTATTGCATATAAATATATTGCATATATTGGAGATTTTTTTGGACAATAGTGCACCTAAATATACCGACAGAGGAAGGCTGTTAATGCCGAAACGCGTCTCGGTAACGCATCTGTCCATTTTTTAATATGCAATAAATTTTATATGGTTTACATTCTATTGACTACTCTCCTTGGATATATACTTGCCACCGCTTGGAAGCTCCTGATATCTGGCCCTCAGACGGTTGAGAAGAGGTTCTGGGTATCCACCATAGTGTACCTGACGCTGTATTGAGTGAAAACACAAACAAGAGATGGTGCAGCGCCACACAACATGCATCCACCACCAGAATGCCCAGATAGCCAACCACAGGATATAGTGGTTTCCCCTATACCATTACACACAATAATGAAATAGATAACCTGGATCGGCGCAAATGTTGCTCTCTGGGGTTCTGGAGCCTCGCATATGTATATATAAAAAAGGAGACAATAATAGTGCTATACTGATATATGCAATATTTTAGATGTATATAATATGTATCCCACTCACAAGTGTAGAGCCGTAACACTGGCTCTGAGTGGGTCCAGACGTGCGGGTAATTTATCTTCAATTTCTCAGGTGACCCCCACCTTGCAGCAAATTTTATTCTGGGGAGCTCACATAGCTCGTGGATGTATGCCCATAGGTTTTTTTTAGGCAGGGAAAAAACCCAGAGGAAAAACCGCCAATGATCCAGGAAACAGCAAAGCAGAAACAGGATTGGAAATGGAAAAAAATAAAATTTATTTAAAACATGATTAAAATAACCACCAGAACGCGTTTCGCCGCACAGATAGCGGCTTCATCAGCTGGAATTTTTTTCCATTTCCAATCCTGTTTCTGCTTTGCTGTTTCCTGGATCATTGGCGGTTTTTCCTCTGGGTTTTTTCCCTGCCTAAAAAAAACCTATGGGCATACATCCACGAGCTATGTGAGCTCCCCAGAATAAAATTTGCTGCAAGGTGGGGGTCACCTGAGAAATTGAAGATAAATTACCCGCACGTCTGGACCCACTCAGAGCCAGTGTTACGGCTCTACACTTGTGAGTGGGATACATATTATATACATCTAAAATATTGCATATATCAGTATAGCACTATTATTGTCTCCTTTTTTATATATACATATGCGAGGCTCCAGAACCCCAGAGAGCAACATTTGCGCCGATCCAGGTTATCTATTTCATTGCTGTATTGAGTGAGCCTGTGTGGAAGAGGCTCCATATCTGGTGAGTTCAATACATTATCACCTCTTTTTTATCATTATACGGTAATATACTATGGGAGCGCTGTCTATTATCTTATTGTAGCCATCGCAACCAGAGTTGAAGATTTAAGAAGGGATACGCCACCCTCTATATGGCTGGAAGCTCCTAAACCTAGAGCCAGAGATTTTTTGGGCTCTTATAAATGTGAGTTTCCATATTCCTACGAGTGATTTATTTGCCATATTTAATTGGGATTTTCTGCACGATTATTTCTTCATTTTTTCTCTCCCCTCCAAATTTTTTTTTTTTTTTTTCCTTTCTCTCACTTTTTTCTCCTTTCTGGCTATCCTCTCCACTATTGAGAGACGGCAAGAGATACACAGACCAAGAAAGGAGGACTATATTTGTGCATCGCTTGAACATAAAGACAAGTAAATTTTAAGGAATTTTCCCACTGGTATTCATACTGTTGTATTGGATATCATTGAATTTGCACATTTTGCACAGTCGGACACTGTTGCACTTTATAGACTCTTATACCCATCGCACTGTTGGAATTTTATATATTGTTGCACTTTACTGTGTTCTATGGCACATTGCACTTTTATATGTGTACATTGATTGAATATTTGTCACCTTAAGATTGAAGCACTTTAAGACTGAAGCACTTTATGTTTGATATACCTCTTTGTTGAAGTCTACCTTTAAATCTATTTTTGATGCGCTACAAAGGTTCTATCTATAATTTCATTTTTGGTTAATGCAGATTTTGGTTGTTTTTTCTGTATATTGCGCTTACCCCTTTGGGCAGCATCTCACTACTTATTAGTTATAATTTAACTACTTCATAACACTATATTAATCTGGTTTATAAATAGGCGCCTATGCTGTATGAGATATATATATCTTTCTTCTTTTTTTACCCTCCATACTTGCTGACCCTAGAAGCTTTGACTTCAAGTCTACCAGGTCAAGTGAGGAGGAAGATCCTGTCATCCCCATGGAGGCTGAAGACACCACACCTATAGAGCCTGATCCAATGGACTGTGAACCCCCTCTGCCCTTGGAACCTGAGTTTATGGAGATCATGGCTACCCAGGTTTCAGACCCTGTACCACCTGGCTGCGTGTATGCCTCTAACGGAACTCTGGTTCGCCTAGAAGACCTAGCGAGATTTGAAGAGGTATTGAAGATCAGGGAAGCTGCACACCAATCCAAGAACACCACTATGGTGGCGACAGCTACTCCCATCACCCTCAGCCAGCAGTCCACGCTCTATAAACCACACCTGGACTTTATGCCCCCTAGTGGTTCAGATTCAGAGTGGGGATCTCTGGAATATCTTGATGATGAAGTGCCTGATCTGGAAGACCACCATACGACCACCCAGCTGCAGACTGCACGACGCAGTAAAGGACTACCGGGTTAGGGAAAAATACACCTGAACGCTGGATACAGTGGCCCTGTCACAGTCGCCCAGAATTCAGCACCTACCAATGAGAATGGTAAGGCTAGTAAAGCCAGAACAAGAAGGCGTCAGAGGAAAACCCGTGACAAAGTTGAGGGATATGCCGGCACGGTCATCTCCACCCCAGAGGGATTCATCACCGTGGAACCCCTGCCAGACGGGTTCATTTATGGGTCCAATGGGAAGATTGTCCGCTGCTCTGACTTTCAAGTGTTCGAGAACGTTAAGAGCGCCAGGAGGTCGCTCCTTAGAGGGGGGAGTATGTCAGGTTCCTGAACCATGCCAGACAGCCCCCTTCAAGCCTTGCTCATCTCAGAACCAGCACTGAGATTCCTGCACACAAATGGTTAAAAGTGAAAACACATAGTAAAACACTACACCACCTGACCTTGCAAAATAAAGGGCCCTGCCCTCCTCTCCACATTGTTCCAGCATTGTCGATCTGTATCCAGAGAGAGAGGACGTGTATGCTGGGGCTCCCCTGAAAACCTTGAAACTTACAGTGTTTACCAGTCCTTCCCTGCAGTATCCAGAATATTCAAGTTCCCATTTTTCCTGGTTTGTTTTCTGTTTTTCAATCCCTCTACGTGTCCTGCCCCTCTGCTCCAAACCGCCATTTGTGTTCCTGCAAACTCACCATATATTTCTGGAGTGGTGCCTCACCGCATCCTGGGCTCAGAATCTTGCCGTCCAGGTGCCATCCCGGTACCTGTACCTGACCACCCGTTTAAGGCTGTGGTCACACAGGAACTGAGAGAACGTCCATGACAACGGGCCTTCTCTCCACTCGGACGCCAGTGTGTCCTCCTTGCTGAGTGCCCGTTAATGTGCTCAGCCCCACAAAGCGCGTGCCTCCTATGGAGGATTGTGCTTTGATGGACCTTAGACTGGCCTACAGAGTTTTTTGATGGGGAGGGTTTCAGCATGTCTGTTGTAACGTGCGATACTATTAAGCATGTCACACCGTGTGACCGTCTCCGTCGAGCCGTCAGAAAGCTGCAACAGACACAGGGAGGAGGGGGGTCACACGGACGCACTCAATGCACTCATGTGACCACGGCCTTAATTTAACTAACATTATTGCCTGCAAACAGGGCTGGATTTACCATTTAGGCAGAGTAGGCATGTGCCTACAGGTGCCTGCCACAAGGGGGCGGCTTGCTCGGTGTGTAAAAAAAATAATAATAAAAAAATATATTTTACAGTGGTCTAAATTATTGCAAATTGTATCTCTGGAGCCCTAAGGGCTAGAAGGACATATGATGTATCATTGGAAAAGGTCAGCTTATAGCCTTTCTAGTGATACCAAATATAACCAGGTTAGATTTATGTACAATAAAATATCTATTAAAATAATATTTTTCTTTTTTTTTTTTTCCTAACACAGCACTATTATTCAGTTTAAAATTATAAAGTGAACAGTGATGCTACACTAACTCGCCTCATTTACCATACTGCCAGCAAGTGTGTATCTGGTGAAGCAACGCATTGTATAATTCACAACCTAGACCGGGACACTGCAGTGAGGAGGGACAGGAGGACTTTGGAACCTGCATCCCTGAATTGTACACTGCACAAGGTTAAGTGAGGTGTCATTGGAAAGGTCAGAGTCTAGTCTTTACTAGGATACCAAACATGACCATGTAAGGTGTAAAAAAAAATGAAAAGTAAATGCAAAATATTTTTTTCTGTTCTACAACAGAGGTAACATATGCTTTTACATATAAAACAAACAATGCTGCTGCATTCACTGCCCTCCTCCTTTAACCATTCTACCCCACTGACTCCCTCACTCCCTGTCCCCTCTTCTATGTCTTCCTTTTCTACAGTCTCGGAGGAGGATGTAACAGAACTTCTTATGTCCTCCTACCCAACCACCTGTCCACTTGATTCCATCCCTTCACACCTTATTCGGCCTGTCCTACCAGTTACTGTCTTTGCTTTGACTCATATTTTTAACCTCTCCCTCTCCTCTGGAATCTTCTCCTCTGTATTCAAACGTTCTTTGATCACCCCATTCAAAAAAAAAAAAAAAACCTCTCTTGATCCTACCTCCCTCTACTGTCCCATCTCACTGCTTCCCTTTGCCTCCAAAATTGTAGAACGTCTAGTCTATAACCAGCTCCCCAGTTTTCTTGCTGCTAACTCTCTACTCGATCCGCACCAGTCTGGCTTTCGCTCCCAACAATCTACTGAGACTGCTCTGACCAAGGTTACTAATGATTTAGCTGCCACTTAAACCAAAGGTCACTTCTCTCCTTATTCTTCTTGACCTTTCCGCTGCATTCAACACTGGTGATCACCCTCTCCTGCTCCTCACGCTGCGTCAACTTGGCCTCCGTGACATCACTCTCTCCTGGTCCTCTTCTTGTCTCTCTTTTTGGTCCTTCAGTGTCTCCTTCGCTGGTGTCTCTTCACCACCAGTTCCTTTTTCAGTTGGGGTACCTCCAAGGCTCTGGTCTGGGTCCCCTACTCTTCTCGATTTATACTGCCTCTTTGGACAACCTCATCTCTTCCTATGGATTCCAATATCACCTCTATGCTGATGACACCCAAATCTACCTTTCCTCTCGATCTCTCTCTTCCGGTGTTGGACCGTGTTACTGCCGGCCTATCGGCTGTGTTCGACTGGATGAATTCCCGTTTCCTGAAGCTCAACCTCAACTTCTCATCTTCCCTCCCTCTAAAACCTCCATTCCTGCACCAATTTCTCTTCAGGTGAATGGTGCCACAATTACTTCTAACTCTCAAGCTCCATTGCCTCAGGGTCCTCTTGGACTCCAATCTATCCTTTACTCCTCACATTCAGTGTCTAACCAAATCTTGCTACTTCCACCTAAAAAACATTGCACGCAACTGCCTCTTTCTTAATCCAGACTCTACTAAAATGCTCATCCAAGCTCTTATCACCCGCCTTGACTACTGTAACCTCCTTCTCTCTGGCCTTAAGTGATCCCAGAGTCTCCCTTTGCAGCCTGTAAACAATGCCTGTGCCAGACTCGTACACCTCACCTCCTGCACCTCACCTCTCTGTCAATCTCTACACTGGCTCCGTTTCCTTTAGAACCCAATTCATTATACAGGTGCTCACATACAAAACTCTCTGTATCCGCACCCCTGCCTACATCTCCTCCCTTAATTAGCAGGTACATCCCATCCCCACCACTTCGCTCGGCCAATGGTCTGATGCTATCAGTTCCTCGTACCCGCACCCCTCAACTTTTGCCTTCAGGACTTCTCCAGAGCTGCACCCTTTCTATGGAACTCTCTTCCCTGCAACATCAGACTCACCCGTCTCTCCAGTCCTTCAAGAAGTCTCAAACGCATTACTATAGTACTATAGAGAATCCCATCAGCTCACTCCATGACCCCCCCCCCCGTCATTTCCTGCTCCATCTTCCCAATCAGTCCTCATGCAACCCGCTACTTCAAATACCCTATTCATCCTCACCTAATGTGTCACACCTCTCCTCTTAGGCTGGGGTCAGACGAACGTGCGTGCAGCCGTACTTTATCACTGCCGTAGTAGCAGCAGCAAATGATGGGCAATATACGAAGTACCACCACACAAAAGTCCGGCTGCGCAATGCAAGCGGCAAATTAACACTTTTTTCGAGAATGTGAAACCGCTAGTACTGAATTAGAGTGCTCTGCGTCCGCTAGCGACGTGTGTGCGTGAATCCGAGACGTCAGACGCTGCTAATGTCCAGCCTACATAACGTCCAGACGCAAAAAGTGTTTTATTGATATGTACAAACCCACGGATGAAAATGGGCATCGTATGACCGCTATCGCGTATTCCGTGGAAAATACGTCCATTTGTTCGAACGCACTTTTTCACGGACGACGCAAAAAAATGCGTTCGTCTGACTCTAGCCTTAGATTGTAAGCTCTTGAGCAGGGTCCTCCCTCCTTCTGTTCCGTGTGTGTAACATATATGTATATTTGTTATTCTGTTTCTCCCATTATACATTGCTAAGGAATTTGTTGGCGCTTTATTTATTTTTTCAATATAAAGTTTTTTATGGAGTACCATCATAAGTTTAAATACAAAAATATAGTAATAACAGAGGCCGCGCAGGACCTTCCAGCAATATAAGTCGCATATGTGCAGGTAGATGGTCATCAGCATTATTCGGCACATTTTACATTCTATAGTAAATAGCAAATACAGTAATTAAGTAAGCATAAACGAGAGAGGAGGAGAGAAGGAAAGAAGAGAAAGAAAAAGGAAAACAAAAGAATAAAACTTCCGGTTCGACACGCTGAGAGCGATTTTAAGAGACTTTAAGAGACTCCCTTGGAGGATCTGTGATACCTAACCCTCCCAGGTAGCCCGGTACTGTGAAAGGGCGTTATGGGCCGAAGCGAACATTTCCTCATATTTACAGATACTATCTAAACGGTTCAGGACTTCTGAGAGTGAGGGGGTAGAGGCAGATTTCCAGTGACTAGCCAACACTAATTTGGCAACCCCTAAGATTGCAGAGATCAACCCTCGAGGTGGTATTTGAATGTTAACGGGGATAAAATGTAATAGGTAGGTTTCCGGTTGGAGAGGAATATCTAACGAGGTACATAGTTTGATCAGGCAACGGATGTCGACCCAGTAAGGGCTAATTTTCGGGCAAGACCAAAAAACATGAAGCAAAGAACCTTTGTCTGCTAAACAACGCCAGCATATGTCAGTACCCTTGGAGATATGGTGTAGTCGAGCAGGGGTAAGATACCAGCGGTACAATAACTTAAGATGTGCTTCTCTCATGCCAGTGCTTTTAGATAATCGATATACTGAAGTCGTGGCATAAAACCAGTCCTCACGCGAAAATGATAAATTTAAGTCCTTTTCCCATCTCAACATATATGGTAATTTATGTTCCTTACTAGGGGATACTAAGCTTCGGTAACATAGAGACCGTGGTTTCAGTAGGTTTTGTTACCCAAGCATAGTCTGTGGAAAGCTGTAATATCTGTGACTGGAATCGCCCCGACCCTGTGCGTTAACAATATGTGTTTAATACGAAGGTAGGTAAAGAGTTTGTTTAGGGGGATACCAAATTCTTGTACCAAGTCTGGGAATGGTTTAATAGAGGTTGGAGTGAGAAGGTTTTGGACAAGGGTTATACCCTGAAGCGTCCAAGAGGTAAGGCATAGGTCAGGAGACAATCTACTTAAAAAACTAAGAGGTGCAAAACTGAGCAGCCGAAACGGTGTTAGTAACGGTCTGCCCCAGTGACGCCAGGTCAAGACCGAGAGATAAGAGGAGGGAAGTATCCCTTCCAGTTTACTTCTAGGGAGAGGGTCATACCACATAAAGTCACGAACCGAATTAGGGGTGATAACGGCATTTTCCAGGCGCAGCCATAAGGGAGGTTCTGAAGCGTGCAGCGCAGCTAGTAATTGGGCTAATAGGGAAGCTCTATAATATCTCAACAGGTCAGGGAAGCCGAGGCCACCCTTCTCTCTCGGGGTTGTAATTGTATTAGCCGAGACTCTAGGGGGCTTGCGTTTCCAGATATGGGCAAATAGCAGTTTTTGCATACGCAAGAGGATATGTGCTGGGAGAAAAATCTGAATATTGCGAAAATAATAAAGGATTTGCGGAAGGATTGACATTTTTAAGGAAGCTATGTGGCCTAACCAGGACATTTCCACTGTGTGCCATGATTGCAGTTGTTTTTCAATAGATTGCAGAAGAGGGAGAAAATTATGCTTAACTATGGAGCTCCTATTTTTCGTTAGGAAAATGCCTAAGTATTTGATAGATTCCGAACGCCAATCGAGGGAATATTGAGTTTTAAGGGCAACCAGCGAGGGACCAGGAATATGCAAAGGGAGGGCCTGAGTCTTACCAACATTATTTTTATAGTAGGATAGCCGACCATATTTTTCAAGTAAATTAAAAAGAGGAGGGAGGGAGGTTTCTGGGGTAGATAAGTATAGGAGAATATCATCTGCGAACAGAGCAAGCTTTTGCTCGCCTGCCAGTGTAGGCAAGCCTGATATTAATGGATGCAATCTAATATGGGATGCCAATGGTTCTAAGGCCAGGACAAAAATTAGCGGGGATAAGGGGCAACCCTGACGAGTGCCGTTAGTGATTGGAAAAGCAGGGGACGGAAATCCCATACTCCATACCTTCGCCGAGGGGGTAGAATACAGAGCCATAACACTTTGGATAAACAAGGCGGGAAATCGAAAGGCCTCCAACGTTTGACGCATAAAACCCCAGTGCATGCGATCAAACGCTTTTTCTGCATCTAATGACAAGAGGAGCCCAGGGGTCCTAGAACGATTAGCTAGGTCTATCATATCAAACTGTCACGGTTCCCAGATCCCACCACGCAGTACTTAACGCCCCACACTCCACAGAACCCAGAAGCTACCAACAGAGTAGCCGTGAAAGATCTCTAACTGTCTGGTCCTTAGAATTGGCCAAGTAAACTAGCTAGACAGAAAGGGTTAACAACACGGGGAGTAGTCAGCCGAGCCAGAATCAGGAATACAGAGTTCAGAATGGTCAAATGGAATAGCCGGGTCGATATTAGAGCAGTGGCGTAGTACAAGAAAATGGTCTAGGGCAACAGAAGGCAGAATAGTCAGAAACAAGCAGAGGTCAATAACGGGTTAATTCAATATAGCAGTCAGGTACAAGGAGCTCAGGTATTGCTTATCTCATTCATGTATCCATGAAGTTCTGATGTCACAAGATATTCATATGTGTGGCTGGCTGTTTGCAGTGAGAAAGTTAGAATCCACTATGGAGGAGACTAAAAGGAAAAGAAAGGGCTAGAAAGTAGTATTACTTAGCATGGCTGGGTTTAAAGGGACACTACGCATCCTGACCTTTTTAGCTTATTAAAGTGGTCAGGCTGCTTGGAGTGCGCCCCCTGCAGCACCATTTGGCTGGTACAGCTGTGTATAGCAGAGGTTTTCTTTCAACAGAGCCGTCACTCAGCAGACATGATTCTGAATATCTCACCTGCCAGAGACCAATGATGTTTGCTTGCTTTGCATGCTGCCATCATCCTCTCTCCTACTGAGTTCTCGCAGGAGACAGCCATGAGGCTGTGCAAGCAAACACGTAACTTACATGTGAAAAATGTAAAAGTACTGCAAGATACAGTTTGTGTAGTGTATTTATGAAAGTTATGTAAGCTGCGCAATTTGTGTAAGAATTTCTAGGGACTTCTGCATATTTCGAACCCTATTATGTCACTGGAGTTCAATAAGCGAAGGAGGCCAGTAGGAGACACATTAAACCTGGAGAACACAGCGAACAAGGCAAAGGGGGTGGACATTCTGCTGGCAGAAAGTGGTCCGGTATACATAGCTGTCACGATCTTGTAATGGGGTGGGGGTATACACCCAAGGTGCAGTTGATACAACGATCGGAGACACATGCATAAGGGTCAAATAGGGATTTATTATGGTTAACCGCAGTATGGAAGGATGGTGAGGGACAGGACAGGGACTATGGGAAGAGGCAGGGAGCAACAAGACAGACACAGAGGGTAAGAAACCAGGACTTCCAAGCGACACAAGACCGCAGACTGGCAGGACAGGAAGAGGGCTGACTGGTTGCTGGCTGAAGACAAGGGGGGCTGGAGTATATAGATTGCTGGCAGGCACGAGCAGACTGTCAAGGCACGGTGGTTTGCAGAACACAGGGTTTAGTTCACAATAAGGAGCACAGTGGGTAGCAGGAGACTGACGACAGCAGGCCGGAGTTGCAGGGCACTGGCACCGGTTTTGGGCCTTCCTGCAGTGGCATGAGCCATGTCAGTAGCAAGGGTCATGGGCAGGCAGCTGGCAGAACCACGGTCCGGTACACGTAGCAAGGGTCGTGGGCAGGTACCAGACAGGATCGTGGTCCAGTATATGTAGCAAAGGTCGTGGGCAGGCAGCTGGCAGAACATGTTCCAGTCTAGGTAACAAAAGTCGTTACACAGAGTGAAAATGTAGGTACACTGAGTTGGGTATTATTAACTGAAGGTCAAGCCAAGGCAGAAATTTTGAATGTTTTTTCTTCAGTATTTATCAAAGAAAAACCTATAACAGGAGACATGCATTGGCATTCACCTATGAGTACTGGGGGAGCTATGTTTTGAAATATGTAAACCTCTGTCTCTAATCTTTCAAGATCCTCTTCTTTCAGGAATCGTACCAGAGGGTTGGAGAAAAGCTGATGCAGTCGCTATATATTCAAAAAAGGTTCAAATGTTTGCCTAGGAATTCTAGACCTGTGAGCTTAACACATGTAGCTGGGAAAGTATTTGAGGGGTTACTAAGGGATAATATTCAGGAATTCATTGAGAGGTATGCTGTAATTAGCAAAAATTATCATGGTTTCCTGAAACACAGATCATGTCAGACTAACCTAATTGCATTCCATGAAGAAGTTAGAAGTATAGATCAGGGGGTCGCAGTGGATGTGATTTTCTTGGATTTTGCCAAAGCTTTCGACACCGTTCCAAACGAGGATACTATTTAAGAAGAAAAAATGGTCTAGATGAAAACTCTTGTTCTTGGATAGAAAACTGGATAAAAGATAGGGTACAATGGTCATAAATGGTACATTTTTAAGATTGACACCAGTGGTAAGTAGTGTCCCTCAGGGGTCTGTTATAGGACCAATTCTATTAAATTTATTTATAACTGACCTTGAAATAGGCATCGAAAGTCATGTATCAGTTTTTGCTGATAAAACAAAACTAGCAAAAGTAATACAATGTGAGCAGGATGTTAGATTGGGGACTGGGCACTTAAATGCAAGGTTATGCACTTTGGAGTGAAGAACACTCAAGCCACTTATACCCTATATGGGTCAGAGTTAGGGAAATCAAAGCAGGAGGAGGAATAATTATAGACTCTGTTGGGCAATGCAAGTGAGCTGAATGAACAGCTGCGCAGAGCACCAACATGACAATATATGCATGACCAGAGTTGGCAATGCAGGCAAGAAAACACTGATATGGATCCATCTCCAATGGCTGTAGCTGATACTACATATATTTTAGAAGAACAAGGCCACATCTGTTGAAAATATGACTGTATATCTTTGCATGGCAACTTCCAGACACTTCCTATCCCAGCATCTGTGAGAAAGACAAATACAGTAGGTGGTGTTTCAGATGGAACAGGTAAGGTACTGTCACAGAAGTCCAAAACGTAGAGGATATATCTGAACAGAGAAACCATAATGTGAGAGCCGATCCTTGTAATCGTTGGGTTAATATGCTATATATAAGGATAGAAACAGAGCCGGGGTCCAGGAAAGGAGAGGCACGGGGAGTCAGGGAGCAAGCCAGGGTATGGTACACAGTAAGAATAAAAGAGAACACACAGTCTGCTGAGAGGTAACTACAACCATGACAGGGCAATAGGACACCTGAGAAAGCCAAGCTAAATACCCTTAGGTCAGCTGCTATTGGCTGGCACTGCTATTTGATGTCAGATGCTAAGAAGGTCTTACTATAGATGGTGGAAAGCCAAGATGGATATCAACAACAGTAATCTCGATCAGAATGATCGGGCACAAGGAACAGAAAGGGGCACAAGGAACCAGAATCACAGGTAAGGCATTATGAGTAGGCATGACAGGTACAGGGTCAGACATGAAGGTAGCAGGAGAGTACACAGTCCAACATAGTGAGAGTATGAAGCAGCACTGCACATAAAAGTCCAAGATGAGCCAAGAGAGACTCTGCACTACAGGCCCTATCACCTCCTTAATGCTAGTGCTCACATAAGTGAGCGTTAACGCTAGGTTAAAAACGGTAAGAGTTACACCCATATTACCTCCCGATCGATAATGGGTTAAAAGAAATCCGTATTAGTGCAAGCTTACTGTACTTTACTCTCCCTATGCTTAACTTGGGGAGCGCAAAGCGTAAGCAAGGAGTAATTAGCGTTTAGATCACATAGTCCTAACACTAATTAAGCACTGCTGCGGCTAACTGAAAAGTTAGCTTCAGCTTAGAGCTGTAGCAACCTGATTCTACTTCTGCGGAATCAGCAGCAGCTGGAGAGCCCCCCTCCCCAAAATCAAATACTCACCTCTCATCCTGCGACATGTACAGCGGCCTGATCCACTGCTTCTGGCCGCCGGGAAAAGAGTGAGACTTGGGGGAGAAAGTCCCTAGTCTCCCTCCGCAAATCACTCCGCGGACCTGCAGGATCTTTCAAGAGAGAGATCCTGCAGGTCAGCTGACCCAGCAGCACAACCCTGAAAGGGATACTCGTAGCGACGTGTTAGCGCTGCCTCGAGTATCCTGAAGGGTTAGCAGCTGTTACAGTAATCTGTTTATAAAACGGGGATGCTAAGGGGGAATTTGGAAGCGAAAATTGTTCCCCTTAGAGTCCCTGTTTTAGCTTACAGCACATGATGGCACCCTAAGTATTTCATCAATGTCTTTGTGTACTTGTACTATTCACAGTGGAAGCAATCAATCACAATAACAGGTGATATAAACTTTAAGCTCCAAAGTCTAAGCTCTACATTAGGTTCCCTTCATCGTCATTATTATCCTTTATATAGCACCACATAGTCCGCAGTGCTTTACAAGAGCAATGTACAAGGTGTTGATACATTGGAATACCACACATGGATGATACGACCTGATTCAGGGGGACCCTGATCCCAAGGGAACTTACAATAGATGAGCTGTACAAGTATTTTGTGAGGTAGGCGCATCCATATCGTTAGGTGTCTTGCCCAAGGAGACTCGCTGGTGGCGTCTTCTAAGTGGGATCAGGTCGTCTTTCCATGATTGTAGAGCATGGACCTGGTGGTTAGGTTGAACCCGCTTCTCGTAAAGTCGAGAATTCTCCACAGCTGTTTTGGAGGGATGTGCTGAATGTTATTTTGACTTGCTTCTCCATGGTCGAAGGGTAGAGACGTTACCACTGGACTCCACAACTGATATTGGTTGGTAGGCAAGTATGTACGTTAGATGTAACCTCTACTCCATCCAGCCAGTAGATTATTCATGGACCAGACTAGATTGATATTAAGTTGTGGAATGGAGAAGTATAGTAAGGACCAGCTTCATAACAGCATTTTTGAAGGCACCATCCCCTAAAGGTAACTCTAACTCCATTGCTAACCAAACCCTAAAAAGACACACTAAAACTAATAGTAGCATTTATTTTACAACTAACATAAAAATATTGACACGAGTTCACTCGTGGCGCAATGATGTCAGTTAGCCGGAGAACCCCTAGCTGCCTGGGGATTTCCCAAGGAAATCCCATGGTGGAGATAGGGGATTCCTTTGAACCCCATATCTCCCGAATGGTGGCAGCTAGAGGGTCAAGTTTGGTGTCATTCGAAAGGCCAGAACATGACCTTCTCAATGATACCAAACATGACCATATTCAAAGTAAGATAAAAAAGTGTTTTTTTTATGTGTTATTTTTATTAATGCAGCAATATTGTTCCATTTCAATTATAATGTGAATAATGATGCTGCACTAATGATTTTTTTCTATGCTGGGATTTGCTAAAAATCACATAATTCCTCCCAAGGAAATGTAACGAGTCCCCATTTGTAATTTTTTTAACAAGCGCACCCCCATAGAAAATATAAACAAAGGCTCGGATGATAAAATGTGAAAATAAAACCACTTCACACGCTGTAGATAATTAAAAATTCTAGGGGGGCGTGGTCTGGCGCCGAACAGAGCGGACGTGCCCGGGAAGAGCTCCCACAGAGCTTCGCTTGCAGACGAGTTTATTTACAGCTTTCCCTGTATCAACGGAGCCATCAGCCTACGCCTGCCGTCCAGGACCACGGGAGAAGCCACCGAAGACAAATTGGTTGCTGTGGAGGTGCCGCTGGAGGCTCGTGGGCCTACAACGCGAGTGGAGCCTGGGCCGGATGGTGCTGCGGCCGCGCCGATCGCTACTTCTGGGGATACGAAGGTTGGCCCATCCGAAGCACGCATCACAATCTCGGGGTAAGACCCCGAGCGACAGACTGCCGCTTGCCCCTCTGCCCCGCACGGCACTCTCCCCCTGACACCCGGGCATATGGAAGCCCTGTGAGGTGGTCCCCGGCTGCGCTGCCCTCCCAGGCCCTCTGAAGAACGGGAAAAAGCCTGACCCCCGTGCACAACGGACGCCCCTGGAGGACTCGAGTGGTGGGGGCGCCCAGCACCATAGAGATCCCTACGAACCCTCGGTTGCAGTGAGAGCGCCACCGGAGACTCGTGAGCCTGCAGCACGAGTGGAGCCTGGGCCGGGAGTTTCCACAGCCACGCTAACCGCCACTTCCGGGGACACGGCAGTTGACCCACCCGAATAACACCGCACAACCTCGGGGCAAGACTCGGAATGGTGGACTGCCACTTACCCCCCTGCTCCGCACAGTACTCTCCCCCTATCACCCGGGCATAAGGTCACCCCATGTAGGGGCCTACAGCTACGACGCCCGTTTAGACACTCTGCGGGAAAACACGGAGGAGGGAGAATATGGGAAAAGAGAGGGGTAAGAAGACGAAAAGAAGACAAAACTACAATAAGGAAAAAAAAAACTACAAAGAAAAAAAAAACCTACAAAAAAAAAAAAAAAGAGGACACTATATAAAAATCGAAAAACACTCGGCTTGACTGCCGCAGACCATGGCTGCTTAGCGCGGTGACACTGAGGAGATTTAGCTGACAACGCCGGATACACATTATCTTTTGGACAACATGGGGAAACCGAGCAAAGGGACAGGCACCCAGAAGACACAGGAGGGGAAAAAGCTGCCAGAGACACCTTCTCTCCGCCGGTTTTTGATCCCGGGTCCTGAAACCGGAAGCGCTCCTCCAGAACAGGCCGGATCACCGATCTCTCCTATGCTACCATCCCGAGCGCCCTCGCTGGCCATGTCGGATGCCAGATCGGCGGAACTAGAGACCCCAGATTGGGCACACCTGCTGAAAAACCTCCCCACAAGATCAGATCTACACCGGGCTAATGCAGAGCTTCGACTATCGATCCTGACGGAATTACAACATGTGAGAACTGATATTCAAGGCCTTACTGCACAGGTCGAGACTCTGGAAGGAGACTGTGATAGAACCCACACTGCACACGCTAAGACCGCGGAGAAAGTAGACGCACAACAGACCCAGATGCGCAGCCCATTACGGACTTAGACAATCGTGGGAGACGCAATAATTTACGCCTGAGAGGACTCCCGGAAGGAGAGGAAACACAATCGCATCTCCGCGAGGCATTAACGGTCATATTGAACTCTGTGTTGGAAAGTGACACCACATCACCTATTGAATTTGTCCGCGTTCATAGAGCCCTACGGCCGAGGGGACCCCCGGGAGCACCTCCAAGAAATGTGATATGTTGCCTAGCGAACTATGGACTTAAAGAGGACATACTAACAAAAGCCAGAGAGGTTAATCAGATCTCCTACGAAGGCTCCCCGCTTCAACTATTCCCAGATCTCTCACCGGCAACCTTAGCGTACCGAAGAGCGCTTAAACCTCTCACGAGCTTGCTACAAACCCAACAACTGAGGTACCGCTGGCACATACCCACGGGACTACTGGTGCACATGCCCCGAGGCCCGTACCTGATTAACACCAAGGACGATATGGACGCACTGCTGGAGGAATTACAATTACCTGAATTGACCCTTCCTTGGCCTGACCCACTACAAGTGTACTCCGCTGGTCCACGACTCGCACGGCAGAGACCCCTACCACCTCGACCACAGCGGCAACTTGCCCACGCTGGGAGACGTTCGGGCTCACAAGCCTAACTCATCAAGCCACACGACTGATCCGATTTATCCGGCATGCCCCACAACTTGACCGGCTCTCCGTGCCCTCGGCCCACCACTGCGGACTGCTTCAAGCGACAATGGTGTTGTTGCCAAGTAGACTTGTGCACCGATTTTTTTTTTCGGTTCGATTCGGTTCGGTTCGTTCATATTTTGTAAATTTCCGTTTCGACCGATTTCCGTTTCGGTTCGTTTCGTTTTCGTTTCTTTTTCGTATCGACTTTTTTTCGTAATTTCGGAAATTTTCGTGTTTTTCGGAACATCTGTTCTCCTCGTTTCAAAGTGTCTATTCGTTTTGACGTAAACTAATGTTTTTTCCGGTCCGATATTTCTGTCGATACGATAATTCTGTCGATACGATAATTCTGCCTTTGAGATTTCTCATGTTTTACAAGAAGGATACATTGAGATGGGAATGATACAAAATTACAGGATCAGCGATATAACCAAAAAATATGTTGTCCGAAATTACTGAAATGGAACCGAAATCAGGAATGGAGCCGAAATTACGAATGGAACGAAAATGATTTTCGATTTTACACATTTCTAGTCCATTCGAAAATTCCGAACAAATTTTCGTTTCGTGTCGTAAAGTTTTCGTTTTCGGGAAATTCGGATCTGAACATTTTCGTAAAATCGGCTGAATACGAATGCACGAATCGGGAAATTTCGTGAAAATTCCGAAACCCGAAACGCACATCCCTATTGCCAAGCCTGATCTGGATTTTTGCTTTTGGGGACATCACAGCTTATGCTGGGGGCTCCACCTCCTGGGGTGATACCGATACCCACGTTAAGGCCGGACTCCCGCTCCAATAACACAAGCGCTCCCCTGATCAAGCTATTCCTAAACTTCAGTTGCTGAAAAATAACGTACCGTACACACAAGGAAAACGTTACTCGCATCACGGCCGATCCCATGCTCCATACTTATCGGATCCTGATTGGGTATACCCTACCTCACCTTTTTGATCACACCTCGAGATGGAACACTCCGACGGGGCCAAACAGGACAGCAGGATGACATCAATATCTCAGAACTGACATAATGTGATTATACGCCGCCGGGGTCGCATAGCTAAGGGGGGCTCTTTCTTTTTCCGCAAGAAGCGCACTAAGGACCTTTGAACTGCTTCGGATATCTCTTGAAAGTAACGGCAGCTCGGTATTGTGTTAATGCACCTGCTTAGCACCATTTTACCCCCTTTGTGGATAATGCACACACTGCCTTTTACGGAGGCAAGACTTTTAATGTAACTTGAGGATTTACAGTTCCCACACGTCTGCCACTAAACGCTGAAACAACACCAGGGCACGGGGAGCAATTAGAACCGGATGTTCTCCACATGATCCCCCTCTCGCACGATATTTTAGACACAGCGCGCGTTACGTTCTATATCTTCTATAACATCCCAAGATTAATCTCCGCTCGAGTCATTGGTCGCACAACAAATTTAGATTCTCACTCTTATAATTCGGTGTTCCCCACGGACGGGAATACGCACACCTCTGTGGCGGTGGTTACCTTGACACTGCAGTCCGCGGTGAGGTGATCCAAGACCACACCCCCTCCTACCGGGGTGCAGTGACATCATAGTGTTCCGGCCCGCGTCCCTGGCGATAGTCGGCTCACGGATTGTCAGTGACACTGTCACTCTTACCTCTTTGTTGTAAATAAGTTTTTGTTCCACCCCACATTTTCCTCCCACCTCCCACTCCCCATCCTTCCTTATTTCCCTTTAACCCTCGGTACAGTACTAGTAACATCCACTCCTCATAACTAAGCTAACATGTCTATCCCACAGGACCTCTCGATCATGTCCATAAATGCAAGAGGGCTTAATTTACCAGAAAAACGCTCCCAGGCGTTACGTGATTTCAGGAACTGTAAGGCATCAGTAGTATTTATACAAGAAACGCACTTCAGGGGAGACACTCACCCCAAACTGACCGATTCGAACTTCCCGGTTGGGTTTTACAGCAACCACTCCACCTCTAAATCTAAAGGTACGGCTTTACTATTTCATAAACGCATTCCCTTCACCAGCACGGCATCCCTGACAGACGAAGAGGGGAGACTACTGGTAGCTAAAGGACACATAGCCAACACATTGTACACATTCGCCAACCTATATGCCCCGAACAAAGCCCAACACCGCTTTATTACCACCAGCCTTCGCAAGGTAATGGATTTCGCGGAAGGCATCCTAATTTTAGGGGGGGACTTTAATGTCCCCTTGGCTCCGCTAGTTGACACGTCCAAGGGAACCACATCCCTCCCTTTACACATACTTAGATCCGTCGGCAAGACTCTACACTCTTTTCGTTTAGTAGACTGCTGGAGGGCGCAACACCCGGAAGGGAGAGACTACACGTTCTTCTAACAACCCCAGCAATCTTACTCCCGTCTGGACTACTTTTTGCAACACTACCATCTACACACACTGAAAACAGCATCCATTGGCACTGCAACCTGGTCAGATCACGCTCCAATACACATTACCCTCACATCCCCGCTTTACCGTCCCGCCTCCTTTTCCTGGCGCTTAAACGACTCTTTTTTGGCTAAAGAATCCCTTATAGAAGACAGCGAACGGGTGCTTGAGACCTATTTTGCCGAAAACGCGACCCCGGACATATCCGACCCTGTAATTTGTGAGGCGCACAAATGCGTTATCAGGGGTCATTACATTAAAAAAGGGGCGGAACTCAAGAAACAGAGAGCCACACAGATTAGTGATCTGGTACTCCAGATCTCAGACATTGAACGCTTACACAAACAGGACGCAGACCCAACACACCTGAACACGCTCACGACCCTGCAACGCTCCCTAGCAGATCTTATGAACACACTACACCATCGAACATGTCTTCAAACAAAAGCCTTTTTCCACACTCACGGGGATAAATGTGGCCGCCTTCTGGCTCGTATGATAGCCAAAAAGCGGGCTGCCACATATATTGCCTGTGTACAGGACCGAGAGGGCCGACCGAAATACATGCCAACGCAAATCATGAATGCCTTACGTGACTACTACAAGCGACTGTACTCCCTTACAGGCCCCCAGACGAAACCAGACAGACATTGCTCGACCAGATCCAAACTTACCTCTCTACACACTCCACACGTAAACTCTCTGAGGCTCAGCGCGTCCATAGCACAGGAGAACTACTTGGCTGGACGCGCTGAGCGCGTCCATAGCAGCCAAGTGGTTAACTGGTGTTTGAAAAAAATCTAAAGCAATGTTATTTTTCACCTCGGGATTAAACATTCACAGGATTATTCAGAGAAAGGTGAAACTCAGGAGAATGACTGGAGAATGGAAAATTCTAGGTCAAAATAGTCAAACCAGAAAAATTCTCCCATTTATCTCACTTTCCAAATCGGCTATTTGGTCTAGATTGTTCTCTTCTCCTGCCAGTTCTCCTGGCTTTTACCTCTCTCTCAGGGTTGTTCAGAGAAAGGTGAAAACCAGGAGAATGGCAGGAAAAGAGAACAATCTGGACCAAATAGCCGATTTGGAAAGTGAGATAAGGCTAGGGTCAGACTAACACATTTTTCGCAGCGACCGTCAAAAAGTGCGTCCGAACGCATTGCCGTATTTTTTCACGGATTGCGCGAAAACGGTCATACGATGCGCATTTTTCTGCGTGATTTTTTTACGGATCCAAACCAGGAAACTTTGGGTGTCTGGACGTTATGTTGGCCGGACATGAGCAGGGTCTGACGTCTCCAAATCACGCACACACGCCGCTAGTGGACGCAGCGCACTCTGTACGTCCGTACTAGCGGTTCTGCGTTCTCGAAAAAATGCGTTCATTTTCCACTTGCGTTGCGCAGCCGGACTTTCCTGCGACCGTACTTCGTATATAGGGCGTCATTGCCCGTCATTTGCTGCTAGTGCGGCCGTGATTAAGTGCGCCTAAACGCACAATAAAAATTTGCTAGTCTGACCCTAGCCTAAATGGGAGAATTTTTCTGGTTTGGCTATTTTGACCTAGAATTTTCCATTCTCCAGTCATTCTCCTGCTCTTCACCGCTCTCTGAATAACCCTGACAGGGTTATTCAGAGAAAGGTGAAACTCAGGAGAATGACTGGAGAATGGAAAATTCTAGGTCAAAATAGCCAAACCAGAAAAATTCTCCCATTTATCTCACTTTCCAAATCGGCTATTTGGTCTAGAATTTTCCATTCTCCAGTCATTCTCCTGCTTTTCACCGCCAAAAAATCAGTAAACTTTTTCTGCGTGTCTGAAAATGTCTCCTCTTTTCATACAGACTGCCGCCCCAAGCAGTTGTTTATGGATAGATTAAAGGAAAAGCATTTACCGTCATATGAAATGTCATTTTTTTGTTTAAGTGTTTCTATACAACCTAGAAATCCGCCAATTCACGGGCAGGTTATAGGGACCTCCTAGGCACGATATTTGAAGGAATTTTTGGTTTTTATTTTTAACCCTTATTTCATGGAAAACTCACTGTCCCTTTAAAAACGTTTTTTTAAAACTTTTTGTCCTTGTTTCCTGTCCCCCAGGGTACTACCCGGACCCCCATACACCTTTTATGGCAAATATGTAGCATATATGCCCTCTTGGAGGGCACTCTAAAAAACCGAATTTTCAGCCCCATTGACTTGCATGGGGGTTCGGGTTCGGGTTCGGTCCCGAACAAATGGGAAGTTCGGGTTCGGGCTCGAACCGAACTCGGGGGGTGTTCGGCTCATCCCTAATTGAGGGCACCCCTGGCCACCTTACCATGGCTTCCACCATCCCACGATAAAAACCATGCCATCACATCCCCTTATACGCTGGCCACCATGGACATTTGGCATCTTGCCTCCAAGACCTTCTCCCTCTCCACTTCTCCATCCCCCCTGTTACCGATTGTACACAATCTAGATTTCACCTTGGGGTTGCAATCACGGACCTTCTGCACCTTATTCTCGACAGAGATCCCGAGAGCTCATCACCTACTGCGCACCAACGGGTATATACCATTAAGGGAATTGTATACAACCAGACCACCTCCCTTTTTACTCAGCTTTAAATATAGCCAATTGTGCCATTACCTACGAGCAATCCCGCAACAAAACAAACTCACAAGACAATTTACCGGATTTGAACAACAATGCATGATGCCTAACCCCTTGGCCCACGGTATTTCATACATTTACACCCTGCTCCAAACCGCGGCTGCAGACACACCAGCCCCTTTCATGGGACGCTGGGAGATGATGCTAGATACGCCCCTCTCTGAACCCCAATGGAGTAAAATTCTAGATCTCACACATCATTGCTCCGTAGCAAGCAAGGTTCAGGAAGCAGCATACAAGGTCTTAACGTTATGGTATAGAGCAGGGCTCAAAATTTCAAGTCCCAAGCTACTAGCCAGACCATAAGAGTTACTCGCCACCAGTTGCCCCACCTACCCTGTCCTAAACTCCGCCCCTAAACACGCCTTCTTAAATTATTTTATGAAATTACACTGTTAAAGGTTTTATTCAGAATAAAGTTACAAAATAATAAACCTTAATACCCAGGCATCAGATACATGTATACCCAGGCACCAGACCCAGACAAGTACTATCATCCATTAAGTACAGACTCCTCTCCAACATTTTTTAGGACCAAATTAATTTGGTGTTTATGCATCCAATATATCAAGTGGAACCTAATACTCCCATTATTCATATGCCAGGTTATCACTAGAAGTTAGAAGACCCCAAAGTCAGGTTTCCCCCTTGGATTCTTATATAGATGAATCCATTAATTTTCGTCTGCGATACTTCCATCCCCATTTTTTCTTTTTTTGCTCCTTCTGTATCACCCGTCTCTTCATAAATAGGATTTATTTGGCATAACCTCAAATGCCTACACCACCATTTCACCAATTATGGCCTCTAGCGGGAGTTGTAGTAGCGGCGCTGGTTCTGGCGTCACTTCCGGCGCGCTGGCAGCTTTTTACTTTCCCTCAGTTTACACCAGGGGTGGGGAACATTTTTTCTGCCAAGGGGCCCCCTTTAATTAATTTCTCTCCCCACTTGAATTCATTTCTCCCTCCCTTTAATTTCTTTTGCCCAATTCATCTCTCTCCCCATTTATTTAATTTCTCTCTCCCCATTTATTTCATTTCTCTCGCCCCATTTATTTCATTTCTCTCTCCCCATTCATCTCCTCCTCTTCATTCATCTCTCTCCATTTCTCCCCCAATTCATCTTTCTTTCCATTTCATTTCATCTCCCCCCCAATTCATCTTTCATTTCATCTCCCCCAACTCATCTTTCATTTCTCCCCCCCAACTCATCTTTCATTTCTCCCCCCAATTCATCTTTCATTTCATCTCCCCCAACTCATCTTTCATTTCTCCCCCCCAATTCATCTTTCATTTCATCTCCCCCCCAATTCATCTTTTATTTCATCTCCCCCCAATTCATCTTTCATTTCATCTCCCCCCCAATTCATCTTTCATTTCACCCCCCCAATTAATCTCTTTCTCTCCATTTCACCCCCTGCCGTTTATTTCACCCCCCCCCCCCTTCGTTTACCTAACCTGGAGAGTAGAATGAGGGGGCGGAGATTATCCTTCACGCTGTGCCCGGAAGATAAGGGGCCCAGCCAGGGCTGGATTAAGATCTCTATGGGTCTGGAGCTGAATTTTTTAGTGGGCTTTTTTTGTAATTTAGTGAAATGAAAACATATTTTAGGTTATCTAATAGTACAGATACGGGTATATCTAACCAGGCAGATACTGTGTGATAAATTGTTCATTCAGAGTTCAGTCATTTAAAGAGTGTAATTTTTTTAACATTTTATCAGCCAAACCTTTGTAGTTATATATTGTATAAGGCATTCTTGTTAAAAAAAATGTGAAATGGGAACCTGTTACTGCATTTTTGTGAAAAAAATATACAATTTTATCCAACAAATTTGAAATATTTCCCTTGTGTTTTGGAATATGTTTTTTTTTTACGAATAATATAACTATGTATAAAACACTGAACTTGGTCCCAGCGTGGGAAATGAAAAGGTGAGTAATGTCAGTGGTACCAGTGGTTGCTCATTTTAAACGTGACAAATGGACATCGCTTTGGAACTAAAAATAATTTAAAAAAAAAAAATTCTTTCCTTTTAGATTTTACATGGTTTGGTATTAATGCAAAGGCCAGACTCTGCCCTGTCCAATGACACCTCACTTGACCTTGTGAGGTGTAAAGATTAGTGACACAGGGGTCCAAAGTTCCCCACAGTGCTCTTCGCTGCAGTGCGGCGGTTTAGGTTTGTGATGTAACAATTCGTAACAATGGATAGTACCATCACCCATCCCCTCCACACTTGTTGGTGACATAAGAAATGTGATGGTTAGTTAGTGCAGCATCATTATTTACTTTATAATTGAAAGTGAAAAATATTACTGTTGGTAAGAAAAAGTAAATATTTATTTTATTTGTTTTACTTAAAACCTGGTCATGTTTGGAATCATTGAAAAGGTAATTTTCTGGCCTTTCCTGTGATACCTCACTTGACCCTGTAGCTGCTATGGAGTTGGAGATACAGGGGTCCAAATGCAGACATAGTTATCCTTTCTCTCTGGGCCTATTCTGAGACATGGGCCTGGAGCTGCTGCTCCATCTGCCCCTATGTTAATCCGGCCCTGGGCCCAGCGTGAAGGAGAAAGATCCAGCATGCAGCAGGATGGGCTGGTAGAGGTGCCGCGGGTGAATATTTGCAACCCCCCCCTCCCTCCCAGGAAATGATTCCGGCCAAGTCCCATTTGCTGTAAAAAAAAAAGACAGGCTGACCTGGAGAAAAAAAACAACACGGCCGCCGGCTGAAAACGCAGCGCAGGCAGCACGATAGACTTTATCATGCTGCCTGCATGTGCAGTGTCACTCGCCAGCTCTCAATTTCCCCTCGCAAAACGCGAGTATGCGAGTGGAAATTTTGAGGGCTGGTATAGAGTACCCACACAAATTAGCCAGATGTTCCCTGACTTACCCCCAACGTGCTGGAGGTGTAACGGGGATGAAGGTACGATGCTACACATATGGTGGAGCTGTCCGATCCTAGTACCCTTCTGGAAGACCATCCATGCGGTTACCTCTGAATTTGTTGACCCCCCAATATCTTTTTGCCCTGCGTCAATGCTCCTCCATCACACTACAATATCCGCTCGCACATATAAAAGATCTGTATTGGTTCAGATTCTCAATGTGGCCAAAAGTGTTATCCCTTTATACTGGAGACAAATAATCTGCCCGCCCTTGTCAGTTTGGCGGTCTAGGATGGAAGACCTACACTCCCTAGAACATTTGATTCTTACCTCAACGGACCAGTCAGAGCTGTACTCCACAATCTGGTCCAGGTGGACTCTGATCTCGTCCTCCTCCTCTTTTAAGGCCATAATGATTGCACACCGAGATTAAAGGTTCTACGAGACTACACACACAGCCACCTAACCATTCGACCCCACATACAGTACATGACCGATTTCCCACCCCCTCCCCCCTATATCTTCTCCCTAGCTGAGCTTTGTCTTTCTATGCCCCCCCTTCTTTGTGTTAGGATCCATAGACAAAATCTCAGATTCTTGCATTGATTTTACTTTGATACTTATATGTTTACTATGCATTGTCATGCATGACAGATCCTGCGCGATCTGACAATCCAAATTTATACTTGAACACTGCTACTATGTTATACACTCTGTTAGAATTTGTCATTGAAACTCAATAAAAATTGATTTACAAAACAAATTAAAAATTCTAATTTTATTGCATTTTTTGTTCTAATATTCAGGCAGGACATGACGTATACATATAATAATATATTATGAATCTGCCGAGTTTTCCATAAAAAAGCATATATAACATGTCTGGGTCGTATAATAAAACGTGATTCCAAATCGTGTTTAAACATGAGCAAAAGTAGTAAAAATTAGCTCAGCGTACAGATGTGAAATTGCGAAACAGCGAAGGGGTTAATGGTCTTCTAAATTTAGTAAAAATGTGCATCTGCTTACTAATTAGCAGATCTTTATCTGTGTATTTCCTCATGCTCAGGCAGAGTAGATCTGTATTACTGGCGCCACCTCGTGTTCGTAAAATGTAAAATTAAGATGTAAATTTACAGTTCCAATGAATCCAGCTGCTACTCGTTCCCACCTGGTGGTATATCCCTACCCCCCCCCCCCACAACATAACCAAAGAATTGACCCAAACACCGGTAACAACAATAGTAGTATTATTCACAGTCACAACCAAAGGCAATATAAGGGTTATTTGGACCAAGGACACTCATTTTTCCTATTCCACCTCCCCACTAATTCTCAGTAACCCTCCTTTTGATAGAGACATCAGCAGGAACCCCAGAATTATTTATAACCAGCAACATGCCCCCCAGAATTAATTATAGCCATCCAGGAACCCACAGAATTAATTATAGCCAGACAGGGACCCCCCCCCCCAATTAATTATAACCAGCCACATGCCGACCATAATTAGTAATAGCCAGCCACATGCCCCCAGAATAAATTATAGCCAGGCAGGGATCCCCAGAATTAATTATAACCAGCCACATGCCCCCCAGAATTAATTATAGCCAGACAGGGACCCCCAGAATTATACTTACCTAGCCTGCACACCTTCGGGACCGCAGTGTTCCTCGGAGCAGCTCAGACATGCTCCTGCACGCGGCTGCCTCCTCCAGTGTTCCTCGGAGCAGCTCAGACATGCTCCTGCACGCGGCCGCCTCCTCAGCCCTCTGAAGGCTATGACACGCTCTCACGAGATCTCAGCTGTAGGCCGCGTCAC
Organism: Leptobrachium leishanense; assembly: GCA_009667805.1. NCBI lineage: Eukaryota > Metazoa > Chordata > Amphibia > Anura > Megophryidae > Leptobrachium > Leptobrachium leishanense. The sequence goes on along the minus strand of CM019064.1, from coordinate 280,896,022 downwards.
AGCCTTCAGACTGGACGGAGGAGGAGGAGGAGGAGGAGGAGGAGGAGGAGGAGGAGGAGGAGGAGGAGGAGGAGGCGGCCGCGCGAGGGATCATGCAGAGCTCAGGGGAACGCAGACAGTCGAGCGGCTGCTAGCGGAATGCATTCCACTAGGAGCCCCAGCTGCCGACAGCAGGAACCTGCGTTCCCGCAACGTTCCTGCTGCCCTGCGGACACTTGGGGGGGTTTGAACCCCCATATCCCCTCCTTATTTGCACCCCTGCTCACCGGTATCCTCCTTTGCACTCTGCACCCCTTTATCCGATTGACTATCCGTGTACCAGATCTCTGCTTTTGTACCCGACTATTCTTGTTGTCTGTTCCATATTGTACCGTTGCCGAATCTATATTGTCTGTATTATTATTATTCAGTGTCTGCTCAGTCTATGTATCCTTAGTTCCCTTCCTATGTATCCTTGCTTCTCTAGCCCCTTCTAGTCTATGCTCACCTTGTTGTTCCCTGTGCCTTAAAACTCTCCTAGCTTCTCTTATATCCAGTTTTCCCACTCACACTATTCTCAGCCCTCCTATTGACTCTAGCCCTTTCTTCCTGTATCTCCTCCCATCTCTAGTCTGTTCCCATCTTGCCCAGTCTCCTCCTGTTATTTAGTGCTCTCGTGTATTCTGTAGTTGTACTTTGGTTCATATCTCTTGCCTATTACTTTAATAAACTCTGTTGCCCTGTAACCTGATTAATCTGCTCTCACTGCATCCTGGACTCACACCCAACCTCCCTGCACACGATGCTAGGTAAGAAACCTGACACACACATCCATATACAGTGACACACATCCACATACAGTCACACACACATAAGTCAAACACACATACACTTACCCACCCTGGTCACCAGCCTGCTGGAGGGCTTGTTGGATGGCGCCACCGGGCCTGGTCAAGGTCAGGCTCCAGTTGAGGCCTGGCCGACCCGCTGGAGGGCCTGGACGAGGCCTGGAGGGCTTGTCAAAGGCCTGGCTTCGGGCCTAGTCAGAGGCCTGGTCGAGGCCTCGCAGGCCCGCTGGATGGCTTGAAAGCCGCCAGGCACCGGCATGCTGAAAGTGGCGGACTTGCCTTCTGGTCTGGTCTGGCCTGGCGTCTGGGCTGGCCGGGTCATGGCATCTGGGCTGGCCAGGTCCGGGCGTCTGCGCTGGCCGGGTTCTGGCTTCGGGCCTGGTCGGCCCGCTGGAGGGCTTGAACGCCACCGGACACCTGCACGCTCGGAGGGCGCCGGCGCGCTTGAAAGCCTCCGGGAACCTGCATGATGGGTGGGCCGTAGTGAAGGGGTGGGTGCCGGCCCGAATTGAAGGGGACGGGCGCAGCCTGGTTTCTCGACCAGCGGCAGGGCTGTGCCTTTCCAGGGCAGACCTTCTATGCCGCGGCCTTTGACAGGGTGACAAAATGCCGCCCTGGACAAAGGGCCGCCTGGAGCCGCTGCTCCACCCTGCTCCATGGACGGACCGGCCCTGGCAGGAATCACTCTCTCCACAGTAGCCACTCGTCTTCTATTTATTTTCTCCTAAGGGGCAGGCTTGGGATTTAGTCATACTAAAAGAATAGAAAAACTGATTAATACTTTTTGATACTAAAAAAAGAGGGTACCAGGTGAAAACCTCATCTGTTCTTTAAATAGCAATATATAACATGTGTGGGTAAACAAAGGAGATAAATTACAGTTAAAATAGAAGATCGTGTAGCGCTCACTCCCGGAGGAGCCGCTGAAATTGAACCTCGGGTCAGTCTCCCCGCACTAGGGAATAAATATACTCCAGGACCGTTGTGGATTTTATAAATTATATAGTTTACTAGAATAAATGGCATATAATGAATAACACGGTGTTCGTAGATATATTTACAGTACTTCGTAATGCGGGACACGCGCAGCGGAAAAGAAATACGATGCTTCGTAATTCGAGGAACGTGCAGCGGAAAAGAAATACGATGCTTCGTAATTCGAGAAACGCGCAGCGGAAAAAAAAGAAAATACAAGGCTTCGTAATTTGAGAAACGCGCAGCGGAAAAGAAAAGGAAAAAATAAATCTTTAACCCCCCTTTGTGTTTGGGGAGTGAGTCCCGCACAGGTTATGTCCCAGAATATACGTGTGTGTGTGTGTGTGTGTTATGATACCCGGGTACAATATTCAACTGGCCAGTGAATTGCTTAAGAGGTATCTTCGACTAGTCAGGTTGGGGCCCTGTGGGTTTTGGAAACAAACAGCAGCGTGCTTTCTTTATTCACAAACGGCCTGGAAGGCCTCTCACCCATCCGCCAGATACTTGGTGCTCCGCTCGACCCAGGACGTCTCTCCGCTCGATCTTGGCTGGGATTCTCTGGGCTACCGGATCCGCTGTCTTGCCTTTCTGTAGCTGCTGCAAGGTGTCCAGCTCACCGCCTGTTCTCCCTGTCCGATCGATCTTGTGGTGCTCCTAACTCGGGGTCCTCTCGCTCACTTGGTATCAGCGTGGGTATTCCTGTGAATCACCAGGTCTTCCTCTGGTAAGGCTGGATAACCCAGTCTTTAGCTCTGTCAGGCCCCAGCTGCGCTCCGGCCTAATCCCTGTCTCGTTCTGCTGCTCTGTGTCTTGCTCCTCTCACTCCCTGGCGCGCTCTGCCAGCTCCCTCCACGAGGCTCAGGATGTAAGGGTCTGTGTCCCACCCACTTCCTGTGTCCGCTCCCAAAGCATGCCGGGAAATGTAGTCCCAATGTTCAATGTCTCGTATCGCGCTTGTCTCCCTCCGGTGGCCAAAAATAGGTACTGCCACGACAGGGAATTAAACCCAGCGCTACACTAGTAAAACTAAAATCTGGCGTCAAAGAATTAAGCAAAACTTGAAATTAAGATTATTTGGTTAAATAGGATTTCCTTTAGAATCCAATTTAAAATATTGGTGCTCACATACAAAGCTCTCCATACCCAAGCACCTGCCTACATCTACTCCCTTATTAGCAGGTACATCCCATCCCGTCCACTTCGCTCTGCCAATGATCTGATGTTATCAGCTCCTCGTACCCCCAACTCTCACCTTCAGGACGTCTCTGGAGTTGCCCCCTTTCTATTGAACCCCCACCCCGTCTCTCAAGAAATCTCTGAAAACACTCTAGAGACTCACTCCATGATTCCCCCACTGTACACTTCTTGGACTATCTTCCCACACAGCCCACATGCACCCCGCTACTTCAGGTCCTCTATTTACCAAAACCTAGTGTGCCACCCCTCTCCTCTTAGATTGTAAGCGCTTGAGCAGGGTCTTCCTACTGTTCTGTGGGTTTAATTTCTATGTATATTTGTTATTCTGTCTCACCCATTGTACAGCACTACAAAACTTGTTAGCGCTATATAAATACCCGTAACAATGTGCTTGGTGCATAATAAAGGGCTACTTGACTGATAACTCAATAGCTATAGCAGGGAGGGCTGGTAAGGCTTGCTCTAACACAGGGGTCAGCAGCCTTGGTCCTCCAGATGTTTTGGAACTACATTTCCCAAGCTGCTCAGAAAGTCATTGGGCTGGTAGAGACGCGTGGGAAATGTAGTTGAAAAATATCTGGAGGGCCAAGGCTGCTGACCCATGCCTTAAGAGGAAACAAATCAGACTTTCGACTCTATCCAATCCTTTTATATGACATACAGGTGAAACTCGAAAAATTAGAATATCGTGCAAAAGTTCATTTATTTCAGTAATGCAACTTAAAAGGTGAAACTAATATATGAGAGAGTTCAAGCCGTGATTTGTCATAATTGTGGTGATTATGGCCAGTGGCGTCGTAACGTGGGGGTGGGGGGTGCGGCCCGCACAAGGTGACACCCGCCTTTAGGGTGACACCGTCACCCTAAGGGCGGGTGTCTCACCCTCCGCCGCGTATTCGCTCCCTGCGAGCGTCCGAAGCATGCAGCTTCGGCGCTCGCCTGGAGGAAACACGTCACCAGCCAATCGCGGCTGGTCACGTGGCTCCCCCAGGCGAGCGCCCAAGCTGCGCGCCGCCGGACGCTCAGAGGGAGCGAACACGCGGCGGAGGTGAGCTGGGCCAGTAATCATGAGCTGGGGCCAGTATCTATGAGCTGGGGCATATCCATGAGCTGGGGGCAGTATCCATGTGCTGGGGCATATCCATGAGCTGGGGCAAATCCATGAGCTGGGGCATATCCATGAGCTGGGGCATTATCCATCTGCTGGGGCATTCCATGAGCTGGGGGCATATCCATGAGGTGCTGGGGCATATCCATGAGGTGCTGGGGCATATCCATAAGGTGCTGGGGCATATCCATGAGGTGCTGGGGCAAATCCATGAGGTGCTGGGGCAAATCCATGATGTGCTGGGGCATATCCATGAGGTGCTGGGGCATATCCATGAGCTGCTGGGGCATATCCATGAGGAGCTGGGGCAAATCCATGAGGTGCTGGGGCATATCCATGAGGTGCTGGGGCAAATCCATGAGGTGCTGGGGCATATCCATGAGGTGCTGGGGAAAATCCATGAGGTGCTGGGGCATATCCATGAGGTGCTGGGGCAAATCCATGAGGTGCTGGGGCAAATCCATGAGGTGCTGGGGCAAATCCATGAGGTGCTGGGGCATATCCATGAGGTGCTGGGGCAGTATCCATGAGCTGGGGCAGTATATCCATGAGCTGGGGCAGTATATCCATGAGCTGGGGCATATCCATGAGCTGGGGCAGTATATCCATGAGCTGGGGCAGTATATCCATGAGCTGGGGCAGTATCCATGAGCTGGGGCATATCCATGTGCTGGGGCAATATCCATGAGCTGGGGCAAAATCCATGAGAGCAGCTGGGGCATTATCAATGAGAGCAGCTGGGGCAGTATATGCATGAGAGCAGCTGGGGCAGTATATCCATGAGAGGAGCTGGGGCAGTATATCCATGAGAGGAGCTGGGGCAATATCCATGAGAGGAAATGGGGCAATATCCATGTGTGAGCTGGTCTGGGGCAATATATCCATGTGTGAGCTGGTCTGGGGCAATATATCCATGTGTGAGCTGAGGCGCAATATATCCATATGTGAGCTGAGGCGCAATATATCCATATGTGAGCTGGGGCAATATATATCCATGGGTGAGCTGCTGGGGGAAATATATAACTGTGAACTGGGGCAATATATCCATATGTGAGCTGGGGGCAATATATATCCATGGGTGAGCTGCTGGGGGCAATATATATCCAGAGCTGCTGGGGGCAATATATCCAGAGCTGCTGGGGGCAATATATATCCATGTGTGCTTTCACTGCCTTCGAACAGGCAACGTACTTGCTGGCAGTTGGCAAAAATTTGTGTGAGCATATGAGAGAGCTCCACAGCAATAAACCTCACAGTAATGTGCGCTGTGTGTATGAGCATTCAGTGTTATATGGGAGTACTGATTTAGGAGTAAGAGTAGTTAAAAAAAATCTGTAAAACTCGGGGGGGGGGTGACACCATAAGTTACCGCACCGGGTGACACGAACCCTAGTGACGCCACTGATTATGGCTTACAGCTCATGAAAACCCCAAATCCACAATCTCAGAAAATTAGAATATTGTGAAAAGGTGCAATATTCTAGGCTCAAAGTGTCCCACTTTAATCAGCTAATTCAGCCATAACACCTGCAAAGGGTTCCTGAGCCTTTAAATGGTCTCTCAGTCTGGTTCAGTAGGAATCACAATCATGGGAAAGACTGTCGACCTGAAAGTTGTGCAGAAAACCATCATTGACACCCTCCATAAGGAGGGAAAGCCTCAAAAGGTCATTGCAGAAGAAGTTGGATGTTCCCAAAGTGCTGTATCAAAGCACATTAATAGAAAGTTATGTGGAAGGGAAAAGTGTGGAAGAAAAAGATGCACAAGCAGCAGGGATGACCGCAGCCTGGAGAGGATTGTCAGGAAAAGGCCATTCAAAAGTGTTGGGGACTTTCACAAGGAGTGGACTGAAGCTGGAGTCAGTGCATCAAAAGCCACCACACACAGATGGATCCTGGACATGGGCTTCAAATGTCGTATTCCTCTTGTCAAGCTGCATCTGAACAACAAACAACATCAGAAGCATCTTACCTGGGCTAAAGAAAAACAGACCTGATCTGTTGCTCAGTGGTCCTAAGTCCTCTTTTCTGATGAGAGCAACTTTTGCATCTCATTTGGAAACCAAGGACCCAGAGTATGGAGGAAGAATGGAGGATGCAAGATGCTGTGAAGACACACTGCAAGATGCTTGAAGTCCAATGTGAAGTTTTCCACAGTCTGTGTTGATTTGGGGAGCCATGTCATCTGCTGGTGTTGGTCCATTGTGCTTCATTAAGTCCAGGGTCAACGCAGCCGTCTATCAGGAGATTTTGGAGCACTTCATGCTTCCTTCCGCAGACGAGCTTTATGGGGATGCTGTCTTCATTTTCCAGCAGGATTTGGCACCTGCCCACACTGCCAAAAGCACCAAAACCTGGTTCAATGACCGTGGGATTACTGTGCTTGATTGGCCAGCAAACTCGCTTGACCTGAACCCCACAGAGAATCTATGGGGCATTGCCAAGAGAAAGATGAGAGACATGAAACCGAACAATGCAGAAGAGCTGATGGCCGCTATTGAAGCATCCTGGTCTTCCATAACACCTCAGCAGTGCCACAGGCTGATAGCTTCCATGCCACGTCGCATTGAGGCAGTAATTGCTGCAAAAGGGGCCCAAACCAAGTACTGAGTACATATGTATGCTTATACTTTTCAGAGGACCGATATTGTTCTACGTACAATCCTTGTTTTATTGATTGCATGTAAATATTCAAATTTTCTGAGATTGTGGATTTGGGGTTTTCATCGTGAGCTGTATGGCATGATCATCATAATTATGACAAAGCACGACTTGAACAATCTCATATATTAGTTTCACCTTTTAAGTTGCATTACTGAAATAAATGAACTTTTGCACGATATTCAAATTTTTCAAGTTTCACCTGTATATATAAAAAGGCAATGCTGTGAACACAGACAGGACAAAATAACTGTCTCGTCTGACAATCCTTATACACACAACAGATATGTGGAGATATAGAAAAGGGGTAGAGAGATTTTGCAATTAAGTGATGAAGTATATCCAGGGCTCGAGTCCTGCGGGAACGCACTGGAACGGCGTTCCCGCACTTCTCCCACAGCGGGAACGCTGCGGAGCCGGGAACGCAGGTTCCCGCTGTGGCCCGAGCCCAGTGGCGTAGTGAGGGGGGGCACATGCCCTGCCGCTTCGCATGGGTTCCACCAGCAGCCGCAAGATCGCGGCAGGCTGTTGGACCGCACGCGAGCGGCACAGGGGTGGATCCAGTGGGGGGGGCGTTCTTCTCCTCTCCCCACGAGGCGAGCGGCGGCTAGCATGATGCAGCTTGGCAGCTTGCCTGGGATAGGAGGACCCTCCCACCTGACGAGCGGTGTTCTCGCAAGAACGCGGCTGATCAGGTGGTTCCCGGTGAGCGGCCTAGCTGCATCGTGTCAGCGGCCGCTCGCCTCGTGGGGAGAGGAGAATGCCCCCAGCAAAGGAGGAGGCAAGAGCTGGGGGCAAATATACTCATGAGAGCTGGGGGGAAAATATACCCATGAGAGCTGGGGGCAGATATACCCATGAAAGCTGGGGGGGAATATACCCATGAGAGCTGGGGGGGAAATATACCCATGAGAGCTGGGGGCAAATATACCCATGAGAGCGGGGGGCAATATATACATATGTGACCTGGGGGAAATACATATCCATGTGAGCTAGGGGCAATATATACCCATGTGAGCTGGAGGCAAATATATCCATGTGAGCTGGGGGCAATATATCGATATGAGCTGGGGGCAAATATATCCATATAACCAGTGCTGGGTATATTATTCTGGGGGCTCAGTGCTGGGTATATTATTCTTGGGGCTCGGTGCTGTGTATATTATTCTGGGGGTACAGTGCTGGGTATGTTATTCTTGGGGCTCAGTGCTGTGCATATTATTCTTGGGGCTCAGTGCTGTGCATATTATTCTTGGGGTTCAGTGCTGGGTATATTATTCTGGGGGCTCAGTGCTGTGTATATTATTCTTGGGGTCCAGTGCTGGGTATATTATTCTGGGGGTCCAATGCCTGTGTATATAATTCTGGAGGTCTGTGCTTGTGTATATAATTCTGGGGGGGGTCTGTGCCTGGATATATATATGTGATATATATAATATATATATTATTATATATAAGCGTGTTAGTCCAGTTGCTGAAATCACGAGTATACCTGTACATAGTGATACCTTTCACTGATCAGTATAGTTTCCAGACCTGAACAGGAGAGGTTACACTCTTGAAAGCTTGTCTTTTAACCACTTCGCTGCAGAGGACGCGCTCAGCGCGTCCTGCCGCAGGAAGGGTTGGCCGCGGAGGACCTCCCGAAGCAGCCTGCGATCGGCCGGATTCCGGCCGATCGCTGTGCCCCCCGGTGCGGGCTGACATCTTGGATGTCAGCCCGTCAATCCGGGACCGCCGTGGGCACAATAGATGTCATTGCGGTGGCGCGATGACATCTATTTCAGGCGCCCCCCCGCGTGGGCGGAGGAGGTGCCTAAAAGGGAGGGGGGGGAGGTCCTTCGGACCTCTCTCTCTCCCGATCGCGGGGGTCCTGAGCTTAATGCCAGGCACCGTTTGGAAGGGCACAGCCTGCCCTTCCAAATGGTACCTGGCATTAACCCCTGGGGAGCCGGATCACGAATCGGCGCTGAAAAGCGCCGGTACGTGATCCTTTCCCGGAGCTGGCCGACATCTTGGATGTCGGCCAAGCCTCCAGGAACTCCCCCTGAGGACTGGCGTCATCGTGCATAGCACGATGACGCCAGTTCTGGAGTTAACCCCTAGCTGCCACCAATGGTGGAGATAGGGGGTTCCAATGAACCCCCTATCTCCCGATCCGTGGCAGCTAGGGGTTAAGGTTTGGTACTGTTGGATCGGCCAGAGCATGGCCGTTCCAACGATACCAAACACGACTGTGAAAAAAGTTTTTAAAAAAAATAAAAATTAAAAATAAAAAAATATTTGAAAAAAAATTATAAAAAAAAAATAAACAAGTTTCTTTTTTTTTTTTGGTTTGTTAATGCAACAATATTGTTCCCATTTCAATTATAATGTGAACAATGATGCTGCACTAACGATTTTTGTATGCGGTGCGTTTGTTAAAAATCACGTAATTTTCCCCAAAAAAAAATGTAACGAGACCCCATTTCTAATTTTTTTTAACAAGCGCACCCCATACAAAATATAACCGCAATTGCTCGCATCTTAAAATGTGAAACAAAAACACTTTACACGTTGTAAATTATTGAAAATTCATATTTTATTGCATTTTTTGTTATAATATACAGACAGGTCATGACGTATACATATAATAATGACATATTATGAATCTGCCGAGTCTGACGGAAAGAACGATATATAATATGTCTGGGTCATATACTAAAATAAGCCTTCAAAACACGTTTAAACATGATGAGCAAAATCAGTAAAAATGAGCTCAGCACAGGGGCGGGAAAAGCCTCAGCAGCGAAAGGGTTAAATGTAATGTTAACCCAATAAAAATGGTATCACATATATTGCTATACTCGTGATATATATATATTTTCTTCAGGTAATAGGGGTTGCAGAATACGTGGGTGAGTTCCCTCACTTTTTTTTCCCAGGACTTGACCCCTGAGTATATCATAAACTGACTCAACTGTAACACAAACACCACGGTCCTACGGCCAAGTGCTAAACATGCAACTATCCATTATACTGTGCGACATAACGCTACATGGCCAGGCACCATATTTGTGGAGTCCGTTTACAGCTCTGCGTTGTAACGCTCTAGTTCCTGCCCGCGCACTACGCATTTGGATTCTGTGGCCCCGCCCTCTTCGCGACAGGAAGTCCCGTCTCTTTTCTCAAGTCACTTCCCTTTAACGCCGCAAGTCCTGATTGAGCGCGGTCCGGGAAGTTTTCGTTGGTGTGTCTCGGAGCTGGGGCTGTGTGTCCTGCTGCAGCCCGAGGAGGTCGGGGCCACGTTCACTTGCCCGCCAGCAACCGACCGACCGTAACGCCGCCATGAGGAGGAGCAAAGTCGAGCTTCAGAAGTATATCGAGTCCATGCAGAGCAGCGCGGCGTCCCCCAAAGAGGTAACACAATGCCGACATGAGGGCTGACACAGGGCCGGCGGGAACACTCTGCCAGGGGAGGCCGAGCCGGACCCGTGCACCGAATGTACCCCGCCCCCACCGGGGCTGCTCTCTGCACAGCCTCATGGCCGCCGCTGCTCGAATACCTGGCCCTGCCACCCACTCCGCCGCATCACTCGCAGGCCGCACATCAGCCAAAAGCCGTGCCCGCGGCTCTCTCCACATGTCCCCCAGCCCAGAAGCGGCCAGCAGTGGCAGAAACGGTTATCTACAGGCCAGCCCACGACACCACCAGACGTCTTGCAACTACATTTCCCGTCATGCACTTTCACTTACTGGCTCAGTTACAAGTATGTATAAGCGCTAACAAGTTCCGTAGCGCTGTACAATGGGCGAGACAGAATAACACGTTACACACAGAACAGTAGGAGAGAAGACCCTGCTCGAGAGCTTACACTCTAAGGGGTGACACATTAAGTGATTGCTCTGCTCCCTGGCAAATCTAGTTCCAAGTCCTTTTTTATTTTTTTTGTTTACCTGAGTGAGGTCACATGAACACAACTGAATTCTGCTGACTTTTTTTATTTGTTTTGTGGACTAACTTGTAGTTTGGACAACATTTCTTTTAAATGAAAATTAATAATCTATTGTGCCATGTTAGGGCAGGGCCGTCAATCTCTGCCCCATATGTTAATCGCTTAGAATTTCCATAGCACTTTGAATGTAATGGCCAGAGAATCATGGGAAATGTCACTCAGCAACATGGGGGGGTCATTACACTTGTTGGAAAAAAAAACCTGGATTTGCCCCATTTCCCCCCCCCCCCCCAGCTCCCAATAACACTAACGTCATCACAGCATGTCAGAGCTAGGGCTGCCAGATCGGCCATGTTTTACTGGACACACATACTGTACTCTATTCATGCTGATGGGCAGTGCATGAAAAATGCAGCCATGCAGTATGTAGAATCCGTATGGTGCTGGAAAGAAATAAAAAATCCTATGTAACATACCTTTTTTTCATCTCCTCCCTGCAACATGAATGCTGCAGGGTAGCACTTCCCCCCTACTCTGCGTGAAATAGTTATGTTTGTTCATGGCTGACCTGGCAACCCTATTCGGAGCCCTCTTAATACATAAAGAGATATAGTAGACCTGTCTAGAACCTAGTCAGACCTATTAAATCGTTCCTTTTTAGTAGCCACCGGAAGTCGGGCGCCTTGACAGGGAATTACTCATATGTTTTGATTTTTTTTTTTGTGACCTTTTATATAGTTGTACAGTTAAAATAATTATTTCCTGTCAACTCACTGACAGCTCTGAGTTGAAGAGCTGTCATACAGGATAACCCAGTATGCCCCCCCCCCCCCCGGTCAATTGGTGTAGCTGTCAGAGCTTCAATGTCACAACTGAAGGCCAATCACATAGCGTTGCATGACAGCCCTCATAATAAATGCCCATGGAGGGTAAAACATGGCTGCAACCTATGAGTATATCACAGAGTGTACTGGCTGTGATGTATTATCTAGGGATGAGATAGCTCATTGATCTTTACGACCAGTGTGACCCCCTGATGGGACATCGCAGACTTGTCCTGGCCGGGAACAAATGCACTTTAAATGGATTGCCTTTTGAGAATTCAATCCATCACTGGGTGCCTCACTATGTTTTTTTTTTTTTTTTTTCTTACTATTGTTATATTTTGATTTCTTTCCTTTTTTTCTTCCCCCAGAAATCATTGAAGGGATTCCTCTTTGCCAAGCTGTACTATGAAGCTAAAGATTATGAACTTGCAAAGAGGTACGATTTATTTCTGAATATTGAATTATTTGTGCTACGTGTGGGGGTGCACAATACATTTATTGGGCTCTTATTGCAGAGGCGTTTGCAGTGACAGAGGGAGGAGTGTGTGTGGCATGACTTTTTTGTTTATCGAGGCTCTGATGTTGGAGATGGGTGTGGGTGGAATCTTTTACTGGTCTTGTGTGCCCCATGTGGATTATGAAACAGTTTGTCTTCTCACGCTCTACCAAGTTTGGCAGTGCTAACTGTATACATTACTGCAAAGATCCCCAAGTACTGTAATTTAAAAAAAAAAAAAACTTTGGTGCTGAAGGTTAGATAGATAGATAGATAATATATATATATATTATCTATCAGACAGTAAAACATTCACTATGCATCGTTCTATAAATGAAAGACAAGTGATTTTTACTTTGGGGAATTCTGGTGGATCCCAGTCCTTTTGAAAGTACGGTGAATTCTACATTTGCGAAAGTCGTCCGCTGTCGTTTTCACCATCCTTTTTGCCAAAGTTGTCTAGCGTAGTTATCGGCTTAGTTTTCAATGTGTTTTCTGCCATAGTTATTTAGTGTAAATATCGGTGTAGTTTCTGCTGCTATTTGGGGTGAAGTTGCATAGAGTTCGATGGAGATGACCTCATAAAATTACAAGTACATTCACCAGTGTTTCAAGGAATAATAAATGTAGAATAGCTTCAGTTCAGAAGAACAGTCTATTCAGAGCAGCCAAATTCAACACAGGCGAAATAACCCACAACAATGTAAAAAGGAATCACTATATTCATCCTTATTACAGCGGTGATTTTTACTGTTTGCATTGCAACTCCTGGTGCTCATGTGCTTTGTCATACTCTGCGAAATAACACAAAAATGTAAAACTCTGTACTATGTCATTTCAATTAATAACACCTTTTCATCTATGGGTTACATCTCCCCAGTTCTGGTCATTTAAACACTGTATTTCAGAAGTAGAAGTCACACTGTCCTCTATTTTATTTTTTTCCCTCCCAGGTGTATCTCGTCCTACATTAACGTCCAGGAAAGAGATCCTAAAGCTCACAGGTTCCTGGGACACCTTTTTGAAATCGATGGAAATATTGAAAAAGCTGTTGGCAGTTACAAGGTATTTGGTTGTGGCAGGGAGTAGCGCAGCACACGTGCACTCATTGTGTGTGCATAGACAGGGCATCATGGGCAAGGAAGTGTCACGTTTAAATATCAAGCTCTTCCTTTGGATGTTCGCCAACATTCGGTTCCCAACCCTGGTATGTTTGTTAAAGTACAGCAACGGGAGGCAATGGCTTTAAAAAAACAAACTCTAATGCTTCTGCAGAACTTACCCCTTTAATGGTATGGCGTCAAGTATCTCTAGGGAGCTGTGTTAATTGGCTCTTGTAAGTGGAAGATAACCACCTGCAATTAAACTGATTCTACATTGAGCATGCTCTTTATCTGTCAGTGGCCCAGCGATGCCTTTTTTTTTTTTTTTTTTTTTTTGTCCTGTCACCTCTATAGTTTGCTTTCTCCAGGGCTTTGTTACTTCTCTCCAGTGATTTGTGCCAGTGGAAATTTGAGCCCTGATGAAATCGTACATGTCTGGGGAGGCCTAATTTATTGAATGTTATTAATTTTTACGAGTCCATCTGTGTAGGTAAACATGTCGACCCAATAACCATGTACCTTTTCGCAACATCTATAAAACAACTATTTAAAGGGAGTCTGTATTGCAATGTTGCAGACTCTGCCTAACCTGTTCCAGCACCATGTCCTCCGTGGCATCGTTGGGAAAGGGCCACCATGCAGCACCTGGCAATTAGACACAGTGGTGTCACCAGTGCTTTAATTTTTATTAGTCTGGCTGGCACGCAAGTGGAAGTGAGTGACGACACTTGGACATGTCCTCAAATACATAGAGTGATTTCCTTGTCAAATAAGCACAACATGTGTTGGGCATGATGTGAAATGCTGGTACATTGTTGTGGTATCCGAAACCTTCACATGAAAATGCGTGCTTACGAGTACTTCTCCAACTCAGACATTACTACATCCTCGTCTAGTTTTTAAATATCCTATTATCTTAGTTTCCACTAATTTACAGATTTTTTTTTTTAATTAATTATTGTGGTTTTAGTGTTGGGCTGATGACCCAGCAAAACATGCAAGATGGGTCAGCTACCGTTTTTTTGTATGCATTTGTCTTGTAGTTATCTGTATGAAAATAATTCCTCACACTTGCTTTTACTTTGCAACGTTTAAATATTTCTAAAATGCTTCTATTCTTTCATAATTCAGCGTTCTGTGGAGTTGAACCCCACCCAGAAGGATCTTGTACTGAAGATTGCAGAGCTGACCTGCTCAATCAGTGTCACTGATGGCAAGGGAGAGTACTGGGTGGAAAGGGCATCAAAACTGTTTCCGGGAAGCCCAGAGGTTTTTAGGCTTAAAGTGAGTATTCTCCTTTTTGTGTTTTTATTACATTGCTTTTGTTTGGCATTTATTAACAGAATTGTCTTTGCTAGTATGCATGTAATACATGCTTTCTAATAAAATCATGATTGGCTTTATTCTGGGCAGATTTTAAGTTTTTAATTTTGGTTTCGCTTTTTTTCTTAACATTTTTGTCATGGCTTCTGTTCATTCACATGTTTACTCCTTGCCTTGCATGCAGATATTGGCAAGTGTTTTACATAACATTTTCATAAGCCTCCCAGTTCATGACATGGATCTCCCACTTTATCTCTTTATCCACTTTTTTTCAAATTTCAAGCATATATTCCTTTATTCTTTGTTTTAAGTGTATCACCAATGTTCTTTTGCTATGTAATCTTAATGACATTCATTTATTGTATATTTTCATAGATGCTGTGACTTGGCACTGAATATGTATTCTTCACTCAAAAACGTTTTTTAAAAAAAAAATCTTGTTTGGGGACATATATCTTTTTGTTATAAAATTTCTTGGCATGTTTCTGACATTGGGTTTTCTGTATCTCATAGGAACAATTGCTAAATTCTCAAGGGGAGGTTGGCTGGAATCAGCTGTTTGATTTGATTCAGTCTGAGCTGTTTGTGCGACCCGATGATCTATACGTGAATATACGCCTTATTGAGCTGTTTCGATCAAACAAGAGACTTGAAGAAGCCGTGTCCCACTGCCTCAAACCTGAAAGGAGAACATTACGCAATAATTTAGAGTGGTGCTTCTGTGTTTTGGCAGTTTTAAAGGTAATGATGGAGTCAGACTTTTTCTATGCAGACATGTATTTTTCTTGGTAAATGGAAACCTAGATCTAAAATGACTGTTTATTCATGCAATGTTTTTCAGTTTTTTTATTTTCTAACATGTATCCATAATATGTTAAAAATATAAATCGTGATGATCACAGGAAATGTAGAGGCCCATGTATTGGATTCAAAAAGGGATACGTCGGGGTCAGTGACACATTTTTCTTTTTTGTAAATGTGTTGCAATAGAATAAAAAGATGCATGTAGACATTTAGGACTCACGTGCACAAGCGAAAGAGCCTGAAATGTTTTACATACATTCTATACAGTATGACCAGTATTTAACCCTTTATGGTTCTAAAATGAAAAGGGGAAGGAGAATGGATGCAAAAGACATAACTACTTGAAGCTCTTTCAACCTACATAGAAACTAAAAAGTGAGCCAAAAAGGCTTAACTCCCAAGAAGGCTGATATGTTCTTTTTAAGCTGCATTTCTATGTTGACAGAGAATTCAAAGAGTCCTATAGCTATTAAAGGGCTGTATTGGGGAAATCTGCTTTCATTTAGTACTGTGGAGTTATTTTGTGATCAAATTTAATAGGCAATTGCTTCAGTTTATCAATTCTTTGAAAATACAATTTGTTTTCCGTGACATATTAGCTTTATTTTCCTCCTGTTGGCAGCATTTTAATATTTTTTTTTTTTTTAAAGGAGTACCTAGCATCTCACAAAGAGTCCGATAAGGTCAAGTGGAGAACCGTCAACAAAGAGCTGTTGCTTGTACATGCTGATGTTGTCACACTAACACTTTCTACCAGAGATGTGCAGGAAAGTAAACGAGCCATTGAAAGGTATGTTGGCATTTGTGATAACGTTATTTCCAATATACTCTATTGGTAAACAGTATACACGCAATGACGTTACTATCAAACATTTCTCCATTGTCATTTGTGCTTAAAAGTAGCAGAAATTTCAGTAATGTTTATAGAATGATGGTAAATTATAAATGGAGCTCCTCTTCTGCATGGCATATGTAACAGATTTAGGGCACTATTCCCTAATTCAAGCCTCAAAATTTCTGCTCGCATTTGGCGAGTGGAAACGTGGGGCGAGTGGAAATGCACATGCAGGCAGCACAATAAATTATAACATGCTGCGTATTCCAGCGGTGCTATTTTTTTTTTTTTTTTTTTTTTTCCCTTTTCTGTAAGGCTGGCCGCCAGGAACCAAGATGGATCCTCTGATAGGCCCTGAACATTGCTGGTTAAACTCCGGTTTGCAAGCCAGTTGCTATCCTCTCCGCACAGGGAGTTATCACATGGTCAGGGCCAGCCAGTCTGCTTTTTTCCAACAACTGGATTGGGCCGAGTCACTTCCAAAGCACTGACCGCTCAGCAGCCTCTTACTTTCCCATATAAAGAAATCAGTTGGTCCCCCTTCAAGGGGGAAAACTGACTCTGCGGTCTTCTAACTTCTATTGATAACCTGGCATATGAATAATGAAAAGCGAGTATTGGGTTCCCCTTGATATATCGGATGCATAAACCCCAAATTGATTTGGTCCTAAAACCTGTTGGAGAGTAGTCTGTTCTTAATGGGTGATACTACTTGTCTGGGTCTGATGCCGGGGTATACCTGTATCTGGGGTCTGATGTCTGGATATTAATGTTATTTATTTTTGTAACTTTACACTGTTACCATAGATACTCGAGTATAATACGACCCAAGAATAATGCGAGGGGTAGAGATTCGTTGTGGAAATGAGACTATTACTCAAGACTCTACTATAACGCGAGGAGCAAAATTAGACACAGATTCAAACATGCACTCACAGACACAGATTCAAACCTAAGCATTGCACTCAGATACACACATTTTTAATCTCTTTATAAAGCGCCAGCATATTCCACATATGCTCAGATTCACTCACTGATTAATAATGGTCCCCCGCGTGCACCTTATTTCTTGCTTTTCCATTGCTAATGTCTTCTAGTCTCTCTCCAATGCCCTATGGACTCCATGAGGTGATACCTACGTCGGTGCGAAAGTGCTACCGCGAGTATCACAAAAGTTAGCGCTACGCTCCAGGTGAGGTGCTCAGCTAGCCTAACGGTGAAGACTGCGGGGTGGGCAGGTGCAGAAGAGATTGGAATCCCCAGTCATCTTGACAGGGATTCAAGGATTTTTGAACAACCTGCCTGGCGCTGTGCCCCTGCTGCTCCAAGATGCAGCCGGTGCCTGGCACTACATCCACCAGGTGCCCTAAGTCAGACTTCCATGCGATACTGGAAGCCTGCGTTCTCTCTTCTCCTGGTCCCATCCTCCTTGCTGGCCCCCTCTCATGATGAGGGCGTGCCAAACAACGTATACGAGGAATCGCAATACAAAAGATGCGGGACTCCTGTATCCCATGTAACAGGTCCATGGCCTTTCCAATGATACTGAACATGATCAGGTAATCTGTAAATATAAAATTTAAATGTAATACCCCCCCAAAAGGAGCAGTATTGTTCACTTTTCAACAGTAATTAAATAATATTGCTGCACTAACTCTCCTCGTTTCCCACAGCAAACAGCAAGTGTGGAGGGGAAGGAGCAATGTGTTATTATGCATTGTTTCATCGCAAATTTTATCCACTGCAAAGAGTTCAAGGGGGTCCTTTGGACCCCTGCATCACCATTTTGTACTCCCCACAAGGTCAATTGAGGCGTCATTGGAAAGGCTGGAGTCTGGCCTTTCCAATGATGCCAAACATGACCATATAATGTGTAAAATTTAAAGTGAAGAAAAAAATCCATTGCAAAACATCCCCCTCCTGTTCTAAGACAGCAACGTTATTTGCTTAGCGCAAACTAATGTCTCCTGAGTCTGCTGAAAAGAGAGCTAATTAGTTTGGGTTCTACAATAAAACATGACTTCAAATCACATTTAAACATGAAGAGCGAAAAAATGTTAAAATGAGCTCTGCACCCACTCTGCAGCAAAGAGGTTAATGCACTGGTTTTGTTGCATAGAGCTTGACCTTGCAATCTGACATTTGTAGTCTGAGAGAAGGCATTGTTTACATCTGTTCCTATGGTGATCTCGAGTGGGTTGTCCTTGGAAGACCAACGTTTGTCTATATATTGGATGAGGTGGGGGGGGGGGCAGCAAAATGCACCTTCTCTGTGCGGTCA
Source organism: Leptobrachium leishanense (assembly GCA_009667805.1). Taxonomy (NCBI): domain Eukaryota; kingdom Metazoa; phylum Chordata; class Amphibia; order Anura; family Megophryidae; genus Leptobrachium; species Leptobrachium leishanense. Next base: position 280,877,648 of record CM019064.1, on the reverse strand, counting down.
AAAATCCTTGTGCCTGCCCCAGAATATCATGCAAACGTGGGGACGCTACAGGGAAATCTGCATGTTTTTAACGCAAGCTAGGGAATAGAGCCCATAGTCTTTAAATTACAGAATTTTTTTTTTTTTTGATACCGTAATTTAGGCATATTTTTCTCTGCAACACATGCACCATAGGATACAGTGCATGTGTGATTTGACATTACTATTTAGAGCCCAGAGATCTGAAAACAAATTGTGCAGGCTATGCAAAATGAGATATTGGAAATATTTGTATTCAATAATAAAAGCTTTGCTTTGAACAATATCCTTTTCAGGTCCTGCACAAACATCTTTTGTGACCGTGTCCCACATATAACAAGAAATTAGAAAAATGCACGAAGACAATTATACAACCAATAAAAGGGCTTTTAACCCTTTCACTGCTGAGGACGTGTGGGGAACGTCCTTATTGACTCCCAAGGAAAGATAGGGGTTTGTTTGAACCCCAATATCTCCTGACTGTTTTCAGCTAGGAGGGTCATGTTTGGTAACATTAGAAAGGCCAGCGCATGGCCTTTCCAATGATGCCAATCATGACCATAACAATAATAATAATTTTTTTTTTTTTAAACGTGAAATGGCTCAGCAGTGAAGGGGTTAAAATTACAAACTTACTGTGCTTGCAAAATATTTAAACCAATAGTTAAACCATTCCATCCAGCATGTTTTGTCTTAAACACCTTTCACGGGGAGTGCAAGTTTGCCAGTCTTTCTTTTATAGAAATCATTGCACCTACCTTGCACTCCCCGAGAAAGTCCTTTTTTGAGGTGAAACGAGAGGGTAACCGTGGAGTACTATCGTTATATTTGTATGGGGCTGCTTAAATGATGTTTTTTTTTTTTTTTTTTTGCATCATTGATGGCAGTGATGCTCATAACTCTATTAGTGCAAAGTCAGGACACAGAATAGATATTGTTCAAGGAGAATATATATATCTATATCTGCAACGAACTATTATTCTCATTGATCAGATGGACGATTTTATTTTGATCGATTCCTCGGATAATTTTTTTTTATAGAATTTAGCTAAGTATGACAAGTTAGAATTTTAATAAGACTCTGAGGCGAGTATTGCTTCTCTTTCTTGCTTTATTAAAACATAGCAAAAACAATTTGCACAAAGTGCAACAAGAGTGGTAATGAAATAATTTTAATGAAAACCTAAGCGACCAACAATGTAATGGAAAGGAAGAAAATACAGGTGTGGTAAATTTCCCAGAGGAGGAAGGTAATGCTGTATCAAATAGAGAGGAGCGAAAGCATACGCAATGTTAATGAAGGCTACCTATATCTCGGTGGTTCAAGCCACCTACATATCCTAGTATGCCTCTGTATTCGGTTAACAACCAGTAATAGCCAAAGGGCAAGATCCACAAGGAAAAAGTTCAATATAGAGCTGCTAAAAACAAAGAGGAATATCTCGACCGGTTTCGCCCGAACAGGGCTTAATCTGGAGATGCAATGCCCGCCCAGTTCCCCCCTATAAATACCTCTGAGGCTGAAGATAATGAGATAAATTCATGCGGCCAGCTGGAAAAACCGAATCCGTCCTAAGCGTGGTTGTCAGGGAAAGCATTTCCTGACACGTGAATTAGTCATGTGGGACCTAGGAGCCAATGGTGAGCCTGTTACTGGTTTCCTAGCAACCGAAGGCACAATGGATAGCCCAATGACACGGAGATCAGTGCAAGCAGAGTGGGTCACATAATAACCTCGGATCAAGAATAAATGCAAGTCATAATAAAAAATAATTATATATATAATATATATATATATATATATATTATATATATATATATATATAATATATATATATTATATATATATAATATATATTATATATATATATCCATCCATCCAGTATCCACAGTGGTGCAGGAATGGAGAACTAATGAGAGCAAAATAGCCACATATCATTGATAGCTGAACAAACCCTAAATTGCTGGAGCTGCCTAAGTAACCAGGCAAACACCAAGGGTTGATATACAATGTGACAATACATAACTTTTGGTAATGAAATGGGGAAGGGAAGAAGGAAAAGCCACATGACTAATGAAAATATAAATATAAAGGAGGAAATAATGAAAACCAAGTCCGTCCTAGGCATGGTTGTCAGGGAAAAACATTTCATGACACGTAAGTTAGTCATGTGGCACCTAGGAGCCAATGGTAGTCTGTCTCTAGTATCCTGGTAACCGGGTAAATGCATAAGAGACAAGGGGGCTAATAAGGTGAAAAAAACCTAAATAATACTGATGGTATATAGCCAACCTATCATAACAATGTGTAAGGTTGGTACTAAAAATGCCCATATGCACAGCATTCCAGAGAACAAAATAGCCACATGTCATTAATAGCTGAACAAACCCTAAGTTGCTAGAGCTGCCTAAGTGGCAAGGAGACACCAAGGATTGATGACCCACATATACAATATGAAAATACATAACTTTTAATAATAGAGTAAGTGGATAAAATAATGGGTAGAGTCCTCGTGCTTACGCCAAGTGTCCAGTGAGTAATACTTCAAGATAATCTAGAAAACATAATAGGAGACATACATTGCGCAGTACATCCTTATGACACCTGGTTTCCAGAGAGAAAGTATTCAACTCACTTTTTTCTGAGCCCCATAAAGTCGGCTCTGGACTATATAGGCATAAATCTGTGGATATGATCTCACCAGCCCGTCCTACCAGCAACCATCCGTGGTAATAACCTGGTCAATAGATGTCATATTGGATCCCCGGGATATGTCACAGACGAAAAGTCAGCAGGATAAAATGAAGTAAAATTTATTGCAGCACTAACGCGTTTCGACCTAATTGGTCTTTATCAAAGTGCAAAAAAAATATACATAATACAATGCAGTGTACAACGTTCATTTATACAAAAAAGATGAGGGAAATAGGCGGTGTCAAGCCACAACCTCATTAACTTAATTGGTACTAACACACCCTACTTCCAATCATTTAGAGGCGCAGCACCAGCAAACATTCAATATACAAACGGGCGCATAATGATTACGTCCATCTACCTCGACCCCGCCCCTCTGAGCCATCGATCGCCATTTTGGAATAGGGAAAATGGTGTCCACAATATAGCTTGCCCTCGCAACATTGATGGGCATTTAAAACAAGCTTATTTCCGGACGTTTTGGGGTCCCGAACCAGCGGGCTCCCACCGTCCATGAGGTGATATCTTTCCCAGGTGCTCGTGGGCATAGCAGCGGCAGACATCCGGCATGTAGACAGGCGCATGGTGATTACATCACCATGTTCCAACTTCCGCCAGTCTGAACCGTCGAGCGCCATTTTTGAAGAGGGAAAGTGTTGTTGAAAGTACATCCTACCCTCACAATATCGCAGCTTATTAATTTCGACGGACGTTTAGCAAAGTCAGCAGGTCCCTACCGTCCGACAGACGCACGGGGACCATATCGACACGCATGCTCCCACATGAACTTCACTCTTCCGGACGATATATCAAAAAAGGAAAAAGAAAAATATATTAAAAAAAAACAAAACACAAAATTACAGCATATATGCCGCAATGTCACAATTCGCCAGTCGATCAACATATAGCGCGCAATAAGCATATAGCATACATATGTCACGTCACTGATCGAGTTGGGGAATAGTGCATATACTATTCCACATAACATATAGTAGTGTCATGTAGAGTGGATAATAAAATGTGAGTCATATAAAAAGCATAATGGTAATTGAATTATAATAGAGCATTAATTTCCATATCTATATTCAAGCCCTCAGGTGTTTGGCTTCTAAACGGTTTAAATTCTTTTCAATATCACCCCCTCTCCAATGCTTTTTAACATGTTGAATACCAGCGAAGCCAAGAAGTTTAGGGTTACCATTATGATGTTTAGAAAAATGGGCTGATACGCTATGTTTATCATACTTCCTTTTGATGTTCTATATATGTTCAGCTACTCTAGTTTTCAGCATCCTAGTAGTTCGTCCAATATATTGTAGCCCGCACGGACACCACAATAGATAAATCATATTAGTAAAATTACAGGTCAAAAATGTTTGAATAGAGAACACCTGGTTATTGGAATGTGATTTAAAATCCATTAAACCTCTAGTGCTATCTATTGCGGTCCTACAGCAGATGCATAGTCCACATTTATGAAAACCTATCTTTTTAAAGTTTAAAAAGATAGGTTTTCATAAATGTGGACTATGCATCTGCTGTAGGACCGCAATAGATAGCACTAGATGTTTAATGGATTTTAAATCACATTCCAATACCAGGTGTTCTCTATTCAAACATTTTTGACCTGTAATTTACTAATATGATTTATCTATTGTGGTGTCCGTGCGGGCTACAATATATTGGACGAACTACTAGGATGCTGAAAACTAGAGTAGCTGAACATATATAGAACATCAAAAGGAAGTATGATAAACATAGCGTATCAGCCCATTTTTCTAAACCTCATAATGGTAACCCTAAACTTCTTGGCTTCGCTGGTATTCAACATGTTAAAAAGCATTGGAGAGGGGGTGATATTGAAAAGAATTTAAACCGTTTAGAAGCCAAACACCTGAGGGCTTGAATATAGATATGGAAATTAATGCTCTATTATAATTCAATTACCATTATGAAATATAAAATGTGAGTCATATAAAAAGCATATTTTATTATCCACTCTACATGACACTACTATATGTTATGTGGAATAGTATATGCACTATTCCCCCAACTCGATCAGTGACGTGACATATGTATGCTATATGCTTATTGCGTGCTATATGTTGATCGACTGGCGAATTGTGACATTGCGGCATATATGCTGTAATTTTTTTTTTTTTTTTTAATATATTTTTCTTTTTCCTTTTTTGATATATCGTCCAGAAGAGTGAAGTTCATGTGGGAGCATGCGTGTCGATATGGTCCCCGTGCGTCTCTCGGACGGTAGGGACCTGCTGACTTGGCACTCAAAACGGCCACAAGCAAGATTTGCTAAACGTCCGTCGAAATTAATAAGCTGCGATATTGTGAGGGTAGGATGTACTTTCAACAACACTTTCCCTCTTCAAAAATGGCGCTCAACGGTTCAGACTGGCGGAAGTTGGAACATGGTGATGTAATCACCATGCGCCTGTCTACATGCCGGATGTCTGCCGCTGCTATGCCCACGAGCACCTGGGAAAGATATCACCTCATGGACGGTGGGAGCCCGCTGGTTCGGGACCCCAAAACGTCCGGAAATAAGCTTTGTTTTAAATGCCCATCAATGTTGCGAGGGCAAGCTATATTGTGGACACCATTTTCCCTATTCCAAAATGGCGATCGATGGCTCAGAGGGGCGGGGTCGAGGTAGATGGACGTAATCATTATGCGCGCCCGTTTGTATATGAATGTTTGCTGGTGCTGCGGCCTCTAAATGATTGGAAGTAGGGTGTGTTAGTACCAATTAAGTTAATGAGGTTGTGGCTTGACACCGCCTATTCCCCTCATCTTTTTTGTATAAATGAACGTTGTACACTGCATTGTATTATGTATATTTTTTTTGCACTTTGATAAAGACCAATTGGGTCGAAACGCGTTAGTGCTGCAATAAATTTTACTTCATTTTATCCTGCTGACTTTTCGTCTGTGACATATCCCGGGGATCCAATATTTCATCTATGGACCAGGTTATTACCACGGATGGTTGCTGGTAGGACGGGCTGGTGAGATCATATCCACAGATTTATGCCTATATAGTCCAGAGCCGACTTTATGGGGCTCAGAAAAAAGTGAGTTGAATACTTTCTCTCTGGAAACCAGGTGTCATAAGGATGTACTGCGCAATGTATGTCTCCTATTATGTCTTCTAGATTATCTTGAAGTATTACTCACTGGACACTTGGCGTAAGCGCGAGGACTCTCCCATTATTTTATCCATTGACTATTCGCACTTGGGAGTGTGCATTTGTGCCCTTGCTGCTACACAAGACCGACCATCTACACATTATCTGCGCCATTTTTTCCACCTTATTGTTTTTTAGGATGGTGCGCACGGAGACCCCATGGCCGCTCCATCCAGTTGAAGGTAGAACTTGCCGTCAAACTTGGAGCGGCCATGGGGTCTCCGTGCGCACCATCCTATGCTAACCTATTTCTAGGGTATTGGGAAGAGACCATTATTGATGGTCCTGATATGGCAGTTTTTAAACCTCATGTCTTCAGTTGGCGCCGCTATATTGATGATATTATTGTCATCTGGACTTCCACCGCCCTTGAATTTTCTAAATTCGTGGATTGTTTGAATATTAATGAATTTAATTTAAAGTTTACTCATGAGATACAAACTCATTCCTTGAATTTCCTTGATATTTCTATACACAAGGATTCAGGGGGGCAACTTGACACTACTTTATTCCGCAAACCTTCTTCGGCTAATAACCTGCTAGCCTGGTCTAGTCACCATCCCTTTTCCTTACGTAAAGGTATCCCCATTGGTCAAGATCTGAGACTACGCCGGACCTGCAGCACCATTACTGAATTTAAAATCAAGGCACAATCTCTTCGGATGGCCTTCAGAGAGAAGGGTTATCCCCATCGCGTCCTTAAAATTGCATATAAACGGGCGCTACTCTCTGATCGACATTGCCTGTTACAAGATACACCTTCGACAACTGGTTCTGAACCCATAAGATTGATCGCAGATTTTGATTTAGGTTGGCAATCCGTTAAACGGATCTGTGATCGGTACTGGCCTCTGACAAATGATATACATCTCAAGGACGTTGTCTCTACTCGTCCCTCCCTGACAGCCAGGAGATGCGTTAACCTCAATGACAAATTAGTTCATAGTCATTTTCAACCAACTCGGCATTCTACCGGATCTTGGTTGACCCATAATCTTATAGGGATGTACAAGTGTGGTAGGTGCGTGGCGTGCCCTTATGTTTCTCGTACCCCTAAACAATTCTGCAATTTTGAAGACTCTATCAACTGTAATTACACCGGCGTTGTGTATGTGGGCAAAACCATTCGACCTCTCAAAGTCCGCATACTTGAGCACATCAGATCGATCAGACTCAAAAAGGACACTCCTGTTGCTAGACATTTCTTATGTAATATATGTCTATTTAGTAATTTTAGGTTTTTGGGCATTGAACAGATTAAGCTTGGACCGAGAAAGGGTAATTTGGACAACAAGTTGCTTAAACGTGAAGCCTTCTGGATATATCGCCTTAACACTAGATCACCATCTGGCCTCAATGAAGGCTTTACATTTGTCCCTTTTTATTTGAGTAATCACTTATTCTGGGCGGTTTCCCACTGCTCCCCTTATGCCTTTATATGTTATTATTGCTATTGTATTATTATCACTAATTTCTTCATTGGTTATATATTAAGCTTCCTTCTTTTTGTATTTTATCCCACCTCCCCCCTTCATCTTCCCAGTCCGGGCATCCTTTACATTTTCATTAGTCATGTGGCCTTTCCTTCTCTTTTTCCTTACTCTATTATTAAGTTATGTATTTTCATATTGTATATGTGGGTCATCAATCCTTGGTGTCTCCTTGCCACTTAGGCAGCTCTAGCAACTTAGGGTTTGTTCAGCTATTAATGACATGTGGCTATTTTGTTCTCTGGATTTGCGGATATGGGCATTTTAGTACCAACCTTACACATTGTTATGATAGGTTGGCTATATACCATCAGTATTATTTAGGTTTTTTTCACCTTATTAGCCCCCTTGTCTCTTATGCATTTACCCGGTTACCAGGATACTAGAGACAGACTACCATTGGCTCCTAGGTGCCACATGACTAACTTACGTGTCATGAAATGTTTTTCCCTGACAACCATGCCTAGGACGGACTTGGTTTTCATTATTTCCTCCTTTATATTTATATTTTCATTAGTCATGTGGCTTTTCCTTCTTCCCTTCCCCATTTCATTACCAAAAGTTATGTATTGTCACATTGTATATCAACCCTTGGTGTTTGCCTTGTTACTTAGGCAGCTCCAGCAATTTAGGGTTTGTTCAGCTATCAATGATATGTGGCTATTTTGCTCTCATTAGTTCTCCATTCCTGCACCACTGTGGATACTGGATGGATGTATGTATGTATATATATATATATATATATATATATATATAATTATTTTTTATTATGACTTGCATTTATTCTTGATCCGAGGTTATTATGTGACCCACTCTGCTTGCACTGATCTCCGTGTCATTGGGCTATCCATTGTGCCTTCGGTTGCTAGGAAACCAGTAACAGGCTCACCATTGGCTCCTAGGTCCCACATGACTAATTCACGTGTCAGGAAATGCTTTTCCTGACAACTACGCTTAGGACGGATTCGGTTTTTCCAGCTGGCCGCATGAATTTATCTCATCTTCAGCCTCAGAGGTATTTATAGGGGGGAACTGGGCGGGCATTGCATCTCCAGATTAAGCCCTGTTCGGGCGAAACCGGTCGAGATATGCCTCTTTGTTTTTAACAGCTCTATATTGAACTTTTTCCTTGTGGATCTTGCCCTTTGGCTATTACTGGTTGTTAACCGAATACAGAGGCATACTAGGATATGTAGGTGGCTTGAACCACCGAGGTATAGGTAGCCTTCATTAACATTGCGTATGCTTTCGCTCCTCTCTATTTGATACAGCATTACCTTCCTCCTCTGGGCAATTTACCACACCTGTATTTTCTTCCTTTCCATTACATTGTTGGTCGCTTATTTTTTCATTATTTCATTATTACCACTCTTGTTGCACTTTGTGCAAATTGTTTTTGCTTGCTATTGTGGGGTTATGCCCTGTGGAGTGGTCCATTTAGCCTATCTTGCTTTGCTTTGTTTACGTATTTATTAAAACATAGCAAGTGGCAACTAGCAAGAACTTGGAAATATGAAGCATTTATATTGAAATAAAAGAGAAAACACATAACAGTAAATAACAGGTATAAATGGTATCTTCCGACACCCCTTCATTCCTTTGGATCGGTCCTCCTTCCTGTTAGAGCCCATCAAACCCGGTCATCATCCCTCCTACTTCCTCTTTCTTTGCTGTACGAGGTGATCAGTGTAGGTGCGTAGGGAACCCAAAGGGCAATACACCGGATACCAGGAAATCCCTTATGAGGCTGAGGAAAAAGAAGACGTGAGAGTGGAAAATATTGGATCCGCAGACCCAGCCAGACAATAAACCACAACAGCGGTGGGAGTGGTGGGCAATACTCGCCTCAGAGTCTTATTCTTAAAATTCTAACTTATCGTCATACTTAGCTAAATTCTATAATTTTAATACATTGACTCTGAGGCTCCTATTGCTTGTTCAAAGCTAACCCACAACTGCGGATGACCAATGAACAACAGGCTTAAAATAAAAGGATCGGAAGGTGGACTCCCTGGACCAGTCAGCTGATCGTAATAGGTCCTCCAACCGACAACCTGCCGACACAGCAGAAGACGCCACCGCACTGCGAATTGAATGAACGCCAAACATAGAAGTATCAACACCTGTTAAAGCCAGCGTAGTCGTACCTACCGGGGCGAAAGGGGATTTAAAGGAATTGAATAAAGGAGAAACCCCTGGACCCCGGAGCGAAGCTGTACGGGACTCGTATCCCTGGAGACACAAGACCGGACATAAAGCTGGATGTAAAGGAAAAGCCGGATAAAACGCAGACGAAATGGCCGTCTTAGTACGGCGGGAGATGTCAAAGCGTACCCCCCTCAGGTACGAAGGAACGTGCATTGAAATCCAACGCCCTGACATCAGCCACCCGTTTGCAAGATATCAAGCATAAAAGGGCTAACAATTTAGCAGAAAGCTGACGCAAGGTCAGAGCCTGGTTAGAGGGCCATCGCTCTATAAAGTTCAATAACAGGGTCACATCCCAAGTTGTCGTATACCGCGGCAACGGGGGACGGTCAGCCCTGATACCCTTAAGTAGACGACAGACCAACGGGTGTTTGCCCAAAGGCATCCCATGAAAACCCACGTGATAGGCTGAGAGAGCAGATCTATAAACATTAAGCGTGCGATAAGCTTTACCCTGATCAAAGATTTCCGTAAGGAAGCTCAAAGGGGCCTGGAAGGGATCCTGATCCCTTGACAGACACCAATGATGCCAGGTGAGCCAAGCTGATTTAGAACAGGATCTAGTACCTGGGGCCCATGTATGGCGCAGGAGCGCCGTAGTCCGTTCCGAAATCTCTCTGGCTCCCCCGGGCGTCCCGATACCAGCGAGGCCAACCACCGACTGTGGCCTGTGGATAGTAGCGGGTGAGGGTGCCCGGATGAGTCTACCAGGAGATCCGGGAGATAACGTGGAATATCCACTAGGAGTTCCAACAGGATCGGGAACCAATGCTGATTCTGACAAAACGGGGTGATTAACACCACCTGGACCTGCTGGGTCCTGACCTGTCGCAGCGTGCGAGCAATCAATTGAAATGGCGGGAAGGCGTACTGGCGAGCCCCGGACCAATCCTGCAGGAAAGCGTCCGTTGCCTCGGCCAGTGGGTCTGGCCGCCAACTGTAGAAGATCGGGAGATGGGCGTTGAGACGGCAGGCAAATAAGTCCGCGCGAAACGGCCCCCAGAGGGCCGCCACGCCGGAAAACACTGACGATCGCAGCCGCCAATCCCCGGAGTCTTCCGTGTGTCTCGAGTTCCAATCTGCGAATTGATTCGAGATACCCGGAATAAACTGCGCCTGGACTATGATCCCGGTCTGAAAACACCATTCCCAAAGGCGGGAAGCCATTGTTGTCAGAAGTAGGGAGCGAGGACCGCCCAGCGAGTTGATGTATCGGACCGCAGGGAAGTTGTCCATCCGGAGGAGGACTGAGCGATGTGTGTGTGTGTGTGATCCTTGAGAAAACTCTGGAGTGCAAAGAGTCCTGCCAAGAGTTCCAAGCCGTTCATGTGTAGGTGACGTTCCTGAACGGACCAGCGCCCTCCTGTGGAGGAACCTTCGCAATAAGCCCCCCCAACCTGACCCACAAGCGGAGTTGATAGTAATCGTCGGGGGCGATTACCAGGATAGGCCTGCTGTTGCAGGAGTGGAGGTGACCGGTCCACCATTCCAGATCTAGTCTGGCCTCTCCCGAGAGACAGATCCGAGCAGTGTAGGGGAGACCCTTCCTGAGAAAAAGGGCCTTCAGGCGTTGGAGGGCCCGATAGTGTAGGGGGGGGGGGGCTGGTGTCACCGCCAGCCTTGTCGCTGCCAAAAGGCCAATCACGCGAGCCAGATCCCTTAGTGATGGAGCCTGGGCCCCCAGAAGGGATCAGACTTCGCGTAAAATCGATCGACATTTGGGCAGGGGAACGCTGAGAGACATCAGGGTACTGTCCACTCCGAATCCCAGAAATTCCAGGGTTTGAGGTGGAGAAAGAATTGATTTCTCCTGGTTCACAAGGAATCCTAGAGACTGAAAGAGGTCGACCGTCCATTGTATCTGGAGACGTAGCAGACTCTCCGATGAGGCCATTAGCAATACGTCGTCCAGGTATATAATGAGGCGGACACCTTTGGTGCGTAGCCATGCCACGACCGGTTTCAGTACCTTGGTAAAGCACCAAGGGGCGGAAGACAGGCCGAAGGCAGGCAGCGAAATCTCCAGAGGTCTGGACCCCAGCGGAAGGAATTGGAGGAAATCCCTCAATTCCCTGGCAATCGGGATGGTCAGATATGCGTCTTTTGAGATCCACTTTTGCCAACCAATCGTGGGGTCTCAAGAGGTCCTTGAGCATGTGCATGCCCTCCATCTGGAAGTGTCGGTAGACCACCGTCCCATTCAACTCTCTGAGGTTGATGACTGGACGGACGCCTCCGTCCTTCTTGGGAACCAAGAACAAGTTGCTCAGAAAACCTGTGGAACCCGTTCTATGGCTCTTTTTTTTTTTTTTTGGTACAGTTCCGAAATCTCCCGCTCCACTAACGTCCGTCCCTCCCCCGAAAAGGGGAGAGGGTGAGGCAACGTCATCTGGAGCGGGGGAGAAGAGAACTCCAGAACAAACCCTTGTACAGTATTGAGGACCCAAGGGTCCGATGTAATGCGACACCATGCGGTGTGAAAAAATTTTAAACGACCCCCCCACCTTGGTTGTAGATGGGTGTATAAGGTGTGAAATTACCTGCGTGTCTGAAGGACGAGGAAGAATGACCTCCTCTGGCACCCCGGAATCCTCTGCCACGCCACGGCCGTGAACGGTTAGGGAAGAACGGGGAAGGTGCAGGAGCAGCGGTCGTGGAGGGGTTGCCTCCCGTGGGACCAGAAAAAATGGGTTTTGCACGGCCGGTAGCTTGGCCCCGATATCCACCGGCCCGTGGGAAAACCCCAGAAAATACTTTCTTTAGTGAGTTGGACACATGGTCCATCGTATTGAATGCCCCAGAATATTCGTTCATGTCTTTCAGGAATCCTTTGCCGAATAATGCTCCGTTAGCCGTAGCCCCTAATTCATGGTCGGCTATGCCAGCCAGTTGGCGATCCATTTTGAGGAGTATGCATTTACGCCTTTCGGAGGCAAGAGCCATATTAGCATTACCCAAGAAACTGAGCGACCTCTGGACCCAATTGGTGACTTAAACGGGGTCCATGAGGTCACCAGATAATTTGGCCTGTTCCGCTGTATCCAGCAATTTAACTAAAGGACCCATGGTGTCCAGCAATTTATCCTGGCACACCCTGAACGCGTGGTCTATGCCTTTGTTGGGAACCCATCCCTTAGGAGTGACGAAGTCCACAAAGGCTTTATCCACGTCAGGGGTCAGACAAGTCTTCCCGCTCGTGGTGGGACGAGGGGATTCCGCCTTCATGCGGTTTCGAGTCGCCTTATCTAAGGATTTGCGTGCCTGTGCGTCCACCCATTGTTCCACATGGGGCAGTGGGCACCATTCGGCGGACCGTGGATGGGAAAGGTCTTCCGGACAAAAAAGTGGGTTACCCAATGGGTCATAAATAATGCCCGGGCTTTGGAATCCACTTCCACCGAGGTCAAGGTAAAATCCTCATCCGAGGCATACACCACTAAGGCATCGCTATTAGTATCCTCTTCCGAATCCAGGATAGCGTCCTGAAGTGGAGCAGGGACAACAGCGGTGTCAGGGTTGGAAACCGGAATAATTTTAGCCTTTTTGGTGTGCGCTGACACTGTGTGTGCAGAAGCCCGTTTACGGGTTGCAGGGGATGGGTGCACGTGTCCCGGCATTTTTGCGGGGATGCCAACCCCTCCAGTCGAGTGTCGTGCCTGTTTCACTGACTGTTTCCCCGTGGTGGTGGCCAGGGGGGGTCTCTGAGGGCCTCACCGCGGTGAGTATAGCGCCCGTATCAATAGCCGCCAGTGGCGGGGGTTCATCATTGTGGCGATTCTCAACCATCATCTCTTTAAGGGAGCGGGTGAAATCCGCTGACATGACAGACACAGCTTTAAAGACTGCAGCATCAATAGACGCTTGCATATATGGGTCAAGGGTAGCAGGCTGGGAAGGAGCCATCTGTGCCTGGATCAGAACGGGTGCATTAGGATTATGCTGTTGCTCACCCGGACTGTCCTCAGAAGAGTGCTCAGAGTCCTCCGCTGGGGAGGCTGGGCGCTGCGGGGTTTTGCCTCGTGGCATGGCGCTGGTGAGACGAGCTCTGGTGCTGAGAAACCCCCTTGTGTGCGGACCTAGCAGAGGCCCCACCCACCCGATCAGCGAGCGCGTGCAGCGGCTCGTGAATCCAGGTAGAGGGGAGGACGCTGCGGTCAGAAAAACACTCAAACGCGGACCCGCGGTTAGAGCCGGGTGTCCGCGAAATAAATAAATATATAGATAATATATAGCCCCAATAATATAAATATATGACTTTGGGGTAAAATTGCAGAGAAAAGTTCATGAGTACTGATCTAGTCGCCGAGCAGCATAGAAAGAGGAAGTAGGAGGGATGATGACCGGGTTTGATGGGCTCTAACAGGAAGGAGGACCGATCCAAAGGAATGAAGGGGTGTCGGTAGATACCATTTATACCTGTTATTTACTGTTATTATGTGTTTTCTCTTTTATTTCAATATAAATGCTTCATATTTCCAAGTTCTTGCTAGTTGCCACTTGCTGCTAATGTTTTAATAAAGGAAGAAAGAGAAGCAATAGGAGCCTCAGAGTCAATGTATTAAAATTGAGAGATTTTGTTTACAAGGAATTTTATGTAAAAAAACAACCCCCTGCCCTTTTTTTTTTCATAAACAATTTGCGTAGTGTACATAACTTACGTACATACGCAAATTGCGTTTCTTGCATACTTTTCACACACAAGGTATGTGAGTGATTGGCCAGAGTGATGGGTTGATGCTGCATGTGCAGCTTAAGCCATGTTTTCTTTCTCAAATGAACGCAGCTAGGAGCACTTGGATAGAGATTAGGTCAGCATGAAATCAGGGTTAATAAACTAAAGTGATCCGGGGGTGCGTAGAGTGTCCCTTTTTTAAATTTTGTGAAGAAACTGAGTGGGAGGAGCGACTGGAGGTGGAAGGGAGTGACTTTGCTCAAGTGACTTGACCTGAGAGGGAGTGGGTATGGACAGAAACCCAGATCTGAGTGTGGGAGTGAGTTTGGGGAAAGGGACCAGATCAAAGATGGTGTGGGTGGGGTGGTGACACAGGACTCCAGCTTCAAGTAAGGATACAGCACAGGCATACAGCTCCTTCACCCCCAGTGGCAGTATCCTATTGTTTTTAGGTGTTCTAGTTCTGCTACTGTTGTAATCAGACACAACCAGTTTGTTTTTATTCTAACATAACCCTAGAACTAAAATCATACCTAGTAAAGCAGCGGCATGTCTTCTCCAATCAGCTCCAAAGCTGAGATTATTTACATTTAACCCCTTCCTGACCGCTGACGTACCATGTACGTCCTGCCCACGGGTCTCCCTTAGACCCGCGGACGTATATAGTACGTCAGCGAGCTCCTAACCTCCCTCCCGCCGATACTCACCCCCCTCGCTGGTTCCAACGGCGTCTATGGCAAGCTGGAAGCTTGCCTTGCCGTTTCCTGGGGGCCAGCAGATCCGTCATCACGCTGTGTGATGTCATTGGCAGGCGCCAGTAAGGAAAATTCGGGGGGGGGGGGGCTCCTTTTGGAGCCCTCTAAGGGCGCGTTAAGCCAAGTGCACCGCCTGTACTACGGACGGCTGAGCACTCCTGGACCCCGGCGGGGACATTAGATGTCATCGCGGCGGCGCAATGACATCTAATTCAGGCCCCCCCCCATATGTGTGCGGAGGAGGCGCCTGAAAGGGAGGGGGGGAGGTCCTTCGGACCTCTCTCCCTCCCGATGGCCGGGGGCCACAGGGTTAAGGCAGGCACCATTTGGAAGGGCACAGCCTGCCCTTCCAAACGGTGGCTGACATTAACCCCTGGGGAGCCGGATCACGATTCGGCGCCGGATCGTGACATCTCCTGGAGCTGGCCGACATCTTGGATGTCGGCCATGCCTCCGGGAACTCCCCCTGAGGACTGGCGTCATCGTGTATAGCACGATGACGCCAGTCCTGGAGTTAACCCCTAGCTGCCAGCAATGGTGGAGATAGGGGGTTCCAATCTCCCGATCCGTGGCAGCTAGGGGTTAATGTTTATCGTTGGATCAGCCAGAGCATGGCCTTTACATGGTCATGTTTGGTATCGTTGGAAAGTTTTTTTTTTTCTTTTTTTTCTTTTGTTAATGCAGCAATATTGTTCCCATTTCAATTAGTGCAGCATTATTGTTCACATAACGATTTTTGTTTGAGGTGCGTTTGTTAAAAATCTCGTAATTCCCCCCCCCCAAAAAATGTAGCGAGACCCCATTTCTAATTTTTTTTTAACAAGCGCACCCCATACAAAATATAATCGCAGTTGCTCGCATGTTAAAATGTGAAAAAAAAAACTTTACACGTTGTAAATTATTGAATTCAAATTTTATTGCATTTTTTTGTTATAATCTACAGACAGGACATATACATATGATATATTATGAATCTGCCGGAAAGAACTATAGAATATATATATATATATATATATATTTCTCATAAACAAGATGACAGTGATGCTTTTTGCACTGCTGGAAAGGGGAGAGTCTCCCCTTTTTCAGTGGTGTATAGCATTAACTGTTTCGCTGCCGGATCGTGATTCGGCGCCGAATTGCAATTCAGACCTGGAGGGGGCTGACATCTTGGATGTCAGCCAAGCCTCCAGGTCCCCCCACCCCACCCACTGACAACCTCACCATATGTGTGAGGATGTCGGTGGGCCAGTTAACCCCCTAGCTGCCATTTGGAAATAGGGGGATCATTTGGATCCCCTTATCTCCCGATCCGTGGCAGCTAGAGGGTCATATTCTGATCATATTTCTGATCATGGCCTTTGAAATGATACCAAACATGACCAGGTTTGGTGTACAAATAACATTTTAACCCTTTCGCTGCTGAGGCTTTTCCCGCCCCTGTGCTGAGGTCATTTTTTACCTGTTTTGCGCATCATGTTTAAACCTGTTTTGAAGGCTTATTTTAGTATATGACATCGACATATTATATATCGTTCTTTCCGTCAGACTCGGTAGATTCATAATATGTCATTATTATATGTATACGTTATGTCATGTTTATATTATAACAAAAAATGCAATAAAATATGTATTTTCAATAATTTACAGCGTGTAAAGTGTTTTTTTCCACATTTTAACATGCGAGCAATTGCGGTTATATTTTGTATGGGGTGCGCTTGTTAAAAAAATTAGAGATGGGGTCTCGTTACATTTTTTTTTGGGGAAAATGACACCATTTTTAACAAACGCACCGCATACAAAAATCGTTAATGCAGCATTATTGTTCACATTATAATTGAAATGGGAACAATATTGCTGCATTAACAAAACAAAAAACAAAAAAAAAAAGTGTTTATTTTTTTTTTAATTTTTTTTTTTAATTTTTTTTTATTTTTATTTTTATTTTTATTTTTTTTTTACATTTTTTTTACTTTCATGTTTGGTATCGTTGGAACGGCCATGCTCTGGCCGATCCAACGATATCAAAATTTAACCCCTAACTGCCACGGATCGGGAGATAGGGAGTTCATTGGAACTCCCTATCTCCACACTTCGTGGCAGTTAGGGGTTAATGCTAGGACTGGCGTCATCGTGCTGCGCACGATGACGCCAGTCCTCTGGGGGAGTTCCCGGAAGCTTGGCCGACATCCAAGATGTCGGCCAGCTCCCGGGAAGGATCGCAAATCGGCGCTTTTCAGCGCCGATTGCGATCCAGCTCCCCAGGGGTTAATGCCAGGCATCATTTGGAAGGGCAGGCTGTGCCCTTCCAAATGATGCCTGGGTTAAGCCCCTGTGAGCCGCCGATCGGGAGGGAGAGAGGTCCGAAGGACCTCCCCCCCTCCCTTTCAGGCGCCTCCTCCGCACATGCGGGGGGGCGCCTGAATTATGTGTCATCGCGGGGGCGCGATGACACATAACAATGGCGGCCACTGCTCCGGATGCCGGGCTGACATCCAGGATGTCAGCCCGCACCGGAGGGGCCAGCGATCGGCCGGAACCGGCCGAACGCTGACCCCAATGCGAGGACGCGCTCAGCGCGTCCTCCGCATACCAGGGGCAATGCTGAGGACGCGCTGAGCGCGTCCTTAGCATTGAAGTGGTTAAAAAATAAACATGTTTTTTTTTTTGTTTTCTATTTTGTCTTGGGGGGGGGGGTTTAGTTAAATAGGACCTAGGCTGTCATCTAAAAATAATGAGCATAAAACTGTCAGAATGAGCTCAGCGCACATAGGTGAACTGGCTCAGCAGTTAAAGGGGGTTAAAAAGCAAATACATTTAAAAATTGGGTATTTCTATTCACAGGACAAAATTTTGAAACTATTTAGCCGGGGTCTCTATTGGTGGTTGTAGAGTTTGAGGATTAAAATTACAAAAGAGTGGTCTTTTTTTTATTTTTTTATTGTAAATTAGAAGATATGATGGAAATAATGGTATTTTTAGAAAGTCCATTTAATGGCGGGAAAAACAGTATATAATGTGTGGGTTGCATGAACGAGTAAGAGGAAATTTTGACCTAAACACGAACAACGCAGAAATTTAAACCGCAGCAGGCAATGAAGGACGGATTTGTGTAAAACCGCCCGGTCACTAATGGGTTAACTCAGTCTGACGCTAAACAGTGTGTTCTGTACAGGACGATTAATCGATTTTATAGAAATAGTTGACAACTAATTTAATTATCGCTTAGTTGTCCATTAATCCATTTCGTTGTTTTGTATATATATATATACAGTTGTGTTCAAAATTATTCAACCCCCAATGCTGTAAAGGGTTTTAGGGAATTTAGTGTACATTTGTAATTGTATTCAGAATGAAATCCTACAAGGACTTTTTAAAGAACCATATGCAACTAAAATGACATCAATTGGTTTTGTAATACAGTAGTAAATGTTTCTTTTGTGAATTCTTCATTGACACAATTATTCAACCCCTTAAAGACTACCACTCTGAAGAACAGAGGTTCATTCAAGTGTTTTCAATCAGGTATTGAAAACACCTGTGGATGTCACGGAGCAGCAATAAAGCATAATAAGTACCAATTAGGCAGCTTTAAAATGACTGTGATACTCGGCTCCTTCTAGACATTTACTGGTGTGGTTACAAACATGGTGAAGTCAAGAGAATGGTCCAGGAAGACAAGAGAAGAGGTGATTTCTCTTCACAGGAAGGGCAATGGCTATAAGAAGATTGCAAAGATGTTAAACATACCAAGAGAGACCATAGGAAGCATCATTCGCAAATTCAAGGCAAAGGGCACTGTTGAAACGCTACCTGGTCGTGGCAGAAAGAAGATGCTGACTTCGACTGCTGTGCGCTACCTGAAGCGTAGAGTGGAGAAAAGTCCCCGTGTGACTGCTGAGGAACTGAGAAAAGATTTGTCAGATGTGGGTACTGAAGTTTCAGCTCAGACAATACGGCGCACACTGCGTAATGAAGGCCTCCATGCCAGAACTCCCAGGCGCACCCCCTTGCTGTCTCCAAAGAATAAGAGTCGACTGCAGTATGCCAAAAGTCATGTGGACAAACCACAGAAGTTTTGGGATAGTGTTCTGTGGACTGATGAAACAAAATTAGAACTGTTTGGGCACATGGATCAACGCTATGTTTGGAGGAGGAAGAACAAGGCCTATGAAGAAAAGAACACCTTGCCTACTGTGAAGCATGGCGGGGGTCAATCATGCTTTGGGGCTGTTTTGCTTCTGCAGGTACAGGGAAGCTTCAGCGTGTGCAAGGTACCATGAATTCTCTTCAGTACCAGGAGATACTGGATGACAATGTGATGCAGTCCGTCACAAACCTGAGGCTTGGGAGACGTTGGACCTTTCAACAGGACAATGATCCCAAGCATACCTCCAAGTCCACTAGAGCATGGTTGCAGATTAAAGGCTGGAACATTTTGGAGTGGCCATCGCAGTCACCTGACTTAAATCCGATTGAGAACCTCTGGTGAGACTTAAAGAAAGCAGTTGCAGTGCGCAAGCCTAAGAGTGTGACTGAACTGGAGGCTTTTGCCCATGACGAATGGGCGAAGATACCCGTAGATCGCTGCAAGACACTTGTGTCAAGCTATGCTTCACGTTTAAAAGCTGTTATAACTGTAAAAGGATGTTGTACTAAGTACTAAGATTGAATGTCACTTGGGGGTTGAATAAAACTGATAATGATGTGAGCACAGAAAAGACATTTGTGGTTATTTCATTATAAATGTTATGTTATATTTGTCTGACCTACACGTGCCTCTTTGATTTAATTGTAAGCAAGATGACTGAATGATCAAAATCAATGTCAAACTGGCCAAAACACTCAATTTCAGTGGGGGTTGAATAATTTTGAACACCACTGTGTGTGTATATATATATATATATATATCTATCTATCCCAGCTGCTCAGTTGGCTGTTTCTGGTTTTCAGATATGCAGACTATTTATCAACTTATTTTAACACCTTTTTAGAGGAAGATGTATATCACTTGAGCAGTAAACCTATATTTTATATAGTGTATATGAAAGGATTTTGGTTCTAGCTTTTATGCCATTTTATCTATTTTGTGGCTGTGACGTGCGTCACGTGGATTTGGGCATATTTTGTATGGCGCAGCACTCATCAATATTGGCCCATTGCCCTCTTGTGTGCAGATTGTGTGATTGTGATTATGCAAGAAGATCACTGTCTTCAACTATCTGTTGATCAGATTAGACTTCCAGTAAACCTTAGCTCAGGGTGTAAATATCTGATTAACAACTCCTCAAACATACTCTTCGTTGTCTGAAAACACTGCCTGTTTTAAATTGTAATCTATCATTGTTTTAACTTTAGAAAGCTTGAGTCATGTTCTCACAGTTTGTAACTAAATCTAATTAGATTACACCAAAACCTCCCATAGAAGATGTTGTGATTTTGTGTATGTAAATGACCTATGTTTGACTATATAAATAGGCCTCTGATTAAAGCAATTCATCCTAACCCTGAAAGACCACATATCTACAGTGTTGTCTAAGGACTGGAGGAAACATAGAAAGATGTCGGCAGATAAGAATCTTTGGGCCCATCTAGTCTGCCCAATTACATGGATACTTTACCTGGATTTATCTTTTGTTTAGGATAGCCTTATGCCTGTCCCATGCCTGCTTAAATTCAATTACTGTTTTAGCCTCTACCACTTCAACTGTAAGACTGTTCCATGTATCCACCAACCTCTCAGTAAAATAATGCTTCCTGATGTTACTTTTAAACCTTTGCCCCTTTAATCTAAGACTATGTCCTCTTGTTTTGCTATTTTGTTTCCTTTTAAATATACTCCCTTCCTCTACCTTGTGGATTCCCTTTACGTAATTAAATGTTTCTATCATATCTCCTCTGTCTCGTCTTTTTTCCAAGCTGTACATGTTTAGATCATTAAGCCTTCCCTGGTAACTTTTCTCCTTCAAGCCGTACACCATTTTAGTTGCCCTTCTCTGAACTCTCTCTAAGATGTCTGTATCCTTCTGGAGATACGGTCTCCAGTACTGCACACAGTACTCCAAGTGAGGTCTCACCAGTGCTCTGTACAGTGGCATGAGCACTTCCCTTTTCCTACTGCTAATACCTCTCCCTACACAACCAAGCATTCTGCTAGCATTTCCTGCTGCTCTATTACATTGACTACTTACCTTTAGATCCTCTGAAATAATAACCCCTAAATCCCTTTCCTCAGATGTTGAGGTTAGGACTGTATCAAATATTCTATATTCAGCCCTTGGGTTTTTACGTCCCAGGTGCATTATCTTGCACTTATCCACATTAAAACTCAATTGCCACAGCTCCGACCATTTTTTAGTTTACCTAAATCATTTGTCATTTGGCTGATCCCTCCAGGAACGTCAACCCTGTTGCAAATCTTTGTGTCATCAGCAAAAAGACATACTTTTCCATTAATACCTTCTGCAATATCATTAATAAAAATATTAAATAGAATGGGTCCAAGTACTGACCCCTGAGGTACCCCACTGGTAACAAGACCTTGCGCCGAATAAACTCCATTTACCACAACCCTCTGTTGCCGGTCACTCAGCCACTGCCTAATCCATTCAACAATATTGGAATCCAAGATCAAAGATTGCAATTTATTGATAAGCCTTCTATGCGGAACAGTATCAAAAGCCTTACTGAAATCTAAATAAGCAATGTCTACTGCACCACCTGTGTCTATTTTTGTTACCCAATCAAAAAAAATCAATAAGATTAGTTTGGCATGATCTCCCTGAGGTAAACCCATGTTGTTTCTGATCCTGTAATCTATGTGTTTTTAGATGGTCAACAATCCTTTCCTTTAACATGGTTTCCATTAATTTCCCCACTACTGACGTAAGACTAACTGGCCTATAGTTCCCAGATTCCTCCCTACTACCCTTCTTGTGAATGGGCACAACATTTGCTAATTTCCAGTCTTCTGGGACGACTCCCGTTAGCAAGGATTGGTTAAATAAATCTGTTAACGGTTTTGCTATTACATCACTGAGCTCTTTTAATAATTTAGGGTGGATCCCATCAGGCCCCATTGACTTACTTGTCTTTACTTTAGACAGCTGCTGTAGAACCTCCTCCTCCTGTAAACTGATATGTAATTGTCTCGTTAGTGTTTCCTCCTAACTGAGGTCCCTTTCCTTCCTTTTCTTCTGCAAAGACTGAACAAAATATTCATTGAGGCAGTCAGCGAGACTTTTATCCTCTTCTACATACCTTCCTTCCTTAGATTAAAAACAAACTAATCCTTGTTTTACTTTTCTTTTCTCGTTTATGTATCTAAAAAATGTTTTGTCCCCCTTTTTTACTGGCTGAGCTATTTTCTCTTCTGCGTGTGCTTTGGAAGCTCTTATAAATTGCTTTGCCTGAGTTGTTTTATAATTATTGAATGCCGTCTTTTTGTTCTTCACTATTTTGGCCACTTTTGCAGAGTACCACAGTGGTTTCTTCCCTTTTTTTGTTTTTGCTAACAAGTCGAATGCAATTGCCTGTGGCCTTCAATAATGCTTCCTTTAAATAATCCCATTTCTCCTGGACTCCCTTTAAACTCCTCCAGTCTGATAATGACTCCTTCACAAAGTCTAATTTTAGAAAAATCTGTTTTTTTAAAGTCTAAAACTTTTGTTTTTGTGTGGTGCGGCTCCATCTCTGTTGTTATATTAAACCATACTGACTGGTGATCACTAGATCCCAAATTTTCACCTACAACAACGTCCGATACCAAACCTCCATTTGTGAGTATTAAATCCAATATGGCCTCTTTACGGGTCGGCTCCTCAACTACTTGTGTTAGAGATAATCCCAGTAGGGAGTTTAGAATAGTTGTACTCCTCGTGCACCCAGCTGTTTAGGTTTTCCAGTTCACATCAGGAAGATTAAAGTCCCCCATGATAATAACTTCCCCCTTCATTGCCATTTTGGCTATTTCCTCAAGCAGCTGATTATCTAGCTCTTCTACTTGTACAGGGGGTCTATAGATCACACCTACACGAGCTACTGTATGATTGCCAAATGTTAGCGTAACCCAAACTGACTCTATGTTCACCTCGCTCACTTTTATTTGGTTCGATTTTATGTTGTTTTTCACATACAGGGCCACTCCTCCTTTCCTACCTTCTGTCTTTTTCTATATAAAGAGTACCCCGGTATTGTTATGTCCCAGTTATTTTTCTCACTGAACAATGTCTCAGTAACCGCAACTAAATCTACTTTTTCAGCTGCCATCATTGCCTCCAGTTCATTGATTTTATTGACTAAACTGCGAGCATTTATAGACACGACTCTGAGCTTGTCATTTTTTCCCCCGCATGTTGCTTGCACCCGCCGATTTTAGTTTTGGGACAATCAGGCAGATTGTTTTTTACCCTTTTGTCCCCCCCTAATAGTTTAAATATTTCTTTGCGAAACCTTTGAACTTCTCACTGAGAACATATGTTCCCCTATGAGTAAGATGCAAACCATCTTTTTTATACAGTTCCTTTCTGCTCCAATTAGAGCTATCATGGGACACAAAGCCAAATCCTTGCTCTCGACACCATTCCCAAAGCCACAAATTAAATTCCCTATTGCGCATCTGCCTAGCCTGAATGTTATGCACAGGCAAAACTTCAGAGAATGACACAGTGGACGCAATCTGCTGTATTTCACCTCCAAGAACACAAAAATCTTCCTTAATCTCAGAAACCTCATTGCTAGCCAAGTCATTTGTCCCTAGATGGACTAGAACATCCACTTCCCCTTGCTGTTTTGCTTGTTTGACAATATTGAGAATACGTCTGTCTCTACGAGCAGTAGCCCCAGGAAGACATCTCACCAAACCACTACTCTCCAGCTCAACACCTCTTATGATAGAAGGCAATTGTTGCTGGGTGATTCTATCATGTCCCACCTTTTCCTTATTGTTCTTGGTTGCAGTCCTGCATACCTTAGGCATAAGGGATGGTGGTTCCTCAACTATGGTGTCTGAGCCTACTTCCGTCTCACCACTACACTCTGAAAGTGCCTCAAAAGAATTAAGAAGAGCCACAGACTGTGGGACATGCCTTATATGCACAACTCTAAGTCTACCAGATCCTACAGTAGTCCATCTGCCACTCCTAGGAGGCCTCTGTGGCAGTGGCTTTGTAACAGTCATAGCCATAGCCTGAGTTTGTGTAACAGATAATTTACAAATCTCAGACTTCAAACAGGCAATTTCCTGCTGCAATAAAGAGAGCTGCCTACATATCAGGCACACTCCAAACCTCCAAAAATTGGATCTAAAAACAAATGCATGACAGCTCTTACACTGGACCAAGCCTGCCATTATAAAAGAATGGATTTAAACCAACAAATCTTACCTTTTTGTAGGTTTTCTACCTCCTGTCTAACCTCAGACTACCTCCAGAGTATCTCCAGAATATCTCTAAGTGCTCACTTAGAAGGCTTCCCAAGCTCAATTAGACCAAGCTAATATTCCACAAGCTTTATATAGTCACCTAAGAACACCTCCCCCAGCAAGGTGTGGACAAGTTTAACAACCTTTGCAAATGGCACGCAATTGATTCCAATTGTATGCTAATCAGTAAGTCTGCCTGGGTAGAACGTGGGGGTCCTGCGAGGAAGCGACATTGGCAGATGTGCCCCTGTTGCGGTACAGAGATCTGTCACAGTGACCTTTACCATTATGTAACATCATAAAAAGTGTGTCACTTCCATAAAGTATCATGTGTGGTTTAGGGTTGAAACAATCTATAAACGCGAAGGTCCTGACTGACTTAATGCCCAGCTGAAACCATTTGCCCTAGGACCGTGAAATTTTGAAGGTACACTGTTATGATGTAGGCACCCACTAAGGAAGGAAACTCCTTTTCCTCCTTTGGAAACTCCGCCCCTAAGTGGGTGATAAAGGGTTGAATATTTTAAACAGGATACCATTCGCTCAAAAAACAGATGTTAGACGTGAAAATTTGGATTCATCTTGAAAAATAAAACTCGTATTTTACAGTTTCAAAAATCCAAGTGGGGCGAAAAAGGGGGGTTGAATATTTTAAATATTTTTAAACAGGATATCTATATCTCAAAAATAGAATTTGCTACAGGCCTGAAAATTGGTATTTGGATTCATCTTGAAAAACAATATGTATTTTACAAATTTTTTTTCCTGAAATTTCCTTGGCGGGAGGCGCAAAAATGGGGTTGAATACTTTTAGCAGTATACCTATATTTCAAAAACCAAAGATGTTACATACATGAAATTTGGTATTTGCAATCGTCTTGAAAAATAAAAAACAGATGTTTTACCAAAGTTGGGGGTGAATACTTTTAAAGAGGGTCCCTATATCTTAAAAACAGAATATGTTGTGGATGTGAAAATTTAGTATTTAGATTAATCTTGAGAAATATAAAAACAACGTATTTTACCATTTTCCAAAAATCCAGTGTGGGGGGGGGGGTGAATACTTTTATCAGTATACTTATATTTCAACAACCAAAGTTGTTTCAGATGGGAAATTTGGTATTTACAATCTTCGTGCAAATAAAACAAACCTTTTTTTTTTTTACCATTTTCTGAAAATCCAGTTATCGGTATACCTAGATTTCAAAAACCAAAGATGTTACAGACATGAAATTTTGGTGTTTACAATTTCCGTGTTTTACGATTTTCAGAAAAACCCAGTTAAGGTAAAACTAAAAGCACTCCACAGAAATGTGATTCAGGCTACGGTGCTAACTGGCTCTGCGAAGGGGGAGTCCGTTGAATACCTCGTATACCTTCAGAATATCCGTTTCATTTAAAAAAAACTTCAGTTCCCCCTAAAAGAGTTTTGCGATGACCATCAAAAAGTCTTTGGCAAACTTTGAAGGTAGCGGGGATTGACTTAAGAGAAGACTGCTTCTCGCATGGGCAGTTTTACGTTGCCTGTTCCAGATTGAGCTCAACTAACTCTCTGGTGATCCAAGCACCTGAAAGAAGAACCACTAGTGTAGTTTAAAAAGAAGTACTCAATGTCCCAGATACAAAAAAAAACTAATATTTTTTTACTATAGAGAGAAAAGCGCCTATACAGAACCCCACAACCGTGGGAGGCTAATAGCACAAAGACGCACCTAATACACAATAGCAGTGAGTATTGGGTACAACAATTACCCTATATATATTCGTGTGCAGGGCTGACTGGTATATCGTGGTGATTATGCAGATGCATGTAAAAAAAGAAACACATATATGGCGGCGTATGTCTAGACACTTGGAGCAAAAAATAAGTTTGTGGGGAGAATACACTCTCACATATGATAGAGCCTATAAACTCAAGGCTCAATATGGATGCAGTGGGTCTCTTCAGGGATGACCCCGTCCCGTCTTTATACGATTCCAAGGATCACTCTCATCAACCATATATAGGAGATATAAACACAGACCACAACATAATATTGTCAAACCACAGGTGTAAAAGTTTGCAATGTATAGAACTCGCGTGGTTATGAGCCTGTGCAATTCACTGGCTCCGTATACGCACTTGGGTGCAAATTGGGATAAACCAATCCCCTTTAGAGGCAAAGAAATTCTTCACTCTCCAGTAGATGAATAAAAAACATTTAATAAAACCTTAAAATAAAACCAAAACGCGTTTCACTGCTACAGCAGCTTCATCAGTTGGTATAAAAACATCAAATGAGCCAGTAAGCATAATTAGTGTGTGTGTGTGTATATATATATATATATATATATATATATATATATATATATATATATATATATATATATATATATATATATATATATATATATATATATTCTCATAATCAAACTTGCAGGTGTAGCGCATGACGGAACGCCAGGTCCACCTCCTCGTGCGGTCCACCCTGGCTCCTGGTACTTCCTCCCGTCGCTCTACTTTCAACGTCACGGGGTCCTTCTCCCCTGTGTGCATACGGACGCATGCGCCGAAGATTCCGCCTGCAGATACTCCTCCCCTCAAGGGGCCACTCCGGGGTTCTCCTACACCATGTCCCAAGTCCGCCATTTTGGAAAATACCATTGCCCGTACGATCATTCCACAGGGCTCTGTATGCAGAATCAATCAAATCTATTTCTCAGGACTGCAATCTGTGGACAATAATAAGGGCATGTGCGTACCCATAGAGCACTCAACCCGCACACATGGACATCACACAAAAGAGGGAGTTATAAAATCATCTCGCTCTAATCTAGACAAACAAATCTTATCAGATAAATACAGTTAAGGTAATGCATTTTTCCGCTCCCCTCTGTATTCAAGGTAGGATTTCTTTTTCTTGTTTAAATTAAAAAAATTATTGAAGTGTTAGTTGTCTGTATTTATAGGTTTAAAATATACAGGGGGGCGGAGCTAGCCGAGGAAGCGAGCGGCTGCATGTTGAAGGAGCTCTGTGATAAACACGGCTTTTAAAGTTCTTTCCGCCGCTTGCTCGAACTTGTGAAACGCTCTGTCACTGGGGGACTCGGTGAGTTTGCCTTACCCCTGAAATTGACGCTCGAACGAATTAACCCCCGCGGCACAATAGGGGCCTAGTACTCGCGGCCATTTTGGAAGTCTGGACGAAGACTAAGACCTTTTTACCGCTCTTCCTCCTTGTGCCTGTGCTTTTGGTAACATGCCCACCGGTCGCTCACAAAAGCTGGGGTCCAGACAGAGGGACATTCAGGACTCCATGAGAGGTGGGTCCACTTCGAAGGGAGATGTGATCTCCTCATCCCTCCCCCGGGCTACAACTTTTCCGATGATGAGGACCCCTGGCACTCGGGTGGTAGCTCTGCGATGACCTGGATCTCCCTGCAATCTCGGAAACCAGACTCCCAACCACTATCTGCAGCAGCAAAAAAACAGGCCCAAAAGAAATGAAAAGCAGCGCTGAAGGCGTCTTTGAGTGCCTCACTTGCTGCTGGTGGCCTCTCTGACGGGGATTTGGCCGATGCACACCAGCTTTCAGCCAGCAGTAGTGAGGCTTCGTTTCGACAGGATGTTTTGAGATCGGGTACCCAACCGCCGCAAACAAGAGCGACCTCACTCGAATCACGTATGACTCAGCCTGAGGAACGACAGCAGGAGGAGGATGGTGATCTTCCTCTTATGAAAAGAGACCTTCGGAGGATCTTGGATGAACTCCGGGAGATCCGGGGGGGTATGGAAGCCTGAAGTGGCGGCTGTTCGAGAAGAGGTTGCAGCAATTCGTGCGCAGGTGACTGCACTGCAGAGGCCGTCGTCTGCACTGCTATCAGAACATACTCCCCTGTTGGGACCGGTCGCTGGTCTACGATCCCAGGTCGAGCTTTTGTCCCGCTCTGTGGAGATGCTGGAAATAAGACACTGCCGTTGTAATGTCAGGGGCATCCCGGACTCGGTGTCGTCGGATGAACTCCCAGCTTATGTGTCTCGTTTGGCCATTCGGATGGCGGGACTTCCTCCTGACAAGCCAGATGTGATCGGATCGGTATTCAGAGTTTGGAGGCCTGCGGCGCTTTCGAAGGGGACACCCCGTGATGTCGTGGTGGCCTTTTGTGACGTAGCATTTAAGGTCAAGCTTATGTCTACTCCTGGCGTGAGAGATCCAGTGAAATTTGAGGGCTCCACGCTAGCTTTAGATCGCAATCTTCCATTCCAGACTCTGCTTGCTCGCAGGCGGTTCCGTCCTGTGACTGTGGTTCTTCGTCGGAGAGGGATCCGTTATCGGTGGGGCTTGGCGGGAGCATTAGTGGTGACACATAACGTCCCCTACACCATCACTGATCCTGAAGCCGCCTGGTCCGACCTTGAAGCGGCGGGCATCTTGCCGGACCCTCCGGAATTTCAGCCAGACTGAGACTTGAGCAATATTGTTTACCCCCCCCCCCCCAGCTTTTTTTCTTCTGTTTACGTGTCACTGGTCTCTAGATAAGCTCTATCAGGACAATTTGTTGCATTTACGTTGATAAGCATGTAGGACTATGTATTTCTTTTGTTTTTTTTCTCTTACCTGAGGTTGGGACTTCTTGCTTTTTGCTTTTTATTATTCCCTTATTGACCTGTTACTACTAGCATCATACATTATTTGACTGGCTGACCGTAGTTAGTTTGGCCAGCCCTAGACGACTGTCTTTTTCTACGTTTTTTGATTTCGTGAATTTCCTGTTATGTATAATTCTCTAAAGAATTAAAAAAAAATATATACAGTATTCTGTGGGGGGGGGGGGCAAACTGATGGGCCACAGGTGTTTTGGTAATGCGGCTCTCCTTTTGACCTCTTGCCTCTGTGGCTCCTGAAAACTAAACAGGATCACTGGTGTAATAGCACACACTCTTTAGAGCCAGACTGAGTTAAACCTTATTAACCTTAGACACTACTTTGAAGTGTATTGGGGAAGATGTGCCGCTGCTTTACTCTGTATGATTTTGTTCTAGTTAGTTCTGATACTGTTGTAAATTAAACCACGCCGACTGAGATATCGCCACTGGATGGTTGAAGTTGTATCGTTAGTGTTTTATTCTTACTTGGAGCTTGTGTCCTGTGCTGCCACTCCACCTTCTTTCTCCCTTGTCCAGAGCTGCCATCACTCCCTTTTGGTCCTGGTCTCCCCGCAAACACACTGTCAAACCTAGGTCCAGTCTCTTGCTCAAACTCACTGACACTTGGGTCCAGTCCCCTGCCCAAACTATCCCCTCTCCAGTCCCTCCCCCCACTCAGTTTGTTCATGAAATCTTTTTAAATGGACACACTAGACGCCTTGACCACTTTAGCTTATTATCATGGTCAAGCTAGGTGGAGTGCTCCTCACCTTCTCACCCCAATTTATGTTCTGACATCGTTTGTATCCGAGCGTTCGTAGCAGCACTTCATTCAGGGAGTGGGCATGAGCTTCAGCTGCGCAGGCAGAATCAATCACTCTTGCCAGGCAGTCTTGGAACTTTGTGAAAAGTACGCAAGTTATGAGAAATGCATAATTTGTATGTACGTACACTGCGCAAGCTGCAAAACTAATTTTTAGGTTTTTTTTTTTTTCCGATCCGTTATTAAAATGGTGTGGTCACTTGTTTTCATACTTAATGCTGTATATTGGCTGTGTTTACTTTATTGACCTATCCTAATGAGTTTTTTCCTTCCAGTTTTGACCAGGCCCTGCTTGCAGTTAAACCATTTGTGAATGGAACAGATGATCTTTCTGTAACATTTACTGAAATGAAAGCTCACTACTACATGCATGCTGGAACCCAGCTCCTTAAGATGGCTCAACATGGAGAGGTTCACTGGAAGGCTCTGCTTGAACCTGCTATTTTCTGTTATCTTCTGGCTTTTCAGGTAAGTGGGGGAAAGCATAAACCTTGGATAGTAAAAGCTTTCATCAAATCTTTGTTTTGTCATTGTCAGAACTTCGGTTTTGGCATATATCACGTGTGATGCTAGTAGGCCTTCAATCCTTATTTATAGAAATCCCTTCCCAAGACAATAAAAAAATTTAGTTCTTGTTGTAAAGTCTCTTCATTTATAGATGAGCATTTATTTTTCTCGCTCAAATATCCCTTGTTCTGATGTTTAGCCTGAATTGTTTTAGGGCTTAACTTCAACTTTGTTGCACAGGCAGCATCTTCTGTGTATATTACTTTTCCTATTCTGTACCATTTCTGCATGCCTAGTATTAGATTTCATTGTGTTGTCCCCGAATTTCCATTTAAATGGAAATGAGAACAAGGCAATTATGACTTTACTACTGTTTCCAATTAGTACTGTTCCTTTAGCCTCTCTGGTGGTTTTCCCGAGTGTGGCATGGTGTTAAATTTCAATGCTGGAAGAGGTAACCCCGAGCCACACTTGGACTGGATACGTACCTGCGCTCCCTCGCTGACCTCCCGCAGTCGCATTCTCTGTCCGATCGGCCTCCTGGTTCCTTTCTCACGAGAAGGGAAGCAGGACGCCGCGTTTGGCCGAAGGTGACTGCAGGGGACAGCGAGGGAGCGCTGGGACAAGTGTGTATCCAGCCAGTGTGGCTCAGGGTTACCGCTTTCAGCATTGAAATTTAACCCCCCCCCCCCCTCAGGGGCAGGATTAATGCATTTTGTCAAAATCGGACCGCCAGGGAGGTTAAATGACTATATTAGAAAATAGATTAGGAACAGGACTGAATGCAAAGGATAAAAATCCAAATTTTATTGGAAACCTACATTTAAACAGGACACTATACATAGAAACATAGAAAAATGTCGGCAGATAAGAACCTTTCGGCCCATCTAGTCTGCCCAATTACATGGATACTTTACCTGGATTTATCTTTTGTTTAGGATAGCCTTATGCCTATCCCATGCCTGCTTAAATTCAATTACTGTTTTGGCCTCTACCACTTCTACTGGAAGACTGTTCCATGTATCCACCACCCTCTCAGTAAAATAATGCTTTCTGATGTTACTTTTAAATATACTCCCTTCCTCTACCTTGTGGATTCCCTTTACGTATTTAAATGTGGATTCCCTTTACGTATTTAAATGTGGATTCCCTTTACGTATTTAAATGTTTCTATCAGATCTCCTCTGTCTCGTCTTTTTTCCAAGCTGTACATGTTAAGATCATTAAGCCTTTCCTGGTAACTTTTCTCCTTCAAGCCGTACACCATTTTAGTAGCCCTTCTCTGAACTCTCTCTAAGAGGTCTATATCCTTCTGGAGATACGGTCTCCAGTACTACACACAGTACTCCAAGTGAGGTCTCACCAGTGCTCTGTACAGTGGCATGAGCACTTCCCTTTTCCTACTGCTAATACCTCTCCCTACACAACCATGCATTCTGCTAGCATTTCCTGCTGCTCTATTACATTGACTACTTACCCTTAGATCCTCTGAAATAATAACCCCTAAATCCCTTTCCTCAGATGTTGAGGTTAGGACTGTATCAAATATTCTATATTCAGCCCTTGGGTTTTTACGTCCCAGGTGCATTATCTTGCACTTATCCACGTTAAAACTCAATTGCCACAGCTCCGACCATTTTTTTAGTTTACCTAAATCATTTGTCATTTGGCTGATCCCTCCAGGAACGTCAACCCTGTTGCAAATCTTTGTGTCATCAGCAAAAAGACATACTTTTCCATTAATACCTTCTGCAATATCACTAATAAGTAGTTGATGTTTCTATCAAACAGGTACAGGATATATACAACACAACAATGCCTTTAACTTGTTCTTTATATGTTTTGGTTACTGGGAGAATAACTATTGGGCAGCACCCTAGATTGTCTATATTTGGTCACCCAAACACCATATCAAATTTGTATATATCATGACTTTATAATGGACTTGGTCTTTTTACATAAAGCAAGATAAACTTCAGCTAATGTTTATTGTTTTTAGACCTACAAATTGAATCCGTAATTTCTAAATTTGGGCAGGTCATGCCTGTCTATCGATTCCTTGTAAAAAGTGATGTAAATACTTTTTATTGCTCACTATACATTCATGCAATTTAGGCTTTCACTGGTACTTTGGTTAATTGTATCATTTCATACTTCAACACGTTTATGGGGAAAAGGGTCCGCTTTTCACTATAGAAAAGTCATTGTGTGTTTGTTTCCAAATCTGACATTGATTTGCCTTTTCAGGTATTAAATAAAACCTTTTTTATGATTTTTTTTTTTTTCCCTTTATAGCAGATATTTTGGTATGGTGTGTAAGTTGGTTAAAATGACTTTAACATATTTCTTTCTAGGTCCCAAAACCAAAGAGTAAACCAGCCAAAGGGGAGGAGAACGTACAAACTATTATGGAAGGCTTGGCTTGTATTCGCCTCAGTCAGTCAGGTAGTATTTTTGTTGTTGTTAGTTGCAAAGTCATCCGACTGTACAACTTCAGTAGATACTCGAGTATACCGCTACATTTTGATGACAAATTTACCTTAACCACTTGGCTGCTAAGGATGCGCTCAGCGCGTCCTGCCAAGTGCACCTCCTGTGCTAGGACGCGCTGAGCGCGTCCGTAGCACAGGAGGCATCAATCAGCCGGCTGATTGCTGGCCCCCCTGCTGTGGGCTGACATCTAGCATGTCAACCCGGCACTCCTGGACCCCGGAAGGGGGAAGATAGACATCTATTTCAGGCACCCCCCGTGAGTGCGGAGGTGGTGCCTGAAAGGGAGGGGGGAGGTCCTTCGGACTGCTCTCCCTCCCGATCACCGGGGCCAGCGGCTGAAGGCAGGCATGGTTTGGAAGAGCACAGCCTGCCCTTCCAAACCGTACCTGCCTTTAACCCCTTGGGTGCCGGATCACGATTCGGCGCCGAATCGTGATATTCTTCCGGAGCTGGCCGACATCTTGGATGTCGGCCAAGCCTCCGGGAATGCCCCCTGACGACTGGCGTCATCGTGCTATGCACGATGACGCCAGTCCTGGAGGTTAACCCCTAACTGCCACCAATGGTGGAGATAGGGGGTTCCAATGAACCTCCTATCTCCCGATCAGTGGCAGCTAGGGGTTAATGTTTGGTACTGTTGGATCGGCCAGAGCATGACCATGTATAAAAATTAAAGAAAAAAGAAGAAAAAAAAAATATTTTTTGTTAATGCAGCAATATTGTTCCCATTTCAATTATAATGTGAACAATGATGCTGCACTAACAATTTTTGTATGCGGTGCATTTGTTAAAAATAGCGAAATTCCTCCCCCCCCCCAAAACAAAATGTAACGAGTTCCCATTTCTAATTTTTTTTTAACAAGCGCACCCCATAGAAAATATAACCGCAATTGCTCGCATGTTAAAATGTGAAAAAAAAACACTTTACACATTGTAAATTATTAAATTCTAATGCATTTTTTGTTCTAATATACAGACAGGACATGACATACATATAATAATGATATATTATGAATCTGCTGAGTCTGCCGGAAAGAACGAGATAGAATATGTCTGGGTCATATATTAAAATAAGGCTTCAAACGCGGTTAAACAGGATAAGCAAAACCGGTAAAAAATGAGCTCAGCACAGAGGCGTGAAATGGCTCACCAGCGAAAGAGTTAAAATTGGAGGGGTTTGCCTTATATTGGAGACATCTGCATCGCGTGTTAAAAAAAATAAAAAAAAATTACTTGCCTTGCTCTGGATCCCAAGTCTCTCAAAAGTTCCGGTAGTCTCGCTGAAGTGAATGCGGGCTCCCTGATGCTTGCAAACACTTGGATTTGGGAGAGGTGGGAATCCATCACAGCCAGAGGTCACGCTCTGTTTAAGCAAATCTTTCACATTGCTCCCTCCACCGGCCATTTAAGCGCAAGTAAAGCAGACGGGTGGCCGGCGGCTTTATACTTCGTAACAACTGTAATCATTCTAGAGCAGAGCACCCTGACCTGAGAGGTAGCCTGACTGTGTTAAGAGAACCTGGCAAGATCTTAATTGTTTACCGGTACAGTAGTACGGTAGTATTTTTCCTGAAGTGAAATGATGTATACATAATATACAGTACTGTGCAAAAGGTTTAGGCAGGCGTGAAAAAATGCTTTAAACAAAGAATGCTTTCAGAAATTATAAATGATTGTTTATATTTGTCAATTTGCAACATGCAAAGTGAGTGAACAAAAGAAAAATCAAATATTTGGTGTTACTACCTTTTTGCCGTCAAACCAGCATCAATTCTCATAGGTGCACAAAGTCAGGGATTTTGTAGGATTATAGTCAGGTGTATGATCAATCAATTATACCAAACAGGTGCTAATGATCATCAATGTCACACGTAGGTTGAAACCCAGTCATGAACTGAAACAAACAGCTGTGTAGGAGACTTTAAACTGGATGAGGAACAGCCAAACTCTGCTACCAGGGCGAGGTTGTGAAAGACTGTTTCATGTCATGGCAAGATTGAGCACAGCAACAAGACACAAGGTAGTTATACTGCATCAACAATGTCTCTCCCAGACTACAAAGAGTTCAAAGCATACTGGGGTTTCAAGATGTGCTGTTCAAGCTCTTTTGAAGAAGCACAAAGAAACGGGCAACGTTGAGGATTGTAGACGCAGTGGTCGGCCAAGGAAACTTGGTGCAGCAGATGAAAGACACATCAAGCTTATTGCCCTTCGAAATCAGAAGATTTCAATGGAGTTGGAGATTTGGTCAGGATTAATGGTGTTCTCGATGCTGAGAAATACAGGCAGATACTTATCGATCATACAACACCAGGGAGTCGTATGATTGGCCCCAAATTT
Organism: Leptobrachium leishanense; assembly: GCA_009667805.1. Classification (NCBI taxonomy): domain Eukaryota; kingdom Metazoa; phylum Chordata; class Amphibia; order Anura; family Megophryidae; genus Leptobrachium; species Leptobrachium leishanense. The sequence continues at coordinate 280,842,396 of CM019064.1, read as the reverse complement.
ATTCTGGTGCAGGACAACGACCCCAAACATACAGCCAAAGTCATTAAGAACGATCTTCAGCGTAAAGAACAAGAAGTACTGGAAGTGATGGCATGGCCCCCACAGAGCCCTGATCTCAACATCGAGTGTGTCTGGGATTACATGAAGAGACAGAAGGATGTGAGAGCCTACATCCACAGAAGATCTGTGGTTAGTTCTCAAAGATGTTTGGAACAACCTACCAGCAGAATTCCTTCAAAAACTGTGTCCAAGTGTACCTAGAAGAATTGCTGCTGTTTTGAAGGCAAAGGGTGGTCACACCAAATAGTGATTTGATATAGATTTCTTTTTTGTTCATTTATGAACATAAATGTGTAACCCTTCCATTTTTGAAAGCATTCTTTGTTTACAGAATTTTTTTTCACACCTGCCTAAAACTTTTGCACAGTACTGTATATCAGGGATGTTTTTTCAGTATTTCTGCCTCTTCTGCACTGAATCATGCAAGTGTGGAAAAGTGCAAATAAATTACAATACCTTTTGCAGTATGAGCAAAATGTTTCACATTTTGTGCTTCAGCCAGCTTTGTCATAGTCTGGCTAATTGTTTGTTTACTCATACATTCCGTTTTGACTGTCAAAATTCAGAGAATTGATATTACTATGTGTTGAACATTATCTAAATGGACATAAACCACCATAATACTACTTAATCTGGTGTGCAGAGAATCATCCACTCCCTCTCTGCTCCACCCTGGAGAGGAAAATTACGTTGTGTGCTGTTGTACGTTTAGGCCACCACATGTTAAACAGGGCTTGTTCATCATGTTAGGGCCTGTGTTCCTGTAGCTAGATGAAATAAACTTTCAGAGAGCGTGTTACTAAGGCTAGGGTCAGACGAAAGCATTTTTCCCCGCGAACGTGAAAAAGTGCGTCCGAACGCATTGATGTATATTTTCACGGAATGCGCAAAAACGGTCAGACGACGCGCATTTTCGGGCGTGATTTTGTACGGATCGTCAATAAAACTCTTTTTGCGTCTGGACGTTATGTAGGCTGGACATTAGCAGTGTCTGACATCTCCTAATCACACAAACACGCCGCTATGCCGCAGCTGCGCACTCAGTATGTCAGTACTAGCGGTTCAGCGTTCTCAAAAAAATGCATTCAAATTCCACTTGCGTTGCACGGCCGGACTTTTGTGTGGCCGTACATCGTATATTGGCCGTCATTGCCCGTCATCTGCTGCTATTGCGGCCGTAATTATGTGCGCCAGAACGCACGTTAAAGGTGCGCTGGTCTCACCCCAGCCTAAAGGTGAGTTTTTCACTTTAGGCAATAAATCAAGGATGGTGATCCAGAGTGGGTTTGTTTTACTTTGCTGAGATTGTCCCTTGTGATTGTTCACCTGACCCTATTTGACTAGGTTGCATCATGTTCTAGAATCAAGTGTTTTGTTAAGTATGTACTTTACGTTTCCTTTCTACAGGACATCTTCTGCTATCCCTTTGCAGTGGCAAAGAAGAATTCCTGACTGAAGTTATTGAAACATTTGCTAATAAAAGTGGTCAGTCTATACTGCTGAAGTTTTTGTTTGGGAATACTCTGACCATGGATAGCTCTTTAATGGGCTCTGACAACATATCAAATATCTGCAGTCAGCCACCTGATGTACATGATCTGTGCCGCTATGACCATGGTAATGTTCTTCTGGCTTTACATGCTTATATAATGTATAGCATTTAACATACTGATAGTCTGAAAAAAACTGAAACTTTGTTTCATTACGTATACTCCTGAAATACTTTCTAAAATATTTTTAGACATATATATATATCTATTAGATATAGATATATCTGAAACTAATCGATAATGATCATTAACGGTTGGCTGATTTAGAGTCCGACAGAGTTAAAAGTTAGTATACTCAGACGCTACTTTGGAGCTGATTGGAGAAGACCTTCCGCTGCTTAATTTACTATGATTTAGCTCAAGGGTCATGTTAGACAAAACCAGCTTGTTTTTCTTTAGAGTAACAGAACTCCAGCACAGACCTTGTGTCACTGGGTGGTGGAGTACTACCAGTGTTTTATTCTTACTTGGAGCAGGAGTCCTGTGCCAACACCCCACACTCCCTGGCTTTCTCTGGGCAGGAGCTGCCATTCCTTCCTTTGGTCCAGTACATTCTCCCAACATCCCTCCCATACTCGGGTCCTGTCCCTTGCCAAAACTCTCTCCGATCTCTCCCCCACTCAGTTTGTTAACCAAATAATTTTTAAAGTGATACTCTAACCACCCTGGCCTCTTTCGCGTATTAAAGTGGTCAAGCTGGGTGGCGTGCCCTCCCCCTTCTCACCCCCACTTTCATGCTGACCTGTTTATCAGAGCGCTCGTAGCTGTGAGTTCAGCAAGAAAGCATATATGGGCTTAAGTTATGCACGCTGCACCAATCCATTCTCACCAGGCGCTAATGTACCTTGTGTGCGGAACGTATGCAGGTTACACTTCACATATGAACATACACAATTTGCATGCAATACTTAAATTTTGTAAGGAAAAAAGGGTCAGAGGAAGGAGGTTTTTTTTTTTTTTTTTTTTTTTGTCCATTAATTATGAAAAATAATTTTTAGTTGCAGCCCTACATATATAATATGTATAAATTGCAAGGACTTTTCTACTTTTGATTCTAATTAGGGGCTGTTCGAATGCATGGTTGCAGCCTTCAGCACTTGACATGGCTTGGGTTACAGTGGCATTTCATGTCTTCAATCCCGAATTTCCGAAAATGGCTCAAGCATCTCTTTCCTCGATTGCCACAAGAAACGTCCAGGATTGAATCCAATACTCCTGATTCTATTTGCATTCTTGATCTTGAGGTAATTTTTATGATTCTATTGGATGGGGATATTCTATTAGTTGCTTGTAGTGTGTTCCCCCCCCCCCTCTTAATTTTTAACGTAAAAGGATTTTCCTGCAGTTTGTTTTGCATTAACGTTTTTGCTCTGCTGTACCCAAAGGTCTTTTTGCTGGGAGTTGTATACACGAGTCATCTTCAGCTACAAGATAATTTCAACACCTTAAATGACCAGCACCAGCCTCGTTGCCTTCCTCTCCCAATTTGCAAACAACTCTACACAGATAGACAGCGACTATGGTGGGATGCGGTCTACAGTCTTATTCATAAAAAAGCACTGTAAGTTTCTAATCTTGGCCGTCAGTTTCCTTCGTTTTTCTTGGTGTGTTTGCAGAAAATGATTAAATCTAAAAGATTGATTTCTGTTAACATAGACCCGCTTCTTCAGCGAAACATCGTCTTGTGATCCAGCAAGATCTTAGTACTTTGAGAGCCCTAGAAAAGCATGGTCTGCAGCCTGCTACTATCACTCACTGGGCAAGAAGTCTTCTGACAACTGTAAGTGTTAGATGTTATTTTAATTTTACATGTGTATCATTATACATGGTGACCAACAATAGAGTGGAGATTTCCACACAGTCGAGAGCTTTTTAAACAGTCCAAAAGACAGTAAAAATGGTACAGTTCATGGAGAAGTCAGCGTATGGTTTGTGGTGTTGTAATTTTAATCCTAAAGGACACACCTACATTTTGAGACTATGCAACAGCAAATGGACAAACCTATGCGCTCCATTTCACATGTAGCTTTGAGGCAATGCTTTCCAATTAATAGTATTGACCTCCAAGAACAACCATTTACATGCAGCTAACAAAGCAGTTACGTGAATTTGCTTGTTCCCAAGAAATTTGGATGGGGTGCACTGGATTGCAGCTCAAGCCCTTTTCTGCATTCTCCCCAAACGGGAGGTTGGGAAACACTGCTGTAAAGACTGGGCAGTACCAATCAGTAGGGATCTGGGGAATAACTCTATACCGATTTGGAAAAGTGTTTTCTCAATCTCCCTGCTGACAAACTGGTGATCTGTTACCCTGCCCTTAATCACCCTGTCACACTTACCTAACCTTAGAACTAAATCACAGTAAAGCAGCAGTCCTGTCTTGTCCAATCACTTCAGAAATGGTGTCTGAGGCTATTAACGTTTAACTCCATCCTGACTGTTGTGCACATATCGATTTTTAATAGTTGTCAACTATTCCTATTGTCTATTTCCATTATGAATCAAATTAGTTGTATCCACCTCCATATAGCTGACAGCATTGCATGGCTCCATCTGTTTAATCTAGCTCTTCCTTTTAATGCAGGGTAACAGTTTGAATTCCTTCTATGATCAAAGGGAGTACATGGGTCGCTGTGTACACTACTGGAAGAAAGTGTTACCGCTCTTGAATCTGATAAAACAGAAGAAGGCCATTCCTGAACCAGTTGACCCTCTATTCAAACATTTTCACAGGAAAGATATTAAGGTAATAAAAATTTAAGCTATATTGACTACATACAAATATAAATTATTTGTATTTTGTTTGCAAGCTGCTTTTCTATTAATCTCATTTTTTCACTGAATCCCCATAAGCAGGGTACATAACCCATTTTTCTTTTCTGTGCTCTTTATCCCTTTTACTGTATTGGACCCAAAAGCCATCTCTGCCAGTATGTTAACTGTGCTAGATAAGGGTGACCATCTGGACCCATTCAATTCCACAATATTGCTGTAAATGGGCATCGAATGCATGATAAATCAATGAGCAACACTATTTTTAAACGTGATTCTCAGAACAACCATCTTTATGCAAAATGAAAGATTTTTCTAATTCATGACGTGAAGTCATGATTTTATTAGACACGTAGGGGAGTATTAAATGCCAAATATCTTTATTACTGACAACAACATCAAGAAAAAAATAAATCCTAAGAGGTTCCCCCTTGGACCCTGTCACGGTATAGTCCATCTCCTAGCATCCAGTCCTATATAAGGCCAGTTCAGTCGATACACTTCCTCTTTCTTGGTATCGGAACAGAAGTAGAACTTGGGAAACAATTTCATAGAACTGTAATTGACGAATACAGTCATGCAACAGAAGATTTAGAAGAAGCTTCTGCAGCCAGCAGGGAGTGATTAAATATGCTGGAACGAGAAGAACAGACCATGGAGTTCATTAAGAACAGAAATCTGAAGTGTGTGTGACGAGGAAGCATTTAAATAGCATCATCCAATATGACCCGGTAAAATGATAAATAATGAATCAGGCAGGAAAAGCAACAATACTGCAAGGAATAAATCCTAATCACAAAAAACTCACAGAAAGTGAAATAATTAATTGAATAGTTACAAAAAAAGATAATAGCAACGTTTGTGGCTTTGACCTACTATATGTTTCGATGGTAACTAGGCATTCAGCTACAAGTGACCCATCAAGGACCAGGGGATGTGGATGACAGTCCGGATCCTCTAGGATGGAGGATGCGTCTCTAGCAACCTGGGGCGGTCAAATGCCAAGCTAGAAGGGATAGGTAGCTGGCCACCACTGGGCTATTAGGATTGAGACTTTGGTGCAATGAATGTGAAGGAGAATTTGTCCTATTAAGACTAGGAGAAAGGTGCAATGACTTCCTGCCCAATCCTGGAAAAGGGCATTTGTCACCGATGCTTGCAGGTTTGGACACCAACTGCACAATCTGCCTATCCGGGCATTTTGAGGATAGAGGAAAAAAGATCTAAAGAGAAGGGTCCCCACCCTCAGATCCTGTAGCTGTGAAAACTGGACAATCCAGACACCAGTCGCGGCCATTGGAGAGGTATCTAGAGTGCCATTCTGTTACTACATTGTATAAACCTGGTAAGTATTCTTTCTGTACCTTGAAATTCCATTGGACAGAATTTCCAAAAGGTACTTGCCATGTTGGCCAGAAGTTGAGATTGTGCGCCACCTAGGCAGTAGATATATTGGACTGCAGACACCATAATGTCCATTTGGAAGAGCATGCAGCAATTGGAAACGGGTTTGGAGAAGCTGTGGATAGTGAACAATCCACTGAGAAGCTCGTGGCCGTTGATATGCAGGTGACATTCTGCAGGAGAGTAGGCAATAGTGAAGTCCCCACAGAGTGGGCCCTAGCCATGGGTGCTGGTGTCTGATTCGATCACTGGTTGGAGTCGAGCCACAGATTGCACGACTGTTCAAAGTCTCCATATTGTCCAACCACCACTCGATCTCTGCTTGACATTCAATGTCCAAATGTACCAGGAGTTTGCAAGACTGTGATCATGTGAGAGTCCCCACTTACAAGCATTGTAGAGCTCTGTAATAGAGTGGACCTCGGAAAATTGCTTGTATAGAGGCTGTTAGAAGTCCTATGAACTTGCCAACAGCCGAAACAATAACAAAAGTTGCAGTACTGACTTTCACAATTCTCTGCGGAATTCATCTTCTTCTGGATTTAGGAAGGCTCACGGACAGAGTCCACTGTAAACCTGAGAAATTCTATTTATGTGGATTGCAGTAAGAATTTTTCCTCTTTGATAAAGAAATAAAGTCCCATAAGTAAACCCATTGTCCAGTCTGTGTCATCAATAGGATATCATCTAAATAGACTGAGTCTTATACCGCATGCGCAAAGAAGGGAATTTACTGGCCCAAGGAGTTTGTAAAAACAACATGGGGCCAAGGACAGGTCAATTGGAAGACATGTCAAGTTGTCAACTGATACTTGTGGGCGTCCCACAGAAATTGCTATAGTCGATTTTTGTAAAACAAGCAAACATGGGAATTTAACTCGATCAGTTACCATGGAAAGCAAACGCTTCAACCATTAGTTTCCAGCAGCTTCACTATACAGTCCTCAAGAGTCTCGTAGCCCATGGATTCCTTCCATTTTGAAATGTCGGTATATGGTGAAACTGTTCAGATTTTGCTGATTTTTATTACAGCGCGGAAGCTGTCGCCTTTCTTCTACACACAAAAAAATTGCTGATCAACACATTTAATGGGACATGTTGAATAGCTCCCTTTTCTAGGAGGGCCTGAACCTTTGCCAATCCCAATAGAATTTTTCAAAACCTGAATCCTCCATGATAGGAGCAGAGTCTCTGGCATCAGTGGAGTTATAAAATCTATGTAATACCCTTGAATGGTTTGTAGGACCCACGTCTCTTTTGATTGTATCCACATAGTGAAAACGTGTGTTGCTGGTGCCCCTGGAGTAGAAAAAAAGGAAGTGGAAGCGTATTCACCATGAGATTGGTATCTATCTGTTGAGGCTGCGCCATTGGTGTAGTTGGTGCCATCGGTGTGAAGGTCCTCTTGCTGAGCCCTATGGCTGCCATTCTGTCCCGCGACTGCTGGCCCTTCAGAAAACCCAACTGGGTTGGGCAAAAACCTATTTTATTGAAGATTGCTCTTTAGGCATAGTTGTAAAAGTCTTGGTGTATTTGCCCATATGGAGGGTGACCTTTTCTTTACCAGATTCCACCTTTTTGGCACTTAGGCTAAGTTCAGAGGAAGCCATGGAAACCAGGTTTTAATCAATATGAAGAAGAATTGACTTTCTACATTCAGAGTGCCATATTGGCATTCCCCAATAAACAAAGGATTCTGTGCCCAGCCTTTGGAGGGCAATATATATAGATATAGATATAGATATATCTATATCTATGATAGATATAGAATATAGATATAGATATAGATATATAGATAGATAGACTGGCATAAGAATACATTATAATTTTGCGCGATTGGTTAGAGAGAGCCCCAGTGCATCCAAGAGCTTGTCTATCCATTATCTAAATGGGAAAACCTCTTTCCCCCCCCCCCCCCCCCTACCTGGAGTTCCACCCTGTGTTTGCTAGGAAAAGCACTATCGCAGTTTTCACCTCCTGGGGTCTGCCATATCAGGCTATTAGACTAGACTCTAGGATATTCAGTGCGCAGTTTTGAAAGTGTCTTAGACATTACCCAGTTTGCAGAGTATGGGTGTTTTTAGTATTGCCAGATCAAAAAAAGTCCTCAGACTGATCTCCTTCCACTGTCCCTCACGGCATTATGGCATCCAAAAGGGTTTTTATACCCACACAAAGCAGGCTCATGAGGATCTACTGGCTTGCCATATGAATCCTCAGAGTAATCAGATTCTGATGGAGCCTCCATCCTGGCTTTTTTCCCCCAAGGTTCTCTTTTGCAGCCAGGATTGCGCTCTTTGCAGTGCCTTTCCTCGTGATCAGACGTGGGGGGTCCCCCACCTTTTAGAATCACACTGGTGTAGGAGGGCAGTGCTTCGTTTAGCCATACCAACTTTCTGTGGAGACATGGGGCATGGTGACCGTCACAGATCAGCCTCTCGTGTTTGCTATAGGATTCCCCTGGGAAGGGGTCACTAAAGGAATAGGGACAGTGCCAGCCTGGGACTGACTAGCTAGAAAAGTTAAAAGGATTGTGCCCTGGCAAGGACCCAGGCAAGGTTAAAACCTGGAGCAGCTTCCTGCACAGTACTAGTGGGATTTGGAGTGGAAGTTCCCTGGGGCTTGAACTTGCCGAAACATTGAAATGGTGGGTAGGAGAGCAGGCTGCTCTTGATGTTTCTTGGGATCACATAGTAATGTAGGCATGTTCAACAGTAACTTTGAGGGCGTTTGCTAGTCTGTCCATCAGCCACGCGTGAGTTGTGTGAGAGCTGTTACTAGGAAGATTAATTTACCTCAGAGCAGTGCAAATTAACTCAAAGCCCACGAGCGGAGCACAACAGCGAAGTCCACCTTAAGACTCCACAGAAATACCCAATAAAGTGAACAGTGAAAGCCTGTAACCGCATACACTCAGCCAAATCTCACTGTGCCTTAAATACAGAACAATATAGACAAAGCATAAAATATTATACTTGTCAGTGGAGCAGCAAGAAAGAGGAAGTGTACCTGCTGCTCTGGTTACTAGGAGATGGACTACACCATGACAGGGTTCAAGGGGGAAACCTCTAAGACTCTCGTTATTCGATTTTGTTTTCTTGCTGCTGGTGTCAGTAATAAAAAGATTTGGCATTTAATGCGCAGTGTCTTAACAAAAAAAATCATGACTTTACGTCACAATTTGTCAAAAATAAAAAAATGTTGTTTTTCTTTCTTTTTTTTCTGGACATTAGCTTTGGGTCATAGAGAGTTGGTCCCAGTGATGATGGCACCCTTTTATTGATCATTTCAACCAGTGTTCAGGACAACCAGTGTTTGTTTTTTTTTTTTTTTTACATTAATGTTAAGCGTGTTGTTCTAATTTGAGATCTAAAGTTTCTCTTTCTGGCAGGTTTCAGAAGTGATACAATTAGAAGATGAAGCTGGAATTGCTTTTGCTAAACTAGATTTTGTGAATGGGAAGACTGACGAAGCCATTGTAGCATTTGAAGCAATTAACAGTGTTGCCTCCTACTGGAACCTTGCTTTGGTATGTTCTAGATCGATTTGTGACTTATTAAAACTATTATTCTGAGTGCTTCTATACCACACATGTCAAGTAACACATTTCAGATCTTTGGTCACTGTAGTTTATATATATTCTATTCTCACCGGCTGAAGACACCTAAAGGTACATACTCGCCACCCAGGACATACTTGAAAATGAGAGAAATCTCAATGTATCCTTTCTCTTAAAATACTTTATCAAAAATAAACTAATGTGGCGACCCCTTAGGCTGGGGTCAGACGAACACAGTGTTAACGTCTGTGTAGCCGCACTTTAGTATGTCCGTGGTAGCAGATAATCCTGACCAATGAAGGCCCACACACAAAGTACGTCCGCAGGGAAGTGTGGACGCACTACGGATGCGACAAACGGACGCAGGTTAGCAAGAACGTTGAACCGCTAGGACGGACTTGCGGAGTGCGCAACGTCCGCATAGCTTTGTGTGTGAGTGATGGAACGTGGTCAGACGGACTGCATTTATACATCCAGCATTTTTGACGGACAAAATTTTTTTTATTTTAATTTATTTACCCTCCTACATCCGTCAAAAATAACGTCAGTCACAAAAACTGTGCGGCCACTACTGCGTCATCCGTCAAATAGTGCGTCCGTACTGCACGGGCACACAGTCCATAGAAAACGCGCTCGTCTGACCCTAGCCTTAATATCCCTGCTGATATATATCTGGGACCTCTTAAGGCCAGAGAGAAGGAGGTTACAGTAGTCAAGAGCTTGGATGAACATTTTAGCAGAGTCCCAATTAAGAAAGGGACGGACGCATGCAATTTTTTTTTTTTGGGTGGAGGAAGCAAGATTTGGTTAGCGATTTGAATGTGAGGAATGAAGGAAAGATCAGTCGACGAGGACACCGAGGCAACGAGACTGAGAGGTAGAAGTAATGGTATCACCATTCACCTGAAGGGAAATGGGTGCAGAAATGTTGTCTTTAGCGGAAGTGAGGGAATATATACACACTTCAATATAAGCATATTCTTGTATTTTGCTCACCTCAGGTGTACCAGCGAAAAGCAGAAGACATTGAGAATGATGCTCTGTCTTCCGATGATCAAGAGGAATATCAAAACTGTCTGAAGAAATGCAAGTTGTATTTAATGAAGATCATTGATGAATGTGCTGCAGATCCATTAATGGAAGAAAAAGTAATACATCATCATTGTAAAATGTGAAAGCTTTTTATATAGTACAGCAGTAGTTTACATTGCTAAAAAGCATCCTTTCCATAACTGACCTATGTCCTTTAATACACCATTTAGCATTTTCTTATGAATATATTCTATCTTGACATGCGAGATTGTCTTTTAAAGTCCCCTCTGATTCACTTGGATTTTCACTTGCTCATTGTGAATTGTTTTTTTTCCCCTCCTTATTGGCTAAGGATATCTCACAATCTTTCATTTTTGCTTCCCCCCTTCAGCTCCCTGAGTCTTTGGAAAACGTGAATAAAATGCTGGAGTCAGTAAGGCAAAGTCTTGGAGAAGACCGTGATGAGCACAATCCTGAATTCAAACCTGAATCCTTCATGACTGCATCTGGCATAAAGCATTCTACACCGTCCCCATCGAAATTCTCCACGTCACCCATGAAAATGGTATTGAATGTGTCGCTAATGTAGCTAACATGGGCAATTTCCTAATTTGATTTAATTGCAAGTTAAAAAGCAGAAACGTTTTAGCATAGCCTATAACTTTAAAATATGGGACCTTCTTAGGCTGCAATCACACAAGCGCACTTCTGGCATCCGTTAGACTGCACTGTTTGCTGTCTGTCATAGCTTTGTAAAGGAGTCAAGAACACACAAAGCACGGGCGTCAGACGCCAAAAGGACATTGACGTGAAAAAGCTACGACGGGCGTAGAGAACCCCCCCCCCCATACAGCTTTTCTTTTTCTTCCAATGTCTGTCATAACTGATAATGTGTTAACCACAATCTCATCCGTATCAACCGACGCACTGTGCGCAATCGGTGCGCTCGTCTGACCGCAGCCTTAGAAGACCGTTAGGAAAGCAAGTTGAGATTATTTCAGAAGTTGGTATAGTCTAATTTTGCTTACTGAATCATGGTCGCATAAACTTTACAATTGCTTTTTTTTCCCCTCCAGTTTTCTTCAAAAACACCACCCCGCTGGGCTGAGGACCAAAAATCGCTGCTGGAAGATCTCTGCCATCAGGTTGAAGCATTAAAAGTAAGTAAAGGAATGTTTGAACAGAGTTTTAGCCAATGCAATAATTACACAGAATTGTATGGGAAGGTTTTTTTTATATTCAGTGCTGAATTTTGACCTGAAAGAATTTAAGGTGTTTTCACGTAATTTAACAAAATGAAGATTTATTAAAGTGACCAAAATTGCATCTGATTGCAGAGTTCCTCTTCAAAACCTTTAAAAACCTAAGTGATCCTTTCCTCTTAGACTCTTGAGTCAGCTGGTGTCCTAAAACTAGTCATGAGAAATATCGAAGTATCCAGATGCATACCAGACTATTCCTCTTGAGTTCAATCTATGGTCATTCCTGACCTATGTTTTTATTCTTTGATATTGTAAAATACCCTGTTTTTTTTTTTGTTTTCTTTTACATAGTGTTAATCGATTTATGAAAATAAACCCTGCCATGCTTATCTGTGGAATGGTCTTGTTTTGCTGCACAATAATCTTATATGTGACGTTGTCAGCCTTGGAAACCTTTATAAAATACCTAGTGAGATTTGACAGGAACCTGACATGGTTGATTGGAGGTTGTAAACCTGATCGTTCACTACTCTGCCAGTTCATGTGACGTGGAAAAAATATTGTTTAGCGGATTTTACGTGCTCTAACTTTCTGTTAATAATGCTGATTTAAATTATCTCTTTTTATTGCAGAAAGAAGTGCAGGAGCTGAGAATCCATAGTTCCACGATCAACAGTTCTCATCGCTGGCCTGCTGATGGCTTCAGTTCTGATCCTGTTCATGACGGATACCATACCCCTCAGAGTTTCTATACTGCTCCACTTACAGGTTTTTACCATGTTAAAATACAAATTAATCTTCAAGTCTGATCTTCTCTTTAAAAGATTGTTTAGAAGAGCTTTTTTAAAATCTTTTATTTTGACAAGTAAATCAATTTAATTTCTGGCTCCTACCATTTGAATTTAGCAGGTTGCTCTCTAAAGGGGTTATTCAAAGAGAGCCGACTTGCACCGAACGTTGAATTTCCCCGTACGGTGCAATTTCGTGGCAATTCGACTATTCAGAAAACTGTCAATTTGCCAAATATTGGTGAATTGCCAGTGAAGTACAGTGCAATTCGGTGACAGTGAAATTCCCCATAGAGAAGTAATGGTTTATTATTCAGACCACGCCGAACGGCAGGGTAAAGTTGGCGAAATGCCCTGATTTTCAATGGTTTTCATTTAACAGGCTTAAACAGATGAATCTCATAGGTTTCAATGTAAAAAAAAAAACCCGTTTTTAATTTTAACGGTTTAATAGAGACTTTTTGCTGTAAATGAAAACAATAATCAATTTTTTTTAGAATTTTTGAAGGCCTTTTTTCTTCCCCCTGCAAAAATTTTGAAGGCATTTTTTTTTCCTGTAACAGACTTTTGTTGTTCATAGGATATATTATAGATTTCCATCTTCATTTTTTTTTATTTTAACTACTTTTAAAAGTTGTGCGTATTGTTATCCCCTGATCAGCTTTTTTTTGGCAGGTCATTGACTGCGTTTGACAGTTTCAGGCTGCGTTTGGCAGTTTCAGGCGGTTTATTGGATGCTTTCTGTAGTTTTTCAGCAGTGCTTGGATTTGCGGCTGCGTTCAGCGGATCGATTCGGCTCACTTTGGGGACCCTGCGGTGAATGCTGAATTCTCTGCAGGGCTGGCGAATTGAGCTCGTCAAGGTGCGGCGAATGAAATGACACTGAAATTTCTGTGCTCTTTTGAATAACCCCTTTTAGTAAAACCCCTTATGTTTGTCCATCCATCAATTTCCATGCTACGCAGGTATATTTTGGTCTGCTGGCATCATATATGGTGAGGATTGAGGCTAATGTCAGACGAATGCAGTGTGAGCGCACTCTGCGTGCGTGCATAACGAACAGACGTACTGAGACACCACACGGTCTGTTATTTTTTTCTACATCCGTCAAAAAAAAAAGGGAAATATGGGAAACAAAATTAATTAAAACTAAGACAGGTACAGTCAGCCAGACCAAAAAAAACTTCTGAGCATCCAACGTGGTGGACGTTGCAAAATGCGCTGCGTCTGACGTCGCGTATTAAAGCACACAGACTGCTACGCGGACGTGACGCACTCTGGGTGTCTGTCGTAGCGCTTTTACGTCGAGGCCTAAATGGCGTCCGTTGCCACCTGCGTGGTGCATGCGCGCGTGGTGTGTTGGTCTCTTGATAACAAATCAATGCTATGACGGATGAAAAACTGTGCGGCGACACGGACGTAATGACTGCGTTTGTCGTTAGCCATAATTGTTTTGTGAGGGCTTTATTACTTTTTCTGTGTTTCTGACCTTACAAAGTGTTTCCATTCCTTTTTGTGGAACAAGAAAAGTCAAAAAATTGCAGCAATTTACTGTAATGGTTAATTTCATTGTTTATTAGCACAAGCACTGTATCTAGCAATTTTATTTTTATTTTCTATAGTTTCAACAACAGGACCTGCTGCCTTCTATGGCCATCAGTCATACAATTCCCAGCATCTTTTGAGGCCAGCTGCTAGTGTCACTCCTACCAAGGTAATCTATGAATCTCAGCTGCTACTAGATTTGTCTGTTTAAGCCGTTCACGTAAGTGCAAGATGGCCCATTGTAAAGAGCTATGGAACTTGTTGGCACTTTATAAATACTTGTAACTGTTAAGGTGTAGGATTGCACCCCAGATGAACTCGAATGAAATTGAGAATTCTTATACAGACCTGCATAGGTTTTCTCTTTTTGTGTATCAATTTTTACTAAAAGTTTCCTTAAGTTTATTGGTGTGGTCTTTCAAAAATACATATGTACCTATACAAAGTACTTTAAAACCCTTGTTGCTTTTCTTATGCTGCGGGCTTATTTTTACACTTTTTTTAAATTTTTTTTTCTTTTAGACTTCAATGTATTCAATGAATAGATTGACTCCTCAACAAATGTATGCATACCCACAACAGATGCATACCCCTCCCACTCAGAACACGGCACCAGGTGTATTTCCACAGGATATGTATGGACCACCTTTACGCTTTGAACCTACACCAGCTGCGATCTTGTCACCTCACACTGAAGAATATTATAACTACCCCGTTCCTCAAAGCAATGCAAATCCACCACTGCCTGAGCCAGGCTATTTCACGAAACCTTCAGTTGGTCCTCAGCCCCCCAAATCAGAAGTTAAGAAAGTCATGGACTTTGGGAAAAATTGCTATGGTCCCATGCATAATGAAGGAGCTAAACCACCTAATTTCCCAGCACACATGCAGTCTACACCAGCATCCACATTCAAGTTTAACTCCAACTTCAAATCAAATGATGGAGATTTCACATTTTCATCCACGCAGGATGGAACGCCAGGCCAGTCTGATGGCTCTTGTCTTATAAAACTGCTGACCTCCGACAAACCAATGCAAGACCAAGTGAAATCAACCGGTTTTGAAAATGCTGGTGATGTGAAAAACTTGTTCAGATTTGGAGACAAAGGTTTTTCAAGTAATATTACTGCTAATTCAAGTCCAGGTCAGGATAGGACCTCTATTGCCTTTGGACATTCTGACAACCCGTTTAACTTTCAAGGTCCTGGCAAGTCCACATTTATGCCGCAGCCAGCCTTTGGTACCCAAGCAAAAGACACACACAACCAAAGTGTAGGGTCTGACGCAGGAAGCGAGCAGGCAGCTGAAGATGATGGGCCACACTTTGAGCCCGTCGTACCATTACCAGAAAAGATCGAAGTAAAAACTGGTGAAGAGGATGAGGAAGAAATGTTCTGCAACAGAGCGAAGCTTTTCCGGTTTGATGCAGATTCTAAAGAGTGGAAAGAGAGGGGTGTCGGAAACGTCAAGATTTTAAGGCATAGAGTGACTGGCAAAATCCGTCTTCTCATGAGACGAGAACAGGTATTAAAGATTTGCGCCAATCACTACATAAATTCAGATATGAAATTAAAACCCAATGCCACATCCGACAAGTCCTATGTATGGCATGCATATGATTACGCCGACGAGATGCCAAAGTCAGAGCAACTTGCAATCCGCTTTAAAACTGTTGACGAAGCAACACTCTTTAAAAAGAAATTTGAAGAGGCGCAGAAAATTTTAGCAACTGCAGAAGCAAGTAGTGGTCATTCAAAGCAAAAGCCAGAAGTCGGATCTCTAAAGACAAGCTCTTCAAAGACTGCTCCAGTTAATGCTTTTGGATCACAATTCCACTTCAAAGAAGGAGAATGGCAATGTAGTGTTTGCCTTGCCAAGAACACGGCTACATCTGCAGTTTGTGTATGCTGTCAAGCTCCAAATTCCAGCAGCTCAAGTAAGCCAGTGCAAGAAACAAAATTGAATACTGGTACAGCAAAATCAAACATATCTGCATCAACATTCTCATTCAGTAAAGACTCATTAACAAATAAGATGGCATTTGGCGAGCCTTTTGTTAAAGCGAAAGAGCAGTGGCATTGTAATTTGTGCTCAAGAAAGTATGATTCAAGTATCAAGCAATGTAGTGCTTGTCAAAATACAGATCAGAGTTCAACAAAGAAAAATGAAGGTTTCGGTTCAGTCTTTATAAAGAAATCAGGTCAGTGGGATTGTTCTGTATGTTTGGTAAGGAACGAACCTTCTGCAACATTCTGTGTCTCATGTCAGAGTCCAAACAGTGCTAGCAATGTTCAACCTACTGCACCATCGGCTTCTACGTTTACAATTTCCACTTCTGGCAGTGCACCACAAAAAGATTTTGGTGCTCTTTTTGCAAAAAAGGAAGGTCAGTGGGATTGTAATATATGCTGCGTGAGAAATGAGGCAACTGTTCAGAAATGTGTCTCTTGTTCCAGTCCAAAAACTCCACTCACAGTTGTCTCAACGGCACCTTCTGCCGTGACCTCATCGGGTTACAAGTTTGGTACCAGCGCAGTTGTCGGCATGCCTCCTGGTAACACCCTAGAGGCCATGTTTGCTCGGAAAACAGGTCAGTGGGATTGCACTGCATGTCTTGTTAGAAATGAGGATTTAGCAGCTGCTTGTGTCGCCTGCCTAACTCCAAATCCAGATGCAAAAACCAGCACCACATCTACTTCAACAAAAACTGACTTTATTTTTGGCATTAAAAGTAGCTCGTCTGAGCCATCTGGGCAAACGCCTGCTGATTTCAAGTGTAATTTCTCTGGAAAAGATTTCAAATTTGGTATTAATGAAGGAAAGTCGTTAACTTTAAAGGCTCCAGTTGCTAATGAAGAAGCAAAGACTGCGAAAGAAGGTTTCAGCTTTGTGATGCCTGCTAATGCTACTACCTTTAAGTTTGGCATTCCAGATTCGAGCACGGGTTATCAAAAACCCAAAGAAATGTCTACTGGTTTAAACAGCTCTGTGTTTGGGGAGGTTAAGATGCCTGTGTTGTCTGCTCAAACTGATGCTGAATCGGGGAAAAACCAGCAAAGTGAGGTGGTAATACCTGGTCAGTCCACAAGCAGCTCTTCTTTTGCTGACCTTGCCAAAGCTTCGACTGCTGATGGTTTTGCTTTCAACAAAGACCCACTTTTCAAAGGATTCTCTCTGGCAAGCGAAAAGCAGCTTGTCTCCAAAGATGATAAAAATGACCAGGCTAATACCTCCATTGGGAATGAAACTTTGGATGAACTTTATAAAACTGATGACCGCGATGACATCCACTTTGAGCCTGTTGCAACGCTCCCTGATAAAGTTGAACTGGTGACTGGAGAAGAAGAAGAAAAGGTACTGTTCTCCCAGAGAGTTAAGTTATTCCGTTTTGATGCAGAAATAAGCCAGTGGAAGGAACGGGGAGTGGGTCAGCTAAAGATACTTAAAAACGAAGTCAACGGTAAACTAAGAATGCTCATGCGCCGTGAGCAAGTGTTTAAAGTGTGTGCGAACCACTGGATAACTACCACAATGAATCTGAAGCAATTATCTGGCTCTGATCGAGCCTGGATGTGGATGGCAAATGACTTTTCTGATGGGGATGCCAAATTGGAGCA
Source organism: Leptobrachium leishanense (assembly GCA_009667805.1). Taxonomy (NCBI): domain Eukaryota; kingdom Metazoa; phylum Chordata; class Amphibia; order Anura; family Megophryidae; genus Leptobrachium; species Leptobrachium leishanense. The sequence continues at coordinate 280,824,867 of CM019064.1, read as the reverse complement.
GCTGGCAGCAAAATTTAAAACCCCTGAGCAGGCTGATGAGTTCAAGAGCAAGTTTGAACAATGTCAACGTTTGCTACTAGATATACCTCTACAGACACCCCATAAGCTTGTAGACACAGGAACTGCCCACATGATACAGAAAGCTGAAAAAATGAAGAGTGGCCTGAAAGATCTCAAAATATTCTTGACTGATAAGAATAAACCTCTGGACGAGGAGGATATAAATGTGAATGGCTCTTCTGGGTTTGTGAAGGATGTGCCTATTGAAGGCACAGAGGCCACTTTTGAGTGGGATACGTATGACATGAGAAGACATTCACTCGAAGGAAACCTGGACGACTCTGTATATGCTTCCCCACTGGCACAGACTCCAGAGAAGAAAAACCTGTTTCGATTTGGAGAATCCACAGCTGGGTTCAGTTTCAGTTTCCAACCATCTCAAAGTCCATCAAAGTCCCCTACGAAGCTCAATCAAAGCAGAGTATCGGTGGGAACAGATGACGAGTCTGATACAACCCAAGAGGAGGAGAGGGATGGGCAGTATTTCGAGCCTGTTGTGCCTTTGCCTGACTTGATTGAAGTAACTAGCGGTGAAGAAAATGAACAGCCCATCTTTTGTAACAGAGCAAAACTCTACAGGTTTGATAAAGATGCTAATCAGTGGAAAGAGAGAGGGATAGGAGACTTGAAGATATTACAGAACTATGACAATAAAGTCACCAGACTGGTAATGAGAAGAGATCAAGTCTTGAAGCTTTGTGCTAATCATCGCATTACTTCGGATATCAACTTGCAGCCCATGAAAGGGGCTGAAAGAGCCTGGGTATGGACTGCCCTTGACTTTGCAGAGGGAGAGGAAAATGTAGAACTCTTTGCTGTACGTTTCAAGCTTCAAGATGTTGCAGACCTCTTTAAAGAGGTGTTTGAAGAAGCTAAAGAAGCACAGACTAAAGACAATCTGCTAACTCCACATTTGTCTCGTATCCCTACACCAAAACACTCTCCTTGTGGAAAGGCGGCAGTAGCCATCTTGGAAGAGGCCACAAGAGAGAGAACCGATCAGCAGAAGATTGATAGTATACCAGAGACTCCGTCGGAGAATGCATCCAGTCCATCTGATAAATCTCCAAAGGCTGTTGTTTCTCCCCCAAAGTTTGTTTTTGGAACAGATGTGGTGAACATATTTGGCACAGAGAAGCCAAAATCTTTCGCGTTTGGGAATACTGCAAATGCTGGGAGCATGTTTGGCTTCAGTTTTAATGCTTCAAAGACCAGTGATGAACAAGAAGATGATGATCTGGAGCCAGCACCAGGTGCTCTTGGATTGACCTCAGAAGGTACGACTCAGAAAGAATCTGTTCCTGGTCAAAAGCCTTTGCAAAGCACTGTTCAAAATCCTACAGTTTCATCATCCTTGCCAGGGCCATCCGTATTGAAGGAACCCATGCCATCAAGAGGTGAGAATCACACTTTTCCTTTTTTTTTTTTTTTCTTTTTCATTCCATTATGCAGCGCTTGTTCAGTGAAACTTTTTGTAGTTATTGTGTTATTTGTACTTGGGGTTTCTTTTTATTATTCTCTTTTTAGAGTGCTTCCTACTTCAAAGGTCTTACCCAGCGCCTACCACACCTCCTGTATATATTTTTATAAATTGCAAGATGCTGTTGTGTTCATGCATACTCACCCCCCCCCCCCACCAGACGCACCTTTGTGCATCAGAGGTAAAGAAGTACTCTAAATGAATCCATAGAAGTTACTCGTAATAGTCTGTATTGTTTTTCAAGGTGTGGATGGTTGAATGTTTTCGATTGCATAATATTTTGTGATCTTTCAATTGGAAACTGGCTCTGGCGATTAGCTGGTACAGATGAATTTGGTCCCTGGCATTATATGTCAAGAGTCAGTAAAAGAAAGTTGGAATATAAAAATATATTTTTTATTGAGCAATTTTAGTTTTCGTAAAAGTATTCTTTCACGACTTAGTTTAGTGGAGCCACCTCCTGGTAGAGCTCAGTTGTTGGTGATGGCTGAAGGTTTCTCAGCTAGTACTGTAAATAATATATGCCCCCTATTTGATGCGGTAAAAGACTGTAAAGTCCAGCTCATAGGGTGTATATGTTCTCTTCAGTTAGAAGTTTGGTCCTCATTGATGTTGAGGTAGAACATGAGGACAATAAAGAGGTAATTCATGAACCTCCGAATCGGGCTGAGATTACACCAAACGATGAATTTCACAGTTCGGTACATTTTCGGGCCAATTCTTCTATTCACCAAGCTGTCAATTCGCCAAATTCGCACTGAAATTCCAGCGCAATGCCCTGATTTTAAGCGTTTCAGTTCAACAGGTTTTTTTTAAACAGATTTCCATGGGATTCAATGTAAAAACGTAATTTTTTTAATGTATTTTTTTTAAAAAAATGATTTTTATTTTCAGCAAAAACCTCTTTGTTTCAGAACACCTTGTATTTTTTAGATATTTTTAGTTTTTTTCTTATTATTCTGTAACCGACCTTTTTAATTTTTAAAGGACCTTTTTTTATTGTTTAGTGGTGACTCTATATTCGGCGTACAACGGTGACCATTTGCTAAATAGTGAATTCACCCAAAGTTTGGCGACATGGAATCACCGAAGTGCAAAGCGCTGAAATTTCAGTACTTTAATGGGCCCTTAAGTGACAAGTTTCTCCCGTGGGCAAGGAAGATCAAAAGAAATGGACTTGGAACATGGAAGGGAGCAGGCTTTCGGTGTTCTCCAGTAGCAGAGACCGCTTAAGCCTCAGTGTGCTTTGCCAGACGAGGTGTTTTGGAGCATGAGAGCTGCTAGGTTAGGCTCGGGTCAGACAAGCGCAGTGTTCACGTCCATGTTGCCGCACGTTTTAACGTCCATGGTAGCATACAATTCTGATCAAGAGACCCACACACAAAGTACGTCCGTACGTCCGTACAGCAGTGCAGACGCACAACGGACGCAAGTTAGGCAAGAACGTAAAACCGCTAGAACGGACGCGCGGAGTGCGCAACATCCGCATAGCTTCGTGTGTGAGTGATGGAACGTAGTCAGACGGACTGCATTTTGGCAACCACCATTTTTGACAGACAAAATGGTTTTTCATATTAATTTTATTTCCCATCTAAGGCTAGGGTCAGACTAACGCATTTTTCACGTTGTCCGAGAAAAAGTGCGTTCGAACGAATGGACGTATTTTTTCACGGAATACGCAATAGCGGTCATACGATGCGCAGTTTCATCCGTGATTTTGTACGGATCATCAATAAAACACTTTTTGGGTCTGGACGTTATGTTGGCTGGACATTAGCAGCGTCTGACGTCTCCTAATCACGCACACACGCCGCTAGCGGACGCAGCGCACTCTGTACGTCAGTACTAGTGGTTTCACGTTCTCGAAAAAATGCGTTTGTTTGCCGCTTGCGTTGCGCGGCCGCACTTTTGTGCGACCGTACTTCGTATATTGGCCGGCATCTGCTGCTAGCACGGCCGTGATTATGTGCGGCTGCACGCGCGTTCGCACTGCCTCAGTCTGACCCTAGCCTAAATCAGTCAAAAAAACGTCCGTCACAAAAACAGACTGTGTGGCCACTACCTTGTCAGTCAGAAAGTATGTCTGTTGTGCACAGTCCGCACAAAATGTGTTCATCTGACCCTAGCCTAAGTGTATGGGCGTGTGAGTGTCTGTGAGATGACTCTAAATTTGTCTGCCAGATTGACATTCCAATTTATGACTTAAACACCTGTTTTCTCTGAAAAATCTATTTCTTGGGCCAGGGAGATTTAGGGGGGGGGGGGGGTGTTAATCAGAGCATCGACGTTTCAGTGCACTTTGGAGAGTTCAGTTTGCTGATCCTGTAGTGAATTCAGCATTGACAGCAGGGTCCCTGAAGAGGTCTGCTGATCAACTTGCCGAACACACCGCCAAACGCCGCTGCAAAATGCCGATCAGCCTCTGAAATCGGGCAAAAAAAGCAATATATTATTTTTTTTTAATGGTGTTTAAAACCATGAAAATGCATGGAATGAAGAATAAAAGTCCTAAAAATAATAATAAACAGGTCTGTTACAGAATGAAAAAAATCCATTTAAAAAAAAAATTGAATTTTGCCTGAAAAATGCCTAAAAAAAAGACTCTTTGCTGCAAATGAAAAAGAATAAACCGTTGCATAAAAATAACTTATATGTTTCGATGTAAAAAAAAAAAAATAAGATTCAGCAGATTTTTTTTTGATTTTTTTTTTTAAACCTGTCGAACTGAAGCACCGAATGTCAGGGCATTTCGGTGCAGTTCGGCATTCTATGAATAGATTAACCAATGCTTCTCTATGGGGAATGTCACTGCAGCTAAATTACAGCGATCGGAGGCAAATTCCACCATATTTCGCTGGCAATTTGCCCACATTTGGAATTGCCAGCTTTCTGAAAAGCCAAATTGCCACCAGCAAGATCGCATCTTATTGTATTTTAGTTTTGGCTGTGTATATTCCCCCCCCCCCCCCTTACCTGTTTAGCCTTTTTGGTGAGCATGGTGTCTTCCCTGTCACCTGACATTAACAGCGCCACACCAGCCCCGCTGAGTGCAAATATCGCTGCACAATGCTTCAGTCGCCCCCTCCTCCTTCCTGGGATGGCTTCTGCACACTGTCAGACGAAAGCGTGCCATGTTTCTCCAGTGGCCATAGATAAATTTGACACAGCGCTGGTTAAAGTTTGTTTAAGCCTGAACAGATTTATTTTATCAGGAATTATTCAGTAGTTATAGGACATTGAACATCTGTATCACACAGCTGAATATGATGTGCCCAACAAGAGGAAATCCTCAATATGAATATAACAGGTGAATGAATATCTGTTCATTATTTATTGCATAGGTCCATATGATATGAAAAAAAAAAAACAGACGTGCAACCATCTAAACATGAACGTATGTGTGTGCGTGATTGTATCCCGATTCCCCGGCAGTGTGTATCTTGGGGGCTGCTTATTTAAATGGTATTTTGTATCGGGACAAACACTGAAAAGTACAAATACCAAAATTAATCCGCTACACCGGCAAGCAAGGAAAAAGTTAACTCGTTTCATTTAATGACAGACGTTTTGGTTCTCACAAACTTTTTTTTTTTTAAGATGAAAAGTTTGAGAACTGAAACATTGTTCTTTAACATCCCTGGCTAATTTCTTTGGAAAAACAGCATCTAAAAGCGGTATTTTTTTCTTTGCTGCCCCCCCCCCCCCAGCGGTATTCTAGAGTGTGGCTCGGGGTTAAATTTCACTGCTGAAAGCTAGGGTTGCACCGATTACTAGTATCGGCACCGGGTACTGCAGTACTTGGTACTCATACAGTACCCCTGATATTTTCCCCGATACCGGAAGCCGGCATTGAGCCGGCTTGCTGGCATCCGAGGGGCTGGGGCGGCTGTCCGAATGCTCTATCAGCATTCGGACAGGTCCTGCAGCTGCTCTCCGCGATGATACTTACCTTCCTGAGCGACACCAGGGAAGTCTTTGCACGTGCGCTCATAGGAAGGCCCCCAGCCGGGACCACGTGGGACCATGTGATCTCGGCTGGGGGGCCTTCCAACGAGCGCACGCGCAGAAACTTTCCCGGCGTCGCTGAGGAAGGTAAGTATGAGCACAGTGAGCAGCTGCAGGGCCTGTCCGAATGCCGATAGAGCATTCGGACAGGCACCTGGAGCTCTCCGCGATGATACTTACCTGCCAGAGCGACGCCGGGAAAGTTTTCGCGCGTGTGCTCGTTGGAAGGCCCCCCCCCCCCCCAGCCGCGATCACATGGTCCCACGTGGTCGCGGCTGGGGGTCTTCCAAGGAGCGCACACACGAAGACTTTCCCGGCGTCACTCAGGAAGGTAAGTATCATCGCGGAGAGCTCCAGGTGAGCTGGGGGGGGGGAATCCATGAGCTGGGGCATATCCAGGTGTGAGCTGGGGCAGTATGAATATATATATATATATCTTGGGGGGGGGGGGATATATATACATGTGAGCTGGGGGCATTTTTATATGAGGCCTGTTCTTATTGGAAAGCGTCACATGACATTAAAGTATCAGTGCATCCCTACTGAAAGCAGTAACACTCAGGATGCCGCTGGATACATCACCTCTCCCTGCGCTCGCTCGATGTTCCTGCAGTCTCCTCCGGCGATCGCGACCTAATACTTTCTGGTTCCCTCCTCGCGAGAAGGAATCCAGGAAGTAAAACGCTGCGATCACCGGAGAGCGCAAGGAAAGGTGATGTATACAACCAGAGTGTGGCTCGGGGTTACTGCTTTCAGCGGTGAAATTTAACCCCGAGCCAGACTCTGCATAACTGTCGGGGGGGGGGGGGTAAATAAAACTTTTTCCTAGCCGGTGTAGCGGATTATTTTTGAGCTATATCATATACACACACGCACAGTTTTACAGTTTCAGCCTAAATCTGCAGTATATGTGTTAAGCAGCTGATTATTCATGTTGTACAAATATTTTCATTTAAGTGGTGAAGAGTATAAGAAAATCTGAGCATGTCACTAATCGAATACTTGTGCATAGCACCTGATTTATCTAGGAATCTGTCACTTTGCATGTATGTGTATATAGGAGATCGACATGAGAAGCAGCACTCATTGCACCTGGTTGATGGTGTTTGGCGGTCATGACACTTGTCTTTTTAGAGTGCTTTCTAGAGCAGTCTTTTTACGTTGTGACTACAATCCCAGAGCTTCTGTAAATGAACAGTTGTCCCTGTTTTTGATTTTCTTTCTTTGTAGGGTTTAATTTTAATCTTTTTAAATCTAATCCTGGTGCCTTTTGGACTGGTACAGCTCCTGCCATTGAAGGTATTTAGATGCTATGTGCTGTGCTGGAGATTTGGTGGAAAGACACTGACCACTTTATGAGCGTGCTCTAGAGTTTTAGTGGGGTTCTGGGGCAAAATTTAACACGCATGCACTGCGCTGTGGAAACTGCATTTTTGGTTGTCATCGTGCCTGCCTTCGTCTAAATATTGAAAACAGGAAAAACCACAAATCCTAATTTTATCAACTCATACAATCACAAGGCAGGTGTTGAAAATGGCAATTTGTGTGCTCTGTATTTGTATTCATATTTTAGAAATAGTATTATAAGTGGGTTACTATGCCCACAACGTCATGTGAGCACTAGTCTGGCTTTGTGGAACAAGTTGGCTTTCCTAACCTATCAAATGGCTCTCAATGCACTCATATTGAGTATCAGTGGATTAATGCTTCCAGCTTCCCCAGACAGCTGCAACTTGCCAGGAAGTCAGCAGCTTGTCTTGCCCGTCCAGCATCAAGGAAGCTTGGCACTGGATTTAGTCATTTCAATGAACATACGTATGGGAGAGGAGGGTGTAGGAACGGAACCATAGTGCCTCAATTTCACTCCCCACCCGTTTTAACCCTAAATTGCAGCTGGGCAATTTCATCAATTTTGTGCAAATAAAGTTTTGAGGTCTACCTCAATTTTGCTTTTTTGGAAATTGCATGCCTGATGTTACATTTTGTATGCCAATTACGCGAGCACATGTGTGGAATGAGGGTGTCCCCCCAGAACACTCGTGCTAGTGTTCAGTGACAGGATATCGGCATGCAAAGCATTCTGATGTCTTCAGTCCCCATCAGGTAGGATTTTCAAAATCCCATCTGCCGAGGGGCAGCTGTGTGGATGGAGGAAACTCCTCCATGTCACACAATGTTATTGGCAAAACAGGACTGGGGAGAAGGAGGGGCATTCTATGAAGCTGGACCACTTTAAAGTGGTCTGGGTGTATAGATTGTCTCTTTAACCCTTTCACTGATGACGTGTGGGGAACGTACTCATTGACTCTTAAGGAAAGATAGGGGGTTCCTTTGAACCCAGATATCTCCCCACTGTTGGCAGCTAGCAGGGTCATGTGTGGTATCATTAGAAAGGCCAGAGCATGGGTTTTCCAATGATACCAAACATGACCGTGTTTAAAGAAGAAAAAAAATAAAACGTTTTTTTTTTTTAAGACGTGAAATGGCTCAGCAGTGAAGGGGTTAAGTACTGAGAGGGAAGAGAGGTTTTTGAGGATCAGAAGGATGAGCAAAAGCACTAGTGGCCCGCTCAGATCTCACAAGGTTTTAGCTTGATTGTGCCATTCTAGGGACAACTGCTCCATATGTATAAATCAGACTATCGGCCAAAACGGGTGGGCAGTATTGAAATGCCAAGGATGTCATCCCTGCACGAGGTGCAGCAAACCCTGACTTTCACATTGGCCTTGTTAGACCTCGTCAGGAGGGTAAAGCTGACCCCTCTGGGCACCTTGTTTTGCTCAGAAACTTCTAAGCAAGGGGTTCTTTTAGGATTGATCAATTTAAAGAAATAAAAGACAATTTATTAAGATGACAGTTTATTTGATAAGACAATTTAAAGAAAAATAATATATATCACCATTGCATTGCAACATCTAGATCTGAGAGTTCCTTTGAAAACCTCTTGGTCTTGAACAGCAACCTGGGCAAAGCATCTCCTTTCCGCAGGTGAAAAACGCTTTCAAACGATGCCACCTGCAAAATCATGCACAGAGTACTCTCTTCACAGGTGAAACGCAAACGGTCTCCTACCCCCCCCCCCCTTATTTTTATACTAATTGCAAAATGAAAATAATGTACGTCCCCACGCTACTCGCTTCCGGCAAGGCGTGGCCAAGGCCTTGATTTTCGCTTGACGGATGGTGTACATCTGTGGTTCTCTGCAAACAAAAAAGGCCACAACCCACCAATCACCTACCACCTGTATCCCCAAATGGCCAAGGACAAGGAACTAGGATCATGTCATCTAGCGAAAGACAATAAAGAACTTCGGTCCTATGTCAAGAACAGTGAGTTTATATTAGAATAAGTCATTTAACTATTTCATTACATATGCTAATAACAGAATAAATCATCAGTTTAACAATTAAATTTCACACCTTGAGCAAGAGATTACGTCTGGATTAGCCTGTAAACCTGTAGTGAGAGGGGAAAAAAAATTGTAATCTCTGTAATGGTACAATCATGCTAAAACCTTTTGAGACCTGAGCGGGTTCCAACATGGTCTTGCTTGAGGTGCCTAGAGGGGTGTTGGCTAGGGATGCACCGATACCACCTTTTTAAGGCCGAGTACGAGTACCGATACTTTTTAAAAGTACTCACCGATACCGAGTACCGATACTTTTATTTAATGTCATGTGACGCTTTCCAATAAGAACAGACCTCATATAAAAATGTATGAGATTTGCCCCCAGCTCACATGGATTTGCCCCCAGCTCACATGGATTTGCCCCCAGCTCACATGGATTTGCCCCCAGCTCACATGGATTTGCCCCCAGCTCACATGGATTTGCCCCCAGCACTCATGGATTTGCCCCAGCACTCATGGATTTGCCCCCAGCACTCATGGATTTGCCCCCAGCACTCATGGATTTGCCCCCAGCACTCATGGATTTGCCCCCAGCACTCATGGATTTGCCCCCAGCACTCATGGATTTGCCCCCAGCACTCATGGATTTGCCCCCAGCACTCATGGATTTGCCCCCAGCACTCATGGATTATGCCCCCAGCTCTGATGGCTTTGCCCCCAGCTCTGATGGCTTTGCCCCCAGCTCTGATGGCTTTGCCCCCAGCTCTGATGGCTTTGCCCCCAGCTCTGATGGCTTTGCCCCCAGCTCTGATGGCTTTGCCCCCAGGTCTCATGGCTTTGCCCGCAGCTCGAACGCTGGGGAAGCTGGCCGCATGCATGAAAAGCACGTGGCCAGCGTTCCCTTCCGGCGCGCCGCGATACTCACACATCCTGAAGGTCCGGTCGCTTGTTGGCAGTGATGCGATCACGTGGCTGCCGGGCGCATCTGTGACGCTGCCTCCAGCCGACAGGCAGCGTCACAGGAGCGCCCAGTGGCCGCGGGAACGCATCACTGCCAAGCGACCGGACCTTCAGGAAGGGTGAGTATCGCGGCGCGCCGGAAGGGAACGCTGGCCGCGTGCTTTTCATGCATGCGGCCAGCTTCCCCAGCCCAGCGGATACCGGCAAGCCGGCCCAGCGCCGGCTTCCGGTATCGGCGGGATGTATCGGGCCGTTGCACAAGTACTCGTGCAAACGGCAATATCGGCCCCGATACCGATACTGTATCGGTGCATCCCTAGTGTTGGCTATACCCTCCTGACGAGGCCGACACGATCGTCGGGGGTTGCTGCACTTCTCGTGCAGGGATGATGTCCTTGGCATTTCAGTACTGGCCATCCTTTCTGAATGATTGCAGTCTGATTTGTATATGGAAATGTTATATTTAATGGTGCAATCAAGCTAAAGCCTTGAGACTTGAGCGGGCGCCACTGTACAGCAGACCATTAGTGCCTTTACTCTCCTGGGACCCTTACAAAACTCTTCTCTTTAAGGCCTGCTATAGATTTTTTTTTTTTTTTTTGTATGACTGCCATGGTTCTTTTAGTTATTGCCTTTTTGAGCTTTGCATTGATTTCCTTATCAAAGGGACACTGCAGGCTTTATTACTGTCTGAATGACCTGGCTGTCCTTCACTCTCCAGAAAGGATCCCTGAGGGCTGATTCATCCCTCTGAGAAGAGGAATTCATAGGCAGAGCTCAAATCACTTTTTTTTTCTTTCTTGAAAACGGTCAGAAACTAAAGATAATTAAAGTTAATTTAAACTCTAGAGTGAGCTTCCAGACACTCAATGGCTCACTGGATAGTGTCCAACTTTCCCCTGGTCACGTGACAGGTGCAGTTGAGGGGAAGCTACAGTGTTATGTCCAGAGCAACGCTTGGCTAGTCTGGTGATGGAATAAATTTGAGTTTTATGCTCACTCAGTGTTGAAACTGGAGGGATGGTGCTGGAAGGAGTTATTCAACCCCCTCCCATATTTATCCCTGTAGTCTCCATCATAATGGCATTTGCTGAGATACTTTTTTTGCTTTCTGCTTCATAGTTCTGCCTGTGGTTACACCTTTTGATATTAAGGCTGGGGACAGACGAGCGTGGAAGGAACGTACACGAGAGTGGACGTTCCTTCCACTCGACACCCATCTGCCTGCCTCGCTGAGCGCACTCAGCACTGCAAAGCGCGATCCTCCCATGGAGGATCATGCTTTGCAGCCGCGTCCTTGCGCATCGACGGGGAGGCTTTGTGGGCGGGTGCTTTGTGCGCGCACACGAAATGCGCCGTGTGACCCTGTTGCAGCGTCAGAACGCTGCGACGGGTGACTGTCAGTACGGGCGCACCTAGTGCGCTTGTCTGACACCGGCCTAGAGGTTTCGCTCTTTGACCTTTTGAGTAGTATTGGAAGTGTCCTCCTGCCTCTCACAAATGGTGGGAGTTTCCAAATCTCTCCCGAGAGTCATATCTGCTTATAAGTGCAAGTAATTAGGACCCATTCTTGCAATGTGCACAAATTGGTTACTAAGCAGGGCATTCTAAACACCAGAACCATTTGTTTAGTCACTCTAAGTGGAGTATCCTTTTCATTGTCCATGGGGCTGTGACAGCCTACAAATGCAGAGGACGTCCCTATGCTCTCGTAGGTTTACACCAGGCTTGAAATCTAGGCCCAAATATACCTTTCATGGAGGACAGTGACTAGTACGGTTCCACATTAGAGGATGTATACACAGGAATGAGTGAACGCCACATTTACTGATCATAGCCACACAAACACCTTAAGGCAACATAGAAGTTGTTACATTCCCATCAGGCTGTCAGTAAATAAAGATTTACTTCAATGACTTCATAGAGGGAATAATTTTTCATCATTGAGCCTTTCCTCTGTTTCTACTTCTCCTTATTTGATTTCAGAAGTAATTCATTTTCATTATTGCATTACTGGACCAATTATTGTCTACGAGAGGTGGTGCCCCCCCCCCATCCCCTTTAATGGTAGAGGCAGGTGGCAGAGTGTATTCTTGTAAATGTAAAATGGTTAGAAATGAATTTATTCTGCGCAGAGGTGACACTTGGGGTGGGCATGGCTAGAGAAAACTTAAATGAGATTTAAACGTTGAAATAAATGATGAATTATACATTTTGAGCCATGTTGGTCATGGCAGGTTCACTTAAACTTTTTACCCCTTAAGGATCAATGACGCAACCATTATGTCATAAATGCAATGACTTTAAAAGACCCTTGGTCCTTAAGGGGTTAAAGAGATGCTATACGCACAGTAACCACTTATCTGGCCATATTGCTGACCTCACCGTTAAGGGTTAATGTGGGGGGAGAGAGGGGTGTAGAGGTTGTTCTCGACTGAAAGAGTGGTTATATTTACAGTACATTTTCATCAATGGTTTCAGAAAAGCCAGAGCGTAGTCTGAAAGGCAAAACTATATTATTGTGTCTAAACTACCCCAGAAGTCCCAAGTGCTGGAGCCACCTGGTACCTAAACTAATCTTCTGTTCACTGCCTCTAACAGTCACTTTAACACAATTTTTTTAAAGTTAACCCTTGTGCTGCCGTAGGTGCTAATTTGTTAATGAACGGCAGGATCCTTGTACCTTATCTAGTTATTTTACTTCTTTTTTTTTTTTTTATGAATGTCTGCTTTGTGTCTCCCAGCTAAGGAGGACAATGCTCCGGTAAAGGGAAGCAGCCCCGATGTGGAAGTGGTCTACGAGCTGACTCCCACCCCAGAGCAGAAGGCTCTCGCCGAAAAGCTGATGCTTCCTCCCACCTTTTTCTGCTACAAGAGCAAGCCTGGCTACATCAGTGATGACAACGATGTTGATGGTGACGTTATTTCTTTTATTTATTCTAGTATGTATTTATTGATTTGACCAGGTGGATTATAGGAGTGAAAAGATGTGTCAGATCTTAACGATTCCCCCTATGTGAAGGTTGTAACCCGGCTCTGCTGGTGCTGCGCTCTCATGAGATCTTGTGGTGTTCGTGAGCTTGTAGCTGGGGGCCCCAGCAGCTGTGTTACAACCTTCACATGCCGACAGCCACTTGCTAGAACGTGGAAAGCTGGAGGGGCCTGGCAGAATGCTGTCAGTGCATGCTGCCAGGTGCCCCAGCCCTGCACATACCGATACCGGAAGCCAGCAATGGGCTGGCTTGTGGGGCGGTATAAGTATTGAGGACATTTGTTCAAGTGCAGGTACTCGTGCAAATGCCCAGTATTGGCACTGCTACTAGTATCAGTATTGGTGCATCCCTAATTATTTCTCATTTCCAAGCATCTGACTCTTGGCTTCTTTAGTTTGCCCCATATTTGGGCACTAGGACTCCTTGCATTTTATGCCTTTTTTAGAAACCCCTCAGGCCAATGATATGTTTAATCCCATTTCGGTGCAGACACTAACGTCATTCTTGATGACGTTAATACCTTGCGCGTCTATATGTACAGTCTCTGATCTCATAAAACTGCTCTTTAAAAATCACCCACCGCCTCTTTGGATTCAGAAAAAATGCTTATAATTGCGTTGAGTGACAGATGTCACTTAGCGACTTCACTCCAGAAGGGTGCGTGACTTGACAAAGTGGGTGATGGGTTAAAAATTACTATTAGTCTGCGCTAGACCCAAAATAATGACTACCCGACCCCTGTTATTGCTACCCACTTCCCTTAATTGCTGCCACCACAGGGCTTTGCCAAGTATGAAACGGAGGTTCCCCGAAACACCCCGTTCAATTAGACCCAAAAAACTGTTTAGTAGACTGACCCTCACTAAACCCAATTTAGTAGCGCATCCGAGAATTCAAGGCTATTATGACAAATATATTTTCAGGTAACGCGGTTCTTCTATCAAAGGCAGAGCTTAATTAAGGGATATTTATTATGATGAGGAAAATTGGTCACAGTTCATATATAAAAATATATTACAAGATTAGTAACACCCACAAGCCGGAAAATAGAATAAAATGGCAGAAATGCATATATTTACAACTGGAATCTCTGCTCCGGCTGGGTTGAAAAGCAGGGCAATTACTCCCACTTGCATGGTCCACAAAAGTAAGCACATGGTCAGAGCAGGCAGCCTACATTTATATCAAGTCTCTTGGCTCTTCAGATTTCAGAGGAGTGTCCAGACCGCCCCCTTGACCTCCCAAAGCACATTTTACCCACTGCATAACTAAAAAAAGTCTTCTCCTATAATCATGTTTAATGATTAATTCTGAGAGAAAATGGCTGCTTCTCTGATTTGCCTCCTGGCTCCATTGAAGGTGTCAATTTGGCTTTCTAACACACACACCACACACACACCTGCAGAGATGTGGATCACAGAACCCTCAGTTCAAAGGGACTTTGATGCTCTCTGGATGACAAATGGCTTTCGGATCTTAATCACCTCTGAATAAAGTAACCATACGGGCACACACTCTTATGTTGCCAATAGATTCTGTAGCGTTGTACGGTTGTATCAATATTTTACCAGGTGATCTGGCCCCTGTCCCTGACAACAGATATGAAATAACAGGTGGTTTTATTATATGTGTTCAATTAGCCCAAATAAGACCCGCAGTAGAATTTCTTAGGTGAATGGGTGTCTGTGTTTAGGTTACGGGCTCTTTGAGCACGAACACTGGGACCTTTAATAATATTTAGTTTGTAAGTTTTGGATTTTCATATTTTTGGTTATGTCTGCTAAACAGGTGCCTGCACCCTTTTCTCATATTTTTTTTATTTTGTACCTGTACTGTATAGATGAAGACTTTGACACTGCTGTAAAGATGTTGAATGGACAGTTGTATGCAGAGAGTGGAAAACAAAAGGCTGCTCAAATAACAGGTAAGCACAGGTGATGGTTAATTGTAGACTAGGATATATGCAGTTTTTATTGTCTTGTGCTTTCTCAAGCGAGACAGTGCAAACCTAAGACTGATCAGAGTATTTAGACTTCTCAGAGGATATTGTTATACGGGTGAATGTGTTGCAAAATACTAAGATACGGTACCCAGAGCTCCCCTGGTAAACTTGGCAAATTCATTGAACTGTAATGGTTCTGGTAAGTTTGTTAGAGCGCTCTGTTTACATCAGGTTTGGAATTTAGGCCCCCCTTTTTGAATATGAAATCGAAAGTGGTAGATCGTTACAGCAGATCAGTGGTTAGTCTGATAAAACCTCTTTATCAGCAACCCAGGGACTGAATGGCTGAAGCCATTATACGTAACTGCTCGATGTGCTTTTCTGACCGTGTGCAAGTTTTGTTACCAGCTCCTATCCAGTCCATTAATGTCTTCTAATACTTTGTAGAGGAGCCAGTAATCACCGCTCCGTGGAAAGACTGCGTGCTATTCCAACATAATGTTCTCGTCTCAAGCTAATAAATGAATACTTGCCTGTGCCAGTATTTTCCCCTTAACCTGTTTCTGATAAAGTCCAAATGTGTGCCTAGTCCTTTTATCACTATAGTGACCAGGTGATTTTATCATTGTCTGTCCAAAAGTACCCACAGCTGTTTTTACACTTCTGCACTGTTTGGTTTGTATGGTTTAAAATTTGTACTGTAATAGTTTTTTTTTTTTTGGTTTTTTTTTAGTTCCTAGAGATTAGTGAGCACATGTATCCCATATAGTTATGTTTTAAAAGGTTCTATTTGTTTTTAGGATCCAAGTCCTTCACTGAAGCAAATAAAGATTGTACAACTGTCCTTAAAGAAAAGGCACTTGCTGACACCACAAAGCCATGTTCAGCAGTGCACAGTGATGTGAGCAGTAATTCAGACCAGGACAGAGCGAACCCTGAAGTCGTTCAATCAGCCACTGGGAAAGTTACAGAGGAAGTAAGCATACATCTTCCTAGCTCCTCTCTCATTCCCTTTTCCAGGGAGCCTTTCAGCTTCTATACCAAGAAGTTTTGTGTGCTGGCACTGCATAGCATGCTGAAAGAGTTCTCTGGGGACATTTCATACGTGCTTATACATCCTATAGAAGTAACTATAAGGTCTTTGCTTAATAACAAAGTTCGGGGGACATAATCTTGTAAGCCTTTTTTTAGTTTATGTTTACAGTACTGGTCACTTTAGCATCATGTGATTTCAAAGGACTGACCAAAAGAATCACTTTTCTTACCTTGTGGCACTAAACTTGGTCACGCTCAGAAAAACTTTCCACTTGCTGCAAGTAACAAAGTGCTAAATGTCTCCTTTTTGCCTGTGTGTAATAAAGAATAGTGTTGGCTGTCATAGTAAAAGAATCCTTTAAATCTGATTCTTCTCTCCCTTCAGCCCCTGTTTGGTGGACTCTGTTATTTTAAACGTGAAATCTTTTGTATCTGCTGCCGGAACGGTTTAATTTGTGGTTTTGATTTTAAATGCAAGTCACCCAGCGACTAAGCTAAAGTATACCTTACAATTTGTGCTGCAAAATCACTTGCTCTATCTGTGAAGTTTTTAATTTATAAGTTTGGATTTGGTTTTTATTTTTGTTCTGGTGCATTTTATGCGTCTTAACAAAGGAATGTTTACAAGTACATGCACTGTGATTTATATTCTTGTGCCTGCTCTTCATTAGTTTGACTGTACCTTTTTATATACAGTTCTTTTTTCAAACTGCTATTTCAGTATCCCACTTCTGGTGGTTTTTCTGAGTGACACGGCTAACGGACCTGTGAGTACTTGATGAGGAAAAGGGACCTTTTGTTATTTAAGTCCTAAATATTTTCAGGAAGCTTCTTGCCACTTTTGTCCACAGCACACATGGAGCACAGATTAGGGAAACAAATAAAATGCTGCTAATAAAACATTAGTCGGTGAGCCTGTAACATATTTTTTTTTTTTTTTATTGGAACAGTGATTTATTGTTGAATAGTAGGTATAGGAAAGTGATGGTGAACCTTGGAACATCTGGGTGCCATGGTTCCCCAACACTTGTATATGTTGAGAAAGGAATTGTATAAATGGTGTTAAAAATAAACCAGCTCTATGATGAATTGAGGTAAATTCCATTTGTCACCAGAACAAACTGATGTCTTGCTAAACAAGTTAATTGTAGTAGATATACTCTATGTGGAGTGTATGCCTTTAAAGTTTATCGGTCCTCCATGAAGAGAAAATTTCCAACAAAATGTTAATATAAAGGTGTAGCTTGCATTACAGCACTTCACTAATACAGCGCTAGTAAAGGCCAATGTGCCCATATAATCTTTAAGATCTGTGTGCATGTATCTTTCCTACATTAATGAAGACGGAGCTGGTATTGCACTAAACATGGCTCTGTTGTACACCTGTTATATTGGTAAACATGGTTTCAAGGTTTTAAACTGACAAATTAAAAAGAAAGCGAAAACTGACTTGCTCTGCTTTATTTTAAGGTGGTTTTACACGAAACCGTGGTGCCACGGTCCCTACCCTGCCATGTTAGGAAGGTATTCCTGTGAACTGTCTTTTCCTTCAATATGTTGGCCCTTAGAAACACAGCTGTGGGAAGCTGCTGATATTTCTCTCCAGAAACCATGGAAAATGTGATTCCGTTGGCAAGCAGAGTGGAGTGGAGTAGAGGTAATATCACTGCTCTAAAATTGTGGAGAGAGACTGGAGACGCAGGTTTGAATCCTTGCAAGAGCACCTCTCCAGAAAGCCTCTCCAGTAAGTGTCCTTGGGCAAGACACCTAACGGTACATACTCGCCACCCAGGACATACATGAAAACGAGAGAAATCTCAATGTATCCTTCCTGGTAAAATACTATCTCATAGAGGGAAAAAAAATGTTGCATCTGAAAACGTCACTTCATACCTTTTTTTTTTTTTTATTATTATGAATTGTCAAGTTTTTGTGTAAGCAGAGAGCATGTAGATCTGGGCTGGTGCCACAAGGTATCTCAAGCTCAACAAATTTTAGTCTGTACCCATCACTATTTTGAAGTGACACCATATTAGTAGAGATTGCTCCAATGTGTAAGGACTCTTTGGAAGCAGCATAACCTATACTGTGGAACGAACATGGAATAAAGCATCGGCACAGGGTGCACAGTCAAATTAAAGCTGTCTTTAGCTGGTCGTTCACTGGGTCTGTAGTTGTCCATGGTCGTCTGACTAATCCCGCAACACAGAAGAGCTTAAACCCTCGTCCATTGCTTCCTACTTCTGTCGGACGACTAAATCAGACTTTTGACTTCTCCCATTCAAATGGGATTTGTCGTATGCCGTCAGACGACCTGGTACAACAATCCTCACAAGATGGATACTGAGAAGCTGATATATCGGGGTGAAAAATATTTTGTGATGGGGAGACAGGTAGGACTAGAGCCCTGTTTGTTAATCTAAGGTAGTGAATACATACTCTGGCCCTTTCGCAGCTGTGCCATAACCCCTTATGCCCAAATATACATTTGGCACATATGTTGACATTCAAGCTTCTATTGACCTATATTCTATGTTCTATTCTTTTAATATGAAGAACCCGTTACTGCATTTTTCTCACAAATAATGCACTAATTTAACCATAAAATTAAATTGTCATCCGACCTGGGTAATCTGTAGTCGCTTGCAGTGGATGACACTAGTTGTAAGACCTAGATCGTCCATAGTCTGACCACCAAGTCTGTCATAGGACTACGTATCTAGTGGAGGGGCAGCTTTAGACTTCAATTTTAAGGCAGGCTCGGAGGCTTCATATTTGCAATCCCTTTCTTTATTGCACCCACAGCAGTAAAGAACAGTGACAATAAAGAACAAGAAAAAACATAAAACAAGCCCCCAACGTGGGGTATACTCCCAGTCTGTAAGCCCCGCCCCCAAGTCTATAAATCGTCTGGGCTGGAGCAGTCACTCCCTCTTTCTTTACTGCTCCTGCTACAGACCAGATGAGTATCTCCCATTTTACCTTCTGGTTATATTTCTTCTGTTCATTTCACCATATTATATTGTATATATTGTTTTATATTCCTTGATTTGTGTATATACATATATATTTTCTCAGGGTACCGACCTTCCCCGGCTATAACCGCGGGGGTTGGCTACCCGCCCGGCGGGTAAACTCTAGCGGGCTTCCACAGTCCGCTTGGAGTTTCCAACCGGCTACTGGCTTATTTTCTCCCTGTTACAGGGTAGGTTGTCTTGTACCGGCGTTGCGGTACCACTGGGGCTGGGCGCGCAGCGCGCGACTTCTTAGCTCCACCGAGGCTGGATTCCTGCGGGATCCCGGCGGCCATCTTGGGATCACATGACCGCATGCGGCATCCGAGATTCCACGGCACTCGCTCTGTAAGACGGAACCCGATCGCTATACCATGGCCCATTCCGGCCAATCTAAGAGTAGTGGGGCTTCCCTAATCGAGGAATCTGACTCGGCTTCTGGTTCCCGGCATTCCGATCGCTCGGATGCCTTTGCCTCCCCTCCTCCTCCTAAGAAGCGATCGAGATCGGCCTCTAGATTCGCGGCATTGGAGGCCGCACTCCAGGCCTCCATTTCCCGATCTCTGTCCTCGGCTGTGTCTACCTTGTCATTATCCTTTCGCAGGACTATGGATGAAGCGGTGGCTTCAGTTCAGGGACTCCCCGCTGCCAAGGCAGTTCCGGTTTCCCCTCCAGAACCGGCTGCCCCTTCTGACGCAGGCCCGAGTGGCTCTAAGATACGTGCAAAGACTAAACACTTAGATGATCCTCCAAGAGGGGCTGGCATCCCCGACACTCTGCCTATTGAGAATAGCGAGGTGACCTTGCATAAGAGAACCCCTAGCCGCGGGGCTTTGGTGGTTGCTGTGTCTAAAGATAGGCCTCTACCCAAGGGTTCTGGCCGACTCCCCATAATTTCTGATTCGGAAGGTGAGGAACCCGAGCAAGGGGAGGATGATGGAGTCATTGAAATATATGCTCCGCATGATATAGGCCTGATGGTCGAGGAGGTTGGTCCCCCACCACCATTGATGTCTGATAAGGAGGTGGTTTGCGACCCTCAGGGCCAACCGATGTTTTCCCCAGCGGGGGTGCTACATCCTAGATCGACCGCATGGTCCCCTATGCCCCACGTGGAGTTGTGGGTTGATGCCCATATGCGTCTCCCTATGGACAAGGAGACACGGGTCAATATGAGGGCTGAATGTCCTCGCCCTACCACCACAGGCAAGACTTGTCTCACCCCGGTGGTTGATGAAGATTTCGTCAAATTTATGACTGCTAAAGGGTGGTGCCCTAAGAAGGGTATCGATATGGCGTTGAGAGTTTGTGAGGACAAAGTTCTCGAAGTGGCCTCCCCTTTAATCTACCTCCTTGATATGGTGGAGGATGCCCGCTTGCATGATACCCCCTTGGATTTAGACGATACCACGGGTTGGATTCAACGCTCATTGTGCTTGTTGGGGGGCGCGAATGCTGCATTGGCCGCTGAACGACGCAAGTCAATGATTCTGAGGATGGATCCCCAACTTACGGCCATGGCCACTAGAGACAAGGGTGCATCGGCTAAAAGTATGCTTTTTGGTGACGGTTTCATCAAAAATATGGGTACCTACACCAGCGCCTTTACCGCCCTGGATAAGGTTGAAACAGCCATAAAAAAGGTGTTCCCCAAGAAGGTTTTCGACCGGGCTGGCAGAGGAAGGGGTCGCTCTGCCAGCCGAATCGGTTCTGTGGGCATTACTAGAGGCTCCTTCCGGGCCTCCGCTGCCGCGGATCCAGGTCCCTCCGTCTACGGACCGTCTAATCGAGCACAGGCCTGGAGAGGCCGTGGTTTTAGAGGTGGTCGAGGTGCCTTTCGGACCCGGCGTCCAAATGGTAAGTCTTCCACGTCTTATTCCACATTCAACTATTCAGGTGGGGGGCCGCACCGGTTGTTTTCTCAGGAGTTGGGAGGTTTTAACATTGGATCCTTGGGTCCTCCATACTGTGAGGGGATTCGAAATAGAATTCGGGTCTACTCCTCCTTGCGGGGCGAAACCCCCCCAACCTCTACACTTTTCCGTAGACCAAGAGCTCTTGGTTCAGGAAGAAGTCACGACTCTGGCGTTGAAAGGGGCTATCGAAGAGGTCGCTTGGGACTCCCCCAAGTTCGTGAGCAATTTGTTCCTGGTGGCCAAAAAAGGGGGCGGTATGCGCCCGGTTATAAATCTCAGGAATCTCAATGTGTGGGTGACATATCGTCATTTCCAGATGGAAGGTTTTCATACTCTCAGGGATACGCTTTACAAGAACGATTGGTTGGTCAAGCTGGATTTGAAAGACGCGTACCTTTCGGTCCCCATGGCTCCGACGTCCAAAGACTTCCTTTGTTTCCCCTGGCGCGATCGCATGTGGCGCTTCACATGCCTTCCGTTCGGCCTTTCATCCGCTCCGTGGTGCTTCACGAAGCTCATGAAACCGATTGTGGAATCTCTGCGAATACGGGGCGTCCGCCTCGTCATTTATTTCGACGACATTCTATTGATGGCAGATTCCGCGGAATCTCTTCTCCATTTGTCATGGACAATCACGCTCTTACAGGATTTGGGTTTCCTGATAAACGAGAAGTCGTCTCTGTTGGTGCCCACTCGGGGCTTAGAGTTCCTAGGTTTTCTGCTAGACTCGCACGACATGACACTCAGTGTTCCCCCTTCCAAAATCCGTTCCATTCGCAAGGAAGTTCGTTCACTCT
Organism: Leptobrachium leishanense; assembly: GCA_009667805.1. NCBI lineage: Eukaryota > Metazoa > Chordata > Amphibia > Anura > Megophryidae > Leptobrachium > Leptobrachium leishanense. Next base: position 280,803,316 of record CM019064.1, on the reverse strand, counting down.
TGCGGGACCCCTTACCCACGTTAAGGGAGCTGGCGAGGGTGATCGGTCTCCTAGCTGCGACTCGGTTGGCGGTTCTCCCGGCTCCTCTTCATTACAGGGCCCTCCAGAGATTGAAGGCCCGTTCTTTCCGTTTGGTGTCGGATTATTCCCGCAGGGTTCCTCTCTCCGATGATGCGAGGAGGGATCTGGAATGGTGGTTGACGGATTGGTCTCGTTGGAATGCTCGCCCAATCCGGCTTCCTTTACCGACGTTGACTATAGAATCCGACGTGAGCCGTTCGGGTTGGGGGGCGCGCTGCGGCGTGGTGGAGACAGGCGGTGGTTGGTCGATCCAGGAACAGGGTCTCCATATCAACGCTCTGGAGTTGCTCGCGGCGTTCTTCGCCCTCAGATGCTTTTCCAGGGGGACCAATCACCACTGTGTCCTCCTCAAGCTGGACAACCTATCGGCGGTCAGATACATCAATGCTCTGGGGGGACCTCGCTCAATGGCTCTGACGTCGGTGGCCACCGACCTGTGGAGCTTTTGCCTTCCTCGGTCTGTTTGTTGTGGCTCAGTATCTTCCAGGTCTCGCCAATACAGTGGCGGATTGGAATTCGCGCCACCTGACGGACTCGGGGGATTGGCGTCTGCTACCTTCTGTGTTTGCCGCCATCGAGTTATGGGGTCCTCTCAGGATGGATCTTTTTGCTTCCAGGCTGAATCGTCAGTTGGCGGAGTTTTACAGTTGGCGGCCGGACCCGGAGGCATTAGGCACGGACGCCTTCGTTCAGAGTTGGCCGGAGTTGGTGTCTGCGACGGGGTGAGGATTCCACTTCTGCCCCTCTAGGGTCAGTTTTGGATTTCTTGTCATCCCTTTTTGATTCAGGATTGGCGTTCCGTACAATCAATGTTTATCGTTCCGCATTGTCTGCTGGTCACCGGGGTTTCGATAGTTCCCCGCTCGGTCGACACCCATTGGTGTCGTCTCCTTAAAGGGGTGCGTTTATCTCGGCCTCCTGTTCCACGTTATTCCTCGACGTGGGATGTTTCCATTGTTCTGAATTTTCTTCGCACTTGGCCGGGTAATGCCTCTCTTTCCTTACGTCAGTTGTCGACGAAGTTGTTGGTGTTACTGTGTTTGATCTCCTGTAAACGGGTTGGCGACGTTCGAGCGCTGGACTTTGGGGCACGATCTTTTCTCCCGGAGGGGGTTTGTTTTGACGTGTCCCGACGGACTAAGACTGCGATACGTACGGTGTTTTTTCCGGCATACCCGGGGGTCCCGGACTTATGTCCTGTACTTTGCCTTAGGGAGTATGAGAGTCGCACTTTGACTTTTCGTTCACTCCCTGTGTCTCCGCTGTTTATTTCCTTTTGTGCTCCGCATAAATCTGTTAGTTCACCTACGCTGGCGAGGTGGGCTCGTTGGTTGTTAGACCTTTCGGGGGTAGATGTTTCTCTTTTTGGCGCACATTCTATTCGTAGCGCAGCGGCTTCTAATGCTTTCCTAGCTGGTTGCCACCTGGAGGACATTATGAAGTCTGCAGATTGGTCACGAGCGTCTACTTTTCGTACCTTCTACTTTAAACCGGTCTCGCATTGGTCTCAGGCACTGATGCGTTGAACGTGCAAATATGAAGCCTCCGAGCCGGCCTTAAAATTACCAAATTTTCCTACTTCCTATGACGGAAAGTTTGGATTTTAATAAGGACTCGGAGGCGAGTATTTCCCGCCTCTCCCGCCCGGGGGGTGTGTTCTCGACCGGCTGGGGTTTTTGCTGTGGAGGGGCGCAGCGCATGATTTCGTTTGATTCTGTTCCTCATATTTGGGATAGGTATTGATGTTTACTTGTCCGCTCTTGTTAACCCTTGGCTTCGTGTTATGTGTTTTTTACAGCCATGTGAATTCCTATGGGGTGGACTTAACGTGCGCCCTGGACTTGGTTCCTGTTTGTGCCTGGGCATCGTTCCGTTAGTCACATGAAGAAAGAGGGTGTGACTGCTCCATCCCAGACGATTTATAGACTTGGGGGCGGGGCTTACAGACTGGGAGTATACCCCACGTTGGGGGCTTGTTTTATGTTTTTTCTTGTTCTTTATTGTCACTGTTCTTTACTGCTGTGGGTGCAATAAAGAAAGGGATTGCAAATACTCGCCTCCGAGTCCTTATTAAAATCCAAACTTTCCGTCATAGGAAGTAGGAAAATTTGGTAATTGAATATGCTGGTAACAGCCGCCTCTAACAGCTGCAGCAACGGCACATTCACATGGCAGAGTTATGCTTTTGCTCTGTTGCCTACTAAAATGAAATGGGTCCTAAAGGATATATGCCATAGTGTCCAGTGGTCCCATGAATTTGGCTTGGTGTATCGCCTTGTCCTATTTCTACATAATTACGTTTATGGGTCAACCTGAAGAATTCTGCTGGACTGTGCATAGATCTTACCTCCACCTCATCAAGCAAGATTGGTCGTAAATTGCTTTATCATCCTATACTGTTAATAATCCTCACAAATGAGCTGTTTCTTTGTCTTGTGGGAAGCTACACAGAAGAACCAAGACAAGCATCACAACAGAAGATGGGTGCCAGTGAGTCAATAATGCAAAATGACCAGAGGTGTGGAAATTGGGGGGGGTGGAGAGAGATATTCTATTTGTCCATTGGACAAAAGCAATCCGCTCTATTTGTCCTTGTACCGGAAATAAATATTACCCCCAAAATTGCACCACTCTGCTGCTAATCTTTTTCCACCTCCGTGTTCAGAGCGATCTTTGTTATCTGTAGGGTCTTGTCAAGTCTAGGAGGCTCTCAGTGGTGTTGCGCTGGTAACATTGCAGCTCCTGTGTATTACAAGTCAAGCCACTTATAATTGTAATAATACTTGAGCTGCTACGTGGCCCCCCCATTTGTGGCTCCCTATTACCAGCATGTCCTGTGCTGGACTGAAGATTCACACTGAACTATATTCGGTACAATGCAGCACTCACAGGGCTAAGGTGGGACGAGGAACCCTTCTATACCTGTGAAACCACATGTCCCAAGCATTGGCTGTGGAAGTTCCATATGCTTGATTTGGCTTTTAGTTTACTCTCCATGGATCACATCTAAGTAATCATGAGCCATGTGTAATTTTTGTTTACCCTACTTAATAAAGTCATTATTTGAGTGTTCATGTACTTTTGCAACTCTGCACGTATTTGAAGGTTTTGTTTGTTTTTTAACAGACCTATTTATACAGTAATGCTACTCTGATCTAATCTTGCATGAATACCAAGTCTATTATAACCTAACCAATCTGAAAAGCCACTAAAAGTTTTTTTGTATAAAGCCATGAAATTTATGGCCTGAGAACCAGGGTAAAGGGCTATTCTAGCACAATAAATGACACTCATTTTAGATATAGCATAACCTAAGGAAGTGTAGGTTACATCTCACACAATCTGTTTTGCTCTCGTCACACAGCAAATTGGTGCATGAGTCGGCTGTATGCCAGCAGTGTGATGCAGTCTTGTCTAGGGCATGGGCAAACCCCTAAATGAGCGTTAAAGTACTCATTCATTTGGGGCCTGAATGATGTTACAGTTACAAGTATTTATAAAGTGCCAACAAGTTCTGTAGTGCTGTACAATTTGTGTGGACAACAAAATACATGTTCTACAAACAGAACAGTAGGAGTGAGGACCCTGCTCGAGAGCTTACATTCCATGAGAAGAGGGGTGACAGGTTAGGGGAGGGTAGATAGCGGAGTATGTGAAGTAGCGGTGTGCATGGGGACTGTGGGTGAAGATGGGGCAAGAAATGTACAGTGGGGGAATAATGCAGTGAGCCGATGGGCTTCTTTTAATGTTTCAGAGACTTCTTGAAGGACTGGAGAGACGGGGAGGGAGTTCCTAAAAAAAAAAAAAAAAAAAGGGGGGGGGGCAGCTCAGGAGAAGTCGTGAAGGCGAGAGTTAGTGGTGCGGGAACGAGGAAGTGGTCAGGATGGGATGTAGGCAGGGGTGTGGTTATGGAGAGCTTTGTACGTGACGTGCCCTATTGAAACAGGGCATATGATTTTGCTGCTAGACTGACACTTGTACTAGATTTTGTTAAGTAAACAGATTTAACTTGTAAATTGGCTGGTGAACTCATTAGAGAAGTTGTTTGAATACTATTCTGGAGAGTAGCTTTAGTCGACTTGCCGATGGTGAAAAAAATATTAAAGATTAAGGATGATTGGGAGTGTACCATCTTGTTCTATTTTTTTATTATGATTGTGCTAGGTTTGTTGGCAGGTATTTTTTATGCTGGACTTAAACCCCTTTTACCCTGCAAATAATACCTTTTATGTAGAACTGCAGGGCTGCATCTCTTCATTCACTCCTAGATGTGCCGCTCACATTTTTCACATTTAAATTTTTCTGTCTTTTATTAAACCTTGTATGCAGAATGTCGGTTTTACAAAATCTCTTATTGTGGAGCCATTCAGCAAATCTTTACTTCCACTAAACTACCAGTTATATCCAACCTAAAAGTTTATGTGGTTTTTTTATAATGTGCTTGCATATACAAAGGCTTAAAATGAACGTGAAAGCACCGCATTATTGCAATGTTTTGTCCGCTACTGATTTGTTTTGCCTTCTATGCACAAAGAAATTTTGCTTCATGTTTAACCTTTTTTTCTTTTTTTTTTCTTGATGTGCCTTGGCAAATATTTTGTGTGTATAATCACAATCTGTTGCATTGTAATGCACCCCATGCAAAGCTTTGACTTTAAAAAAAAAATACAACTTTAAGTGTGTGCATATACAAATGTTTTTTTGAAGTTCCAGGCTAATGTAGCAATTTGTTATTTTACTGCTATTGATGTGCATAGAGCATTATGGTTTCTTGTGGCTCTTGCATATTTATTTTTGCCATTTTTAATTTGTTATATGCTAAAATTGTGTGTTTCTGTAGAAATCGGAGACAGAAGATCATGTGAGTAGTACCACCGAGGACAAAGTTGGTGCAACTGAAGTCTCTCATCCTGAAAACCAGGAACCAGACTCCACTACAGCTAATACATCAGAACCCGTGGACCTTACATCAAAGTCTGAAACGCTTAAGGCAGGAACAACTGGCCAAGGTAGCCTTATTTGCAAGATAACAATTCATTATGACCCTCTTATGTATTTTCTTCTGTTCCCCTGGTTTGTGACTTGTTCTTTTTCTACCAACATACATGTGTTTTTATGTGTTACATAAAATGTTAGAGACCCCTGATTTAAAGAAAAGTACCTATAAAATTAGTCAGAAATATAGATTCCATTGTCTTAAAAGATTACAATTTTAAAATAAAGCAGTGACAGGCAACCTTTAGATCTCCTTTTCTATTAATGGAATGCTTAATACAATATATGTAATGCTGCCATGCAGTGGGCAAATCCTTTCAGTGTACCGAAATCAGACACTGTCAGAAACATTATAGAAACTTACAAGGTTAATTTGTTGTCCTACATTATGCTCCAGGACTCTCTGGAATAGTAATGTGCTTCTATAAAACCTGCTGAAAGACCCTCGTTAATTTTTCTTTGAATCTTTCCTAATATTGCAGTTTTTTCAGTCCACTTCATAGCTCTCATCTCTACGGCCTCCTTCATAAGTTTAACTGGATAAAAATACTTGTTGACCTCTCGATAGAATTATACGATGTAGAAATATAATACTATATTGCATTGGTTCCCAACCGCAGTCCTCAACAGGCCAGTTTTTAAGGCTTGCCTTGGGGAAATGCAGACTGAATCCTGCAATCACTGAGCAGCAAATCATATCACCTGTGGTGTGCTTCACATATCTGGCAAACCTGACCTGCTGAGGGCTACTTGAGGACCGCAGTTGGGAACCACTGCTATATTGCATTACATTGATCCTTTTTTTTTCTTTTTCTTCTAGGTGTTTCCAGTATCCATTTTTCCTTTGGTCTTAATTTGAGTTCAGGAATGTCATTTGCAGACTTGGCAACTGAAAATTCTGGGGATTTTGCATTCGGTGCTAAAGGTAAGTGGTAACCTATCATTGCTTTATGTCAACTGATGCAATTGTATTGTTAAATTTCACGAGAATTGTGTTAACCACTTCGCTGCGGTGGACGCGATCAGCGCGTCCAACCGCATGTCACGATCCATGCGGTGGACGCGCTGAGCGCGTCCAGCCTTTGGGGTCAGCGTTCGGCCGGGTTCCGGCCGATCGCTGGCCCCCCCGGTGCAGGCTGACATCCTCTATGTCAGCCCAGCATCCGGAACCGCCGCCGGGCTGACACCTAATTCAGGCGTCCCCCCGCATGTGCGGAGGAGGCGCCTGAAAGGGAGGTGGGGAGGTCCTTCGGACCTCTCTCCCTCCCGATCGGCGGCGTTGCGGGGGTTAACCCAGGCACCATTTGGAAGGGCACAGCCTGCCCTTCCAAATGGTACCTGGCATTAACCCCTGGGGAGCCGGATCACGAATCGGCGCTGAAAAGCGCCGATTCATGATCCTTTCCCGGAGCTTGCCGACATCTTGGATGTCGGCCAAGCCTCCGGGAACTCCCCATGAGGACTGGCGTCATCGTGCATAGCACGATGACGCCAGTCCTAGAGTTAACCCCTAACTGCCACCAACGGTGGAGATAGGGAGTTCATTGGAACTCCCTATCTCCCGATCCGTGGCAGCTAGGGGTTAAAGTTTGGTATTGTTGGATCGGCCAGAGCATGGCCGTTCCAACGTTACCAAACACGAAAGTGAAAAAGTTTGTAAAAAAAAAATTAAAAATAAAAATAAAAAAATATTTAAAAAAAAATAAACAAGTTTTTTTTTTTTTTTTTGTTAATGCAGCAATATTGTTCCCATTTCAATTATAATGTGAACAATGATGCTGCACTAACGATTTTTGTATGCGGTGCGTTTGTTAAAAATCGTGTAATTTTCCCCAAAAAAAATTTAACGAGACCCCATCTCTAATTTTTTTAACAAGCGCACCTCATACAAAATATAACCGCAATTGCTCGCATCTTAAAATGTGAAAAAAAAACACTTTACACATTGTAAATTATTGAAAAATCATATTTTATGGCATTTTTTGTTATAATATACAGACAGGTCATGACGTATACATATAATAATGACATATTATGAATCTGCTGAGTCTGACGGAAAGAACGATATATAATACGTCTGGGTCATATACTAAAATAAGCCTTAAAAACACATTTAAACATGATGAGCAAAACCAGTAAAAATGACCTCAGCACAGGGGCGGGAAAAGCCTCAGCAGCGAAAGGGTTAAAACAAATGCTGAAAGCTTTTTTTTTTTCTCCCAATTTATTCATACTGGATAGTTAAATATGAGCTCAACATGTGAAATTTATTGCCAGTGCCATATGCATGGTCTTGCTGACAGAACATGAACCCTCACTAAAATAAACAATCTCTAATCCTAGCTGTTGGGCCTAGAAGACATTCTAAAATATTCTCCAGCATTCATTCACAGCAGGATACTTTGCTGGGTGTGAATACAGAGGTCAACAGAAATGTGCTGTAAACTGTGAATTATCCTTGGCGTCTATAAAGTTCCCTGAGTTTATAGGGACACTTTACCACCCTGACCAATTTTTTTTTCTTCTTAGGATCCTTAGGATCCCCTTATCTCTACATGGCAGCTAGATGGTTAACTGGCCCACTGACCTCCTCACACATATGGTGAGGTTGTCGGTGGGGGGGGGACCTGGAGGCTTGGCTGACATCCAGCCCCCCTCCAGGTTTGAATCGCATTTTGGTGCCAATTGGCGCCGAAAAGTGATGCGGCGAAACTGTTAATGCCGTACTGTGGACAGGACGTACAGGGTACGTCAGCGGCCCTTAAGGGGTTAAAATAAAATTCATGAAAAAAAACCACTGGCGCTCGTTGGTATCTTAGTTGGGTAAGGACTTTGTGTTTTTTTGGTTTTTTTAGATTTAAAACTGCTTTTAAACGCAAAATACTAGGATATGATTTGTATGTTCAGTTTTTTTTCCTCTTCACATTTATTGCCTAATATTTAGTGTCTATTGTTGAATTGCTAGATACAGGTTTCAAGTGGGCGAACACCGGAGCCGCAGTTTTCAGCTCTGTAGCACTAAACAAAACAACAGAAAGTGAAGACGATGGCAATGAAGATGTGGCACACACTGAAGAAATCTACTTCGAGCCCATTGTTTCATTACCAGAGGTAAGTCTGTAGTATTTACATTAAAATGTAGTTAAAATCTGCCTGTGGTTTTAAGTATAAATGGATATATGCTACCTATGTGCTTTAAGCCTTGTTTTAATAGTACTGAAAGATGAAAGCTTGGTCCTACATTCAACTCTATGGGCACAATATTGCACTCCTTCACATCGAAGGACTCCAAACCCATATGGTGTCATATTTTCCTGGAATGTAGGAGCTGCCCTTTTTTATGAGCAACACCCACTTAACTTCATGTAACCTATTTTCAGACAGTGTTGTAAGGTTTTCAGTCATTATAACCCCCGGACTGTTATCCCTGTACAGGAGTGAGTGACCCCAGAACTCTTGCTGTATTCTGCCCTCTCCCTGGCTGCTGTAACACAGCAGTAAAGTTTAATTCTCCTGTTCTAGTAAGGGTGGTGGCTGCTCCTTGTATCTTTACAGAAATACAGGCTGGCAAAAATGAACTCACAGAATTTGGCTTCTTCCCAGGGAGATCATTAATCTTACATAAAATATGTGCAAATGTTTTATATGCACCATTCATTGTATTTTAGAGCAAAATTGTGTGTACCACTTTTTGGTAGTAAAAGGGTTAAAGTACTTTACTATATATACACTGTTTTGATAGGATGCATGAGCAATACACAAAGTTTAGTACAGAATTCTAAATGCAAAATAAACATGAATGAAGAAGCTAATGGAAAGAATGTTTCTGTGCATCACTTAAGTTGTAAGCCTTTGCCTTACAATCTAGAATACCAATGAGTTTCAGCCTCCTTGAAAAGCAATCTGGGACTTTGTCATGTACCGATGACTTATGCTGTGATAACTGGTTTTGTGATCACATCTGATTAGTTATGAATTTTTTTGGTTCCTATCTGGTGATTTATTCATTTTCAGGTTGAGGTAAAGTCGGGAGAAGAAGACGAAGAAATCCTATTTAAGGAACGTGCAAAGCTGTATCGTTGGGACCGGGACATCAATCAGTGGAAGGAACGAGGTGTTGGGGATATAAAAATACTCTTTCATCGTGAAAATAATTACTACCGTGTTCTGATGAGGCGAGAACAGGTCTTCAAAGTGTGTGCCAACCATGTAATTTCAAAATCCATAAAGCTCAGTCCTCTGAATACATCGAACAATGCTTTAGTCTGGACAGCAACAGACTATTCTGGTACGTGTCACAGATTTTGTTGGCTTTGAGAGTTTTGTGGTTAGGTGGTGGTGTTTTTTTTTTTTCTTTTAATTCTGAAGCAAACTGCCCTTGCTTAGAGTCTTATTCAGTTCCCTGAAGAAACAAACTTCCAAATGGCCAATTCTTTTTCGTATCGACGTTTTGAAGCCATAGCATCTAAATGTCAATTGCTGTATTATGGGGCAGTTACTTAAATATTCCTTGTATCTTTCAGATGGTGAAGGTAGAATTGAACAATTTGCTGCCAGATTCAAAACTCAGGAGTTGGCTGATTCTTTCCAGAGGAAGTTCGAGGAATGCCAGGAGAACTTGCCAGATCAGCTGAATACTTCTTCATGAAGACAACCATGCCTACAGTTCACAAAGCAAGACTATTCTCATTAAACACGTTACATTCTGTTCACAAACGTCTTTCTGTCCACGTATGTTGATTATATCCTGTCCTGACTTGATTTGCAGTGGTCTATAAATCTTTAACTAGGTTTATACTCTGTGGTGAACGCTCTCTTATGTCAGTGTATCGTTCTCAAGCACTGATTTTAATGGTGACATTGTTTTCATGGTAAGAGTGAATGTCGTTCAGACTCTCAGTCGCTATTCAGATCATGTTTACCAACAAGATGTTATGTTTTGATTCTGTCAACTCTACATAAATTTTATGTATGGGGAACCTCTGGATCCTCGAATCACCGCCCACCTCTTATATGGTGAGCCTAAACCACAGACGAGGTCTTCTCTTGTGATGTGTGTTCAGGAATAGGTAAAATTTTGCTCCTTGGTCGAGCATCTTCTAGAATATGACTTAATTTTCGTAATTAACATAATAAAAATAAACAGATTTACATTTGTGTAAGCAAATACTTTTGTGTGCTTGGCTCCTGTTCAAGCAAATATTTTTTAAATGTTAGTGTTGTAAATAAAGTTTGATCTCAGTGACCAGTTACATTTGCGATCACTTTTTTCATTCTTTGGGGGTACTTTGTGATGCTACTAAACATGAAACAGAGGTTTTCATCACATAACAGAACTTCTGACTTGACACTTGTCTGTTTTCAAATGAATTTATTTCAAGACCTGGAGTCTTTCTGACTGAAAGACTGTATCCTACGGGGGGTGTCAGATTTATGTGAAAAATGGTGCATTTTTTTATTTATTTTTTGGTTCTACACTAGCATATTAGTATGACGTTACTGGCACCAATAAAGTGGAAAAGTGATGCAGGGTTAGCGATCAGTTTACTATTTACACTTGTTTTAGGGTTAAACCTAACCTAAAATGCTCAATGCTGCTCAATTTTCACTTTATAGCTGCTCTCATTTCAAAAAGAGCAGAATCCGTTCGTTTTAGGGTTATCTGTAACAAACACCAGTGGCAGTATAAAGACAGTGAAGCTTTGTGATAGACATGCATGATTTTAACACAGAACTTGGGGGCTTTAACTTGCACTTCTTTATTGCTCCAAACACCAGCAAGGGAAACCTATAGAAAAAAACCCCCAGAAAACATTCCCTGCCCAAACCCTCTCCCCATTTTCCAGTCCCACCCAAAAAACCTCCAATAAAAGTCCCTTCCGGGAGCAGCATTTCCTCTTTCCAGCTCGGAGCACAGATAAGTATTCAGTGCCCCTCGTTGTGATTTACACGGTTTTCCTTTCTTAATTCAGGAATTGTTTGCATTACTGTTCTTTCCCTCCCCTGGTTTTTCTAACAATTTTCTCTTTCCTGTTCTGGCGTTCACATGTTCTGGTTTCAACTTTGGAGGGGGACCTGCGCTTAACATGGCGTTTCTCACTTTGTCGCCTTCCTTGCACGCTGTCCTTTTAGGCTGGGGTCAGACGAGCGTGATTTCTACGGACTGTACGTGCGTGCAGTACGGACATCGTCAGTACGGATGACGCAGTAGTGGTCACACAGTCCGTTTTTTCACTGAAGTTATTTTTTGACGGATGTAGGAGGGAAAAATAAATTACAATGAAAAAACATTCTGTCCGTCAAAAATGCTGGACGTATAAATGCAGTCCGTCTGACCTCGCTCCATCACTCACACACAAAGCTATGCAGACGTTGTGGACGTGGCGCACTCCGCACGTCCGTTCTAGCAGTATTACGTTCTTGCCTAACCTGCGTCTGTTTGCCGCGGCCGTTGTGCGTCCGCAGTTCAGTGCGGACGTACTTCATGTGTCAGGCTCCAATGGACTTACTTTCATGCTATCACGGACGTACTTTTAGGCGCAATCACGGACGTGAACACTACGCTCGTCTGACCCCAGCCTTATAGGTTCCTGCCTTTTGACCTGCTAAACCTGGTTCATGAGGCGCTGTGCGAGCCAACTTTTGAACCTTTACAGTCCTCCTCCTTACAGGTGTTGACTGTGTTCCTCACAGCTATTATCTCGGCCAAGCGCTTGGATCGCCTCTTTATCCCTTTTCAGGGTGCCTCGAAGGGTGCTGGTGCTTCTAGACTAGTGTTTCCCAAACCGGTCCTCGGGAACCTCAACCAGGCCAGATTTTGCAGATCACCTTGGAGGAAAAGCAGACTAAATCCTGCATTCACGGAGCAGCAAATCTTATCACCTGTGCTGAGCTTCAGATATCTGTCAAACCTGGCGAGGCGGAGGGTCCTGACGACAGGTTTGGGAAACACTGTTCTAGACCTTCCATTGCTTGGTGGAGTCATCAGGCCATCTCCTTGTATTAGTGACTAAAATACAAAGCAACCCAGCACACCAAAAGGATGTGCCTAAGGTGCCAATAATGGGATCTAGGTCCCAAAAACACGAATTTATAGAAAATTGTCATACAGACTAAGAAAAAACATGAACGATGAACCGGTCAAAAAAGCAAGAGTAAGGATGTTTTTTGTAGATGGTACATGACTAAAAGATGTATGATCTTGGAGAGAATACAATATATAATTGCTAGCCTCTAACCTTGCAGTGTATTCATTTATTCAAAGATTCGTCTGAACTAATCAATGTCACTGCTATTGGTTGGAACCTATTCGGATATACCAATAGCAGTGAAATTGATTAGTTAACCCCTTAGGGACCTTGGACGTACCATGTACGTCATGGCAGCGGGTCTCTTTTAGACCCGCTGACGTACATGGTACGTCCTGCGGTGTTTTGAGCGCTGGAAGCGATCGGATCGCTTCCAGCAGCTCAAACGCCATTGCAGGATGCCTGGGAGTCCAGGCATCCATGCAATGGCGGTTACAAGTGCCGGGGCACCTTGTGATCGCTCCCCGGGAGCGATCAACATCCGGTTTTACCGGAGAGGTGCCCGGCACTTCTGAGGCGCTGGAAGCAATCGGTATCGCTTCCAGCTGCTTCTGTATATTGCAGGGATGCCTCGACATCGAGGCATCCCTGCAATATGCTTACCTGCCGCCGGTCCGCTCAGTGATCGCTCCCCCCGAGCGATCACTTCCGGTAGCGGCAGGAAGTACTGAGGGATCAAGGCACCCAGCAGACTAAAAAAGTGTAAAAAAAAAAGAAGAAAAAAGTAAAATAAAAATGAATAAAATAAACTGACAGCCAAGATGGCGCTGCCCTTCTAAGGGCAGGGTCATCTTGGGGCTGAGTGGGATGTTCCTAGCCTGCCTCATCAGAGAGGCAGGCTAGCAACATCCAATCAGAAGTTAGAAAAAGTCAAAATAAAATTTCTAATTTGTCAGGTCAGGTCAATATTTTGTAAATATTGGCTCTGACCTCTGTGATTCTCCCTCCCTCTCCTCACTTGTGTTTTGGTGAGCGAGAGAGAGATCAGATTTGACAGGTTAGAGATTTTAGGTAGATTGAGTGAGATTAGAAAAATTGAGGCAGATTTAGAGAGAATTTAGGGAGATTTAGAAGAATTGAGGCAGGTTTAGAGTGATTTAGAGAGATTTAGGTGTTTATTTGTATTTTCTTGTGAAACCCAACGGTTCTTCTAAGAAGAATAATCCGTTTATAAATTTTATAATTATTAATATATAATCTATTATATATAATGTCTGAGAGGGTGTACAGCGCCGAGGAGGCATATGCCATCCTGGCGTCAGAATCTGAGGCATCTGCGTCAGACTCAGACCCTGATTTCGACCGCCAACTGCTCAGACGTCGCTAGATACATCATCTACGCTGGCTGATGTATCTAGTGATGTTTCTGAGGCAGATCCTGGGTCACCACCTGCCAGCAGGAGACGCACAGCTCCAGCTGAGGAGTGGGTAGTGCCTCATCGCCAGAGGCCAGATATCCCTCCTTTCACGGCAAATCCTGGCATCAATATTGATGTTGCAGGATTTACCGCCACACAGTTTTTGCAGGTTTTATGGGGATGATTTGTTGGGCCACATCGTGGCCCAATCAAATCTGTATACCCATCAGCATTGTGCTGCGAAGCCAGACTCCTACTTGGCAAGGCAGCAATGGACCCCGCTAGATGTGCCAGAATTTCTGAAATTCTGGGCACTTACTATGCTGATGGGCATCATAAAGAAGCCCTCAATTCGCTCCTACTGGAGCAGTAGCCCCATCTGCTCTACCCCCATTTACCCCAATCAATGTCACGTAGAAGGTATGAAAACATTTTGCGTTTCATGCACTTCAGTGACAACAGCCTGTGCCCTAGAGAGCATCCCCAGTTTGACAGGCTGTATAAAATCCGCCCCCTGATTACCCACTTCGCCGCCAGGTTTGCAGAGGCTTATACACCTGGAAGGAATATCTGCGTGGATGAATCCCTAATGAAATACAAGGGAAGGCTGGGATTCAAGCAGTATATTCCTTCCAAACGCTCCAGGTATGGAGTGAAGGTGTATAAGCTCTGTGACAGTGAGAGTGGGTATACTCAGGCCTTCCGGGTGTACGAGGGAAAGGATAGTAGCCTTGACCCTCCAGGTTGCCCAGAACACATGGGAACCAGTGGCAAGATTGTGTGGGACCTACTTTTTCCCTGATGAACAAAGGGTACCACTTGTATGTTGATAGTTTTTATACGAGTGTCCCTTTGTTCAAGCTGCTGTATTGTTTTGATACAGCAGCATGCGGTACTGTTCGCAAGAACCGCGTAGGTTTCCCAGCACAGCTTGTCCGCACCCGGCTAAAAGGGGGAGACCTCAGCTCTGCGCCAAGAAGAGCTGTTGGCGGTCAAGTACAGAGACAAGAAGGATGTATACCTTCTATCCACCATCCACACTGAGAGGTCTGTGGAGGTCTCTGTACGTGGCAGAGCTGAGCGCATCAGGAAGCCAGTGTGCATCAAAGACTATAACCGGCATATGGGTGGGGTTGATCTGGCAGATCAGCTGCTCCAGCCCTACCAGATTATGCGGAAGTCAAGGGCCTGGTACAAAAAGGTTGCAATTTACCTGATGCAAATTGCAACCCACAATGCCTTTTTGCTCTGCAAAAAGGCAAACCCCGGAGTGACGCTGTCCTTTTTTAGTTTCAGCTCCAGGTCATTTCGGGGTTTTTGTACCAGGATGCACATGCTCCCGGGCGGTGATGGGGGACAGAGTTGGGGCTGCACATTTTATTTATAAAATCCCCCCTACTGAGGGCAAACAGAAACCCCAAAAAAGATGCAGGGTGTGTTTCAAGAGGGGGCAGAGGAGAGACACAATCCTTTACTGCCCAGAATGCCCTGGACAACCCGGTCTGTGTCTTGGGGACTGTTTCAAGCTATATCACACTGTGCGTGATCTGTGATTTATTTTTATTTATTTTTTTTTCCTTTCTATTTTTTCCCTCACACTCCAGTTAGTTAGTTCAGTTTAGTTTTTTTTTCTTTTACTGCACCAGACTTTTACATTTTATTCGTACATTTTTATGTTCTACAATTGGTGCTGTATTTTTCCAAAATCTTTGCACACCTATGCATGAGGGGCATGGGTGTACTCAGGAGACCTTGCAGAAAACAACCAGGAGAGTTTTCATGCAGTAACAAACAGTGTCTCCTAAATCACAGTCCAAAACTGATGTGGGTGTGAAAAATGACCACCAAACAGTATCCAATTTGTTTGGAGCAAACGGTTGCATCCATGGCATAAAACACTCCATTTACAATACTTTGGGGTGTTAGCTTACCAATATATGCACGTTTCATAAAACTGGGTATGTAAAAAGGCCCCTAAAAAGAAGATAAGCAAAGAAGATACTGTATGTCAAATTAGAAAATTGACAAGCACATGTCAAAGATTGGCGTAGCACCCCAAAAACAACAGAACAAATCTATATATAGGGTGGTATCAATTTACTCAGAAGATGTTGCTGAACATATTTTGGGGTGTTTTTTGGCAGTAACCCATAACTGGATTTGACAATTCATGCCTAAAGTACAATGTGTGTGAAAAAATAACACAAAAAGTGACTACCTGAAAGTTTGACATAGAGCTAGTGCATGGAAAGTGTTAAAATACAACTCTTTGAAGCACCCTAGGGTGTGCCCTTTCTAAAAATATATGGTTTGATGGGGGTAAATTACTTTGGCCGGCTTCAAAAATGTCCCAAATAGGACATGGGTGCATGATGACGAAATGTGAAAATTCCAAGTTGGAAAACTGAAATGCGCACCCCCCAAATAAGGCTATTAGCCCCCAAATGACCCGACATACCTATACATGGGTGGTATCAATTTACTCAGAAGATGTTGCTGAACATATTTTGGGGTGCTTTTTGGCAGTAAACCTTAAAGTTCACAGTACATGTATTCTTAAATTGCGTTCAAAAAAAAAATCACCAAAACTTTTTTTTTTCTCAAACTTTGGCATAGATCTGTGGTAAAATGGTTTGCATGGAAAGAGTTAAAATACCCCAAGTTTAATACCTTGATTTGTGTACTTTAAAAAAATATGTATATGTGGAGGGTTATTCAGCAATTAGTGACAGATATCAGTGTTACAATGTCACTAGCACTAGTTTTGAAAATAAACTCTTTGGAAATGGCAAAGTGCTACTTGCACTTTTGTTGCATAAAATAAGGAAAAAAGCGAGGAATATGTAAACATTGGGTATTGCTAAACTCAGAACTAAATTTAGAAACTACTAAGGAATTACATTTTTTTGACGGTTGTTGATACATAAGAAATTTTGGGGGTCAAAGTTCGAAAAAGTGGTGTTTTTTCAAGTTTTTTGTCATATTTCACAATGTTTTTTATAGTAAATTATAAGAAATGATGAAAAAAATGGTATCTTTATAAAGTCCATTTAATGACGAGAAAAACCGTGTAAAATATGTGTAGGTTGCATAAACGAGTAAGAGGAAAATTTGTCCTAAACACTAACAGCGCAGAAACGTAAAAACAGCAGCGTTCACTAAAGGACGGATTTGTGTAAAACCGCCCGGTCACTAAGGGGTTAAGAGACAAATGATTGAATAAACTGCAAGGTAAGAGGCTAGCAATTATATATTCTAAGATCATACATCTTGTGGTCATGTACCATCTACAAAAAAATCTTTACCCTTTTTTGGACTGCTCATCTTTCATGTTTATTATTAGTCTGTTTTATCTGTATGACAATTTTCAATAAATTCAGGTTTTCGGGACCTAGATCCCATCATTGGCACCTTAAACACATTCTTTTGGTGTTTTGTTCACTGATTTTAGATGGGTTAGGCCTTTGGGATCTTGTGGTATACTTCATCACCTAGTGGTTCCCTGTGGGGACTGCTGTCTCTGTTGTTCATCTCCTTGGATTATTCTTCTGGTGGCAAGGTTTCTCGCCTGCAGGTTAAGGCTGGGGTCAGACGAGCGTAGTGTTCACGTCCGTGATTGCGCCTAAAAGTACGTCCGTGATAGCATGAAAGAAAGTCCATTGGAGCCCGACACATGAAGTACGTCCGCACTGAACTGCGGACGCATGACGGATGCTGCAAACGGACGCAGGTTAGGCAAGAACGTAATACTGCTAGAACGGACGTGCGGAGTGCGCCACGTCTGCAACGTCTGCATAGCTTTGTGTGTGAGTGATGGAGCGAGGTCAGACGGACTGCATTTATACGTCCAGCATTTTTGACGGACAGAATGTTTTTTCATTGTAATTTATTTTTCCCTCCTACATCCGTCAAAAATAACTTCAGTGAAAAAACGGACTGTGTGACCACTACTGCGTCATCCGTACTGACGATGTCCGTACTGCACGGACGTACAGTCCGTAGAAATCACGCTCGTCTGACCCCAGCCTAAGACTCTGTGGCTGCTTGTTGGGCGTTGCATGTAGATGCTACGGTGGCCACATGGACCTCTCTCGACACTGTCGCTAAGCCTTACTGTCTGGATGTCCTTGCCTCTGCGGATGCATCTTTTGGGCAGAAGTCTTAATTTCCTCCCTCTGTTGTTGGTTTTTGTATGCCCCACTGGTGCTGCCGCTCGTCGGATGGAAAAACCATTTCTTACCGTAAATAATATTTTCCATAGTTGTAGCGGCAGTACGTCTTATTCTATCCCTGTGGTTTGTGGTATGTTTTCTCCTGTCATTCCTCATTTCTGTTTTTTGTGGATGTTGTGGTTTTTACCATGATTTTGGTTATTAACCTCCCTGGTGGTATTCCAGAGTGTGGCTTGGTTAACTTTCATAGCCGAAAGCGGTAACCCTGAGCCACGCTCGGGCTGCATACGTACCTGCGCTCCCTCGCTGACCTCCACGATCGCATTCTCCAGCAATCCCAGCGTCCTGGTTCCCTTCTCGTGAGAAGGGAAGTAGGATATCGCGTTCGTCCGGGGGAGGGACAACAAGGGAGCGCAGGGACAGGTATGTATCCAGCCCCGAGTGTGGCTCAGGGTTAACGCTTTTGGCTGTGAAATTAACCCCGAGCCACATTCTAATACCGCTAGGGGGCCAAATAAATTGTAATGATTCTGACATCTAAAATGTCAGAATCCTAACGCCAGGGAGGTTAATAAATAGGTTTTTGCTACTCTGGTTCTGCTTTGTTAATGTCTGGGGGCTCTTAGTGCTGCTGTTATTTATTCTAGGCTTTGGTAAACTGTCCAGTAGTAAGATGAGAAGAACCCACTAGTAGTGCCGCTACGCCTATGGAAAATATGATTTAAGGTAAGAAATACCATTTTTGGTGGTGGCTACATGTGTGGTGCTACACTTTTTTTAGAAATCCTTTTGATGTGATTGTGGAACCATCTCCAATGGACAATATCGTTATTACAAGACCTAATGGTTTATAAAAACTCTGACAAGTCACTACTCTCCCCATCAGAATTTCTAGGATTTGCGGTGGATTACAATCTAAAATGTCCTCCATCAAAGTGGTTCGAACACCGCTTCTAAAGCCTCGAGCACCCCTCTGCCTTTTGGCCCATATTGTCGGCCGCAAGATCAGCGATTCCTCCACCTCTCCACAAGAGACCTCCAACGACTGAAGGCCCCATTCTCTCAGGCTGGGCCTGGAATATGCAGACCCAGTGACTCTGACAGAGGAAGCGAGGACTGATCTTGTAATCGGAAACCCATTGCGCTGCCACCTCCAACCGTGATCATGGATTCGGACACCAGCCAAATCATTTGGGGAACAACATGCAGTACTCTGGAGATGGTGGGGGGGGGCGGCGGGGCTGCTGGTCTAAGTCGAAGTCTGATCTCCACATCAGTTGTCTGGAACTCCTGGGAAATCTTTTTGCCCTGAGATTCTTTGCCCCAAAAAATGGTCCTTGCTTGGTCCTGCTTAGCATGGACGACATAAATGGCCTGGGGTCCTCGCTCCTCTCAGCTGAAAATAATGGCTTTGAGACTCTGGATTTCTGCTCTCTGCAGATCTCCGTTCAGGCACAGTTCATTCCAGGTCTATCAAACAATGTAGGGTGGACGTTAAGGCATTTTGAAGACCCTGGCAACTGGCGGGTACCATCGATTCCGCACTTTACTCTTTTTGGGGTCTCTTCCAGATCGACCTGTTCGCAACCGGACTGAACCTGGCAACATTCTTCAGCTGCAGACTGAATCCAGAGGTCAGAGTGATGTATGCCATCCTACAGGACTGGACAGGTCGTCAGTATGCGTTTTCCCCCATTTGCCATGATTGCGATGACTCTGCAAGGCATTTGGGAACAAATGGCCTTGGTGGACATGGTGAATCCATTCCCAGCAAACCCAGCATTTGTTCCTGATATTACTGAGCATGTCTGTAGAACTGCTGCACCTGCTCCTGGGAAATTTGTTGTATGGTGGGATGGTTCTGAGTGGTATGGAGGAACCCTGCCACTGTGGCACTTAGACAAACTGTACAGGGTATGGAAAAGGCCGGGCCCCCTGGAATCACTGGGCCCCTGAACAATCACCCCTTGATGATGGCCTTGGTTATGCGGCCTGGAACAACACCACTGACAACTACTCCGTAACAAAATATTCGACCTGACTCTCAGAGGCAGAATGCTTGTCAAAGCTAAAATGTGCAATATCGCCTTTAAATTATATACACGTGGGTAGCACCTCACTTTCCTCACCTCAAAATGCATGACCTTATATTTGAGTGTGTGAATCCTGAGTGGGGACTTGGGGTTTTTTGGCCACATGGAAAGAGGACCCCCGCGTTAATCGAGAAAATTGGCTAAACTATGAAAAAAAATTCAAAATCTGATCTATTCTCATCTTGTCCATTTTAGGCATAGTAATAAAACCAATGCTCCGGTCGGGCCTGGCTAAGGGACTGCTGGGGCTTTGGCAATAACCGAAGTCTGGTCCCGTTTCGGCACCAAGATGAGTGAGGAAGGCCCATTTGTAGCTAGGGTTGACCAGATCAATGTTTTCCTTAACACATATTTATTCATGCTGAGGGGCAGTACTTGAGAAATGCCACCCTGCAGCATGTATAATCATTATACATGCTGCAGGTAATCCATATGCTGCAGGTAAGAAATCCCAGGTGACCTGCCTTGATTTTCTTGTAACATGTGAATTATACATGTTTCAGGGCAGCATGGCTCGGACAACATGGATGTTCTGGCAACCCTAGCTGTAGGCCTGCGCTCGTGAACTATGTTACCGAGCCAATCGCTTCGCGAGCTTCTCTTGTTGCCAAGGGAGATGTCGGCTTGGAGGCAGTGTGATGCCGTTGGAATCCGACGTCACTGCTGTGCGCCGTGAGTCCAGGAGCGGTTGAATCGGTGAGTATATGCTTGTCCCTGTGATGGAGATAATGATATAGTAGGTGACTGACAGGGCTGTTCCCGCGGTGCTTTGCGTCTTTACGGCTCCCGAAAAGGAACGGAGCTGTAGGATGACGTGACCCTGCCCTACTCATCGGCAGTAGGCCCGGTGTTTGTCCGTTCGTGATCGGTGGGGGAATATAACGCAATACGTACGGAACCGTTTGTGTAATCTGTGCCGCGGTTAGTACTGGCCAGCACAGCTCCTATGTGTTGTGTTTGTCCGGCTCTGTTTGCAGGGCTGCAGATCCTGCGTCTTTCCTGCACATGTATATGAATTCATGCTGATGGGCAGGGTGTCAATAGAATGATCACCTGTCTTGCATAAAAAAAACGACTTGCCTTTTGCTGCATATGCATCATACAGTGCAGCATCTAACCTGTCTTTCCCTCTGCATGATGTAATTGTGTAGTAAAAAAAACCATGGCAGATGTGGCAACCCTACAGGAGAATAGATGCAGCAGCATCATTCTTAAATGGCATCTAGCAGGATGAACATGAAAGGATTTGGTTTTAGAGTGGTTTTGCTCACTATTTCTCCCTTGCTGCGCACAGCTCCTCTTTCTTGGCTTGGGGACTCCTGAACCTGGCTGCATGTTGACACTGGGAGTGGTGGAGGAAACTCCTGCACTTCACCCAGTGTTTACAACCTGATTTGGGGGAGGGGGGGCACTTCTCACATACTGGCCACTTTAAAACACTAAAGTGGTCAGGACGAAAAGAGTGTCCCTTTTAAAGCAATATTGCAGTCCCCTTGCTCATGATTGCTTCCAATCCGGTTATAATATGTTGTGCTATATAATTTGGACACAGGCACAATTTTCATACTTTTGGTTCTGTATGCCACCAGAATAAAATTAAAGAAAACAATCCAAATGAATTTGAAGTGCAGACTTTCAGCTTTAATTCAATGGGTTGAAAATAAATATCATAGTACAAATTTTAGGAACTGAAGCCATTTGTATACACCGACACCCCCCCCCCTTTTCAGGGGCTTAAGTGTAATCGGACAAAGCAATATAATTATAAATAAAATGTTCATTTTTAATATTTTGTTGCAAATCCTTTGCTGGCAAGGACTGCCTGAAGTCTGCAACCCATGGACATTACCAAAGACTTGGATTCTTCCTTTCTGATGCTTTGCCGGGCTCTAACTGTAGCTGTCTCTAGTTGTTCTTTGTGGGTCTTTCTGCCTTTTAGTTTTGCCTTCAGCAAGTGAAATGCTTCTCAATTGGATTGACATCAGGTGATTGACTCGGCCATTGCAAAATATTCCACTTTTCCTTATTAAGTCCCAGGTTGCTTCTGCAGTATGTTTTGGATCATTGTCCATCTGTACTGTGAAGCGCTGTCTAATCAACTTTGCTGCATTTGGGTGAATCTGGGCTGACAGTATATCGCTAAACACTGCTGAATTCATCCGACTGCTTCTGTAACATCAATAAACACCAATGACCCAGTGCCCCTGAAAGCCATGTTTTGCAGATGACATTGTGTGCTTTGGATCATAAACTGTTCCAAGCCTTCTCCACACCTTTTTCTTCCTGTCATTCTGGTACAGATTAATCTTGGTTTCATCCGTCCAAAGAGTGCTTTTCCAGAATTGGTCGGATTTCTTTAGATGTTTTTTTGGCAAAGTCTTAGGCTGGGGTCAGACAAGTGCACTTTTTGTGTACGTCTAACCGCACTGTTTGCTGTCCGTTGGAGCTTTTCAAAGGAGTCAATAGAGAACAACACATGAAGCACGTGCGCACCTTTTCACGCGCGGACAACGCATGTTGCAATGGACGCCAAAATGGCATCGTCGTGAAACCGCTACACTGATGTAGAGAAACTCCTGTATACAGATTTATTTTTATTTTTTTTGAGAACGGATTTTACCAGGAAGGATACATTGAGATTTCTCTCGTTTTCAAGTATGTCCTGGGTGGCGAGTATGTACCGTTAGGTGTCTTGCCAAGGACACTTACTGGAGAGGTTGCTCGCTGGGATCGAACCCATGACTCCACAGGCTCTCTCCATGCAGAGCAGTGACATTACTTCTACTCCACCCAGCCGGTACTTTTTGTCTCCACATCAGTCAAAACTGATGCAATGTAACCACAATCTTATCCGCTATAAAGGGCATCCGTTACTGTGCGCAATCAGTGTGGTCGTCTGACCCCAGCCTAATCTGGCTTTTCTATTCTTCAGGCTTATGAATGTTTTGCACCTTGTGGTGAACTCTGTTTTTGCTCTCGTGAAGTCTTCTCTTGATTTATAGACTTTGATAATGATACGCCTACCTCCTGGAGAGTGTCCTGCACTTGTCTGGATGTTGTGAATGGGTTTTTCTTTACCACTGACTGAATCCTTCGATCATCCACCACTGTTTTCTTCCATGGCCATCCAGGCATTTTTATGTTGCTGAGCTCACCAGTGCATTCTGTCCTCCGAATGTACCAAACTGTTGATTTGGCCACTCCTGATGTTGCTGCTATCTCTCTGATGGTTTTGTTTTTTGTTTTTTTGAATCCTTACAATGGCTTGTTTCACTTGCATGGTCGGCTCCTTTTGAACGTATGATGTAGGTTCAGAGCAATACATTCCAAATGCAAATAATACACTTAGAATCAATTCCAGACCTTTTACCTGCTTAATTGATAAATAACGTGGGAGTAGCCAACACCTGGCCATGAAACGACTTTTGATTCAGTTGTCCAATTACTTTTGGTCCCTTGGAAACAAAAAAGGAGTGATGGCTACTCTTTATTTATTCAAAGTTTATTATCTGAAAATCGGCAGCGAGACAGGCCGGGATCAGACGAGCGTTTTTTGTAAGAGCGGAAGGAACTTTCCGTGAGAGTGGACATTCCTTCCACTCTGACACCCGTCTGTGTCACGTTCCACGCTTCTAGCCCTGTCCCCCTGTCCTCTGTATTCGTGAATACCTGTTTTTTCCCTTGTGTTTCTGTTGCTGCTATTCCTGGGTTGCAGCCCAGAGGTTAATGTGTTCTGTGCTCCCTGTTCACCTGTTGATCCTTGTCCTGATGTCCTGCCTATATTAGAGCAATGGGCCTATGGTGCATTGCTGGGTCATTTTTAGGGCTGGAACAACTAATCGATAATGGAAATAGTTGACAACTATTTTAATCATCGATTAATCGGTGTCGCTTTAATCGTCCTGTGTACAGCACACTGTTTAGAGTCAGACTGCGTTAAACGTAAATAACCTCAGCTTCGGAGATGATTGGAGAAGACGCGCCGCTGCTTTTATTAGGTATGATTTAGTTCTACGGTTATGTCAGATACACCCAGTTTGTTTTTATTCCGTTTACAACAGTAGAACTATAACATACTACCACTGGGTGAAGGAGGTGTGTGTTATCCTTACTTGAAGCTGGAGTCCTGTGCCACCACCCCATCCTCCTTGCCACACCCTCTTTTGGTCGGGAATTGCCACGCCCTCACTTTGGTCTGGTCTTTCCCCAATTTCACTCTCCCTCAGATCCAGTCTTTTGTCTATACCCACTCCCTCTTACACTCAGGTCAAGTCACTTGAGCAAAGTCACTCCCTTCCACCTCCAGTTCCTCCTTCCACTCGGTTTGTTCACAAAATTAATTAAAAGGGACACTCTACGCACCCTGACCACTTTAGCTTATTAACCCCGATTTCATGCTGACATCATCATCTATGACCTAGTGCTTGTAGCCGCGTTCATTTGAGAACGCAAACATGGGCTTAAGCTGCGCATGCAGCATCAACCCATCCCTCTGACCAAGCACTTGCATACCTTGTGTGAAAAGCACACAAGATACGCAATTTGCGTATGTATGTACGAAAGTTATGTACACTACGCAAATTGCTTATGAAAAAAGGGGGAGGGGTTGTGGTTGGGTTTTTTTTACATAAAATTCCTTTTAAGTAAATTTTTTTTTTTTTTTTTTTTTTAATCCGATGAATCGATTAATCAGCCAACTAATCGATTTTATGAGATGTTAAGCTCACAGTTCTATAATTCCCGGGCACAAATTTTAAACCTTTCTTAAATATAGGGACCACGTCAGCTTTTCTCCAATCCTCTGGTACGATTCCTGAAAGAAAAGAATTTTGAAAGATTAAGAACAGAGGTTTACATATTTCAACACATAGCTCCATCAGTACTCGCGGGTGAATTCCATCTGGCCCTTGGGCTTTATTCACATTCAAATTGTTTAATTGCTGCAAAACCTTGTCCTGAGTCAACCAGTCACTTTGTATTAGTAAGTTTTTATTAATGAATTGCATGTCTCCTGTTATAGGTTTCTCTTTGATAAATACTGAAGAAAAATAATCATTCAAAATTTCTGCCTTATCCTGATCTTCAGTTAACAATACCCCTGACTCAGATTTTAGTGAACCTACATTTTCACTCTTGGGTTTTTTAGAATTTATGTACCTAAAGAATCGTTTAGGGTTGATCATGCTCTCTTTGGCTATTTCTTTTTCATTTTCTAGTTTAGCCCATCTAATCGCTTTTTTACATGCTTTATTGGCTGCCCTATATGCTTTATAGGATGCCTCAGATTTATCAGATTTAAAAGCTTTAAATACCTTTTTTTTATTTTTCATTTTCCTTGGTTACCTTACGTATTTTACGGTGAGAACAACAAAGCTGTGGAATTCTCTGCCTGTTGAGGTGGTTGGGTCAGAGACTGTACAGACTTTTAAAAAACGACTGGATGAATTCCTGTAGACACAGAATATTAAGGGTTATAATATTTAATTTGTGGGTAAGCTTCTTGATCCAAGGAGAAATCTGACTGCCATTCTGGGGTCAAGAAGGAATTTTTCCCCAGTTTGTTGCATATTAGTGAGCGCTTCAGACTGTTTTTTTTTTTTTTGCCTTCTTTTTTGTATCAGCAGCAGTAGGTGTTGTGTGAAAGGCTGAATCCGATGGAAGCATGTCTTTTTTTCAGCCTATGTAACTGAGAATAATCGTTAGTTGCAGCCCTAGTCATTTTGCTTTTCCTGGTTTCCAGTATCTGCTGTGTTCTGTGAGCTCCCTGCTGTTTTGTTGCATCCCAGTTTAATATATATATATTGTTCAGTTTATCTGTTGCCTCTGTTATACTGCTCTTGGTTTATTTCTGTTTCTCCTGTGTATTCTGTTCTTAGTGTTTTCTAGGGATGCACCGATACCACTTTTTTAAGACCGAGTACCGATACTTTTTAAAAGTACTCACCGATACCAAGTACCGATACTTTTCTTTAATGTCATGTGATGCTTTCCAATAAGAACAGACCATATAAAAATGCCCCCAGCTCACATGTATATCCCCCCCGATATATATATTTCATACTGCCCCCAGCTCACACATGGATACTGCCCCCAGCTCACACATGGATACTGCCCCCAGCTCACACATGGATACTGCCCCCAGCTCACACATGGATACTGCCCCCAGCTCACACATGGATACTGCCCCCAGCTCACACATGGATACTGCCCCCAGCTCACACATGGATTTGCCCCCAGCTCACACATGGATTTGCCCCCAGCTCACACATGGATTTGCCCCCAGCTCACACATGGATTTGCCCCCAGCTCACACATGGATTTGCCCCCAGCTCACACATGGATTTGCCCCCAGCTCACACATGGATATTGCCCCCCAGCTTATGGTTATGCCCCCCCCAGCTCACACATGGTTATGCCCCCCCAGCTCACACATGGTTATGCCCCCCCAGCTCACACATGGATATTGCCCCCCAGCTTATGGTTATGCCCCCCCCAGCTCACACATGGTTATGCCCCCCAGCTCACACATGGTTATGCCCCCCAGCTCATGGATATGCCCCCCAGCTTATGGATATGCCCCCCCCAGCTCACACATGGTTATGCCCCCCCCAGTTCACACATGGTTATGCCCCCCCCAGTTCACACATGGTTATGCCCCCCCCGTTCACACATGGTTATGCCCCCCCCAGTTCACACATGGTTATGCGCCCCCCAGCTCACACATGGTTATGCGCCCCCCAGCTCACACATGGTTATGCCCCCCCAGCTCACACATGGTTATGCCCCCCAGCTCACACATGGTTATGCCCCCCCCAGCTCATGGGTATGCCCCCCCAGCTCATGGTTATGCCCCCCAGCTCACACATGGTTATGCCCCCCAGCTCATGGTTATGCCCCCCAGCTCATGGGTATGCCCCCCAGCTCACACATGGGTATGCCCCCCAGCTCATGGACCCCCCCCCCCCCCAACGATACTTACCTTCCTGGGCGCCGCCGGGAATGTCTCCGCGCGCTCGTTGGAAGGACCCCAGCCGCGACCACGTGGGACCATGTGATCACGGCTGGGGTCCTTCCAACGAGCGCACGTGCGGAGACCTTCCCGGCGTCGCCCAGGAAGGTAAGTATCGTCGCAGAGAGCAGCTGCAGGGCCTGTCCGAATGCTCTATCGGCATTCGGACAGGCTCTGCAGCTGCTTAGTGTGTTTATACTTGCCTTCCTGGGCGACGCCAGGAATGTCTCCGCACGTGCGCTCGTTTGAAGGACCCCACCCGTGATCACATGGTCCCACGTGGTCGCGGCTGGGGTCCTTCCAACGAGCGCGCGCGCGGAGACATTCCCGGCGGCGCCCAGGAAGGTAAGTATCGCAGAGAGCTCCAGGGGCGGCTGTCCGAATGCCGATAGAGCATTCGGACAGCCGCCGCAGCCCCTCGGATGCCGGCAAGCCGGCTCAATGCCGGCTTCCGGTATCGGAAAAAATATCGGGGGGTACTGCACGAGTACCAAGTACTCCTGCAGTACCCAGTATCGGCCCCGATACCGATACTAATATCGGTGCAACCCTAGTGTTTTCCTTTCTGTATTTGGTTCTTCTGTTTATGTTATGTTATATTCTGATTCCCCGGTTACCGATTTTGGCTTGGCTGACTTCCCTCCCGGTTCCAAATCTCTATATCTGTATCACGTTCTCGCTCTAATTCTGACTCCTGGCTTTTCTCTTGACTACGCTTATTCTTTATCCTTGTCTGTACCGTTTACAGGGAACCTAGGGTGGAACAACCTGACCCCGATGTGGCTCGGGGTTAACTTTCTATACCGAAAGCAGTAACCCCGAGCCACACTTGGGCTGGATACATACCTTTTACCTGCACTCCCTCGCCAAAGTGAAATGCGATCGCGGCGTTCTGCTTCCCTTCTCGCGAGAAGGGAACCAGGAAGTAGGACGTCGCAATCGCCGAAGGAGAATGCAGGGGACAGCGAGGGAGTGCGGGGACAGTTGTGTATCCAGAGGCAGCCCTAGTGTGGCTCGGGGTTACCGCTTTCAGCAATGAAATTAACCCCAAGCCACACTCGAATACCACTAGGGGGCCAAATAAATTGTTCAGATTCTGACATATCAAATATGTCAGAATCGAAACGCTAGGGAGGTTAATGGCGGGTAAAACTGTATATAATATGTGTGGATTCCATACACGAGGTAAGAATTTTTTTTTACCTAAACAGAGCAGAAACTTAAAAACAGCAGCGGGCACTTTCAGACAGACTTTTTTAAAACCGCCCGGTCACCAAGGGGTTAAACAGGCGAATCCCATACGATTCATTGTAAAATAATATTACGATTTTTTTTTTTTTTTCTTCTTCAACCATTTTATTCTTTTCAGTTTCAGCAAAAAGTAGGGATGCACAAATACCGAACTAGTATCCGTATCGGTGCCGATACTGGCATTAGTACTCGTGAAGATGCCCCCAATACTGGAAGCTAGCACTGAGCTCGCGAGATCGTGGCTGTGTTGGGTTCTTAACGACCGGCCGCTCCAAACCTTTGCCGGCGGCGCTCGTTGGAACGCAGCCAGCCGCAGGGGCCTGTCGGAATGCCATTAGACTGCATTCTGACAGCCGCCCAGGTCTGTATCTGAGGTCTGAAGTGTGTGTAATAAATAAAATTTTATATATATATATATATATGCCGTGTTAGTCCAGATGCCAAAATCAAGAGTATAGCAGTCTGTAGTGATACCTTTTTTTATTGGACTAATGTTACATTTAAAGTACAAGCTTTCGAGAGGATTCCTCCCTTCGTCAGGTATTTATTTATTTATTTATTTATAAAGGATTTTACCAGGAAGGATACATTGAGATTTCTCTCGTTTTCAAGTATGTCCTGGGTATAGAAGGTATAGAAGTTTACTGATCAGAATAATAGAATTAAACATAGGGACAGTTACAGGGCTCACAGTTGGGGGTGTTAGATGTTGTATATCGCCAAATGGCATGGTCAGAGGGGGGGAAAAAAAAGGAAACTCAAGCAAGATGCAATCATGTCCACTTCAAAGGGAATGTGAAAGGACAGAATGAAAGGAAAAAAAACAACAACAAAAAAAACACAACACAGTGAGTATGGGGAAGACACAGAAAAATACGAATTATGAATATTATGTGACGTTATTATAGTGGGTTAGAAAACCCGAATCTATATTAAGTCCTTGTTTTATATTGTTGAAATATGTGATCATTTCCATTTCATATGTTTTGCGTTCCCGGTGATCTTTAAAATGTCCTTTTGAGGATTTTGATTCTGAGGTTTTGGATGGAGTGGCCTGCTAGATTGAAGTGATGTCCCACTGGGGTACAATATGTGTTTTCCTGGTGGTTCCTGATGGAGTGTCTGTGCTGGTTCATCCTGAGATTTAGTTTAAGCAACCCCCAAACCTGAGGCAAAAACTGGTCCGCAGCAAACTCTCTCAGGAACAGGATGACATACAGAATGGGACCAAACGCTGTAACAAACCCCGCTGCAAACTGTGCCAACATATATGTGACAGCAGCACTGCGCGGCACAACAACGCCACTCACAACATCAAGGGATCATACCTGTGCACGTCAGAAAATGTGGTATATATGATCCAGTGCACAGCGTGTGATAAGGGCTGCTATATTGGTGAAACCAGTCTTAAACTAAATCTCAGGATGAACCAGCACAGACACTCCATCAGGAACCACCAGGAAAACACATATTGTACCCCAGTGGGACATCACTTCAATCTAGCAGGCCACTCCATCCAAAACCTCAGAATCGAAATCCTCAAAAGGACATTTTAAAGATCACCGGGAACGCAAAACATATGAAATGAAAATGATCACATATTTCAACAATATAAAACAAGGACTTAATATAGATTCGGGTTTTCTAACCCACTATAATAACGTCACATAATATTCCTATTTTTCTGTGTCTTCCCCA
Organism: Leptobrachium leishanense; assembly: GCA_009667805.1. Taxonomy (NCBI): domain Eukaryota; kingdom Metazoa; phylum Chordata; class Amphibia; order Anura; family Megophryidae; genus Leptobrachium; species Leptobrachium leishanense. The sequence continues at coordinate 280,773,571 of CM019064.1, read as the reverse complement.
TACTCACTGTGTTGTGTTTTTTTTTTTTTTGTTGTTTTTTTTTCCTTTCGTTCTGTCCTTTCACATTCCCTTTGAAGTGGACATGATTGCATCTTGCTTGAGTTTCCTTTTTTTTTTCCCCCTCTGACCATGCCATTTGGCTATATACAACATCTAACACCCCCGACTGTGAGCCCTGTGACTGTCCCAATGTTTAATTCTATTACTCTGATCAGTAAGCTTCTATACCTGACGAAGGGAGGAATCCTTCTCGAAAACTTTACTTTAAATGTAACGTTAGTCCAATAAAAAAGGTATCACTTACAGACTGTATACTCTGATTATATATATAATATATTATACAGTGTGTGACGTTTGGGGGCCCACAGAGCACGTGCACAATGTCTTTCACAAACAAAACAGTTTTATTCACCCTTTCAGGGCAATCAAAAAGGCAACATAATAAGTACACGCTTTGGTTCAGCGAAATTAAAGCAAAGTCCTGATCTTCAGCACAAATAAACAGAGAAATAATAGTGGCTCACCAACGCTTTAAACAGTCCCAAACCTAGGGAATCCTTTCCCCAGTATGTAGAAGCCTCTCCAGCAAGGCACAGCACGTCTCCTGCTTTTGGAACACAAACACACAGCTTCCACTGATTACTTTCCTTTTCCTGAAATCCCACAATCCTCTCTGGGAGTTGCTGGCTTTAAAACTCTTCCTGGACAGGAAGATTAACCCTGTGGTTGCCCTTAAAGGGTCCACAACCCAAATAGGGGTGAAACATATTGTCCATCCAGGACCCAGCCCTGCCGACCTCTACATATCCCCCCCTCTGTCTCAACGCGGAGGTGTTTGAGGCAACAGTAGACAGCCCACAATGCATCCGGGACAGGGCATCAGCATTTTGGTGCTGTTTCCCAGGCCTGTGTTCCACCACAAAGTTAAACTCCTGGAGAGACAGGAACCACCTGGTAACCCTGGCATTAGCGTGGCGGTGCTGCCTCATCCAGGTCAATGGGGCATGGTCAGACACTAAACGGAACTTCCTGCCCAACAGGAGTATCTCAAAGAATCCAAGGCCCACTTTATGGCCAAGCCCTCTCTTTCCACCACAGCATAGTTTTTCTCCGCTGCCGTCAGTTTCCTACTAAGAAAAACCACGGGGTGCTCTTCCCCATTGACTTCTTGGGATAGCACAGCCCCCAACCCTCACTTGAGGCATCCGTCTGTACAATGAACTCCCTCATGAAATCAGGGACTACCAGCACTGGGTGCTGACACAACGCATTTTTAAGCTTCTCGAAGGCATCTTCAGCATTGGCATTCCATTGAATCATCACTGACTTCCTACCTTTCGTCAGGTCAGTCAGTGGTGCAGCAATAGAGGCAAAATTGGGGACAAACCGCCGGTAATACCCCACTATACCCAGAAAAGCACGAACCTGCTTTTTCGTGAGGGGGCGTGGCCAGTTCTGGATAGCCTCTACTTTGTTAAATTGTGGCTTTACCAGACCCCTGCCTACGACATATCCCAGGTACTTAGCTTCCTCCATCCCTACCGCACTTTTCTCAGGGTTAACAGTAAAGCCCGCTTTTCTCAAACCGTCCAAAACTGTCTGAACCCGGGGAAGATGGGACTCCCAATCTGGACTGAAGATGACAATGTCATCCAGGTAGACCGAGGTATATCTCAGGTAGGGGCGGAGCACCCTATCCATCGCTCGTTGGAAGGTGGCCGGGGCTGAGTGTAACCCAAAAGGCATCCGCTTATAATGAAAATGACCCTCTGGAGTGGAAAAAGCAGTCTTTTCCCTGGCTTCCTTGGTCAGGGGTATCTGCCAGTATCCCTTAGTAAGGTCCAGGGTGGTGATATAACGGGCCGGACCCAATTTCTCTATTAATTCATCCACCCTTGGCATGGGATACGCGTCAAATTTTGACACCTCGTTAAGTTTCCTGAAGTCATTGCAGAATCGCAGAGTGCCGTTGGGCTTCGGTACCAACACGATGGGGCTCGACCATTCACTCTGTGACTCCTCAATGACATCAAGCTGAAGCATTTTTTTAACCTCTTCAGAAACAGCCTTTCTATGGGCTTCTGGGATGCGGTACGGCTTTACCCGAACCTTTACATGGGGTTCCGTCACAATATCATGTTTAATCCCGGACGCGTGTCCCGTAGTCCTGAAAACATGCCTTTGTTTCTTTGCAGAAACTCCTTAACTTCTTGGGTTTGGGGTTTGGACAGGGTGGCAGCAATGTGTACTGCGTCAACACCATCAGACTCTATACCCACCCCAACCATGGCGGACACCTCTCGGTCTCTCCAGGGTTTTAACAAATTTATGTGGTAGATCTGGTATGGTTTTCTTTTCCCAGGCTGATGCACTCGGTAGTTTACTTCCCCTACTTTTTCAACCACCTCATATGGTCCCTGCCACTTGGCTAGGAACCGACTTTCCACCGTGGGTATAAGTACTGCTACCCGGTCCCCCACCTGAAATTGCCGCAGCTTGGCTGACCGGTTGTACACCCTTTTCTGGGCCTCCTGAGCTTTCTGCAAATGTTCCTGTACCAAAGGCATCACTTTAGAAATTCTCTCTCTCATCTGAGAGATATGTTCAATGAGCGATTTGTGTGGAGAGGACTCACTTTCCCATGTCTCCTTTACCAAATCTAGCAATCCCGGGGTCTGCGACCATACACCAGCTCAAAAGGTGAAAACCCCGTGGAGGCCTGAGGAACCTCTCGAATAGCAAACAGCAGTGCGGGAAGCAAATGATCCCAGTCTCTTCCATCTCTCTGCACAACCCTTTTAAGCATCATTTTCAGAGTTTTGTTGAATCTTTCTACCAGACCATCCGTCTGAGGGTGATAAACAGATGTTCGCAACTGCTTGATTTGGAACAACTTGCACACATCTGCCATCACCCGGGACATAAATGGGGTCCCCTGGTCTGTCAAAATTTCCCTTGGCAGGCCAGTTCTCGAAAACATAAAAAACAACTCCCGCGCAATGGCCTTTGATGTAGGGTTTCTTAAAGGAACCGCCTCTGGATACCTTGTGGCATAATCAAGAACCACCAGGATATATCGGTGTCCCCGAGCAGACTTCTCTAAGGGACCCACTATATCCATAGCGATGCGCTCAAAGGGCACCTCAATTATTGGCAGAGGCACCAAGGGGTTCCTATAATGGGGTGCTGGGGCAGTTAACTGGCAAACAGGGCAGGAGGAACAGTACCTCTTAACTGCGGCACCAATCCCTGGCCAGTAAAACCGGTCTGTTATCCGGGCCTCGGTTTTCTCAGCTCCCAGGTGACCACCTAGAGCATCATTGTGAGCCAGATCCAGCACCATTCTCTGGTAGGGCTGGGGTACTAGTAATTGTTCCACAATTTCTCCCCGAATTTCTGATACCCGGTAGAACAGATCATTATTGACCGCAAAGTGAGGAAATCTTTTCTCTGCATCTGGTGCTTGAGGTACCCCACTGACAACAGTTACCTGTTCGCGAGCATTTATCAACATCGGGTCACCCATTTGAGCCCTGCCAAATGCACCTCTGGACACATCTAAGTCAGGGTGTACTGGATAAGAAGAACCCTCCCCCTCATCCACCCCAAGTGTAATATCTACAGGGGATAATTCCTCTTCATCCTCTCCTACCATAACCGGCACGGGAGAGGATTCCCCCTCCTTGGGTGTCAACTCAGGTTGAGGAGCTAGGACACTCACATCAGTTACAACATTCTTATTTTGAACACATTTGAGCAACTCCTCATCAACAGTGTCCACAGTCATGTTTGGTGGGGGTGACCCTGAATTGTTCCCCAGTTCGATGGGCAGTTCAGTTTGTGCCAAGCACCACAGTTCAGCAAACAAGGGGCAGTCCCGTCCCACAATCACATCATGTATCAGAGTACTCACCACCCCGACCTCTTGGGTGACCGAAGTGTTCCTGGCGGAAATGGTGACAGGGATCAGCGGATACTCCCGAGTATCCCCATGGATACAGACAACCCGGAGGGTTCTTTGTACTGGACCGAGCCTTCCGACTACCCGGGCATGCACCAGGGTGACCATACTCCCAGAGTCCAGGAGAGCTTTGGCTGGGCGGTGATTCACCCACACAGTACATTCAAACTGACCCCCCTCTAGGTCAAGGTGGGTAGTGCACGTTGTGAGGGTGTAGAAAGACACTCTCCGAGCGGATCCACACTCCATGGGCTCCTCCTGTAGCGGACACTGTGCCCGGGTATGGCCCCAGGCGCGACACCTCCAACACTGTATATCGCCAGCAGTTCGGGTAGCGACAGGCCTCTGCAGAACCGAGGAAGATGATTTTGGGGTGCTGGTTCCCGGATCCAGTGACGCTTCCCTCCGAGGAACTGAAGCAGGCCTCACAGGCGGTGGCAAGACTGGTCCTCGACGACTGGTTGGTCTGAGCAGGTCCTCCACCACGGTGTATCTCTCCACCATCTCGACTACCAGTGCTGCAGTCTTGGGGTCCCCATGGCTGACCCAGCGCTGTAGATCCTTTGGTAGAGACCTCAGGTAGTGGTCCATCACAACCCTTTCGACCATTTGCTCTCTAGTCAGGGTCTCTGGCTGCAACCACTTTTTAACCAGCTGTCCTAAGTCATGCATCTGGGACCGGGGTGGCTGGTCAGGGCAGTACTTCCAGCAGTGAACACGTTGAGCCCGGACAGCAACAGTTACCCCAAGGCGGGCCAGAACCTCAGCTTTCAGCCGGTCATAATTCTTTGCATCTTCTAGGGGCAGGTCAAAATATGCCTTTTGAGGGTCTCCTGTCAGAAACGGGGCAATGAGACCGGCCCATTGGTCTTGGGGCACCCCTCTCTCTCAGCAGTCCTTTCAAACGTGGTAAGAAATGCTTCCACATCATCACTGGCAGACAGTTTTTGGAGGAAATGACTGGCCCTTATGGAGACATGGTTACCAGTAGTGACCACTGCTTGATCACGTCCAGGTGCAAGTTGCTGCATGGCCTCCCGCAGGGCATTGATCTGCGTCTGTGTGGCTACCTGCTGTGCTGCAAGTTGTGCAGCCAGCAAATGGGTGCTTTCTTGTTGGGCAGCAACAGCCTGTGCCAGGGCTTGTTGCTGCTGAGCCATTGCCTCTTCATGGCGAGTCTGGGCCTGCACACTGACAAAACCATCTGCTTAACGAGCTCCTCCATAGCTGTGACTTCAGTGCAGCCTTAGCCCAGGACATGCAATCAGAACACTGTCCTTTAAAAATGTCAGTTTTTTTTTTTTTTTTTTTTTTCACAAAAATTCCTCTTGCTTGGCGTGTGAGGGGTAGCAAATTGCCCGCATTCTCCACCAGTTGTGACGTTTGGGGGCCCACAGAGCACGTGCACAATGTCTTTCACAAACAAAACAGTTTTATTCACCCTTTCAGGGCAATCAAAAAGGCAACATAATAAGTACACGCTTTGGTTCAGCGAAATTAAAGCAAAGTCCTGATCTTCAGCACAAATAAACAGAGAAATAATAGTGGCTCACCAACGCTTTAAACAGTCCCAAACCTAGGGAATCCTTTCCCCAGTATGTAGAAGCCTCTCCAGCAAGGCACAGCACGTCTCCTGCTTTTGGAACACAAACACACAGCTTCCACTGATTACTTTCCTTTTCCTGAAATCCCACAATCCTCTCTGGGAGTTACTGGCTTTAAAACTCTTCCTGGACAGGAAGATTAACCCTGTGGTTGCCCTTAAAGGGTCCACAACCCAAATAGGGGTGAAACATATTGTCCATCCAGGACCCAGCCCTGCCGACCTCTACAAGTGGCAAGAAAAAGTATGTGAACCCTTTGGGATTACGTGGAGTTTTGCATGAAATTGGTCATAAAATGTGCTCTGATCTTCATCGAAGTCCCAACAATTTGAAAAACACAGTTTGCTTAAAATAATACAACACAAACATATGTTTTCATGTTTTTATTGAACATAACATGTAAACATTCACAGGGCAGGGTGGAAAAAGTATGTGAACCTTTGGACTTAATAACTGGTTGACCCTCCTTTGGCAGCAATAACCTCAACCAAACGTTTCCTGTAGTTGTAGATCAGACCTGCACAACGATCTGGAGTAATTTTGGACCACTCCTCTTCACAAAACTGTTTCAGTGCAGCAATGTTCTTGGGATGTCTGGTGTGAATCGCTCTCTTAAGGTCATGCCTCAGCATTTCAATCGGGTTGAGGTCAGGACTCTGACTGGGCCACTCCAGAAGGCATATTTTGTTTTGTTGAAGCCATTCTTTTGTTGAATTACTTGTATGCTTTGGGTCATTGTCCTGTTGCGTCACCCATCCTCTGCGGAGCTTCAGTTGGCGGACAGATGGTCTTACGTTTTCCTGCAAAATGTCTTGATAAACTCTGGAATTCATTTTTCCATCAATGACAACAATCGGTCCAGGCCCTGAGGCAGCAAAGCAGCCCCAAACCATGATGCTCCCTCCACCATGTTTTACAGTGGGGATGAGGTTTTGATGTTGGTGTGCTGTGTCTTTTTTTCTCCACACATAGTGTTGTGTGTTTTTTCCAAACAACTCAATTTTGGTTTCATCTGTCCACAGATTATTTTGCCAGTAGTGCTGTGAAACATCCAGGTGCTCTTTTGCAAACTTCAAACGTGCTGCAATATTCTTTTTGGACAGCAATGGTCCGTAGTGTCCTCCCATGTACTCCATTCTTGTTTAAGGTTTTCCTTATTGTAGATGTGTCAACAAAAATGTTAGCATGTGCCAGAGATTTCTGTAAGTCTTTCGCTGACACTCTAGGATTCTTCTTTACCGCATTAAGCATTCAGCGCTGTGCTCTTGCAGTCATCTTTACAGGGCGACCACGCCTAGGGAGAGTAGCAACAGTGCTGAACTTTCTCCATTTGTAGACAGTCTGTCTTACCGTGGACACCTGAACATCAAGGCTTTTGGAGATACTTGTGTAACCCTTTCCAGCTTCATGCAAGTCAACAATTCTTGATCGTAGGTCTTCTGAGAGCTCTTTTCTGCGAGGCAGGTTTCGCATCAGGCAGTGCTTCTTGAAACCAGTAAACCCAAAACTGGTGTTTGTTTTTAAAGGGCAGGACAGCTTTCAGCAACACATCCAATAATATCACACTGATTGGACTCAAGGGCGGCTCACTCCTGGCTCCAATTAGCTCTTGGAGAAGTCATTAGGCTAGGGGTTCACATACTTTTCCCACCCTGCACTGTGAACGTTTACATGTTCTGTTCAAAAATGAAAACATTTAATGTTTGTGTTGTATTATTTTAAGCAGACTGTGTTTTTCAAATTGTTGTGACTTAGATGAAGATCGGAGCACATTTTATGACCAATTCATGCAAAGCTTCACGTAATCCCAAAGGGTTCACATATTTTTTCTTGCCACTGTATAATCTCACAGAAGTGAGTACACCCCTCCACATTTTTGTAAATATTTTATCTTTTCATGTGGCAACACTGAGGAAATGACACTTTGCTACAATGTAAAGTAGTGAGTGTACAGCTTGTATAACAGTGTTAAATTTGCTGTCACCTCAAAATAACTCAACACACAGCCATTAATGTCTAAACCGCTGGCAACAAAAGTGAGTACACCCTTTAAGTGAAGATGTCCAAATTGGGCCCTAAGTGTCAATATTTTCTATGGCCACCATTATTTTCTCTTAAACACCATACATGTTTTGAAAGATTCAAGCTGTGTGAGAATTGTGTATATTTTGGAGTACTTTTTTCTTATTTTCTAACATTCATAATCTTAATCTCCTGCATAAAATTACTGTATTGATGTAGAGAAATCAGAGATAAATGTTATATCTCAAGTAGCCCGAGCCTGCAGACATTAAGAATCTGAGCTTTCTGTCTCATCCAGAACAACTTGTTTAGCCATAAAGATATGTCCTCTCCCGCTGCATCCCTCGGGTAACAAGTTTTAACTCTTGAGTCGATGAGATTAGCCTTTGATTTTGCCGGAATTAATTTCGAATATCACATCCATGTGTGAAAAGCAAAATTAAAGTGTGAAAACACATCTGCCAGAACACACACAAAAATCATTTTATTGCCATAACGTATTGTCTTATAATAACCTGATGTGTAAATTGCTTCTAGGCAGAGACCGTCCTGTACAAAGGGCAGGGATATACTCAAAGAGAACAAAAAAGAATGAGTCATTGGCTTATAGGGTATTTTTTTAATGCGAATAACCTGTGGAGGTTTCAATTTAGATGATCCAGTGCCAAGTTCTAATTATATGTGCTAAATCTGCTTGGAAAGAGCTATAGTAAAAACTCCCTCTTTACTCAATGTCACGCTGCATTCAGTCTATTATTATCCTTCATATAGCGCCACATATTCCGCAGCGCTTTACAAGATCAGTGTACACGGAGTTGAAACATTGTAATACCACACACGGATGATACGTCTTGATTCAGGGAGACCCTGTTCCCAAGGGAACTTACAATCTATAAGATGTACAAGTATTTTGTGAGGTAGGCGCATCCATATTGTTAGGTGTCTTGCCCAAGGACACTCGCTGGTGGCGTCTTCTGAGTGGGATGGAGTAGTCTTTCCATGATTGTAGATCAGCGACCTGGTGATTCGGATGAACCCGCTTCTCATAAAGTCAAGACTTCTCCAGAGTTGTATCGGAGGGATGTGCTGAATGGTATTTTGACTGGCTTCTCCACGGTCGAGGGTAGAGACGTTCCCGTTAGACTCCACAGCCGATGTTGCGTGGTAGGCAAGTATGTACCGTTAGGTGTTTTGCCCAAGGACACTTACTGGAGAGTTGCTCTGGCTGGGATTTGAACCTGGGTCTCCACGGTTATAGAGCAGTGATGTTACCTCTACTCCATCCAGCCATCTATATAATTTTGTATGAGGGTTCAATCCTGCCGGAATCAAATACTAATACAGCATCTACTGGCCTGCATTGTTAGGTAATTGCTTACAACCCATTTTGCCCCTTCTGGCAAAAGAGGACAATGTTTTTCCCTCTTTTTATTCAAGCAGCTTCTACCATGTGTGTTTGAAAGCCTGAGGTCTCCTGCTGACCAGCCCATTTGCAAACTCTGTTCAGAGCTATAAGGAGACTAATTTTACGATAAATTGTGGAACTATACAATCGGGCACACGCCGAAGAAAACCAGTCCCAGCCAGGTTCCTCACTGTAGGACAGCCACAGGTTCCCCAAATGTTGTTAGATGCAAATAGTTACCGGTCACACTGGCGAGTGCTAATTCATTTGGAAGAGGATGATGTACAATGTTCATTTTCCACAGTTTATCCTTTATCAAGCTCAATTCAATCCCTTTCCGAAACGCTCTGTCATAATATATCGATTCCTTCATAAAGACCACTTGCTGGTGGAAGCTTTGGTGTTCTTCTAGCATGAATATTTATCGAGTGCATCCATCAAGATTTCTGTATATGTGTTTTAGACTATTACTAATAACAATATGTAGTGCGTGTGTGTTATACACCCACCCACATACTTCTGCTGTGCCCTGGATGACATGTACACTGGACGGTATTCCTGGTTAGTAGCGCCACCCCCCCCTCGCGGTTATGGTGCTGGCGTTCCCAGTGAGCCGCACCATCTTTATGGTTTTGTGAGTGCCCTCTTTTATTTCTGTATATAAAGGTGTTGTATTTTTTTGGTGGTTAGATGTCCTGATGAAGCTCCATGGGTGGGGTGAAATGTCAACTAGACTATACTTTTTAATTTGATGCAATAAAGTTTTAAATTTTTTTTTTTTTTCCAAACGAAGACCTTGTAGTTCTAGCACTTCATCTTCTGCATCCTACATTCAGCGGAGAACTGGGCAGTGAAGTTTGTGCAAGTCTGGGAGTGAAGGAGCAACGTGGACTGACACTATATGTATATCCCTGTTCCCCGGTTCTCCAGTGCACATGTCCACCACAGAATACACTCCATGACTTTTTATAGTGCCAACACAGTGGACCACCAGCTAGCATTATTTAGACTTTTTCAATACGAAATGAGGAATACAGTATTCTTTTACTGCAAGTAATAAAAAGATTCATATATTAAAGCAACATCGCTCCAATAATTTAATTTTTTTAAATTAATGTTGTTATAGCTTTACTGAATATTTAAATGGCTGACTTCAGAATGCCGCTGTCGCCAACCTTTCCATGTGAGGTCCATCCAAATGAGAAGAAATTGTACAATAAAACACTTCAGGATTTAATGGCTATGATGCAACATAGCAGCTGGTAAGTAGATTTAAAGGTAGCTAACGTCTGCATGATGAGAGCTTATGGTACATATACTAATACTGTTATTGAATGAATATTGAAATATGTAAAGTTTTAACCATAAAAATTAAGCTTACTAATGAATTGGTTAGTACAAAACTGCATTCGTTTTATTTGCATATATATTTGCAATGAGGTAGTAGTAAGCCACCTGCTTTGGGGAGAGCACAGGAAATATTAGTAGAGAGCAGGATTGCCATTAGAAATCCAAGGGTCTCTTCCCAAGCCATAGTCCGGGCCCTCTCTCCATATACACATGATATATTTACATATCTGTTAGATATAGACTCATATTTGCACCATGATCTTTGGAACAGCACCTAAACTACATAAATTGCAAAATCCCTATCTATGTGTGGGGACAAAATCAAATGGCACGCTGACCACAGTCACTTCTCATACCTAGGTATGTGGTTAGACCCAAATCTATCCTTTGGCCCCCATATCGAAAAACTCATCTAAACTCTACCCCAAACTAGGTGCCCTGTACAGAAACAAATCCTGCCTGAGCCCCGCAGTAAGAAAGCAAATTGTACAACAAATGCTTATGCTGGCTATTGATTACGGAGATGTAATGTATGCAGCCGCCCCGAAAACACACCTTCATAAACTTACCACGTTGTGTAACTCACATTTTAGCACAAAGTGTCAGAATAACTACATGACCCACCATTGTGACCTGTTAAAAGAGCTAAACTGTCCGTCGCTGGAATCCAGACGCACCCTTCACCTTTCTAACCTTGTGTTTAAGAGCTTTTCTGTGAAGCTGCCACCCTACCTGAATAGGTGTTTTCCCCTAGCCGTTCCCTCATCCTATAAACTCCGATCCAGGACCTGCACCTTACTTGCAATACCACAATACAAAAAAAAGTGGCTCGATGCTCATTTTCCTACAGAGCACCACAATTATGGAATAACCTCTCAGACGCCATCAAATCTTCCCCCAGTCTAAAGTCACTCGAGCTCCCTATTAACATACCTCAATACAGAATGCATCTGTAAACATGTAACATAGTGACTGTTTCCTACATATTTATTTTCTGTGGAAATCTGTATTTTGTTTTGTTTAATATCTTACATGTTATTAGCATTTTATTTCTGTAACATTTTAATGTTGTTGAACCCAGGACATACTTGAAAACGAGAGAAATCTCAATGTATCCTTCCTGGTAAAATTCTTTATAAATAAATATTTTTTTTTCCCCATATAGTGGTGTAGGAAAAATATGTATAAAAATATTTGCAAATATACATTTGCCATTCAGAGCAAAACATGATTACAGTTGTTCATTGTTACATGTGTACAGTTAATACTGTATTTGTAATAATTTTGCAATATCAAACTAAACTCCTCAGATATTTATTGCAAAGGGCTTAGACTGTGTCTTCATCTCTTGTTGCATGAATCCTAAGCCATGCACCTGTGTAATGGTCATTTAAACACATTCACTGCAGGCAGGCAAATAAGGTCACCGTTCCAATAACTTGGGAAACGGACACCTTTCTACTGACTCAGAATAAAAGTGCCAAATGAAAGATGCCTAGGGTGTCTGCTCACCTGCGTGAATGTGCCACAGGCAGGCATGTGGACTGCAGATGTGGCCAGGGCAATAAACTGTAAGGTTTGAAATGTGTGACCTTGAAGACAGTGCTTCCAGGAGCCAGAAAGACAGCAGATCATCCTCTTAGTGTAAGGCTACATGTAACAATACCTGCACAGGATCGGCACATCCGTCTTTCACGTCTGTATTACAGACACAGAATGGCAACAACTATCCACGTTCTACCAGGAACACACAATACCTCCATCTTGTTCAATTTAGGTCTCATGTTATGAATATTTACATATGTTACGTTCGCTGAAAATAAAAGCAGGTGAGATTGAGAGGGCATTTTAGTTTTTTTAAGTTTATATATACAGCGCTATATATATATCAGTTTCCTATAAATATACATATACACGTATTAGCAGATTATATACACATTTTATATTCTTCAGCTCCATGAAATGATAATGGACTTATTTTTCCTTTTGGGCTGTCTCTTTAAGAGACAAATTTAGCAGAGATTGGGCTGATCTTGAGCCTGTTCGACCTTCAGCCTTTCCTGCTGCACATCACTATCACTCCGTGTAAAGCTACCTAGCAGTGGAATCGTACACAGGAGCCAGTGACAGGCTGTGGACCCAGCAATCTGCTTCAGTTACACCTTACCTGATGAGGCTCCTGAACAAAGTAATGTCTGTCACCCACTCTGATAGTTGTCCTGAGACAATAGTAACTTTACATGTATTATCTCCATAGTTTGACAATGGTTCCTAGCTGCTTTAGTCCACATTGCCTAGTGCAATAGACTGACTAGTAGCTCCATATCTACTGTTTTTGTGTAAAATGGGATTTAATCTGACAAAAACATCTCTCACGTTGCAGCAGCTCATTTAATTCCGGTGTCGTAATGCATTGTCTTTCAGCTCTTCTCATAGAAATGGTCTTTTCTATGATGTGAGTCAGCTTGATTTATCAAGTGAGCATATTGCGGAGCGAGCTGTAAACCCAGGAGCCCAGGATTTGAGCTGTCACATGTATACGGAGACCGGTAAGTACCTGTTAATTGAGAAAACGGCTCACACAATCGGAGTAAATTAATGTGCTGAGAAAAGGGATTTTTGTGTAAAACAAATGATAATTGCTTATGTTGAAGCCAGTTTTTAGAACTAGACAACAACTAATACTTAAGAGTTTTAATATACAGTATTAAGAGAAGTAAAAACTAGACCCCCAGGAAGAGTAATTTACACTTAAAGCACATCAGAAAATAAATGCACCGTACTGCATGTACCGTACCAGATTTAGTGGTTGAACATCCATCTATCCAGGGAGGTGGAGAGCCATGCAAAACACATAAAACAGAATAATTTGTGTTCTACAGAAGAAAAAATATCCAGTTATTACACAGCTACTCCAATGAAATGGATATTTATCAGACTTTATTTTTCCCACAGGGTGTCACGTGTGTAACTGTTGAAATGACTGGGCTCTATTCCTACTCTACTGATGTTTTAACAGCTGAAGCTGCTTGTCCACCTTTCCACATGCTTTGCTTGCAGCTTGGAATTAGCAGCTCTTTGCTGTCCATTAGCAGCTCCTTTACTGAGCAGACGCTTCTCCGGGAACTCGCTGGGTTTCTGAAAACAATCCCAGCTTTCATGTCCTTGTGTAACGTCATTTCGCAAAATCGTTGAACACTTTTTTTTTCTACCAAAAATCCCAAACTCTTATCCAACAACGCAGAGTGCGGTGCGATCCGTCACACCCTCTGTTCGCAAGCAGTGGAAGACTGGGTATAAACTGTTTCCCAGGTTTCTTCCGGCGTCCTGCATATTGCCAGATGATACATGCGGTCTCTGACTATTCCGACTCAAGCCGCTCAAACAGTGACCTGGTCAGATTAGACTTGGTAACTGTGAGCCGGATGTTGTATCATACCGATTTTATAACCTTAGCAGCTCCCTGTTGTCATGGAGCTGACGTGGCGCTCCGCGCTTCAGACCCCAAGAGACTTTGTGTTCATTTGTATCGTGTGATTTTAAATATATTTTACATCGTTTGGTTTTAGTTTAAATTAGTTTAGTGTAAATTGTTTAGCTTTAGTTTTAAATAAAAACATTTCTACCTAAAGAAATATAAGTGTGTCAAGCTGCTCGAGGCGCTGAGGACGGTGCTCCCAGTAGCCAGGCTGACCGCAACGAAGGGGTGTCTGGAGAGTCAGGACAGGCGGAAGAGAACGTTTCCGTCACACCTGTTCCCAATGGGGTCAGAACAAGGCCCTTGATATTTTTAGCCTGCAATATACTCAAGGATTTGCACACAAATTAGTTGATATATACAGGAGCTTATACTACCCTCAAGCTTCTTGCTCTTATGTTTCTTGCAAACATGTCTGTAGTAATGCTATAATGTTAAATTTATTTTTCAGATGTTACATTGCCGTCCCATTTGGCAGCAATCACATGTACGGAACCATCCATAGAAACCAGTGCTTCAATTAAACAAAACACAAAGAAGATCAAGAGTAATGTACCAAAAGGTCCAACTGTTCTACCTCCTGATCTCCATGAAATATATGAGGAGTTAATGGGAATATACCAAAAACTTCAGGTATATTGATTCAACCCCCTCCCCCCCCCAGTTGTTTCCCTTAACATACCTTTTTGTTTTGAGATTCCAAAAACCACGCTGGTCCCTATTCTAGCCAAGGATTCCACTGAGACGAGCATGAGCTCTGTGCGAGGTGGATTGTATGCAATCTCTTGGCATCACCTGTCTTGGAATCACTCATTATTCTCCACATTAGCACTTCTAATAAATAGTAAACAATGTGCATCAGACATTCGCAAAGAAATGCTCATTTGTTATTGCTAATGGCCCAGGCGAAATATAGACCACGGTTTCATTTGCAGATTAGTTTAAAGATGACTTTAAGAAGGTAATTTCAATTTATGTTTATTTTCACAGGGTGAGAGAGTTTCCCAACAAGAATATTCTCATCAGCTTAAAAAACGGCAGCAATATTTGCAGGAAGAAATGATCTTGAAGCATCAGGTCGCTCTGAGCAAAATCAAAGATGTTGAAGAAATTGTATATGCCAAGTTTGAACTGATGAAAGAGGTAAGCTCAATGGAGCTAGAATACTCATTCCATACAGGAAACCAGTACATGACCAGAAGATAAATATTTTTTCTCTTTTTTTTCTTTGTACAAAAAGTGAGATTTGTTAGAGTCTGAACACGTTCATAAACAACATGACGTTCTGAGTTACAGCAGCCAAAGCTACAATTGTGTTCAAAATTATTCAACCCCCAATGCTGTAAAGGGTTTTAGGTAATTTAGTGTACATTTGTAATTGTATTCAGAATGAAATCCTACAAGGACTTTTTAAAGAACCATATGCAACTAAAATGACATCAATTGGTTTTGTAATACAGTAGTAAATGTTTCTTTTGTGAATTCTTCATTGACACAATTATTCAACCCCTTAAAGACTACCACTCTGAAGAACAGAGGTTCATTCAAGTGTTTTGAATCAGGTATTGAAAACACCTGTGGATGTCACGGAGCAGCAATAAAGCATAATAAGCACCAATTAGGCAGCTTTAAAATGACTGTGATACTCGGCTCCTTCTAGACATTTAGGCTAGGGTCAGATGAGCGCATTTTGTACGGACTGTGCGTCCGTGCAGTACGGACGTACTTTCTGACTGACGACAAGGTAGTGGCCACACAGTCCGTTTTTTTTCACTGACGGATTTTTTGACTGATGTAGCAGGGAAAATAAATTACAATGAAAAAACATTGTCAGTCAAAAATGCTGGACGTATAAATGCAGTCCGTCTGACCACGCTCCATCACTCACAGACAAAGCTATGCGGACGTTGTGGACGTGGCGCACTCTGCACGTCCGTTCTAGCAGTATTACGTTCTTGCCTAACCTGCGTCCGTTTGCAGCGTCCTTCATGCCTCCGCACTTCTGTGCGGACGTACTTCGTGTGTGGGGCTCCATTTAACACAATTGTATGCTATCACGGACGTACTTATGTGCGGCAACACGGACGTTAACACTGCGCTCGTCTGACCCTAGCCTTACTGGTGTGGTTACAAACATGGTGAAGTCAAGAGAATGGTCCAGGAAGACAAGAGAAGAGGTGATTACTCTTCACAGGAAGGGCAATGGCTATAAGAAGATTGCAAAGATGTTAAACATACCAAGAGAGACCATAGGAAGCATCATTCGCAAATTCAAGGCAAAGGGCACTGTTGAAACGCTACCTGGTCGTGGCAGAAAGAAGATGCTGACTTCGACTGCTGTGCGCTACCTGAAGCGTAGAGTGGAGAAAAGTCCCCGTGTGACTGCTGAGGAACTGAGAAAAGATTTGTCAGATGTGGTACTGAAGTTTCAGTTCAGACAATACGGCGCACACTGCGTAATGAAGGCCTCCATGCCAGAACTCCCAGGCGCACCCCCTTGTTGTCTCCAAAGAATAAGAAGAGTCGACTGCAGTATGCCAAAAGTCATGTGGACAAACCACAGAAGTTTTGGGATAGTGTTCTGTGGACTGATGAAACAAAATTAGAACTGTTTGGGCCCATGGATCAACGCTATGTTTGGAGGAGGAAGAACAAGGCCTATGAAGAAAAGAACACCTTGCCTACTGTGAAGCATGGCGGGGGGTCAATCATGCTTTGGGGCTGTTTTGCTTCTGCAGGTACAGGGAAGCTTCAGCGTGTGCAAGGTACCATGAATTCTCTTCAGTACCAGGAGATATTGGATGACCATGTGATGCAGTCCGTCACAAACCTGAGGCTTGGGAGACGTTGGACCTTTCAACAGGACAATGATCCCAAGCATACCTCCAAGTCCACTAGAGCATGGTTGCAGATTAAAGGCTGGAACATTTTGGAGTGGCCATCGCAGTCACCTGACTTAAATCCGATTGAGAACCTCTGGTGGGACTTAAAGAAAGCAGTTGCAGTGCGCAAGCCTAAGAATGTGACTGAACTGGAGGCTTTTGCCCATGACGAATGGGCGAAGATACCCGTAGATCGCTGCAAGACACTTGTGTCAAGCTATGCTTCACGTTTAAAAGCTAAGTACTAAGATTGAATGTCACTTGGGGGTTGAATAAAACTGATAATGATGTGAGCACAGAAAATACATTTGTGGTTATTTCATTATAAATGTTATATTTGTCTGACCTACACGTGCCTCTTTGATTTAATTGTAAGCAAGATGACTGAATGATCAAAATCCATGTCAAACTGGCCAAAACACTCAATTTCAGTGGGGGTTGAATAATTTTGAACACAACTGTATATTACATGTTTCAAATCCACATTATATTTATCATATTAGACATCAGGCTTATATTGTTCGTAATTAAAAAAAACAACACTTTCCCCCTTATTTCCTGCTCAGAATACCATTGTCTATCTGTTCCTTCTAGTATTCTCCAAGACTAGTTCTGGTGGCTTGCAAATGCAGTTCATTGTCTTGCCATTCACACCGCTGTGGGTGATTTTTCATTTGATATTTTAACAGCTTCATTTAACATTTAATATGTAAAATCTGGGATTTGGTTGATACAGCAGAGAAAACTGAAGCTTCTCCTGCCACTGTTTGGATTTCTGTTTTCTGAAACACTGGCATTATCGCTGTTGCAACACTGGCAAATCTTCGCAATTTTGATAAACACCGATCTTTGAATAACACCCACTGTATCCATATGTTTGTTTTATACAAGGATATAGAGAGCATTGCAAATTAAATAGTAGGGCTTGGAGTAGCCAACAGGATGTATACCTGTAGTGCCATCTTGTGGATAGAAATATAGAATGAGTACATGTTACATGCATGTAGAGCTCTCCTAAGCTTTTCAAATATATACAATTATCAACATGCATCGTTATTCCTTCACTGAAGGCACTCAGCAAAAAAAAAAAATGGTTCTACTGGACCCAGGAGGGAAGGGATCTACATATCCTATAAGTATAGTAGTTGTGTAATAAACATACAGTTGCAATAAAAAGTATGTGAACCCTTTGGGATTACGTGGAGTTTTGCATGAATTGTAGGGTTGCACCGATACCGATACTAGTATCGATATCGGTGCCGATACCGGGTACTGCAGGAGTACTTGGTACTCGTGCAGTACCCCCGATTATTTTTTTCCGATACCGGAAGCCAGCATTGAGCCGGCTTGCCGGTATCCGAGGGGCTGCGGCGGCTGTCCGAATGCTCTATCGGCATTTGGACAGCCGCCCCTGGAGCTGCTCTCCGCCCTGTGTTTAATACTTACCTTCCTTCAGCGCCGCCGGGAAAGTCTTCGCGCGCGCTCCTTGGAAGGACCCCAGCCGCGACCACGTGGGACCATGTGATCGCGGCTGGGGTCCTTCCAACGAGCGCGCGCGCGGGAACTTTCCCGGCGTCGCTGAAGGAAGGTAAGTATTAAACAAAGTGAGCAGCTGCAGGGCCTGTCCGAATGCAGGTAGAGCATTCGGACAGGCCCTGCAGCTGCTCTCCGCTCATACTTACCTTCCTTCAGCGACGCCGGGAAAGTTCGCGCGCTCGTTGGAAGGACCCCAGCCGCGATCACATGGTCCCACGTGGTCGCGGCTGGGGTCCTTCCAAGGAGCGAGCGAGCGCGCGCGCGCGAAGACTTTACCGGCGGCGCTGAAGGAAGGTAAGTATGAGCGGAGAGTGCGGGGGCATATCCATGAGCAAGGGGGGCATATCCATGAGCAAGGGGGGCATATCCATGAGCAAGGGGGGCATATCCATGAGCAAGGGGGGCATATCCATGAGCAAGGGGGGCATATCCATGAGCAGGGGGGGCATATCCATGAGCAAGGGGGCATATCCATGAGCAAGGGGGGCATATCCATGAGCAGGGGGGCATATCCATGAGCAGGGGGGCATATCCATGAGCAGGGGGGGCATATCCATGAGCAAGGGGGGCATATCCATGAGCAAGGGGGGCATATCCATGAGCAGGGGGGGCATATCCATGAGCAGGGGGGGCATATCCATGAGCAGGGGGGGCATATCCATGAGCAGGGGGGGCATATCCATGAGCAAGGGGGGGGCATATCCATGAGCTGGGGTCAGGATATCCATGAGCTGGGGCAATATCCATGAGACCTGGGGGCTTTATAGAAGGTCTGTTCTTATTGGAAAGCGGTCACATGACATAAAATAAAAGTATCGGTAATTGGTATCGGTGAGTACTTGAACAAAAGTATCTGTACTCGGTCTTAAAAAAGTGGTATCGGTGCATCCCTAATGAATTGGTCATAAAATGTGCTCTGATCTTCATCTAAGTCACAACAATTTGAAAAACACAGTCTGCTTAAAATAATACAACACAAACATTATATGTTTTCATGTGTTTATTGAACAGAACATGTAAACATTCACAGTGCAGGGTGGAAAAAGTATGTGAACCTTTGGACTTAATAACTGGTTGACCCTCCTTTGGCAGCAATAACCTCAACCAAACGTTTCCTGTAGTTGCAGATCAGACCTGCACAACGATCTGGAGTAATTTTGGACCACTCCTCTTCACAAAAGTGTTTCAGTGTAGCAATATTCTTGGGATGTCTGGTGTAAATCACTCTCTTAAGGTCATGCCACAGCATTTCAATCGGGTTGAGGTCAGGACTCTGACTGGGCCACTCCAGAAGGCGTATTTTGTTTTGTTGAAGCCATTCTTTTGTTGATTTACTTGTATGCTTTGGGTCATTGTCCTGTTGCATCACCCATCCTCTGCGGAGCTTCAGTTGGCGGACAGATGGTCTTCTGTTTTCCTGCAAAATGTCTTTATAAACTCTGGAATTCATTTTTCCATCAATGACCACAATCGTCCAGGCCCTGAGGCAGCAAAGCAGCCCCAAACCATGATGCTCCCTCCACCATGTTTTACAGTGGGGATGAGGTTTTGATGTTGGTGTGCTGTGCCTTTTTTTCTCCACACATACAGGGTTATTCAGAGAGCGTGAAAAGCAGGAGAATGACTGGAGAATAACTGGAGAATGAAAAATTCTAGGTCAAAATAGCCAAACCAGAAAAAGTCTCCCTTTCATCTCACTTTCCAAATCGGCTATTTTGACCTAGAAGTTTTCATTCTCCAGTCATTCTCCAATCATTCTCCTGCTTTTCACGCTCTCTGAATAACCCTGATAGTGTTGTGTGTTTTTTCCAAACAACTCCATATTGGTTTCATCTGTCCACAGAATATTTTGCCAGTAGTGCTGTGGAACAGCCAGGTGCTCTTTTGCAAACTTCAAACGTGCTGCAATTTTCTTTTTGGAGAGCAATGGCTTCCTCCGTGGTGTCCTCCCTTATTCTCCATTCTTGTTGAATGTTTTCCTCATTGTAGATGTGTCAACAAAAATGTTAGCATGTGCCAGAGATTTCTGTAAGTCTTTAGCTGACACTCTAGGATTCTTCTTTACCTCATTAAGCCTTCTGCGCTGTGCTCTTGCAGTCATCTTTACAGGACGACCACGCCTAGGGAGAGTAGAACTTTCTCCATTTGTAGACAGAGTGTCTTACCATGGACACATGAACATCAAGGCTTTTGGAGATACTTTTGTAACCCTTTCCAGCTTCATGCAATTCAACAATTCTTGATTGTAGGTCTTCTGAGAGCTCTTTTCTGCGAGGCATGGTTCACATCAGGCAGTGCTTCTTGAAACCAGTAAACCCAAAACTGGTGTGTGTTTTTAAAGTGCAGGACAGCTTTCAGCAACACATCCAATAATATCACACTGATTGGACTCAAGGTTGGCTCACTCCTGGCTCCAATTAGCTCTTGGAGAAGTCATTAGGCTAGGGGTTCACATACTTTTTCCACCCTGCACTGTAAATGTTTACATGTTATGTTCAATAAACACATGAAAACATATAATGTTTGTTTTGTATTATTTTAAGCAGACTGTGTTTTTCAAATTGTTCTGACTTAGATGAAGATCAGAGCACATTTTATGACCAATTCATGCAAAACTCCACGTAATCCCAAATGGTTCACATACTTTTTCTTGCAACTGTATAATATGGAAGGGATCAAAGTATGTACAGAAAACCAGTGTCATGGAAATAATTTCTAGCTATGCTCCATGCGTTTTACTGATCTGATCCATGGTGACATTTTGTTTAGACTTGCAGTATAAATGGGACATATTCAAATCTTTATGCTTGGCAATAGCAGGGATGTGAAGCCAAATGAAATGTGTAATCTTCTAGATAAGGAAACTTTATTCTTTGCACAGTTTGGGGATACAGATAAAAGGAACCTTTTCATAAATTGCTTGAGTGCCAAGCTGACCATCAGGTATAGATTTATTCTGATAGAATAACAAGAGCGTGACTAGAAAAAAATAATATATATATATATATGTATATATATATTTTAGAGGGCCCCTGCTGCTCTCTGGCTCATAACAGGCAGGAAGGCTGTTAGGTTCAGGTACTTATACAGCACCAACAGATTCCGTAGCACGAACAGCTGACATAATAGAACATAAGGAACAGACGCCCCTGTCTGTAGGATAATTGTCCTGCTAATGCAGCACTTTATACAAGTGCTCAGCCAGACATCCCGTGAGCTTACAATCTAAGGAACTGAGGAAAGTGAAACCAAAAGGGAGCAGAGTGAGTGGAGATAATTACCAGAGAGGGTATAGCAGACACTGCATGATGATAGTCCAAGAGCTTGGCATGATAAGGTTAAACTGAGAGAAGTGAATCAGCTGAGAAAAGGAGCCTATACAATTAGGATAGGGGCCAGGTGGGGTGATGGATGGGGTGGGCGGGACAGCAGAGGGAAGGATGGGAGTGAAGTGTGGCTGTGGTTAAAGAGTTTACAGAGATGACCATTGCATGCAGAGAATTTACAGCAGGGAGAAGCTGAACAATCAAAAAAGGAGGGAATAAAAAAAAATAAGCTAGCAAAAATTGAGTTGATTTGAAGAATAACTTGTTGGCTTAATACAGAGGGAGAGAATGCAGTGAGTTTGGCTTGCAGTTGGATTTAGGGGCAGGGCCGGATTAACATAGGGGCTGATAGAGCAGCAGCTCCAGGCCCCTGCCCCCGAATAGGACCAGAGAAAGGATAACTTTGCATTTGGACCCGTATATCCCCAACTCCATAGCAGCTACAGGGTCATGTGGGGTATCCCTGAAAAAGGTCAGAGCATGGCCTTTCAAATGATCGCAAACATGACCAGGTTTTATGTAACGGTAAAAATAAAATATTTTATTTTTTCTTTCTAACAGAGCAATATTTTTAATCTTTACACCTCACAAGGTCAAGGAAGGTGTCATTGAACAGGTCGGAGTCTGGCCTTTGCAGTGATACCAAATGTGACCATGTAAAATATAAAAGAAAAGAAAACAAAAAACTTTTTTATTTTACTTTTCATTCCAAAGCGATGGCATTGTCCATTTGTCACATATAAAATGATCAATACCACTGCCA
The DNA here is from genome assembly GCA_009667805.1 of Leptobrachium leishanense. Lineage (NCBI taxonomy): Eukaryota > Metazoa > Chordata > Amphibia > Anura > Megophryidae > Leptobrachium > Leptobrachium leishanense. The sequence continues at coordinate 280,751,244 of CM019064.1, read as the reverse complement.
TTACTCCCCTTCTTTCTTATTTCCCACGCTGGGAGCAATGTCAGTGTTTTATACATAGTCATATTATTCATAAAACACAAGGGAAATATTTCATTTTTTGGTTAAAATTGTTAGGGTTATTCAGAGAGGTGAAAAGCAGGAGAATGACTGGAAAATTCTAAGTCAAATTAGCCGATTTGGAAAGGGAGATAAATGGGAGAATTTTTCTGGTTTGGCTATTTCGACCTAGAATTTTCACTTTTCCAGTCATTCTCTTGCTTTTCACCGCTCTCTGAATAACCCTGTGTATATTTTCTCAGAAAAATGCCGTAACCGGTTCCCATTTTGATTTTTCTTAACAAGAATTCCCTATAGAATATAAAACCACAAAGGTTTGGATGATAAAATGTGAAAAAATAATATTACAAGCGTAAAATGATTGAAATCTGAATGGAAATTTCCTCACACAGTATCTGCCTGGTTAGATATAGCCGTATCTGCATGATTAAATAACCTAAAATATGTTTTAATTTCACTAATTTCCCAAAAAAATGCCACCAAAATCTTCAGCTCCAGGCCCATAGAGATCTTAATCCGGCCCTGTTTAGGGGAAGGATGGGAGTGAAGTGTGGCTTGCTGGCTTAATACAGCACCTCAGAAGCCTTGCATTGTATTCCACACTTCCTAGAATACAGGGCAGCAAGCATGAAGTCTTTTTCATTTTTTTACAGTTTTGCATAAAGACTGAGATCTGCATACACGGCTATCATAAGAAGTCTATTTAAATTTCAATATGCTGTGCATTTGGAAGCTGTTTGGCCAGCAGAAAGTCTAGATTTAATGTTAGTCTCACTACAGACATGAAATTCTGGTTTTCATGCTGTCCATGTTACAGGTATTTATGTCAAGTGCTAACAAGTTCTGTAGCGCTGTACAATGGGTGAGACATAATAACAAATGTTCATACAAGTTAAACACATAGAACAGTAGGAGAGGACCCTGCACAAGAGTTTACAATCTAAGAGGAGAGGGGACATACACTAGGTGAGGGTGAGTGGCAGAGTATGTGAAGCAGTGGGGTGCAAGTAGAGGCAAGAAATGTACAGTGGTGGATTATGGAGCGAGATGATATGCTTCTCTGAAGTACTTTGTTTTCAGAGACTTCTGGAAGGACTGGAGAGATGGGGAGAGTCTAATGTTGCAGGGAGGGCGTTCCATATAAAGGGGGCAGTTCGGGTGAAGTCCTGAAGGTGAGAGTTGGGGGTGCGGGTAAGGGGAGATGATAACCTCAGATCATTGGCAGAGTGAAGTGGACTGGCATGTAAACCGCTTCTACACATTTACACTTCCCATTCAAAATACCCTAAATTATGTTTTATGTGAATTACCGGTTGCTGAATTCTTGATCTTCTCCGTTTTCTATATGTGACTTCAATTTTTTTCTTCCTGTTTCTACAGCAGATTAAGAATTAATTTGTTTGTTCTACAACCATTTTTCTGCAAGATTAGTTTACCTCTTGGCTTCATTCGGATGATATCCGATATTTAATTGGTGATCTCCTGCGGTTTGTGACTGTACCGACTAATCTTCCTGTCATAACAAATGTGTATAGGTGTAGTACTATTATTAAGGGTAATGCCACTTGTCATACATTGTATTATGTCCCTTGCAGCAACATGATGTGGAAGTTAAACAGCTTTCAGATGCCCTCAAAGAGAAGATTAAGGAGAACAAAAGGCTGAAGTCTTCCTTTGACACCTTGAAAGAAATGAATGACAACTTAAAGAAGCAGGCAAGATGACCATCCCCCACACTACTTCCTGAATTCAATAGGATGGACCTGTCATCATTTAAATTCTTTGTTCTAATTTTTCCACCCTTGAGATCTTGTAACCAAGAAATCTTGCTTTTCTGCTAAAATCCAACTTTTCTATGATGCTTAAAAAACAAATATCAAGAGTGCGTGTTTCCAAGATGGAAATCCACCAAGCCCAGGATTTTTTCAAGTCGTTTTCACACCTGGATGACAAAACATTTTTTTTTTATTTTTATTTTAAAGATTGGATTGGGTTTTTCTACACAAATATGCCTCACACTCACTTTTTTTTTTTTTATATCCATTAGCATTTGGCAGAGAATCAAGTGAAATTGTGTCAACAAAAGTCAGATCTTAACACATCCAAGGCCTACATCGACATGGGCTTCTAGAGCATTACCTCTAGCTTCTACATTCTGGATTTTTCGACATAAATCTAAATACAAAACTTTGCCTAGCTGGAAATATGTATAGCTGGCCCCTTATCATGTGTACTGTCTCGTCCGCTAGAAACAAATCAAACCTGTCAAGTCTTAAACTAATGATACAGTGAATTGTGACTTTCAAGTGCTTACTCTTCCTGCCCTGATGTCACACCCTAGACACCCTAATCTCCCTCACATTTTTTATTTTGGTTCTAGGTTAAGGGGTTAACAGAAAATGGGGATTTGACAAGTCTGCTGTTTCCTTTGCTATGCAGAGGTACCTGTCACCTTACAGGCAGATTATTTGCATGTTGAAACCTCAGCCCATAAGCATGGTTTGACAACTGGATGCAGGTCATTCATTGTACAAAGTGCAGATTGTTACGGTGTAACAGATTGCACAATGTATAAAACTATTGAAAGTTTATTATAGAACTGCATCCCAGAGCCCCTGTGCTACATTCCCCATATGCAGCAAGGAACTCTGGGTAAGATATGCAAATGACGTCGGTCTCACTTTTTGGCATTCTGGGTCTGCTCTTACACAAAACGATTCAATCAATGTCATGCCATACTAGATGGCTTTTTTTTTTTTTTATCAGAGATCAGGTTTATGCAACTGGTCGAAGCCACTCCTAGGACAGCGCTGTTTCAGGTTTATTGGACATTTTTTGCCCTCCACCACAACCCAAATATGTACTGATTTACCCTACGGGCCAAGCATCAAACTGCAACTGGTCATGCCTAGCTCCTGCTGACGAGGGTCAGGAGTGGCTTTGACCAGTTGCATAAACTTGATCTCTGCTAGAAAAAAAGCCATCTAGTATGGCATGGCATTGATTTAAGGGTTCTGTGTGAAAACAGACCAAGGATGCAAAAAAGTGAGACAGAGGTCATTTGCATATCTTACCCAGAGTTCTGTGCTGCATATGGGGAATGTAACATAGGAGCTCTGTGATGCAGTTCTTTGAATTGCTGTGATGTGTAAATGGCCTCTGCAATAATAAACTCTATTATTTGCTGTGTGGAGGCTTTTAATTTCATTTAATTTTTTGCCCTCCACCACTTAAATAAGTGTGTGTGTATATATAATAGATATTTTAGCAATGTACTGCAAACAGCCTCTAGCTCAGACTATCAGGGTTATTCAGAGAGGTGACAACCAGGAGAATTATTATTTATTAAGCGCCAACACCTTCTGCAGCGCTGTACAAGGTGCAATGGTTAAAGACTGGACAATTCTACAATACATATAGGAGATAGGTCAGTATTCCTGCCAACAGATATAGGAGGACATGAGGACCCTATTCCCGTGGGAACTTACCATCTAGAGAATAAGGCTAGGGTCAGATGAGCGCATTTTGTACGGACTGTGCGTCCGTGCATTATGGACGTACTTACTGACTGACAACAAGGTAGTGGCCACACAGTCCGTTTTTTTGACTGATGTAGCAGGGAAAATAAATTAAAATGAAAAAACATTCTATCCATCAAAAATGCTGGACGTATAAATGCAGTCCGTCTGACCATGTTCCATCACTCACATACAAAGCTATGCGGACGTGGCGCACTCCGCATGTCCGTTCTAGCAGTAGTACGTTCTTGCCTTAGGCCCCCGGCACACGAGCGTATTTATGGCTCAAATGCGCCCGCACTTTCCTGCGTCCGTGGGGTTTTGATGGGGAAGGTCCTCCACCGGACGTGAAAAAGCCCTCCCCGTCAAAAAGCTAAACGGACGCTGAAAGTATACAAAGCGTGATTCTCCATAGGAGGATCACGCTTTGTACGCTGAGCGCAGAGAGTGGAAGGAACGTCCACTTTTACGGACGTTCCTTCCTCTGCTCGTGTGCCGCCAGCCTAACCTGCGTCCATTTGCAGCGTCCGTCAGCCCCCGCACTTCTGTGCGGACGTACTTCGTGTGTGGGGCTCCATTTAACACAATTGGATGCTATCACGGACGTACTTATGTGCGGACAACACGGACGTTAACACTGCTTTCATCTGACCCCAGCCTGACTGGAGAAGTGAAAATTTTAGATCAAAATAGCCAAACCAGAAAAATTCGCCCATTTATCTCGCTTTCCAAATCGGCTGTTTGGTCTTGATTGTTCTCTTCTCTTGCCAGTTCTCCTGGTTTTCACCTTTCTCTGAATAACCCTATATATGTTTTTTTCACCACATCTTTTACTCGTCTATCTTCTCCTGCAGTTAAATGAAGTGACTGAGCAGAATAAGAAACTGGAAACTCAAGCTAAAAAAGTTCAAGCTCGTCTGGAAAATTTACAAGTAAGCCGCACATTGTCTGTATTAATGACCGTTACCAGTTGGAAAGAATATATCTGCAAAGGCTTACTGTTTTGTTTTCTTCTCTATCTTTCTCAGAAAAAGTATGCTTACCTTACAGTGCAGAAATGCAAACCTGTTTCACACGCACCGCTTGACTGCAAATCTTTTAAAGTGGAGAAACCACCCGCTTCTGTGAAATCTAAGGTATGATCGAAATCCAGTTGTAGCTGTATTCTGATTGGCTACTTGGCAAACGGCTCTAGAGCTCACCATGTAAAATGGTAATGCTCACGGACTGGTTCACTTTCTCATCAAGTGATGGAGACATCCGATTATAAAGGTCAATGCGATATCCCTTATCCTGGTGAAACCAAGTAAAGCGTGGCTACAAGAGAGAGTGCTCAGCAAAGTCCGGTCAGTGCTGGGTGCTCCAAGGTTAAGGATCCACAATCCATTGTATATAGTCCACAAAAGTTGGGCAACACCAGGAACATAACCATAAAAAGGAGTCTTTATTGTCAAATAGCCCGAGGGGCAAACTATAAAAGCTTTGTTTCGCCTCTACGCCTTAAGCATGATTGAGGTGTAGAGCTGGAACATAGCTTTTATTTTTTGCCCCTTGGGCCATTTGACCATAAAGACTCCTTTTTATGGTTATGTTCCTGGTGTTGCCCAACTTTTGTGTACCATATACAATATACTGGTGAAAAAAACTTTCTATTCAGTCACCATCATCATGATTTCACTTGGACACTGCTTATTGGATAGGGTGGACACTCAATCAAGCATCCATCCTTCTTGCAGTCACGTGAAAGCTGCAACTTGAAGCCGTCAGCCTGTCACGTCCAACTGGAGGTAGCCCAGTGTTTGAATAATGGTAAATTACTGGCTCAGTACAGGCTTTAAAGCAGGAAGGGGTGTCTGCTGGGATGGTTTAACACATATATTTCACCCTTCCCATTTCAACCCCTGAATATCCCTTTAATTATTGTATTAGGCAGCTTTAACAAAAGACCGTTTTGCAACCATTAACTTCTGTGTGATTGTCCCACTTTAATTTTGGCTAAAATACTGACTTTTTTTCCCTTTCAATTCCTCTGTATTCTTTTCAAGCATTGTGTTTACGGGTTGCCCGCGGCATACACACTTTAGCACATATTAGCCAAATGTTAAGCCAGAAGCTTCATCAATTCTGTGATAGCATTACTCTTATTATTATTCTGCTGGAGGTGTAGATGATCCTGCTGAGATGAGCTTACATTCAATCTTTGAGCATAGTGCTTATTTTGGTAAAGCAAGAAATCCATAGATCCAGAGGGAAGCTTTGTCTTTTGTTTTAACCATTTGAATGCCAAGGTAGTTATAAAACCCGTCCTGGAGGCTATGGCAATTCTCATAATTTTGCCGTCATGCACCAAGTAATTTTCCGATTAACAGTATACAGTCTCCGTATCTATGATCTTGTGAGTTAGAGATAGCCGGTAAGGAATGTTCTGGATTCGGATCACCAATGTTAGATGCAGGATCAATATAACCCACTTGGGGATACATGATCTCTGCAACTGCTTTAAGTACACAAAGCTGTTTGCTTCCAGCAGTTAAATTGTCATCCCTTCATGTTTTACCCTGTCTTTCTGTTTGTCTAGTGTTTCATATCCATACTACTCATGGATTGAGTTGTGTCCTAGAAAAAGATTTTCGATGTGTCCTTCATACTTCACATATGTATGATTCCCTGCTTGAAACGCTCCTATTGATTTACCTGCTGAGGTGTTCCTATTCACCCTGAGCAGTGATCGGGCAGGTCATGGTTCGATCACATGGAATGCTGGGATTGTTTATAATTGAACACATGAGAAACATTGAACCTTTTTGGGTACACTCATCTGTTTTAATCTGCCTAATATACTCTTTTGATGTGTGTAGAGGAGAGCACAGCTGCAAATAATAATGTCTTGGCTTCCTCGCAGGTTCCTAATAATGTCCAAGTGTATGAGCTCTTAGCTGTTCTTATGGACTGGATCTCAGAACAACAGGTCATCAAGCCGAAAACACAGGAAAGTGGAAGCCAGGAGAAGACGTTGTTTGCTAATAACTTGTCTGCAGACTATACGCAGGAGAAGTGTGTCAAGGTATTCTTTATACAGTACAATAAAATCATTTTACAGTGCTTTTACAAACACTGGTTCATAGTAATAAAAAATTACTTCCATGGATTTTATTTTCCTATGTTCCTGAACATCAGTAGTGTGTGTTTTTTTTTTTTTTGTCTCTGCTCCTTTCTTTTGAAAGTCTATCATCATTTGTCTTTTCTTTGATCCTTTAGTGAAATACTTATTTAACTGATGAATTGCAGATGGTGACACATGATAAGCCCATTAAGTCTCCGAAGTTCCTGCTTATGTGCCTCAGCTTTCATTGTCTTTAAATATGCATAACTAGTTAACTGTGGACCCAAGCACCCAGATTTGCAGTTTATTTTACAGCATCTTGCCTAATATTACAATGGACAGTTTAAAGTGCAACATTTGCCTACTTTTAAGGAGGGAGGGGGGGTCATGTGAAAGCCTCCAGCCAATCCAGGGGTGGGAGGGAGGTGGGACACAAATGAATGCCTGCTTCCTACTCCCTATGCTTGAAGTTTAGATCAGCTTTCACTGATCTCCGCTTCCAAGAGTAGATGAACCTCTGCACTCTTAGGCTGGGGTCACATGAGCGTACCTGAAAGCAGAAGGAACGTCCGTGAGAGTGGACGTTCCTTCCACTGTGAAACCTGTGTGGTCACCTTGCTAAGTGCAGTTAGTGCGCTCAGCGCTGCAAGGCTCGATTCTCATCTGGTGGATCCCACTTTGTAGCCCTGTCCTACAACCATCATAGCTTTTTGACAGGGAATGCCTTCAGCACGTCTGGTGGTAGCGCGTGCAACTAGTGCCCATGCTACATCGTCTAGCCCTCCCCGTCGAAATATCACAAAGCTGCGACGGATGCAGGGAGAAGTCGTCACACAGACGCATTCAGTGCACTTGTGTGACCACAGCCTAAGGCCCCGTTCACACTGTGCGATTTGAAATCGGGCTACTTTCTGCGCGATTTTCATATTCGCGACATGGTGCGATAATGTCGCGCGACATCGCTCTTTTGTGCGATTTTATTATTTTTTCTTCAAAGCACCACCAATACAAATCGCAAAAAAGGGTCATGTACCAGCGACCTGCTACTGCGACGCGCGACAAGAGGTGAATAGCTCCATTGGAGAAGCTACACAGTGCGACATCGCGGCAAAATCTGCACGATAAATCGCACAGTGTGAACGGGGTCTTAGGGCTGAGTCATCCCTTCAGAGGGAGGAGAGGGTCCTGTGATTGTAATGGACTGGAAATATGCAGACAGAAAAAAAATTCTTATTACAGAATTTTATTATTAAATTAACTTTAATAAAAAAAGTGGATGTGTGTGTAAACAAACAAGGGAGAGAGCACTCCAGTCAACACATTCAAAAACCAACAACGGCTACATGCATGAGTACATTATACCAGATTTTACCACATGTTGAAAAATTCTTAAATCTAAGCTTTGTTGAATAAAATGGTGGAAAATATATTTGCAATGAACGGCCGTGAATTGCTTAAGCCTGCCAACAACATCAATGTAATCCACCCTCTGGCAGGTCCTACTCTGCAAACCTAATGACTGCCCATCATGGGATAAACTCCCTTACCGAGGATCAAGTCCTTCCTGGAGCTCCCCGCATTGTACCCCAACATCTGGTACAATGTTCACATGCATGAAGCTGCTGTTGCTGGTTTTTGAGTGTGCTGACTGGAGTGCGCTCTCCCTGGTTTGTTTGTATATTGTTTTGAGGCGCACCTGCACTGAATGCTTAGTTTAGGTTGAGTGCTACTCCCCCCCCCCCCATGTATTTTGTGTATATATATATATATATATATTATTATTTTTTAATTATTGTCCAATGCTGAAATCAAATCCATTTTACTTATTTCAATTAAACATAATGGTCTTCCTGAGAATCGGTTGTGGTTGTTTGTGCCTCCTGTAGCGTGGGGGTTGGTGCTGGGGGAAGGAGGAGCTGGGCTGCTGTGTCCACAGTAAACTAAAGATGGTAGAACAACAAGTAACACCTTCTGGGTCTATGTGTTTCTGCAGTAATTTCAATTTTACCTGCCCACTATGGTCTCTCTGGTCTGTGGCGTGGGAATTGACCACTCAGTTTACATTGTCACGGTGCCTAGCATGTCCCTATAATCATGGATTTCTTTAGTAATTATTGAATCATGTCATATATTGTTCTTGGATACTGTGATTTGGAAAGGATTCTCAGAAATCTTATACTGTGTCTTACCTTAATTACAATATGTTTATAAATAAATTTTTTTTTTTGTAATTTTTATTCCCATTTTAATTTATTAGTCTGGGAGTATTAAATCCTGGGGCCAAGGGCTCCTCACGTTTCAACTCTGGCTTTTACTTTATATACTTGGATAAATCTATATACAAAACGGGCTCGTACAATTGTGTAGGTCTGTTAGTTTTCTTACTGGTTGTGGAGCTTTATATACATTTTTAGGTCCTGGATATATGTACAGTTGTGTTCAAAATTATTCAACCCCCAATCCTGTAAAGGGTTTTAGGGAATTTAGTATACATTTGTAATTGTATTCAGAATGAAATCCTACAAGGACTTTTTAAAGAACCATATGCAACTAAAATGACATCAATTGGTTTTGTAATACAGTAGTAAATGTTTCTTTTGTGAATTCTTCATTGACACAATTATTCAACCCCTTAAAGACTACCACTCTGAAGAACAGAGGTTCATTCAAGTGTTTTCAATCAGGTATTGAAAACACCTGTGGATGTCACGGAGCAGCAATAAAGCATAATAAGCACCAATTAGGCAGCTTTAAAATGACTGTGATACTCAGCTCCTTCTAGACAATTACTGGTGTGGTTACAAACAAGTTGAAGTCAAGAGAATGGTCCAGGAAAACAAGAGAAGAGGTGATTACTCTTCACAGGAAGGGCAATGGCTATAAGAAGATTGCAAAGATGTTAAACATACCAAGAGAGACCATAGGAAGCATCATTCGCAAATTCAAGGCAAAGGGCACTGTTGAAACGCTACCTGGTCGTGGCAGAAAGAAGATGCTGACTTCGACTGCTGTGCGCTACCTGAAGCATAGAGTGGAGAAAAGTCCCCGTGTGACTGCTGAGGAACTGAGAAAAGATTTGTCAGATGTGGGTACTGAAGTTTCAGCTCAGACAATACGGCGCACACTGCGTAATGAAGGCCTCCATGTCAGAACTCCCAGGCGCACCCCCTTGCTGTCTCCAAAGAATAAGAAGAGTCGACTGCAGTATGCCAAAAGTCATGTGGACAAACCACAGAAGTTTTGGGATAGTGTTCTGTGGACTGATGAAACAAAATTAGAACTGTTTGGGCCCATGGATCAACGCTATGTTTGGAGGAGGAAGAACAAGGCCTATGAAGAAAAGAACACCTTGCCTACTGTGAAGCATGGCGGGGGGTCAATCATGCTTTGGGGCTGTTTTGCTTCTGCAGGTACAGGGAAGCTTCAGCGTGTGCAAGGTACCATGAATTCTCTTCAGTACCAGGAGATATTGGATGACAATGTGATGCAGTCCGTCACAAACCTGAGGCTTGGGAGACGTTGGACCTTTCAACAGGACAATGATCCCAAGCATACCTCCAAGTCCACTAGAGCATGGTTGCAGATTAAAGGCTGGAACATTTTGGAGTGGCCATCGCAGTCACCTGACTTAAATCCGATTGAGAACCTCTGGTGGGACTTAAAGAAACAGTTGCAGTGCGCAAGCCTAAGAATGTGACTGAACTGGAGGCTTTTGCCCATGACGAATGGGCGAAGATACTCGTAGATCGCTGCAAGACACTTGTGTCAAGCTATGCTTCACGTTTAAAAGCTGTTATAACTGTAAAAGGATGTTGTACTAAGTACTAAGATTGAATGTCACTTGGGGGTTGAATAAAACTGATAATGATGTGAGCACAGAAAAGACATTTGTGGTTATTTCATTATAAATGTTATGTTATATTTGTCTGACCTACACGTGCCTCTTTGATTTAATTGTAAGCAAGATGACTGAATGATCAAAATCAATGTCAAACTGGCCAAAACACTCAATTTCAGTTGGGGTTGAATAATTTTGAACACAACTGTAAGTTATACTATATTGTGTATGATGCCTTCTATTCCAGATCCTACCTGTTATTGTAGAACAGTTTCAGTGGATGCCTTTAGTCAACCCTAAACTTCACCTGGCTTTTATGAAGTTTACATACTGGACCTTAAGACAGATGGAAAATAAAGCACAGGTATGCATGTGTCACTTTTCTGACTTTGATATCGATACCATAGCCATTAGAAGTACTAGAAGATATCCTTAAGCAGAAATAATCCAATGTCTTTTCAGTTGACATGGTGAATTTTTCAGCCTTCATCTCCACAGTGTGCTATGACTTCAACTTTGAGGAGACTGGGTGAGGAAACCTTCAATGGGGTTATGTTTCATCAAACCCAAAGTTCATCTATGGAGCACATCGCAGGAAATAAGCTGAAGTCTGTTGCCTTCTTTAAAAGTAACGACTTGCCCCTGAGATTTGTGTCAACCTTGGTTGTGCTGAAAACTGTAACACAAGGTGAGTGCCTTGCATTTTATTTAATAAACGAATATAAAAACCTATTACTATAATAGAAGAGATTCTTCAATTACAAATATGTATATAGCAATGTGACATCTGTTCTTCTGGTTAATTGCCTATATTTGTAAGCAAAGCACACTCATTTCCATTTGTAATGAAGAACACACAGGGTTAATTGTTAAGAGTACAGTCTACAAAAACAAAACACCCAAACTCCTATTACCTGCTGACCCCCCCCCCCCTTCCCTATTTCTTTTTTTTTTCTTACGTCTTCTTCATGTGGAATGTTTAATCTTACCTCTGCCATGGTATGCTTGCAGTTGTTCCAGTTCCCGGCTGTTTAGCTACTGGAAATGGCTAGAGGCAGTGTCATGCCTCATGACTCAGGGTTTATTTGTATATTTTAATTTTATGTGTTGAATCTGCCTTTTGCTGCTTACAGCTATTATTTCATAGCTATTTTGATCCTGCTGGGTTCCCTTAGCCTTGCTGTATCCAGGTAGCTCAACCCCTTTTTTTCAGTCTAGTTCTGAGGTACTTACTGGTCACCTAGCAGCCATCTTTGCTCAATGCTGGACAGAACTAAGGTCTTTTCACCTGCATTGCTGTACACTATTACAAAGATTGTCAGTCTGATCATTAAAGTTTTCAACTGGATTCATCTTTCTACATGTCAGTTTTGCTGAGTTGACCCTGTCTGCTGAACTTTTATCGTGTGAGTACTGGTCAATACAGACTTAGTTAGTCTCAAGCACCCACTTAGCTTAGCTAGGGAGGCAGAATAGGCAGGGTTGACAATGATCTGGGGGTACATGACTAGTACCCACACAGCCATTCAGATGCCTTTCAATACAGATTATCAACTCCTTCTCAGACTACGTCAGTGCGCCATAGCCTGCTGATGTCCTTTTTTGGTTTTCAGGGATCCCTACTCCTGGAAGGCCATTCAACGCTACTAAGGACAGCCTTTAAGTGAGACGTATGACCTCTGCTTTGAAGCACTTTTCCTGTTGCCATGGCAGTGGTTGGCGCAGGGGAGAATGGAGGTACAGACATCTGCCGCCTTTACCACTTAAATTGGCTTTTAAGTGGTCACGGTCCCTTGGATGTCCTAGTAAATCCAACGTAGAGAGAAGGACAGGAACCAAGGGAAGTGCCCAAAGAATAACCACCTGAAAAAAGTTGATTTGAACGTAGAATATTTATCATAAACGTAAACAAAAGTGATTGTAGGAGGAAGGTTTATTTCAATCAAGATTTAAGAATCCATGAAGCCAGTGGAGAGAAGCCGTCTTTAGCGTTCATTGTTCCACGGTCATTAAAGGAAAGGTATGCATCATCAAGCAACTCAGATGCCTTTAGTCTTGTTATTACAATATGTTTAATATTCCCACTTCACCATAATGCCCTTTATGTTGTTTGTATTTTATATTTAGTGGATTACCTTGCTCAAGCTCTGGATTCACTCTGCATGGATTTGAAGTGTGATGAAGGAAGATCTCTTTTCCTGGATTATCAGTCTGCCTCTGTCGTCCTGAATCTCTTAAGTGGCTTGAACAGGAGCCTTGCGTCCCATGTCCTCGATATTTTACTTCAATTGTCCATGGAGACCAGTAAGTCTCTTTTCATGTCTGTCCATGTGTAATGGCTCTACATAACATTATATCCCCACAGGTCTCAGCACTACCATTTATTGGGGTTATCTACTGTTTGGCCTTTTTATCAAGTAATTGTTCTTCAATATTTCAAAGTATGTACAAAATTATAAAATATGTGTTAATAGCATTACATAACACAAAATCTGAACATTTATATAAAATCCATAGAATAGGAAGTAAATATGTGTGTATTTAAGAAATATTTACACCATGTTTAAAAGGGTAATTTTAATTTGGAAGGATGCAGGTTACTTGTATTTTAAAAATATCCTTTAATCACAGACTGAATGTTTCCAGATGACAGAAGGAGTTTTGTATATTCTTTCAGGTTAAATACTGCTCTTTTAACTTGACCTAACATACATTTTGGCATGTAATGCTTTGCGTCCATCTCTAGGCACTTACCCTACTCTCTTATGCTGTATGGAGGATTAAACCTTTCATACTCGTTATAGTTTCATAGCCTTAGTCCCTCTCTTTTCTATTGTTTTTAATAAAATAGAGGTGCAATAACAATTAAGCTGATAATAAAGCCTTTATGTGGAGGTCCTACATCACACTAACCAGTGATGGCAAATTTTGGTTTCCCAATTGTTTTAGAACTACATGTCCCATGATGCTTAGCCTTAAGAGTGACTGAGCATCTTGGGATATGTAGTTCAAAAACATCTGGGGTGCCAAGGTTCATCATCACTTCATAAACGGAAATAGGCTGCGTGTGTGTTAACCTACTACTTTGAAAATAAATTCTAATGTTAAATAACTGCGAGCCCAACTTTATTGAGCCATTTTCATCATGCAGTTTCTGCACATGGAACTAAACTGACATGCATTTGTGTGAGATGGATTTTCACCCTTTCCGGATTTCTGCAGATACAAAATTACATTACAAATACCGTAGTTGTTGGCTTGTAAAAGCCGTTACCCTTAGAGATCTGAGACTGTGGTTTTAGTAACACACAGCACACTTTATTGTGTCATTTAAAGATGCATTAACCCATTCACTTCTTACCATTTCACCTCCGAGTACTGAACTCATTTTGACCATATATGCCCTTCTTATTTAACCACTGTTTGAAGTCCTGTTCTATTGTAGAACCCACACATATTCTATATTGTTAGGTACGTAAAGGCAGCTAGTTTTTATTGTATTACAATGTAAAATCGAAGATCAATTGACACTACCACCAAAAAATGAATGCTTTATTTTGTTTTATGTTGTTGATATCTTACATGTACTTTTTCTCCTCTTTGATTTAGTTATGAAAATATTTTACACTACGTGTGTCACTGGGTGAATCCAGTTTGTGATCTGTTGTTCCTCACTGTGTGGCTTTGAGTGTATAATCGGATGACTTACGGATGCAAACTTAACCAGAAATCTGCTAAATTAGGCAAATCTGCAGAGTTTAATAGCTCTGGGAAGTGTCAGGCCGGGGTTAGAGGAGTGCACTATGTGTGCCCATACTGATGTGTCTCCTGGCGTCCGTCGCAGCGTTGTGACACCTCGACGGGTCCGGCCAGATGCTGTAGCACACAAATTGCGAGCGCTACGGCGGATGTGCTGAAAGCCTCCCCGTTGAAGCGCTACGTCACATGTTCGACGGGGCTGCAAAGTGCAATCCTCCATAGGAAGATCGAGCCTTGCAGCGCTGAGCACACAAACTGCTCTCAGCGATGTGGCCAGACAGGCGTCAGAGTAGAAGGAATGTCCACTCTCACGGACGATCCTTCTCTCGAAATTTGCTTGTCTGACCCTGGCCTTATATCTATTCATACTTTCAAGCTAAGTCTGCTGAGAATTGAGGAATTTTCCTATTTCCATGACGGAAAGTTCTAATTTTAATAAGGACTCGGAGGCGAGTATTTTGCCATCTCTTTCTTCACTTTATTTATAGCAGCAAAGGTTTAACAGTATGAAGAACAAAAACTTCCCCAACAACAGGGGGTAAACACGCCCACACCCTCTCCCAGTCTGTCCACTTAGTCCCGCCCAGAGACAGGCTCCTCCTCTTTCTTTGCAGGTCAGAAGTCAGAATCTCCAGGACGAGACGGAGCTACCCGACGGGGAGACGAAGAAGCCAAACACGGCCGGGCGTGGGGAAACCATGAAAAACGCCGTCAAGGCAGAACGATCAGCGTGAGGCTGGAAGAGAAGAAGAAACACGGGGCAGAGGTTAAAATCGAGCCATCGACAACTTGCAACGCAAGGCGCAGTCAAGGAATACGAAACACCAGTCTCAGTAAAAATCTTTATTCAGGGATATGCGCGCAGAAGCGGCGTAGATAACAACGCAAGGCGCAGGCACGCGCAGTAAATAAGACACGGACAACCAGAGGAAGCTTTAATAAAGGAATAGTCAACGGGGAGGGAAACAATATGGGGGGGAAAATACTCGCCTCCGAGTCCTTATTAAAATTAGAACTTTCCGTCATGGAAATAGGAAAATTCCTCAATTTTATCCCAGGACTCGGAGGCTCCTATTTTGCCAATTCAAAGCTGAGCAACAACAGTCTCTGTCCAGTGTCGCACAGGGCGTAGGTAGAAAAGACGAGCAGTCGACTCCCTCGACCAGTCCGCGGAACGCATGATGTCCTCCAGGCGACAGCCAACTGCAACAGCCGAGGAAACCATGGCGGCCCGGACCGAGTGGGCCCCATAGGAGGCGGTATCGACTCCCGCCAGTTCCAGCAACCAGCGCACCCACCGAGCCAAGGTCGCTGAGGACACAGGGCGATGCGGTGCACGGAAAGACAGGAACAGGGGGGAAACGGCCCCAGTCCGGAAACCCACCAGTCGATCCTCATATAGTAGGAGACATCGAACCGGGCACAACAAGGGACGGTCCGGGTAAGATGGAAAAAACACAGCCGATATAGACGTCTTGGTACGTCTAGATACGTCAAAGGTGACGCCGTCCGGGCCAAAGGAACGCGAAGGGTAATCCAGTGCCCGAACATCACCCACCCGTTTACAGGACAATAAGCAGAGAAGCATCACCAGTTTCGCCGACAACTGTCGCAGGGAAAGATCCCCATTGTCCGGCCAAGTCTCCAGGAAACGCAAGACCCGGGAAACATCCCATGTGGAGGAGTACCGAGGGAGGGGGGGCCGCTCAAAGCGAGCCCCCCGCAGCAGACGGCAAACCAAAGGATGTTGACCCAGAGCCACACCGGCGAAACCAACATGACCCGCAGACATAGCCGAGCGGTACACATTCAGGGTGCGGAAAGCCAATCCAGAGTCGAACAGGGACGTCAGGAAGTCCAATGCCGAATTTAGAGAGGCTGAAACGGGATCCTGATGCCGTCCCAGACACCAGTCAGCCCATCTGCCCCAGGCAGAGCCGTACGCACTCCGGGTGCCGGGAGCCCATGCTTGCAATAGGAGTTCCCCAGTCCGGATCGAAATCTCTCGGCTTTGCCAGGCAAACCGGAAACAAGCCACGCTAGAAGATCCAGCTTGCCGTCCGCCACCAGAGGATGGGGCGTGTCCACCGCGTCCTGAAGAAGGTCCGGGCGGCGGGGTAGTATCCTGGGGGTATCGATCGCAAGTTCCAGGAGTGTCGGGAACCAAGGCTGAGTCGTCCAAAAAGGGGTAATCAGGACCAACGTCGCTCCTTGAGCCCGGAGTTGTCCTAGTGTCCGAGCAATCAGGGCGAAGGGAGGAAAGGCATAGTGACGGGCCCCGGACCAGTCTTGGAGGAAGGCATCGACTGCCAGAGCATCCGGATCCGGCCTCCAGCTGAAGAACTCCCGTAGTTGAGCGTTCAACCTCGAGGCAAACAGGTCCCAGCGGAGAGGTCCCCATAACGAGTGAAGTTGATCGAACACTGAAGACGGTATCCGCCAGTCGCCTGGATCCGATAGGTGACGAGAATGCCAGTCGGCGATTTGATTGGAGAGGCCCGGGATGAACTGGGCTTGAACCCAGAGATCGTGGCGCAGGCAGTACCCCCAGAAGTCCGAAGCCATGAGAGACAGAGACTCCGATCTGGGGCCCCCCATGGCGTTGATATAACGCACTGCCGGGAAGTTGTCCAAGCGAAGTAGGATCGAGCGATGTGGGGAATTCTTCGTGAAACACCGTATGGCGAAGAAGCCCGCCAGTAGTTCCAGGACTTGATATGTCGAGTCTGTTCCGAGGGAGACCAGCGTCCCCCTGTCTCCGCACCGTCGCAGTGGGCACCCCATCCGAGGCCGCTGGCATCGGAGTCTATAGTGAGTCGGGGCCGGAGGAAACAAGTGTTTGCCGTTCCAAGGCACCATCTGGGAGATCCACCACGTCAGGTCCGACCGGGCGTCGTCCGTCAGGGACACCAGATCCGAGTACTCCGAACCCGCCCGGAGGGAACGGGCCTTCAGGCGTTGGAGGGCCCGATAGTGTAGAGGCGCTGGAACAATCGCCAGACGTGCCGCCGCCAGAAGGCCTATCACTCTGGCCAAGATCCTCAGAGTAGGCGCTGAGTGTCGGAGGAGAGAGGAAGATTCCTTGCGGATGTCCCGAATCTTGGAGGGAGGCAGGAACAACCGGAGGTCGTGGGAGTCCAGGAGAAACCCCAGGAAGTCGATGCGGTGCGTTGGGAGCAGTAGAGATTTCTCCGCATTGATCAAGAAACCCAGTTCTTGCAGGAGGGAGATCGTCCATTGAAGGTGCGTCAGAAGTGTGTCCCTGGACTCGGACATCAGGAGGATGTCGTCCAGGTATATAATCAGGCGGACCCCTCTGGTTCGCAGGGAAGCGACCACCGGCTTCAATAGTTTCGTGAAGCACCATGGCGCCGACGAGAGGCCGAACGGGAGGCACGTGAACCGCCACATACGATCTTGCCAGAGGAATCTGAGGAAATCCCTGTGGGTCGAGCAGATTGGCACCGTCAGGTATGCGTCTTTCAGGTCCAGTTTGTCCAACCAATCGTCCCTCCGGAGGACATGTCGTAAGGTGTGAATACCTTCCATCTGGAAATGGCGGTAAATGACCGATAGGTTCAACTGTTTTAAGTTGATGACTGGGCGGAAACCCCCGCCCTTTTTGGCGACCAAAAACAGGTTGCTGAGGAAACCGTTCGTGGACGGTGGGGCGGGTTCGATCGCCCCTTTGGACAACAGGTCCCGAACCTCCGCCTGCACCAGCAAAACCTGGGCGTGCGCAAAGTGGAGCGGCGCGGGGGGTTGTGTCTGTGTAGGCGTGTCCACAAAGTCTATGGAAAACCCCCGTATCGTGGCCAGGACCCACGCATCGGTAGTGAGGCGCGACCACGCGTGCGCAAATCTGGCCAGACGACCCCCAACCCTCTCCCTTGATGAAGGGATAATCTGAAAGGTGCTCACCTGAGGGTCTGCGATAGGAGGATCTGCCTCCTCTATAGGTGTTTCCTCGCCAGGGTCTGGCTCTGGTTGGGAAGAACCGGGAGCCGGAGCTGGGGTTGTCAGCCGCATATCGAGCGGAGTTGAAGGCGGGGCCAAAGGAGCGGGGGTAACCCGCACGGCCGGCAGAACGACCCCTGTCTCTGCCGGCCCTGTGAGAGACCCGTCCTGGGAAGACTCTCTTCATCGTGGCTTCGACCTTGTCCAGCATAGAGAAAGACCCCACATAGGTGTTGAGCTTCTTGGCAAATGGGTCGCCAAAGAGTTGGCCTTCCGCTTTGGCGCCCAAGTCGGTGGCGGCCATGTGGGTCAGATTAGTATCCATTTTTAGCAGGATAGTCTTTCTACGCTCTGAAGCTAGCGCAGCGTTCGCATTTCCTAACAAGCAGAGGGAGCGCTGTAGCCATTCCTCAATTTCAGAGGGATCTAGTTGGAGGTCAGATAATTTGGCGTGATTCACAATGTCTAGGACTTTCACCAAAGGGCCAGCCGTATCAAGTAATTTGTCCTGACAAGTCTTAATGGCAAAGTCTATGCCTTTCTTAGCCGACCAACCTTTGTTGGCGACAAACTGCTGGAAGGCTTCATCCACCTCGGGGGTGATACATGTCTTGCCAGCAGTGGTGGGCCGAGGGCATTCTGCCCGCAGGTTTAAACGGGTTGCCTTGTCAAGAGGGCAGCGCATAACGCTGTCAACCCAGCGTTCAATATGGGGTTGGGGGGTCCAAGCGGTAGAGCTCGGGTGGGAAATCTCACGGGGATTAAACATGGGATTTCCCGCTGGATCGTAAATAGTATCCCCAACCTGCATAGGGGGTGGCTCCACCATTAGGTCCTCATCATGGACCGGGGCGTATAGTGTTATGGAGTCATCTCCGTCATCGCCCTCAGGATCGCCTTCCCCTGAACTTGTCCCTCTTGGGACGAGACTCCAGGCTGACGCCTTGGGTCTTTTACTCTCGGCCGCATTGTGTGCCCCGCGGTCAGGGGCTCTCTTGCGAGAATCAGACTCGCTAATCAGTAAAGGCAATTTTACGGGGTTGCCAGCCCCTCCATAAGCACCAGGTGGATAAGGGATATGGGGATCATTATGCCCTAAGGCTGGTGGGTCTAAGACCCTTTGAGGGGAGGCGTCCTTAGATCGATCTCTGGGATGGGCAGGTTCTGAGACCTGGGGCACCTTCTCTGGCAGAAACGCGGAGCATGAGGCTACTTGGGGGGGCGCTTGGAGCGCGTTAACAGCTTCCTCCATGGAGCGTCTAAATGTATAGTGCATGTCTGCTACAGCTGCAGACATGGACTCAGTAATGGAGGAGCGGAGGGAGGCCTCGAGGGCTGCAAATTTGGTTGAAGAGCTCGATTTCTTATGTTTTTTGGGCAAGGGAGGGTCAATCTCCTCAGGAGCCGCCGACACATTGGCCGAGCTGCACTCCGACCCGGAGCCCCGGGAGGGAGAGCGAGACATGCTGCGGTTTTGGGAGCTCGACATTCGTACCTCGTTTGTGGTGATTGCGTCTTAGGAAATGGCAGTCAGCGCGAGGGAAGTGGGCGTGGTTAAGCGCCGTCGCGTACCACGAGCGGGAAGCCCGCGAAACCTGAGAGGAATGCACGCAGCCGAAATTGTTTTTAGACTGTCCCCGAACGAACGCGGATGTCGTCCGAGCGGGGTCCGAAAATAGCGCGCAAATACCGGGTCAGACGCGGGGACCTAGTCGGTCTCCCGGTAGGGCCCGGTGGGAAGCGCCGACCCCCGCGGCTAACACCGGAGGGTAGCGGCGTCCCCAGGCACAATGAGTGTTAAAGTTCAAAGACACTAGATATATTTTTTACATAAAAACATAAAATTTACAGGAGAAATTAGGAAAGCTACTTATCTGTTCGAAGAGCAGCAAAGAAAGAGGAGGAGCCTGTCTCTGGGCGGGACTAAGTGGACAGACTGGGAGAGGGTGTGGGCGTGTTTACCCCCTGTTGTTGGGGAAGTTTTTGTTCTTCATACTGTTAAACCTTTGCTGCTATAAATAAAGTGAAGAAAGAGATGGCAAAATAGGAGCCTCCGAGTCCTGGGATAAAATTGTAATTCTTTGTAAATGTAATTGTGAATATTCCTGCTCATGTGGAGCCATACAATGCCTGCATTTTATTCATCAAAGCCATCATTCTCATTTTCAAACGTTTGAATTGATGGCCTGCAACCCTCCTGTATCTATCTAGGTCTGGACCATAGGTCTGGACCATAGGTCTGGACCATATGGACTATAACACTTTTAGACCATACTACATAGCTTTATTAAGTTGCACAGAAATGTGTACCTTTTTATTGAGACACTAGGGTCTATTCGCTAAAAGGTGAAACTCAGGAGAACTGTCAGGAGAAGAGAACAATCTAGACCAAATAGCCGATTTGGAAAGTGAGATAAATGGGAGAATTTTTCTGTTTTGGCTATTCTGACCTACAATTTCCACTTCTCTTGTCATTCTCCTAAGTTCACCCTTTAGTGAATAGACCCTACTGCTTCAGGTAGTGGGTTGTTGCATTTGCATCCCAAAAAACATTGTGTTAGCTCTGAAGCCTAACAGGTTCCTGGCCCAGAACCTCAATTTCCTACTATTACATCATGTCAGCTTTCTTAATACTGCATTTGGTGTATTCTAGAGTCCAGTTGAGATATTCCATAACACGTGTTGGCTACTAATGTAATAATGTGTGTGTTTTGTAAATGTATTTGTGTATCCAACCAATAAGATCATGTATAGTAAGTTTCTCAGGGCTGAGGCTGTCTATGATTGGCCCAAGAAAGAGAAGTATAGCAGGGTATTCTGGTGTCTTGAAAAAAATGTTTCTACTCTGGTGAAGGGTGCAAACCCTGATCTCCAGTATGCCAACACCCATAGACCTGTCAAGTGAATAAAGGTATCCACCAGTCCCAAAGCCGTCCAGTCAAATAGGTTTATTAGGGATAAGCTGTGACACCGTTTTGACCATGTCACTGGCCTTTGTCAATCTCCTGGGTAATAAAAGCCATTAACAATGTTTCGGTTTTAAAATGTCATTTTTTTATTTTTTTTATGGCAGGGAAATTATGTCTATCTGGTTGCCAACAGTGTACAACCTAGCTACGCATCTGCTCTTAGCATCTGGAGTCTGTGAGACGCTAATGAAGTGTTTTCTCTTTGCGTTGCAGGGTTTGTGCAGCCCTTTTTGGAATCCTGCAGCAACGAGTCGTTTTTTAAGGCCTCTGCTTTATTGTTAAAAG
This sequence comes from Leptobrachium leishanense, assembly GCA_009667805.1. Taxonomy (NCBI): domain Eukaryota; kingdom Metazoa; phylum Chordata; class Amphibia; order Anura; family Megophryidae; genus Leptobrachium; species Leptobrachium leishanense. The sequence continues at coordinate 280,729,758 of CM019064.1, read as the reverse complement.
ACCCGAAAGCCGATATTCAAACACTCGAGAAACTAAGCATTGTTCTTCAAAAGCTGTCCAAAGTCAGGTAAATATTGCCATATACCTACATTCCGTCTTTTACTCCTACTTGTTAGATCTTTATAGCTTTTGCAATGAAGCGAAACAATTACTAGCATATACGCTGCACTTTATGTTTAGCACACTATCTGCTTCAAGCAAACCGCTGTTAACACATGCATTGTTTTCAACATAACTATACAGTGTAGTTTCTACCAAGAGAAAAAAAATCATATATTGCCTTTCACCATATCATAACATTAACAACCTTGGGCTATATCACATAGTGGACGCTAAGGTGGAAAACCTGTGCCTGCAGTTTTCCCCTTAGCGTTTTAGCTCCATATTACAGGGCAGGCGCTGATTTATCAGCCTGCCCGTAATGCAGCTCTAAGCCTCAGGATACTCGAGCCAGTGCTGATGCACTGCCGCAAGTATCCTCTCCTGGAGTCCATAGAGACTTGTGCTGCCGGGTCAGCTGTTCTGCAGGATCTCTCCACTCACGAGATCCTGCAGGTCTGTGGAGTGATTGCAATTCCTTTGCCTCGAAATGGAGCCCAGAGCTTTTGAGCTACAACCACCAAATTTGGCACAGACCCTCGGCATATTCAGACTTTTCCTGCTGTACCTTTTCTAAGCAATCCGGCTTTTGGATTTTCCATAGGGGGCTTCTGGAATTCCAAAATTCCCCATAGACTTTCATTGAAAGGCAGGAAGCTCTGTCGTCGAAGTTCAAATTTCAACTGTCGCTTTGAGCTGATGTTCTGTGACCGTGAGAGCTGAACTTTAACTGCCCGAGACTTCAGTTTTTAAAATCTTTATTTTAACTGACAAATTGGGAGTATTTTTTTTTTACAAATCTTTATTTAAATGACCCTGCACAAACTGCGCATGGGAAACCTTGCAAACGCTGCGGCCTGTTCAAAACATATGAGACTGGAGAAATAACAAGAGCAAGACTGAAAGGTGTAGACTCTCACTCACTCATACACACATACTCTTATTCACTCATACTCATCACTTATTCACACTCATACTCATCACACTCACTCGTACTCCCTAACACCCACTCAATCCTACTCGCATATACTCACACTCCTACTCACTGACACTCGTGTACTTTCACACACTGATACTGAATCTCATTGACACTCGTACTCACACTCGTACTTACACTAACTCAAACGCACACTCATATTTACTAAACCTCCATTCACATTTTAACTCGCATCCACCCACCCACTCATACTCGCACTCATACTCTCACATGCACTTATACCCTCATTAACACTTACACTCTCCCATACTCCCTACAATCACTCTCATACGCACACTCATGTTCTTAAACACACTCTCACTCACTCAGACTACTTTATTCAGACTTGCTCACACTCACTTTTTTAAACTTTTATACAAAAAATTGTCATCGAACTTTAACCTGTATCCTTAACTTTTGTAGATATTTGACTTCCTGTCCTTTTGGTATTGTGTGACATTTGCCCACTTTGAGGTACAACAGCATTAAGCCTGGCCCAATAAGAACCAGTAATATCCCTCTGGTTGGTAGTGAGAATTTGGTACAGCACCAATCATCGAGTGATTGAAAAGAGGAGCTAGGATAGCCTTGTACATATAATTCATCATATAATTCAATCATGTGTATTCCAGAAAAAAATACAAATACAATATAGATCATATACAGTATATGGATATTTATAAAGTATTTTACCAGGAAGGATACATTGAGATTTCTCTCTTTTTCAAGTATGTCCTGGGTTCAAGAACATTGAATTGTTACAGAAATACAAAGTAATAAATGCAAGATATTAAAAACGAAACACAAATATACAGATTATTACAGAATATAAATATGTAAGAAATCTATTCATTATGTTACATGTTTACAGGTGCATTCTGTATTGAGGTATATTAATAGAGATCTCTTAAGTGACTTTAGACTGGGGGAAGATTTGATGGCGTCTGCGAGGTTATTCCAGAATTGTGGTGCTCTGTAGGAAAATGAGGATCGAGTCACTTTTTGTTTTGTGGTATTGTAAGTAAGGTGCTGGTCCTGGATCGGAGGTTATAGGAGGAGGGAACTGCTTAGCGCTGCGTTACGGGGCAGGCCGCTGGATTAGTGCCTGCCCTGTAATATCACTAAAATGGGGACGCTACGGAGAAACCATTTCCTCCTTTAGCATCCCTGTTTTAGCGTGATGATTATAATAGGGCCCAGGTCGGAAAGGTGAAGAGTGAGTCTAGATTCCAGTGACGACCAATTTAGCTTTTTTAACATGTCACAATGGTGGGTCATGTAGTTACATTGTAGCACAAAGCGGCAGAATGAGTTATACAATGTAGTAAGTTTCTGAAGGTGTGTTTGCGGGGCAGCTGCATACATTACATCTCCGTATTCAATAGCCGGCATAAGCATTTGCTGTACAATCTGCTTTCTTACCGTGGTGCTCAGGCAGGATTTGTTCCTGTACAGAGCACCTAGTTTGGGGTAAAGTTTGGAGGAGAGTTTTCCGATGTGGGAGCTAATATATATGGATACGTCTATATCACTCACATTTTATAGCTCCCTATACCAGCTCTGGATATTTTCTTCAAATTTCTCAGGCACCCAAACATCTTTATTTCTTATAAGGATTCAACTCTGCTTCGTTTCTTTCATTTAAAGTGTGCAGAAATAGCAGGGCAAACCCCTAGCACAGTACTAAATGAACTGTTGAATTACAGATTTAAAATTGCCAAATGCCAGTTTACATGAGTTGGAGCTCCTCTGGTTTTGGTTATTTTGCATATGGGCTATTTATAGGAGTGTCCCACCAAAACTCACTCTGATTCCAGGATGCAGATATTTTTGATTATCTTTATGATCTTTCGAAAAAGAAGCCAGTTTCTCCCTGCACTCTGTGACTGTCAGCCCTGCAGGCAGGAGGCTCCAGGGCAGCTCTGTTTAAAGACATTCTCACTACTTGTTTTTGGGGAGACTACCAAATGGTACACAGCGTGTAAGGGTGTATTGTTTAAGGTTGTGAGTCATTGTCTTGGAGGCTCTACACTGTATTTTTCTCAAATATCCCTCTGGCTAAGTATTATTTTAGTTCTGCCTTTTACTCCAAAGTTCATTCATGCATTGCAAGCTTTTTATCTTCTAAATACTCATTGCACTCAATCCGCGCTGCAATGTACTGTATGTATTTAATAACTAGTAATATGGAGAGATTCCTTTAAGAACTCAGACTATATAAAGAGACCGGTAAAGATAACATGACAGCAGGTCGAGAAGAAAACAAACTAGGTCAATGGGTTTAAATGGCCAGATAACCTAAAGAAGCAATAGGAGCATAAAGAAAACTGGAAGTCTGTAATTGACCGAGGATCACAATGAGACCACGTATTGACCTATTTAGAATTCTCTCTTTTGTAGGTGATGATATACAAATTACTATGCGACACATGCTGTGTGAAATAATGTCCTGATGTATAATGGGTTTTCCCTTCTGTTTTTTTTTTTTTTTTTTTTTTCAGGAGCAATAAGAAGTTCTTTGAGCTTTGTAACATTCCTCCAATGATTCAAGACATTAAAAAATCTGCCAACCCAGAGCACACCTTTATCATTATTAACCTAAACTCTATCCTCTTTCACCTGGGTTTAATAAAAGGCAATAACCCTGTCATCTAGTATGAATCCCACTCATTGACCCTTCTGAGGATGGAAGGGAAAAGCATGGAGTGTAGTTTAGGATATTAGATCCTCATATTAATTAATCCCACAAATGCACTGCAATTTTATGAATGTTACTGCTGTTTTTTATGTCACATCATAGAGTTGAACCGAAGGCATCAACAGGTGATACATGAACAATGTGCACTTTAACGTATGCAGTGAAACAGCAGTCGTATTAATTTCTTTCTTCATTCCATCGGGTGTATGTTTGGAATGGTTAAGGGGATATTTTAAATGGGAGAGGGAGAATGGATCTGTTAAACCGTAACCCCTCTGTACCTCCTCCTGCTCTAACCTTTTAGCCATTTTTAAATTTTATTTATTTATTTTAAGTCTCCTTCAATCCTGCACCGGGCTGCCACAGCACTCCCTCAAAAGGGATCTGCTGCCGGCAATCCAATGGAAGCACACAGAGAGCCATTGGTAGTTGGTTAGCAAATAGGTCCTGCTTCCTGGCACTCTACAAATGTGTAGATCAGTGATTGCTGATTGTCAGCTTATGGGCAGAGCTAAGTCCCTGCACTCAGAACTGAATCAGCCCTCAGAGAGCCCCCCCATGCCCTGGAGTTGGAGAGGTGAAAACGTTCAAAGGATTGTGACCACTCAAGAAACCTTAAGTGATCACAGTGCATAGTGTTCCTTTAATGATATGAACGCTAGCTTCTGTTAGAGATGGTAGTATTTAAATATGTGCTGCTTATGTTACCGTATATGATGATATACATTTTGATGCAATTTATATCTGGCTTATTGATGAGACAGAGGGTGTCAGCAGGCAAATGTTGGCAATATCTCTTCTGGAAAACACATTCAGCTTATGTGAGATTGTTTGGATTTTATGTGGTGTGATGGATAAAAAGGTCAGGTTGCAAATCAAATAAAAATTGTCAAGCAACCTATGACCCACCCTTCTTACCCTACTAAATTCCTATATTTTAAGTAGTGCCAATTGTACTAGACTGTAAAAGTCTTTCATTTGTAGCCTTTGTATATGTATGTTGCAACAACACTCAGAGTATAGTGATTCAATTACAATGTAAAATACTAAAGTATGACTTGTTTGTTTTCAGTTAGCTTTTTATGTTCATGATGACTAATTTTAGACTGTAAATATTGAGAGTTTGATAGTTGTTTTTGAATATATGTAAAATGTGTTTGTGTTTTTTCTTGTTATTTATTCAATAAAGATTTATGTTTATATAAGTTATATATTTGAAATGCAAACGACCTCCACTCTCTTCTCCTTTTATGGAGCGTCAGAACATCCATACACGGAGCCTCCTTAATGACTGAAAGCATATTATTCAGCCTATTTTTCCATACAATGCAGAAACCTCTATTACCTGTTTTTAGTTGCAAAATGTTTTATTAAATATAACTTACCAGGGTTATGTAGTTGGTAGCAAAATACGTTGAATTGAGTATTTTGTTCCATTTCCAATATGAAATGGTTCATAAAATTCCTTTTTAGGACATATTTAGTGTCCTTTACCTTTTTAATGCGACACATTATGGCTCATGATCTCATAAGCTATATCATAGGAGATCTACTATAAAAGCAAGATGGCTGCCACAAGGTGTGACAGAAATAATGGCCGCACGCAAACACTATGTTCTGAGGTTTTAAATTCTAATTTAGTTCTGTACATATTCAACCTTTCCTGTATTAATATTTCATGTAAAGAGCTGTAAAATGTCTTTTCCGGTTTTGGTGCAATATGTTATCAGATGTGTATGTTTTAGCTTGCTATATTGTGGATTAAACTACATACTAAAAACAAACTATTGTGTATCGGAAGTGTATTATCCATTCATTATGTACTTTGTTTCTACACACGTTCTGCACTTCCTACTCCTGATGATGCTGCTATAGATGCAGCGAAATGCATAGAGTGGCTTCTTTTTGTTGGAAATATGGGATTGGTAATGCAGTCCAAGCTGGTTTACTCATTTGAGAGATGAACTAGGTAGTGTCCCTGGTTCCCTCTGACTCTGATGGACCCTTTGAGCTCTGGATATCCTTCTGACTATCCTATACCCACCAGCCCTCGAAGGTTGGTTTCTTATCTGTAGAAGAATAGATTTGTCATAGTATAAGAGGGTATGTGCAATCTTGGGCACTAGCATCCTTATAGACCAGCAACCGCACCAAGCCATTTACTAGTGTGTATTTACTACCATTAAGTGTTTTTTAAACATTTTGACTTTGAGAAAGTTGTGTAATTTATTTCACCTTTTTGATTAAACGTTTAAGTTTTATTTTCAACGGACATTACGAGTACAATACTTACCTCTATTGTCTATGAAAATCTAGGGTTACCCCTTAACTTGTGGTATTTTGTTCTTTATCCTATCAATCCAATTTCCTTGGCAACATTTATATTTATCTGAACAGATCCTTCTATGAAGTATTGTGTTTATCAATTCATTATGCAGAATGACCGTGTTTAAGTAAAAAGTGCTTCTAACTAGGTGAAAGGACATCTACACTGATACAGAATCCAGTATGTCAAAAAACATTCATTTTCTTTTAACGGTTCAGCTTCATTTCCCAGCCACTAACATATTGCAGCCAGAGCCTTAGCACTGTTGTTTTTTTGGTTTTTTTTGAATGTTAATTGTTTTTATCAATTAAATTACAACTAATTCTCAATTGCTGTTAATTCTGAATCCCAGGAAGTCTGAGTTTTTCAAATTGTAATTTTAATCTGGAACTGAAACCTATAATCTGTCTGAGAAGTGGAAGGGCAGACCAAGTGTGACGAGTGCAGTATGCGATCCGGTGCCTGCTGTGCCTATCACTGTAAATGCAAACCGGATATCACGCAAAATTGGTAGCGTGCTTCTCCTTAAAATTGTGTCTGGATCTGCACCTGATAGGAATTGTACTCTGCCTCTGCATTGCAGCTGTGTTGCCCCTTGCCCCATATTTCCCACAAACTGATCTCTTATTACCATATCTTCCTACTGCAGCCATTTGGAGCTTTAATCATGTATATGCATAGCCATTATATAGAGAAATTCTTGCAGAGTCTGTCAGCTGTTATCTGAGCAGCAGGTGGACAAACCCTGTGCTGCAATGTTCTGGGGAGAGTGAATGCGACGAGCACAGCCTGCAATCTAGTGCACGGTCTGCCTGTCACTGTGAATCAAACACCAACTCAGCTAAAACTGGAAGAGTACATTCAATTATACAGTGAGAACTATTTGGGAATATTCCCAATGTATTTCTTACTGTGATAACATATTTGCAGGCAGATGGCGCCATCTACTGGCCACATAGAATTCATGTAGTTAGAACTGTAGCCCATGTCTCCCTGTCCGCTGGGGAATACCTGATATATCAGGGCATTCCTTAGCTGATTTGCACGTTGAGCTTTATGCGCACAGGGCTAAAATTTTGGAGACACCTGGAGCCCAAAAGCAAACAAAATTCATTTGCAACAAGCAAATCTCATTTGTATTCATAACTCCGTTAACACGCTCTTGGGCTGCTGTGTCTGCTACCATTGATCGTGTATACACGATTGTGGTAGTGAAGGGGTTATCAGTTTTTACCAACTCACTGTTTAGTGAAAAAATGTCCACATCTTTTAATGAACTCAATACGTAAATCAAGGTCAGTGGAAAATAAATTCCCAGAACAGTCCACAAATAAAGATGAAAGCAAACCACAGCAAAGAATCCTAAAGAACACATTCTACTAAAACATCCAAAGTACATGCACAATTTAATGTTACCTTAAATCCTGCAGATGCATGCATTATCCCTCTTTGATTATCTTTTATTGTTCATTTTGATGAAATGTCCAGTCATGGCTTATTTTGAAAATATGGAAATTACCATTTTTATTGAGCTCATGAAGAACACATCTGGTTTAATTAGAAAGCGTTCCTTAAATAGACCTTTCTTTTGTTGACCTAAAAAAGAAAAGCCTTGCGACTGTTGCAGTCCAGTTGTGCAAATCCAAATCTACACAATAAGTAAGGTTTGAACACAGGCTTTCCTAAACAGCTTTTGATCAGAATAGACTGTTATGAACAGTTTGTGGATTTTAATTTTTACATTTTACAAATTTTTCTAGTATATTAAGATTTAAGACTGCCTTTACTTGATGGGACGGTGAGGCATTTTGTCCTGAAAGCCATGATTAAGAAGATGTGGTGGTGACATCACAGACTATCTAGGAGTGTCTTGTATGGAGAGATAAGGAAAATAAGTATAAAACACCCAATAATCTGCAAGCGAGTGACCACTGCAAAAGTTGATAGCGCTGTTGTGTCGGATGGAAAAGTAGCATCTGATTCTTATTTCAACTGCTACAATGCTTCTTTCACCAGTGTGGATTTTCTAAGTCTTACTTTTTAAGTCATTCTACTGGTTTTTAAATTATGTGGCAGTAAAGTTCAATGAAATTGGGACAGATTGACTTGCAGGAATAAAACTATGCGTTCTATGGAAACTGGTAAAATGTTTTTCGTACGGTTTCACCGAAGAAGGATTTATTAGTAATTGTGAGTTGATGCAGAAATTGTATATAAAATCAATCTGCAACTTCAAAAGGAGTCGAGAAATGACCATGTTTAAAAACTAGAAGCAGTATGTTAAACTATTTTTCGAACTTCACTGTGGCCAATTAATGGAATATTGTTTGCTTTACAAAAACCTCCTGAAATTTGGATGGGGGTTATATAAATGGCTCTTTTTGCTTTGTCAGGAGAGAAGCCTCGATTAAACTCTTATAAGGATATTGCTTTGAAATTGATAATTAGCCTAGAAGCTTGTTTATGTTCGTTGTAGTCCTGTTTTATGCAATACTATATACCTTTTATCATAAGATTGCTTCTAGAGCATATTGAAGTAAATGTACTAGAGCTACCATGCATTTTGATTTTCCTAAATTTAAATCCTATTTGTGCGCACAGCAATCAGACGTTCTACAATTTTTTTCAGGTCCGGAAACTATTAACTGTTGGCGCTATATAAATGATGACAATAGTAATAATTAAACGGCTGAATAAAACAATGTTGAGTCAAATAAATTAAAGCGGTGCACTAGGGTTCAAAAATGAACACCTCCCTACTTTAACTCCTCTTTATAACCAGTTCATTTGATTTTAAACTCTCATTCTCTCCAACTCCAGGCTCTCTCTGGACATTACATGATTCCAGTTTCCTGTAAGCTGCAGCAGTTCCGTGACCGCTGGAAGTCTCGATGCTAAAGTGAGAGTTAAGCCAATCAAATGGCTCTCAATGCGAAGCACTTTGAGAGCCAATGTTGGGAGATACATCCCAAAGGTCCTGGTCGCCAAGAACCTGAGATCAGTGCTTGCTGATCTCGAGGTCTGGGAGGGACTAATTTCCTGAACTTGAAGTGTTGAATCTGCCCTCCGAGACCCCATCCTTGTTATGTTTTATACATGATGCTGGGCTGGATGCATTTGGTGGTTGCAGCCGCCCCATCGGGTAATAGGCGCGACCCCACCCCTCCTGTACTGGTATGTTTTAATGTACCTCCAGCCAGGTCATCATTGCAGCAAGATTCCACTCTGTGTCTTTGTTTTTGATCCCAAGGTGAATTTTGTTTCAGGGGGAGCTTAAATAAAAGCCCACCAGTCTACCTCATGACTGACAAGCAGCACGAGCAAGTTATGGTTGGCTACACAGCAGCCTGTGACTTCATTTATTTTGGATAGGACTCCCCCTCATTAGAGGTGCCTTGACGTGGCGGTGAGCTTACACTCTTAATAGCCATTAATAGAAACCAGAGCTTCTAATTGCGTTTTGTTTCACAGGGTATAAAGGGAATAAGCGCAGATGACATTTCTTTTCCTTGTGAGAGTTAAGCCAATCAAATGGCTCTCAATGCTAAGCACTTTGAGAGCCAATGTTGGAAGATACGTCCCAAAGGTCCTGATCGCCCAGAACCTGAGACCAGTGCTTGCTGATCTCGGTCTGGGAGGGACTAATTGCCTGAACTTGAAGTGTTGAATCGGCCCTCCGAGACCCCATCCTCAGTGTGGGGAGACGGATGTTGTCACTCAGGGCTCTATAACCACTTAAAGTACATTGAGTGATCACAGGGCCTAGTCTATTTAAGAAGGACAATGTATTTTTGATAATGATCCTTTAGATCATTGTTTCCCAAACCTCTCCTCCAGGACCTCAACCAGGCCAAAATTTAAGGATCACCTTGGGGAAATGCAGACTGAATCCTGCAATCACTGAGCAGCAAATCATATCACCTGTGCTGTGCTTCACATATCTGGCAAACCTGACCTGTTAGGGGGACAGGTTTGTGAAACACTACTTTAGATGCTCTGTTATTTATACCCATCTTAGTTACTTACCAGTGTGTTTCATATGGAAATCAAACAAGCTTGATCATAACACCTGTTTTACATACATATCAGCTGATATTGTGTAATAGAATCCAAATTACAGGTATGCTCGAGTATAAATGGAAAAAAGTTAGAATTAAATTGTGACACATTTTATTACAATTTAACAAATTATACAATGTAATAATTTATATATACATACAAAGAGGTGGCACATTCAATTCTGAAGAGAAAACAAGTGATTTCTTCTGCAATTTATGGAACAAAACATGTTGCTCTGGTTTCGTTCTCTCAATCTACAACATTGCAGAAACATTGAAGGATCTTTTCATCAGTACCACATGGAACAAGCATTTTGACCACACAATAGCTAATAAAGGTGTACATCTTCATTCAGTATTCCTAAATTCACAGGTTTTATTACAACTTATCAAAAGATGTGTATGGATTGATTACAAAAATATTATTGGATTTTAATCTATTGGTTTATATTCCTACACGGGTAGCAATGATTTCTTGACCCTAGTGGTCTAGAATGGGTAAGCATGGGCTCTCTCTTACCCCTACAATCATATTCGGCAATGATGGATACAGAAGTAAGCGGTTTAGCTAACTCTATATCCTGAAATGAAGTGGAAAAGGGCTCTTAAAGGGTAAGGTAATGGATCAGACATAATACTGTGACTTCATAATGTGAATTAAAGTTTTAACAGACAAAAAAGTGGACAGGTTACCTAAACAAAAACCCCTAAAATCTTATACCATGCAAAGAGCGATGGGGACAATTTGTCGTCTTCAAGTGTCCATGACATATGGCTTGTATTGTGTCTCTCCTTATATGTAAGTTGTAGACATTTAAATCCATCTTTTACTTTAAATTTGATACTTTCATGATTTTGTTATACTTTTTTAATTCTGTTCTTAACCCTTTCAATATCAAGCACTTTAGAAATAACATATTCGAACAATTGAGTAGTTAACACTTACATATAGGGTAAATAGCCTTACTGCATAGAGAATGTTATGAGATAGTTTCTCATTTTATATTTATCATGTTTATTCTTTACGGCAGTGTTTCCCAAACCTGTCCTCAGGACCCGCTAACACGCCATGGTTGCCAGATATCTGAAGCAAAGCACAGTTGATATAATTTGCTGCACCGTGATTCCAGGATTCAGTTTGTATTTCCCCAAGGTGATCTGCAAAATCTGGCCTGGTGGAGGGTCCCGAGGAGAGGTTTGGGGAACACTGCTTTACAGAGAAAATGCTGGGGCGAAAGGTTCTAACCTTTGGAATGTGTCCCTTATTTTGCATAATTTCACACAGGGTCTGTCTTATTTTTATACAGGTAGAAATGGACCTTGTGTCAAATGTACTAAAGATAGATAATAAAAATGGTCAGCCTGCTTAAGGGGATTTGCAGTGATCATGAGATTAACACTGCAGTGTCCAAAAATACCAATGGGATATGAAATAAAATCTATATGTGCTATAATGCCTGTGTATGGAGATTACAGTAACATCTTGTACCTGTACTGTACAGTGATTTTCAGTAATCCTGTCCCCTGAATCTTATGCATGTACAGCAGTGACTGACCCTACAGCTCTTCCTGTATTCTGTCCTGTCCATGGGAGTGATGTATGTTGAACTTTGTGTTACAGTGAGTGCATGGCCTTGTAGTTTTCTTACAGTAATTCAAGGTAACAGGAGTGCGTTCTCACTAAGAATTTTGTTTCACCATGGGGATAAAAAGGTATACAAATCCGGTTTTGTATTTTCCCTTGCTCCTTTGTGTTTCACTTTCTTTTGTTAGATTGTAAGATTACAGGATGTGTGGCTGAGCACTTGTATGAAGTGCTGAATTAGCAGGACCATTATCCTACAGGCAGGGTCATCTCTTCCTCATGTATCATTACCCCCATTGTACAGTGCTAAGGGATCTGTTGGTGCAATATAAAAAAAATAATTGTAAATTAAATTTTTCATTGTAGTACAATGCAATATAGTGTATACATGACATTTATGGTAGTGAAAGGGTTATTACCTTTTGGTCTACATGACCAGACAACATTTTGATACTCTTAAATCAAAGTTAGAATTCTTAGAGGAACAGCGTTTATCTTTTGAGTTTCTCACGTTTGCATTATTCACAGGCAAGTCTGAATAACACCAAAAATAATCAAAATGAAACCCAGAACAAGCTGATGAAGCCATTTTCAATTAGAAATCAAATCATGTCAAAGGTTAATGGAAATTGATCCGCAAAAATTCCTTTTGAAAGAGTTTAACCGTATCATAAGGTTTATTTGCATTGCCAGAATAAATTTAAACTACGTTGAAGCACCGTACATGTTTGAAACTCGACAAATGAAATGTCTAAAAACACTGGACGGCAATAAACAGCCCTTTTCAATTCCTTATTGAGGTGTGGATAGTTTAATAATCAACATAGCCTTACGATATTTGAAGGAGTATTCCATCAGCTAAAATACTGTCAGCTTATTCGTCACCAAAGGTTTAGCCCAAAAAATTTGTAACAACTGGTTCCTCTTCACTAATACCATCATGTTGAATATCCATGGACGGATGTTATTGGCTGAAATTTAAAGGAGTGACTACTCAGTGTGAGGTTAATACTGCCACCAAAACAAAACCTGATAATGTTTTTGGCCAGTAAAATACTTTTTCTCCTTTTAATTTCCCTTTCTATGATTTGCTGCTTTGATTTCACCAATCAACAGTCTCAATCCATCTTGATTCTTGATGCTACATCTGGCTGAATTAACACCGGCTGAATTAATACACAGACTGAATTAACATTCATTGTGCTTCCCCAGTGTTCATTGTTCATAGCGGCTCACTCCGGGAAGTCTTGGATGAAGCCAACCTTGTTGACCATTTTATATAAATTCACAAGCTTTCAGATTTTGGTGTGGATGGTGACGAGGATGGAGGGATTTGTGTGGGGGCAGTTTGGGCCCACTCCACAATGTCTGCACACAGAGACTCCACAGCATCCAGTCTCTCAATCTGTACCAGTCTGGTTAGCAAGTCTGGGATGCTGTAGCCAGCCGTACTAATACGATCAAATAGCTGAAGTCCATCTGTCATGCCGCCAATTTCATCTCTCTTCAGCCCGAAGCTCTCTGCGAGATGGCGCCAAGTTTTAACGATAGCCTTTTCAGTATTATATGTGGAACTGAGCATCCTGCTGGTCTTTTCTAAGCAATCGAAAGGCAGCTCAGTAGGACTAAGACCTGCATGTAATCAAAATCATATAGTTATTGAAAAAGGATGACATAAAAATGCAATATATTGTGTAGTTTACGGAGTCATTATCAAAATGCAAAGCTGCCCAAGTGATATCAGAGTGATTCAAAGCTATGATGGAAACCACACGAGGTCTATAGTTCATGCTGTATTGAACAACTTTGCTAGACACAGCAGTGGAAACAATGGTGGCAACTACAGGGGAACTTCCCTAAATAGTGAAATAGTGAATTCAACTTCTTGTCGCCATACTTGATTTACCATAGTATGCCAAAAAAATTCCGAAAGAAAATCCAATCAATAAAATAAAAAAAAAACAGTGCTTGGTGAATAACCCCTTAAGACTCTGAAGACCTTGAAGCTCTACATCTACCTCCTTTGTTTTCTGATAGGAATGATCCAATGACCTCTTTCTTTTCCTGATTACATAGAGAATAATGCATGAAGGTTCCTGATATTTATTTATTTATAAAGTATTTTACCAGGAAGGATACATTGAGATTTCTCTCGTTTTCAAGTATGTCCTGGGTTCAAGAACATTGAAATGTTAGTCGTTACAGAAATACAAGGTAATAAAATTGAAGATATTAAAAAATATAAATATTAACAGAAAATAAATATATAGGAAATAGTCACTACGTTACATGTTTACAGGTGCATTCTGTATTGAGGTATGTTAATAGAGAGCTCTTGAGTGAGTTAAGACTGGGGGAAGATTTGATGGCGTCTGGGAGGTTATTCCATAATTGTGGTGCTCTGTAGGAAAATGAGGACCGAGCCACTGTCTTTTTGTATTGTGGTATTGTAAGTAAGGTGCAGGTCCTGGATCCGGAGGTTATAGGATGAGGGAGCTGCTAGGGGAAGCAGCCTATTCAGGTAGGGTGGCAGCTTCCCATAAAAGCTCTTAAACACCAGGTTGGAAAGGTGAAGGGTGCGTTTAGACTCCAGCGACGGCCAGTTTAGTTCTTTTAACTTGTCACAATGGTGGGTCATGTAGTTACATTGTAGTGCAAAGCGGCAGAATGAGTTACACAATGTAGTAAGTTTCTGAAGGTGGGGCAGCTGCATACACTACATCTTACGCCTTCATTCATGAATATGGAATTTTGAGGTAGTCAACCATGGGATAGATTAGAATGGCATGAAACTAGGCTGGAAGAGGCTTTAAAAGGTCCTTTTCATTGCTGTTTATCAACAATGCTAAGTATAACAAAGTTTATATGAAGAATGAAACTGCAATGAACATTCACGACAGTTTAAATGTATGCTCCTCTTTGCCTTCACTTAATAATCTGTTAAATATAGGATACGTAGCCTTTTTATCTGCTTTCTGTGTAACTACTTCTATACTACAGGAATCAATTAGCATTTTAAGAACTTTATATAGGTATACAAAATCAAAAAAGCATCAAAATGACTTATGGCAAGTCAAGTGGTTCATCATCCTATTTCTCTATTCACAGTAGGTTATTACTCTTAAAGTGAATTTATACTATCTGCAAAACATCTGGCTGCTAAAACACCCTCTCCTGATTAATAACTATCCTAATGCTCAGTCACTTGTGTATGGATCATCCATGGAAACAAAGCTCCACTGAATCAGCTCCCAGAGTGCCTTCTTCATGTAGTCTCATCTCTGCATATATTTTTTTATAATCCTATCACCTTTAATTGGAGTGTATACATAATACACTATAATGGAATATGTAATGGTAGTGTTTACTCACCTTCAGCAACATTGCAAACATTCGCATAAAGGTCAAGTATCTTTTTCCTCCGACTGTGAATCTGAAAAAAAAATTACAATTTGTTATCGTATATACACCTTCAATCCCATAAATATTTATCAAGACACCATAGTGTATTATCAATCAGAATTTACATCCTACATGCTTAATCAGTGATCTCACTCACTTGGCATATGATTTGTATTTAGAATGCTAAGTACTATGTTGATTCTAGTTGTTTGCCATGAGGTTCATGTAATGAGATGGATGAGTACCTGGAGCTTTTGTTTATCCAGAAAATACTGTAGTTCTTCTCAAAAATGAGAAAAGATTTAACTCACAGATTCTATAGTTAGAAGGTAGATGTTTAAAATTAATATAAAATAACCTGCATTTGCCCTTTCGTTCGGCGCAATGTTCCCTAACCCTAGTCCTCAAGTACTCCTAACAAGCCAGGTATTCCAGATATCTGATCACAGGTGATATGAATTGCTGCTCAGTGATTGCTGTATTCAGTTATGCATTTTCCCAAGCGAATCTTTAAAATCTGGCCTGTTAATGTTCCCTGAAGACAGGGTTGGGAAACACTGGTTCAGAGAATTTTGTATCCATAGACTTCAAGGTGGTTCTCAAATTCTTATCTCCAAGGAAACCCGCCCTTATCGATCTGGATATGACCTTCACATCAAGGATGATTGATCCAGAAAATTGAGGCTGATCACAGCAGTATGAATCCCTCAGATTAGACTAATAAGGCAGGCATCGCTTCACATATTAAGGAATAGCTTTTCACAAGACTCCCCGTAAGCTATGAGGTGTTCTGCAACCAACAAGTAGATAAAACAAAACATGTAGAAGAATTCTTCAAAAAAGCACTTTATGTATGAGCCCTCCCATGATTATATTAGAGCACACACATTATTTATGCCAGATTTGTGTGCACTTCTTCAGTTGATAGAGTGGGTGACCATGCAAATGGATGAAGTGTTGTTTTTTTAAGAAAAAAGTATGCATCTAGCATCACACAATTTGTTCACAAAGCTCTGCTGAATTCTTTGCTCCATAAGGGGCATTAACATCCTTTAGTCACCTCTTTCCTGCTCATAAAATGTGGGATTTACACAATTTACAGAGTTTAGATGTTAGCATCAGAACAAAACTCAATAACTTAGAAGCCTCCATCCTGTACGCCACTCCAGTAATCAATCTGCATTATTAAAAATGGGAGCAGATACTAGAGATAATGATATATAAAGGTACTTGTTGCTCAAACCCATTGCAATCTCTCCATGTTCGGTTAAGCAACAGCCTTTATGTGAGAGCCAACAACTAACCATTAACAGTGATTATGTTTCTATGCACAATTATTTAGCAATATAATTTCAAAGGCCCGAGACAAGAATCTATTTGTTACAATGAGAATTAAATTTGCTTATGATAATATAAATACGAATTTAAAGAAAGTTTGTTTTCATGGTTTTATGTTAGCGTTCTCAAAATTGGGTTGTGGCCAGCGGTGTGGTATCAAACAAAGAGAATTATTCATGTCTGGATATTTTGCGCAAAAACCCTCCAAAGTCAATAATGTTAAATGTTCTGGTATTTTACTATGCTGTGGCTGAGATCTTCCTGGCTAAACATAAACAGTAGCAAAGCCAACAATGCAATAGCTAAAGGCGTGCGCAAGGAAGCCAGATGGATCTCTGAAAACAGTATATAGATATGTTTGGATGGTTTATCAAATGGTTGTACAAAGTATTTATTTGGTTACTTTTAAAAAGTAGAGCTAGAGAGGATCCGACTGGTAGAGGGATCCAGTGGCACTCTCTGTTTCTCTGACCCAATCCTCTTAGCAAAGAATTTGTAGGTAGGTAGGAGGTGCAGAGGGAACTAGATGGTAAAGAAGTGTAGAAAGGGAAGCCAAATACACATTATTATCACCTATAGCAGCCACATGCTCCTCGATACTTTGCAAAAAACATAGTTTTGGTGGTGGTTACTGGAAAACCATATGGTAGTGAATAGGTTAAAAAGGCATTCCAGGCTTCATTTTCCTAAACTTTGTATGGGAAGAGCTGAGAGTAATGAATGAAGACAACTTTGCTCATTATTCTCACTTACAGCTCAAGTTTAAAAGAAAAATACTTGCTTTAAAAAGCTGGTGGTCCAATGTCCAAAGGACAGCATGATCTGCTGTCTCCTCTTGCTGGACGCGGAAGGACATAAGAAAGAATAGTACATCATGTTCTTCCTCCTCCCATGTGCAATGTCGATTAAACTCCGAGATCATGCTTGTCTCTATGGCATTGGCTTGCCGCTGCCAGTATCCATTAGTGGCTGCCTAATATTACAAGTCCAGCCACTAACATAGTAGAGCCAGTAACATGGAGCCACTAAGGGACAATATCTTGGGCCATTTTTTACCATTCGCGGCTTAGCCAGTATAGGGCCGTTAGAGTTCTCTAGTTTTTGATGCAATGGCTATAAATATTATTGTTGTCCTTATAATTATTATTCAAGTAGGCGAATAATCAAACAGAGTTAACCAATAGAACTGACCTAACCCTAAGGTTTCAATGTATGTTTCAGATATTATAGTCTCGGCCAGCTGTCTGTGAGAAATACACATAGTCCATTGTCTGTATTTATTAAAATTATTCTACTAAGTGACTTTCAATCATTATGAGCAAGACCTGATATGATTTGAAATTCAAGATAAAGAGATTCAAGATATAGATGATCAATTACAGATTTGTCATCAATTAGTTTTGAAAATTAAAGAATGGTTTAGTGTTTTATCTTTAAATCTTTACTATGGCCCTGTATAAGAAGATGTGGAACAAAGACCATAGTCTGTAACTATAAATGATCTGTATAATATAAAAAAATTGTAAAAGTGTTTAAAATCCATCAAGTTCAACTTGTACATTCTTTACTTTGGTGGGGAATCTCTTACCCCTGTTAATTTGCCATTTGCTGTTGACTTGTCCTTCGCCAAATGCACTAATGATAACAAGCAGATTTCCGCAGAGCCTTGTTTGTCAATAGCCGCTTCTTCGTCACTATCCATGCTACGGCTTAGAAGACGCTCATTCTCCGATGACGCATCGTTCTCACTGAAGAGCAGATTAAGTGCACATATGGTTATAAGTCCAAACTCATTTCCATTAAACTCATCTTAGTTAGCTGAAAATACTTAGAAAATGCAACATCCGAATAGGGAACAGATGTCCTCGTGCTTGGATAGACAATTTCTGTGTCCTCAATTATGTTAATGTCCTCACAAACCAACATCAATGTGTTCCTAATTTGTTATGCTTGTATAGTAGACTTATCTCTAGCATTGTGTAATAGAGCTTCTGTTTTAGTTTAGGCGTTATGTGCAGCTCCAGAGATAAAAACAGAATGTGCTGACAATCTTCAACCAGATCTTAGGTTGCTGCTTGTCTTGCTACATCCTAATGCTATAAAGCAAAGAGGAATTTCTAAAACTTTGTTTATGATCATATGTGTTGGCTTGAACATATTTGTATATTCTATCGACCATAAATTGCCTCAATTATTCAGATCAATGATGATTAACCCCTTCACTAGCAGTTGCTTTTTCACAAAACCAGGACTTTGTGGATGTACTGTACAGCAAACCACTGTCCACTATAGACAGTATAAAAATGCAGAGGTCTCCCCATGCTGCCCAAAAGCACTAATATATGTAATACTGCTGGAACTCCATGTGACAGAAAAACAGATCTCCAAGCTGTTAAAACAGCTTCAGCACCTCAGTTGACATATTCAAGGTGCTGAAAATTTCAGGGCACATTCTGGAGCCCATTTGCAAATTTACCCCTTACTGCCGGAGACCTCTCAGCGAATAGGCAGTCCATAAAGCCTCTGGGTAACATAGTATGCCCCGCAGGCTCTGAAAACCTCCTGCAGCCCGCCTCCAGTCCTTTCGGACCGAGCGGGTCATTGGCTGCTGCGGAACCTGTCCCGCACCAGTCAATGACGTGCTCAGCAGCGCGCAGGGGAGGTGGGGCGTGCTATACCGGCTTGCAATGTTTAGACCCACCCACTGCGAGGATGGCATAGCATGCCATGCGGCGTGAATAGGGTAAATTTAATTTGAAATAAACAAAATTCCTTCACTGTGCTCCAGAATATATCCAGATTGATTTTGCTAGATGTTGAACTGTTGACGATTGAATATAATCGACCATTATAGTGAAGAGGTTAATGGACTTTATGACAGATATCAGTATCTGAGTACCTCTGTATTGATACATTTATGTACACATGCATTGTATTTGGCTTCTCAGTACGTATAGGGATAGTGATAATAATTGCAAAATCAACAGGTTGAGTGTAGAGAAACATGCATTGTCGCTTTCACTATTTACGCATCTATCCACATCCATCGATTGATCTTTCAACACACACTAAGGACAAAGTAACAGTGGAAGAAAAATGGAGCACATTGCATATATATACATACCTTATTATGTATAATAAATATAACATATTTTTTGAATATACTTACTTCTTTTCAGTTTTAGTTGGTGTTTCTGATAATTTTTCAAATTCATCCTTTTCAGAAAATATGACGTTTTCTGCTGCAAAATAAATTATTGCTCATTGATATTATAATATGAATCTGATTATTTGTTTTATTAGTGTCAAGAAGAGAGAACACAAATCGTTCTCTTGTACACTATTATACAGCTACATGGGAAAGGTTACTGTTTTATACTAGGTTTTTTTCACCCACATTTAAGGAAACTAAGTATTTTAGCTTTTTGCAGCTAACAGAACTACCCAGACAGTCTGTTTTTATCTCGATGGTGTCCCTTTATCTTGCACACTTTCACATGGAGACTCTCATTATTTGCATAGAGGCAGACATGGCCTGTCTGTCAAACACAGTAAATGTGATAAATAAAAAAGGAGTTTATGTTAGCTACGGTATAGAGGAAATTTTATCCTGCAATTAATGGTCATACTCATATATGTAATTAGCCTTACTTGGCACTTCTTTTTTTTCATCCTGTTGATCGACTTGGGCCTCTACATTCTTAGCATGGATCGTGCAGCAAGCTATGTTGTAAAAACAAGGGAAAGAAGTTCAGTTTAAATATTCAATCTGTCTTCATCTACATACACTAAAATTGGTTATAAAAAGTGAAAAAAACATATATTTTATGTATAACCCCATTTCTGAAAAAGTTGTGACAGTATGGAAGATACAAAAAAAATAAAAGTCAACTGAAAACTCAATTCACCCTGCACTATATTATAAGAATTGAATAAAATATTTGTCTGTTCCAGCATCTTCCTTTTTCCATGGACATGTAGATTGGATAAACCATGCTAATCCAGACGTTTCGTTCAAAAGAATGTCGCTTCATCACATCAAAATCAGTACAGATCAACCTCATGGAATCAATCAGTATTGCTTCTGACCTGATAAACAGTTTGTCCTTTGTTGTGTACTGTTATACCAATAAAGGTATCACTGTATTCTGTGGTGCTATTTATTATTTGACATTTTTTTAATTTTGTACAACTCTTCCAAATAAATAAAATATATACTGTATGCGATAAACATGATGGCACCACTCATAACTATCACCCAAAAAAATGTAACAAATGCATCACTGTGATACTACCTTGTGAAACAGAAGGTCTGGTCTTTATGAAGTAGAACATGATGATTAATACGATGGCAATGGCCATAATAAATATCGTAGACATCGCTATAATCAGAGCAGTGGCCAGGTGTCCTTGTCCAGAGATGTCTACTAAAATGAAACAAAACAGAGGGAACCTTCATTTCATCCTCCTATAAATGTTACTGTATCACACTTTAAAAAACAAACATCCCACAAAGAAAAAAAAGTAACTATTTTTGTATCACACCTACAAATAAATAGACTTTTGCCAGTGGATATATAGATAGAAAGAATTATGTGTTCTAAAAGCAAAACAACTATTTATTATTATTAAAAATAGTACCACTATTACTAATTGAAAATAAACACATTTGGACATAAAGTAGGCATTTCCCTAGTTTTGAAGGTTTGATAGACACCGCAGTTTGCAAAGGAGCACTGAGGTTTGTGAAAGCGCCGTCTCCACTTCCCTACTTCTGAGGACATTGTGATTTTCCTGCTGAAGGGGCTGTGTCACCCTGTATATGACTAGATGTATGTACAACCAGAGCCGGTCCTCTACCCTATGTGAGTGTATAGCACAGAAGTTTACATATTTTTTTGCACAACATTATTGCACCGTGTCTCTTTTTCTGTTCTCTTCCTTTTTTTTGGAGACCCTTGGAGCATCCAACAACATAGAGGACCTTGGAGGAACGATGTTGATAGATATAAGTACTATAGAGACATCTACACTTTTTTGTTTGTAGATGCATGTGCACGGACACTTTATATAACACGATCACTGTATAATACGCTTTTATATAATAATTCCTTTTATTGCGCCATTTAGGCTAAGGTCAGACAAAAGCAGTTTTAACGTGCGTTTAACCGCACTAAATCGCGGCCGTGCTAGCAGCAAATGACGTCCAATGGGGGCTGCATATGAAGAACGGCCGCACAAAAGTGCGGCCGTGCAACGCAAGTGGCAAACGAACGCATTTTTTCGAGAACGTCAAACCGCTAGTACTGACGTACAGAGTGCGCTGCGTCCGCATAACGGCGTGTTTGCGTGATTTGGAGACGTCAGACGCTGCTAATGTCCGGCCAACATAACGTCCAGACGCAAAAAGGGTTTTATTGATGATCCGTACAAAATCACGGACGAAAATGTGCATTGTATGACCGCTATCGCGTATTCCGTGAAAAAATACGTCCATTCGTTCGAACGCACTTTTTCACGGACAACGCGAAAAATGCGTTAGTCTGACCCTAGCCTAAGACACTGGTTCTTGATATTGTCGTTTATATAGTGCATGTAGCTGAAGGCTTTGCACTTGTTTTGTCTTGAGTAGGCTGCATGCTTTACAATTTTATGATTTTATATTGATACTGCCACTTGTTGGCACCTCTTTTACACACCTACGTTTTATACTATGCATAGGAACATGTTTGGAGATAAAACAATTACCCTACTGGAGTGCTCAGTGCTGGAGAATTACATATTTGGTCAGCTCATTAATCTGTGTTATAGAATTGTCTGAATTTGGAAAGTCATACATCAGTGTAGTTACACTCAAATGTACCGGCCGGGTGGAGTAGAGGTAACCTCACTGCTATCTATCTGTGGAGACTGCGGAGACACAGGCTCGAATCCCAGCAAGAGCACCTCTCCAGCACGTGTCCTTGGACAAGACACGTAACGGTACATACTCGCCACCCAGGACATACTTGAAAACGAGAGAAATCTCAATGTATCCTTCCTGGTAAAATATTTTTTTTAAAAAAATGTGTTTTTAGTAAATAAAAATGGGACTATGATGTACTGTATATGTCTGATGGACATTCATGGAGATAGGTGTTAATCTTTCAATATATATTGCCTGTGTCATCATGCATTTGAAGTTATTGAACTTATACAGATCTTATGTAGAGTATTCATCACGGTGTGTAGTAAATTTGAAGTTGTATTCCTGTCGAACCTTCAACCATTTGCAGATCATTATTACTGGCACATTTGTGCGTGACCTGCCATGTTAGTAGCTCGGTTCATAATATTAGGGAGCAGCGAATAGAACTTGGCAGTGG
This sequence comes from Leptobrachium leishanense, assembly GCA_009667805.1. Lineage (NCBI taxonomy): Eukaryota > Metazoa > Chordata > Amphibia > Anura > Megophryidae > Leptobrachium > Leptobrachium leishanense. The sequence goes on along the minus strand of CM019064.1, from coordinate 280,706,911 downwards.
TACAGTGCCTTTCTACTAGTATCTTCTCCTGGAGTCCACAAACCAGTGCAACATTGCATTTACTAGACCTTGCAGGAACACACAGACCTGACAGAGGACACCAGGAACTACTTGTTCTCAGTGTCCTACTGCTTGCAACAAGAGGAGGCAGTAGATTACACCAGAGCTCAAAATTTCCACTCGCCCTCTCGCCAAAGGAGAGTGATAATTTAAGCAGGAATAGAGGAAATTTTTCCCTTTGCAACTGTGAAATTAGTCATTGATCACTTGTGACCAGAAGTGCTGAGTAACGTTTCAGCCTGACTAGTATCTTAGGAATTACATGTTGAACCCTGGACTACACCATCCTCTTTGTCATGGATTTTTGGGAGTATTTCTAATCAAAATTATATAACACCAGATTTTTGCAGCTGGCATTTTTCTAATTATCTCAGAATTACTCATTTTTGTTCTGGCTGTTTCCATATTCACACCTCCTTTATAACATATATACACATTATTTTATACTTTGTGTTTTGTTTTTAATATCTTGCATTGTATTACTTTGTATTTCTGTAATGACTGTAAAATTTCAATGTTCTTGAACCCAGGACATACTTGAAAACGAGAGAAATCTCAATGTATCCTTCCTGGTAAAATACTTTGCAAATAAATAAACGTGTTTTGCATTTGTTTTGTATCTTGCTCTTCATTTTAAAGGCAAGGGAGCGGAGGAGAACACACTTTAGTTTTGGGAGTTACGCATTTTTAGTCTGAGATTTTAATTTCACCCTGAGTATAATTAATACATGTACTTTATAGTAAGTATGTACTTTGTGCTGCTCAGATTTTTCCTGTTCTCCAAGAATAAAATAATCCTTAAGGCAAGAATCAGGCTACACCCATTACACAGATGACATCCGTGTCCTAGGCTGGAAATTCCCTCACCTGGAGCCTTATAATTTAACTACTTTCTTCCAATCATCTGATATAAACTAATATATGGAATTCTATGATACACACACTGAAAAAAGCTGCACCATATTTCCGTCAGCTGTACTTTTGAAGATTGGGTAACCGTAGTGCGGGTGGGAGAGATTATCTGTACTTTTTATTGTGCCTTACAGGTCTGAATATCTTAATTTGCCTATAGTAATTCTTAACTATTCGTCTGCATCAATATATAATTATAGCTTTGTACCGGTAAAATTCAAAGAACATTTAGGGACTTATGAAATTATGTCGGCACCGGAAATCAAGTGTAATAGCTATGTTTCACTTGTTCTTCTGAGACTCTGCCAGAATCTATTTTAATTGTTTTAGAATATTTTTGTGTGTTTTCATGTATTAATATATATATATATATATTAATTCATGCAAGTTTCATATCTTCCTGTACATAAATTGTACAGTGCAGTGCTGGATTATGAACTTCATGTACCTCTGTCCCATTTCTCTGATTCCACTGTGACTTTAATGCCTCACAATATTATGATTCCTTCGAAATAACACTATAAGACGTGTTATATGACAAACAACAAAGACATGCTATTTTGGAATGATTGATTGATGAATTTTTTTTTTCCCCTGAAATTGACCTATGATATTTTCTAAACTTTTCAGTTAGGGACTGTGGCGGGATGGAAGTCCGCCTGCGGTCCTGCTCTATCTGACCCCCCCCCTTTGATGGCGTCCGGCCCAACTACCGAGTGGCACGGCACTCGGCGTCTCGAGCGGCCTGGAGGATGAAATGGCGTTGGTCCGGCGTCCGGAGAGATGGTGCGGTGTTGCCTTGGGGATCCCGTTCCTGGGTTGAGTGGTGATGCAGGAGACCGCTGAGTGTCTCCTGCAATAGTGATTGTAGCTCTGAAATGAAGACACCAGACGCGGCTGTATGCTTTAAAACAGTGAACTGAATTTTATGGGTTTCAACAGGGTCATTTATACAACTTCACACAAACAGATTACCAACTCCCCCACCCACACAACCAGCACTGATTGGCTCCTTTCCCAGCCTCCTGTTCCCTATCAGGTCCCTTTCAGGCTCCCCCATTGTCCAGGGGATTAGGCAGATGAGGTCTTGGAAAAGCCTCCAATCCTCTGGCCCGCTGCATCCTCCATCTTGGGGCATGAGATCCTTTGTTCTGTGAAACCATGCTGGGATGAGCAAAATGGCGATGGGAAAAACACATACAAACGGTTTCTTTCATACTTTTACAGTCACATCATACAGGGTACATTTTCATTACATTACACCAATAAAACCACATCTAGCAATAAAATAAGAGGTCCCTAGGCTCACACGCAAAACGAAAACAGGAAAAATGGTCTTTAAAAAGGATTCAGTCTTTAGTCCTGTGGCTCGCTGAAAAGAGCTCTCATGTCCGTTCCGTGACATTTCTCCCCCCTTCTAGAGTCCGACGGACACGTTTGGACCCACACGGGTCGACTCGTGGAAGTCGGAGCAGTCTTTGTGGCCCATAGTCTGGGAAGGAGGCGAGCCACCAGGCTTCTCCATTTGTCCTTGCGGCAGTGCCTGGCGTGTTGGGGTACAAGTCTTTGGGGGTACCCCCTCCGGAATAAGGGTCCTGTGGTCGGGGAGGGGTACCGCCTGTACCACCTCCGGAGGTATCGCGCACCCGGGAAAAACGGGTGCTAAATGCACTCGCCCCGAGTGCCCTTGTCAGCCGTTGGAAAAAACAGTGGCTGCATGGGGCCTCCGGGCCAAAGGGGTGTGGAGATGGGCAGAGTTGAAACAGGCTCTGCACCATTGCCAGCGCGTCGGCTGGGGGGTTCAAGGCCGAGGAAGGGTCCCCGGGCAGGAGAATGGCGTCCTCCATCTCCGGTGGGGTCAGTGGCTGCGGAATAAGCAGCCCGGGTGTATCCGCTTTCTGTTCCCCGAGGCAGGGGGTGAAGGTGGGCAGAGGCCGGCGGCACTCGGTCCAGTTGCCAGCTCTTCTGCTGGGGAAGCGGGCGCAGGAACGACGTCCAGGCGGTTGGATGGGGTCAACGGCTGCGGGGTAAGCAGCTCGGGGAAATCCTTCTGCTCCTCGGGACAGACGAGGGAGGGTGGGCAGAGGCCAGCGGCACTCTGCCCCGTTGCCAGCTCTTCTGCTGGGTAAGCGGGTGTGGGAACAAAGTCCAGGGGGTCAGATGGGGTCAACGGCTGCGGGATAAGCAGCTCGGGTAAATCCTCCTTCTGCTCCTCAGGGCAGACGATGGAGGGTGGGCAGAGGCCAGCGGCACTCTGCCCCGTTGCCAGCTCTTCTGCTGGGGAGGTGGGTACAGGAACAAAGTCCAGGGGATTGGATGGGGTAAGCGGCTGCGGGATAAGTAGCTCGAGGGTATCCCCCTTCTGCTCCTCGGGGCAGATGGTGGAGGATGGGCAGAGGCCAGTGGCACTCTGCCCCGTTGCCAGCTCTTCTGCTGGGTAAGCGGACACTGGCACAGTGTCTTCTTGCGTGGGCGGGAGGATAACTTCCTCTCTGGGCCACTCGGACCCTTTACACGGCCCATTCTGGTCGCTTGGCACCTGCCGTGCTTCTTCCGACCTGGCCGGCTCGTCTACTGTGGTCCCGACGGGGACCCATGGGAGCATCTCGGGCTCCAATACTTCTGTGTCACTTGGACTGTCTGCTTCTTCGGCCAGACAGTCCCAGGTCATGGGGCTTAGGCCTGACTGCGGAGCGTCATCCAACAACCTTCTGTAGGCCTTCTCAAGCTCCCATTCGCGCTCTACCAGGAACTCCAGTTCCTCTATCTCGAAGTCCTTGCTCTCGTATGAGAGTTCCTCTTCCCGGCATTCCAGTATCTCCTCCAACCGCCACTCTGACTCTTCTCCAAACCCGGGGTCGTTGGCCATCCTTTCGTATAGCAGCCCTGTGCTGCCGTAGTGGAGGCCTGCGGTGGAGGCGCCGTCGATGGTGCGGGGTAGCAGGGGGCCTATTAACCACTGGGACGCCCGGTAAGCGGCGTCCAGTGCGATCTCCTGCTGAACCAGGTATTGGAGCTCTGCCTCCCACTCCTCTGGGGGTCAGCCTTTCAGGAATGCTGCTCTGGCATTGTACTGCACTTGGTAGATGGCAGCGTCGGAGGGAACATTGACACCATGGTAGTCCCTTTCATGGTACAGTGCCTCGTACCACAGTTCTTGGCGGATCTCGTCCCGCCACTCGGGCCCAGAGGGCTCAACTGTAGATCCATGATACCGATCCAGGCCCTCTTGTAGCCTTCTCGGGAATTCAGCCCTCGTGTCTGCGAGGGTACTGGAACAGTGGCACCACCACTCGATGGGGGGTGTGGCGTCCTCGGATGCAGCTCCAGGCGGACTGTAAGCCTCCATCCAAGGGTCGCTGAGATGTGCGGTTTCCTCAATTAAAACTCCAGGCAAGCTGTAAGTCCAAAAAGAAGTATCGCTGGGGGTGTAGATTCCCTGGATGAAGCTCCAGTCGAGCTGTCAACCTCGAACCAGGGTTCTACGGGGTAGGGTTCAGGGGCAGGGTATTCAGTCCTTTTTGCTCGGAGCGCCGCCATCCGCAGCTCGTGCTGACGGTCCTTCTCTTGCTCCTCTTCCTGCCGGACCTCCTGGATGGCGTTGTGTATAGCAGCTTCTGACGGGGCGGCTCTGAAGAGGGCTAGCCGCTGCCGCACTTTCCTTTGGAAGGGATCTTCTGGGACCAATGCCTGGGTGGGTGGCAAGGTTGGCGTGCCCACGGCTCCCTGGTCCATTTCCTGCAATACCTCGATCAGGGCGGCTTTACTTTTTGAGCCCGGGGTGCCTCCTCGGCTCTCCAGGATGCCCCGCAGGGTGTCTTTTTTGTAGTTGGCGTACCCTGCCATGCTGAGTGCTTTTTCTGGGGGTTCAAAGAGCTATCCCACCGCTGCCACCAGTGTGGCGGGATGGAAGTCCGCCTGCGGTCCTGCTCTATCTGATCCCCCCTTTGATGGCGTCCGGCCCGACTACCGAGTGGCACGGCACTCGGAGTCTCGAGCGGCCTGGAGGATGAAATGGCGTTGGTCCCGCGTCTGGAGAGATGGTGCGGTGTTGCCTTGGGGATCCCGTTCCTGGGTTGAGTGGTGATACAGGAGACCGCTGAGTGTCTCCTGCAATAGTGATTGTAGCTCTGAAATGAAGACACCAGACGCGGCTGTATGCTTTAAAACAGTGAACTGAATTTTATGGGTTTCAACAGGGTCATTTATACAACTTCACACAAACAGATTACCCCCACCCACACAACCAGCACTGATTGGCTCCTTTCCCAGTCTCCTGTTCCCTATCAGGTCCCTTTCAGCCATCCCATTGTCCAGGGATTAGGCAGATGAGGTCTTGGAAAAGCCTCCAATCAGCTGGTTTGCTGTATCCTCTATTTTGCCCTTTCAGGCTCCCCCATTGTCCAGGGGATTAGGCAGATGAGGTCTTGGAAAAGCCTCCAATCCTCTGGCCCGCTGCATCCTCCATCTTGGGGCATGAGATCCTTTGTTCTGTGAAACCATGCTGGGATGAGCAAAATGGCGACGGGGAAAAACACATACAAACGGTTTCTTTCATACTTTTACAGTCACATCATACAGGGTACATTTTCCTTACATTACACCAATAAAACCACATCTAGCAATAAAATAAGAGGTCCATAGGCTCACACGCAAAACAAAAACAAAAACAGGAAAAATGGTCTTTAAAAAGGGTTCAGTCTTTAGTCCTGTGGGGCGCTGAAAAGAGCTCTCATGTCCGTTCCGTGACAGGGACATACCTACAATGTACATTTATTAAGTCATAAACATTGAAGTGATGCTATTTAGCTGTTTCACAAAAAAAACCATGAGTTTTATATACAGTTCCCTGGGTAACTGTCACCATGGTGTGTCAATTTGTGTATGTACCTTTATGTCCACGCTGGAAAGGGGAGCTGGTACTTGAGCCTTTGGTACTTGTGGATCCAGCAGAAAGTGATGCTGAAGACCCCAGGCCTGTAATGAAAATATCATTTTATGTTTGTGATCTTTTCAATATACACAAACACACATATTATACAAGCAAATATATATATATTACAAGCAACACTGAGGCACTAAATGAATGTAGCATGTTTAGTCTGTATTTTTTTGAGTTCCTGTGTTAAATTTATAAGATGATCTAACAAAAAAAGAGGATAAATGTGTAATTTGTCAAAATGATATTCAGTTTCTATAAATATAATCGATAGAACAGTATTCAGAGAAAAAACACCGTAACATAGAATACACATTTTCACCTGATTCTAACCTTGGAGTTTTGTTATTCTTTACTGGACAACAATAGAAGAATTCACCCAGTGTACCTAGGTGTTCATAGTAAATCTTGGCACATAACCAAGAGTGCTTTTGGACCTGTACCTCACCATGTAATTAGGCAGACATCATCATAAAGGGCATCAGTTTTCATCACTGGTATAGCACAAAGGGATCAAACCCTTTTCCTTATCACAACAAGGTGTGCAGCTGCAGAGTACGCACCCTGATCTGGCATGTACTGCCGATGTGTTACTCACAATTGTGTCCCTTCCATGGTTACAAAACCCAATACATGACTCAATAAGGCTTTGTCTCCATCTTCACAGCCACTGCCAGATACACCAATCTTTGTAAATGAGAGAACAGCACGTAATTCACACTAATTTAATTTAATTTTTTCCGCTCAGTCATCATGTTTGGGTAAAGGTCTCTCCCGAAATACCTTCTCTAAGTCATGGGCTTCATTTATAGACTTCCGAAAATGGCTTGATGCTGGAGACTCAAGTCCAACATGGGAGACACTCAACATTTAAACCCACGGGTGAAGTCAGTTACTCAGGCCATGGACGCTTTGAAATGCCCCTTTAAAACCAATTTTAATGTATTTTTCATTTTTTTTATACTAGTAAAATTTCAAAGTGACACGGCCCATTAAGATCTGTGAATCCAGCGTTGATATGTTTATATGCAATACAAATATAGGAGTCGTTTGGGAAATTGTAGACGTCATTTGCATGTCTTACCCAGAGTTCTTTGCTGCATATGGGGAATGTAGCACAGGAGCGCTGGGATGCAGTTCTTTGAATTGCTGTAATGTGTAAATGGCCTCTGCAATAATAAACTTTATTTTATATATATATATATATATATATATATAAAAAAATCACGAGTATAGCAGTACGTAGTGATATCTTTTTTATTGGACTAACGTTACATTTAAAAGACAAGCTTTGGAGCGGATTCCTCTCTTCCTCAGGTCTGGAAGCTATACTGATCAGTTCCTAGAATAGTATAGCTTCCAGACCTGAGGAAGAGAGGAATCCTCTCCATAGCTTGTCTTTTAAATGTAACGTTAGTCCTAGGGCTGGCCCGTCCATGGAGCGAGATGGAGCAAAGGCTCCAGGCAGCACTTTGCCAGGGGCAGCATTTTGGGCCTCAACCACGTACACCACACATTACTGTGAGTTTTATTGCTGTGAAACTCTTTAAAACTCACAGTAATGTGCGGTGTGTATGAGCTTTTTATTGTTGTGGAACTCTGTGATATGCTCATACACTGCATTTTTTGGGGAGGGGCAGCATTTCATCCTTGGGTCCAGGCAGCACGGTGTCTTGGGCCAGCCCTCATACACACCACACATTACTGTGAGTTTTAGTGCTGTGGAGCTCTGTTATACGCTCATACATGCCACATTTTTTTTTTTTGAAGGGGCAGCAATTTATCTTTGGCTCCAGGCAGCACAATGACTTGGGCCGGCCCTGGTTAGTCCAGTAAAAAACGTATCACTACGTACTGCTATACTCGTGATCTGGACTAACACGGCCTATCAATTTTATATATATATACAGTATATATATATATATATATATATATATAATACCATTTTTCTTGGATAAACATTTTGGTTTAAGCATGGGCTTTTGAACTCAATCTTCCAATCCTAATGGCTTGATAAAGGTTGCATCTGCAACCAAAATGGTGCCCATAAGGATCCTCCTTCTGTCTGCTACTTTTAGGTGTGCTGGATTGCCTTTTGCCTCAGTATATTCAGTTGAGATCGGAAAAATTACCGTAATCCAATAAATACCTAATGAAAGATGCCCTGCAACAGTATTTCCAAAGAGTGTAAGAGTTCCTATTATGAAACCAAAAAAATAAAATTTTTAGGTTGCCTTAAAATATAATTAAAGCAATATACTTTGTAATTAAGAAAAAACCCAGATGTGAATTTCTCAGTAAAAGACATTTTCCATGAAGTTACCATCTCATAAAAACTTGTAATGTTAATGGAAAACCAGCTCTCCTCCAGGAAAATTCATGCAGCATGAGATCTTATAAAACTTAGAGCACACCTGGTTCATATAACCGTGATTGATTAAAATATCTGCAAAGTAATATTCCACAATATGGTTTTAAGATATATGACTTTTTTTCAGCGACTAGTGAAGTGCGAAAGAACCGACGTGCTATTTTAATTATAAATCTCGTAAAAGTACCAGATCTGACGGGAGAAAAATGACTTTTTTCTCAATAGCTTACTGTCCAGGATTCATTTCCCTGGTGATCTATACAATGCAAACACTATACCCCATAAAGCTCATAAACAGAGAGCAATAACTCGCCTCTTTCATATCACTGTTATGAGTAATGTAAAAAATTCTGATTTTCCATTAAAATTTTAAATGGATTAGTTACATTTTTAAAGAATTGCTGGGATGATTTTAGTTTTATATTTTTTATACTGGGTGTATCTTTTATTTTTCAATAATTGATAAATGACGTTTCATTTAATTCAGAACTTTGGCCGAGATTAGACAATTAAGGCTGATGTCAGACGAACGCAGTTATCACATCCGTGTTGCCGCACAGTTTAACGTCCGTCGTAGCATAGAATCATGATTAATAGAGACCCACACACGAAGTACGTGTACACCGAACTGCTCACGCACAACACGTGGCAAACGGACGCAAGTTAGGCAAGAACGTAAAACCACTACCACGGATGCGCAGAGTGCGCCACGTCCGTGTAGCGTTCTGTGTGAGTGATGAGGAGATGTCAGACGCAGCGCATTTGTGACGTCCAGCACCTTGACACACAAAATGGCTTTTCATATCCTTTTCAAATTTTTATCATTTTTCATATTAATTTTGTTTCCCACAGTTCCCTTTTTTTTTTCTACGTCCGTCAAGAAAAACGGATTGTGTGGTGTCTACAGTATCTTCCGTCAGTACGTCTGTCCGTCATGCACTCACGCAGAGTGCGCTCTGACTGCGTTCATCTGACATTAGCCTTAAAACTGTGTTTCATTTTTTACGGTATTTCCATGGCCGGTAAAAGTTTGGATGGAATATCGGTTCTCGTGCTATACTTTTCCATGGAACAATCTACGTTACCAGTTCAATTTAATTTATCAGTATGCCGATTGCCCAAAAAAATGTCAAATGCTGAATAGTGTTGATAAATAGATTTTCAGGCAGGGTAATAGAGAGAGTTAGATTGAAATCTTCTGTTTGTTTTTTAAAACATTGGATATTTATACTAGTGATTTTTAAAGGCACAAATCTGCATGTTTCTGTCTGAAGATAAACTTTTTGGTCCGCGTTACTGGCCAGCTTTTTTCAGAGCCGAGGCATTTTTCAAATACAGGCTTAAAGCGAATTTTGGATTCAGCCGATACTTTTTTTCAGAAAAAACATATGCCGAAAGCAGCAGATTTGTTTTTTTTAAAATTAGCAAGCAGAATTAAATCGAGCCCATTGGGTGAAATAATAGAATACAGAAAGCAATACCATTTTGCCACATACATTACTTGTAATGAAAGTGCTGTTGTTATAAGGGCTTGTAAATAGTGCCATGATGGCTTTTTAATAAGGTATCTTAAAAAAACTGAAGCAGAATGCACAAATACCCCACGTTCAAGCAATAGTTACACATATACATTTGCTTTCAACAATACAGCCATTTAGGCTAGGGTCAGACTAACGCAGTATTAACGTGCGTTTAGCAGCACTAAATCACGGCCGTGCTAGCAGAAAATGACGTCCAATGCCGGGCAGCATACGAAGAACGGCCGTACAAAAGTGCGGCTGCGCAACGCAAGTGGCAAACAAACGCATTTTTGCAAGAACGTGATACCGCTAGTACGGACATACAGAGTGCGCTGCGTCCGCTAGCGGCATGTGTGCGTGATTAGGAGACGTCAGATGCTGCTAATGTCCGGCCAACATAACGTCCAGACACAAAAAGGGTTTTATTGATGATCGGTACAAAATCACGGACGAAAATGCGCATCGTTTGACCGCTATCGCGTATTCCGTGAAAAAATACGTCCATTCGTTCGAACGCACTTTTTCACGGACAACGCGAAAAATGCGTTAGTCTGACCCTAGCCTTAAAGGCTAGTTTCACTGCATCCCAATATAAAAATCTGAGCTCTCCCTCATCCTCACTTCCTGCTTTTTACAGTGTAGCAATAAAGTTTTATCCATTGAATAACCCTGTATAATGAGGGAGGAGGGACAGATAGGCTATTTCCAGCTCCTCTCCTGAGCTAAGGGACGTAATTAAACCCCGGCAGACAAATTATTTTAACTCGTAGAGCTAAGGCTGGTGTCACACGAATGCACTTTTCACATCCGTCTGACCGCACTGTTTTCTGTCCGTCGTAGCTTTTCAAAGGAGTCAATAGAGAACAACACATGAAGGACGTGCTCACTTTTTCACGCACGGGCAACTCATGTTGCAATGGTCGCTAAAATGGCATTGACGTGAAAAAGCTACAACGGACGTACCGACGTAGAGAAACACCGCATACAGCTGTTTTTTTTCTTTTTCACAACGTCAGTCAATACTAACTGATACTATACAGCATTTTTAATTCTTTTTCTCGATGTCAGTCATAACTGATACTATACAGCTTTTTTTGTAACCATGGGCTAGATTTCTAGAGCTGCTTGTGAATCCTTTCCACTTGTAGGTCATTTTGACATTATCACTTGTCAAGTCTCTATTGCTATCCATCTTGGCTGCTCCACCGTGCTCACTCTCTGTGGCTATGGTGAGTACCAGTACAATACAATGTCTGGACATATACTATAATATGGTTTTAGACTTTTAATATTATTTGACAACTGTTTTGACTAACAAAAGCAATAATATATAGATTTTTTTAACTTTTTGTATTACAATGTCTTATTTGTCCTACCCTAACACATGACATGTTCCTGTAATTGAAGTCCTTTGCATTATTCGTCCTGTCCTCATGCTGGCTTCAAGCCTAAAATGCTGGAATGTCATCTTTAAAACAATGCAAAGCGAATATGAAAAATATGAAAAATATAAACCTGCTAAGTAAGTGTTTCAGGACACAGCAAGCCATCAATATCTCCTTACCAAGTTATGCTTTTAATCGTTAGATGGAAATGAAGCAATGTTTTGCCTGTTTCTCAGCTTACCAACAAGCTTTGACTTGTAGCCCTTCTAGCAGGTTGTGCCATGCACCCTACCCACTCTGAAACGGCGATTTAAGAATGCTTTACTTATGTACCATTCATTCCTGCAGATTTTGCACTGAATGGATAAATTACTGCACAGCTACATGACATAGTACACTGTGTGGACAAAGAGGTGTATATCAAAATTACATAGAAAAATTGGTTACAACAGATGTGACAAAGAAATAAAAATTATTTAAAGATAATGTTATAACGTGTTGAAAAGCAATTTATTTAAATATTCACAAAATCATCTATCATTGCTAATTACAGTCCAGAGCTACCGTCGAAGGTCTATACACTAACACTTGTTCTAGAATGTGGATACACAATGGAGGCGCTAATAATTAGTAAGTGGTTATGTTTGTGGTGTGCAGCCAACCAGGGTTTAAACACAGAACCTCGACAGAAATGCGTGAATGTACAGTAAGGGAAGGGGCGGGTCCTAGTGGCGCAATCTCTTTTGAGGGTGGTCAATTAGGGGTCTCAAGGCATATAATACAAATTGTGCCTACATATACAAAGATAAAAGCGGTGTTCCCAGTTGGGAAGTGCACGGTCGAAAAGACCACTGAACTAATCTAAGGCCACTACCACTTAGAGCCACCATGAGTATATACTCTTAATCTCTACCATCCCTCTCTAAGAATTAGGCAACCTTCCCCTCCATTTACCTATAATTTATTCCGAATCGCTGCCATCCTGAAGTGGAGCTGTCAAACACTTCATCATATGTCATAACTGTCCCTTTTAAAATGCTCAATACTTGAACCTGAAGCAATAAAATGTGACCTCCAATCTTATTCATTTATCTATATATACTTATTTAAGGCTGCTACCACCTAGAGCCACCATGAGTACATACTCTTAACCTCAACCATCCCTTTCCAAGAATTAGGCAACCTTTCCCTTCAATTACCTATTATAATTTATCACAAATTGCTGCCATCTTAAAGTGGAGTTGTGAAACACTTCATTATATGTCAAAATTGTCCCTTTTAGAACGCTCAATACTTAGATCACAACGCTGCCGGTATAACAACACAGAACGCGGTGGAACGCAAACAAACACCCAATGGAACGCACTTCCAAGATGGCCGCGCGCATTGTGATGATGCGGCATGTACCATGTGACCGCAAAAAACACGAACCCGGAAGTAACTTGAAAATGAATGTACAACGATTACCTATATAAACACAGACACATGGAGTGCTTCAGATCCCCCATTTTTCATTTTTCACCTGCACATGGACTGAGGAAGGCACTGAGAGTGCCGAAACGCGTCTCCCACATTGTGACTCCCCCCTACCTTTTTTAACTATTGTTTTAAACTTTGTTTATACTCAACTATTGTTTTAAACTTTGTTTATACTCATTTTTACTTGTCCCAATAAATCCTTTTTAAATTTCTTTCATCACTTCTGTTTAAGACTCCTTTTAAACAGCACATGTCCTACATGCTCCACCTTTTTATCCCCACTCATCATCCATACAAGAGAGATGGATTGCCTGCAGACAAGAGAGGTTAAGGTACCCACCCAATAGGAAGTACCACAGGCTAACAAGTTGAGCCTGAAATTTTAAGGCTCCAACATCGGTGAGTTTGTCTATTTTTTTCACCTTACCCATTTAAGCATTTGGCTACAAGCTACACTATGAGGATGTCTCTCTCTTCTTCTACCTCTCTGTACCTGAGACAATCAAGCAAATTATAAAGAAGGGCAAAGGCTACCTCAACCAGGCCCAAGGCACTTCACACTAGAGCCGGTAAACGAGGCTCTAAAAAGCGTAAGTGTTCCCTTGTCTATAGGCACCTGACTCTCTATAAGGCAATATTGCACTATCATCTCTCTCCCTTTCCTCCCCATTTTTCCCTTTTTGGGAATTGTGAGTCCATATAGGAAGTAGGCGAAGACACCACATCAGGACTTCACGCAAAGATTCGAATGTCTACGTGGTGACCGGATTGGATTCTCCCATATTTCCAATATAGAACATATGGACGGTTGGACTGTTTTTTCCCCCCTCCCCCCTTTTTTTGCTTTCACTTTTAATCGGAAAGCAGGACTTTGATATAGCAACTGCTATAAAGACTTTCATATGCACTTTAAAACACATTTTTATGCACTTATACTCGCATTTGCACTTTATGTGACTTCGTATGCACTATATTTGCATTGAACTTCAACTGTGTTTTTTATGAAGTGTACGCATTTTACTTCCACACGCACAGTGTCACCATTCACGGTTGCACCAAAGTGGTCTTTTCGACCGTGCACTTCCCAACTGGGAACACCGCTTTTATCTTTGTATATGTAGGCACAATTTGTATTATATGCCTTGAGACCCCTAATTGACCACCCTCAAAAGAGATTGCGCCACTAGGACCCACCCCTTCCCTTACTAACACTTGTTCTGTCTGGAAAACCGAAATGTAATTGTTGGAGTTGGCACGAGTAATTACTAATGGAAACGTTGGCTAATTCAAAGTGTTTACCCAAGCCGACAAGTGAAACTTGTCAACGCGATAGGTAAGCTATTCAACGTCCACTCAGAAGTTAGTGAATACACATCTCTATTGTGCCCATTCAGTTGACTGGGTGTTACAGCATGAAACCACCCTGGGGTTGACTGGCAACACTTGAGGGCAAAAATAGATAATGAGGTCCCCAATTGTGCCTGCCCCATCGCAAATCGCACCCACATACAAGCACCTTCTAAATGTACATTGTTTTATTACAGAATTTATGTCTCCGAAATTAAAATATGGCAACGGCACAGACACTGACATAAACACAGGAACACTCCCAGAAATAGGCAAATAGATTGACAGACACTAAGACGTAGACTATGGCAAAAAATACTGAAAAACACTGTTAGAGACACGCAGATGCTGGTAGATGTACAGACGATTTTTGTCTGGGGTTGCTTGTGGTCCTGCTGAAAGGGCAGAGGTGATCAAGCCTTGGGGAAGCCCTCATTGGGCCCCCTCCTAGGCCAGGGCCCTCGGGCTAATATACAAAGCACTGCTTTTTAAGGCGCTGTAGTAATCTGCTCTGCTGGTCTAAATGAATGATGCTACTAATGTTTTGGGTATACTGTAATCTTTCAAATCAAGTAACTGACCTTATCTTTGACTTTTGACTATTTCTGGTTTGTTAAGCCTAATTGTACAAAACATTTAATTGTGGCACTACATGATTTTTAAACACGTGATTTTTGATGCATCTAGTTTATCCTCGACTACGAGATGGTGACATTCCCAGAGGATACATTACCAACTATTAGAAACCCTTTATTTTGAATCATTATTTATTTTATATTATTCTTATGTTACAATGCCAACTGAGTATGTGTAAAAATCTCCCAAGCAGGGTAGATTTCAAAGAACGCCCCTAAATTTTGTTACCCTAGGCACCAAAATAAGAGTACTCTATTAAAAAGTACTATGACTCTACACATTTTTTTATTATTTGTACTTTTTTTTGGGGGGTGGTCAGGACGAAAAAGTTGGGTGCTGTCCCATCTGCCCATGTGTATAGCATTCCACCGATTAAGAATCGGGGTTTGCTCATAAGCACCATTACAAAGGAAAGCAATCTGTGAGAGACTTGCCATGCGTATGTTTATTTTGCAAAAAGCGAAAGGGCCTGGCATACATGTAATTTACTTCACCTCTCAAAAGCCTTTTCATTGGAGAAAGACCCCTCTTTAGAACAGTTTTTCCGGTCTGATGGATGACCCCAACTCATTTCTGTGGTCCTGAGGGCCGTTAAATCTTTTGTAATCATTTCATTTGTCCAAATGGCCCAAAAATATGGACAGATATACTGTTAGAGCAAAGTCAATGGTGCGTTAAGCATTCAGAGCCTAAAAGGGATTTCCATTGTAGAAGTGGAAGTGGTAATTAGTGTACATGGTGCACTTCAATCTGCATTTCCTCAAGGTAATCCTTAAAATCTGCCCTGTTAGTGGTACTTGAGGACCAGGGTTGGGAAACACTACCCTAGAATCATCTGAATGTGTCACACTTTTTCTATAATTTTCACACATTTCTCCTGGGAAATTATAATCCATTTTGCATTATCATATACTTGAAAAATGCATAGGTCCACAACATTTAAATGTTTAAATAAAATTTTATATAAAATGTGTTAATATTTTTATACTTCAAAATTGTCAATGAATCAAGTGTCTGGAAGGGTAAAGACAACCTATTCATAAAGAGTTTTTCAGATATCCTTCCAATGCAGAATGAGCAACATACAGGGTTATTCAGAGAGAGGTGAAAACCAGGAATATGACTGGAGAAGTAAAAATTCTAGATCAAAATAGCCAAAACAGAAAAATTATCCCATTTATCTCTCCTTCCAAATCGTCTATTTTGACCTAGAATTTTCACTTCTCCAGCCATTCCCCTGGTTTTCATCCCTCTCTGAATAACCCTGTAGGTCAAAGTAGCCAAACCAGAAAAAATCTTCCATTTTATCTCACTTTCCAAATCAGCTATTTGGTTTAGATTGTTCTCTTCTCCTGCCATTCTCCTGGTTTTCACCTTTCTCTGAATAACCCTGATAGCAAGTTGTCAATTCACTGGAGTTCAGCATTTAAGGAATGCATATCCAAGGCAATGGAATGATAGGCAAGATATTATCGTTACTTGATTATCACTATCATGACAGACACAAATAAAGATGAGTAAACCAAAAACATGGTTACAAGACAATTTTTTTATTGCGCTGGCAAACTAGAAATGTAACATTTGTTTTTTCCAGACAATGTGAAACATAAAGGGTTATTCACTAAGTACCATGTTTGCTGGTATTTCAAATACTTGCATAAATTTACAATATAAAAGAGATTACAAATGCTGGCATTTCAGTCCATTAATCAAACAGCAACAGGAGGAGAACTACTGGAGCATTACTCTGCAGCTTCTCGTCACTCTTTGGATTTTAGTTTTGTGAAATGATGGCATTTGTTGATGCCGCAATACTGCTGATTTTCAAACATATGCGCAACACCAGCAAACACCAGCACTTGCTTAATAACCCCATAGAGTATCTAAAATTACTCCTTACCATATTTTGGAAAACAGGCATTCTTTTTTGACATTGTGTGACTCCACTCCAGAGGAGGTATGAAATGTTTTTCTCTGATTATTTTTTTAAATATAATTTTTTTTCTGTAACAGACCTTTTTGTTATCATTCATTGGACCTTATATGTTAATTCCAGACATTTTTGTCCAGTAGTTTTTTTGCAAACAGCGTTTCAAATTTGAAACTTTCAATCTTTTTTTCTTTTTACCCCGTTTGTTGGCTTGTCGGCTTTTTCCGGCGTCTGGTCGGCACTGTGTTCGGCGGATCGTTGGCTTTTTTCGGACACGTTCGGGTTTTTTTTGGTGGTTCTGCGGTGAACAGTTGGCTTTTTTCAAATGCGTGTGGTGTTTTTTTGGGGGTTTTGCAGAGGTTTTTTTCGTTCAATGCGATGGATTTTTGGATGTGGTCGGCAGATTTTCCCTGCACTTCAGGGACCCCGCGGTGAATGCTGAATTCACCGCAGAATCAGGGAATTTGATTCCCCAAAGTGTGGGGAACGAGAGAGCACCAAAATGATTTTTTTTTTAATATAAAATGTGTTAATATTTTTATACTTCAAAACTGTCATTGAATCAAGTGTCTCAGTAACGTAAAGACAACCTATTAATGAATAGTTTTTCAGATTTCCTTCCGATGCAGAATGAGCAACATATATGGGTTATTCATACCATTTACTGTGACAGTTTTTAAGACATTCCTTATGAGTATAATACCTATAATTTGGAAAATTGTTTGATAAGAGTATGCTCAGAAGTGCTGAACTGAAAAAGTGTGAACAGAAATGGGCAAAAATATTCTTGAAAGAATTTGTCTGTTAAGAAATTAGAAGGAACATATTGCATGATGTAGTTAAATCAGAAGGCATTTGGCTCACACATACCCTTCAAATGCCATCACAATATATTTTGGCATCGTCTAATTACTTGGTCAATAGCTTACATAAATCTTTCTTATTCATTACTTGGCACCTAGTGGAATTAGAACGCTTCAGTCCAAACCACAATATCTCATTCTTTGGCAGCATATAGTAGCCCCGGTGTAAGGGTAAAGAATAAAATCATCATGTAATTATATTGAGGAGCATGACAGCTAATCAATGGATGGAAAGAAATACAAATAATGATGAGTTCAAGAAAAAGTCTTGGGAATCTGATTATTACCAGCTCATTTGTTTCCAGAGGTATTCTTCCAGCTGTACAATACTTACATCATTTTAAAAGCATTTTGTCATATTATCAGATGGAAATTAACTGATCATCACTCTTCTTCCTTATCAAGTTGTCGTAGCATTTTTTAAATACAGAGAGTCCTTATTCCAGCTAAGGCTAGGGTCAGACGAGCGTGATTTCTACGGACTGTACGTCCTTGCACACGGACGTACGTCAGTACGGAAGACACAGTAGTGGTCACACAGTCCGTTTTTTTCAATGACGTTTATTTTTTGACGGATGTAGGAGGAAAAATAAATTAAAAAGCAAAAACATTTTGTCCGTGAAAAATGCTGGACGTATAAATGCAGTCCGTCTGACCACGTTCCATCACTCACACACAAAGCTATGCGGACGTTGCGGACGCAGCGCACATTGTGCGGCCGTTCTAGGAGTTGTACGTTCTTGCCTGCCTTGCGTCCGTTTGCCGCGGCCGTTGTGCGTCCGCAGTTCAGTGCGGACGTACTTCATGTGTCGGGCTCAATGGACTTTCTTTCATGCTATCACGGACGTACTTTTAGGCGCAATCACGGACGTGAACACTACGCTCGTCTGACCCTAGCCTTAACCAGTAATAGGAAACTACAAAGACACCCCCCTCCGCCCCATATAACCTCCCCATATGCTTTGGCAATGCTAAAATGTATTTGGTCCTGCCAATAAAGCTTATTTTGATTTGATTTGACAAAAACAAATCCGCACAAGCCATCAAGCCATTAAGTCTATGTGACTCCCTAATACCGCAATTAAATACTGACAGTGGCAATGCTGTATTCTGTCATTAAGCTCAAAGGACTCCATGCAGAATTACAGGGCCCCCTGACCTAGATTCATTGGAAAAACTCTTCATCCCAGCACTGGGCTCCTTTGGAGCTTGTCCAGATCTGGCAGCTGCTGTTACTTCCTGTAAGAATGACATGCCAAAGCAGGCAAGTTCTAGATGCTCACTCAAGCGTTTATGAACTGAGCTGTACATTCCTGACCTAAATCCAGGAAGAACGATCAGTGCAAGATGACTGACAGTTTTCTTTGCAGGCGGCCCCATCTGCTGGAGGGGAGAGGCACATTCAGTCACCTATAACTTATTTAAATTACAATAGATGGTCATGGTAGCTAGATTATCCCTTTAACAGTTATTTTTTTTCCTGTTTGCACAGATTTACTAATTGGAAGATAATAAAAAAATCCATCTTCAAGGTGAAATTTAAAGTGAACTATTGTGATACACAGGGCAGAAATTAATTAATCATTAACAGGGTTATTCAGAGAGTACCCAGCTCTCCCATTCCCTGCACTTCAGCTAGTCCGAATTGCCGACCCTGCGGTGAATCCAGCATTCACCGCAGGGTCCCCGAAGTGCAGGGAACGAATCGCCGAACGCATCCGAAAACCTGCTGCAAAACCGCCGAATCGATCAGAGAAACTGCTGCAAAACCGCCAAAGTGATCCAAAAAAAATGCCAAAAGACACTAAATTGATTTGAAAAACTGCCACAAAACCGCAGCAAAACCGCCGAATCGATCATAAAAATTGCTGCAAAACAACCAAATCTATCCGTAAAACCTACAAAAAAACCCCCCAATCGATCTGAAAAACCACTGAAAACACACTGAATGCATCCGACGGTCTGCTGCAAAACCTCTGAATCAATCCAAAAAAAAGCCAGTGACTCGCCAAAAAGAACACCGACCAGCCGCCAGATAAAGCCAACAAGCCGTTGAAAGGGTAAAAAAAAAAAACAAAAAAAACCCGCAGCTTTTAAAAGGTGTTTGCAAAAAAAACTACTGCAAGAAAATGCCTGGAAATAATATATAAGGTCCTATGAATAATAATAAAAAGGTCTGCTACAGGAGAAAAGACGCGTGTTGGGGAGCTCTCCGGCTAGAGCTTTTACTTTTGAGGTTTTGGACGCTTTTCTTCTGAGTTTTGGGGGTTTTTGCAGGTAGGGGAGCATCTGTTACCTCTGCTCCCCTGCTTTTCATCTTTTCCGCTGACTTTTTGGAGCTGATTTGCGGACTTTGCCGGACGCGGCCTGCTGCAGCAGCCTTATCGGGCGTTCAGTTGGTGGTATCCTCTGTATCCTGGGATACTCGTGTACCGATTCCAGCCCCTCTCCTCGTCGGATTATGGGCAAGAAAAATGGGAAAAAGTCCTTGCTGCCGGAGGGCCCACGGCAGCGGGACATTCGTGAGGCAATGGGCGAGAATCGGCGTCGACATCAAGGAGACCAGCGGGAATGTCCGGCTGCTGAGGGAGGCTCCTCGGATGATGAGGATTACTCCTGGTCGGAGAGCGCCTCAGCACCTTCGAAGTCTCCCCGGAAGGTGGGTAAGGCGACAGGGAAAGCTGACAGACATGGTGATGTGAAAACTACACAGGTACGCAGGCTTTCAGTGGCCTCGTGTGACTCGGCGGAGACTACCCCGAACTCACCTGATCCCGGATCCAGCAGAGGCCTCCCACTTCATATGAAGGCTGATCTTCAGCGTTTGTTTGAACAGATGTTAGGTGAGATGAGAACGGTCTGGCGAGCTGACTTTGCCGACGTGAAGACGGAGCTGACGGCTGTCCAGGGAAGACTACTGGCTGCAGAGACGCAGGTGGAAGGAGTTGTGGCAACGCAGGCCCTTCTTCAGCCGCAGCTGGAGTCGTTGCGGGCACAAGTGGCGCTGCTTACTGGTGCGGTGGAGACGGCAGAAGCCCGCCACCGTCGGAAGAATGTCAGGATCAGAGGAATCCCAGAGAAGATTTCTATGGCTGGGTTGCTGCCATTCGCCAACAGACTCGCAGCACGTGTCTTGGAGTCACGGCTGGGAGAACCCGCCATTTTTGGCGCCGTCACTCGGCTGCGGAAGGCGGCTACTGCACCAGGGGATGCCCCACGCGATGTGCTGGCGGTGGCATTGGAGGAAGCTGATAAGCGCCGATTGCTGTCGTCCTCTGTGACTCGTGCCCCGTTTATGTTTGAGGACCTTTCGGTGTCTTTCTTTAACGACCTACCATTTTTGACCTTAATGGCTCGGAGAAGATTTCGGGACGTCTCGTCTTTTCTGCGGAATAACGAGATCCGCTACCGGTGGGGGGTGGCAGGTACCATGACTATTACTTATGAGAACCTGACCCATTTGGTCGCCTCTCCTGAGGAGGCATGGCAGGTATTGCGTTCACTGGGCCTCTCACCGACTCCGGCCCCTGGGGGTCTTTCGCCTGCTGCCTCTGACCCGGGCTAGACTGGTAGGGACTCTTATTTTATTGGGACCCTCTTCTCCACGGTTCTGTATCCCTTCACTTCCCGCAGTAACTTTGGGACTTTATTTTTTACGTTTATGCCCTTCAATTAGCTGTTTTTCTGAGGGAATTTTTATTTTTACCCCCCTCTTTTTTTGTTCCGAATTTTGAGACACTTTCTTTATTTGCTGACTTTCTGATTTCTCTGAGCCGTAATATGCGAAACATTTTATTTTATTCCCCCCCCCCCATGTTGAGACTTTGATTTTTCTCTTACTTTTATTTTTGTATTCTTCTGAAGCCCTTTTGATGGCGATCGTTACTACTCCCCCCCCCTGTTTTCTGATATCCGGCCGTTTTTTCGTATGACCCTCCCCCCCCTTTTGTTATTTTCTATTAAAGTGCTTATGTTGATAACATTACCGGTGGCCCTGCGAGGCCCTCATTTACTGTTTATATGATGCCTTCATTTCAAAATAAAAATTTTAAATATAAAAAAAAAAAGGTCTGCTACAGAAAAAAAAAACCGCATTTTAAAAAAATCATAAAAAAAATAAAAAAATAAAGAGACTTTCTGCTGCAAGTGAAAAGAATAAACAGTTGAATAAATATTTAATAAAAATTGGGTAATATTTTTAACATTGAAACCTATGGGATTCGCCTGATTAAACCTGTTGATTGAAGCCACCGAACATCAGGGCATTTCACTGACATTTCTCTGCTGTTCAGTATTCTCTGAATAGATTAACTATTGCTTCTCCATGGGGACTTTCACTGCCGTCAAAGATCACCATATTTTGCTGGCAATTCGCCAATATTTGGTGAACTGTCAGCTTTATGAATAGCTAAATGGCCACAAAATTGCACCGTACGTGGAAATTTACTGTTCTGTGCAATTTCAGAGCCAGTTCGGCTTATCTAAATGCTGGTGCTAACTGATTCCACTGATTTCACAGCCTGGCTACTTTAAAAAAATGAAGTGGTCAGGATGTGTCCCTTTAAATATCTCACACTCTCAATTTATCTAATTTGTAAATTCCATTTTCCTGGTTTAATTAATTTTAGGGAATTTGCAGCTCCATTGTTAGAAATCTTTGTGCAGGTCTTAATTATGCATGTGGTTTTTATGATGCTGCCAAATAAAACACCTGTGTGAAGAGGTAAACACACAGCTGTGGCTTTCTAAAAAAAATCTTGTCAATGGCTCTGTGTTCTCATATGTGAACAAAAACAGTTTAAAAGTGTTTCAGGGATGCAACAAATAGGTTTAGATGTGCTACTGCATTCTTTCCAGGCAACTAGAACAATGTGTACCTTGATATTAGGGGAAGGAGAGTCCACCTTCATAAATACCACACCACACCGAGTGCTAATTACAGGAATGCATTATGTGGAAGCTAAACTTGCTACCGGAATGAGGATTTAAGCACATTCTTAGCAATTGGGGAGGATCTTTGTATGTGAAGTGTTTATTGCTCATGATGCAGCTACGGGACAGGTATAGATCAATGACACATGTCTGTGCCACATTTAAGGCCCTCTTCTATTGGCTGAGCCTATAATAGGGGGCCATTTTTGACAAAATGTGGTGTTATCCCCTAACGTCTCCTTATTCCTGGCTCTGTAGTGAGTCGCTATGTTAGACTTGTAAATACAGTAAATGGGACTTGCTAACAGCTGGTTGTACACCGCTTCTCGTAATCTCTCCTGTAGTACAGAAAATGCTCTCACAAGGTTGGCAGAAGGATGCTTTAAGGTGAGTATAACAAACAATGTGTGGGGGGCGTCCTCTTCATATATCAGTGACACATGAAGCCATCTCGCACACATCTTTTACAGCGAAAGGGTTAACCATAATGACTCGATTGGAAGTCAGCCCTTCATATTTTGAAGGGTTTTTAGAAATATCTTCCTTTCCTTTGTCATCCCTACAAAATAATAATGGGTTTCACCTACATTTGGAAACTATAGGGAAGTATGTGGAATATTGCATGCTATTTAAACGTTTTACAGATACATATGAAACAGTTTACAGAGAATGTAAGATACATAAAATGCCAATTGTGTAATGTGAAGTTAGGTCTTTCCTACTTTCCTGAAATATGTATAACAAAATACGGAAACTGGTAAATAGTTAAAACTGGTAGAATTTAAATATACCTAAATACTTAATTTGTAACTGGGTGACTTGTTAAAGGAAGGGAAAGGGTATTCTCCTGGGTCTAGGCACTGTATTTTTGTCTGGTGCTTTGTCCATCTTTAAGAGGGTCTAGGTCATCCCAAGAATTATTATTTCTTCTCTAAGTCGGTTTGGACTGTGTGGTAAAACAGCACATGTTTGTGTAATGCAGTGCCAAGTAATTTTTAGTGGAGTTTTACAGGGTTATTCAAAGAGAATCGAAAAGTCACCGCACGTTCGGTGACTTTTCGTTCTCTTCAATTCAGTGCGATTTGGCGATCCCATTTCGGTGACCCTGCGGTGTATTCAGCAAGCACCACAGGGCCGCCGTAATACAGGGAAACGTCGCCGCAAACCCGCCAAAAACTCACCGCAAAACGAGGGCAAACGCACACCGAAACCCTCAAAAACATCTGGATTAACCCCACCGAACATGTCGGAGAAACCCGAGCAGCCGCCGATCACAGCGCAGAGCAGCCGCCGGAAAGAGCCGACACCGCAGACGAAGGAGGTGAAGAAAAAAGAAACAGTACGCTTGAATGTTTGAAAATTGAAACACTGTTTGCAAACAAACTACAGAGGAAAATGTCTGAAATTTACATATGAGGTCCAAGGAATGATAATAAAAAGGGCTGTTACAGAAAAAAGAGACTTTTTACTGCAGAATATTATAATGAACGGTTTATTAGAAATTGAATTAAAACGGGAATATTTTTAACATTGAAGTCTATGGGATTCGCCTGAATAAACCTGTTGAATGAAACCACCGAATGGCAGATCAATTCGGCAACTTTTCACTGCTGCGTTTTGTTCTCTGAATAGACGAAGCATTGCTTCTCTATGGGGATTTCACTGCCCTCGAACAGGCACCGAACAGGCACCGTATGTGCAGGCAATTCGCCAGGATTTGGCAAACTGCCTGCTCTCTGAATAACCGAATGGCCAGGAAAGGTAACCATACGCTGAATTTCAGCGTTCGGTTACCTTTCTCCAGCAATACAGAGTTCTTTGAATAACCCTGTTAGTGTTTTTGAGAAGGTCAGTAGGGACTGCAACTCTATTCGCAAACATTAATGGCCTGTTTGCGATCACTGTACTAACTGGTGGCGTCAGCACTGGAAGCCACTGAATGACAAGTGAGTCTCCGTCAGCCACAGAAACAAAAATATCCCAGGATTCCTCACTTAATACCTGAGAAAAATATATGCTTAAAAGAATTGCCACTGATCCCACGGTAAGGAAGGGAGAGTGATCCACTGCATCCTCTTGATATTTTCATAAGGACATCAAGCACAAACAATTCCTCTGGGTCTTTCTCTAGTCCTTATGGGTTTACAAACTCGTATGTGTGCATTCTCCATGGAGTCCTAAGGACTCCAAAACCGGAATGCTATCAGAGGTGTGCATCACTGCTGCTGTTATTAACAGGTTACCAGGAGCTATGATTTATTGACCACTTATGTGCACTCACAAGCGATTGCTTGCATATCACAAGGATACATCCCTTGATAATTTGAAACGATTTCACTGCCAAGTTGTTTTCTGTAAAACCACTACCTGGACCCCAGAGAATTTATGGTAAACTACTTTCCATTGCAGACAGCGTAATAATTAATGTACTCTACTCTTCATAAAATACATTTTAAATACAGTAAACTTGTTTGATGGGCCCCCTGGTGGCCAAAAAGTATTACTACATGTACAAATAACAGAAGGAGCTCTGCTTTTCTGTAAAAGAAAATCAGAAATCTAAGCTGTTCAAAAAGCTTCAGCACGTTGGCTGATTTGTCCAAGGTGCTAAAAATGTGGGGGCATATTCTCGAGCTCATTGTAAACGAATTTCCAGAATCAGACCAGATTGAATTTACTCAGTGTTGGGCTCTGGATATGGTTTTGAGCATTGAGTATACTCGATCACGGTAGTGAAAGAGTTAATAATGAGCTCCAGTTACATTTTTAATATGACCCAGTTACGTTTAGATGACATATATTTATAACTTACTTGTGGAGAAATGTGAACTGTGATTTGGAAACCTTTTTAATATTTTTTTTTATATTTAGTAATGTGTAATTCTAGGTCCCCAACGCTTTTCATAATGTGCGCTTGTAATAATTTTGTAACCTATGTTTAACTCATTAATTTACCACTGTTAATTGCTGCTTGAGTTAGGCTAGGGTCAGACTAGCGCACTTTAAACGTGCGTTCTGGCGCACTTAATTACGGCCGCACTAGCAGCAAATGACGGGCAATGACGGCCAATATACGAAGTACGGTCGCACGAAAGTCCGGCTGCGCAACGCAAGTGGCAAACGAACGCATTTTGTAGAGAACGTCAAACCGCTAGTACGGTCGTACGGAGTGCACTGCGTCCGCTAGCGGCGTGTGTGCGTGATTTGGAGATGTCAGACACTGCTAATGTCCGGCCAACATAACGTCCAGATGCAAAAAGTGTTTTATTGATGATCCGTACAAAATCACGAACGCAAATGCGCATAGTATGACCACTATCGCGTACTCCGTGAAAAAATGCGTCCATTCGTTCGAACGCACTTTTTCACAGACAATGCGAAAATGCGTTCGTCTGACCCTAGCCTTAGCTAGCTATAGTATTTTTTTTATCAATAGTAAATATAAGAGCCATTGCATTTTGGACCATGTTCATCATAATGTTGTCATGTAAACCTGGATTCAGATTTAATTTGTGACAAGTTTTGAGGACATATTGCAAAGGCTTACGGACCCATGCTATATTTTGCAGATTATTTTACTACCTTCTGCAGAGCATTACAATATTGAAATGTGTCAGATCCTTGTTAACGTCTTCCATGGAAATGTGTATTAGGATAGGCTCTCAGACAAGTACAATTTACTAGTAACAACATGCTGTATATTTATTGGTTGCATTTGGAAAATGGAAAAACAAACATGCTCACGAGGGTGACTGGTTATTAAGGGTTAGTATTGTTAATGTCAAGTTGTAGCACATTATATCCAGAAAGATAATACAATAATGGTTTGCAGCACATACAGAGACACAAGAGACAACAAAAAACACGAGTGCTTTTTTTCTTAGTCCATATGAGACAGACACATTTGTCGTTTGTGTATTTTCCTTCTCCTCTTGGAACCACCTGAGAAGACAAAACAACACATGCATTGAAGTAGTGTGAGGTTTGTTAAACAAGGCGGTTATTAGTGAACTGGGATGATGCTGTACCTTTATGTTCCTTGGTTTAGTGTTTCTTTGGTATGTCTTTTTAGAATACACCAACATAAAATTGAAAGATTAAGATGGATGCAAATATTTTGCAGTCAAATAAAGCCAAATGTTCCCTTTCCATTTGAAAGCAAAGACTGTGCAGAAAAGCTGAGGGTAGTTGCTTCTTGTGGAAGCATAAAGTGTAGATGACAGAATAGTTGGAGCTATAAAGCATAGGATCTTTGTGAGAATTGCAATATTAGATGTGAATCAGGAGTACAACGTAGTAGCATGAGGCAGTTATACCTTGACCTGCCTTCCTTTAAATAACATATCAAAAGATTATATCCATCCTAGGATCCTCCAGGTAATCTAGCAGTTAGAATAAATAAATAGCAATATATATAATATCTGTATGTTTTCTCCCTCCATATTGACAATATCTTCCAAGATTAAATGGTTGCAATATCTTATTTTCTTGCTTGCCTGGTAAGTTAGAATGATGTATCTTCTTTATTATCCTTCTTTACCGTAAGAGCTTATTTATTGTTTATAAAACAATGCATTTTCAGATAATTCAAGATATAGTCCTCTTTGCTACATTTTGAAAAGTGTTTTAGAACATTCCATTCCTCATACACTTCTTAGGTTATAGGATGTGAAGCTTACTATTGTGCCATAAAAGGCTTTCTTTGTGTTAGCTGCTAAATGAGCCATGGATTATCAAGTGCTGACGTGTGAATGGCATTCTTTATGCGGAGAACATAGCCCCTAAATGTGTCTGCCTTCTTTGTATTCATAATTATTATTGTTATTATCACCATCATTATTTTTGTATTGCTAAAAGTTTCTCTGGTACTTTATAATAAAGAATTGGAAATAAAAAACAAAATTACAATCACACTTAGAAAACGGAGACTGGAGGTGTAAAGGACCCTGCTCAGAGGAGCTTACAATCTAGAGATTCATCGAGTTGTTCCATATCCATGCACTGCATATCAAATGCAGACTGCTCAGAGTGATAAAAAGTCTTATGCTTCATTTCAGCCATTACCTTAACCCTTTCACTGCTGAGCCATTTCACCGCTGTGTGCTGAGCTCATTTTTACCGCTTTCGCTCATCATGTTTAAACGCGATTTGAAGTCACATTTTTTAAATGACGCAGACATGTTAGATATCGTTCTTTCCGGCAGACTCGGCAGATTCATAATATATCATTTTTATATGTATACGTCATGTCCTGCCTGTATATTATGACAAAAAATGCAATAAAAATTGAATTTTTAATCATCTGCAGTGTGTAAAGTGTTTTTTTTTCACATTTTATCACATGAGCATTTGCGGTTATGTTTTCTATGGGTGCGCTTGTACAAAAATTAGAAGTGGATGCAACTGGTCATGCCTGCCTCCTAGCTGATGAAGGTTCAACAAACCTGAAACAGCGCTGTCCTGGGAGTGGCTTTGACCAGTTGCATAACCTTATCTTTGCTACAAAGCCACAGTGTGGCATAGCATTGATTTTAGGGTTCTGTGTAATAACAGATCCAGGATGTATAAAAGTGAGACAGAGGTCATTTGCATATCCTACCCAGAATTCCTTGCTGCATATGGGGAATGTGGCACAGGAGCTCTGGGATGCAATTCTTTGAATTGCTATGATGTGCAGGTGGCTTCTGCAATATTTAACACAATATATATATATATATATATATAATCATTTGCGAAAATGTAGGACTTGTCACGGAAGCTTATTATTTGAAAGCACATTAATTGAACAGATCCAGGGAGATAAATAAGAAGTAATATGTATTCCACACAATTTTAGCAATGATTTGCACTGTCTATAAGGATCCATGCCTGTTCATGCCCTTATACAAAACCATCTAACTATGGTATGCATTTAAGAATATGAGCACAACATGTATAAGTAGGAGGATAATTTTGAGTTTTCGGCTTCAAAAAATGAAAATGCAAACTACTAAAGAGAATATATAACCCCCAGTACAACAGTTGCAAACTTCTGAAAATAATTAGAAAAATAAATTTTTTTAGACGTTGACTTTTTTTTTTACATTTCCTAATGTTCTGCGTCCAATAGGTGGCACTATATTGATAGCAAACCATTTTGCCTAGTGTATAAGTTCATTGGTCGCCCACAAATACAACTTCATCACTACATTCAGCTTAATACACAGTATATGTAAATCCCTTATATGTAAATCCCTGATAAAAGATGACTGGAAGATTCAATGATCTCCTCAATGGACCCATGCTAGTCCAGCACTAGTGTGATGCTGGCCCAAAGGAGGCTTGTTACCACACTATCATGAAAGGCCCATTCCAGATTACTAGTGAAAATGGCCTGTACCTAAAGTAATTTCCACTGGGTAACTCAGACAACACATCGATACTTTAAGAGCAGGTGATATCCTGCAGGAATGGACCCCTCTCACCACCAATTGATCTCAGGGCTTTGCCCACTAATACCAAGATCTGACCTTCTGTGCGGGTTTTGTGGTCTTTGTGGTCACAGTCTGACCCTGATATTCAGACTCTGGACTAACATTATAGAAAAACTATCAAGGATTGTCAAATTTCACCTCATGTATGATTTATAAAGTTTTAATCTAGCAATACAATGAATTTGCAGTACAACACACACTGCTAATACCATGTATGTGTCCTGCCATTTTAATAAGCTAATTCAAGTAAAGATCTTGCATTAGGTGCTTAGCAGCATAATCCAACATGAGAAATATGTAGGCTTGACACCTTATTGCTAAATCTCTGGGCAAATGTTCACACACTCATTTCCTGGTTTGAGGTTCGGTACATATATCAGTTTCTCCTTCCATCTCTTTTGTGATCAGATGGAAACCATCATACCCACCAATTGCTCTAATCATCACTTCTTTTTTTGTGTTGATTAACATATTAAAAATGTGTCGAGAAAGTTATAAAACATTATAAAACATTTTACTGTAATCTTTGGTGTCACAATATTATATTTACATTGTGTGTACATACACTTAGGGCCACATTACGATCCTAGCGTTAAAACGCGGGCGCAAGGGAGGAAAAACAGCGCCCGCAGTTTTCCCCCTTTCGCCTGCGTTTTAACGCTAGGTTACAATGCAGGCGCAAAAAATGCTGCCTGCATTGTTACTGCGCACTACGGGACGGGCTGCTCACAAGACCAGCCGAATCTCGCTTCGTGTGATCTGGCCGGTCAGCGTAGTGATACGCAGGGAGAGACTGGGGGGACTTTTCCCCCCAGCCTTTCCCTGCTCCCGCCAGACGGAGGAGGCAGTTGGAGCCGCGGGACAGGAGGTGAGTATCTGACTTGTTTTTTGTTTTTTTAGGCTGGTGTTAACGGATTCTGCAGAAGCGGAATCTGTTAACACCAAGCCCTGTCTCTGGTTAACTTTTCGCTAGCCAGAGCCCGACGTTAATCAGCGCTGGGACTTTGTAATCCTAACGCTGATTAACACTTTGCGCTCCCTATACTTAACATGGAGAGCGCAAAGTACAGTAACCTCGCGCTGAAAAGCACAAGATACCAAACGGAAACGGGTTACTTAACCCGTTTGGATCGTAATATGCTGTAAACACTGCAGCTAACGTTAATGCTCACGCAAGTGAGCGTTAACGGTAGCGTAAAGAATGTAATGTAGCCCCTAGTGTTGATATTTTACTGTAAGATAAACTACTGATTTGTGAGCCTGCAGATGCTTCGATAAAATGTTATCAAGGTAAAATAACTAACCCCAAACCAATGGCTGTTCATGATGGGGTTCAGACAAGTGCCTGCGATTAGATGTTTTTGTACGTTGATGTTTCCATAGATTAATTAATTTATAAAGGGGAAAATGGCAATGAAGAAAAGCAAACATTATAATGCAGAGACATTTTTGGAGAAAAGGAAAATGTTGGTCAATCAGAAAAGGAATGTAAAATCATTTATATTTATTCTCAATCTTTTAAAATATATTTTGCTACCAACAGCATTTATCCTACAGTAAAATATATGAGGATCAACATATTTTCTTTATAATCAACCAGAATGAATAAATATAAAACTTTTACAAAATATTCGTACTGAGTTTAAATGTTCTTTTTTATTTCAGGGCATAATAGACAATAAAGTAAATTTACCACCTCCACTCATAGGAAGCCCCTCTGCTACCCTCTGCCACTTCCTCCCAGCCACAAATGAGGAAGTCTGTTCCTTACTGTCCTCCTCACGTCTTACTACCTGCCCACTCAACCCCATTCCTCACATCTAATACCTCAACTCTCCTCCTCTTCTCCTGCTTTCACATCTTCAACCTCACTTTCCACTGGAACTTTCCCATCTACCATAGAACACGCATAGGTTACCCCTATACTAAAGAAACCCAACCTCGATCCTAACTCTCCATCCAGCTACTGTCCTGTATTTCTGCTTCTGTTTACTTCTAAGCTCTAGGAACAACTAGTTTTCAACCGTCTCTCCCTCTTCAGTGGTCCTGATTCTGCAATCAGGCTTTCATCTCCTACACTCAACGGAAACTGCCTTCACCAAAGTCACCAATGACCTCTTAACCACTAAAAACCATGGCCACTATTTTATACTTATCCTGCTTGACCTCTCAGCTGCTTTTGGCACTGTAAATCACACCCTCCTCCTACAAACTCCCAGCTCTCTCAGTATCTGTGATACTGCTCTCTTGGGTTGACTCCTATCTGTCTAACAGGTCCTTCTCTTGTGTCATTTACTGGAAACTCCTCTTCAAAGCCTTTATCAGTTGGTGTACCCCAAGGCTCTCTTCTGGGTCCTCTGCTTTTCTCCACCTACACCTCCTCCCTGGGTAAAGTCATCGACAGCTTTGGTTTTAATTACCACCTCTATGCTAATACTCATATCTACCTCTCCGCCCCTGATCTCTTTTCTCCTCTCCTTTCTAAAGTCAGCAACTGTTTATCTGGCATTTCCTCCACCAAACAATTAACATGTTGAAGACTAAGCTCCTACTAATTCCCCCCTCTAATGCATCTCCACCTCCAGAGTTCTCTATCACTGTTGTCGGCATCACTATCTGTCCATCAAACCAGGTTCGCTGTCTCGGTGTTACACTTGACTCCTCTCTGTCCTTCATCCCCCACATCCATTCTCTCTTTTCCTCCTGCTACAACGTATTGCGTAATTTTTCCAAAATTCGGCCAGTCCTTACCGCTGACACCACCAAGACACTCATCCACGGCCTTGTAATTTCCCGACTTGACTACTGTAATAACCTTCTAGCTGGCCTCCCTCTCTCCCGCCTCTCCCCCCTACAGTCCACCCTAAGTGCCTCTGCCAGGCTTTTTCACCTGACCTGCCATTCTTCGCTGCGAGTCCCTTCATTGAATCCCCATCCACTGCAGAATTAAATTCAAAATCCTCACCCTGACCTACAAATCCCTCACTAACTCTGCCCCCCACTACCTGGCCTCACTAATAACGAAATACACCCCAGACCCTCCATAAGATCAAACAGCGACCTGCGCCTAGCTTCTTTCAGATCACCTCTTTCCATTCCAGACTGCAAGACTTCTCACACACGGCCCCCCATCCTCTGGAATGCTCTCCCTCGTCCTGTCCGTCTTTCCCTTAATTTCCCTTCCTTCAAACACTCCGTATATACTTTCCTATTCAGGGAAGCCTACCACCTGACTCATTAATACATTTCACTTCCCTAACCAGTCTATCACTCTCACCCTGCAGTCCTTTCCTCCTGTTTCTCACCCTCCAACCCTTCTAAATTGTAAGTTCCCAGTGGAATAGAGCCCTCATTTCCTTCTGTGTGGGTTTGTCAAATGTTGTTTGGTCTCAATGTATTGTAACACTGTCTATATTGTACATGTTGTTCAGAGCTGTGTAATATGCTGGCGCTATGTAAATAAATAATAATAATAAAGTAATAGTTAACCTTAGCACAGAAATATAATCCTCATCCTTCATTTGAATGGAGTCACGTAACCCTACAGGCAGACAGATTAATATATGCAGTAATGTCTCTAGGTATCTGCTGAGCTCCAGAACTGTAATAAATAAAATAAATTACAAATTACTCACATTCCTTGACATTTGGTGGTGCTAGTGAACATGCATGGCAAACCATCCCATATATGTTTTGAGGACGATTCTCCAACATGTAGAACCTAGCAATAAGAGAAGGTGAGAACTATATAAACTCAACATTATAAATGCCTGCAATACACAATCTGAAGTGTTGCTTGAAACTTGTTTACACGATGCTACAATAAAAGATATAGGGCTCTAAACGCGTGAATTTTTGCGCAAAGCGTTAAATGTTAACGCGTGTAAATTAACGCTGGTATTAAAATCTGAGCGCATTTTGTCATCCGTCAAAAAATAACGCGCGTAAAAAAGACGTGCAAAAACGCGCGTGCATTAACGTTGCGAGCAGAAATCAGTGTGCAGACTGTTTTTTCACGCGATTCAGCCAATCAGAATTAAGAACCACAATTGTCTCCCGTTAAGTTTTTGCACCTGTCAAAATCAAACTGAGTATATATGCTGCAGCTATAATAAAAACACGCACAACCTCTCAATTGTATTGTTTGGGTATGTGTAGAATGTGTAACTATACTTTGCTGTATTTTTATTTCCGGGCTGGTGTATTTGGGTTCGGCCAGGACGTTCAGATTTGCCGTTACCACCAGCTTTTCAAAGATGTTAAAATTATGCGCGCAAACGCTGTGCGTTAAATTTTGTGCATAGATTGCAATAACATCCGCGTACCAGCGCACAAATGCATTTGCGCTCACAATATTAAGTATAGGACCCGCAAAGTGCATTACGCTCGCGCAGGGTTCGCGCAGGTTCACCCGCGGTAGACGTTAACGGGCATTTATTACGCAGACATTGTAATACGGCATTCTGCGCAAAGGGTTTTGTCCCTCGCGTTAATGCGTTTTTGCGCACGCGTTAACGTTTGCGCAAGGAATGTAATAGAGCCCATAATACTGTGAAATGGCACAATTCAATATGGAAGATGCAATTACATTTAAAAGTAAATTACATTGACAATCTATGGCATCGATAACATTTAAACATCAAATTATTCCAATTCAGGACACTATATTACTAGTGAAACATTCTAATTGTTTAGCACTATCCCCAAAGAAGGAATGTTAAGCCAAATCAAGCAATATTGTACAGTACAGTAAACATATTGCTTGGTTTGTGTCTCATATTGTAAGATGGTATTGGTTAGACATAGGGTTGGTGATTGCTTTGGGCTTTGACCCAAAGGTACCTTTAGGCAAAAGGAAATTATATATATATACACACACACACACACACACACACACTTCCCTAGCTATATGCATATAGGAAATATATATGCATATATATAAAAATCACCAGAGTATAGCCGTAATGATACCTTTTTTATTGGACTAACTTTACATTTAAAAGACAAGCTTTCGAGAGCATTCGTCTCTTCAGGTGTTGACGCTATACTGACCAAAATCATAGACTAGAACAATAAAGAGCCAAGCAGAATGGGTGGGGCTTAGGATGGGGGTCGTAAATACTGATAGTGTCATAGAATCACTACTACTGCTACACTGGTGATTTTGGCATCTGGGCTAACACGGCTTACCAAATCTATCCTGTATATACAGTATATATAAGGGCAAACGAGCCTGAAACAGCTGTACAGGAGCGATTGTGACTGGTTTCATAACCTGGCCTTTGCTAAAAAGTAATCTAGTATGGCATGGCATTGGGCAAGGAGGGTTCTGTGTTATTACAGAGCCTAGATGCAAAAAAAGTGAGAAGTTGTGGACTTCATTTGCATATCCTACCCAGGATTCTTTGCTGCATATGGGAATGTAGCTCATGAGCTCTGTAAGCAGTTCTCTTAAATGCTGGGATGTGTAAATGTACTCTGCAGCTATAAACTTACATATGTATGTATATATATATTATGTTTATTTTAGTAGGTTTTTGGGGGAGGTGGTGAGTCGTTATTTTTTGTATAAATTGTTTTTTTGTGTTTGTGTGTTTATCCTTGATAAAGGCTCGGTGAAGCCGAAACGTTGGATTATGTCCTTTTAATTTTGCAACAATAAAGAAAATCTTTTTATGAAGTCCTCGAGTGCCTCTCCATGCCATATTTTCTACATTTACTCTTGAGAGTCTACAGCACCGGGCATATAAGCAATCGTTTGGGTGAGTGCAGTTCAAACACATACATACATACACACATTCCTACCTAACTATATGAATACCAACATTGATATTTGGGCTCTAAGTTATTTCATTAATACATTGATTTGGTGCTGCACAATCCTCTGCACTAAGCCTAGTTAGCAAATTGATCCTGTAGTCTTACCCTGGAAGGCAGGACCCACACTCTGCATCGTTCTTATCATCTCCAGGAATCAGAACTGTTGCACGGTAAAATCCTTCGCAGTCCTTGTGCCTTCTACATATCTGGTACCCTCCTTTGGAGTATTTGCCACGTGGACAAGGAACACAGCCATAGCCTTCATCCTTGGTGCCATAGCCACAATTCTACAACATGAAAAATTGTGGCACTCAGCCTTGTTCAGCTCATTGACAAAATGATGGGGTCAAGAACATTTAAACATCATGTTTACTCAGTTTCAACATAAATGACCTAGACGATAATTTGTAGACTACATGAATAATTATTTGCTAGTCTTTCTGGGGTTTTCCTCTTTTGCTCAAATTTGCAGAACCTCTGTATTATTAATGATATGCTGGTATTAAGCATTACTTTACGATTTATTGTGAAATCAATATTACTCTGCATGAGATAAGTACTAAAACAAAGTCCTCTTTTGAAATAATATCCCCATTTAAAGAATCGTGCTAAAAGTGAACTTGCGTTATCTTGAATTTACTCAGGAATTAAGTCTTTGCAAGGAGAATTTAAACTGTCTTCAATTTAAACTCCTTAGCTATGATCTTGCTGATGCCAGTACAGCAAATTGAGTGTAAGTGAAGATGGCTTATGACATTGCAAGGTATTCAGCTGCCCTATCAATGTTACAGACCTCATTTGATGCAATATATCGTATTGCTCTATTTTTACATGTATGGTTGTTAAATATTAACATTTATTAAGGGTCTTAAATGTATAACTGGATCATTCCAGACAATCATAAACAAGCAGGTATGCTGACCATGCGATACTAGACTCGTGCAACTTGAATAGATCAGAACTGAAATTTGGCCAAACATTTGCATTTCCGAAGTTTGGTGTCATCTCAAATCCTAAATGCCTGAGCCGCCTGAACCAAATTACATCAAAAAAAGAATGTAAATAGTGTAATCAAATCAATCCAAATAAAATGAATAAATTCATTTTCATTTGGATAACTGAAAAAAAATTGCAATGCAAATTTCCTACCAGGCAGAAGTAGTAACCCTACCCCTAATCCTAACCCTACCCCTAATCCTAACACTAATCCTAAAACAAGCAGAAATATTAATCTTAATAATCATTATAAAACAAGCAGGAACAGTAACTCTAACACTAAAACAATCAGAAACAGTTACACCCACACAAGAAGCCTCAAAGAGGCTAAAGGTAAGAATAATCCTTATTAAAACCAACCCTTTATTGAAAACATAAGAATAATTAAAACTAATCAGGAAAACATGATAACAAAGCACACTGCTCCCTTTAAAAATACCATTGATACTCTTATTATTGTCTCGTGAGTGTACACATATTGTGATATAAATTATATACACTATTAGGGTATCCTACGAAAAGAAAAAGTTGTCTCAAAACAGCAATGCTCCACAAATGGTAGCCGCCAGGATTTATGTGCCGCAAAATCCTGTTGTAAAAAAGATTACTCCGTAAATCTTACTTTGCAAGTGTGGCTTTGGTCACTTCTTCATTAGACGGATAATGATCCCCAAGCTTCATGTGCAGCAATTTAATTTCAAATGACACTATACAATGTTTCACATTTCAAATCCTCTACACACACGTCCGCAGTATTTTGTTGGGAAAAAGTTTCTTGTAACCTTTCAATTTGTTACATTTTACACATCTTACTCAGATCATATATGGATCACTCAATTAATCAGTATACCAAAGCTAATAGCCCACTGACTTCCTGTGCGGCAACTTAAACCTCCTGTTGATTACATGCTCCACAATGTAATTCTTCAATTTGTTACAATTTGCACGTGCTGCCTAGGTCATGTATAACATGCGATTCAACTAAGCAATATTATATAACTAATAACCCCTAGGCTTCATGTGCAGTAACATGGTTAGAGTTATATTCCTTTGGTTGCTCTCTCCTAGATCTATTTTAGATCTCGGTAAAACTATGAGGCACATTGCATCATATACTTATTAGATTCTTTGAGCATGCATCTGACGCTAGTTTTGCCGTAGGCTCCTGATGAGCCTATGGCAAACCACGTTTCGTATGATGTTTAGAGATTCTAATCAGTATATGCAAACCCCATTTAGTGTAATATTAATAATATTTTGATTTTTTTTAACAGCTGAAATTATATCATACCATGTAACTTTACAGTATGTGTTGTATGTGAATAGTTTTGCATCAGAGATGGAAATGCTAAAGGCCAATGTTGAGAACATAGGTCTATTCACTGTAGGTTGAGCTAAAGCTAAGTTAATGCCATATGGCTTTTATAGGCAGGTTATCCTTGCTCAATTACCAATTGGTCATTCAGAAACCAGAAACCGTCGATTATTCCTCTATAGTAAAATAATTAGTTTTTCTTTTTAACCAAGCAGTGCCAATCATGTACACATTGCACCAGCTTCACCTTTGGGTTGATATATAAAAATGTTCTGCAATATTCCTCTTCCGTGGGTGTCGCTTAATAAGGGTTATCACACATAGCCATATAATTGGTCTTTGTGGTGACATCAGCAGGTTGGCTGAATCAATCCGCTGCCTTGAGTGAGCAAAAAGCTGTCTTCAGGGCTGCCATCAGACTTCTTGGGGTCCCTTAAAGAACCATTGGTTGGGTCCCCACTTCCCTTAGTTGACCATTTCAACTAATTAAAAATAAAACATTTTGCCTCCTCTTTTGTTTAGCTGATTTAAAGGCAGCAGGATAAGTCGTTTGGTGTCCAGCATGGGGATAAAATGGGCTCCTTGCTACGAGAGTATTCCCTGTGCTCCTCTGCCTGGTGCAGACCATACTAATTGCTCCCTCAGTGATGAGTAATAGTGTTTTTACCAGTCCCAGATGCAGTGGCCCACTGCAATATCTGTTGATGCCTTGGAGGGCCAGTCTTGGTTGGCATGGAGGGACCCTTACCCCTGTGGCACTTTACACGTTGCACAAGGTTTGGCAAGGGCCATGGCCCCTGCATCTACTGGATCCCTGAACATATAATGGGCTGTCACCCCCTGAGGGCAGCCATGGCTGTCTTGTAGGACAAACTTTCCACATACAGCTATCACTCAATCCGTTGTCATGCCATTGGAAGAGGAAAACTTTAATAAGGAATTCATCAGTGTCATACATAATTAATGATCAAAGCCAACATCTGCTATATGGTGAATGGAATTATTTGTTGTATTGCCATTTGTTCTGTAACTGCTGTTGAAGCCCAGTGGTTCATGGCTACTTACCATGTATGGCTCATGGCCCGGGTCACATTCATCACAGCTGTGGCATTCACCAGTTGTCTGGTTGTAATATTCGTTTTCACCACAGTTTGCATAATCAGCTTGAGCAGAATATACCAGGGTCACCTGCAAGAAGTAGAGATTATATATGAGACCATCAAAGTTCATAGTAAAAGAAAGAAAGAAACAAACTAAGACCCTCATTTGACATCATCACATTGAACTGACATTATATGATGAATATTTAATTTTATTGTACGAACACCTATATTCAGTTACTTGAACTATTGTAAACATCAAACATTCTTAGTATACTCTCTTAAATTATAGAGTTTCCATTGTTTTCCTACATTGTCAAGTGGAAGTCCAGAGATTTTGTGAATAGGACCGCAAATAGCTATACTACACGTTCAATAATTTATGGAAACTTGCTGAGTGACCATCTGATACCATCCAATCCACTTGGTATTTCCACAGCTCAGGTGAAAGTCTTCTGAAGTTGTTTTATGAGCTTGTGGAAGGCACTTGTATTCAGATGAACAAAACCTTTATCCCAAAGGTGATCATGTTGAGTTTAGGGTGTGATGCTGTTCCATCAAGTTCTTCTACATGGATCTGAACATGCAATTTCCTGTCTGTTTTTTGCTTGATTGAGTCCATGGACATTGCGGAAATTGTTGCCACGATATCAGAAACAATTATTTAAAATATGTATCTGTCTACTTAATAAGTAACATTGCTGGGCCAAATCTAAACCATAAAAATATATAATACATTCTTCTCCTTTTATTCACTTAGCATTATGTAACCAAGTAGGTAGAGTCCAGCTGGCATGTGCAAAACATTAAGTCATCTTTCGCACTGTCCTGTGATGAACAATGACGCATCCTTCTCCACTGCTCCAATGCTATGCCAGCCAATACGAGTCATTGTTTGTAGTTGTCTCAAGCTTTTGTTTGGCTCATCAGTAATGGGAGCTCCCTGTCTACAGTTTATTTTCAACAATAGATATAGCTTGGAAAATAATACTATATTTTTGCGACATAGAACAAATGATATGCATTACACTGTCTGTATGTTGACATGCTTTAGTTACATTTTTTGGGGTTCCCAACCATTTCCGTTTCACATACATAGAACTGATTGTTGACTGAGCCAGGTGATGCAGAGAAGATGTTCAAGGATCTGACTTGTTAGAAAGATGGCATCAAACATATGCGCACTTTTTGATAGTCATTCAGGTCTGCCAAGCATATGTTGTATTCTTTCTAATGTTTCTATAAGGAATTTACGGATGTTTTGAGCGAAATAATTAATTTTGCCAATTGAAAATGGTGTTCACAAACTTTTGGCTATATGGACAGCCCTGGCATTTATCATCTTGTAATCTAATAGGTAATAAGAGGTAGTAGGCAGGAAAAATATTTACCTCTTGAAATATTCAATGCTTGGAACAAACATGGACTCATTGAGTATTATGTGTGATAACACAAAGCACTGGGTAATATAATGTAGAAGTGAAACATATTAGAGATAACATCAATGGTAACACTTACTACTATAAATGGGAATATTCGGGTCCATTTTCTGTCACCTTGATGGCTCATGCTCCTTTTTTTATTTAAAACCTGAGAAGAAAACACAGTGATAGAATTAAAGAAATGTAGCAGGACAAGGTGACTAAAATGCAAATTCCCAGTTTAACTATCAGGTCTATACAATAAAGGTGAAATTTAAGAGAAATGACCAGAGAAGTGGAAATTCTAGGTCAAAATAGTCAAACCAGAAAAATTCTCCCATTTATCTCACTTTCCAAATCAGCTATTTGGTCCAGATTGCTCTCTTTTCCTGCCAGTTCTCCTGGTTTTCACCTTTAATGAATAGACCTGCATGTGTATTAAATAACTAAACAGGGGAATTTTATATATAGTACAGACATTATGATATGAGCCACAGCCTAATACATATGCTGCTGGACAGATAAGAATAGCTTAGACTTTTAATATTATTTATATAAACTGCCAGGAGCAAAGACCTTAATGTTCAAGAAAGCTTATATTTTTCACATGATAAATATTCTCCACCAGCTATTCACAACAAAAAATACTGTGTTTTCATTTGTTGCTCGCTAAACCTCTACCTCCAATAAATAGGCGTCCATAAAAAGACTCTTTTGACCCATTCCTAACACATGCAAAACCTTCAAAGTTGATAAAAGCAAAGTGCAAGAAGTAACACAATGTCTATTTAGATTGCTTTAGAGATGAATGAAAAATTCTTAACAAATTGTTACTAAACAAAGATACCACAGTTGGACCCAAACAGAAGAGTTATTGCATTGTTCACATGTGATTTCAGATATTGTGGATTTCGTTACCAAGGTTCCTTCTTTTTACCATATTACTAGGACTAAGTTGAGAATGCATTTTAAAAGAATATCATATTCAACACAGTCTGAATCAGCACTTGTGTAATGATTTCCATATTATAAAGTGTAAAACGTGTGTTAAAATGTAGTAAGAAGCTGATGTTAGACATGCAGTCATCCCTGAATGAAGAAATTTTACCAAAAAAGAGCAGATTCTTGAAAATTCTAAAAGTATAAAAATGAGTGACTCTGCAACCACCTAGAGCCATATACTGTAACTATACTAACACATCTAGCTGTGCTTTATTTATTCCTACATTGTAAGATGTCAGAGCTCATTAAAGCAGGTAATTCGTACAGTACTACTTAGGCGATATCAACTGCACATTGTGGAGAAATAACTAATGAGGCACTGAGTCAATATGTTGATAAAGTTGCAGACTAGGGATGTCAAACACCAGCACTCCGGATGTTGATTGCTTACAATTCCCAGAAATCTCTTAATGCGACAACTGGCCAAAGAATCATGGATGTTGTAGTTCAGCAACATCTGGAGGGCCAGAATTTGACAGCTCTATTGTAGACACATCACAAATAGGACAACATTTTTATCTGTCACTACTAGGTTGGAGAGGTAATATATTATTTGCAATATTCCAAAGGTGGTCTAGCTTAACTAGAGCTGTTGTAAACCTAACAGTCCATAGGACTCCATGGAGGGTTGCATTTCATGGCCACAAGCCTTGCGCAGTCTCACTCTCGCGAGATCATGTACAGCCACGAAGTGATCGCGGAAGGCCACTGGGAAGTAATTGTTCCCAGTCTCACTCTGCATGCGGCCAGAAGAAGAGGTGGATCGGGCCACCCTTCTCGCCACAGGATGGGAGGCGAGTCTTGGATTTATTGGGGGGGAGGGGGTTTAGGGGGTGTTAAATGATTTTGCATTTGCAGAATTATTTTGCACCAGCTTTTAGGAGTAGCTAAAATTTTGCATTGGGCGTCCTGACAGTAATTAGCACTAGCACTTTGTAATACCTTACCATATTGAAACGCTAATTAATGACCATACTCCCCATGTTAGATATAGGATGCGCAAAGTACAGTAAGCTCACAGAAGCTAGTGCAAATACTGATGCGCTAAGTAATTTTCAGTAATGTCCAGGCGGTAGCGTTAGCTATGGAATAGTGCCCAATGACGCTGGTAAGTTAACAAAAGATCTG
The DNA here is from genome assembly GCA_009667805.1 of Leptobrachium leishanense. Classification (NCBI taxonomy): domain Eukaryota; kingdom Metazoa; phylum Chordata; class Amphibia; order Anura; family Megophryidae; genus Leptobrachium; species Leptobrachium leishanense. The sequence continues at coordinate 280,665,282 of CM019064.1, read as the reverse complement.
ATTAAGTTAGGACCAACTTTGGAATAGGTCCCTATATCTCTTAAACATTTGTCACAGGTTTCTCTAGTAGTGTACACAGGAAATTGAGTGATAAACCAGGAAATTTAGAAAAGAATAGTAAATTGACAAAAGGGAGCTAGATATGACTTCTTGTATTCTCTGCGCTTAACATATCTTTTTCAGTGGGGATGTGATTTTCGGGACGTGATTTTGGGTGCACTTGTTTGACATTGAAAGTGGAGTGTGTTTAATTTGGCTAATGACAATACTCACCTGAGTTTGGTTACTTTGGAACGCTTCCACGGCTGTGTTATTAGTCAAACTTGTTTAACCCTTGAGATTACAAAATTAAAACACTAGAAAGCGTCCTTGCTTTACATGATCCATTGCTGTGTATTTTTAAGCAGCAAAGGCACAGCATAATTCCTAATGGTTCAGTAATTCCTTCTGACCATCAAGTGGCTTGGGATAATTCCATACGCCAATTATCATTCTTCTGCAAGTTGTGACTGAATGAGCACACAGCTCCAAGATTAAGGCCAGGAGGGGGAAATAATAAATACATTGTTTGAGGTATTCAAATAATGCAATGAGAAAACATCTTAGGGCATGTGCATCTCTGTCAAAGAAATTAATGTGTTCCTTATAGGTTTCGGAATTGTTAGTATTTGTAAGCATTGCAGTTTATAAACTGTGAGTAAACAGTGATACGATAAGATTGTAGAATGGTGACACAACAACTAGTTTAGTCGGTTTGAAATAAGTCTCTGATATAACAGAGGTGGAGATTTTATACTACCGTGGCTTCCATGTCAATTGTTAACTTCCCTCAATAACCTCCAGTTCTGAGATATATTTAGGGACAAACAGAAAACACCCTTGTTCATCCTTTTACAAGTTCAAGAAAGACTATCAATTCAGTTCTGGTTTATCATATAAGATCCCAGCCATTGTAAACCTACATTTTAAAATGTGTATTATTATTATTGTCATCATTTATATAGCGCAAACAGTTTCTCAGGATGTTTGCATATGTATTTCTAAACAATCCATTGCACAATCTGACCTGCAGTCATTGTGTACTTTACCCTTGCATGCAGATAACAGACAGCTCCAACCTGATTTCAAGCAGGGTTATTCAGAGAGAGGTGAAAAGCAGGAGAATGACTGGAGAATGGAAATTTATAGGTCAAAATAGCCGATTTGGAAAGTGAGATGAATGGGAGAATTTTTCTGGTTTGGCTATTTTGACCAAGTATTTTCCATTCTCCAGTCATTCTCCTGCTTTTCACCGCTCTCTGAATAACCCTGAAGTTTACAGTCAATTCTGGTGACCTACTAACACATGGTTCAGTACAAGTAAGGTTAAGTGAATCTCTCTGCCTCTTGCATCTCTTTAAACAAGCCTCCTCACTTCCCAAGAGATCTCCAGTGAATGTAGTCCATTGCGTGAAGGGATGTTTAGATGGGAATTTGTATATAGATTGAAACATTTTAAGTTTTAAATTTTAGGCTGAAAAAGTCTAAACCAGTAATTGGTGGGATTTGTTTAATGTTAAGTTAGAGCTAAATCATTACTACATATATCTAATGTGCAGTCGTTTCTTATTTAGATCTAGCTATTGATACATTAATTGTGGAATTCTCTGCCTGTTGAGGTGGTTGGGTCAGAGTCTGTACAGACTTTTAAAAAACGACTGGATGACTTCCTGCAGACACAGAATATTAAGGGTTATAATATTTAATATGTGGGTAAAAGCTTCTTGATCCAAGGAGAAATCTGACTGCCATTCTGGGGTCAAGAAGGAATTTTTTCCCAGTATGTTGCATATTGGCAAGCATTCAGACTGGGTTTTTTGCCTTCTTTTGGATCAACAGCAGTAGGTTATGTGGGAGAGGCTGAACCCGATGGACGCATGTCTTTTTTCAGCCTATATAACTATGTAACTATGTAACTATGTAACTAATTGGATCCAACAGAAGGTTTGAGCTCTTTCCATGATAGTTAACACATCTGCTAAAATACAATGATGCATAAGAAATAAAACACAATATAAATATTCTTTGATTGCGTTCTTAATGTTTGTAAATATGATACCAAATATACCAAGTAACAGTTATTTCTTTTTATGTAAAAATAGTATAAAATTAGGATAGATGTTAACTGCCATTTCAAACAGTAATGTTCTTTATATTTAGAAGACAAAGCAGGAAATTGTGGTCTAGCACGGACATCCCCAGGGTATCAGGTGAATCCCAGGTGTGACCTTCAGGGATCCTATTGCCCACGCGTCTAGCCACTCTGATCACCTCCCCTTTTGCCTGCAGACATACTGTATGCTGATAAGACGCTCCCGACGCCCAATGTTCAGCACCCACTTTCTGCATACATATTTTAAAGCTGTTCTGTGTATTCCATCAGAGCAGCATTACCCCAAGGCAATAATCTAAACCGTACCTTTCATGTCTCACTGAAGAATAGGTTTATAATGTGCTGATCGTAATTCTGTTTAATTTGCATTTTTATATCTAAATACTATAACATGCACAGGATATATCAGGGAATCATCAGTCAGCTTCCTTTCCTGACCCACTGCAAAAGCTCGTCTATAGAGAAAGAAATATTATTTGTTCAATGGTTACCAAGAGGCAATAGCTAGCAAGAGATATCTACAGAGTATCAAGGGTATTTGAGATACACAACCAGAGGACCTCAATTTTGTTTCCAACCTAAGTAACTATAAATATATATTGAAAGAGAGAGGTAAAGTCATGTATATATATATACTGTATATACACCCACACATTAACATATATACCTATATACCTCCTCCCTTAATGGTCTGCTCCAACAAGTATGTGCAGGCAGCCCTTGGCACACCATCAGGTGTGTATTTTAACAACCATTGTGATTGGATGTAATAGATTAGATTAAAGTGCCGCAATTTCTAGAGTGTGAGGGAGAGGTATGTGGGGGAAGGAAAACATGAACCAGTAGAAGAGGTGTTAAAATTGTACTAATGGTTGTGGTGAACAAAGTCATAATTGGAAAGTAAAAGAATATTCAGAAGGAAATAAAATATAATGAAATTCAGAGGAAGAACCATGAAATGGCTTAACAGGCAAGTTGGACTGAAAACAGCAAAATAATGTTAAAACTTTAACCAAATTCAGAAAAGTTAAGAGTCGCAAGACCTGGGCTATAGATGTTATGTCAGTTTGTGGATAAGGCTAGTATTAGGGGTTGGAGGAGTTTAAAATTAGAATTCTGTTACTTAGGGATATAGGGCACTTGCCTGCAAAAAGCTGAGTATAATTTCGAGACCTAACCAATATTGCCACACTGCATGGGCTACACATATGTCTTATGTATTACTACATGGGAACTAAAAAAAATTAAAATTAAAAAAATCTTATGCAAGAAACTTAATAAATCTTATTGTCGGTTATCTCCATTCTTCAATATATCTAGCAAACCTCTTATTAGTAATAGTTGCTATAGGATTGTAGACAATGATGACTATAGGTAATATTGTTGCAGTTCAGTAAAATGGCCACATACAACACTAAAAACCAGGAATACTTCATAGACGTGGTTCAGTAGATGCAAGTGCATCTGAATAGATTTCAGGCTGTATTCCAAAACTTGTGTTAACTTAACCAGAGCTGTTGTAAACTTACCAGAGCCATTATAGGGCTACATTACACACTTGGTGCTAACGTTAGCGCTCACCTGAGTGAGCGTTATCGTTAGCCCAGGTAGCCACTGCACATTACAGTCCAAACGCTAACGGGTTAAGAAACCCGTTTGCGTTTGGTAACTTGCTCTTTTTTGCGTGAGGTTACTGTACTTTGCCCTCTCTATGCTTAACATGGGGAGCGCAAAGTGTTGATCAGCGTTAGGATTACAAAGTCTTAACGCTGATTAACGTCCGGCTGCGATTAGCAAAAAGTTAACCACAGCCTGGACTTCGTGCTAACGGATTCCGCTGGTGCAGAATCCGTTAGCACCAGCCAGAAAACCCCCCCCAAAAAATAACCAGATTCTCACCTCCTATCTCGTGGCGAGGACCACGGCTTCAACCGCCTCCTCAGGAGCAGAGAGAGACTGGGGAAAAAACTCCCCCCTGTCTCCCCCTGCGGATCACTACGTCGGCCCTGTCGGATCTCGCGAGGCGAGATCCGGCAGGTCATGTGTCCGGCAGAGGGGAAACTCAATCGAGTGGGTGCTCATGGCGGTGCTTAGCGCTGCCGCGCGCATCCTGGGGCGTAGCGCCTGGTAACAATGCAGGCAGCTTTTTAAGCACCTGCATTGTAATCCCGTGCTATAACGGTGACGCTAGGGAGAAAACTGCGGGCACGTTTTTTTCTCCCTAGCATCCCCGTTTTAGCACGTGGAATGTAATGTAGCCCATAGTCTATAGAGTTGTTAAATTTACAACAGCTCTGGTTAAGTTTACACCAGGTTTGGAATACAACCCTTCAATGCCAAAATTTGTAGCCCAATTTGTTTTGTCAGACATTGCTTCCTAAAGTGACAGAATTTGCCTAACAGTGTGTATAGGAAAGAAACAGCGCTTGGTGTTATCTTGAACCCTCCTTTGTGCCTTAGGTTAAGAGTCTTGGAAATCCACACAAACGGTAAGAAATGAAGATCAGAGAAACAGGCAAGCCTCTTGAGAAAACAGAGAATTGGCATCAAGCATGTGTACAACTAAAATGAACTAAAGCAACAGAGTGGCATCTTAAATATATGGATGAAGAATCCCTAGCCTCTTCCCTAGTGAAACGTTTGTTCCCTTGTGAATGCCTCAAGAACTAGAGTTTCCGAAATAGTTAATTTGTACGCATTGGGCTCGAACAAAGGCAGGGACAGCAGGATCTCATATGGACAAATAAAGATTTTTATGGGACTTTCATGAAATATATATGCTGTATATTTATATTATGACAAGGTGTGACTTTTAATATGTTTGTGCATGTTGTTTCTTCTACAAACGCTCATACTCTATAAATGTTTATAGACTCACACTGGCCACTTCTATACTTACACCTAAAGACTTACTGGTAATACATGTTTCTGATCTGAAAATCACATAGAAGAATCTGATTGTATAAGAGCACGCCATCATGGTCAAGGGGTTCATTTGCCTTATCAATGGAAAAATAGGAGGATGATGTGTTAGCTGATTGGCCATGGAATGATTGTAGGTATTGAACTTTGTGGTTTTCGAGTATTTCAGAATCTGATGTTTCTCCTGTGATCACTTGTAATAGTCTCTATACACACAAATGATAATGTGAAAATAGAAGACTTCATTAGAATAACTGTCATATGGGTAAAATTCCATGTTAATGCAAGAGATTTGAAGTAAATAGCCAGTAGGCAATGGTAACTGACACTACAGTAATATGGAGAGCAACATCTCAGATTACACATGGTGAGCCCTTGCGTGAATGGGCTACAGCAGCATAGGAACAGATTGGAGCCATTGCTGTCAGTTAGGGATAACACACAAGATAGCAAACCTGGATGATAGAAAATTGGAAAGTGTTCTCTTGTTAGATGAACCACAACTTCTGCTGCAACATTGATGGTCAGGTCAGAATTTGCCATAAAAAAAATTGATCCATTCTGAAATGTGTCATCTGTTTAGATTGTTGGTGATGACTTAACGCTTTGTGAAATATTTTCTTGGCATATATTGCTCCATTAATAACAGCATTCCATTGTTTTAAATAACATAGCCTGCCTGAGCAGTTAATAGCATTTACTAACTGTTACTTCCAGCAGGATATTCTGGATATCACATAGTAAATGCCAGGTCAGTCTGGTTTCATAAGTGCAAAAAACATTTTCTGTTTACTCCCCATGTTTCTGTTTACTCCTGGCCCAAACAATCCCAATATATAATTCCAATAGAGCATCTACTGTATGGGATATGGTGGAACTGGAGAGCATCACCATATTGCTGGACTTCACGTCTGGAGCAACTGTGCACTTCAATCATGTCAACATGGACCCCTATCTCCGCCTGATTTCTTGCCTTGCACTACAAGCATTAAAATGCTATAGTCTCACCCCCCCCCTCAAATTAAGTTTAAATCTAAAATTAGAATTAGATTTGTGCAAGGAAAAAGTCAAAGTATTTGTAAATTTTGTAAAATTTAGGGGAAAAAGCCTTTTTATATTTTAAAGATTTATATTGATCCCACCAAGAAATCAGGCAGATGATGAAATAGAAACACATAACTATATAGATATCTAAAGTGAAATCACTTATCTACAGTTGACATGAAAGGAGAGGTTACTGAGCAGAACTTTATTATATTATAGTTAGCATTCATATTTCTGGGATATATATATATATATATATATACACCCAATTTAATCATGCATATTTCACATATTTCATAACAGTGCTCCCGAGAGACCAAAATACACACTGTATTCTGTACGATAGAGGGATTCCCTCTGCCATGAATTCAGTAATATATATATATATAGTCACAATCATAAATCGTATCCTATTTGGTTATATAGATGCAAGACTGATTTGTACACTGGGATTGAATAAAGACATCAATGGCATATTAATTAAAATACGCTGAAGCAATTATTCAATAAAACTCACAGTCAAGGATGCCCACAGACACACAGATGACATAATACTCACACAATTAAAGTTAAAGACAGCAATCCAGGGCAGATGGCAGAGCAAGCTAATATCCAGTCAGTGCAATAGTTATTTTGTGAATTAACAGCATCCTTTTTCTTTTATTCCCCTTTTATCCTTTAAGCTGAGGTGAGGGATCTCACAGACCAGCCTTCTTTCCGCCCACACATAAACAAAAAAAAATGTTTGGAAGTTATGAATGAGACACCCAGACCTATTTGACAATCTGTTACTTAACTAATAGAACCTGCAATTAATCTCATGTTTGGGTCGCCATGTGCACTTAAACGGTGGCACTTGGGAACAACTGCTTCAGGACATGAAGCTGGAACAGTGGCATTCCCGTTATAATTTACAGAGGTTTTAGGGCAAGGTCTATAACACTGTTTGAAAAGGTATGTCATTTATAGAATTTATGTTGCCTTAGATCAGGGGTCAGCGACCTTGGCTCTACAGGTGTTTTAGAACTACATCTCCCATGATGCTCAGTCACCCATTAGGCTGACTGAGCCACATGGAAAATGTAGTTCCCAAAACATCAGGAAGCCAAGGTTGCTGACCCCTGCGGCTTAGATCAATAACAACAAAATGACATTGTTTTTACTTCTATAATGAGATCACTGACCCAATGTGCAGAGCACAGTGGAGAAAGTAATCCACTATAAAGTTACTCCTATAACCCTGACAGCATGGAAACTGATAGCAAAGTTATTTGGAGTACACCTACAGTAATACTCTGGCACATACTATAAGCAAACCACTGGAAGGTTCAAAACTATTGCCCTACACATCCTGGAAATAAAGCAAAATCTCTCAAGACAACAGCTTTTTGCAGATGGTCGTTTTTTTTACTCACTACCGACTGCAAGCGAGATTGCAAAGTGACTTTGGAATTGGTTGCGATTCTCTGGCTGCCTCCACATTTTTACATTACAATGTATGGGAGGTATTATTGTATGGTAGGCAGCCCTTCCGCATCATTTGCAGCTTGGCTGGAATAACATGTGATTTGTAACGCCGGGATCAGACGAGCGTTTTTTTAAGAGTGGAAGGAATGTCTGTGAGAGTGGATCTCCCTTCCACTCGATGCCCTTCTGGCCACCTCGCTGAGTGCAGTTAGTGTGCTTAGCGCTGCAAGGCTCGATTCTCCTATGGAGGATCGCGCTTTGCTGCCCCATCGAACGCGCATTGTAACGTTTTGACCAGGAGACTTTCAGCACATCCGCTGTAGCTTGCGCAATTCGTGCGCACGCTACAGCGTGTGGCCGGCATCGTCGAAAGTCACAATGCTGCGATAGGCGTCGAGAGGCACATCAGTACAGGCGCATGTAGTGCGCATGTCTGACACTGGCCTTAGTGTTGATGAATTCGTTAATGCTAACTGCTCAGCTGGAATAGAGCCCAACCTTACTGTAAAGCAAGGGGTCTCAAACTCAAAATACTTGTGCTGCGGCTTTTGCTGTTGTTGTTTGCCGCAGGTTATAAATTCAGCATTGGGTGCACATGGGGGGTGTACGGCAAGATGTATGGGGGCAACTACAGCCCTGCACTGATGACCCTGACTGTTGGCCAGTACTTTGTAGAAATAGACATCTCTACCTTATTCCTTGCCCCCCCCAATATGCCCCCCCACCAGGGGTCAGCATCCAGCATCTCAATTTGTTCGGACCTCTGTATCCCAACATGATCATATTCAGTGTAAAATAGAAATCATAAAGAATATAACTTATAAATATAAATTTTTGTTACAGTATTATGCTAGGGGTGCGCCCGTTGTGTTTTACTTGTACCATAGGATGGTGTTACATGGAAAATATGGTGTGACCAAAGAGGTTGATGGGCACCTGAAAATAACAAGACCCATAAGGCAATTCCATCCAGAGTAGGGAGTGGGCTCAATATATTGTGAGTTCTATTCATACATATTACCATTAGGATTCCCTGCTACAAGCGTACTGCGCAGTTGTTGTTTCCTTTATTTTTATTAATATTCCAGTTTCTATGATGGACATGCGTTGTGTATGATTTCCTACTTACCAGTGAGCTGAGGCTAAATGGCGCTGCGCTGTGATTTGTACTAATTGACTATATGGCACGATAGAGAAACCTCCATATACAGTGCTTCATCGATGGGAAGTGATACAACTTTTCAGTGGGTGCTTCACTGATTTGTTATATATAGTAAAAACGTAAAAAAAAAATTTTCACAGGGTTGAAATGGCTCAGCAGTGAAGGGGTAAACGGTCAGACTATATATTACATTGTGTATTACTTTTGTTTTGCCTTGGTTTACTTGTATATTAAGGGTTAATGGGCAGGCTTCATCTCTCACAGTATACATTTAGGGCTCTAATATGAACTTCGCGTTAAAACGCGGGCGCAAGCGAGGAAAAACTGCGCCCGCGTTTTAACGCCAGATCACAATGCAGGCGCAAAAAATGCTGCCTGCATTGTTTGCGGGTGGTAAAAGTCGGGATGCTCGCGGCTGCGCTGAGCGCAGCCGCGAGCATCCACTCGCTGGAGTCCATAGGACTTTGAGAGGGATACGCAGGGAGAGACTGGGGGAGACTCAGTCTTTCCCTGCTCCCGCCGCCTGGAGGAGGCGGACAGAGCCACGGTCCTCGCCCCGGGACAGAGGGTGAGTTTTTTTTTATTTTTATTTTTTTTTTTATTTTTTTAAGCCTGGTGTTAATGGATTCTGCAGAAGCGGAATCCGTTAACACCAGGTTCTGGCTCTGGTTAACTTTTCGCTGACCAGAGCCAGATGCTAATCAGCGCTGGGACTTTGTAATACCAGTGCTGTGATTAACACTTTGCGCTCCCCATGTTAAGTATAAGGAGCGCAAAGTGTAGTAACTTCGCGCAGAGGAGCGAAAGGTACCAAACGCAAACGGTTTTTTTAACCCGTTTGGATTGTAATATGCGGTAAATACCACAGCAAACGTTAACGCTCACGCATGTGAGCGTTAACGTTTGCGTGAAGACTGTAATAGAGCCTGTAATTGTTCCTTGATTGATGGCATTTAGGGGTTAATGGGTAGACTAAATGCCTCAAAGTATACATTTCATGGTTTCTCTTGATAACTGGCATATTAGGGGTTAATGGGTAGGCTACATGTCACAGTGTTTATTATTTTTTATATTTCCCTGGTTTTATTGCATTTTAGGGGTTACTAAAGGGTCAATTCACCTTTAGATTCTTTGCTTTTCGTCACATTTTGGGGAATCCATTTCTCTGAAAACATGGTGATTTCCCTATTTTGTGAATGGTCATCGTAATTTGTGAAAACCACCGAACTGTAGCGAATAAAATATTGAATTCAAGTATTGGGTTAGTACAACAAAAAGGTATCATTTCATCACATTACTCTGGGATTTTGGAATCTTATTTACATATACTTATTTATTTTTTTCCAGTGGTATGATTTAGTGGTGAAAATTATTACTGCCCTCCCAGTTTTCACTGTGGTATCTTATTTGGTCCCCCTATACAGTATATTGTTCCTAGAGTTGCACTGTTTGTAGAGAATAAATAAATAGTTATATTATATATATGCAATTTTATATCATATTATTTTTTCTATCTCAGAATAACAACTTTTAGGCCCTTCTTCACACTGTGCGATTTTATCGCGCAGATTTTGCCGCAACATCGCAGCAAAACCCGCGCCACGTTGCGCTATGTAGATTCTCCAATGCATTTCAATGGAGCTATTCACATCTTGCTGCGCAACGTCGAATGTAGCATTTCGCTGGTACATGACCCTTTTTTTGCGATTTGCGACTTTGCGATTTGCATTGGTGGTGCTTTGCAAAATCGCACAAAAGCGCGATATCGCGCAACATCGCACGACATTATCGGTCTATGTCGCGAATATGAAAATCGCGTGTAAAATCGCAAGATTTTCAAATCGCACAGTGTGAACGGGGCCTTACACAAAGTTGCTCTTTTATGTCACATTTAACTGTGCATGATAGGTTTGAAATAAATATAGGGCTCTATTACATTCTTCGCGTTAAAACATGGGCGCAAGGGAGGAAAAACTGCGCCTGCAGTTTTCCCCCTTGCGCCTGCGTTTTAACGCTGGATTACAATGCAGGCGCAAAAAATGCTGCCTGTATTGTTATTGCACGTTAAAATCAGGGATGCTTGCGGCAGCGCTGAGCGCAGCCGTGAGCATCCACTCGGGCGTAGGACTCCATTGAGCCAGACGCTGGCAGTCACATGACCTGCCGGATCTCCCCTCGCGAGATCTGGCTGGTTTGCGTAGTGATATGCAGGGAGAGACTGGGGGGACTTTTTCCCCAGTCTTTCCCTGCTCCCGCCGGACGGAGGAGGCGGTTGGAGCCGCGGTCCTCGCCGCAGGACAGGAGGGGAGTATGTGATTTGTTTTTTATTTTTAATGCTGGTGTTAACGGATTCTGCAGAAGTGGAATCCGTTAACACCAAGTCCTGGCTGTGGTTAACTTATCGCTAGCCAGAGCCAGGCGTTAATCAGTGCTGGGATTTTGTAATCGAGCGCTGATTAAAACTTTGCGCTCCCCATGTTAAGCATAGGGAGCGCAAAGTACAGTAAACTCACGCAGAGAAGCGCTAGGTACCAAACACAAACGATTACTTAACCCGTTTGCATTTGGATTTTAATATGCGGTAAACACCGCAGCAAACGTTAATGCTCACGCAAGTGAGCGTTAACGTTTGCGTGAAGAGTGTAATAGGGCCCATAATATTTTTAAGAAAAAGCTCTTAGTAGTGAAAATGTTAACTGAGTTATAGCGAGTTGACAGTATTTGAACACTGTATTCCATAAAGACAAGACAGCTAATTGTACGTAATCCCTGCCACATCATTGTCAGCTTTCCAGTAAACTGTATTTATTCAACGAATCTACAGAGAAACAGGCTGATAATTCCCTTTGATCTTTCCATATTGCTTATCCACTTTAAGGAATCCATTAGAGTCTATGCCACCATGCAGTGCAAGGTTTTAACACCCAGTGAGGGCATAGAGCAGTGTTTCCCAGCCCTATACCCCTAGCAGGCCAGTGGCCAGTGGCCAGATCACAACTTAGATTCAAATGAAAATATTTGCGTCTGCCATCTTCCATTTCCAGCTTGCCTTTAATGTTTGTATTATGACCAAACTGCTTTGACAGTAGCTCAAGTCAAAATGCCTTCAAGTCGTAACATCATAACACCTGCGGTGCTGACCACCTCTGCTATCTGCTCCAGGAGTTTAAAGGACTCCATGGAAAGAGAGAAGATCTTGCGCAAGCTCTTGTAGAACTCAGACAATGTGATCCAACCAGGGCGGTGGAGGAATACATGTAGGAACACTGGGAAGTATTTGCTCCCAATGTTCCTCTGCCCATGGAGCGAGATGCGGCGGTTCATGCTGCTCTCGCCACAGAGGGATCTGTGGAGAATATGGGATTTTTCGTTGGGTTTAGTTTTGAGAAGCGCAATCATTTAATGCCAGAGCCTGAAAAATGTTATTCAAACCTGAATAACATCAGTAACAGATGGAGAACAAGCTGGTCAGAATAGCTCATTCTCCATCTGCTAGGGGCACATTAACATCTCCCATACAAAGTATAGGAGATGGTAATGTACAGTAACCCGGTGCTACATCTGACACGCAAGCTGAGTTTGTGTTTTTGATGGAGTAGTATGAGTTAAAAATACACACAGTGCTCAAGCGGTTATGCTGTATGGCTCAAACGACGTTCATAGCGGCCAAGTTGTGATCTGGCCCCAGGTTTTCCAGATATGTGAAGCACAGCACAGGTGATATGATTTGCTGCTCAGTGATTGCAGGATTCAGTCTGCATTTCCCCAAGGTGATCCTTAAAACCTGGCCTGTTGGTGGGTCCTAAGAACCAGTTTGGTAAACACTGACATAGACTATCAAGGATTTTAATTGCCATTCTTGTTGCAATGCACTTGTTGTTGCCTGACATGCCAAGGTGACCAGTAAAATTCAACAACAGTGTTATGAGGTGGGCAATGTGGTAACCTATGGAATACGGGAAATTTCAGCATTAAAAAACAGTAATGCAATTCTAGTGCTATATGAGGAATAAAAGTAGAAAAAATATCAGACAGTCGATATACTGTGTATTTTGACATTCAAATCAAACTCATGAATCTGTTCTACGTAACATTGTTAATTTTCACTCTGTGTGTGTGTACAAATGATTATTCAAAACCATGAAAAAATGGGTTTTTCTTTTTTTTTCATGTAAAATAATTAGATAGAAAAACATTTTACATAAATAAAAAACTGTAGGAGTTCTGTAATCTTACTGTGCAAAAGCTAAATCACTCAACACCAGATCCTGGGAGTTTGTATTGCTTTAAGAAATACCAGCACCGGACCACAAAAAAGAGCCACCATGGTATAGCTTGTTCTTGAAGTCCCAGGCGCAAATTAACGCCTCCTGTACAAAGTATTGGATATGTTCATTTACAGTAGGGCGGTGCTATGTCTGAGTCACAAGCACTGCTTGTGGCAAGAGCATAATATGTTGTCCAGCCATTAATATAACTGTGGGAGCCAAAATGTATATCAGCTAGAGATGATATCTTAACAGCAAGAGCGGAATAGGGCCCCAGAAGTTTTCTTTTGGATACCTCACGTATGGTTATTATTATTATTTTTTATTATTTATTAAGTGCCAACACATTCCACAGCACTGGTTCGTAGTTTAAAGCTACTCTGGTGCTTTGAAACCAGATTTAAGACCTATTACTGGGCAAAATTTGTGGTTGGTTTTTCAAAAGTTTGCTAGTGTAGGGTTGTCTACATGCGCCCTGACGCATGCATTTTATCAGTTAATATCCATCCACTGTGTCTTTTGACAATTGTCCATAAGTGGCGACTTTGAATCCCTGAATTGTTATCAGATTTGCTGAATACTGTATAATATGTTCTTTCAGACATTGAAGTAATGAAATAAAATGGATTCTTTAGTGAAACATTCTATAGCACACATATTGGAAAACAAATCCAAAATGAAATGTGTTTGGATTAACAATGAAGCTGTTTCATAAGTAGCTTTATAATTACCAGGGAAACAATAATAGACGGCTTTTGAAATCACCCCACTAAAGCCCTGGAGAGGTTAGCATTGGAAGATTTACAATAGCTATGAACCACAAAAATTAGCTCAACTCTCGAAAAGCAAACTGAGCTTTGCTCAGAGCGGCTCGTAAAGGCCAACTGGGTTTTGTGCAATTATGAATCTAACATTAATGAAGTTCATATGGGCCATCGAGAGTTTCTTCTTTACATAAAATATAAACTAAAAGTAAAAAAAAAATACACCTCAGTCCCTGATATGTGACTGCTCCTTCTATTTCAATTCAGCTCTCTTTCATAAACATTAATTGCACTTTATATTAAGTGGAATGCTTTTTCTTTTTTATGTTGTGGAACTATATAAGATTACATACGTGTAAATACAGTAAATTATCCATCACTTCCAAGTTTTCATGCCACAAAGGAATGAGCTAGGTCGGAATAGCTCATTAATAATCTGCTAGCTGCACATTAACATCTCCCATATGAAATATAGGAGACATTAATGTAAGCAGCCGCGATATCTGCATGTTTGCATCTCAGATGGACTAAGAAGCATTCAAATTAAGCAGAGTGCTTGAGTCGTTATGCTGTACAGTTCAACCGCACTGCTAAACTACCCAACCTGCTTAAAAACTTGGCACCCTATTCCATTGGAAAAGGGTGCCAAGTTTTTAAGTAGGAGGGGTAGGTAATAGGGATGCACCGATACCACTTTTTTAAGACCGAGTACTAGTACCGATACTTTTTAAAAGTACTCACCGATACCGAGTACCGATACTTTTATTTAATGTCATGTGACACTTTCCAATAGGAACAGACCTCATAAAAATTTATATGAGATTGACCGCAGCTCACATGGATTTGCCCCCAGGTCTCATGGATTTGCCCCCAGCTCACATGGGTTTGCCCCCAGCTCACATGGATTTGCCCCCAGCTCACATGGATTTGCCCCCAGGTCTCATGGATTTGCCCCCAGCTCACATGGATTTGCCCCAGCTCTGATGGATATGTCCCCCAGGTCTCATGGATTTGCCCCCAGGTCTCATGGATTGGCCCCCAGGTCTCATGGATTTGCCCCCAGGTCTCATGGATTTGCCCCCAGGTCTCATGGATTTGCCCCCAGGTCTCATGGATTGGCCCCCAGGTCTCATGGATTGGCCCCCAGGTCTCATGGATTGGCCCCCAGGTCTCATGGATTGGCCCCCAGGTCTCATGGATTGGCCCCCAGGTCTCATGGATTTGCCCCCAGGTCTCATGGATTGGCCCCCAGGTCTCATGGATTTACCCCCAGCTCGAACGCTGGCCGTGTGCATGTAAAGCACGCGGCCAGCGTTCCCCTCCGGCGCACCAAATACTCACCCTTCCTGAAGTTCCGGTCGCTGGGCAGTGATGCGGTCACGTGGCCGCCGGGCGCATCTGTGACGCGGCCTCCAGCCGAGAGGCAGCGTCACAGGAGCGCCCAGTGGCCGCGGGAACGCATCACTGCCCAGCGACCGGAACTTCAGGAAGGGTGAGTATTTGGCGCGCCGGAGGGGAACGCTGGCCGCGTGCTTTACATGCACGCGGCCAGCTTCCCCAGCCCCGCGGATACTGGCAAGCCTACCCAGCGCCGGCTTCCGGTATCGGCGGGATGTATCGGGCCGTTTGCACGAGTAACAAATACTCGTGCAAACGCCAATATCGGCCCCGATACCGATACTAGTATCGGTATCGGTGCATCCCTAGTAGGTACCATGCAGGATGACCAAAAACCATCACGAATTCTAGCCTCCTCAACCGAGCTTTAAGGTAAACCCTCTGTAGTGGAGGGAGGTTGAGCTGAATTCATGTCTGGGTTATGGACTGTCAGATGGTTAATATTAGCTTGGCTAAGAACTGATTCTCTGATTAGGAGGTCTAGGGGCTTCAACAAAAAAATATACCCAGACATCCAGGGGAATGGGCTTCTAGATAAGTTGAGTGATTTTAAGACAAGAAGCAAGCTTCCATTCCCCATGACAGATATCCTCTAAACAGGCTGCGGCGTTGAGTATGGTAACAGGGAGTACTAACGAATTACATTAGGTAATAGTGACATCACAGGGATATCATTTCACAAAGAACAAAAACGTAAAGACATGGTTTATCTAGACATATTTCTATTTTGATACAATTTTGAGGTGCTGTAAGTGAGATGTTGAACAACAGTTACTGTACAAAATGATCTAACTGACACTCCAAGGGCCACATTACATAGTTGGTGCTAACTTAATCAGAGCTGTTGTAAACTTACCAGAGCCATTATAGCCTATGGAGGTTTTAAGTCTGGTTAAGTTAGCACCAACTTTGTAATATGGCCCCAAATCTTTCTTTCAGGACAGGTTTATTGTAGATGCATCAAAATGCAATGTTTCAGCTCCTCTCAAGACTTTTTTCCATCCTCGAGCTTGAAAAAGACCTGTGAGGAGCTGAAATATTGCTTTTTAATTTACCTCCTATAGACTTGACCTGGACAGAAAAGACATGCAGGGTTATTCAGAGAGCGTGAAAAGCAGGAGAATGACTGGAGAATGGAAAATTCTAGGTCAAAATAGCCGATTTGGAAAGTGAGATGAAAGGGAGAATTTTTTTGGTTTGGCTATTTTGACCTAGAATTTTTCATTCTCATCATTCTCCTGCTTTTCACGCTCTCTGAATAACCCCGTTGGAGTGCCTGTTCCTCGGTTTTTTTGTACATATGATTCTTAAGGTTGCCTCTCCTGAATTGAGCTGGTATCCATCTATTTTGTTGTTCCTGTTGACCCATGTCGAGGAGAGTGACACTTTTGTATGTAGCTGAACAACAGTAGTAGACAGACACTAGATCCAGCATAGTAAGGAAGATGCTAGCTACTATCTATGTATCAATCAGCAACCTGGTCTTTTCCCTAATTTTAATTGGATTATACAGGTTATTCTTTAACCTCCAAATTGGCCCCGAATTGCGCCGGACGGTGAATTTCACAGTTCGGTACAATTTCGGGCCAAGTCATCTATTCACTAAGCTGTCAATTCAACAAATATTGGTGAACTGACAGCAAAATACAGTGCAATTTGTCACAATTCGACAGCGTTCAGAGGCACCGAAATTGCCCCATAGAAGACTATTGTGTCTAATATTCACAGAATGCCGAATTGCACCGAAATTCCAGCGAAGTGCCCTGATTTTCAGTGTTTCAATTTGACAGGCAAATCCCAAAGGATTCAATGTAAAAATGTAATATGTTTTAAAAAACAATTTTAAAGACTGTCTATTGTTTAAATGTTTTGCAAAAACCCCTTTAACTTTTTGGAACACCTTTTTGTATTTTTTGAGATCATTTTTGTTTCTCTTTTTATTTGGTAACAGAACAGACCTTTTATTCTTTTATTAAAGTCTTTTTCATTATTTGGAAACATTTTACTACATTTTATTGATATATTCCTATTTGGGAGAATAGAAGTCTTCCTTTTATTTCCTCGCAGTTCGGCAGAATTCGCCTATGCTAATTCGGCGGTTATCAGGGCATTTTGGTGGTTACCGTTGCAATTATTCATTTTAGTAAAACAATTTTCCAAACAATAGCCTCGGAAAGGTAACACATATATAGAATATTAAAACTTTTCCCCATTTCTCTATAGGTGCAAAAACCTACCTTACCAATGTATTTGTGCATATTTTTATATTTTTCCTGTACATAATGCAAATTTAAAATATGCATATAATTGAGTTCAATACAAAGTAATCTTCATCCAGCCTAGCAATGCAGTATGTAGTTAGAGGGACTAGTATAAAGAATAAGATTGTAGATTTATACATTCTTATTTATGTACAATAGTTACCCTTATGCATTGATTAGCTTTGAAGGAAAGATTTTGCAGCTACAGAATACTGATTATCTAGAAATAGTAGTTTTCTTCCACTATAGACATGTCTTGATAACAAAATGTGTCAGTGCCTTCTGCTGGAAATACCGCTAACTACATCTAAGGCTCGTTTCACGTGACAGCAAACATTTGGAAGCATTATGCTTAAATTACCTAAATAACGAAGGAAAGAGTAGACAGTAAAATGCATAGATAGAGTGTGTGAGAGAGAAATAGGTAAATCAATAGGTAGATAGGACCCTATTCCAGCTGAGATTTTATAATTAATGACTGAACGCAAGAAAGCATAGTAGCCCCAATGCTATAACGGCTCCCATCCTACTCCAGCCATGCTGCAGACTTCCCTTGCAGCTTGGCTGTTGCAGCTGCATACTGTAAATTAACACTTCCTTTACTTTGTATAGGAAGCACTAATTTATATTGAGCAATGGAGTCCAAGGTTGCTCGTTATTCTCACTTGCAGCCAGTAATGTCACAAGAACTTCCAGAATCAAGAAACTGCTGTTAATGTTCACCTATAGTGATCAGGTGCACTTTGGTTGCAATATCCCATCAGGGGATGGAGGTTGCATTGGCATTAAAGATCAATTTCATATCTCAACCCTTGAATATCAAAGCCTATACTTACCTGGTCCCAGTGTCGGGTGCGGCCATGTATTCCTTTGCAGGAATGGAGCTTTGATTTGTTAGTCAGTCAATCGTATACAAAGAGTGAGGGAAGGGCCATCTTCTAGGATGACTCTTTGCTCAGAGATGTTACTCCCTAATGCAGCGTGCCGCATGGAAGTGAAAGCAAATCTTTAAATACTCAGTTTTCTTATATTCATACATTTGAAAAAAGTGAGCAATTCCATATCAAAACGAGCCACCTGCATAATGGGTTTACGTTAAAGGGACATAACATACATACATAATTACATAAGCTATGTTTGGATTATTTTGCATTACAAACAAAACTACCGTATAACACATGTTTTTTCTTTGAAGTAATTGCATGTAAAAAAGTAAAATAAAGTTAGTTTTTTATATCTCCTGTTTCCATTTTGCAGATTGTTCCCATAATGAAACATTTAACAGTAAATGAAACAGTAAATGAAGTGGAGGAGTGAATGCTCAGATAAGGCTTCAGAAGGTCTATTGTGATGTCCAAGCTACCTGAGATAAGAGATAGCATCTGAATGAGATATGACAGGGAGCTTAAAATACTTCTTATCTACCCCTGGTGATGTCCTTTGCAAGCATTCCACACAGTACAATGATGCCAGTCAGCTGCCTAGATGTTAGACCCATAGAGCCCATTCTATGGCAAATGCCACATAGTGAGGAGCAAGCGATGTAAAGATACTGTCGGGGTTGGGGGACATTCACAACATAAAAGATCACCAAATGGATGCCCCCCTTTGACACATATACAGCAAAATATTTTCTTAACTAAACATACATGAGATGAGAGAAACAAAGTACATGTAAGATATCAGCAATAGGGATGAGCTGTTCGGTTAGATCGGTTCGGAGTTCGATTCGAACATCGCATGTTCGTGAACTACGAACATTTCCGCGTATTCGCCCACAATGGACCACAATGCACTTTTCCACTGGCCTGAAGCTTGTAATTGGCTACAGCCTTGCACCTGACCCCAGGTCAGGTGCAAGACAGGTTCAAGACTATGCCAATCACGGCTCAGAGTCCTGATTGGGCAAATTTTGCCAAATCATGGGCTCACAGAGCTAAATCCTGCAGCACACTATATAAGGCTTAACATAGCGCTTCAGCACTTGTTTTTTGAGAGGAGATTGTTGTGTTAGTGTGTGTTCTCACTGCCAGTCTGCCACCAGCTATTGGGGGAGGGGGTCTCATTTCTACAAAATATCTGGGAATTGTTGTAATCTTTGTGTTCTCACTGCCACCAGCAATTGTAGGGGTCTCATTTCTACAAAATATCTGGGAATTGTTCTAATTAGGGTTGCACCGATACCGATACTAGTATCGGTATCGGGGCCGATACTGGGTACTGCAGGAGTACTTGGTACTCGTGCAGTACCCCCCGATATTTTTCCTGATACCGGCATCCGAGGGGCTGCGGCTGCTGTCCGAATGCTCTATCGGCATTCGGACAGCCGCCCCTGGAGCTGCTCTCCGCGATACTTACCTTCCTGAGCGATGCTGGGAATGTCTACGCGCGTGCGCTCGTTGGAAGGACCCCAGCCGTGACCACGTGGGACCATGTGATCGCGGCTGGGGTCCTCCCAAGGAGCGCGCACGCGGAAACTTTCCCGGCGTCGCTCAGGAAGGTAAGTATGAACACAGTGAGCAGCTGCAGGGCCTGTCCAAATGCCGATAGAGCATTCGGACAGGCCCTGCAGCTGCTCTCCGCAATGATACTTACCTTCCTGAGCGACGCCGGGAAAGTTTCCGTGCGCGTGCTCCTTGGAAGGTCCCCAGCCGCGATCACATGGTCCCACGTGGTCGCGGCTGGGGTCCTTCCAATGAGCGCACGAGCGGAGACATTCCCGGCGTCGCTCAGGAAGGTAAGTATCGTCGCAGGGGGTCCTTGAGCTGGGGGACATACCCATGTGTGAGCTGTGGGGGCATATCCATGAGCTGGGGGCAATACCCATGTGTGAGCTGGGGGGGCATATCCATGAGCTGGGGGCAATACCCATGTGTGAGCTGGGGGGGCATATCCATGAGCTGGGGGCAATACCCATGTGTGAGCTGGGGGGGCATATCCATGAGCTGGGGGGCATACCCATGTGTGAGCTGTGGGGGCATATCCATGAGCTGGGGCAATACCCATGTGTGAGCTGGGGGGGGCATACCCATGTGTGAGCTGGGGGGGCAATACCCATGTGTGAGCTGGGGGGGCAAATCCATGTGTGAGCAGGGGGGGCAAATCCATGTGTGAGCTGGGTCATATCCATGTGTGAGCTGGGGCAAATCCATGTATGAGCTGGGGCATATCCATGAGCTGGGGCATATCCATGAGTGAGCTGGGGGCAAATCCATGTGTGAGCTGGGGCATATCCATGTGTGAGCTGGGGCATATCCATGTGTGAGCTGGGGCATATCCATGTGTGAGCTGGGGCAAATCCATGTGTGAGCTGGGGCAAATCCATGTGTGAGCTGGGGCAAATCCATGAGCTGGGGCATATCCATGAGCTGGGGCATATCCATGAGTGAGCTGGGGCAAATCCATATCTGAGCTGGGGCATATCCATGTGTGAGCTGGGGCATATTCATGTGTGAGCTGGGGCATATCCATGTGTGAGCTGGGGCAAATCCATGTGTGAGCTGGGGCAAATCCATGTGTGAGATGGGGGCAGTATCCATGTGTGAGCTGGGGCAGTATGAATATATATATATATATCGGGGGGGTTATACATGTGAGCTGGGGGCATTTTTATATGGTCTGTTCTTATTGGAAAGCGTCACATGACATTAAAGAAAAGTATCGGTACTCGGTATCGGCGAGTACTTTTAAAAAGTATCGGTACTCGTACTCGGTCTTAAAAAAGTGGTATCGGTGCATCCCTAGTTCTAATCTTTGTGTTCTCACTGCCACCAGCAATTTTGGGGGTCAGTCATTTCTACAAAATATCTGGGAATTGTTGTAATCTTTGTGTTCTCACTGCCACCAGCAATTGTGGGGGTCTAATTTCTACAAAATATCTGGGAATTGTTCTAATCTGTGTGTTATCACTGCCACCAACTATTTTGGGGGTCAGTCATTTCTACAAAATATCTGGGAAATTGTTCTAATCTTTGTGTTCTCACTGCCACCAGCAGTTTTGGGGGTCAGCAATTTCTACAAAATATCTGGGAATTGTTGTAATCTTTGTGTTCTCACTGCCACCAGCAATTGTGGGGGTCAGTCATTTATACAAAATATCTGGGAATTGTTCTAATCTTTGTGTTCTCACTGCCACCAACTATTGTGGGGTCTAATTTCTACAAAATATCTGGGAATTGTTCTAATCTGTGTGTTCTCACTGCCATCAACTATTTTGGGGGTCAGTCATTTCTACAAAATATCTGGGAATTGTTCTAATCTTTATGTTCTCACTGCCACCAGCAGTTTTGGGGGTCAGTCATTTATACAAAATATCTGGGAATTGTTGTAATCTTTGTGTTCTCACTGCCACCAGCAGTTTTGGGGGTCAGTCATTTATACAAAATATCTGGGAATTGTTCTAATCTGTGTGTTCTCACTGCCACCCATCAGGGGGTCTCACTGATTTATAGGAGGTTTCTGCGAATTGCAATCTGTGTCTTGTCACTGTTGCCAGCTATCAGGGGGTCCTATCAGGGGGTCTCACTGATTTATAGCAGGTTTCTGGGAATTGTAATCTGTGTCTTGTCAGCTGCCAGCTATCAGGGTGTCTCAGTGAGTTATACCAGAGTTCTGGAAATCTTTAATCTTTATACCAGAGTTGAATCAGAGTTCTGTATATCTTTAATCTATATATCACTCACCATGTCAGAAAGACCAAAAAGGACAGGCAGACGCTCCCAGGCACAGATAAGAGGGCAAGCAGCCTCTGTGTCAGGAAGCTGTGCCTCTGGTCGTCGTGGACGTGGTGCATCCTCTGCAGGGGCATGCTTGTCCTTTCTAACTGGTGCTGGCCGTCTTAAGCAGCAGCAACATACAGAGGATTTGGTGGATTGGCTAACCAGGTCATCCTCATCCTCCCAGTCCTCTGCCAGCCAGGCTTGTAGTGCTTTACAGTCCACCTCAGCTGCCAAAGCATCTAATGCAGCCTCCATGTCCACAGCTACTCCTGCTGTAGCCTCACTATCACACACGGAGGAGTCAGCTGAATTATTTGACTACAATGACAGTGACATGCTGCTTGAGGGTGCGCAGCAACTACAGTGCTCTGATTCAATCTCTGAGGTTGAGGAAGGGAGTATAATCAACCTAGAGGAAGGGGGTGCCAGTGACACACAAAAAACTGGCACTCATGTTGCCCCAGCAGCTGCAGCATACTGCCAAGTTGACTCCAGTGACAAGGAGATAGGGGGTGATGACAATGATGATGAGGTCACTGACTCCACCTGGGTGCCTGATCGAACAGAGGAGTCAAGTGAGGAGGAGGCACAACAAACACGAGGCACAACGTCCTCTATGACCAACCGTAGCACTAGCCAGTCCAAGGCATCACATGTCAGAGCTGCTCAGTGTCACGGTGGCAGTACCACCAGGCACGCACCACCCTATACTTGCCCTCCGATCCTTGGAAGTGGTCGGTCTGTATATATATCCCTATGAATATAACTCGCAGGAAGGTGAGGCCTTGGTTCCTGAGAGAAGCCCCTATATGCAGAGATGCAGGGTAAACTGCAAGGACAGGTGAAAGCAAAGGGTTAACAAAAGACCTCTGTACGGCAATACCAAAGATTCCCTGCACTGAAAGACCGGTCTTTAGGATAGCCGGATCTAATCTAAAGGAAAGTATTACCTTGAAGCCGTACAGAGTCTTTTGTTATATGCAGATGACAGGGTTACCTGGAAACGGTACAGGCAAGGAATATAGCATAGAATAGTCATAGAGGAAAGCCAAAGGTCATAACCAGAGAGAGTACGTCATACAGGATACAGGAATCAGAACCAGAAGGGAAGTCAGCCAAGCCAAAATCAGTAACCGGAGAATCTGAATGGAACATAAACAGCAAAACAAAATACAGCAATAGACAGAACAAAATACACAGAAGGAACTGACATAAACTGGAACAGAAATAAGAGGCAATAACTGAACCAGGATTAACAAACGGAGGATATCAGGAACACAGCAAGGAGCTTTCAGGACACAGGATGCAAGGAGACCAGGCAAAGGAAAATGACCCAGCAATGTCTTATGGGTACATAGCTCTAATATAGGCAGGGGAATCAGGGCAAGGATCAACAGGTGAGCAGCACACAGAACACCAATTAACCCCTGGGAGGCCACCCAGAAATTGGCAGCAACAGAAACACAAGGGAAAAAACATATATACAAATACAGAGGGCAGGAAGACAGATTTTCCAGCACAGAACGTGACAGTATCCCCTCCTCCATGGGTGACCCCAGGGCACCCAAAACATAAAACATGACAGACCGTGATCTGGTTTCCTGCTTCTAACACCAGTCACCAAAATCCATTAAGGACCCTCTCAGTGTCGTCTTCCTCCTCCTCAAAACACATGAGCGCATTAGGGTCTTTCCTGATCATGGCCCAGTGTGCCTCACGGAACAACATCCCGCATGGGGATCGTATATAACCCTCGGGTACAGGGCTAGAATTAGGGATGTGGGTACCAGTCAGGCCACTACCCTGCTGGATCTCCTCACGATAGGCACAGAATACGGCATCAGACCCATCCTGGAGCGTGGTATTCTTGGAACCAGATTGACTAGTGTTGGTCAGCTTCCCCCGTCTCCTCCTGGATCGAGACTTGGAAGGGGTGACCACCATACCTGACATGGCAACAGTGGGAGTAGGCTCGCCTACCTGTGCCTTACCATGAGGTTTGGAAACCCCAGACTCTCTGTGGGGCATGGGCACAGTGGTGTTGCAATGTAGCTCTGGCACTGCTGACACACAGTTTGCCATGGATCTGACTGGCAGCTTACCAGAATCAGACATCACTGTTACCACTGGCTTCGTGCCAGGATCAGGCAGCACCACTGGCTTCGTGCCAGGATCAGGCAACATTGGTAGCGCATTGCCAGACGGAGACAGGACTGGCTGCGCATTGCCAGACGGAGACAGGACTGGCTGCGCATTGCCAGACGGAGACAGGAATGGCTGCGCATTGCCAGACGGAGACAGGACTGGCTGCGCATTGCCAGACGGAGACAGGACTGGCTGCGCATTGCCAGACGGAGACAGGAATGGCTGCGCATTGCCAGACGGAGACAGGACTGGCTGCGCATTGCCAGACGGAGACAGGACTGGCTGCGCATTGCCAGACGGAGACAGGACTGGCTTCTCATTGCCAGACGGAGACAGGACTGGCTTCTCATTGCCAGACGGAGACAGGACTGGCTTCTCATTGCCAGACGGAGACAGGACTGGCTTCTCATTGCCAGACGGAGACAGGACTGGCTTCTCATTGCCAGACGGAGACAGGACTGGCTTCTCATTGCCAGACGGAGACAGGACTGGCTTCATTGCCAGACGGAGACAGGACTGGCTTCTCATTGCCAGACGGAGACAGGACTGGCTTCTCATTGCCAGACGGAGACAGGACTGGCTTCTCATTGCCAGACGGAGACAGGACTGGCTTCTCATTGCCAGACGGAGACAGGACTGGCTTCTCATTGCCAGACGGAGACAGGACTGGCTTCTCATTGCCAGACGGAGACAGGACTGGCTTCTCATTGCCAGACGGAGACAGGACTGGCTTCTCATTGCCAGACGGAGACAGGACTGGCTTCTCATTGCCAGACGGAGACAGGACTGGCTTCTCATTGCCAGACGGAGACAGGACTGGCTTCTCATTGCCAGACGGAGACAGGACTGGCTTCTCATTGCCAGACGGAGACAGGACTGGCTTCTCATTGCCAGACGGAGACAGGACTGGCTTCTCATTGCCAGACGGAGACAGGACTGGCTTCTCATTGCCAGACGGAGACAGGACTGGCTTCTCATTGCCAGACGGAGACAGGACTGGCTTCTCATTGCCAGAC
Source organism: Leptobrachium leishanense (assembly GCA_009667805.1). Taxonomy (NCBI): domain Eukaryota; kingdom Metazoa; phylum Chordata; class Amphibia; order Anura; family Megophryidae; genus Leptobrachium; species Leptobrachium leishanense. The sequence continues at coordinate 280,639,965 of CM019064.1, read as the reverse complement.
GGAGACAGGACTGGCTTCTCATTGCCAGACGGAGACAGGACTGGCTTCTCATTGCCAGACGGAGACAGGACTGGCTTCTCATTGCCAGACGGAGACAGGACTGGCTTCTCATTGCCAGACGGAGACAGGACTGGCTTCTCATTGCCAGACGGAGACAGGACTGGCTTCTCATTGCCAGACGGAGACAGGACTGGCTTCTCATTGCCAGACGGAGACAGGACTGGCTTCTCATTGCCAGACGGAGACAGGACTGGCTTCTCATTGCCAGACGGAGACAGGACTGGCTTCTCATTGCCAGACGGAGACAGGACTGGCTTCTCATTGCCAGACGGAGACAGGACTGGCTTCTCATTGCCAGACGGAGACAGGACTGGCTTCTCATTGCCAGACGGAGACAGGACTGGCTTCTCATTGCCAGACGGAGACAGGACTGGCTTCTCATTGCCAGACGGAGACAGGACTGGCTTCTCATTGCCAGACGGAGACAGGACTGGCTTCTCATTGCCAGACGGAGACAGGACTGGCTTCTCATTGCCAGACGGAGACAGGACTGGCTTCTCATTGCCAGACGGAGACAGGACTGGCTTCTCATTGCCAGACGGAGACAGGACTGGCTTCTCATTGCCAGACGGAGACAGGACTGGCTTCTCATTGCCAGACGGAGACAGGACTGGCTTCTCATTGCCAGACGGAGACAGGACTGGCTTCTCATTGCCAGACGGAAACAGGACTGGCTTCTCATTGCCAGACGGAAACAGGACTGGCTTCTCATTGCCAGACGGAAACAGGACTGGCTTCTCATTGCCAGACAGAACTGGCTTACCGCCAATTGGCACTGGGGTTGCGGCTCTACATGTAATACAACCAGTAACCATACGTAGGGACTGTCTTTTGGCTGCCAGTCGCTGCTCAGAACCAGCCAGTTGTGTCTTTAAAACCTTACAGCCATCAGAGGTATCTACAGAAGTCTGAGGTTTATTATCGGATGCCTCTTTCTCAGACCTGGATTTCTCAGGAGGTCTGAACTCAAAGTGGGGTCTGGTGCCATCTGACTCCCCGCAGGGTCTGGCACCATCAGATCCCCTACGTGGTCTGGCACTATCCGACTCCCAGCTAGGTCTGGCGCCAGTGGATCTCATGCGTGGTCTAGCTTTAGCGATCTTACTGTGGGACATGGGCACAGTTGGCACTCGGCCAGTATCAGGACGCACAGACTCACCGCAAGTCTTGAGACGCACCGGCACTCCAGCCCCAGGACGCACCGGCACTCCAGCCCCAGGACGCACCGGCACTCCAGCCCCAGGACGCACCGGCTTGAGGGGACAGCCAGACAAAAAGTGCAACGAACTGGCACAATAAAAACAGAGATTGTACTCACGTCTTCTGTTCTTTTCATCAGGAGAAAGCGGACCACGAACTCTGCTTTCAAATGAAACCTGATTGCCAGAATCTAGACACAGGCTCAGTAACCCTTTGAGGTGAACCACAAATTCCTCAAACATATGCAATAAGGTTTCCAACACGGTACACATCTCTGCGGGCTTATGTAATGACTGGGTCATTATGTCACGGTGGCAGTACCACCAGGCACGCACCACCCTATACTTGCCCTCCGATCCTTGGAAGTGGTCGGTCTGTATATATATCCCTATGAATATAACTCGCAGGAAGGTGAGGCCTTGGTTCCTGAGAGAAGCCCCTATATGCAGAGATGCAGGGTAAACTGCAAGGACAGGTGAAAGCAAAGGGTTAACAAAAGACCTCTGTACGGCAATACCAAAGATTCCCTGCACTGAAAGACCGGTCTTTAGGATAGCCGGATCTAATCTAAAGGAAAGTATTACCTTGAAGCCGTACAGAGTCTTTTGTTATATGCAGATGACAGGGTTACCTGGAAACGGTACAGGCAAGGAATATAGCATAGAATAGTCATAGAGGAAAGCCAAAGGTCATAACCAGAGAGAGTACGTCATACAGGATACAGGAATCAGAACCAGAAGGGAAGTCAGCCAAGCCAAAATCAGTAACCGGAGAATCTGAATGGAACATAAACAGCAAAACAAAATACAGCAATAGACAGAACAAAATACACAGAAGGAACTGACATAAACTGGAACAGAAATAAGAGGCAATAACTGAACCAGGATTAACAAACGGAGGATATCAGGAACACAGCAAGGAGCTTTCAGGACACAGGATGCAAGGAGACCAGGCAAAGGAAAATGACCCAGCAATGTCTTATGGGTACATAGCTCTAATATAGGCAGGGGAATCAGGGCAAGGATCAACAGGTGAGCAGCACACAGAACACCAATTAACCCCTGGGAGGCCACCCAGAAATTGGCAGCAACAGAAACACAAGGGAAAAAACATATATACAAATACAGAGGGCAGGAAGACAGATTTTCCAGCACAGAACGTGACACTCAGGTGCAGAGCGCTGTTGTCTCAAAGCACAAATCCAGGAACTCTGCTGTCTGGGAGTTCTTTAAGAAATGTGCAGCAGACCGCACCGTTGCTATTTGTAATCTGTGTCAGATGAGGCTCAAGCGTGGGAAAGACACCGGACGTTTTGGGTACCGCGTGCTTGAGGCGACATATGACCACCTGCCACGCATCCCGTTGGTGCAAAACTTTGCGTAGGTCCTCCTCACCTGTCTCTACCCCCACTATATGTCCTGCCATGTCATTGACTCCAACCTCCACTGACAGGGATGATGCTACAGTAATGGATGTACCAGGTCCTTCCTCACAATGTGACAGCATCCCATCAGCTGAAGATTTACGCAGTCAGATTACGTTGCCCCAGCTGCTGCAGCATAAGAAAAAATATAGTCCCAACCATCCCCAAGCACTGCGTCTAAATGCCAGCTTAGAAAAATTACTCGCATTACAGCTGCTGCCTCTCCAGCTGGTGGACTCTGCTTCCTTCCGTGAATGTGCTGTACCACAGTGGCAGGTTCCAAAACGCCATTACTTTTCACAGAAGGCCATTTCAGCACTATACCAGCACGGGGAAGACAATGTTATCGAGTCATTGGGAAAGGCAGTCAGCAACAAGGTGCATGTGACTTTAGACACGTGGTCCAGCAAGCATGGACAAGACCGTTACATTTCCTTCACGGCACACTGGGTAACTCTGATTGCAGCTGGGAGGGATCCAAGACGGGGCTCTGTGCTGGAGCTTGTTCATCCACCACGCCTCCAGAAAGCTGCTTGTATGAGGTCTGTCTGCTCCACCACCACCACCTCTCCCTCTTCCTCCTCCTCCTCCTTCTGTCTCTCTGGCGAAGTGGCAGTTAAACCAATGCGTGACAGGGGCTACGCAATGGCTCAAGCAAAAAGATGCCATACTGTGCTTGAGCTGGTTTGTTTAGGGGGACAGGAGCCACACCGGGCCAGAAATTCTGTCAGCTCTGCAGGGGCAGGTGCAGAGATGGTTAACACCACGCCAGCTTGAGCTGTGAATGGTCGTCTGTGATAATGGCAGCAACCTTCTCTCCACCCTATGCCTGGGTAAGTTGACACATGTACCATGCCTAGCACACGTCCTAAATCTGGTGGTACAGCATTTCCTAACCAGGTACCCAGGGCTGGCAGAGCTTCTCAGCCAGGCCTGGAAAGTCTGCAGCCACTTCAGACGGTCACTCCCAGCAAGTGTTCGCCTGGCAGAAATTCAAAGAGAATTCCACATTCCCACAAACCGTCTGATTTGTGACATGCCCACCAGGTGGAACTCGACATTAGCAATGCTGCAACGTCTGCACAATGCTGCAGCGTCCGCAGAGGGCAATCAACGAGTACCTGTGTGAGTATGGCACAAGGACAGGTTCAGGTCAACTTGGTTTCCTCCCCCCCGCAGTGGCTGATGAGCAAGGATGCATGCACTGTACTGTCACCATTTGAGGAGGCAACGAGGATGGTGAGCAGGGACAGTGCATGCATCAGTTACACAATTCCTTTAGTGTTCCTGCTGGAGCACACTCTGCGGGGAATTATAGATGTGGCTCTAGAGGCAGAGCAGTGGGAGAAAGAGGAGGCCTTCCCTAGCTCTCAAGGCCCCAGTCTTTCCGGAGACAGCATTCCAGCGGGTCCTCCTCAGATCAGACAGGAGGAGGATGAGGAGGAGGAGGAATATTTAAGTAATGGGGGCATTGAAGGTGGGGATTCCTCAAGGGAGGTTTTTGTGTGCCCAGAAACACAAGGACTAGTACGTGGCTGGGAGGAGGAAGTGCACGATGGGGTCATCCTCATTGACCAGGAAGACTCGGAAGCTAATGCCACCTCCAACCTATGCTGCATGGGCTCCCTTATCCTGAAAAGCCTGGTAAAGGACCCCAGGATTCGTGCTATCAAGGAGAGGGATCAATACTGGTTGGCAAGCCTTCTTGATCCACGATACAAGGGTAAAGTTGCAGAGCTCATCCTGCCCACACAGAGGGAGCACAGGATGAAAAAACTTGAGGACGCTCTAAAGCGACACTTTTGTAACACCTTTCCAGGCACTGGTAGGTTACCAAGTGATGACACAGGTGCTTCTGAGGCTGCGGATGATCAGTGGAATAGTGGTGAAGGCCGGGGCCGCTTGACTGATGCCTTTTTAAAATTTTTTAGTCCAGGACGCCCAGGGACATCAAATGTAGGCACCCATTGCCAGCATCTTCACCGTATGGTGCAGGACTACCTAGGGGCAAGGGCAGACCTGGATACCTTTCCAGCAGATGATCCACTGGCTTACTGGGTGTTGAGATTGGATCACTGGTCAGAACTTAGCCAATATCCTATGCAGCTACTAGGTTGACCTTCATCCAGCGTGCTTTCTGAAAGGACGTTCAGTGCCGTTGGAGGTTTGTCACAGACAAACGAGTGCGTCTGTCCACCGACTCTGTAGACCGGCTGACATTTATAAAAATGAATCAGTCCTGGATCAGCAGCTATCAATCCCCTGATGCTGACGTAACGGAATAGATCGGGGATGTCTTCTGCATTCACAAAATCTCCACCACTGAACTCTTCCACAATACCACAAAGGGGTTACGGTGTGAAGGCACTTGCTGCCACCAAAGGCACAAAATTTGGGTGCACTGATGCCTGTACCAGATTTATATCATTTCAATTTTTTGGAACGCAGGGTCCAACCCTGCACTCTTCCACAATTCCACAAAAGGGTTACGGTGTGAAGGCATTTGCTGCCATCAAAGGCACAATATTTGGGTGCACTGACGCCTGTACCAGATTTATATCATTTTAATTTTTTGGACCGCAGGGTCCAACCCTGCACTCTTCCACAATACCACAGAGGGGTTACGGTGTGACGGCACTGTTGCCGACACTAACGGCCCAATTTTAAAGCACCTATTGTTTCTTTCATCCAAAGCCTGCATAAGTTTCACCATAATTTAGCAAAAAAATCACTAAACTTGTTCTGCGTGTCCTAAAAGGTCTCCTCTTTTAATATAGACTGTCGCCCCAAGCAGTTGTTTATGAATAGATTAAAGGGAAACCGTTTACCGTCATTTGAAACGTCATTTTTTTTGTTTTTAAATGTTTCTATACATCCTACAAATCCGCCACTTCACGAGCAGGTTTAGGGGACCTCCTAGGCACGATATTTGAAGGAATTTTTCGTTATTTTTAACCCTTATTTCATGGAAAACTCACTGTCCCTTTAAAAACGTTTTTTTTTTTTACATTTTGTCCTTGTTTCCTGTCCCCCAGGGCACTACCCGGACCCCCATACACCTTTTATGGCAAATATCTGGCATATATGCCCTCTTGCAGGGCACTCTAAAAACCGAACTTTTGAGTCCCATTGACTTACATTGAGTTTGTGTTCGAGTTCGAACATGAACGTTTGAAATTGTTTGAGTTGGAATGCGAACCGAACATGGGGGTGTTCGGCTCATCCCTAATCAGCAACATAAAATAAACAAACTAGGACCATTTTATTTGTGGTGGTATCAGCTCTTTAACAGGTTTTGCTTTGGTAAACAAGCTTGAAGAAAACCTAAAAAACAATCCATACCCACCTCTGTTGCCTCCTCTTGCAGCAGGAAGTGAGAACACATTGTTCCCAGTGTCATTTTGCGTACACTCAGCAACTAATCCGTTACCATGAGCACTTACACGATTGATTACAGTTCTTGTGTAAGTGTCCATGGAGTCCCATGGACTCCAGGTTACGATACATGCAGTGGCACTGCTGCTGAAATCTGTTTCCAGATCCAACATGGAACATGGAGCCCCTGATTGTTAACACCTTCCAGTGAAGTTTATCAAATTATCTGGATCACCTGGAATTAGGGATGTGCGTTTCGGGTTTCGGAATTTCGGAATTTTCACGAAATTTCCCGATTCGTGCTTTCGGATGCGGCCGAATTTCCGAAAATTTTTAGATCCGAAAATGGCAGATCCAAAAAGTTTTCCGAGCCGAAACAAAATATTTTCGGAATTTTCGAATGGACTTGAAATGTGTCAAATCGAAATTTATTGCTTTGAAACGAGGAAAACAGACTTTCCGAAAAAACAAAAATTTCCGAACTTACGAAAAGTCGATACAAAACCGAGCTAAGTGACACGAAAATACGAAAAATGGTCGAAATTCCGAAAACATGTACAATTCCGAAAAACGAAAATTTCCGAAATCACGAAAAGTCGATACAAAAAACGAGCTAAGTGACACGAAAATACGAAACATGGTCGATATTCCGAAAAAAAAAAGTACACGAAAAACGAATCGAGCCGAACCGAATCGAAACAGAAATCGGTCGAAACGAGCCGAATCGAAAAGTTTAAAAATCCGAAAAATCGAACCGAATCGAACGAAAAAAATAGGTGCACAAGCCTACCTGGAATAGGGCTCATAGGGCAGCACATGCGAATGTAAGTATGTTACAATGAAACACAGAACAGATATCAGGCACCAGCTTAGAGGATAAATGTTTGTCTCTTATCTATGAAACCACAGCTATATTAACAAGTCACAATTTAAATTATTCCTTTGATTAATTTAAGAGTTCTGAAAAGAACTAAAGAATTTAAGAAACAGCTGAGTTTGTTATGAATCGTGTATTGCTTGGAAAGATATTCTGCAACTAGACTTCAGTGGCGTTCCTAACTATTATGTTACCCCCAAGTTTCATTTTAAGTTGACAGGCTGCAGGATTAATATAGACTATACTAATGGTGTAAACCTCCTCTGCGGCAAATAAAGCACCTTATTCTGTACATCAAAAAGAATACAGAGCTTTATGTGAATATACAAACACCGTATGTTTCTAGTGCCTAGGAAGTAATTTCTACACGAGAAATACAGCAACATGTGATGATCAGTTTAGGTTACTTAGACCTCGTCTAGGCACCTTCAGCAAGCACTCTAAAGTACTATATGCAGGGGTGTACCATACTTTTTTGCCACTTGGGAGCAAAACAGTCTGTGCGCCACTTATAATATGCTAGTGACTGTCACGACCACTACGCGCGCTGCTGCGCAAAGACGCTCACTATCTTTCTATCCAAGACCCAGATAATTACGCGCGCTTATCTACCCATCCCGGCCACACTTTCTCTCACAACAGGCACGTAGAGCGCGATATACTGATCCCAGGATTGCAACGCAGTACAAGTCTTCTCCTGAAGCGCGTACTAACTACGTCTCTCACAATCCCTGCAGTCTCTTTTTCCTATTCTATTAGTAACGCTGCCACCAGTCCTCATGGATCCCACGCGCGTCGCGACTGGAGACGCAGTGCTTAAACAACCGCACTGTCTCCTGACGACCGCAACTCGCAATTCCTTATATATAACCGAGCTTAAAGCAAATAGCAATACTCCCAATCTCTTAGTTAGCGTGGATTTCATCAGCCAGAGTCAAAACTTAAATACTTTTTTGTTTATTTAGGATAGAAAAATCACAGTGCTTTGTTACATAAAAAAATTCTAACTAGAATGAATCAATTAATTACACACTACAGAGCAAACGAAAGAAAAAGGGTGAACCATAGAGCATTACTTACGAAGAGCTATTCCTTAAGCTAGCATCAATGGTCTCCTGGAGCCTGGAGATATAGCATGGACAGATCAGTCCTCTTTCGGAGGTACCCCAAGTGATCAGCCCCAGCACATGGCCAGTTTTCAGAATTTATACACTTCCTGATCCTTCCAGCCCACCCTCAAATGGCCCAGTGTCCTGGACTACATTTCCCAGAGTGTCCTTATCGCTCCTGCTCAGTAAGCTTGTCAATTAATCTTTAATTGCCCAAAGGTGTCCATCTTTGCCCCAGACCCCCCTTAGAGATCAAGGATGCTTCCTGTCTTTGAAAATTGGGTCTAAAATCTTGGTGCCGGGCTGACTTCCAAGGTGTGATTTTCTATGTTAGTGTACAAAAGAAATTCCCTGTTTACAGCTACATGTTATATCCTCCCCCCAAGAGAGAAAGCTAACCATTTTGATTACATTTCAGCTGGGAACACAGGGATACACTTACCAAATGGCCAGACACAAATATGAATATAACTCTATATGGAGGAGATATGTATAAACAGGCAGATAGACACATATATACAGGCAGACCCTTATATAGATAGAAATACAGATCTAATCTGCCACAGTGACCATAACCAAAATCGATGCTGGCAATGAGATGTCGAGTGCCCGCTGCCACCTCTCCTAGCATTCCGAGGTGCGATGCCATTCTTCTGGCCCCCGCCTGAGAATGCTACTGACTATGTATACCATTCATGTAGGAAAAAGCTCTTGAAGAATGGCCAGCACGGAATCTGGTGTATAACACTTCTTGATAATATTTTGCCTGGGAAGCAAGAAAAAAAAAATCTTATTTGTTGGTTCATGGGATGGTATAGCCAAGAGTATTTGGTTTTCTTTAAATCATTATTGGCATAGGTTTCAAATTTGTCATAATCGGGCTCTTACTACGCACTTGTGTGTGTGTGTATATATATATTTATATTATTGGAGTCCGATGTCTCCACAGGTGATTTATTTTTGTGATATATTGCCCTAGGTTTCCAAAAATATACAGGGTTATTCAAAGAGAATCAAAACGTCACCGCACGTTCGGTCACTTTTCGTTCTCTTCAATTCGGTGCGATTTGGCGATCCCATTTCGGCGACCCTGCGGTGTATTCAGCAAGCACCAGAGGGCCGTCGTAGTGCAGGGAAAAGCCGCCGCAAACCCGGCGAACACTCACCACAAAACCCGGCGAACGCACACCGAAACCCGCAAAAACATCTGGATTAACCCTGCCGAACACGCCGGAGAAACCCGAGCAGCCGCCAATCACAGTGCAGAGCAGCCACCAGAAAAAGCCGACACCGCAGACGAATGGAGTGAAAAAAACAAAAAACAGTACGCTTCAATGTTTGAAAAGTGAAACGCTGTTTGCAAAGAAACTACAGAATGAAAATGTCTGACATTTACATATAAGATCCAATGAATGATAATAAAAAGGACTGTTGCATAAAAAAGAAAAACGATTTAAAAAAAAAACAGAATTTGTTTTCCGCCAAAAAATCCCGAAAAATGCCTAAGAGATCCTAAAAAAATCTATAAATGAAGAGAATTTTTACTGCAGAATATTATAATCAACGGTTTATTAGATATTGAATTTAAACGGGAATATTTTTAACATTGAAGCCGATGGGATTCGCCTGAATAAACCTGTTGAATGAAACCACCGAACAGCAGGGAAATTCGACAACTTTTCACTGCTGGTTTTTGTTCTCTGAATAGACAAAGCATTGCTTCTCTATGGGGATTCACTGCCCTCGAACAGGCAACGAACAGGTACCGTATGTGCAGACAATTCGCCAACATTTGGTGAACTGCCTGCTCTCTGAATAGCCGAATGGTCAGGAAAGGTAACGGTACGTTTCACTGTTCGGTTACCTTTCGGCCACAATTCGGATCTCTTTGAATAACCCTGATAGTGTTCATGCCCACTGGTTACTAGTACGGCTTCGATCACCAAGCTTCAAGTCATTCTGGATTTCAAGATCATTCCGGTGTATTTATTTACAAGCTTCATGTGAATATGACTCCGTATCTCAGAATCAGACATTTGATTCTCAGGTCAACTTTGTCATTCTACTGTTGAGAAAATGAGTGCTATTATGGTTGGTCACAATAGAAATAAGACCTCAGGATGTAATTACAAAATAACAATAAGAAATGCTTTGAAATTATTATTTGATTTGAAGATTTTTTTTTAGTATGTCAAAAACTGCCTATAAGATAAATATCAGGCGATTATTGAATCTCCTGGACAAGCAAGGAAGTTTCTGTCCTAAAGAAATAATGATATACACATAGAGCAATACAGCTGTGGGAATATATAGCCTAAAATAGAAAAAAAATCAAAAGATCCCGTATAGGAATAGACTCTTAGTATCAGATCTGGCCTTCCAGATGACTGGTATTGCCTCCCGTATTTCACAGGATCCGCAATGGATGTTGGGCTATATGGTCGACCTTTTCCACATATCCAAAATAAAGCACAAAGAACCTGATCTCCAAGAATAATAAACAGGGATTTAATTTCATTTCATTTCATTAAAGATATCACAATAAATAAAATCAAGTAAAATAGACCTGACGCGTTTCGTCTGCATTAACAGACTTTCTCAACGGCAAATAAATAGGGATGAGCTGTTCGGTTCGATGTGTTCGGAGTTCGATTCGAACATCGCCAGTTCGTATGTTCGCGAACTTCGAACATTTCCGCGTGTTCGCAGCATGTTCGCCCACAATGCACCACAATGGACCACAATGCACTTTTCCACTGGCCTGAAGCTTGTAATTGGATACAGCCTGCAGTTGACCACTGTTTAGGTGCAAGACAGGTGCAAGACTATGCCAATCACGGCCTAGAGTCCTGATTGGTCAAATTTTGCCCAATCATGGGCTCACAGAGCTACGTCCCGCAGCACACTATATAAGGCTTCACACAGCCTTCAGCATGTGTTTTTTGAGAGGAGATTGTTGTGTTAGTGTGTGTTCTCACTGCCAGTCTGCCAGCAGCTATTGGGGGAGGGGGTCTCATTTCTACAAAATATCTGGGAATTGTTCTAATCTTTGTGTTCTCACTGCCACCAGCAATTGTGGGGGTCTCACTTCTACAAAATATCTGGGAATTGTTCAAATCTTTGTGTTCTCACTGCCACCAGCTATTGTGGGGGTCTCATTTCTACAAAATATCTGGGAATTGTTCTAATCTTTGTGTTCTCACTGCCATCAACTATTTTGGGGGTCTCATTTCTACAAAATATCTGGGAATTGTTGTAATCTTTGTGTTCTCACTGCCACCAGCAATTGTGGAGGTCTCATTTCTACAAAATTGTTACTTTCATCCAAAGCCTACATAAGTTTCACCATAATTTAGCTAAAAAAATCACTAAACTTGTTCTGTGTGTCCTAAAATGTCTCCTCTTTTCATACAGGCTGCCGCCCCAAGCAGTTGTTTATGAATAGATTAAAGGACAACCGTTTACCATAATTTGAAACGTCATTTTTTTGTTTTTAAATGTTTCTATACATTCTACAAATCCGCCACTTCACGGGCAGGTTATGGGGACCTTCTAAGCACGATATTTGAAGGAATTTTTTGTTTTTATTTTTAACCCTTATTTCATGGAAAACTCACTGTCCCTTTAAAAATGTTTTTTTTAAACTTTTTTTCCTTGTTTCCTGTCCCCCAGGGCACTGACCGGACCCCCATACACCTTTTATGGCAAATATCTTGCATATATGCCCTCTTGCAGGGCACTCTAAAAATCGAACTTTTGAGTCCCATTGACTTGCATTGAGTTCGGTTCGTGTTCGCGTTCGAACTCGAACTTTTGAAATTGTTCGAGTTCGAATGCGAACCGAACACAGGGGTGTTCTGCTCATCCCTACAAATAAATGTGTGCCATAAAAAAAGTCCCATAAAAACATTTCTTCCCATGGTTCCCTTATATAGTTCACTCCTAATCAGTAATTGTTTTTTTTTTATGGAGAAAGTATTTTACCAGGAAGGATACATTGAGATCTCTCTCGTTTTCAAGTATGTCCTCGGTTCAAGAACATTGAAATTTTTACAGTCGTTACAGAAATACAAAAGTAATAAATGCAAGATATTAAAAATAAAACACAAATATACAGATTAACACAGAAAATAAATATGTAGGAAATATATTCATTATGTTACATGTTTACAGGTGCATTCTATATCGAGGTATGTTAATAGGGAGCTCTTGAGTGACTTAAGACTGGGGGTTACTTCTTAATTGAATAGTTTTCTCCATATATAGTATTACCTGTGGGTCCTCTGTGCGATTATGGAATGTACCTGAGCAGTATGTAAATAAATAAATACGCATTTTAATTTATACAATATTCATATAGAATATTCAAAGTTTTCCATAGTTAAACACAGCAGTCAGTAGATGGCAGTAGTGATGTAAAAAACAAGAACACACATCCTATTTGGTATGTCTTTTGCATACTGTATTAGTTGCTTCAAGAGATAAAACATTTATTGGCAAGAGGAACTAAAGGAAAAGCAACACTTTTGTGATTAATGGAGCATGAAGTGCTTCATTAGCTTTTCTAATGAGTATGTAGAGGAGTGAGAAGGTGGCTGAAGCTGGGGAAACTATGCACTTGGAAGTACGACTGCCTTGCTTATAAAGTCTATCACAAAGAAAAATCAGTACAGGTTGAGTGTCCCTTATCTGAAATACTTGGGACCGGGAGCCTTTTGATTTTCAGATTGTTTTTGAATTCTGGAATATTTGCATATCATTTTGACATACCTATTGAATGGGACCCAAGTTTGATCATGAAACTACGTTGTTTCATGTACACCTTATACAGAAACCGTGAAAGTAATTATATACTTTATTTTTAATAATTTTGTCCCTTGTCAAATAAGGTCGGTGTAGAATTTTCCACTTCTGGTCTAAAGGCGATGCTCAACATAATACAGAATTTGGAACATTTCAGAATTTTGATAAGATATTGTCAACCTTTTGTTAAATTAGATTAATTGCATCATGTAATGCTGCAATCTATGGAAGTGTAAGGATGTTTTATGCTTTATAGTGCAAACATCTCTACAAAAGAATTCAATAATGATAGGGAAGTCACCTATGCATATCTTGACTCTTACTCCTTTTATTCAAGTATATGTTCATAGAAACATAATAATTGTATCTAGCATAATAGGGTTATTGCTACAAACTGAATCATGACTTCTAGATCAAAAAGCTGTCAAACTATATTGCTATTTATCTGTTTTGTATTTTAATTAAATCTAGTGCATGCTCTAGTTTTTCCACTAGAGGATATGAGACCTTGTACTCAAAGGAATTTTTTGGGGATTTCCCTAATTAATAGGCATGACACACTGATATAAATTCATCAATTTGAAATTTTCGTTTTCGTGATATTCCAAAGAGTTAGAGAAGTCAATATATTGTAACCATTTTGAATGCTGGTGCACGAGTCTAAGGTGTATAATGCAAGGAAACTGTTAATATAACTTCATCTCCAGTGTTTTCCCAAACTTACAGGTCTATTCAAAGAAAGGTGAAACTCAGGAGAATGAATGGAGAAGTGAAAATTCTAGGTCAAAATAGCCAAACCAGAAAATTTCTCCCAATTATTTCACTTTCCAAATCAGCTATTTGGTCTAGATTGTGCTCTTCTCCTGCCAGTTCTCCTGGTATTCACCTTTCTTTGAATAGACCTGTATGTTTTAGAGACGTCCCAAAATTTCCATTAATCGAATTTCCAATCTCAGAGGTGCACTAATCAAACTAGGTCTAAACCTGCTTTAAAGATGAGCTCTCTTGGCTGCCCTCCGTTTTGGTGTCTGGCATTGAAATACACAGTAATGTTTAGTTAAGGTATTTGCTCTTTAACAGAATGGCAAAACAAGGCATTTGATGGAATTTAGTTATTTTTCATAGAGATATGCCCAGCTACTTAATATATTTACTACAATTCACACATTTTGTTGACCACTTCACTGCGGAAGACACGCTGAGTGCGTCGTTGATTTGCACGCTTCCGATATAACTGTAAAGGCTTGGATTATAAAATATAAAAAAATCAAGAGCTGAGATCCTGCCGGTCATGTGATCCGGCAGCACGATTCTCCATGGAGTCCTATGGATGCCATGGAGCGGATGCTGAGGACAGTGTGACAGATTAGATCTGTACTGTATATCTATCGTGATATGTATATAAGTATCTATCTGTGTCTATCTATCTATCTGTATATCTATATATATCTATATATCTATATATATAGCCGAAGTGTCCATTTTCCACAGCTGCCTGGTGAAGACCTTTGCTCTGAGTAGGTGCTAGAAAGTAATTAACATGGTTATCTTCTTGCCCCTGGGAGGGATATAACACGTGGCTGCAAAATGGGATTTCTTTTGATACAGGGCCAGGGTGGAAATAACCCATTTGGGGCACTAGAAGGTCCTGTATCCTCTATTCACACCTTGGAGTCCTTGCTGCAGACGGCGTAGCACCAAACTACAAGGGGCCATGCCTTTCAAAGAAGTAATCACATCCTTTGATCACTAGAGGGGGTCTTGGGAGATGATTGATATCTTTGGGCAATTAGTATTAACGAAGAAGCACACTGAGCGTGCCCAGGAAAGGGGATCCCTGGGACATGTAGTGCATGGGGCTGCCCCATGTATAGTTTTTTTGAATGACCAGGAAACTCTATATATTCTGGAGCACGCCAAGTGGTTTTGGCTGATCAACGGGGGTTCATGCTATGTGATGATCTGTCCATGCTGTCCATTCTTCAATCTCCAGCCCCAGGAGTCACCGATGCTAGCTTGCTGACACGTGAGTAGGTTCTGTGTTTTGCTCTTGTTATTTTCTTGATGTTGTGTGTAATGTGTAATCCTTGATTTATCCTATCCATCTTTTTGTAACAAATGCACTGTGGTTTTTATCATAATAAATATTCCTTATTAAGTGCTGCTTCTGACTGATATTCGCTCCACACTAACTGAAGGGACTGGATTATTGTTTTTTTTGTTTTAAGCTCGAGTATCTACTAAATTGTGAGTTGCGGTGGCTGGGGACGGTTGGGTAAGCGCGCAGAGATTGTTGTCCGCATAGTCATTATTTGGATCTAGGATAGACAGATAGTGGATTGCTTAACCCTGCGTCTTTCGCTGCAGCGCGCTTAGTGTTCGTGAGAACTGGTGGCAGCATAACGAATAACGTAAGAAAGTGGGTGTAAGGATTGTGGGAAACGTAGTCGCTACCCCAGGTCGAGAGAAGACGGGTACGGCATTGCAATCCTGGGACCACTTCATCACGCTCTGCGTGTCTGTTGCGGGCAGAGGCGTTGCCGGAATGGTTGGGTCAGCGCGCGCGGGGGATTGTTGTCCGTGTAGTCATTATCTGGGTCTAGGACAGACAGATAGTGAGTTGCTTAACTCTGCGCCTTTTGCTGCGGTGCGCGTAGTTGTCGTGACAGACAGCACTGAAGCGCTGCCCCCAGCATCCACGAGCCAAACGATTGCTAAGGGGCAGGCTGGCAGACTCGGCGCCTGCCGGCCCGCGATCTGCTAGGGACATCGGGACACTAAGGGGAAATTAGAAAATGCTAATTTTTCCTCTTAGGGTCCCAGTTTTAGCTCAGCGTACATGATAGTGCCCCTTATGTTTAAAGAAATGCCTGAGGTTAAAGAAACGCTCTGGGGCAGGGATCTCACGGTTTCCAGAGAATTCAGGGAATTCTAGACCATTAACATCTGCGGGGCCTGAGTTTGAGATATCTACTCCAGAAGAAACAAATAGGGAGAGCCCATTTTTTCCGTTTGGTACCTTCTGTTTCACATCCTTCAGGTAACACTTGCTTTCGACTCTGTCACAGCAACCAGGAAGAACTTGTGAGGCAGACTCCCTAGCTACTTAACTCTTTATGTACCAAAACTCTTTATACACGATTTTGCTTTGAAATACAAATGGAAATAAAAACAGCATATAAAACTCTATTTACATACTTTTTAATGCAAGGTTAGTGTTTTTCCTGAGGAGAAATGACCCTTTCACTGCTGAGCCATTTCACCTGTGTGCTGAGCTCATTTTTACCATTTTTATTCATCAGGTTTAAACGTGATTTGAAGTCACGTTTTATTATATGACCCAGACAAATTATATATCCTTCGTTATGGCAGACTCGGCAGATTCATAGTATATCATTATTATGGGTATACGTTATGTCCAGAATGCTATAACAAAAAATGTAAAAAAAAAAGTGAATTTCTATTAACATTTCAATCTATAGTGTGTACAATTTTTTTTTCACATTTCATTATCTAAGCCTTTGCGGTAATATATTCTTTGGGGTACGCTTGTTAAAAAAAATTACAAAGGGGAACCCGTTACTGTATTTTTTGGAAATACACGATTTCAGCTAATAGTGAAAAAAAACTATTTTTTCATAAGTGCAACTTCATTGTGTCACATTATGATATAAAAGTGAACAATACTGTTGCTTTATTAAATTTTATTCTTATTTATTTTTAAAACTTTTATTTTACACTGAACCTGGTCATATTTGGTATCATTGGAAAGGCCATGCTTTGGCCCTTCCATTGATACCAAACACGATTCTCTAGCGGCCCCTGATCAGGAGATCCTTTGGACCCCCCTATCTCCACCATAGGTGGCAGCTAGGGGTTTACTCCCAAACTGACGTCATTGCGTCCATAACGACCAATCGCAGGCTGCAATTAGTGATGAGCCGAACACCCCCGTTTTTGGTTCACATTCGAACTCGAACAATTTCAAACGTTCGAGTTCGAACACGAACCAAACTCAATGCAAGTCAATGGGACTCGAAAGGTCGATTTTTAGAGTTCCCTCCAAGAGGGCATATATGCAGGATATTTGCCATAAACGTTGTATGGGGGTCCGGGTAGTGCCCTGGGGGACAGGAAACAAGGACAAAAAGTTTAAAAAAAGTTTTTAAAGGAACAGTGAGTTATCCATGAAATAAAGGTTAAGAATAAAAACGAAAAATTCCTTCAAATATCGTGCCTAGGAGATCCTCATAACCTGCCCGTGAAGTGGCGGATTTGTAGGATGTATAGAAACATTTAAAAACAAAAAAATGACATTTCAAATGACGGTAAATGGTTTTCCTTTAATCTATTCATAAACAACTGCTTGGGGCGGCAGCCTGTATGAAAAGAGAAGACATTTTAGGACACGCAGAACAAGTTTAGTGATTTTTTGGCTAAATTATGGTGAAACTTAAGCAGGCTTTGGATGAAAGTAACAATAGGTGCTTTAAAATTGGGCCTTTAGTGTCGGCAACAGTGCCGTCACACCGTAACCCCTCTGTGGTATTGTGGAAGAGTGCAGGGTTGGACCCTGCGGTCCAATATTAAAATTATATGAATCTGGTATAGGCGTCAGTGGCAGTGCACCTAAACATTAGGCCTTTGGTGCCAGCTAGTGCCTTCACAACGTAACCCTTCTGAAGTAATGTGGAAGAGTGCAGGGGTAGAGGTTTTGGTAATGCAGAAGAGATCTCCGATCTATTCCGTTACGTCAGCATTAGGGGATTGATAGCTGCTGATCCAGGACTGATTCATTTTTATAAATGTCAGCCGGTCTACAGAGTCGGTGGACAGACGCATTCTTTTGTCTATGACAAAACCTCCAGCGGCACTGAACGTCCTTTCAGAAAGCACGCTGGATGAAGGGCAACCTAGTAGCTGCATAACATTTTGGCTAAATTCTGGCCAGTGATCCAATCTCAACACCCAGTAAGCCAGTGGATCACCCGCTGTAGAGGTATTCAGGTCTGCCCTTGCCCCTAGGTAGTTTTGCACCATATGGTGAAGACACTGGCAATGGGTGCCTACATTTGACGTCCCTGGGCGTCGTGGACTATAAAAATTTAAAAAGGCATCAGTCAAGCGGCCCCGGCCTTCACCGCTCTTCCTCTGATCATCCACAGCCTCAGAAGCACCTGTGTCATCACTTGGTAACCTACAAGTGCCTGGAAAGGTGTTACACAAGTGTCGCTTTAGAGCGTACTCAAGTTGTTTCATCTGGTCCTCCCTCTGTGCGGGCAGGATGAGCTCTGCAACTTTACCCTTGTATCGTGGTTCAAGAAGGCTTGCTAACCAGTAATGATCCCTCTCCTTTATAGCACGAATCCTGGGGTCCTTTAGCAGGCTTTGCAGGATAAGGGAGCCCATGCAGCGTAGGTTGGAGGTGGCATTAGCTTCCGAGTCTTCCTGGTCAATGAGGATGACCCCATCGTGCACTTCCTCCTCCCAGCCACGTACTAGTCCTTGTGTTTCTGGGCACACAAAACCCTCCCTTGAGGAATCCCCACCTTCAATGCCCTACTACTTAAATATTCCTCCTCCTCCTCATCCTCCTCCTGTCTGATCTGAGGACCCACAGGAATGGGGTGTGCTCCAGCAGGAACACTAAAGGAATTGTGTCACTGATGCATGCACTGTCCCTGCTCACCATCCTCGTTGCCTCCTCAAATGCTGACAGTACAGAGTATGCATCCTTGATCATCAGCCACTGCGGGGGGGGGCCAAGTTGACCTGAACCTGTCCTTGTGCCATACTCACACAGGTGCTCATTGATGGCCCTCTGCTGTTTGTGCAGACGCTGCAGCATTGCTAATGTCTAGTTCCACCTGGTGGGCATGTCACAGATCAGACGGTTTGTGGGAAGGTGGAATTCTCTTTGAATTTCTGCCAGGCGAACACTTGCTGGGAATGACCGTCTGAAGTGGCTGCAGACTTTTCTGGCCTGGCTGAGAAGCTGTGCCAGCCCTGGGTACATGGTTAGGAAACGCTGTACCACCAGATTTAGGACGTGTGCTAGGCATGGTACATGCGTCAACTTACCCTGGCGTAGGGCAGAGAGAAGGTTGCTGCCATTATCACAGACGACCATTCCCAGCTCAAGCTGGCGTGGTGTTAACCATCTCTGCATAAAAAACAAAAATGGTGGTGTTGCGCTAAAAAACATGTAAAATGTCTTATAAAATGTCTGTATTACAACAATCTTTGTACACAACAAGGAGGAAGGAAAAAAACATATATTCCTCTATTGTCTTTGTTAAAAAGGAGCCCGTTCAA
The DNA here is from genome assembly GCA_009667805.1 of Leptobrachium leishanense. NCBI lineage: Eukaryota > Metazoa > Chordata > Amphibia > Anura > Megophryidae > Leptobrachium > Leptobrachium leishanense. The sequence goes on along the minus strand of CM019064.1, from coordinate 280,620,803 downwards.
TTAGCTTCCAATCCTTGCTGAGGAAAAAGGAAGAAATTTTTTCGTATTTCTCCAATCCTTTTTAGACGAAGACCACTTCTTTAGCAATTCGTCTCCAAGAGTATATATCTCAAACAAAGAGAAAAATTCAATAGTGTTATACCCTTTATTAGATTTATATATCCTGCTGACAATATACATATACGTACAGGATAAGGTGGTGGGCTTTAAAATTGGTCTCACCCACTGCCAGATAAAAAACCGCGTCCCGTATAGCCTTAGACAACCATCCGGAGCTCCCGGGCTGCTACCGAGATGGTCACTCAAAAGGGGTGGATCCGCGGTAGTAAAGTGACGTAGTGCTGACGCGTTTCGTCCCGCCCTCGGGACTTCATCAGAGCATACGTCACAGTATCATCGTCCTATCTTTATAGTGTCCCAATTTGGCACACCTCTTTACATTTTGTTAAGATCTCCTTAATCCGCTCCATATGGAAGGTCTTAAATTACTTCAACATGATTATAAAAAAAGCACACAATACCACCTCAACCACAGGGATGTATCTCAATAAACATTACAACATAATGCTGCTATTACAATAACAATTAACATTATAAAAGCTTGTAACACATAAAAATATTAAAATCACAATTGCCTATTGAGAGAATGGTCTAAAAACAGAACCATAGGAACCTATATTAAAATTTAAGTTAAAAAATTAAACAGATCAAAATCCACATTAAGACCCAAAGGAGTAAAAGTTCTCAGATCATATGCTGTCCTCATCTCCTCCTGTCCCATTTTTTGGATATTATTACCTTCTCTCCAATATTTGCCTACTCTTTTAATGCCCAAAAACTTTAACCCCCTTGGGTCCGAATTATGGAACTTAAAAAAATGTGCAGAAACAAAATGTTGCATATACCCATTTCTAATATTACGAATGTGTTTGTCTATACGTTTATGTAAAGGTCTTGCCATGCGTCCTACATACTGTAATCCGCACGGACATTCCTACAAATAAATAATATTATTGGTTTTGCATGTTATTAGACTATTGATGATATATTCGACATTAGTTATATTAGATTTATAGTTCTTAATGCAATTTCTATTTGTTGGGATGTTGGAATTCTTACAAGATTGACAGTTTTTACAATAAAAGAAACCCTTTTCTTGTTGTAACCATCCTGTTTTCTTATTAGCTTTTATATAGCTTTGTACCAAGGTTTGTTTTAAACCGGGGGCACCTCTAAAGGTAATAGTGGGTCTTTCACTCAAAACACCCCTCAAATCGTCATCTTCCCTCAAAAGGTACCAAAATTTATTGATGGTCTTCTTAATATCCATATGCGAGCTATCAAAGTAAAAAATCATCCTTGTTACAGGGTTCTCCCTTTTTTTAGAGTTTGTTTTTGTTAAAATGGTAGATCTATCAATCTTCTCCACGTCCTGGAGGGCTTCCTCTAGTATTGTATTCGGATATTCTTTTTCTTTAAAATCGGTTAGAAGTTTCACCGATTCTTTCAAAAAATGCTCATTGTCAGTGCAATTTCTCTTAAGACGCATCAATTGTCCCTTAGGAATATTATTAAGCCAAGGGGAAAAATGTCCACTAGAAAAATGGATATAACTGTTAATATCTACGGGCTTAAAAAAGGTACGTGTTTTAATAATAGCATTCTCTATATAGATGTGTAAATCTAAAAAAAACACCTCCTGCTTACTATAACTAAAATCCAAATGGATGTTAGCATCATTATCATTCAATACAGCTAAAAAATCCTGTAAGGAAGCCTCATCTCCTTTCCAAATAAAAATGACGTCGTCAATATAACGGCGATAGGTAACGAGGCCCGCACCCAAAAATTTATCTAAAAAGGTCTCCTCCCAAAATGCCATAAATAAATTGGCATAGCTGGGTGCGAATCTCGTTCCCATCGCCATCCCCGCCACCTGAATGTAAAAATCCTGATTAAACCAAAAATAATTATTATGCAAAATCCATTTGATACTAGCCACTAAAAAATCTCTCTGTTCCGATGGAATCTTCCCATCCATCTCCAAAAATTTAGATGTGGCCTGCAGACCCTTAGAGTGCTGAATAATAGTATATAAAGAAGTGACATCCCCCGTGACTAGCCAGAAATCTTCCTGCCATTGATGTTGCATAAGAGTATTCAAAATATTCTTTTTTATTTAAAATGTTGTTTATCCGTCCTTCATTCAACAATGCCATTAGGGTTATCTTCATATCGCTGGTAGGATCTTTTGTCATTTTGTTATACGCATTGTTGTCACTCAGCTGTCTTTCACACTCTTTTATATAATTTGTTTTTGTCATCAAAACAATCCCTCCCCCTTTATCAGCCGGTTTTATTATTGTATTCTTATCTTCCTTAAGTGCATTCAAAGCCTCTCTTTCTCTTTTTGTCATATTATTTTTTTTATTATTGTTTCCATAGAAAAAATTATTTTTATTATTAATTTTTTCTAAATCTTTAATGACTAATTTCTCAAACATATCTATGGAACTGGATTTATAATACTGAGGAAAAAAAAGTTGATCTGGTTTTCAAATCCGTATGTATATACGTAGTTGTAATCAAGTTACTGTTCTCAATTGGATTCTAGCAAAATATTTTTTTAAAGTCAAATTGAGGACAAATTTCTTAACGTCGACCAAAGCCTTAAACCCATCATGTTTACGAGTGGGGGCAAATTTCAATCCTCTACTGAGAACTTCAATCTCCATTGGAGAGAGTATCCTTTCGGACAGATTAAAAATCCCCTTCTGATTCAAAATCATGGTATTATCGGATGGACCTTGTTCTATTGCTGTTGGTATCTCAATGGTCTTTTCGTTTTCCTCTTTTCCCTTTTTCTGTCCAGCTCGACATCCACTGATATTTCCGAATCTGAATCGGTCTCTCTTCGTCTCTTCCACGTCGAGCCTGCCGATAAAAAATCCTCCCTTCTCTTTCTTGGGGCGGTCGACCAATCCCTGTTTTCTTCTTGATTTTGTTCAAAAAAGACTTCCATATTGTCTAAAGGTTTAAATCGATTTTTCAAAGGAATGGCATTTACCCCAGAAACATATTGATTATATTGCTGCTAGAGAAGGAGGAGGAGGAGGAAGAGGTGGTGGAGCAGACAGACCTCATACAAGCAGCTTTCTGGAGGCGTGGTGGATGAACAAGCTCCAGCACAGAGCCCTGTCCTGGATCTCTCCGAGCTGCAAGCAGATTTACCCAGTGTGCCGTGAAGGAAATGTAATGGCCCTGTCCATGCTTGCTGGACCACATGTCTAAAGTCATGTGCACCTTGCTGCTGACTGCCTTTCCCAATGACTCCATAACATTGTGTTCCACATGCTGGTATAGTGCTGGAATGGCATTCCGTGAAAAGAAATGGCATTTTGGAACCTGCCACTGTGGTACAGCACATTCAGCAAATTCACAGAAGGAAGCAGAGTCCACCAGCTGGAAAGGCAGCAGCTGTAATATGAGTAATTTTGCTAAGCTGGCATTTAGACGCTGTGCTTGGGAATGGTTGGGACTATATTTTTTCTTACGCTGCAGCAGCTGGGGCAACGTAATCTGACTGCGTAAATCTGCTGATGGGATGCTGTCACATTGTGAGGAAGGACCTGGTACATCCATTAATGTAGCATCATCCCTGTCAGTGGAGGTTGGAGTCAATGACATGGCAGGACATATAGTGGGGGTAGAGACAAGTGAGGAGGACCTACGCAAAGTTTTGCGCCAACGGGATGCGTGGCAGGTGGTCATATGTCGCCTCAAGCACGTGCTACCCAACCGTCCGGTGTCTTTCCCACGCTTGAGCCTCATCTGACACAGATTAGAAATAGCAATGGTATGGTCTGCTGCACATTTCTTAAAGAACTCCTAGACAGCAGAGTTCCTGGATATGTGCTTTGAGACAACAGCGCTCTGCACCTGAGCAGCTCTGACATGTGATGCCTTGGACTGGCTAGTACTACGGTTGGTCATAGAGGACGTTGTGCCTCGTGTTTGTTGTGCCTCCTCCTCACTTGACTCCTCTGTTTGATCAGCCACCTAGGTGGAGTCAGTGACCTCATCATCTTTGTCATCACCCCCTATCTCGTCATCACTGGAGCCAACTTGGCAGTATGCTGCAGCTGCTGGGGCAACATGAGTGCCAGTTATTTGTCTGTCACTGGCACCCCCTTCCTCCAGGTTGATTATACTCCCTTCCTCAACCTCAGAGATTGAATCAGAGCACTGTAGTTGCTGCGCATCCTCAAGCAGCATGTCACTGTCATTGTAGTCAAATAATTCAGCTTACTCCTCCGTGTGTGATAGTGAGGCTACGGCAGGAGTAGCTGTGGACATGGAGGCTGCATTAGATGCTTTGGCAGCGGAGGTGGACTGTAAAGCGCTACAAGCCTGGCTGCCTTTCCCAATGACTCCTTAACATTGTGTTCCACATGCTGGTATACTGCTGGAATGGCATTCCGTGAAAAGAAATGGCGTTTTGGAACCTGCCACTGTGGTACAGCACATTCAGAAAATTCTCGGAAGGAAGCAGAGTCCACCAGCTGGAAAGGCAGCAGCTGTAATGCGAGTAATTTTGCTAAACTGGCATTTAGACGCTGTGCTTGGAGATGGTTGGGACTATATTTTTTCTTACGCTGCAGCAGCTGGGGCAATGTAATCTGACTGCGTTAATCTTCTGCTGATGGGATGCTGTCACATTCTGAGGAAGGACCTGGTACACCCATTACTGTAGCATCATCCCTTTCAGTGGAGGTTGTAGGCAATGACATGGCAGGACATATAGTGGGGGTAGAGACAAATGAGGAGGACCTATGCAAAGTGTTGTGCCAACGGGATGCGTGGCAGGTGGTCATATGTCGCCTCAAGCACATGGTACCCAAGCGTGGGATGTCTTTCCCATGCTTGATCCTCATCTGACATAGATTACAAATAGCAACGGTGCGGTCTGCTACACATTTCTTGAAGAACTCCCAGACAGCAGGACTTCCTGGATATGTGCTTTGAGACAACAGCGCTCTGCACCTGAGCAGCTGTTACTTCTGATGCCTTGGACTGGCTACGGTTGGTCACAGAGGACGTTCTGCCTCGTTTTTGTTGTGCCTCCTCCTCCTCCTCCCTTGACTCCTCTGTTCGATCAGGCACCCAAGTGGAGTCAGTGACCTCATCATCATTGTCATCACCCCCTATCTCCTCGTCACTGGAGTCAACTTGGCAGTATGCTGCAGCTGCTGGGGCAACATGAGTGCCAGTTATTTGTCTGTCACTGGCACCCCCTTCCTCTAGGTTGATTATACTCCCTTCCTCAACCTCAGAGTTTGAATCAGAGCACTGTAGTTGCTGCACATCCTCAAGCAGCATGTCACTATCATTGTAGTCAAACAATTCAGCTGACTCCTCCATGTGTGATAGTGAGACTACGGCAGGAGTAGCTGTGGACATGGAGGCTGAATTAGATGTTTTGGCAGCTGAGGTGGACTGTGAAGCACTACAAGCTTGGCTGGCAGAGGACTCGGAGGATGAGGATGGCCTGGTTAGCCAATCCACCAAGACAGCCAGCACCAGTTAGAAAGGACAAGCGTGCCCCTGCAGTGGATGCACCACGTCCACGACGACCAGAGGCACAGCCTCCCGACTCAGACGCTGCTTGCCCTCTTATCTGTGTCTGGGAGTGTCTGCCTGTCCTTTTTGGTCTTTCTGACATGGTGAGTGATATATAGATTAAAGATATACAAAACTCTGATTCAACTCTGTTTTAAAAATTGGAGATATGCAGAACTCTGATTCAACTGTGTTATCTAGATTAAAGATTTCCAGAACTCTGGTATAACTCAGTGAGACACCCTGATAGCTGGCAGCCAAGTGACAAGACACAGATTAAAATTACCAGAAACCAACTATAAATCAGTGAGACCCCCTGATGGGTGGCAGTGCAAAGACACAAATTGCAATTCCCAGATATCTGCTAGACGTATGTGGGACCCCCTGATAGCTGGCAGTGAGAATACACAGATTACAATTCCCAGGAACCTCCTATAAATCAGTGAGACCCCTTGATGGGTGGCAGTGACAAGATACAGATTACAATTCCCAGGAACCTCCTATAAATCAGTGAGACCCCCTGATGGGTGGCAGTGACAAGACACAAATTACAATTCCCAGGAACCTCCTATAAATCAGTGAGACCCCTTGATGGGTGGCAGTGACAAGACACAAATTACAATTCCCAGGAACCTCCTATAAATCAGTGAGACCCCCTGATGGGCAGTGACAAGACACAGATTACAATTCCCAGATATTTTGTAGAAGTGAGACCCCCCAATAGCTTCTGGCAGTGAGAACACATAGATTACAACAATTCCCAGATATCTAGTAGAAGTGAGAACCCCCAATAGCTGCTGGCAGTAAGAACACACAGATTACAATTCCCAGATATCTTGTAGAAGTGAAACCCCCCCAATAGCTGCTGGCATTGAGAAGACACACTAACAGAACAATCTCCTCTCAAAAAACACGTGCGGGGGGCTGTGTGAAGCCTTATATAGTGTGCTGCGGGACTTAGATCTGTGAGCCCATGATTGGGCAAAATTTGCCCAATCAGGACTCTTGAGCTGTGATTGGCATAGTCTTGCACCTGACCTGTGGTCGGGTGCAAGGCTGTAGCCAATTACAAGCTTCAGGCCAGTGGAAAAGTGCATTGTGGGCGAACTCGAACCGAACACGCGGAAATGTTCGGAGTTCGGCGAATAGCCGAACGGCCGATGTTCGATGCGAACTCCGAACAGATCGAACCGAACAGCTCATCCCTAGCTGCAATGTGAGGGCATGCTCAGTGCATCGTCTGCATGCTGAGGGTGATCGAGACGACTTGCTGAGCGCGTCCTTCGCAGCCTAGTGGTTAAAGAATGAGTATCCCTCACCTTCATTGTAACAAAAACCATACATTCTACACTTTCTCAAATCCACTTCTGATACAGCCCTCTCTAAATAACATACTACAATGAACCTCCTTTTGTCTCCACTCACTTCCCTTTAGAATGTAAGCTCCTAGGGAGTATGGCCCTTTCTATCTCATATCTGTGCAACTATGTACTACCTTAAATTATTGTAACCCCTGTACGGCACTGTGGAATATGTTGCTGCAAAACAATTAAATGAATAATAATTAGCATAAATATGATGGTGACTTAAGTTTTTAATAAGGACTGTTGAAATGAAGATGCAGGACCAAGCAAATTCCTTAAAACAGGCCTAGAGATAAGTTAAATGTTACCATGTAGACAGTTTGCAGAGTGGACAGGCCAGAGGCACAGTGAGATAAGATAGACATGACAAAGCGGAATAAAGGACCAGGCAGAGGCACAAAAACATTTTATTTTTTTTGCAAAATCCCAGTTACTGCACTGGACAAGAGCTGCATTGTTTTGCTGTTCAAAGTTAGCCTTTAAAACTTAGATATAACAGGGGTCAAGTCCTGGCAAAAAAAGTGAGGGAACTCATCCAAGAATTCCACAACCCCCATTACCTGAAGAAGAAAAAAATGTGTATGTGTCTGTGTATAAATTATATATATATATATATATATATTATATATAATATATATATATACACATACATACACCCCTGAGAATCATGTATAACCAGGCACAGGCCCCCCAGAAATATATATACACACAGGCACAGGCCCCCAGAATTATATATATATACAGACCCAGGCCCCCAGAATTATATATACACCGGCACACACCCCCAGAATTATATATATACACAGACACAGGCCCCCAGAATTATATATATATACACAGACACAGACCCACAGAATAATATACCCAGGTAGACCCCCAGAATTATACCCATGCTGACCCCCCAGAATAATATACCCAGGCTGACCCCCAGAATAATATGCACAGGCTGACCCCCAGAATTATACTTACCCAGCAGCTCAGACCTCCCGCGCCGCGTCTTCCTCCCTGCTCCAGCGTGCTCCTGCACGCGGCCGCCGGTGTTCCCCAGCCCTCTGTAGGCTATGACGCGTCTCGCGAGATCTCAGCTGCAGGCGGCGTCACAGCCTTCACAGGGCTGGGGACCCCAGCCTCGCACAGGAAGCAGACAGAAAGGCAGGCGCTCAGGGAATGCGGCCAGTCGAGGGGGCTGCTAGCGGAATGCAGTTTAATGCATTCCGCTAGCAGCCCCAGCGATAAGTTGGCCGACAACGGGAACATGCGTTCCTGCAACGTTCCCGCTGCGGCAGAAGTGCGGGAACGGCGTTCCCACAGGACTCGAGCCCTGGATATGTAGCTGCTAACATAAGAGAAAGTAAACAAATTTATTGAGAAACGGCAAAACCGCAGATCCACTATCAGGTCTATTCAGAGAAAGGTGTAAATCAGGAGAATTGGCAGGAGAAGAGAACAATCTAGACCAAGTAGCCGATTTGGAAAGTGAGATAAATGGGAGAATTTTTCTGGTTTGGCTATTTTGACCTAGAATTTTCACTTCTCCTGTCATTCTCCTGAGTTTCACCTTTCATTGAATAGACCTGTATGTAGAGATGTGTGGGTGAACATAAAACCAGCATACAATGAACAGGAACTCCTGTTAGAGAGGTGGCACACGAACAAACATTTTGTTTCCTTTAAGTCTGGCGGCACATGAGCAAACATTTTGCATCCGTTTGACCATACTGTTTGCTGTCCGCCGTAGCTTTATAAAGGAGTCAATTAAACACATCACACGAAGCACCTGCGCACTTGTTCACGGACGGGCAAAGCATAAAGCCACGGACGCAAAAATAACATCGACGTGAAAAAGCTAAATGGACGCAGAAACCACGCCGCCATGTATTTTCCTAGGGTGTGGAGACATCAGACATTACGGACGCACTTTACGCAGTACTCACACTATCTCCTGTGAAAAAGTGCGTCCGTAACGGACGCAGCACAGTTTGCTCGTGTGCCACCTCTCTCAATAACTGGAATATTGATAACCTATACAGTTTAAATCACATAGATATTAAAGAGAAAGCGTAGTGTAAAAATATAATTTTTTTTGTATTTAAAAGCGTTTAATGAGACAAAAAAGAAAAACATCATATACAATACAAAGGTACTCAGCATATATAAAAAGAGAAAAGCAGTCAAAGCAATATATGGCAGTTACGGGAGCCCACAATGGGGTCTGTCACGACCCACTACGCGTGCTGCTGCGCAAAGACGCCGGGTTAAGCCGCTCACTATCTATCTATCCTAGACCCAGATAATTACGTGCGCTTATCTACCTGTCCCGGCCACACTTTCTCTCACAACAGGCACATAGAGCGCGATATACTGATCCCAGGATTGCAACGCAGTACAAGTCTTCTCCTGAAGCGCATACTAACTACGTCTCCCACAATCCCTGCAGTCTCTTTTTCCTATTCTATTAGTAACGCTGCCACCAGTCCTCATGGACACCACGCGCGTCGCGACTGGAGACGCAAGGCTTAAACAAACGCACTGTCTCCTGACGACCGCAACTCGCAATTTCTTATATATAACCGAGCTTAAAGCAAATAGCAATACTCCCAATCTCTTAGTTAGCATGGATTTCAATATTTATTTATGATAGAAAAATCACAGTGCTTTGTTACAGAAAAAATTATAACTAGAATAAATCAATTAATTACACACTACACAGCAAATAATAGAAAAGGGTGAACCATAGAGCATTACTTACGAAGAGCTATTCATTAAGCTAGCATCAATGGTCTCCTGGAGCCTGGAGATAGAGCATGGACAGATCAGTCCTCTTTCGAAGGTACCCCAAGTGATCAGCCGCAGCACATGGCCAGTTTTCAGAATTTATACCCTTCCTGATCCTTCCAGCCCACCCCCAAATGGCCCAGTGTCCTGCACTACATTTCCCAGAGTCCCCTTTGCTACAGCGCATGTCAATTAATCTTTAATTGCCAAAAGGTGTCCCTCTTCCCCCAGACCCCCCTAAGAGATAAAGGATGTGCTTCCTGTCTTTGAAGATTGTGTCCAAATCTTCGTGCCGGGCTGGCTGCCAAGGTGTGAGTACTATGTCAGAGTACAAAGGACATTCCCTTTTTACAGCTACGTGTTATATCCTCCCCCCCAGGGGAGAAAGCTAACCATTTTAGCAGGTCTTCCTCAACAGCTGAAATGTAATCAAAATGGTCAGACACAAATATGAATATAACTCTATATGGAGGAGATATGTATAAACAGGCAGATAGACACATATATACAGGCATACCCTTATATAGATAGAAATACAGATCTAATCTGCCACAGGGTCTACCTGCCAGTGGGAGTAAAACAGTCTAGACTCTAGAGCATATACAGAGAACGTAGCAAACAACGCCCCTTAGGCGACAATGTAACAGGAGGACATCCTCTGTGTATAAAACAAGTATCCAATCGAGATGTGCAAAAGTAAGCATAGCAATAGGCACCGAAGATACCACTTAGAAGTAAATATGCTGGCGATGGGCAAGAGGGAAAAGGAGGAAGAGGAGGGAAAAGGAGGAAGGGGAGAGAGAAGTAAAGAAGGATGAGAAAGAAAGAGAAGAAAAGAAAAATGGGGGTGGCGGTGGGTGTAGGGATACCGAAGTCCAGAAAGGACACGTACAGACCAAGAGAGAAGCGAAAAAGAAGGAGGGGGAGTGAGCTGGTGAGGGGGAAACCACAAGGCATACTATGCTGTATCTGTGGCGGGTGGACTTTGAAGTTGCTGGCATACTAGTACGCCCCATTGACTACTATGGGCCGCCTTGGCCCTGCCCAGCACTTGTTTCGTGTCAGCTGCGTGGGCGGGTCGAAGGAGAGGCCTGCCGCAGCACCTGTCGGTGGGGAATTCTAGTACACACCGCCGGCGTTAACCCCCTCTCGCCGGGCAAACCCTCCTGATGTTAAGGAGTTAAGTATAGCATTAGCAAAGTACAGTAAGCTGGTGGAAGCTAACGCAATCAATGATGTGCTAACAGATTTTTCACGGGTTTAGTGTCAGGAAAATAATATGGGTGGCATGCGTTAAAGTCACTTCTTCTGGTGTTAACACTTACTCGCCCAAATGCTACAGTTACCGTTCACTAGGCTTAATGATCTTAACATGTATTAGTTTGGAAGGAAGACAAGATAGAGGAGATATGATAGAAACATTTAAATACGTAAAGGAATCCACAAGGTAGAGGAAGAGAGTATATTTAAAAGGAAACAAAGTAGCAAAACAAGAGGACATAGTCTTAGATTAGAGGGGCAAAGGTTTAAATGTAACATCAGGAAGTATTATTTTACTGAGAGGGTGGTGGATACATGGAACAGCCTTCCAGTTGAAGTGGCAGAGGCCAAAACAGTAATTGAATTTAAGCAGGCATGGGATAGGCATAAGGCTATCCTAAACAAAAGATAAATACAGGTAAAGTATCCATGTAATTGGGCAGACTAGATGGGCCGAAAGGTTCTTATCTGCCGACTTATTCTATGTTTCTATGTTTAATAGAGCCTAGAGTAATTCTACTTGCCATTGACACTTTAAAATGTGGTAGCTGATAACATAAGAGAGATAAATCATCTTGATCCAAACTAAAGATGGATCACCTCCATGTGCTTCTTACAGGGTTATTCAAAGAGCTCCGAATTGCTGTCGACAGGTAACCGAACGCTGAAATTCAGCATTCGGTTACTTTTCCTGGCCATTCGGCTATTCAAAGAGCAGGCAGTTTGCCAAATCCTGGCGAATTGCCTGCACATTCGTTGCCTGTTCGAGGGCAGTGAAATCCCCATAGAGAAGCAATGCTTCGGCTATTCAGAGAACAAAAACCAGCAGTGAAAAGTTGCCGAATTGCCCTGCCAATCGACAGGTTTATTCAGGCGAATCCCATAGGCTTTAATGTTAAAAATATTCCCGTTTTAATGCAATATTTAATAAACCGTTGATTATAACATTCTGCAGTAAAAATTCTCTTTATTTTTAGAATTTTTAGGACCTTTTAGGCATTTTTTGGGATTGTTTTGCAAACATTTTTTTTCCGTTTTGTTTTATCGTTTTTTTCTTTTTTATGTAACAGCCCTTTTTATTATCATTCATTGGATTTGATATGTAAATTTCAGACATTTTCGTTGTATAGTTCTTTGCAAACAGCGTTTCACTTTTCAAACATTCAAGCATACTTTTTTTTTTCACTCCATTCGTGGTGTCAGCTTTTCCCGGCGGCTGCTCTGCGCTCTGATCGGCTCCTGCTCGGGTTTCTCCGGCGTCTTTGGCTGGTTAATCCAGATGTTTTTGCGGGTTTCGGTGTGCATTCGGCGGGTTTGCGGTGACTTTTCCCTGTGTTACGGCGGCCCTGTGGTGCTTGCTGAATACACCGCAGGGTCGCCGAAATGGGATCGCCAAATCGCACCGAATTGAAGAGAACGAAAAGTCACCGAACGTGCGGTGACTTTTCGATTCTCTTTGAATAACCCTGTTAATTATCTGTGAAGCATTTTAAGTCTATTTACAAGCACCCATATATACAATAACAAATGAACCATAAAACAGCAGGTCTGGCATATGTCTTAAGGTATATACACAAATGCAGCAGTTACACAGGAATATTAATCGGATTAGTGCTGTTTACTGATGAAAACTCAAGCTACTTATTGTATAATCCTTATTAGTCTTTTTTTAAGCCAACTTGAAAGCATTTGAGATGGAAATAATAAAGCTTGGCTGACTGGCTAACATTTCTTTGTCCTGCTTTCAAGTTTGCAACAATTAAATGAAAAGGAAGGAAGTCGATTAAACTTAAATCTAAATAATAATGCAAAAGTCATTTTCTGTGTACACCGTATGTATACAAAATACTGAGCGGAGTTACTGACGGTACTGGCAGTTACTAAACGTCTTTCCTGTGCAAATTGACAACACAGGGTACTATTTTACATAAGCCATTATTTTTAATGAGTAAGCCATTATGTATAATGGCTCCAATCATTAACAATAGTGGCTCCTGTCCTATTTCACCCAAACCACTTCTCTTGCAGCTATTACAGCAGCCTACATTAAGGCTTCCTATACGTTGTATAGAAAGTGGTAAAGTGAGGGCAGCAGAGAATAATGAGCTTGTTATTCTCACTTATAAACGGTAATGCAAAAGAATAAAAGCTGGTGTTAAAATGTTTCCTATAGCAAATTATTAATCATTCTTGTTCTATTTCTGGAGTGTCTTGGGATCGCTGATAAATACACAGATGCCTGTAGCTCTCCAAATGTCACAATATAGTTCATTATAAAGTCTGCCCTAGATCCTTTTGCTATTGTATCATGTAGGTACAATTAATTTCAGAGTGCATCAAAGTATTTTTAATAATGCATTGCAACCTAATTGTCTTGACACTCATTGTGTTACTGGCATATTGCACTAATTGACTCTGCTCTTGCACTGCATTATAAATGGAATAAAGCGCTTGGTATACTGAAAAGGATGAACAAATTGTGAATATAATGGTTATTTTGGAGAATGTTGTTTTGCAATCTCAGAATTATATATAATATTAAATTAGAGACAAGAAGCTCTATAACATATCTTTCTTTCGCAGATTATAGCACCTTTACCAATTTCTTTATGAGTAAGATATCTGCTAAATTTATATTTCTGTAACAACTGTAAACATTTCAATTTTCTTGAACCCAATTTTCTTGAAAACGAGATATATCTCAATGTATCCTTCCTGGTAAAAAACTTTTGCAAATAAATTTACTGCAGATATAAGCCACCAGTAAATAAGAGATGATCCAAATACCAAAATGCAGCAACGTCGCAAATCAGGAAGCACATTAGGTGGCCTTGCGAGTGGTGTCAGTTTGCTCAGCCTGGGTGACTCCTAGTGAACCTCACAGTTTCAGGTTTCTATGAAAGCCTTACAGAAAACAGCTGCAAAAATCTCTGTCCACCCCGATGCTGTGGAGGTGATTGGCCAGTCCAAAAATATTTGCACACTCAGGAAATAAATATACCCTATCAGGTGCTGTTAGTGAGTGACCTTAAGCTGCGGTCCCAACCAGCAAAATATAGACACATGCAAACGGAATAGACATGCATGTAGTATTGATAAAGGGGTTAAGCCCCGAACCAGCTACTGTCACAGTACTCTTCTTCATAATAAGAGGGTTACACTACTGTACCCTCTTATACCAAGTGCGTTGTCCAATGTGTATTGCATGTGTTCATTATAAATAAAACACGCTTACAGCAGTGAGAGGATCAGTGCGCTCATTTGAAACCATTAATCTTACAGGTTATTCAGAGAGCGTGAAAAGCAGGAGAATGACTGGAGAATGAAAAATTCTAGGTCAAAATAGCCAATTTGGAAAGTGAGATGAAAGGGAGAATTTTTCTGGTTTGGCTATTTTGACCTAGAATTTTTTATTCTCCAGTCATTCTCCTGCTTTTCACGCTCTCTGAATAACCCTGTATGTGAACAATGTGCTTTTTGAGGGGCAATCTCCTATATGTTCTAGATCCAGCAACAATGAACAGTTTAGCTAGACCAGGGCCAATAAAAAATAAAAGTTAGAAAAAAAAATAGATTTCTCGTACATTTTTCCAGCACTCAAGAGATTTCCTGGAGCTTGTTATCCCAAAATAAAGCATATGCTATTGTGATTTATGTCTCAAAGTACACAGGTCGGTATAATATTACAATTAACATAAAAGCCTGATGTTTTGCATCGGTTGTCTATACCAAAATAAAGTGTAAAACTCTGAAATCCTTTCTTTAATCCATATTACTGAAAGCCTCTCTGTTGTCATAAAATAAGGTCCTGTTTTTAGGCGAATGTAATTATTTGTACTTTTTTTCCCCTAGACTCTCACACGTGTATAGCCACTAGCAATGCAGCAGAGACTACATAGTGCTTGTGTGTAGGGAGTGTTAATTAAGTGAAAAAGTAGGAAGTGAAGGATCTGGCAGATTAAAGCCCCGGAGTGTCCCCCTTCCTTAATATAAAGAGACAATCACATGCTCCTGCACCTTTATGCACCTTTTATGACAACCAGCCCCTAACAAAAAGAAATAGAGATGAGTAAGGAAGCCTTGCACAAAGCCACATCTCTTCAATGTGGAATGCACGTTGACTGTTTGAAGAAATTATATCTTTCTGTACGTTGTTGAGACTTGCAGGATTATAACCGCAGACTCCCTGCCTTAGGGGACTTTATCATATAATGACCTCTGCCGTCTAGGCTCTGTGCAATGACATCCTTACTAAGTCTTTTTAATATCTTTACACTGAAACCTGCCAAATCATTGTACACCTATTGATCTTTGGTGACCACTAATTTAAAAGGGAAAATCCATTTTGACTATGTTCAGCCATATTATCAGCCAGTAAGTAAACAGTTTTGTTACCGCAGCTGCACTCTAGCCTCAAAATGAAACTAATGGGACAAGCAGTGAATTTAACCCCTTCAAAACGAAACGATTTTCCATAACACCACTGGCAGAACCCATTGGTTTGTGGAAAATGACTTTCCATTACCCACACAGTGAATATATACAGAGGTGGCAGTGGTGTCCAACTGTAATGTTCACTGTTGGGCTCCCTCTGCTGCTCAAAAACTGCTACTGCAACTTGTAGGAAAAATTTTATCTGAATTATTTGAAAATAAATTTTCAAATAATTTCAACACTTTAGCTGTCATGTCCGGAGGGGTTGAAATGTCAGAGGTATGGGTTCTGGAGGGACATTCAATTTGCAATAAACTAAATCCTTTTGCATTGCTCCAAATTTAGACTAGACTTGTGCACAGATTTTTTTTTCGGTTCGATTCGGTTCGTTCGTATTTTGTAAATTTTCGTTTCGGTCGATTTCCGTTTCGGTTTCGTTTCTTGTATCGACTTTTTCGTAATTTCGGAAATTTTCGTGTTTTTCAGAACGTCTGTTCTCCTCGTTTCAAAGTGTCTATTCGTTTTGACGTAAACTAATGGTTTTTCGGATCCGATATATCTGTCGATACGATAATTCTGTCGATACGATAATTCTGCCATTGAGATATCTCATGTTTTACAAGAAGGATACATTGAGATTTCCCATGTTTTACAAGAAGGATACATTGAGATTTCTCTGGTTTTCCAAGAAGGATACATTGAGATTTCTCATGTTTTACAAGAAGGATAAATTGAGATGGGAATGATACAAAATTACAGAATCAGCGATATAACCACAAAATACGTTGTCCGAAATTACTGAAATGGAACCGAAATCAGGAATGGAGCCGAAATTACGAATGGAACGAAAATGATTTTCGATTTTACACATTTCTAGTCCATTCGAAAATTCCAAACAAATTTCGTTTCGTAAATTTTTCGTTTTCGGAAAATTCGGATCTGAAAATTTTTGTAAAATCGTCCGAATCCGAAAATTTCGTGAAAATTCCGAAATTCCGAAACCCGAAACGCACATCCCTAATTTAGACCACACTCGACACTGGGGAACCAGCAGGTGCTTTTGAAGATCTTGGTAGTGAAGGGGTTACGCATATGTAATTCAAGAGGCTGAATTAATTCGGAAGGAAAATGCTGGGCATTTATAGCCTATCCTCATAACAGTTTGCATGGAAAAATACAGCTAAATACTAACATACTAAAACAAATTAAACACTTATTTCAAGATTCCTACACATAACGTGTGATGTGACACAAAACTGCAACGCCCTTTAGGATCCTTTAAATACATGCAGAGCAGAAATTTAATGCATAGGTCAACTTATTTAATATTCTTTCTATGTATTTTCTGGTTTAATGGATAATATTTACAGGGTTATTCAGAAAGAGCCGATCAGGCCCCGAAATGGCGCCGAACAGTGAATTTCCCCGTACTGTGCAATTTTGTAGCCACTCTGGTATTCATAAAGCAGGCAGTTTGCCAAATTTTGAGGAATTGCCAGCAAAATACGGTGCCTGTTCGATGGCAGCAGATCCCCGTAGAGAAACAATGGTTACTCTATTCACAGAACACAGAACAGCCGTGAAATGTCAGTGAAATGCCCTGATGTTCGGTGGTTTTATTCAGCAGGCAAATCCCATAGGTTTCAATGTAGAAATATTCCTGTTCTTATACAATATCTATTAAACCATTTATTCTTTCATTCTGCAGAAAAAAAGTCTATTTTATTTGAAAGATTTTTTAGCCATTTTTCTGCATTTTTTCTAAAAAAAAAAGTAGATTTTTTTAAAGCGGTTCTTTTTTCTGTAACAGACCTTTTTTATTATTATTCATAGGACTTTAGATTTTAATTCCAGACACTTTCGTTCTGTAGGTTTTTTTTGCAAAACACAGCGTTTCAAATTTGACACTATGAATAGTTTTATATTTTTACCCTTTTCATCGGCTTGGCTTTTTCCGGTAGCTGGTCATCACTGTGATCAGCGGATTGTCAGCTTTTTCTGGACATGTTCGGTGGGTTTGAGGCGGCTTATCAGATCGGATCCTTTAATTAAAAAAAAAAAAAAATCACTGCAAAACCGCCAAAACTATCGGATCCTATAATTTCGGCGGTTTATCAAATCGGATCCAATCCGATACTTTCGACGGGTCCGGCAGATTATCGGATCCGATATTTCATCTGTTTCGCAGTGTTTTTTTTCTTAATTGGCGGTTTTGCGGTGGCTTTTCCCTGCACTTCAGGGACCCTGCGGTGAATGCTGAATTTTTTCTCAAAGTGCGGGGCACTGGAGAGCACTGAAATGTTGTCGACATTTCGGTGCTCTCTGAATAACCCATTTCTTTCTGAATAACCCAAGTTCTTTTGTCAGTTTTCCAGGCATCACGAGTCAGCGCTGCAGCTCAGCACAACACACACAGTAAAGCACCACTTTTGTTAAACCTTTATCTATAGGATTATGGAATGTTCATGAAAACATCTGGTCCATCTATTCCATTTGTATCAGTACTTGACTGGTTGCATCAGATATATGGAGGAAATTTAATTGTATCTGCTATATATTACCAGATGTGGTCCAGTCTATTTAGTCCCAGTATAGAATGGAATGAAAATAAAAAATAAAAATATGCATATACTTTTCATGGTTGTAAATATTCCTTCATTATGAATTATTCTTTACCCAAGAGTTTGAAATGGGTTTCCTCATATGGAGTCGGGAACATGAAATCAATTGCTCTACAAATTCAAAAGGTATATGTTATAAACTAGGAAGAGAAAATCTGCGTAGCTGAGGTCTGCATGCTCCTGAATATAGGATTGTAGCAGAAACCATTTCAGTTGCTAAAACGTTACTTTTGCTAGACTGGACTTATTAAGCTTAACGACAAAACACTAGAATGACCTTTTAAAGAAGCATTTTAATCAAAAACATATGGAGGTGGGAGGGGTAAAGAAAACTGGAAGGGTTAATAGTAATTATAATTAAGCCCTCCTTACCTTCACCGTTATTGCCCCCACTGACATTTTTTGTTTAGGGTGGGTTAAACTCGCCTTTATTCCTGTGAGACACTAGAAGCTGTGATTCTGACGATCTGCACATGGCAACTATAATGCATGCAGCTAATCTGATGCCTCTCAATGCTTACGCATTGAGCTGTATCGTCTGGTCAGGTTTGCATAGCATGGACTTCCCTGATGCAACTGTATAAGGCTGTCCCATGGACTGAGAATGCCTTGGTTAATAGGTGCTATCACAGCCACCACGGAAACCTGATGCAGGGACACTCGGCTCTCCCTGATCATTTAAAGTCTGATAAATTGTCATGGTGCTTAGATTGTTTGTGTTTTATGTAACAGCAAAATAATTTCTATGGGGTGGGGGGAAGCAAGCCGTTTAAACTTGGCACTTTAGGTATCATCCCCAAAGTGCTAAAACTTGGACGGCATTTATAGGACCTATTTGCAAAGAGTTCCGTTTTCCAAAAGCAAAATTCCTTTGCATTGTTTCAGTATTGGTCCACATCGTATGTACTTTATTGGAGCACAACCACCTGCTTTGAAGATCATGTAGAACCTTGTGTAGTTTTGAATGGCTTAAAGGGGCTTAAAGGAATGTCCACAGTGAAACAATGGCACTTACTAACTTGGTTAAGATGAGGGTAGTGAGTTGGATGAAGGTTCACCTGTTTTTTCAATTTCCCTCCCTCTAAAGCCAACATTTCTGCACCCATTTCTCTTTAGTAGAATGGTGCCACAATTACTTCTACCTCTCAGGCTCGTTGCCTCGGGGGTCCTCTTCGACTCTGATCTCTCGTTCATTCCTCACATTCAGTCTCTAACCAAATCCTGCTACTTCCACCTAAAAAACATTGCACGCATCCATCCCTTTCTTAAACAGGACTCTCCTAAAATGCTCATCCAAGCTCTTATTATCTCCCAGCTTGACTACTGTAACCTCCTTCTCTCTGGCCTTAAAAGATCCCAGATTCCCCCACTGCAGTCTATAATGAATGCCTGTGCCAGACTCATACACCTCACGCACCTCACCCGTTTGTCAATCTCTAGAATCCATTTCAAAATACTGTTGCACATGTACAAAGCTCTCCTTAACTTTGCACCTGCCTACATCTCCCTTATTAACAGGTACATCCCACCCCGGCCACTTCGCTCTGCCAATGATCTGATGCTATCAGTTCCTTGTACCCGAACCCCCAACTCCCGCCTTCAGAACTTCTCCAGATCTGCCACCTTTCTATGGAACTCCCTCCCCCGCAAAATTAGACTCTACTCATCGTTCCAGTGTCTGAAAACACATTACTTTAGAGAAGCTTATTGGCTCACTCGATGATTCCCCCACTGAACATTTCTTGCCATTTTCCCACCCAGCGCACATGCAACCTAGTACTTCACATACTCAGCTATTTATCCTCACCTAGTGTGCCCCCCTCATAGATTGTAAGCTCTCAAGCAGACTCTTCTCTCCTACTGTTCTGTGTTTGTAACTCGTATGTATATTTGTTATTCTGTCTCCCCATTGTTCATCGCTACGGAACTTGTTGGCACTTTATACATGCTTGTAACTTGTAAGTGTAACTAACATTACAAATATGACAGAATTAAGTTAAAATGTTTGGGTGGGTTGTTTTTCTAAATATATTGTGGTGCACACACAACTAGTTTGTAAACATATAAAACACACGCAAACACATTATTATATACATGACACTGATTCATACACCAGCAGCTACTGAGTAACTTTTACTTTTAGTAATTTTACTCCTTGATATCGCCAGTTGTGCTATGCTGTCCTGGCGGCAAGGGGGCTGGCAAGCTGAGAGATGGCATAGCTCACCCCTTGGCTCTCCAGCATCTCCCCCGGCCCGCCTCCATTCCCTGCAGCCGATCGCTGCAATTGGCCACAGGCAGGATGCTCAAGTTCAGGCAGTGTTGCCTGCAGCCAATTGTGACAATTGGCCGCAGGCAAGAGAGGCAGGCTGGCGGAGTTGCCGGAGAGCTGCAGGGTGGTGTTTAGGCCTGCCTGCCTCCCAGCACCGCCATGGCGTTAAGCTGTTAAGATTGTCATAGTTCATAAGAATTTATCTCGCTAACATGTATTCTGATGTTCCTTTTCGCCTGTAGTCTATTATCTGTAAGTAATAGTCTATTATCTTTATTTGGGTTCCTCGCTCTTTTTAGGGTCTATGGAGGGTATTCTGTAGAAAACTAATTTAACATGCTCGTGTAGACACTAGTTCTGCAACAGTTACTTCAATAAATCCCTAAATGAAAGGAAAATGCAATATAAAACATAACCAGAGCAAAACGTAAAATGTAGTTGGCAGAGCAGAGCTCATAAAAGTCAGTTCTAGTCTAGCTTATATACTTTTATTCAAGTAGTGAAAAAAACTAAAGAGAGGACCCGAAGTTACATAGTCACCATCAAAAATTTACTGCTGCTGGAGGTGTAAGTTATACTTGGGGATATACCCTGTAAA
This sequence comes from Leptobrachium leishanense, assembly GCA_009667805.1. NCBI lineage: Eukaryota > Metazoa > Chordata > Amphibia > Anura > Megophryidae > Leptobrachium > Leptobrachium leishanense. Next base: position 280,599,860 of record CM019064.1, on the reverse strand, counting down.
GAATAATTCTGAGGCATATGGGACAACAGGTTTGCAGTCTCAGAGAGAATTTATAGAGTTCTGCACCTGGTTCATACATTTCATAACAAACACATGTCCAGTCAGCCGCAGCTTTCCAATCTCCTCAATTCAAACAGATGGATGTGTGTGTTATTATTAACGTTATTCTTTAGAAACCTGCCTCAGTGATTATCAGGTGCCTGGCTGGTAATACCCTGCACGGCGAATAACAAAACTCCAGTTCCACTCACTTGCTTTGAAAAATATATTTCAAATACAAATCTGTAAAGGAAATTGCTTCACTTGGAGAACAAAGGTAAACCCAGACATTTATCCTGGACGTTTTGTTTTCTTAAAATATCTCTGTTTGATTTAACAGATGAGGTGTTGTCAATGCATGATATTGTAGAAGCAACCAGGAAAGAATTCTTGAATTCAGATAGATGCGGAATCCACTTTAACCATTTATATGCCTTTTGGTGGCATTGCCTTGCAATACATTATTTAGATACTCTAGCGTTCATTCCCTTCTAGCTATGTACAATGCATTTTTAATTGAAACTCCAAGAAATTAAAATTTCTTGTTGTTTATGATATTATACACTCTGTCATAGACACACGTCCTAATAACAGTTAAGGGGTTTCATCTAATTGTCGGTGCTCTCTCGTTCAGCGCCGAACGGATCCTCCAAATGCTGCTGTTAAACCGGACACATCCGATAATTCAGCGAATGCATCTGATAAACCACTGAACGCATCCGATAAACCGCTGAACGCATCCGATAAACCGCTGAACGCATCCGATAAACCGCCGAACACAGCCGACAAACCGCCGAATGCAGCCGACGATCCGCTGAACAGACCACTGAACGCCTTCAATCAGCCGCTGAAAAAAACGATCAGCCACCGAAAAGGGGTAATAGAAATGTGGTTGCTGACTGCCAATGGGGGGGGGGAGTTGGGTGTTTCTTTTGGCGGTTGGCTGTTGACAGTTGGTCGTCCATTTTGTCTGCCAGTTGAGGCTGACTAGTGACGCAGCCAGTTGCAGTTATAGAGAACCTGTATGCTTAGATGTTAATAAACCTATTAATGAAAACCCAAGAGGTCTCGTATTATCCTGAACACTACAGTGGCGACGAGGCTGTTGGATCTGCATGCTGGTGCTGATTGGCACTCTTGGTTGGAAAGGTTTGAACAGTATCTCACTGCTAATGGCGTCTTGGAGTCGAAACAGGTAGCCGTGTTCCTCACAGCGATTGGAGCGAAGGTGTAAGACACACTCAGAGATCTCCTGTATTCAGAGAAACCTGCAAGCAAGCCGTTAGCTGTGTTAGTTGCTTTACTGCGGGCCCACTATCAGCCACAGCCTATTGAAATCGCTGAAAGATGGAAGTTTTATAAAAGACATCAGGAACCTGGAGAAAGTGTCTCCTCCTTTGTCTCCGCTCTCAGGAAGTTAGCAAGTACCTGTCAGTTTGGGGAGTATTTAGTCACAGCCCTCAGAGACCAGTTTGTGATGGGGTTAAACTGTGAAGCTACAAAACAAAAAATGCATTTTTTAAAATGCGTTTAAAACAAAAAAAATGCATGGAAATAATAAATAAGGTCTTATGACTAATAATGATAAGGTCTGTTACATATTAAAGAAAAAGGCATTTAAAAAAAATCAGAATCAAAAATTTCTCCACAAAAAGTGTCTAAAAAATAAAATTAATAAAAAGACTTGCAAATGAATAGAATAAATGGTTGAATAATTTTTTTATAAAAATGGGAAATTATTTATTAGGACGTTTATTGCATTGAAACCTATGGGATTTGCCTGTTTAAACCTGTCGAGCGAAAGCACTGAAAATCTGGGCATTTCGCCAACTTTTTGGTGTTATCCAAATAGATTAACCATTACTTCTCTATGGCACCGAAAGTCGCCGAATTGAACCATATTTCGCTGGCAACTCACCAATATTTGGTGAATTGCCAGCTTTCAGAATAGCTGAATTGCCATGAAATTGCACTGTACGGTGATTTTTACCTTTCGGTGCAATTCGGTGTCAAATTCAGCTCTCTTTGAATAACCCCTTAAGTCTGGTATCTCCTTGTTCTTGGCTTGAGAAGGTATTCTTGAAAGAATAGCAGTTGTCAGATGCAGGAGTGTATTTATGTAGAATATCAGCAGCCACATGAATGCGTACAGGCTGAAATTCCATTCAAACCGTATCAGATGAGGCCCCTGTTTGAGTGAGGCCTTAGGCAGCTACCTAGTTTGCTTAATTATAGAATTCTGCCCACAAACCTGGACTCCATGAGCTGATACTAGTGTCAGCACTGCTGAATCTTTTTACGGCTTCAAAATATTCCCGTTTGAGCAGTTAATACAGCAACTCCATCAAAATAGTTTGTAACAGGGTGTTGTTATCAGCTCCTAAAAATTATTTCCCCTAAGCGGTTTCCTGCTACCAGCAAGAGGAGAATAGAGTCCATTAAATGGTCATAATGGATACAGTGTTCGTTTAAGTTTTATAGCTCTAATTATTTAATAGGTACACTATAAAATAGAAACAATACTGACTGCACCATCTACAGCTCAAATATGTGAACAAGACATACAGGGTTATTCAAAGATATTCGAAAAGTCACCACACGTTCGGTGACTTTCTGTTCCCTGCACTACAGGGCGATTCGGCGATCCTAGTCCCGACCCTGCGGTGTATTCAGCAAGCACCACAGGGCCCCCCGTAGTGCAGGGAAAACTGGTCGCAAACACACTGAACACTCACCGCAAACCCGCCGAACACTCACCGAAACTCGCAGAAACAGCTGCATTAACCCCGCCGAATATGCCAGAGAAACCTGACTAGTAGCCAATCACAGAGCAGTGCAGAACGCCGGAAAAAGCCAACACGCAGACGAACGAGGTGAGTACGTTTGAAAGTTTGAAATTTGAAACGCTGTTGTTTGCAAAAAACTACTGAACGAAAATATCTGAAATTTACATATAAGATCCAATGAATGATAATAAAAAGGTCTGTTACGGAAAAAAGTTTTCAAAAAAATTCCAAAAAATGCCTAAAAGTTCCTAAACAAATCTATAAATAAAGAAACTTTTTACTGCAGAATAAAATAAACGGTTTATTAGATATTGCATTAAATATTTTTAACATTGAAGCCTATGGGATTCTCCTGAATAAACCTGTCGAATGAACCCACCGAATGGCAGGGCATTTCGGCAACTTTCCCCTGCTGTTTTGTGTTCTCTGAATAGACAAAGCATTGCTTCTCTATGGAGAATTCACTGCCCTCGAACAGGCACCGTATGTGCAGGCAATTCGCCAACATTTGGCAAACTGCCTGATCTCTGAATAGCCGAATGGCCAGGAAATGTAGCCGTACTCTGAATTTCAGTGTCCAGTTACATTTCGGGACCAGATCAGCTCTCTTTGAATAACCCTGTTAGTCAATAAAATAAAGTATTAAAAAAGTCTAAATAATATCATGGAGTATAAAAAATGTGAAATATTAATTATGAAACATATAGGTGCTCGTTACAAATATAGGATTAAGGCACATTTATCACTTTGCTATGAACTGGTTTGCCAGTTTGTTTGATCTCATCAAAATCTCTTCCCTCCATTTAATTCATCTTACTCTTTCCATAAATCGGCTTAGTCTTGATGTTAAAAGGTCTTTCAGTTACACAATTCTTTGTGAGTCTACACACCTACAAGTCTCATTCACTGAGGTCCTTCGGCATTGACAGCTAAATGATACGTATTGCAGGAGAGAACAGTAATGTCAGTTTCCTGACAGAACTAATGTATATAAAATGACACTCAATACCACACTACAAAAAGAATGTTAAAAATGTTGACAAATGATATGCTTGCAGAGCAACAATTAGTTAGAGGTCAGAGTAAAAGGTTAAGAGAAAAGACTCATTTACATTATCATTTTTCTCCCTTTTCATAAAAAGGAGATAGAATGTACAGTTAAACATGAAACATTAGACATTCTAGCATCCGTCTCAAACATCCATGAGTCATTTTAAAGGCAACTCCATATTTAGTCAGTTTTAGAGCTCCAGGCTAAAGGGATCATGTGAAACTGTAAAGCTAGACGGAGAGATTGACAAGTCGGTTTAGTCTTTAAACAGACCCCTTCGTCCTCAGGTTGAGTTCTGAACTAATGGTGGCTGCTAGCACATTGCGGACGATCAACTAGGGCATGGGAACAGGCAAGATGGATATAATAAAATCGCAAGAGAGTGGATCACTGGAATAGGTGGTGAATTGCCCTAAACTATATATGTAAGTCTTGGTTTTATGGTGTTAGGAATAGATCCACGACCTAGGCTAGGAGTTAGGCTAAAGTCCAAGGCTTGGAAAGAGATATGGGAATCTCAGCATCTGAAGAGATCCCCGTTGGTCTATTGAGCAGACCACGGGTACTGTGTTTAGATAGAGGTGCATGCACTTCTATCTACACACAGTACCCGTGGTCTGCTCAATAGACCAACGAGGATCTCTTCAGATGCTGAGGTTCCCATATCTCTTTCCTATTTTCATGTGGAGCAACGGACCATCTCCAGGGAACTTCTTCAGCACTTCACTTCAAGATAAGTAATCCTTTCTTCCTATCACCAATTGCTTGTTGTCTAAAGTCCAAGGCTTCCCAGAATGGATTGTATTGTTCATAGTATTAGAGAACATGTCTCTTTCAGTCTGATATAGAAAGGGCAGAGACCATTCTTTGAGATTCCCCATCGGAATCGTCAAACTTTAACATGGTTGCAATAACAGCGATATTCACCATTGTTTGCAACACAGTAAACCAGGGCTGTCAAAGGTGTTTCCGAGCTACAACTTCCATGAGTCCCTGGCCATCTATTGCATCGAATGAATTCTGGGAATTGTAGGCATCAAAACCTGGGGTGGGGAGGGCATGAGTTTTACTGCCCTGCTTTAAAGAATGCTATTTTGTGAATAGTCTATACCAACATATAGTTGAGCTCCATTAAGTCCAGTTTTAATACTGAGCCCTTACAGCCTTACATATTGCCTCCCAAAACCAAACGTTAAACTACCTTTAAAGCTACAATGCATTGTAGTACCCTATATAATTTGTTTGCAGCTTATATATACTTAAGATATGGTATAAGTAATTGTAAATGTGAATTGCAGAGGGAAAAGGACAAAGAAGGAAGGTATGGAACGTGGGTGTGAAGTTGCCAAGTTAAATAGAAAAAAAATTATAATAAAAGGAATGAACCTAAAGCAACACTTGAAATATCTTCAAAGAAGATCATAACGCTCCGTTAGAAACACTAGCAACTGCAGAAATTACGGCATTTTCACTTTCAAATAAATTGAATGCCTCATTCCAAAAAGTTAACATTTAAATGTGGTTCTCATTCCTAAATAAATCACATTAAAATGAAGAAAAAAAATCCAAGAACACTTAATTTCATATTAATAATGAAAATGTTCTTATGATCATACCCGTGAATAGAAATAAAAAGCAGACTTGTAGCAGTGGAAGGATTAGATTAAAAAAAGTTTAACCGTGAAATGAAGATCTGTGGTTCGAGCATCTCTGAAGATAAGCCTTATGTGTGCAAAACGGAGGAATGGTACCAATGTATTTTATTTATAACAGGATTTTACCAGGAAGGATACATTGAGATCTCTCTCATTTTCAAGTATGTCCTGGGTTCGAGAACATTGATTGGTTACAGAAATACAAAATAGTAAAATGCAAGAAATTAACACAAGACCAAATATACAGATTAACAGAAAAATAAATATGGAGGAAATAAAGTCATTATGTTACATGTTTACAGGTGCATTCCGTATTGAGGTATGTTAATAGGGAAGTCTTAAGGGACTTTAGACTGGGGGAAGATTTGACGGTGTCTGGGAGGTTATTCCATATTTGTGGTGCTCTGTAGGAAAATGAGGATCGAGCCATTTTCTTTTTGTATTGCGGTATTGCAAGTAAGGTGCTGGTCCTGGATCTGAGGTTACAGGATGAGGGAACTGCCGGGGGAAGCAGCATATTCAGGTAGGGTGGTAGCTTCCCAGAAAAGCTCTTAAACACCAGGTTGGAAAGGTGGAGGGTGCGTCTAGAGTCCAGTGATGGCCATTTTAGTTCTTTTAACATGTCACAATGGTGTGTCATGTAGTTACATTGTAGCACAAAGCGACAGAATGAGTTATACAATGTAGTAAGTTTCTGAAGGTGTGTTTGCGGGGCGGCTGCATACACTACATCTCCGTATTCAATGGCTGGCATAAGCATTTGTTGTACAATCTGCTTTCTTACCGCGGGGCTCAGGCAGGATTTGTTTCTGTACAGGGCACCTAGTTTGGGGTAGAGTTTAGATGAGAGTTTTTCGATGTGGGGGCCAAAAGATAGATTTGGGTCTAACCACATACCTAGGTATTTGAGAGAAGTGACTGTGGTCAGCGTGCTATTTGATTTTGTCCCAACACATAGATGGGGTGTTTGCAATTTGTGTAGTTTAGGTGCGGTTCCAAAGAGCATTGTAACAGTTTTGTCAGTATTTAGAAAAAGTTTGTTATTTGCGATCCACTTTTCTACCCCTGTGAATTGTTCTTGCAGCACAGTCTCCAGCTGCAGGAGATTTGATTTGCTGGTATAGATTACAGTGTCGTCTGCATACATGTGTACAGTTGAAGCTTTGCAGACATTGGGCAGATCGTTTATGAATATTGTGAATAGCAGGGGGCCAAGTATCGAGCCTTGTGGTACACCGCACGTGACTGGGAGGGGGAGGGAAGTGCTGTCAGAAATGGACACAAATTGAGACCTATCAGACACATATGATTGGAACCAGGTTAACGTACTATCACCAATGCCAGAGTTCTTAAGTTTTTGTAATAGGATGCCATGGTCTACTGTGTCAAAAGCCTTGGCAAAATCAAGGAAGATGGCTCCAGTTAGATTTTCCTTGTTCCATGCCAGCTTGGATATCATTACAAACTTTTAAAAGGGCAGTTGTAGTTGAATGGTTTGGACGAAAGCCTGATTGATCTGGGGTTAAATAGTTCTGATACTGATAATAATCACGTAATTGAGTGTAGACACATTTTTCCAGAATTTTTGACATTACAGGGAGCAGTGATATTGGGCGGTAGTTGGATACCAAAGTATTGTCTCCACTTTTATGGATAGGTACCACCCTTGCAGTCTTCCAGAGTTTGGGTATGTATCCAGTCGCCAGTGATTCATTAATCAGGGTTGCGACAGGTTTTGCAATTGCTGGTGCACTGATTTTCAGCAGCATTGCTGGGATTTGATCAGGTCCAGACTGGTATTTCATTTTTTGGTTACGGAGAAGTTTAGTGATGGCACTGACAGGCACTGGCCTAAAACTGAATTTCTCTGGGTTATGGGGTCTTTGCACTGTTGGTGGGTCCTGACCTGCGTGCAGCCTTTCTGATTGCGTGTCATTTCCTAGCTTAGCAATCAGGGTGGTGGCGCATCCAACAAAATAATTATTAAAAGCATTTGCTACATCTAGGGGGTGTTGTACAGTTTGGTTGTTTACTTTTAAAGCAGCTGGTTGGGAGTGGCTGGGGGGTGCTTGTATGTTACTTATGATTTTCCAAAAATTTCTGGGGTTTGATATGTTATTGTTTAAATTTTCATTGAAGTATTGGGCTTTAGCCATTTTTGTTTCTTTTGTACATTCATTCCGGCATTTTCGGTATTCACAGTGATCGTTCATGGATCCAGTACTCTTGAACTTTGACCACAGGGAGTCTCTAAGCTGGTACATATGCGTGAGGTCAGCTGTAACCCAGGGGAGATGGGCCCCTTTTACTCGCACTTTGCGCAGTGGGGTATGGGTGTTCCAGACTTTCAGGAGCTCGGCTTGAAAGTATTCAATTGCACAGTCCAGGTCTGGGATTAGGTTTAGTCTGTACCATGGGAGCTGTTTGAGATCATTTAGGAAGGATTCAAGATTAAATTTCTTGAAAGACCTGGTGAATATTACCTTTGGTGGACATTTTATGGCCCTTATTTTGCACACACAGTACACTAGGCAGTGATCACTGAAACTGTTAGCGAGAACGCCTGCCTCCTGTATTCGATAAGGACATGAGGAGAGAATGATAATCAACAATACGGCAACTGTCTATATTGCATCATAGAAATGCAATAAAAAGAGAAATAAAAATAAAGAAAAATAAAAGACAGTAAGTATGTAAATATATGTATTATGTATATAATATATATAGAGAAGGTGAGAAAACATATTGCTCACCTAAATAGGTGAAGGTGGTATCCTTACAGCAAACAAATGCAATCAAGAATTCTATGATAAACAGGCAGCAAGGCAAGTATTTTATGATACTTTGGATTTATGGACTGCCGGAAGGAAAAGTATTTATTGATGCAATAAATTAATCTATACTTGCTTTATGGGTGCTTCCCCTATATGTCCGTTTGTATTTTTTTGCATTTTTTTTTAATCTCTGGTATAACAATCTATGTATATATACTGTATATAGCAAAAATATATACTGTACAAATTAACTGTGCAATAATATTTTTTTACCGAAAAAAGGTAATCTGCTACTTAGAAACTAATCAAGTAATTCCATTAATTTCCATTGTCACAGTTTCTCAACCTGCTGTAAGGATTCTGTACTGGCTATGATTACGAAATGAAAAGCAAAAGATACCTTTACGGAAATTCTACAAGGACATTAAAATTAAAATCACACTAACAGAGTTACAGCTACAACATTGACACTTATTTGATTTGCAATTAAGTTAAAGAATAAATCGAATCTAAGGCCCAATGCAATAACCCTCTTTCTGAAGGTAACAATGATAACACCTATATAATGTCTAATACTTCATACATTGAGTTTAAAAAGATTTGTCTCTTGAAAGTTACATTTTTTTCTGGATTATAAATTATACATGTATTTCTCCAAAATCTATATTTTTACTGTAACCTCTTTTGTTGAAGCACAGGAATTTGATGATTTATATGCCTGTATTAGTGTCTTTGTTTTGAGTCCTTCTTAGTGTCTAAACTATTTTGCAAGGTAGCAAATCCCTAACCTTCAGGTAAAACTCAGTCCTTAAGGTAAGCTTTACTTTCAACTTTAACCGTAACTGCAAACATTCTAACGTCTGGTACAAAGGTTCACACTAACCATTAGTGCAGACCTCATCGGACATTATGCACGTGTTTTTTTTTTTTTAATATCTTGCATTGTATTACTTTGTATTTCTGTAACAACTGTAACATTTTAATGTTCTTGAACCCAGGACATACTTGAAAACGAGAGAAATCTCAATGTATCCTTCCTGGTAAAATACTTTATAAATAAATAAATGTGTATGTCCTTCAAAGATCATATGAGACAATTCTATATTAAGGCTGCCAGGGTTATTCAAAGATATCCGAATTGTGGCCGAAAGGTAACCGAACAGTGAAATTCAGCGTACGGTTACATTTCCTGGCCATTCGGCTATCCAGAGAGCAGGCAGTTTCTCTAAATGTTGGTGAATTGCCTGCTTATACGGTGCCTGTTCGGTGCCTGTTCGAGGGCAGTGAAATCCCCATAGAGAAGCAATGCTTCGTCTATTCAGAGAACAAAAAACAGCAGGGAAAAGATGAATTTCCCTGCTGTTCGGTGGTTTAATTCGACAGGTTTATTCAGGCGAATCGCATAGGCTTCAATGTTTAAATATTCCTAATACAATATCTAATAAACCGTTTAGTATAATATTCTACAGTAAAAAGTCTCTTTATATATTTTTTATGATCTTTTAGACATTTTTCAGGATTTTTTGCGAAAATGTTTCTTTTTTGTTTTTTTTATATCGTTTTTTGAGTGTTTCCGGCGGCTGCTCTGCGCTGTGATCGGCGGCTGCTCAGGTTTCTCCGGCGTGTTCGGCGGGGTTAATCCAGATGTTTTTGCGGGTTTCGATGTGTGTTTGCTGGGTTTTGCTGTGAGGGTTCGTCGGGTTTGCGCTGGCCTTTCCCTGCACTATGACGGCCCTGTGGTGCTTGCTGAATACACCACAGGGTCACCGAAATGGGATTGCCAAATCGCACCGAATTGAAGAGAACGAAAAATCACCGAACGTGCGGTAATTTTTTGATTCTCTTTCAATAACCCTGTGCATAGAAACATAGAAAAAAATGTCGGCAGATAAGAACCTTTCGGCCCATCTAGTTTGCCCAATTACATGGATACTTTACCTGGATTTATCTTTTGTTTAGGATAGCCTTATGCCTATCCCATGCCTGCTTAAATTCAATTACTGTTTTGGCCTCTACCACTTCAACTGGAAGGCTGTTCCATGTATCCACCACCCTCTCAGTAAAATAATGCTTCCTGATGTTACTTTTAAACCTTTGCCCCTCTAATCTAAGACTATGTCCTCTTGTTTTGCTTCTTTGTTTCCTTTTAAATATACTCCCTTCCTCTACCTTGTGGATTCCCTATACGTATTTAAATGTTTCTATCATATCTCCTCTGTCTCGTCTTTTTTCCAAGCTGTACATGTTAAGATCATTAAGCTTTTCCTGGTAACTTTTCTCCTTCAAGCCGTACACCATTTTAGTAGCCCTTCTCTGAACTCTCTCTAAGATGTCTATATCCTTCTGGAGATACGGTCTCCAATACTGCACACAGTACTCCAAGTGAGGTCTCACCAGTGCTCTGTACAGTGGCATGAGCACTTCCCTTTTCCTACTGCTAATACCTCTCCCTACAAAACCAAGCATTCTGCTAGCATTTCCTGCTGCTCTATTACATTGACTACTTACCCTTAGATCCTCTGAAATAATAACCCCTAAATCCCTTTCCTCAGATGTTGAGGTTAGGACTGTATCAAATATTCTATATTCAGCCCTTGGGTTTTTACGTCCCAGGTGGATTATCTTGCACTTATCCACATAAAAACTCAATTGCCACAGCTCCGACCATTTTTTTAGTTTACCTAAATCATTTGTCATTTGGCTGATCCCTCCAGGAACGTCAACCCTGTTGCAAATCTTTGTGTCATCAGCAAAAAGACATACTTTTCCATTAATACCTTCTGCAATATCACTAATAAAAATATTAAAGAGAATGGGTCCAAGTACTGACCCCTGAGGTACCCCACTGGTAACAAGACCTTGCGCCGAATAAACTCCATTTACCACAACCCTCTGTTGCCTGTCACTCAGCCACTGCCTAATCCATTCAACAATATTGGAATCCAAGCTCAAAGATTGCAATTTATTGATAAGCCTTCTATGCGGAACAGTATCAAAAGCTTTACTGAAATCTAAATAAGCAAGGTCTACTGCACCACCTATGTCTATTATTTTTGTTACCCAATCAAAAAAATCAATAAGATTAGTTTGGCATGATCTCCGTGAGGTAAACCCATGTTCTTTCTGATCCTGTAATCTATGTGTTTTTAGATGTTCAACAATCCTTTCCTTTAACATGGTTTCCATTAATTTCCCCACTACTGACGTAAGACTAACTGGCCTATAGTTCCCCGATTCCTCCCTACTACCTTCTTGTAAATGGGCACAACATTTTCTAATTTCCAGTCTTCTGGGACGAGTCCCGTTAACAAGGATTGGTTAAATAAATCTGTTAACGGTTTTGCTATTACACCACTGAGCTCTTTTAATAATTTAGGGTGGATCCCATCAGGCCCCATTGACTTATTTGTCTTTACTTTAGACAGCTGCTGTAGAACCTCCTCCTCTGTAAACTCATATGTAAATATCTCGTTAGTGTTTCCTCCTAACTGAGGTCCCTTTCCTTCCTTTTCTTCTGCAAAGACTGAACAAAAATATTCATTGAGGCAGTCAGCGAGACTTTTATCCTCTTCTACATACCTTCCTTCCTTTGTTTTTAATCTAACTAATCCTTGTTTTACTTTTCTCTTCTCATTTATGTATGTAAAAAATGTTTTGTCCCCCTTTTTTACTGACTGAGCTATTTTCTTTTCTGCGTGTGCTTTGGAAGTTCTTATAAATTGCTTTGCCTCTTTCTGCCTAATCTTATAGGTTTGCCTATCTTCTTCACTCTGAGTTTTTTTTATAATTATTGAATGCTATTCAAATCTGCTATTTGGTCTAGAGTGTTCTCTTCTGCCAATTCTGCTGAGATTCACCTTTTAGTGACTAGACCTGTTAATATAAGCATACGGCTGCAGTATATAGAGTACATCAATATACACTCAGTAATCCATGATGACAGAGCAACAAGGAGTACTTAAATAGCAGAATATAAAACTGTAGAAAAAGTAACAGGCCAGCAAGTAGGATAATAGAAAAATACTGTAGTCACAAGTCAATATATGCTTGCCAAGAGGCTTCAATGGAAATATAGCATGGATATACACTTACATTTAAAGGATAAAAGCATCTGATTCTCATTTATTGACATAACGTGTGTTTATGTTGGTGCATGATCAAGAGAGCATTTTTAAATACAGTACCAGGCTACAAAGTATTGCTTTTTCTACAATATAACAATGACTAAGAACTTTGTCTGCATTTTATATGTAAGCAGCAGGGTGGAGAACAGCTTGAGAACATGGAGAAGATACAGCTTATAGATTTAATATTAAACAGGTGGATAAATCAGTGCTTGGCTGATGTAACAGATTCATGTATATGAAGGAAATGAATAATATTGTGCTGCATCAAACTTATTTTCAGCACACGTAAGTAATCATTTTGTCCAACATCATTCCCCTTTTCTGTGTTTTTATATTTATGGTCACGATATATTACTGCATACTGTGTTTCTAATATGATATTCCAGAATTGTTTCAGAGAATGGATGTGCAGCATTCTATGTTTGGCATGGGTATTGGTTGCACGATTAACAGTATGATTTCCTTTTAGTTGTTGGCTTGGAAGGAATTTTAAGTATTTCCAGATATATAGATATTGAGTGGACTCAAACATCTGATTTGACATGAGAATATTAGTAGGAGGATGAGTAGCATCATTCATTCATTCATTAAGTGGTCCTGACTGTTGTAATAATCATGGAGCCATTGACTTTAATCTGTGGGTTGTGGAAAGTACAATGTCCTTAGTGTCATGTTTAGTCAGCCTGGAAAAATCACTTCCACGCCTACAAACACTGAGATTCTTGTCTGCAATGATTATACCTTGTCACGATTCTTTATCCAGTATCATTTTGGTTTGCTCTTCTTAAAAAATGTCGTTTACGGGCCAGTAGAAATCTCAAGATTTGAGCTCAATATTTATTTATTTATAAAGTATTTTACCAGGAGGGATACATTGAGATTTCTCTCGTTTTCAAGTATGTCCTGGGTATTATTGCAGTAGATGCTAATCTCGGTTGTTAAATTTAGTTAAAATATAGTTGCTAGTAATTACAATTAGCTTCAAATTACTTGAACAAACGGATACAATAACGTAAACGTAAACAGTATTTCATGGACTGCTGCCTTTAGCAGTTGAACATGTTTCTAACATTCTAATAGATGGTCAGTTAACACATATTGGGCTAAATTATGATCCTAGCGCTAAAACGCAGGCGCTAGGGAGGAAAAACTGCGCACGCAGTCTTCCCCCTAGCGCCCGCATTTTAGCACTAGATTACAATGCAGGCGCTAAAAAAGCTGCCTGCATTGTTTGCGGACGCTAAGCCCCAGGATGCGCGTGGCAGAGCTAAGCACAGTCGCGCGCATCCTCTCAATGGAGTCCATAGGACTCCATTGAAGCAGACACCAGTGGTCACATGACCAGCCGGATCTCGCCTTGCTTTTTCCCCAGTCTTTCCCTGCTCCCTCCGGACGGAGGAGGCAGACAGAGCCGCGGTCCTCGCCGTGGGACAGGACGTGAGTATCTTGATGTTTTTGGGGGGTTTCTGGATGGTGCTAACGGATTCTGCTTCTGCAGAATCCGTTAGCACCAAGTCCGGGCTCTGGTTAACTTTTTGTTAACCGCAGCCGGACGTTAATCAGCATTAGGACTTTGTAATCCTAACGCTGATTAACACTTTGCGCTCCCCATGTTAAGTATAGAGAGCGAAAGTACAGTAACCTCGCGCTGCAACTGCTGGTAACAAAAGTGAGTACACCCCTAAGTGAAAATGTCCAAATTGGGCCCAAAGTTGGGCGAAAGTTCATAGATGGAACCATGAATGCCAACATGTATTGTGACATACCGAAGCAGTGCATGATCCCCTCCTTTTGGAGACTGGGCCGCAGGGCAGTATTCCAACATGATAACGACCCCAAACACATCTCCAAAATGACCACTGCCTCGCTAAAGAAGCTGAGGGTAAAGGTGATGGACTGGCCAAGCATGTCTCCAGACCTAAACCCTATTGAGCATCTGTGGGGCATTCTCAAATGGAAGGTGGAGGAGCGCAAGGACTCTAACATCCACCAGCTCTGTGATGTCGTCATGGAGGAGTGGAAGAGGACTTCAGTGGCAACCTGTGAAGCTCTGGTGAGCTCCATGCCAAGAGGGTTAAGACAGTGCTGGAAAATAATGGTGGACACACAAAATATTGACACTTTGGGCCCAATTTGGACATTTTCACTTAGGGTTGTACTCACTTTTGTTGCCAGCGGTTTAGACATTAGTGGCATTAGAGTGTTGAGTTATTTTGAGGGCACAGCAAATTTACACTGTTATACAAGCTGTACACTCACTACTTTACATTAAGCAAAGTGTCATTTCCTCAGTGTTGTCACATGAAAAGATATAATAAAATATTTACAAAAATATGAGGGGTGTATTCACTTCTGTGAGATACTGGTATACAGGGTTATTCAGAGAGATCTGAAAAGTCACACTCACCGAAAACCCACAGAATTTGGCGAACTGCCTGCTCTGAATAGCCAAATGGCCCCGAAATGGCCCCGTTCGCTGAAATTCAGTGTCCGGTTACATTTCGGCCACATTTCAGATCTCTCCGAATAACCCCCATAGTGTATACACACACACACACACTGTTATGCAGCCTCCAGAGGACAAATAACTGCTGGAAAATAGTACCCACCAGAAGAACAGCTGATTCACTTTTTTGATGTTGGAGTGGATGCTTGTTTTAAACTTAGCATTAATAACCTATAATTGGAGCAAAACACCTACATTAATATTATCTAATAAAAGTAATTATGTTTCAAAATTTGAAAAAATGCAGCAGTCCCTATAGGATCCAAGAAAATACTCTAGCCGATGGCTTTACTTTTAGATGTTTGCCCCAGAACAGCCCTTTATATATATCCTAGTATTAATAAACAGACATCCAATACCTTATCCTGAAGGGATCCATGAAAATAAATAGACCAAAGGCCCATATTTCAGAGATTTTACTTCCTTAGGGTGGAAAATTGAATACAAGGGAAATGTCACACACAGTAACAATGAACAGCAAGTCTAAGGATGTCTAAACATAATCTCTACCTTTAGGGTTTCACAACTCAGGAGTTACAGGAGGAATCAATGGCTTCATTATGTGCTGTCAACTGCAGGGGAAATGTGGCCGCTGAATGATATATAATTGTAGCCTTAGATAGAACACCTGCTGAATCTTCACATGAATGAAAACCACTAAAGAGCTAAGGATAAGAAATGAAAACCCCCTCGGCAAATTTGCTGAACAACTGTGGACATGCTTCCCTGGTGCATTTGCTATGGCATATCACACTGCGAGGGATCATAAACTACTACTTATTAGACTGGGAACCATTCGATGACAACTGCAGTAACAACCTGACAACTATACCTCTGGTATTAGAAGACATAAAGATTTACTCAACATAGAAAGTCACAGTAATACAAAAGAAGTCATTGGGGCCACATAATATATTGCTGGGACCTAGCAGTCAAGAAAGATGGTCACTGAATATTTTACAAATAAATAAAATCAACGTATCACTGAAATATAGGTTTGTCAAGTCACATACAGTACACTGATGAAACTGCTGCAGTTACAGTGTTGCATAGTTTTCATCTCTACTGTCCCACTGTCAATACAGGTGTGGCTTGTTTTTTTCTAAATGGGATATCTTAACCTAAAAAGTGTTTTATTTGGTCTTCACTGGATCAGGTTACCCCAAGAGGCTCCTATTAATTTATCTGCAAAAAATGCTATGCAAAATAGATTGTGTGCTTATTTGGCATTTCAACAAAATAGTGTTTCACCGATAATAAACTGTACTATATATAACTAAGGTGAGTGCAGCCTTTCACAGTTTTGCGTTCCATTTTAAGGGCTGACCACCCTTTTAGGCTAGCACCCCTGCCTGTGGTTTACAGGTTCCCTATCACAAAGCCTAATTGACCTTGCACTGCAGAAATAGTCCCAGGAAAAAGCAAGTACCAATAAAGGGATTAATCTTAGAAGAGCAGGTATTAGGCTTGTAAAGAGAAGAACTGACGTGGCAAGCTTAAACAACTTATGATCATATTTTGTGACCAAATCATCCTAATTTTTCTGTTTTTTCTTTATCTAGCTGGTTTTAAAAATAATATGTCAAAACACAAGTATTTCATATAATCACAGTTTATTACAGTTTCATGAGATATGTGTTATTTAGTGATGTGTGCGTTTGGCTAATAATTTCCTTGAACTGTGCCAACGTATGGTTTACATTTAGACGTTTATTTCTGAAGCACATTGGAAAACTGTTTAACAGTTGTATTGTATCCAAGATCAGTGCAATTGTAACACCTGCTTTAATAAAGCAGATGTTCAAAGACATGTGCATTGTGTAAAATATTATATTAAACTTTGGTTCAAAATGCAAAGCTGACTAAATAATCAGTTGATGTATGTCTTTCATGGAGCTCTTAATAGTAGACTTTTGGAGTGAAATTATCAGGGTTATTCAGAGAGAGGTGAAAAGCAGAAGAATGACTGGAGAAGTGAAAATTCGAGGTCAAAATAGCCAAACCAGAAAAATTCCCATTTATCTCACTCTGCTATTTTAACCTAGAATTTGCCCTTCTCCAGTCATTCTCCTGCTTTTCACCTCTCTCTGAATAGCCCTGTATATGTCATCATAACCAGCAAGAAAACATTAGAAATTAAATTTTTTCTAAATCGATCTTTAAATACATGTCCACTTGAGGAGTTATTGTACCAATGTCATGTTTGTTGTACTCCCTTGCCATTTAAACGAAGGTCATTAACATTTTAAAATAGCTCTGAATAATTTGTCAAGTGAAAGAGTAATGAGTTCCTGTTTCCTATAAAAATGTGTCAAAGGAACTGGATTCATTAGAATTAAAGATGGTTACTGTCTCTGCCAGAAACAATTCCACTAAGGCTGGGGTCAGACCAGCGCACTTTTAACGTGCGTTCTAGCGCACTTAATTACGGCCGCACTAGCAGCAAATGACGGGCAATGACGGCCAATATACGAAGTACGGTCGCACGAAAGTCCGGCCACGCAACGCAAGTGGGAAATGAACGCATTTTTTCGAGAACGCAGAACCTCTAGTACGGACGTACAGAGTGCGCTGCGCCCGCTAGCGGTGTGTGTGTGATTTGGAGACGTCAGACCCTGCTCGTGTCCGGCCAACATAACGTCCAGACGCAAAAAGTTTCCTGGTTTGGATACGTAAAAAATCACGCACGAAAATGCGCATCGTATGACCGTTGTCGCGTATTCCGTGAAAAAATACGTCAATGCGTTCGGACGCACTTTTTTACGTTCGCGTGTAAAAATGCTTTCGTTTGACCCTAGCCTAAGTCATCAACTCACTATTCCTGGCAAAGTACCAGAGATTCATCTGCTGGTTGGCCCCCCTAGACCAAAATGCTAATTTTTCAAAGTCGCATTGCTCAGGTCACTAGAATAACTACTCCAGGAAGGAGGTCTTTTAAAACCCTATAATCCAGATTTTTGTTTCTTTTTACCTTTACCTTTTTACCTACTTGCACTTGCTTAATAGAAGAAGTTAAGAGATATTTTGTTCAAATTATGGGCTCCTTTAGAAATCAAAAAAGAATCCCAGGTGCCCTGCCATGATCGCCTTCTTGCAGCATATGAATAATACATGTTGCAGGGCAGCACTTTTCCATGTGCTCCCCTCTGCATGTGATAGATATACTGTATGTGTCTAGGAAAACATGGCCCATCCAGCAAACCTAACCACATAGAGAAATGTTGATTAGAATGCCAGGAAAAAGGCATATTTAACACTGATTGAGAGGCTAAAGCTACGTTTATGTTGCACATGAAAGCAGCCTTCAGTAAAATTGCTTGACAGCACATACATGGCAACAAATTAGCATTTGGACTTTAAACGGCATTGCTTAGCCACATTACCGTACAGTGCACATTGGAGAATGGGGAAATCCAGGACATCATATCACCATCAAACTGGAACTGCATATATTGGTCAAATGTGTGTGTTAGGCTGGGGTCAGACGAGCGTAGTGTTCACGTCCGTGATTGCGCCTAAAAGTACGTCCGTGATAGCATGAAAGTAAGTCCATTGGAGCCTGACACATGAAGTACGTCCGCACTGAACTGCGGACGCACAACGGCCGCTGCAAACGGACGCAGGTTAGGCTAGGGTCAGACTGAGGCAGTGCGAACGCGCGTTCTGGCGCACTTAATCACGGCCGTGCTAGCAGCAGATGCCGGGCAATGACGGCCAATATACGAAGTACGGTCGCACAAAAGTCCGGCTGCGCAACGCAAGTGGAAAATGAACGCATTTTTTCGAGAACGTTAAACCACTAGTACTGACGTACAGAGTGCGCTGCGTCCGCTAGCGGCGTGTGTGCGTGATTGGAGACATCAGACGCTGCTAATGTCCGGCCAACATAACGTCCAGATGCAAGAGTGTTTTATTGATGATCCGTACAAATCACGGATGAAACTGCGCATCGTATGACCGCTATCGCGTATTCCGTGAAAAAATACGTCCATTCTTCGAACGCACATTTTCACGGACAACGTGAAAAATGCGTTAGTCTGACCCTAGCCTAAGGCAAGAACGTAATACTGCTAGAACGGACGTGCGGAGTGCGCCACGTCCACAACGTCTGCATAGCTTTGTGTGTGAGTGATGGAGCGAGGTCAGACGGACTGCATTTATACGTCCAGCATTTTTGACGGACAGAATGTTTTTTCATTGTAATTTATTTTCCCCTCCTACATCCGTCAAAAAATAACTTCAGTGAAAAAACGGACTGTGTGACCACTACTGCGTCATCCGTACTGACGATGTTTGTACTGCACGGACGTACAGTCCGTAGAAATCACGCTCGTCTGACCCCAGCCTTAACTGTTTGCAGAGTATCCCCCTGCTGATATATTTCAATAGGTATGACATAGATACAATAATGCTTTGAACATGTGTCACGTATAACTGGCATTAGACACCTGTCAGAAAAATTAATAAACCAAGGCCCTTAGCATGTTTACTTCTAATGATCATTTAGATATTCATGCTGATATAAGTTCTCTCATTATTACCTAGAAATCGATCAAGCATTTATTGTGATCAATTTTGAAGAGCATTCAAAGATGTGTTACTAATAATGTGTGTATTTACCACCTATAGATCTTGACGCCGAGTGACTCAGCTTAAAGGGTACATCTACCCACCACTCTGTAAGCACAATACCGCATTAGTTTAACCATAAATACTGGAGATTGTACAATGTAAAAAAATGGTTAAGGAAATCCTGTAAATAACTATCTCAAAAAAGTAACAGGGTTATTCAAAAAGATTCTAAAAGTCAGATTTCGGCTACCCTGCGGTGTATTCAGCAAGCACCACAGGGCTGTCGAAGTGCAGGGAAAAGCTGCCGAAAACCCGCAAAAACATCTCTATTAACCTGTCGAAGACGCCGGAAAAACCCGAGCAGGAGCCGATCACATGCAGCGAAGCCTCCAGAAAAAGCCGACACCGCAGAAGAAGGCAGTGAATAAATTAGCAAAACAGTTTGTTTGAATGATTGAAAAGTGAAACGCTGTTTGCAAAGAAACTACTAAGCGAAAATGTCTGAAATTTACATATGAGGTCCAGGGAATGATAATAAAAAGGGCTGTTACAGAAAAAATAAGTAAACTTAAAAAAAAAAAAATCTGACTTTTTAAAAAAGAAAAAAAATAAATGCTTAAATATCCTAAAAAATCCATAAATAAAGAGACTCTTTACTGCAGAATTTTATAATGAACGTTTTCTTAGATATTGAATTAAAACGGGAATATTTTTAACATTGAAGCCTATGGGATTCTCCTGAATAAACCTGTCGAATTAAACCACCGAATAGCAGGGCATTAGGGGAACCTTTCACTGCTGGTTTGTGTTCTCTGAATAGCCGAAGCAGTGCTTTTTCATCGGGATTTCACTGCCCTCGAACAGGCACCGTATGTGCAGGAAATTTGCCAGGATTTGGCGAATTGCCTGCTCTCTGGATAGCCGAATGGCCAAGAAAGGTAACCGAACGCTGAAAATCATCGTTCGGTTACCTTTCTCCAGTAATTCGGATCTCTATGAATAACCCTGTAAATATATATATTATATATAAAAAATATATAATATATTTAAGAGAGAACGGGCACACTGGTTAAACAGGAGTAACAAACACAACTATCCAGCAAGGGAGTCATGGTCAGACTAGTCTTTTATAGTGAGACCTATTTCAGGTATACATCCTTTGATTTCAGGTGTTTTGCGCTGCCCAGTAATACTGTATGTCTGGTGCCTGTCCCCTTATCCCTTTTGCTGCGGGTGACGTTTGGGGAACATCCTCATTGACTCCCGCTTTATGCGGAGTACGTTCCCCATACGTCACCCTCTAGCGGGAGCCCTGGGAGAGATACTCATCTCTCTCTCCAGGGTCCCGCAGCGTTATGACTTCAGGTAAGTCAGACGCCGGATTTAAAGGCCTCCCGACGTCAATGACGTCATCGTGCCATGCGCGATGATGTCATTTTCAGGCACCTCGGCAAAGAGATCGACCAGAAGGAGGGTGGTCCTTTTGGATCCCTCTCCCTCCCCATCGGGAGGTGCTACAAGTTGAAGGCAGGCATCGCTTGGAAGAGCAGTGTCTGCCCTTTCAAGCGATGCCTGTCTTTAACCCCTGAGGTGTCGGATTTCCCATAAATTTTTCGCATTAGAGTCCTCCTTTAACCGTATACTTTGGAATAGGGCCCACACTTTGTAAACAGAGAACTACTCTAGATATGTCTAAATATGGGGGGTCATAGTTTAGCTTGGCAGAGTAACCTTAACACAGCGTAACTTTGTTTCTTCACATTGCATTCAAATACAGAAATGGTTCCATAAATATGACAGGTATGCGAATATTTATGGACTTGCTCTGTTACCTTCTCTATTCACTTCAGAACCATAGCTGTACTGTCAGACAACTGATATATATGTACACACGTGCACAGTTACTTATTTGTTTTTCTTTACTATAGTATGACTATGTAACACAGTGCAGTCATAGGATAACATATAAGAAGATATTTAGGTAGTTATCCACTCTGTAACATTTCTATATATGGATATGGTTTATAAATCAGGTTTGTCTTGAAAATTCAGACAACACAGTGAATAGCCACAATTGTTCCAGGAAAAATCATGTAATTTGGCAGTAAGAATACCATGAACTTGCTTGGTGGCAAGGTTAGAAGTTTATCAAGTTACCTGGCAACCATGAATGGTTGGCCTATTACTGGCCAATGTAATTTCTTCTTATTTTAATTATTAGCATCTCTTTAAGGGCAGGTTCCTGATCCCGTTCTAAAGCTACCTGCACATGCATGTTTTATCTTATCAGGCAATCTCTGAGTTTTAAAAGAAGCAAAGAGAATTTGGTATGCACCAGCTTTTCCTAAATAAACAGCTTATCATCTTGTATATTAAGATGCTTTGAAACATACTGGCTTTGATGCATACCGCTTATCACTATTTCACTCCCATTGATGTTCGAATCTTTAAAATCAGACACAGTTTCGTGATTGGAGTCTTAGTAGCGGAGCAGTTTTTATAGAATTGTTTGACTTGGTGCATTTTGAAAACATACCTAAATTGCTTCCATCCTCTACAACAGTGTTTCCCAAACCAGTCCTCGGGACCCTCTAACAGGCCAGGTTTTGCAGATCACCTTGGGGAAATGCAGCTGAATCCTGCAATAACTGAGCAGCAAATCATATCCCCTGTGCTGTGCTTCACATATCTGGAAAAAGTGGCGAGGCAGAGGGTCCTGAGGACAGTTTTGGGAAACACTGCTCTACAAGATGGTATATTTCAGCCGTGCATCCAAGGAATAAGAAACCTCAAAACCAGTAGAAGTTAGTGGGGCGCTAAGTGGTGCTATGCACTGCCAAATGCCTATTTGGTACCCACTGAGCCAGTGAGTTGATGAAGAAAAATATAGAGGTATGCAAACATCTGAGGAGACTATAAAGTGAGAGGAAAAGGTGAGAGGAAAATGGAGCAGAAAAACATAGGGGGTGGGTAGGTGAGCAAACAGACTTTATGTTGTGGGACAATAGGTCACATGGAACAGATAACGAGAGATGAAGGAATTAATACTTTAGGAGTTGATGAAATGAGAAGATGTGCATCTTAATGTGGGAGAATTGAATAGATAACAAGGGAGGAAGTATAGCTGGGTATAACATATATTGGATGAGAGACAAAGATTGACAAAAGGGAGAAGAGAGTCCAAATGAGAAGAAATTGGAATCAGTGACACAGGAATAAACTGATGGAGAGAGAGAGAGAGAGAGAGAGACATGGGGGAGCCTTAAGGGTAAGAGGACATTAGAGAAAAGCAGATTTACCAAAAAGGCAAAACAGGGAGCGCATATAGATAGACACTTAAAGCACTCACACCAAGTGACAAAAATGGAGGACATTAGGTTAGGAGATGGAGAAGAAAGATATGGATGGGGGAAATTGGAATAAGTGTAAGGAGTTGGTTAGAGGCAAATCTTATAAATAAAAGAGCAGTTGAATTCAAGATGAAAAACACAAAGGCACTATACACCATCTTCTTTATGACCACTTTAGTAATACACAAACGAAACACTCACATAAAATAGCTTTGAATTTGTAATAGAAATATGTAATATATATACTTGACTCAAACTCAACACCTTCCAACTTAAAATATTAAGTTATGCGAGCAAAACGGTTTAATTCATTCCTAGAATGTCACTATTAGTGCTACCCCAATGAATATCAATAATAATAATTATAATAATAAGGACAGTTTATCAATAGTTGCTCCATTACTTGGCATGCTCTCCTTGGCCTTTTACCAAATTCAACATGATAAATATAAGAATGTCTTTGCTGCCAAACACTAAAATGTCATAACGCCTTTTATCACGTACCAGGTAGGCAGAATGTTCCTTGAGGCACGTATTTCTTTCCATACACATTCCACATGATAAGATGTATACATAAGAAAGCAGGACCCTCATCTGCTATTCTTTCATTGTTTTTATATTCTGTTGTAACTCCAATTGCACACTGCATTGCTTTTTCCAAAACACCACATGAAACCCTCATATATTCCCTTGTTTGGAATCAGTTTGACATAAAGCGTAGTATCATTCCCCCCCCCTTTTTGATAAACGGAGGCATATTTGCTTTGTAGCTCCTTGACAAGAAGACACATCCCAACATTATTTATAAAAGCCTTTAAAATAATGAAATATATAAATAATGCATGTTTTATGGCAGATTAATAAACAGCAACATTTAATTGTATGTTTTTGAAATGTGCAGCACAACAAGTACTACAGGTGTGTATCCAGTCAGTAGTTGAAATAAATGCTATCAGGTCTATTCAAAGAAAGGTGAGACTCAGGAGAATGACTGGAGAAGTGAAAAGTCTAGGTCAAAATAGCCAAATCAGGAAAATTCTCCCATTTATCTCACTTTCCAAATCAACTATTTGGTCTAGATTGTTCTCTTCTCCTGCCAATTCTCCTGATTTTCATCTTTCTCTGAATAACCCTGTATATGATTTATTTTACGGAACAGGTGCTGTCAGCCTACAACTTTGGATGCGACATGATAAGTACGGTGATACAAGCTATAGTCACTTCGTTACAATGAGCTAAAATGTATGATTTTCTACAACTCATAAAAAATATAGAGTGCATGGAAACATTGACACAAGCGTTTACATTAGGGGTCAGTAACCTTGACCCTCTGGATGTTTTGAAACTGCATCTCCCATGATGCTCAGCCAATCTGTTGAACATTTCATCACATGCTGAAAATAAGTACATTTTAAAATACAGGTAAAAATGGAAAAAATATTTCTAATTACTCTTTATTAGCACTTAAAGACACATTTTTCTATTCCTGATTCAAACCATACCAATTCACTGATTATAGGATAAAATGTGACCTATAAAAACATGAACAACAAGTTAGAAGGGCATATGAAAACCTTTATGTTTTCTCCAAATCGGGGGAAAAGTCAAAAGTGTGTTATATAAAATACAACATAATATGTAATTTAACCCCTTAACGCCGCAGGACATACAGTTCCGTCCTGCATTAGGCAGGCTTTAACGCTGCAGGACGTAACTGTACGTCCCTGGTGTCTGCAGCCCCCCGGCGGCAGATACTCACCACCTCCGGCGGGTCCCTCGCTGCTCTGACTCCCACGGAGTCAGATCGGCACTTTTGGCGCCTCCCGGCGCACTGACGTCATCGCGCCGGACGCGATGACGTCAGTTTCAGGCGTCCCCCCCCAAGCCGGAGCAGGGGAAGTGTCTGGAGGGGAGGGGTGGATCCTTTGGATCCCTCTATCTCCCCATCGCCGGGGGCTAGCAGCTAATGCCAGGCATCCCTGGAAAGGGCACAGCCTGGCCTTTCCAGGGATGTATGGCATTAACCCCTTGGTGGCAAGGCTGTGACCCAGCACCAATCAGTGCCATGTCACAGCCTTTTTCCGGTGGGGGCCGCCATCTTGGATGGCAGCCCCACCTCCGGAACTCCCCACGTCCACTGACGTCATCGGGTGTGGCCCCTTTATAACCCCTTTATCTCATGATCGGTGACAGCTAGGGGGTCATGTGGGGTATAGTTTGAAAGGCCTGATCATGGCCTTTCAAATGATATCAAACATGACCATATTACTAGTAAAATTAAAGTGTAAAAAAAATAATTAATAAAAAATAAAAACGTGCTTTTTTATTTTTTTTAATGCAGCACTATTGTTCACATTTCAATTATAATGTGAACAATGATGCTTCACTAATGATTTTTTTTTGGGGGTTTAGCTAAAATCACGTAATTTCTCCCCAAAAAAAAAAAAATGGGTTCCCTGTTCAAATTTTTTTAACAAGTCTACCCCATAGAATATATCCGCAAAGGCTCGGGTAATAAAATGCAAAAAAAAAAAAACACTTTACACACTGTGGATGATTGAAATTTTATTGAAAATTCTCATTTTTTTTACAGTTTTGTTATAGCATTTTCGCAGGGCATGACGTATACATATAATAATGATATATTATTAATCTGCCAAGTCTGCCGGAAAGAACGATATATAATTTGTCTGGGTGGTACAATACTACGTGACATAAAACCGCGTTTAAAACTGTCAAAATGAGCTCAGCAAACTTCTACTTCGAAACAGCGCCGAACTTGTAAAATTACTCCCGTCCTTATGGGGTTAATTCATGTGCAGCAAAGTATGAGTATTACTGGGCATTTCTGCCCTCTGCAAAATCACTTGGCAAGGTACCAACCAGTGGCCCTATTCCATCCCTGAAGCTAAAATATGGAGACCGTAAGCAGAAAAATATGCACCTGCAGATTTTCTCTTACCATTTCCGTGTTAACGTCCTATTCCGGGGAAAGTGCTATCTCAGCACCTTGCCCTGGAAAGCAACGCTAATCTCCCTGATACCTACAGTAGCGCTTCCGCGTCACCTCGAGTATCAGCTCCTGGAGTCCATAGGACTCCATGGAGGGTTGCACTTCTGCACTGCAAGCTCTGCCTGAGCTCGCTCTTGTGAGATGACGCAGCCCTGCGGAGTGATCACGGAGGGTGACTAAGAACTATTTTTTCACAATCTCACTCTGCTCCGGGGAGAAGAACTGGCGGATCAGCCACTGTTTTCCCTGTTAGTATGAGAGGTGAGTATGGGATTTTTAGGTGGGTTTTTAGAGCGTGTATTTGCAGAATAGCGCTCCCCACATTATGTATAGGAAACGCAAAGTACAGTAAGCCTGTGTGAGCTGCGAAGTGCTAACTGATTTCAACCAAGTGTAGCATCAACAAATGCATATTGATGCAGACATTAAGGCCCGTGTCAGACGAGCGCAGTGTTCACGTCCGTGTTGCCGCACATTTTAACGTCTGTGGTAGCATACAATTATGATCAATAGACCCACACACGAAGTATGTCCGCACGGAAGGGACGCACAACGGATGCAGCAAACGGACGCAAGGCAGGCAAGAACGTAAATCCGCTGGAACAGGCGCACAGAGTACGCCACGTCCGCAACGTCCGCATGGCTTTGTGTGTGAGTGATGGAACGTGGTCAGATGGACTGCGTTTGTGCATCCAGCATTTTTGACGGACAAAATGGTTCTTCATTTAATTTATTTTCCCTTCTACATCAGTCAAAAATAACGTCAATCAGAATAACGGTCTGTGTGGCCACTACCGCGTCTTCCATCAGAAAGTACGTCCGTACTGCACGGACGCACAGTCCGTACAAAATGCACTCGTCTGACACCAGCCTAAACTTACTTCTAATACTAGCGATATATACATATCTAGAAGCTACATTAGCACCAACTAAGGAATAGAGCGCCCCAGGTGTTTAACAATTATTGAAATTGTAAAAAACACAATACATTTACAATAGTAAATTGCAATTTGCATGCTCATATTATGTTGGTTAAATATATTATTTTATGAAAAAAATAGTATACAGGGATTTTAGTCATTATTTTAGCTTTTAATTCATATCTGTGTTTCTGTTTGGTAAGTAAGCTCCTTTGAAAGCGAGGCATCAGGTACTACATCATTTTCTCCCAGGCGCTTCTTGGTCTTTTGCCTCTGATGTTTTCTCTCCTGCTCAATTTAGGATGTTATGACTGGGTGCTGTGTGTAAGTAAGAGGAAGGGACTGCATGTTGCTACACGCACGCTTTCTTAGAGGCAACGCATTCAAGTGTATCATCCCATGAAGAGATTTAGGTTGGAATTTAAAAGGATAATTGTACTGAAGTAAAAAATTTAAATGGTAGAGCAAGAATCAAGGGGATCATTTCTCTTTTACAGGGTTGGATAAAATGAAGAAGAAAAAAAAAGCAAGTTTTACAGGGAAGGCCCTGATGGTTTTTGTCTCTGGTTTCCTTCAAGAACAAACCTGTCAGAAACCTGAGAGAGGAATATTAATATAAGTTGAGATAATGTGATGATATATATATATATACCGTATATATGCAGCTGATAAGCCAGTGGTCGTTGCACGCAATATCTGAGTTATTCTGATTAAATTACAAATTCTGGCTATTACAGTGTGTTCTGCCTCAAAATCCATGTTCTTTGAGCATGAGTTATGCTTAAATATCCCTTAACCCGTGCTGCAGGTCACAGAATCTTTTGTGATCATGGGATTTAAATGGGTAATGACCATTACAGCCTTCAAGCATCTTCTGCCTAAATTACCCAATTGAAGAAGCCTCCACGCGTCATAACCTATACTATGTCTTGCACTGGTTTGTAAGATCCCTTTAATGTAATAGCAGCATGGCCAGGCAGAAACAAGCTAACAAGCACAGACAAATACAGAACAGATGAGGTCAGACAAGCCAGTGGTAGAGTATCATACACTCGGGAGCATAATGGAATGACATGGGCAAGTGGTCAGTCTTGCCAACCATAGGAAGCATGGCAGTGGCGCAACCCACATTGAAAGGAGAGGAAGGCGTCAAAATGTGATGCTGGCCGGGATTCAGGGATTCATTTCCTTATTTCAAAATATGTGGTGGATTAGCTTTCTAATAATTCCATAAACAGACACATGAGTATATTCTTTTTTTGATATAAGAAGTTTATTCACATTTTCCAGAAAATATAAGTCAGTGCAAATATAAAGAAACATCATCAAGAGCAGATCTGTGACATCTCAACCAGAGACTAACAGCAGTACAGTGTAAAATAATTGCACGTTACAGAAAGAAACAAAGGCACTTCTTCAATGAAACTTTTAAAAGTGGAACAGAGAGTAAAGAGAGAGGAAAGAAAAAAAAAAGGGAAATAAGGGGGGGGGCGGGGAAGGTGAGAAAAAGGAAGGGAGAAGATATTACCGAATAGACAAGGCACTGGATTCCATGACTCAGATACTACAGACATCGGAACATAAGCTGTTTAAGAGCATAAATAAACATCCCAAATATACCAGTAATCGCGAGTGGAGAAAGGGACACCAGCCACTGAGGCCGCTATGGCATCCATAGATCGAATCTCTCCTAATCTACATCGGAGATCTGCAATCGTAGGAAGGGAAGGTGTGCGCCAATGAGACGCTATCAGAGTGTATGCAGTGGTGAGAATATGCGCTAGGAGTTTTCTCTGAGGCATCGTCGTCTCTTTTGGGAATATTTGAAGTAGGAGAACCATCGGGTCAGTGATTAAAGCAGTACCTAATACTTTGTTAGCCAATTCCACAATTTCACCCCATAGCAGCAGTAATTGAGGGCAGTGCCACCATATATGAATAAAGGACCCATGAGTCGCAGAGCACCTCCAACATGTGGAGGAGTGGGCTGAGGAGAAGTGACTGAGTTTATCTGGGGTTAAGTACCAACGGTAGAGTAGTTTTTTCATGGCTTCATGCAGGGTGGCACTCCTGAATTTCCCCTTGTCGGTTTGAAAACAATCCTTCCACTGGAACAAGAGAACAATCACTAATTCCAAAACTGGGAGAGTGAAATGAAGATGAGGGCACCCCAACAGAGTATGGGATTAAACCCTCTGGTAATCGTATATAGATAAAAAGGAGGTACAAATGATAGGTGGGCAACCACCATCAAAAAAACCCCCTTTAGAGGTTGGGGTTAAAATTTAAACTTTATTACTGGACATTGCCAAACATGTAAACAGTTATATGACAAAGGCAGGTTGTCACATGTGAACAAACAATGAGAGTGATACTATGAACTAAATAGTATTAAATTATAATAACAATTGTATAATAATGTGGTGAGTCAAAGCTACCAAATAGTAGTAGATAGAGTATAACCAATGCTGCTACCCAGCCCAAGGTGTTTCCATACTAGATGAATGAGACCACTCGTAGGGTAAATAGAAATGGGTATAAATAGAATCGGTATATTATAGGTAGTGGGTAGACTACTCATCAACGCTCCTGACGAAGCCACATGACCTGAAGTGGCGAAACATACGTTGAGCGCGGTACAACACCGATGGGTTTCTACCCATTTTAACTGTTTCACAATTTTTCTTTAATCAATTTTTTCATACTATGGACTGGTGGTCTTAGCTCTCTGTTTTTAGAGTCTAAATCTGTATAACTTTATATATTTTGGTAACAACTATATTCTCATTGCCCCTATTCATGCACTTTGGTTATATTGAATTTATTTACTGCATGTTCGAATTTCAAAATAATCTCCACTTGGCGCGTGGTCGACGCTATATGTAGCGCCATGCATTATATATTGGGCGTTTGCTAAATTAACTTGCATACATGCATGTGATTGCAATCCTAGCCATAATACGAGTGCAAATATTATTCAGTGTTCGGTATCGTCTCAGCTATTAACACATGCCTCTATGTTAATACCAACAAAACTTTTCTAGCCTCATAATCTCTTCCACTTGGTATGTGGCTGTGGATAAATACAATTAACAAACCGAACTTCATTTGGTGTGAGATCGCTGATCAATTTTTGAGAGTTTAACTCTATGTATTTTCGACTGGGCGACTGTCGATCTGCTTTCCTTATACGTGTACGTTTGCAATTCTTATTACAGTAAGGCTAGCGCCTCATATAACTGTTTACATGTTTGGCAATGTCCAGTAATAAAGTTTAAATTTTAACCCCAACCTCTAAAGGAGGTTTTTTTGATGGTGGTTGCCCACCTATCATTTGTACCTCCTTTTTATCTATATACAATCCTTCCACTGGTTAAGAGAAATAGAGATATTTAAGTCCCGTTCCCAGGTTAATTGGTATCTAGATTTGAATTCCGGAGATGGAGTAGACAGTAATTTATGGCACAGGGAAAGTAGCTTAGCGGGAATATACGGGGATATACAGTACTGTTCGAAAGGGGACAATGTTGGTATCGAAAGCCTGTCAGGACACGTCATGTCGTATGTTGCGAGTAAGGTTTTGAGTTGCAGATAGGCAAATTGGAGTGGGCGATTAAGTTTATATTTCACACATAATTGGTCGTAGGTCAGGAAGGCACTAGGGGAGTAAAAGTTGTCAATATGTGTAAGACCATGAGCCATCCAGGCACGTGCGTCAAAGTTAGGAATTTTATGGACTAAGGCAGTGAGGGGGGTCGCCAGGTGTATTGGATGATAGTGACATAAGCGGCCCCTGGAGGTGTCCCATATTCGTACAAGCAGGTTCACTAGAGGAAGCAGAGTAGATAGACGAGGGCGCATACATTTGGGTAGCCAGACGACATCTTTTAGTCTAAAGGGGGAGAAGGAGGGATGAATGATAATAGCCCACTGCGGGGGAGGGAAGGGCGATAGTATGGAGCCGAGTAAAGCCAGTAGGGCTGCTTTGTGATATAGCGAAATATTGGGGAGTCCCAGGCCCCCGTTAGGAACTGGATTGGTTAGGACCTGAAGGCTAACCCGAGGTTTCTTATGATTCCAAATAAAACGGTTGATAGTGGTCTATAGAGTTTTTAAAAAAAGGGAGTGCGGGGAGAGGGGTAACGCCCTAAACACATACAGGAGCTTCGGGAGAATAGTCATTTTAGTAACAGCTATCCTTCCAAGCCATGAGAATTCAAAACGGGTCCATTTCAAACACAAGTCACGTATCGTCGTCAGCATAGAGGTATAATTGAGTCGATAGAGGACGGTACGGGAAAAGGAGAATTTAATCCCCAAATAAGTTAGGTATACCTCCCTCCAGTCGTAACGGTAAGTGGTCTTAATAAAATGTAGATCCCTATGTGGGAGATGGACACTGAGGGCCTGTGTTTTGGGTAGGTTAATTTTGTGGTAAGACACCCTGCCGTATAAAGTCAAGGCGTCGTGGAGATATGGGAGGGAAGATTTGGGGTTAGTTAAAGTAAGGAGGATATCATCAGCGAAGAGGTTGATTTTACTTTCCATAGGGCCTATCTGAAGTCCCTCGATTCAAGTATCCGCTCGGATAGCTTGAGCCAAAGGTTTCAATGCTAGGGCATAAAGGAGGGGAGAGAGCGGGCATCCCTGGCGCGTACCATTAGTAATATTGATTGTAGATGAAAGAAACCCTGCATTCAATACTTGGGCGGATGGGGAGGAGTATAAGGTGAGAATTGCTGTTATAAAAGGTAGTGGGAAGTTAAATTTAAGGAGAACATGACGTAAGAAAAGCCAGTTAAGTCTGTCGAATGCCTTCTCGGCATCTAATGAAAGTAGGAGACAGGGTGTAGAGTCGCGGTTAACTCAGTCCACTACGTTCAGAAGTTTAACAGTGTTGTCTGTGCCCTGGCAACCCAATATGAATCCCACTTGGTCATCAGCGACCAGTGTAGATAGCAGTGGCGCCAGTCTGTTAGCAAGGAGTTTAGCATAGATTTTAATGTTCACATTTAACAGGGAAATGGGGCGATAATTGGAGCAGATGGTGGGGTCTTTCCCAGGTTTAGGGAGCGTGACAATAGTGGCTTTCAAAAGTTCGGGGGGGGCTCGTCCAGATGCAAAGAGGGAATTAAACAGGGACAGCATATGAGGAGACAGTTGTTCAAGAAAAGTCGAGTAGTATTTGAAAGAAAAAACGTCTGGGCCAGGGGATTTACGAGGTGGGAGGGAGGAGATGACCGCTGAAAGTTCTAGAGCTGTGAACACTTTAGTCAGATCATCGTGATGCGTTGGAGAGAGTTGGGGAAGGGACACCGAGGACAAGTAGGAGAAAATGTCTGGTAGGGAGGGTTGAGGTGTCTCCTTGTCCGCACTTAGGTTGTATAATTGGGCATAGTAGTCTGCGAAATGGTCGGCAATCTGCTGTGGTTGGTACACATACTGATTCGGTTTGGTTTGTAGTTTAGCAATTTTGGACCTTAACCTCTTCACTACTGAGCCATTTCACGTCTTTTAAAAACCACGTTTTTCCTTTTTTTATTATTATTTTTATTATTTTTGTTCTTTACTTTAAACATGGTCATATTTGGTATCATTGGAAAGGCCATGCTCTGGTCTTTCTAATGATACCAAATATGACCCTGCTAGCTGCCAACACAATGAACCCCCTATCTTTCCTTAGGAGTCAATGAGGACGTTCCCCACACGTCCTCAGCAGTGAAAGGGTTAAAAAATGTCCCCTCAATTTATTGGCTAAAAGGCGTCCCGTTTTATTGCCATAAAGATAAAATTTAGCATTGAGTCGTCGCGCCCTCCACACATACTCCTTCTTATGAAGGTCGCTAAGTTGTGATATCAGTAAGGTCAGTTGAGCCACTAGATGTGGGGCGGGTGAGGACTTATGAAGTTTTGAGATCTTATCAATATCTTTCAAGAGGTCTAGTTTATGTTGTTGGCTCTCACGTTTCCATCTCGATCCCCATTTGATGAGTATGCCCCTAATAACAGCCTTGTGGGCTTGCCAAAGTGTAGTGGGGGAAACGTCAGGGGACTCATTTTCCCTAAATAATGTAAAAGGGCATCGTTTAATTCCTGTTTAATATCAGGATGGGAGAGTAGAGATTCATTAAATCTCCAAGGAGACTTGCCAAAGGATGCAGAAGTATTTAAGAGTGTTGTAAGCATAGGGGCATGGTCCGACCATGAGATAGTGCCAATCGAACAGTCTGAGATCAGTGGGAGTGTTGAGTTGTGAACAAAAACATGGTCGATCCTAGAGTAAGTGTGATGAGTTAGAGAATAATATGAGTAGTCAACTTCATTCGGGTGGTGGAGACGCCAGATGTCATGTAAGTGGTATTCAGAAAGCAGGTTTAAGATGGACTGTGTCGACCGTCGGCAGGGGGAGTGGGAAGTGCCGGAGTCAAAAGAAACATTAAAATCCCCACAAATAATAACCTGGCCCATTTGTAGCAGTGTTAGTTTATCGAGAACGCATTTTAGGAAGGGGCGTTGACCAGAGTTGGGACAATAGACATTGGTGATAGTATACAGGGCATGATTAAGGGAGCATATTATTATCAAGTACCGTCCCTCAACATCACGTATAATTTTATGTAATTCAAATGATACTCTATTATGAACAAGAAACGAGACCCCCCTTGGATTTAGTCGGAGATGTAGCATGATATTGGGCAGTGTAGTTCGGGAGGTATAAATTCGGGTGTGAAAGGCGCCGGAAGTGCGTTTCCTGTAAGCATACAATATCAGGGTTATACCTCTTCAATTCCGCATATAATGTGTGACGCTTGTAAGGCATATTTAACCCTTTTACGCTGTGAGAGTAAAGTTTCATACTAAGAGTTTCAGAATAATGAACGTGAGGTGTGCTGCAAAATATACAATACCCAGAGGGGTCACTGATGAAAAGGTCCCGTCAAAAACCATAAGTAAGGTAAGCAATCGAATGATCAAGTTCCTGTAGTCCCTTCGATCAGTGAGGTCCAGCAGTGTATAGGTCGCAGCCAGGGTAGACAAGAAATCCATTCGGCAAAGATGAGGAGGAGAGAAAAAAAAAATTAATAAGGAAAAAAAAAACAGAGAGCGTGAAACAGTCATAGAAAAACCTTCCAGGGTAGAGCCCTGGATCCAACTATGTACAGTCAGTGCAAAAAAGCCTTCACAACCTCTGCTGAAAAACAGAGCGGGGTTGACTCCAGTACATGGAGGAAGGACCTGGTGGGGGGGTCACCACAGAACATATCAGGCGAGTGGAAGACAGGAAGTCCTACACCCCACTTGTCATAGCCGGGGATAAGCTGCCCTCAGCCGATATCTCCCAATTGTTACCGTCGTTGATATGACAACTAAAGGTCGGCCATCTTCGGTCGAGTAATGAGCCAGGTTGAATGTCGTGGAAATTACTTGATCCTGAAAAGATAAGAAAAGTGATCATCCACTTAAGGGTGAGTCGGTATTCCAAATCACTTGAGGGTATTAATCCTATGCCACTCCGGGGATACTTTGGAAGGTAGGGTAGATGGGTTCCTAGGAGGGCAAAATTCCTCAATCAGGTTCCAGGAGACCAGGTATTTCATCCCCTCTGCCACCGAGGAAGCCACATGTAGACGGTTATCTTTCCATATGAGTAATTTCATTGGGAAGCCCCAGCGATATTGTACATCGCGGTTACGGAGAATCTTTGATACCGCCTGGAATTCTCTCCGTGTAGCCATCGTATGAGAGGAAAGGTCAGGAAACAGTAGGACATTGGTATAAGGTGCACCAAGCTGTTCAGCACGGTATGTCCTTCATAATAGATTCCTTAACCATGTAATAGTGCATCCGGAGGACTATGTCCCTAGGTGTAGCAGCAGAAAGTGATTTTGGCTTAGGAACTCTATGGGCTCTGTCCATAAGGAGGTCTGATACAGGGACGTCAGGGAGCAGGGTTTGAAACAGGGATTGCAGGTATTGCGAGAGATCGGTAGATTTCACGGATTCAGGAATACCGCGGACTCGGATGTTATTACGACGTGAGCGGTCTTCCTGGTATGCTATCTTCAAAACCAAATTGTCATGGGATGATTTAAGTGTTTGGAATGCATCAATCAATTCATTATGGGCTAGGCAGAGTTCATCCGTTTTGGATTCTAAATTGTCAGTGCGTTCTCCCAGGTCATTAAGCTCTTTATGAATGTCAGCAGTGATAGATCTAAAGTCTGCTTGAAGAGTGACTCTGAGATTTTGTAACATGGAATGGAGTACCTTACTGGTAGCCGGTGTATCGTCAGGGAGCAGTTGTAAAGCATCCTCCTCAACCTCTCCTGTGGGAGCTGGTGTGTCCGGGTCTCCGGCGCCGCCATCTTGGGATCCGCGGCCTTTATCTTTTTTTGTGGACCGCGTTAATTCGGCCGCTCGTTGTGGCTTGGAAGGAGCCATGGAGGAGCCTGAGGGTGTGAGGGAGGTTTAGGAGGCAAAACGGAGGTTCTGTGTGGCAGCTGAGAGCCGTAGGATTAGGCAGTGTGCTGTGGTCCGCCGGAGCTCCGCTTACATGCGGCTGCTCGTAATGGCCGCTAGCTCTGCCCCCACATGAGTATATTCTTAAAACAAGTTGGCAAGTAATAGCATTTTCATGAGACCACTTTTATATCATTAAGATGGTTGTTGATATAACCAGTCTTTAGCACAATTTACCCTCTTTAGAACAATGTGACTCATTCTCCATTCACCGACTCTGACGCCCATTAGTCAATGGGAAGAAACACTTGAGCAGAACACTATAAATCAAGACTGTCAAACCCAAGCCCCCCCCCCCGGATATTGGGGCCTACAATTTCAATTGTAATTGTAATTCTTCCAATGTAATAATTGGCCAAGGAATCATGGGAATTGGAGTTCAGAGATATCTGAGTGGAGTGGAGTTTAGTAGTCCTGCTCTTAATATTGAGTCAGGCACAGAAGACAAAAATATTACCATAACCCCCATGTTTTGAGTCAGATATCAACTATTTACTTGTAAACATCAGTCACTGTGTTCACAAAGAAATTTAGTGGACTTTCCTCCCTTAGTTAAACAAACAAGTCTTTAGGTCAGTTACCAGATAAGGAGCTCAGTGGTAAAAAAAAACACAAAACTTGGCAATCACCACTTCTGTTTAGTTTTTTTCTTTTTCAAACTGCATTTTATTATAGTGGATATTACACAAATTCAGGCTGCATGGGAGTGTGCCATCTAGTATGGCATGGCACTGGCAAGGTGGGTTCTGTGTTAGTACAAACCCTAGATGCAAAAAAAGTGAGAAGTTGGGGACTTCATTTGCATTTCCTACCCAGAGTTCTTTGCTGCATATGGGGAATGTAGCACATGAGCTCTGTAAGCAGTTCTCTGAATTGTTGGGGATGTGTAAATGTTTTCTTCAACTACAAACTTTATTTATATATTGTGACAGAGTGCATGGGTTGGAGAATGTCTGGGAGAGTAATTGAAGAAGGTTATTTAGGACATGGCCTCTATCCTCTCACACACTTGCTGTCAATTGATCAATTAAGCATTGCAACAGGTAAATTCCCAGGCTGCTGACTCCTGGACAGAAGTGTTTTAAATCAGACTACTCAGAGCTGGGTGGGGAGAAGTAACACTTCTAAAGACAAACTGTGATTTTTTTTGTTTAATAGATTATGGTTTTTGGATAGTCAGAATCACTGAATGTGTAGTAAGTACTCTTATTTAAGTTAGGATTTAATTTATAGTTTTTTGTTTAATTACCTGCAATAGTGATTCAAAGCCAAGTGTGGCATTTGTTTATTTAATCTAGAATAAAAAGACCTCTCATTTGCTCAGCATCAAGTCTGTGGATTTTTATACCCCAGAGGACTGTGTTGTCTGGCTGGAACCAAGTATCCAGAGTGGTTGCTGTATCACAAAATATATCTTTGTGTCTGAACAGATATACATTCACTGCCCACTTTATTAGGTACAGCTCGCTAGTACTGAGTTGGACTCCCGTTTGCCTTCAGAACTGCCTTAATTATTCGTAGCATAGATTCAACAAGGTTTTGAAAACATTCCTCAGAGATTTTGGTCCATTTTGACATGATAGCATCACGCAGTTGCTGCAGATTTGTCGGCTGCACATCCATGACGCGAATCTCCTGTTCCCCCCATCCCAAAGGTGCTCATTTGGATTGAGAGCTGGTGACTGTGGAGACCAATGAAGTACAGTGAACTCATTGTCATATTCAAGAAACCAGTTTGAGATTATTTAAGCTTTGCGTCATGGCGCATTATCCTGCTGGAAGTAGCCACAAGAAGATGGGTAGTCTGTGGTCATAAAGGGAAAGACATGGTCAGCAACAATACTCAGGCTGTGGCGTTTAAAGGATGCTCAGTTGGTTCTAAGGGGCCCACATTTTTCCAAGAAAATATCCCCCACTCCATTACACCACCACCAGCCTGGACCGTTGATACAAGGCAGGATGGATCCATGCTTTAATGTTGTTTATGCCAAATTCTGACCCTACCATCTGAAATCGAGACTCCTCAGACCAGGCAACATTTTTCCAATCTTCTATTGTCCAATTTGGGTGAGCCTGTGAGAATTGTAGCCTCAGGTTCCTGTTCTGAGCTGACAGGAGTGGCACCCATTGTGGTTTGCTGCTGCCGTAGCCCATCTGCTTCAAGATTCAATGTGTTATATGTTCAGACCTGGTATTCTGCATTCCCTGGTTGTAACGAGTGGTTATTTGAGTTACTGTTGCCTTTCTATCATCTCAAACCAGTCTGCCCATTCTCTTCTGACCGCTGACATCAACAAGACATTTTCCTCCACACAACTGCCACTCACTGGATATTTTCTGTTTTTCAGACCAATCTCTATAAACCCTAGAGATCGTTGTGTGTGAAAATCCCAGTAGATCAGCAGTTTTTGAAATTCTCAGGCCAGCCCGTCTGGCAAAAACAACCACGCCATATTCAAAGACATGTAAATACCCTTTCTTCCCCATTCTGATGCTGGATTTGAACTTCAGCAAGTCATCTTCACCACGTCTAGATGCCTAAATGCAATGAGTTGCTCCCATGTGATTGGCTGATTAGCAATTTGTGTTAACAAGCAATTGAACAGGTGCATCTCATAAGTGGCCCGTGAGTGTACATATCCTCATCTAAGGTTTTCTTCCCATGTAAACAAATTAAGTTAAAATGTACAGGTCTACACATCATCAACAGTTCATTGGCATTTAATATGCAAAGGCATTTGTTAAATCTTTGTGAAGTGGCTGTAAACCATTTGTAGTTGGCAGTCATGCTGTTTGGATAGTGTGAATGATAATTGTGTTGTGTGCTTGTGACTATCAATGCAAGCTGTCCCTGCAGATGCTTCAGCTTCTATTAGGCGCGGGTTTTGATTTTACCTCGATTACTGAAGATTGAAGATATCAATTCTATTCTTTAGAAGCAACAGCCAGACAAAAATATAGGCAAATTTGTTTCTTTTATAATTGGAGAATAGTTCTTCAGAATGTAAATGTTACGTGTCACTGGTATTTATATATTACAATGATCTTACAATGACTGGTGCTTTCATATTTATGGTAGGAATTCTTGTCAAAATCATATCTGTACTTATAATTCCCATACATGTACATAATTGTAATGATAGCGTCACATATCAAGTTACCCACATATTGGTTATTTCTGAAGCCAGAGTTACAGTTATACCTCCCATCTTCCAAACATCTTGAATATATAGTAAACAAGTGAATAAAAAATAGCCCGAGGCTTTCAAAGAGGAGAAGTTAGTACCGGCTGGGTGGAGTAGAGGTAACATCACTGCTCTGTAACTGTGGAGAGAGCCTGTGGAAACATGGGTTCGATCCCAGCAAGAGCACCTCTCCAGTAAGTGTGCTTGGGCAAGACAACAGTACATACTTGCCACCCAGGACATACTTGAAAACGAGAGAAATCTCAGTGTATCCTTCTTGGTAAAATACTTTCTCAAAAAAATAAATAAAAAAATTGGCATATAGACCATTGAAAAACCTTGATTTAGAAAATACTTCAAAACTTGAGATTTTAAAATTAATATAAATATTTAAATTGAATAAAAAATCTATAATCAGCTTATATTCTACAGGTACCGCTACTTTAGGCAGCAGAGTGCTGAATCTAGCGGACTGAACCATTGCCATGCTTAGAAAGCAATCTGACACATTTTCTCGGTGAGGCATGCCACCTTTCTGGACAGACCAGCCCTTGTCTTTATCTCTGGGGGCTGGCACGACTATTTTGCAGGCAATTCCAACAATTTTGTAAAGAAAAAAACAAGGAAATAGTGATCTCATAATCAATGCTCGCACTTGTTACTTGATCGGCAGAATTCCCTTTGGGAACTCGAATCAAACCTAGGTTCACTCTTGATCAACAGTGAGTCTAGTCCACTGTTTTTAATTTGGCAATTATATATATATTTATTTACAATAAGTACCCTGTGAAAGTGCAAATATGAAAATACAGGGAGGGATCAGTTTGATATATTTCTAAAGTCCTAATTATCTTCTTTTGTGGAATTCACACCTTTCCAGGGGTACAAGGGTTTCCTCCTTGAAATTGTATTGTGGGATGAGTCTCTGAATGTGATCCTGAGCTATTCCTTGTGAATAAATTGAAATTTTGGACTAAATTTATTTGCAATCTGAGATACAAGTGCAATGATCTCGCCTATCCTAAACTTTTTGGTGGGCAATTTATTGTTGTAGACTGGACTCTTCTAGTTGATAGGATAAAATTGTCCCGAATTCCTTTTGTAAACCAGGGTGTAGTATCACTAGTCATAGTCCTGCATGCAACTACACAAAGACACATATGAGGCAACGGGATTAAAAAAAGGTGACACATAGTTGCAGCAATTCTGAAGCAAGATTCAAAACCACATTTTTTTTCTTCTTACACAGAGTGAGGTGGTAAGATTTGCCAAACTGAGACAAGTAACGTATCCTAAATATAGGCATGAACCTGTCCTACGGATGAGTAACATGATACAATTTACCACAATTGCTTCCAAGTGAAAGCTTTTAATTATTTGTTAATCTGTGGCACCGGTCCAGTACAAGGCAGTTTAAGGTTACGAAAACGTTTACCCGTAGGTGCACAATAATGTGTAAGTCTGACATCTAGCTTTCCAAGCCTTTCACTTCTCTATATTTTTTTATGACACTGCAGCTTACTCAAGTTTGTGGCCATGTGTAAGGGTACACAGAAAGACATTAGCAAGCTCGCATTTCCACATGCCAAATATTTGTTTTTAATATACCAGATAAGCAGAGGCATTCCAGAAACCACAACAAATGGTTATTAGATTAAAGGGACACTCTAGGCCCTGTGACCACTCAATGCCAATTCAGCCAGCTGAATGCAGGGGTTTAGGCTAGGGTCAGATGAGCGCATTTTGTACGGACTGTGCGTCCGTGCAGTACGGACGTACTTACTGACTGACAACAAGGTAGTGGCCACACAGTCCGTTTTTTTCACTGACGTATTTTTTTGACTGATGTAGCAGGGAAAATAAATTAAAATGAAAAAACATTCTGTCCGTCAAAAATGCTGGATGTATAAATGCCGGTCTGACCATGCTCCATCACTCACACACAAAGCTATGCGGACGTTGTGGACGTGGTGCACTCTGCACATCCGTTCTAGCAGTATTACGTTCTTGCCTAACCTGCGTCCGTTTGCAGCGTCCGTCAGCCCCCGCACTTCTGTGCGGACGTACTTCGTGTGTGGGGCTCCATTTAACACAATTGTAGGCTATCACGGACGTACTTATGTGCGGCAACATGGACGTTAACACTCAAGTTTGTGGCCATGTGTAAGGGTACACAGAAAGACATTAGCAAGCTCGCATTTCCACATGCCAAATATTGTTTTTAATATACCAGATAAGCAGAGGCATTCCAGAAACCACAACAAATGGTTATTAGATTAAAGGACACTCTAGGCCCTGTGACCACTCAATGCCAATTCAGCCAGCTGAATGCAGGGGTTTAGGCTAGGGTCAGATGAGCGCATTTTGTACGGACTGTGCGTCCGTGCAGTACGGACGTACTTACTGACTGACAACAAGGTAGTGGCCACACAGTCCGTTTTTTTCACTGACGTATTTTTTTGACTGATGTAGCAGGGAAAATAAATTAAAATGAAAAAACATTCTGTCCGTCAAAAATGCTGGATGTATAAATGCCGGTCTGACCATGCTCCATCACTCACACACAAAGCTATGCGGACGTTGTGGACGTGGTGCACTCTGCACATCCGTTCTAGCAGTATTACGTTCTTGCCTAACCTGCGTCCGTTTGCAGCGTCCGTCAGCCCCCGCACTTCTGTGCGGACGTACTTCGTGTGTGGGGCTCCATTTAACACAATTGTAGGCTATCACGGACGTACTTATGTGCGGCAACATGGACGTTAACACTGCGTTCGTCTGACCCCAGCCTTACCTGTAACTAAAAGCTGACTATAGTGAGAGCTGAGAGCCACTGGATTGACTGGATACTCACTTGATTGAGTCATGTGACTGCTATGGCTGACAGGAAGCCTAAAGTATCCTTTTCTCCACTAAAATATCTTCTGCAACTTTGCTCAAATTAAGGTCCCCCCCAAAGTCGTGACGTCTCGTGTTACGATGTCAGTGGGCTAAGAGTTGCCCAGCCAGACTCGCGACAGGGGGAGGGAAGGTCCTTTAATCACTTTAATAACTGAGAGTTAAGTAACCATGATGATGAGATGCTCATGGTTGTCTGCACCACAGGATGAATTTTGACAACATGAGTGTCAATCTACATGTCTCATTTTATTACACAACTCTATAAGAGGATACCTACTACTAACTGTATTGTGATTTTAATATATATAATTACATATAACAGTGGAAAGGTTGCACTCATCCTCAACAAGCAATAACAGCAGGTGTTATAATACAATATAATACAATATACAAAAAAAGCACTCCATATAAAATGACCACATTCTTCATTATATTACAAATAAATTACATTTTAAAAAAAAATCACCATTTTAAAAAATATTCAATCTCCTAACTGAGGCGATAAATGATGGGGATTCAGTTCACAAAATATGATCATACTTTGCTTAAGCCTGTCACAGTCGCCAATGTACCCCATTGCCAGGGACGCCACGACAATGGAGCAGGGTGGTGCGCTTGTGCCAAGCGGCACAAAATTGAGGGCGGCAAATTTTTGCGCCGACGCTGCACTATTTTTTCATCAGCGCCGGCGGCAGCATCTAAATTGAAGGCGGGCGCATGGGCGCAATGAGTCACGTTGACCGCACCCACACGCATGCATCTAGATGGGCCAGCACGGGATTGAGTCACATGTCGTGTGGGTGGCGGATCCTCAGCCTGCAGGAGCTTGTTACGGCCTCTCCTCCGGCTCCCGCTGTGCCCTGGAAACAGACACGCCACTAGGTATGTGCCTGCCTGTCCCAGACATCACCCGAGCCTCCAGCGCCGCTGCCCCACACTGATCAGCAAGAGCACTTGCAGACAGGAACTCGGAGATTTAAGATCCGTGGTATCTCCAGAGACTAATGAGTTCTAATTTCCAGAGAGTGAAACTCCCACGGCAAGTTACTACTCAGAAGTAACTTGGTGTGGGAGTTTTAGTCTCTGGAGATTAGTACTCATTGAAGTCGTTGCTGGGCACTGTGGACATAGAGCAGGGGGGTGACTGTACATCTCCCAGGGGATGCGGAGCGGAGGGATCAAATGGCAATGAGGTGCAATACCCCCCCATCCCTTATTAACCTTATGCTGAGATCCTTACATACATTGTGTACTGGTCATCCAATTTATTATGCGTAGCTACTGTAATATCTTCATATGACTAAATTATTCCTAAATTATTAAGCACATTGCTGTCATAGAACCATTGTGCTCCTGCTGTGGCCTTAATCAACCTTAATCAGCTGACGGGGGGGGGGAGAGATAAGAGGCCTCTTATCTCCTTTTTCAGTGTACAACATGAAGAACTCTGGCTTTTTTTTCTCAAACCTGCTGCTCAGCAGTGTCTTGTGTGAATGTGATAGGCTGGGCTGCTGCAGCACCTCACATTCCCTGTATAAACACACAAGGCTGCTGCAGCACCTCACCCTGTATAAACACACAGGGCTGCTGCAGCACCTCACCCTGTATAAACACACAGGGCTGCTGCTGCAGCACCTTGTGTACCCTGTATATACACATATCTGGCCTCCCTCTGTCCCGCCTCTCCCCCCTACAATCCATCCTGAACGCCTCCGCCAGGCTAATTCACCTCACCCGCCGCTCTGTCTCTGCCGCTCCCCTCTGCGAGTCCCTTCACTGGCTCCCCATCCACTGCAGAATTAAGTTCAAAATCCTTATCCTTACCTACAAAACCCTCACTAACTCAGCTCCCCACTACCTGTCCTCACTAATCACCAAATACACCCCAGCCCGCTCCCTAAGGTCAAACAGTGACCTGCACCTAGCTTCTCCCCGCATCACCTCTTCCCATGATAGACTGCAGGATTTCTCACGTGCAGCCCCCACTCTCTGGAACGCTCTCCCTCGTACTGTCAGACTTTCCCCTAACTTCTCTTCCTTCAAACGCTCCCTTAAAACATTCCTATTTAGGGAAGCCTACCACCCAACTCACTGACGCAACCATCAATCACTCTCACCTTACAGTCCTCTCCTCCTGTTTCCAACCCCAACCCTCCCAGATTGTGAGTTCCTACGGGAATAGGGCCCTCATCTCCTCCTGTACTGTTTGTCAAATGTTGTTCAATGTATTGTAACCCTGTCTATACTGTGCTTATTGTACAGCGCTGCGGAATATGCTGGCGCTTTATAAATAAAGAATAATAATAATAATAATACATTTAATGTTTTTTGTGTTGGATTCTGTGATACGAAAATATGCACTGTACATTACTGTGAGTTTTATTCACAGTGAATTCTGTGATCCGCTCATACCCACTGCATATTACTGAGTTTTATTGCTGTGGGGCTCTGTGATACGCTCATACATGCACATGTTTTTTTTCTTGGGGGGCAGCATTTCATCTGCCGCTCCAGGCAGCACAGTGGCTTGGGCCGGCCCTGCCCATTTTAGTACCCCATTCCTATCTAAAGTGACTGAATCTTCACTTACAGGATCAACTCACTTACTGGAGGCACAATCCTTCCTGGAGCTCCCAAGCAACTCAAGGCCTTTATAGGCAGCCAAGATGGAACACACCTGTGAACAGGGAGGGGTGCATACCAAATGAGGGTTCTCAGCTCCCTATACATAACATACAACAGTGGAAAATATGCACTCAGATGCACCTGCTGTTATTGCTGTTCAGTTTAAGGCAATAATACAATATTCAAAACAATAAAAGAGCAGTCCATATAAATGACCACATTGCTTGGGAGCTCCAAGAAGGATTATGCCTCCAGTTGATCCTGTAAATGCAGATTTGGACGAGTTAGATAGGACCTGTCAGTGATGGGATACATTGGTGTTTGGACAGGTTTAAGCAAAGTATGATCATATTTTGTGAACTCAATTCCCATAATTTATTCCCTCAGGTGATTGAATATTTTTGAAAATGGTGATTTTTTAAAAAAAATGTAATGAATTGAGAGAATGTGGTCATTTATATGGAGTGCTCTTTTATATATAATACACCTGTATATGAAAATAGTTGACATATAATGACATTTATTACCTTCTTTGTTTAATACCCTGCTTAATAGACAAGGTCCTGGTCACGCTCATCTCCTCAGCACTGAAACCAATGTCAGATATCCGCAGGTCATTATAGATTTACCCAAAGCATCAAAGAAAGAGGCTAAAGTGAAATTGAATGCTTTTCTGTGTTTTGCTGAAGGCACCACATTAGATTGAAATAAAAAGAAACCAGAAAAGGTAGACCTCCGACGTCTTGTGTAGCA
This sequence comes from Leptobrachium leishanense, assembly GCA_009667805.1. Lineage (NCBI taxonomy): Eukaryota > Metazoa > Chordata > Amphibia > Anura > Megophryidae > Leptobrachium > Leptobrachium leishanense. Next base: position 280,555,086 of record CM019064.1, on the reverse strand, counting down.
ACTTCCATTTGCTTTAATGCCATGACAATACCTCTTTAAGAATTGATTTTGGGTTTTTTATTCATGAAACTGTGTTTGCAGCATCTTGCGCTCTGTCTGTTAAATAACATGTTTCTTTGCACCAGCTGCCTGTGCTTCATTTACATTATATTTATCCATTTCTAGATCTGCCGTGATCATCTGTTGTTTTCCCAATAACAGCGCTTTCCCCCGTTATATTTTTACATTTCTGCATTTACTATTCTGATTAAATTGCATTATTCCATCATTGTTCTTTTGTTTTTTATTGTGTGGGTTGCACTTTACAATTATCCTTAACTTTCAGGAAGGTTAGTTTTACAAGAATTGCGATGCTTATTTAACCATTTTAATGCCAATAACCTTTTCACCAAATGCTGTATTGTGGTGAATTGTTTCTCAGCCTTTTTTCAAATATGCCTAACATTTGCAACACCCAAGGAGTTTATAGTTTCAGCTTGGCCTCCAAATATCAGATTTGGGAGTGGGCTGTTTTGGATGCAATATTATTTCTTACTCATAACTAACACTTTGCATCAATGTTGCCAACAATGTTATAGCCACGCTCTTTGTCTTGAACCAGGTAAGAAAAATCATAAATTGTATGTACTGACCACGTGCCCAATTCCCGGGGAGCCGCTAATATTTATGAGTGAGCTGTTACCTATACGTTCTACTCGTAAATGTCAATTTCAAGTCTCGGCACCGATAAATCACTTGACCCCATATAAAAAAACAATTTTTTTTTTATTTAGTTACCTCTGTTCCCTGGGTGAAGATGAGGGTGCAATCTGCTGCCTCCCAAGGGTTTACTATAAGAAAGACATGGCTTTCAAGCTTCATCATAAAATTATGCTGTACAAAAGTTGCATCTTTGAAAAAGACGCTCCAATTCGTCCGCACTCGAATTGGATGCCTTTAAAATTCGTCCGCGGCCGAATTTGGATGCTCCAAAATCGTCTGTGACTGAATTTGACGCTCAGAAGTAATGGAGTACCTTTTTTTTCCTATTGTTAGGGTTACAAAGTAGGGTTAGGATTTAGAGTTAGGGTTATAAATTAGGGTTAGCGGTGGGGTTAGAATTTAGGGTTAGGGATACAAGTCAGAGTTGGGGTTAGGTTAGTATTTGTGCTTGTCACGGTGTACAGGGGTGGGGGGTTCAAGCCCAAATTGCAGTGATACAAGGAGAAGGCAGGTATCGGAGTAAGAATAAGGGTTTATTGAATAATATATTAGGGCAGGCAAACAAGGTATGGCAAAAGAAATTACAATGAGGAAGCATCTGGTAAAAACAAAGGAAATAGGGGAACGTAGAAATATTTAAATGGTAGGGTATGGAAGACACGGGAGAATGAGGCGAGACTGGGGCACAGGGGAACAGAGACTAGACAGGGCAGGAATGGAACAGAGCTGGACAACGACAGGTGGACAGGACAGGAATGGAGCTGGACACAGGTAGAAGGATATGACACATTGAGACACAGGCCAAAGACACAGACATAGGGAAGAAAACAAACACAGAGCACAAGGAGACTTACAGGAAGACACAGAGGTGAGGATGGGCAAGGGAGACATAGAGGTGAGGGTAGGCACTGAGGCTGGCAGGAATGCAAGGCACGGAAGCTGGCAGGAAGAGAATGAATGGTAGGAACAGGATGCCAGGAGAGGATAACTGTCAGGAACTGGAGAGAGGAAGGTGCTTGAGAGCGGCAAGAACTGGAGACTGTGGCACATGGTGGTGGGACCAGAGGACAGGAATAACAGGCTGGACACTAGGACAAAAACCAGGTTGAGGGAGAAACTTCTGAAGGTACACTTCTAATGGTGATTGCTCACATAATGTCGAAGCAATGTCTGGAGGGCATGACTTCCTCTTAAAGGAAATCTGATAGGCCAGGTGCACCTACTTGGAGTATCTGCAGTAGAAGGACAACAACAGGGGTGGAATCTGGGAACCAGAAGTGGAGCATAGCACATGAAAGTAAACAAGGAATGGAATAGGAGCTGTTGCTTTGCTTCAGGTGGCAGTAACACCAGCTCAGGCACGGACCCTATGGTGGCAATAACATGTCCCCTGGCTCGGTGCTTGTTTTAGGGTTAGGTTTCAGCTGTTATAGAGCTTTTTTCAAACCATGTTCAATGCTCTATTAGAATCGAAACGTTGCTTGTGTGTTCCTAATAAACCTATTAAGAGAAGTTCCAGTGTGCCCACTCCCTTCTTTGCTTTCATCTATTGCAGGGATCACAAACTCTGCCCCCCAGATGGTTATTGCCTAAAATTCCCATAATTATTTGAATGCAACAAATGGCCAGAGAATCATGGAAGGTGTTGTTCAGAAACATCTGGTGGGCCAGAATTTGCGATCCCTGATCTATTGTGACTTTAAACATTGATCAGCCCTGGTATGTGGTGGTAATGGGCTAAATACCTTCCATGGTGATTGAGTGCAGTATGCCATTCTTTGCTTTGTATCTATGAAGAAATGTAAGTGAAATCAAGTTCAAGTCAAGGATAAAATTATGGGTTTACGGTTTGAAAACCAACGGTAACAATGCCTCCAAAACAAAAGAATAGATTTAGGTTTATACAGTATATCAGGGTTATTCAAAGAGCGTGAAAAGCAGGAGAATGACTGGAGAATGAAAAATTCTAGGTCAAAATAGCCGATTTGGAAAGTGAGATGAAAGGGAGAATTTTTCTGGTTTGGCTATTTTGACCTAAAATTTTTCATTCTCCAGTCATTCTCCTGCTTTTCACGCTCTTTGAATAACCCTGTATGTGTTTCTAAGTGGTAGACAGCTAAATTGAAAGTGACCCTACCAACAACTTGTGTTTCCCCTAACACGGAATAAGAATATTTTTCAAACCTAAGTAGTTTACGTCCGATACTATGCATAACACTATAAATTAATCTGGTATAATGTACTTTAATGACACCTGCAGCTATTTATGTAGAACTAAAATGTACACAAAAATGTTCATACTTGAATTTTTTTTCGTGAGGTGTTCTTTTTAATAACTATAGCCCAAACAGGTAGCAATCATATGTGCTATATAAATAATTCTAATTGTAATAGCTGTGTGGAGGAGGAGTGCCTGATGTGTCCACGGTTGATGAATCAATCTTTTATGTCCTTTAATTAAATCCCTGCCTAGGTTTCTTTTATTGCTCAAGAGCATAAAAACTGAAAGTGTCTCTGAATTCACTTTAATTAACAAAAGGGTGTGTATTGATCCAAATTTTCTGTGATTAATAAATATTCCATGACACACGCCCTAATGAAATAGACAGCACAAGCCATTGGTGGTAATCAATATGTTACATCTTGTAGAGTCAAACCATTACTGCAAGATAGTCTTCCTACCCTTAGGCTAGGGTCAAACGAAAGCATTTTTACACGCGAACGTAAAAAAGTGCGTCCGAACGCATTGATGTATTTTTTCACGGAATATGCGAAAACGGTCATACGATGCGCATTTTCGTGCGTGATGTTTTACAAATCCAAACCAGGAAACCTTTTGCGTCTGGACGTTATGTTGGCCGGACACGAGCAGGGTCTGACGTCTCCAAATCACACACACACACCGCTAGCGGGCGCAGCGCACTCTGTACGTCCGTACTAGCGGTTCTGCGTTCTCGAAAAAATGCGTTAATTTTCCACTTGCGTTGCGCGACCGTACTTCGTATATTGGCTGTCATTGCCCGTCATTTGCTGCTAGTGCGGCCGTGATTAAGTGCACCAGAACGCACGTTAAAAATGCGCTGGTCTGACCCCAGCCTTAAGTAGCTAAAATAATGGGTACTACTCATCTAAACTCAACTTGGTTAGTGGGTGGGGTGAACCTGGTTGACATCTTGACACTGAAAATGGCTACTGTTACATTGACTTCCATGTGGATCAGCTGACAGCTTGATAATTACCAAAAAGCATGAGGCACCAAGAGATAAGGAGTCACTCAAACCAAAATTGGAAGAAAGATATTTCCAGGTCCTTTACTATCATTACTGCAATATTTGAATATGTAACAAGGATGGATAAAGGGCCCTTAGTTGTAGATTTCATTACAACTGTCAGCTGAGAGTCTAGTTCTCTTTATAGTCACAGTTTTGTATCAATACTATACACAGGAATGCCTGAAACGTAAGACTATCCTATAAAGTAACACAAAGGGACAATGAAACATCGCTAGGACAATTTTACCCAATAATTTATAAAGATGATCCAACAAAAAGGTTTTTAAGAGGGAAAACAGCAGCTTTGGGATATTCTGTATCTCTTAACATGGATGTCATGGATCTCATTGCTGTAGTGCCTTTGTGTAGTAGTACTGCTGATAGTGTACATCGTGGTTAGCCTGAGTGTCATGACTTCCTGTAAGAATTTTATCACCGTTTACATTAAAACAGTTGAAGTGGTTGTATATTCACGCGGTTTTCTATCTTTCAAGGGAAATTCCCAAACCGGTCTCTGTTCATAATACTAATGTGCCTGAACAACCAACGCATTAGTGATTTTAATCATTTTCCAGTGCAATTTCTTTCTTAGAAATAATCTTTTCCAAACATTTTCTTCTTTTGACATAGTTTATTATTGTTGTTTTCACGTGTCAAATGGATCTGGCAGCTACAACAAACGGAGTAAACTGCAGAGTATATACTTATGTAATATTTCTAATGGTGTCTTGCTTTTTGTTTATTTATATACTGGAGATGCATTAATGGCTTCCTACACAGTCTATTTAAGAAAAGTTACTTCATTTTGTTAGAGCAGTGGTTCCTGACCGCGGTCCTCAAGTACCCCCTAACAGGCCAGGTTTTCCAGATATCTGAAGCAGAGCACAGGTGATATGATTTGCTGCTCAGTGATTGCAGGATTCAGTCTGCTTTTCCCCAAGGTGATCCTTAAAATCTGGCCTGTTAAGGGTACTCGAGGACCGAAGTTGGGAACTACTGTGTTAGAGTAACAAATGTATGTCCATTCACTAACCTGGTAATTCTAAACAGCTAATGATGTTGTAAATGTAATGTCCGATTAGCCTGGAAAAATATTAAAATTGGCTAACTTTTCGGGTGTGGGTATTTTGGCCTAAAATATTTAGCTCCCTTGTGAATTATCCACTCCTTGTGGAGTTAAAAACATTACCAGTGTTTTATTAGAGTTAATTTTAACTTTATTAAAATGTATTACAGTTAATAATTATTAAGACATTAATACATAAATTGAATAATTAGTAAAACAACAAAAACGTACACCACTGCACTGCCAACAAACAAACCCCAACACGCTTATCAAAATAACACAGTACCCCTCTTTTTTTGGTTTTCTGACATTGTGTTTCGAAAACAGAATCTAGTGGCTGAGCCGGTAATGGCGTAAGCCATTATCCATTAACAGTTGCCTTATATGGCCCTATTACAAGTAAGCTGCTATGTTAGCGGCTTGACCCGTAGTATTTGGGAGCCTCTAACACTAGTGTTTGGCATCTGGTCATTTTGTTTGCATTATCGGCTGCAAGCAAGAATATTGAGTGACTTGGGATTGCTGGTTATTCTCCAGCTGCTTCCACCTTAGCACTTCCTAGACAAAGTATAGGCAACCTTCATTTTGATTATGCAATTGCAGCAGCTGAGGGAAGTTTGCATCCTGGAATAGGACAAGTGACATTAAGGTGGCCGTTATACTTATAGGCTAACGAGATAATCCTAACAAATCGATCAGAATAGGACCCTAGATTTATCAAAATGTCAAATCATATAAATCTCGTACACTATACATTATGTAATGAGGCAATGGCTGGGATGCAATGGATCATGGTCTCCACTAATAGTGGATAACCTTATGTATTCCTACAACACCCTTCCCCCCAGCAGATTCAACTAACAGACTTAACCTCTTCACTGCTGAGCCATTTCACGTCTTTTAAAAAACACGTTTTTCCTTTTTTTATTATTATTATTTTTATTATTTTTGTTCTTTACTTTAAACATGGTCATATTTGGTATCATTGGAAAGGCCATGCTCTGGCCTTTCTAACGATACCAAATATGACCCTGCTAGCTGCCAACACAATGAACCCCCTATCTTTCCTTAGGAGTCAATGAGGACGTTCCCCACACGTCCTCAGCAGTGAAAGGGTTAAAGATTAACGACAGCTAATAGATGGCTGCTACCTACTAAACAAAAGTATCAAGAGCAAAATATATTATTAGCTATTCTACAACGTATAAACATCAAACAAATACATAAACAAACAGGCAAAGTGCATGATGTCACTGTGGAATTTTTACTCTGCACTATTTCTTCATTATCTTTCCTCCTGCACTGTGCTCTGTGAGGCTTGATAAGAAATGCTTCTCCTAGCAGACAGAAATCAGCTACAGTACACACTATGGCCTCAGCACAAAACAAGGCTAATAATTTACATTTGTAGTAGTAATAATAATAATAATAATAATAATCTACATTGCAGGACTTAAATATATATTCCAGCAATGTGTGCCCTATTCACTCCTGGAAGGCCATGCCTTATATTGAATTAAAAAAGCAGGTTTGAGAAGAATCAAACTTCCTTCAGCAAACACACACACTGGAATACAGACGTTACATGTAAAGAATGGATATGCCCACAACAAAGAAACATTTAACTGCTGCATCAGTTATTATAAAAGCACCAACAATCACACTAAATATATTCTGAACACACTCCCCTTTCATTTCAATTTTTATTTACGCTACTATTAATTTATCAATTTAGCACATTTATCTTTCTACGCTTTTTCACCACCTGAAAGAACCTGTATGGACATACAATAAGACGTGTGCTGTCTATTTACTTAAGATATATATTTGTATGTAAAAGAGGATTAAACATGGATTTTATCTCTACTCGCAGAATACACATTAGCTGTCTCTGTATACAGTAGCTCATGAGCATCAACAGCTTAAGGGCTTGTATTCGCAGGTCTTAATTCCTCGCTTTCATTCAACCTCAGCCAAACTATTACTGGAGACCCTCTTGCCCGGATAAGGTAGTTTATTAAAAAGATGTGGTTCTTGATGTAGGAATGCAGGAAGAAAGTTAATAACAAAAAATACACTTTGTCGCTGACACGTTAAAAACAATGAAAACAATTGTTTAAAAATAGAGACGTAACATGAAATACATTATAAAAATGGTATCGGACTAGCACTGATGTCCCTACAGCAGGTTATGGAGAGTACGAGCAATGAGCTATTCTGTTTAAAGTCCTAGAGGTGGAGCAATCACCATGGCAACCCATGGGATATTTCTGCAGATCGCTTCAATTTTTAACTTTGCGCCAGCATTTCTCGCTTTAAAGAATGCCCAATATAACATACTGGGTAACACAGCGAGAACCAAATTTGAAAAATATTTATATATACATTTATAGACATGCATACAGTTGTAAAACATTGGCTAGCTTATAAACATGAGAAAATGTGCTGAAACATACCAGGTGCCGTCTGGTGTGATCCACAGTTCAGTTTAAAGAAAGTGAATCCAGAATCATCAACTCCAAAGATCAGATAAAAGTTCTCATAAGTACAGCTTGCAGCCAGTAGACTGGCTCCCCATCGGTCTCAGGTTGACCCTTAACATCTGTAGGACAGTGAACAGCAGTCCCCGTCTTCTCTGCTACTTTGTCAGCCACCTCTGTACTGTTCTTTCTCTGCGGCGAACATGTGTTTAGGGAAAAAAAAAGTATAGGCGGTTTGGATAGATAGTTTGGAAAGAGGTTTTTTTGCATTTCATGTAAATGTATATTAACTCTCTGACACCATCTAGAGGTTTACCTGATATGGACCATTCTTCCAAATTCCTATATGAAAGAAACAGAAAATACCGGTTTGCTTCCAGGGATGTACTTGATCATAAATCTATCTGTCTGATTGTAGCCTGGAGAATTAGGAAGCTTTGGCACAGTCAAAAGGGGTTTTCCATCAAGTTCTGATCCTGAACTATCAAGCGGCCTCACTTTTAAGTGTACCCACTCTTCACAGTCATTAAAATACAGCAATCACTACTAAAAGAGGACCTTGAGGGCTTATAAATCTGTTCTATCAACTATGAAGAAAAGAGTAGTTTGTTTTAATGAGCAAGCAATATACAGGTGGATCACTGGCCCTCAATAATCCTCATGTTAGTGGCCAGGGGACTATTACCCATCGTCCGCATAATATACTATAAGTAAAAACAAACAAATGGTTATGTGTGGGTAAAAAAGGAGATTTTCCTTTACAGTTTGCAGACTCCACTAAATGTTTCAATCCCTCATCTTACCCATCTATACAAAGCTTTTTATGGAAGCTGTGAAGCTGGTTGATCTAGCAAATTATAAGATATAATCGTGATCGTTAATTCATAGCCAAAGCAGGATTATCAAATATAATGTAAGATTAGATATAGGAATACACATTTCAAATAAACTAATATAAACAGGAAAGAAGAGTCCCTTGTTTATACTGTATAAAATTCATGATGTGGGGCATATTGGTCTCCCCAACTCCCGTATTGCCCCTTTGAAATCTGTAGTGAATGCAGGGGCCAGGCTTACTTTTCTCACTAAAGGCACCCCGCGCACCTCCCCACTCTGCCGGTCCCTCCATTGGCTTCCTGTACGTTTCAGGATACAGTTTAAAATACTGATGCTCACTTTCAAATCACTAAATAACTCAACCCCTCCCCACATGTCTTCGTTACTCCGCAAGCAAGTCCCATCTAGACAACTCCATTCAGCAGGTGATCTCCACCTGTCATCGGTCTACACACGCACGTCCAACTCTCGCCTCCAAGACTTCTCAAGGGCAGCACCAGTCCTGCGGAATGAACTGCCTCGCCCTATCAAACTCTCCCCTGACATTCAGGCCTTCAAGAAATCCCTCAAAACCCATCTCTTCAGATTAGCGTACCACATCACTGATGCAACTCATCCCTCTGCTCACCTACTCATACTTGATTGAACCTACTTCTGTGGCCCCACCATTCCCAAACCACTGGCAATAATGATCCTGCGATCTAGTGAAATTCCTCTTGTCTTCCTCAACCCCAATCCCTCTAGACTGTAAATTCCTGTGAGCAGGGCCCTCTACACCTCTTGTTTCCATCTTACGTCCGTTTATATGTAGTTCGTTCCCTTTGGTTATTGTAAAGCGCTGCGGAAACTGTTGGCGCTATATAAATGATGACAATAATAATAATGCCATTCCTACTGGTAATCCCCTCTCTATCCACAAGTGATATGCTGATATATGATCATGGGCCATGACATCATCTAGTGTCCAGGATGGATTCCCCCCATGGAAATTAGAAGCAATATTCAAATTATTACCTCTCTGAATATATAATCCAGTGTTAGGATTTACCTACAGTTATAGATAATCCAAGTAATTCCAACATCTGGAGCTCCTATCCTTGGACCATTCCCTCTGCTTATAATTCTTTCTTCTACTGAGGATTTAGAAACCGAGATTCTTATGAATACCACCAGCACCCATACGCACAAAGACAAAAGGGTCTTATGCTTCCAATCGTATTAATTTGCATCCAAAGGATCAAAGGAGAATCATCAAGCCCTGAGGAGAGCATACCCACCGGAGATACACAGATCATCATCAATAATTCCTTTGTATATAGGATCCTATGGTCGGTTTGAAATTTGAATTTATCAGAAGAGAATGAATTAATCGTCCTCTTACACAAAGTGAGCAATCCTAAAGAGCTATCCCTGGTCATTAAGTTTATAGTTTTGCCCATTGCTTTTTTTCTGGAAAAATAGGTGGGGGTACTCTCGCGCCCGGGGAAAAACTGATTATTATGACTATTTTCATGTCCTCATAAACAATAGTTGTAGCGCACTTAAAGGAAGACACTATAAAAGGGAACCATATTTTTTTAATACTGTGTTCTTTTAAATGAACTACAACTATTGTTGAAACCCTTTGGGGGTTATCCACTAAGTGCCTCTGTTGCAAGAAAAATCTGTATTGCAGGGCAGTTAGCTGTTTTTTTTTTTGCAACGATGGCACTGAGTGGATAATCCCCTAGCATTTGTGAGCACCACAGCAATGAAACTCACAGTCATGCGTAGTGTGTATGAGCTCCTCAGCAATGAAACTCACAGTAATGCGCAGTCTGTATGAACTCCACAGCAATGAAACTCACAGTACTGCGCAGTGTGTATGAACTCCACAGCAATGAAACTCACAGTAATGCGCACTGTGTATGAGCTCCACAGCAATGAAACTCACAGTGATGTGCAGTGTGTATGAGCTCCACAGCAATGAAACTCACAGTAATGCCCAGTGTGTATGAACTCCAAAGCAATGAAACTCACAGTAATGCGCAGTGTGTATAAGCTTCACAGCAATGAAACTCACAGTAATGCGCAGTGTATATGAGCTCCACAGCAATGAAACTCACTACCACCTTACAGTGCCTGCTCCTCTGATCACACCACTTGCCTGACAATCCGCAGCTCTGGCAGATGTGTGTAAGCATGCTGCACCTCCCCTCCCCATGCTGTTCAAAGTGTCAGCGGCTGCAGAGAGGGGGGAGAAGCCCTCCCTTGTCACTTATTGGGGAAGGGGGGTTATCAGTCCCTACATAGACTCCTGACAATCGGAAGCATTCAGGAGCAACATGAGCTGCCGAGCGCTTCTGATTCTCTGCCTGCCACTGCAGGAGGAGGGAGGAGCTTCGTGCTCTCTCTTGTTAGTTCTGGCTGGTGGTGAGGTGCCGGTACTGAGTACCCCCGAGTACCCCCTGAAAAAAAGCCCTGTTTTTTTCCCACTTGTGTGCTATAGTGATACAGTTTGTCAGTGGTACTGCTGCATGGTCATTTGAATTCAGCAAGCATAAAGTGTCTGCTGCATTACAGAGATCTTTCTGCTATACAAAGGACATCTTGTTCTGACCAGCAGTACTGGATCATGGAGCTAGAGATGAGGATTTTGCTGCAATTCTTTGCCTCATGTTGCTTCAACAAAATCCCTTACCACACAAAGAAGCCCAGCCCCCCCCCAAAATCCAATATGCATCTATGGGATTTACAGTGCAGCGGAAAGCTCAATGCCTGCTGTTGTTGTAATCAAAAGGAAAATTAGAACAAATAGTTCTTAGTGTCCTTCAGTCAGCCCTGCAAGATTGCATAAATGTGTTCTCAAAGACACAGTCTCGTTCCAATTGAGTCCTATGGATTCCAGGAAATGATAGCAGCAGCAGTGTACGGAACCCCTGCTAGTATCTGTTAGTGGCTCTCATATATTTTGAGCTGAGCTACTAACATAGCAACTCACTCATAATAAAGAGCAGCTGAGGGGTTCCATTGATGTCTCTGTACCACCGACTCTAGTGGAATTGAGCCCTCTATGTCTCCTGCTCTTCACACTCCCCTTTCTCCGGTTCATTTTACCTCATGCTATAACTACCTGTGTGTCTTCCTCGTCTTTCCTCAACCCTAGTAACGCTTTCCTATAGTGCCACCATTGTGCCTGCCATCCCACTTTCCACACCCATTATGTCTTTCATACAAGATGTAAGACAATGCCTTTTTACTTGTGCTTCTCTTAACACCACATCCCTTCACCACCTAATACACCCTTTGGCATCCAAGGCAAAGTTGAGCAGCCAAATTCAGTCAGTCCAAATATGAGGTGTTCAATTTGGCTACAGCAGAATTTGTGTGTCTTTTTTAAAGACACAAGTTTTTGAATGCGTCTCTTTTCCCTGTAACAGTAGGATATTTTATCAGTATATCACTATCACCCTTTCTCTTGGGAAAATCACTGGCCTAGAGTGCACCCATAACTGAAACGCAGAGAGGAATTACGCTCAGCAGTATGGTAACTGTAGGTCACTTCTCAAATAGGGTTATTCAAAGACATCCGAATGGCTGCTGAAAGGTAACCGAACGCTGAAAATCAGCGTACGGTTACCTTTCCTGGCCATTCGGCTATTCAGAGAGCAGGCAGTTTGCCAAATGTTTGCGAATTGCCTGCACATACGGTGCCTGTTCGGTGCCTGTTCGAGGGCAGTGAAATCCCATAGAGAAGCAATGTTTCGTCTATTCAGAGAACAAAAACCAGCAGTGAAAAGTTGCCGAAATGCCCTGCCATTCGGTGACTTCATTCGACAGGTTTATTCAGGCGAATCCCATAGGCTTCAATGTTAAAAATATTCCCGTTTTAATACAATATCTAATAAGCCGTTGATTATAATATTCTGCAGTAAAAAGTCTCTTTTATTTATAGATTATTTAGGATCTTTTAAGCATTTTTCGTGATTTTTTTTGCAAAACAATTTGCGTTTTTTTAAAATATTTTTTTAAAAGTTTTCTTTTTTCTGTAACAGCCCTTTTTATTATCATTCATTGGATCTTATATGTAAATTTCAGACATTTTCGGTCAGTAGTTTCTTTGCAAACGGCGTTTCACTTTTCAAACATTCAAGCGTACTGTTTTGTTTTTTTCACTCCATTCGTCTGCGGTGTCGGGTTTTTCCGGCAGTTGCTCTGCACTGTGATCAGCTCCTGCTCGGGTTTCTCCGGCATCTTCGGCGGGGTTAATCTGGATGTTTTTGTGGGTTTCGGTGTGCATTCGCCTGGGTTTTGCGGTGAGTTTTCGGCGGCTTTTCCCTGCACTGCGACGGCCCTGTGGTGCTTGCTGAATACACCGCAGGGTCGCCGAAATGGGATCGCCAAATCGTACCGAATTGCAGAGAAAGGAAAGTCACCGAACGTGCGGCGACTTTTCGATTCTCTTTGAATAACCCTGAACCCTGTTTGCTTGACATATTAAACAAATAGATAATGCTGGATAATAAACAAAGAATTTTGATTGGGTAGTCTGGAATTGAAAGATATTAAAAGAATACAGACATGTTTTGTTTTTCTGAAGGACAAAACTCTTCCACCAGCATTTCTTAACTTTATTTCATGCCAAAACCCAGAGAAAGAAGATTTGAGGGGGTTTCAAAAGGATTAAATTATACTTGGTGAGTAAATAAGTGCAGAGTCCTGATGACCTATGGAAATTGCTCACAGCTATGGGTAAACAAAGAAAAGACATTGTCGTGAAATTCTTTTAAAGGGAACAGAGTGAACTCTTCTACTGAAATTATTTTGCAGCTCATTACAAGTGTGTCTGGTGTAAAAGACACGGGGCTCTTTTTTAGTGCGTGCTAAAATGGGTACGGTAACGGATAAAATTTGCAACTGCAGGTTTCCCCATAGCACCCTCATTTTAACGCGATGCTCCGGGGCAGACACTGTCTCTCTCTCAGCACCTTACCCCAGAATACAATGCTAATAAAAAAAAGCCCTTTAAAAACTAATGAAAAGGTTTGATACAAATAATGAAAAAACGCATTTTAAAAAGCTTAGAAAGAAAAATTTTGCCAAATAATACAATGAATACAAAACAGTGTTTTTGCTGAAAATTAAAAAAATAAAAGGAATTTAACAAATTTAAATGGTCTTATAACAATAAAAGATATTAGTTTTTACATTGAATCCTATGTAATTTACCTGTTTCAACCTATCGAACTAAAACACCGAAAATCAGGGCATTTCGCCAGAATTTCAGTGCAGTTCGGCGTTCTGTGAGTAGGAGACATGATAGTCTTCTATGGGCCAATGTCATGCCGCTGAACCCCTCCAAATTGTGTCGAACTGTGGCGAATTGCATTGTGTTTCAGCTTAGTGAATAGATGAATTGGCCCGAAAATTGCACTGAAAGGTGAATTTCACCGTTTGGTGCAATTCTGGGCCAATTCGGAGGTTAGTGAATAACCTCTAATGTATGAATAAAAAAAAGATTATGGTTTTGTTTTCTCTAATGGAAGGGTTACAGTGGGGTTCATGGGAAACTCTGGGGTTAAGTAGGAGAGCATGAGGGGAAAAACATTTAACCCTTCTGACCCCTGTGCCCCTTTGTCCGATATTAGTCCTGTTTGTTTAAAAACACACCTTTATTTAAATGCCAACCTCCCACTGCACTGCACGGGACTTGACATACTGTGGCTTCCTCTCTAGCCGGCGGGATACTAGACACTCGAACAAGTCTTGATCCTGAAGAAACTGAGATCAGAGATTGCTGCTCTCAACTTCTGGGCAAAACTGATCTCCCACACTCAAAGTGCTGAATTAGCCCTCCATGGAACACAGAGTGGTCACTGTACCTAGAGAATCCCTTTAAGGGAATTAATCTTTTTTATCATTTGACTATGTATTCCTATTTTTTTACCCCCACAGATCTCTTTGTATTTGTGTGTGTGATTATTGATGGAGGAGTTTGTGATTTTAAGCCTATCCATGCATTACTTGCCCATGATGTGAATGCAGAAGGTATTTTGTGTGGTGTGTTTGTGTCTTGGTATGCAGTGACAAATGTGAATAATATGCCAGCGACTATGTAGTGGATAGGTGCTAGCCCATGCCTGGTCTTCTAAAAGTTATGAATAGAGAGATTGTGATAGCTTTATTTTTTTATTATTATTTTTTTTAGAAGAGTTTAAATTAGGCTTGTGCACCGATTTTTTTTTCGGTTCGATTCGGTTCGATTTTTCGGATTTTTAAACCTTTCGATTCGGCTCGTTTCGACCGATTTCGGTTTCGATTCGATTCGGTTCGGCCCGTTTTTCGGGTACATTTTTTTTCGGAATATCGACCATTTTTCGTATTTTCGTGTCACTGTGCTTGGTTTTTGTATCGACTTTTCGTAATTTCGGAAATTTTTCGTTTTTCGGAATTGCACATTTTTCGGAATATCGACCATTTTTCGTATTTTTCGTGTCATTTTGCCCGTTTTTTGTATCGACTTTTCGTTTTTCAAAAATTTTTCGTTTTTCAGAAAATTTTCGTTTTTACAAAATTTTCGTTTTTCGGAAAATTTTCGTTTTTCGGAAAATTTTCGTTTTTCGGAACATCTGTTCTCCTCGTTTGACACATTTCAAGTCCATTCGAAAAATCCGAAAATATTTCGTTTCGGCTCGGAAAACATTTCGGATCTGAAATATTCGGATCTAAAATTTTTCGGAAATTCGGCCGCATCCGAAAACACGAATCGGGAAATTTCGTGAAAATTCCGAAATTCCGAAACCCAAAACGCACATCCCTAGTTTAAATGCAGGTAAGGGATTTCTACCTTGTAGAGGTTGAAGACTGTAACTCCCATCATCATCAGGCTTGATAATTAACTGTTTTAAATAGTCATATTAACAAGAAGTCATTCTAAAGGTGCAGTGAATAGTATTGGTGTCTATCATATTGTATTGAGTACAAAGATGTAACCCACAAAATAATGATGCAGCACAATTTAATGTTGCGACTCGTGAGTTATATTTTTTTGCATGATACAGTATTTTCAGAGCAGTTCAAGCAAGAAAATTCTAAGCAAAAGCTCTTCTCCTGCTCAAATGATCATGCAGTTCTGAGGAGGGCTCCAGACACAATCTTTGCTTCCAAAAAAGCATTAGAGAGCATTGTCGCACATGAAACGTGTCTCACTAAGGTCACAAATGATTAGCTAGACCAGGCCAGATACCAGATACTCATTGGTATCATTGCAGAAGAGTTAGCAAATTCTTCTTATAATGTAACAGATCTCCATACCCCAACTGGGTCACATCTGTTAATGCTGCCCCCTTTTCAGACGGGGTTCTTCCACCAGCAGTCTTTCATGCTTTCTCCAGCCCTTAGCTGAAGCTTAACAGACAGGTACACTGGAAGAACGGTGCTTGCATTCCCCAGAAATGAGGTAGCACGCAGATCTTGTGGTAAAACAGACAGGCTTTAATGAATCATTTGAGCCAAAAATTTACAGTGCAAAAGGGAAATGGAAGATGACACCCTGGTGCTTTCCCTACTTCTCAAGCTACCCACTGCCTTTGGTCAGAGCCCATTCCACCTTCCAGATGTAAAACAATAGGTTGTCATGAAATCACCAGACCAGGGGCGGATCCAGAGACTAGTCTCGGGAGGGGCACTGACAGAAAATAAGGTGTTTTAGCAGAGAGCCCAACTCACGAGAATTTACAGAGGGCCTGGCTCACAGGAGCTTAAAATCTAGAGGAGCAGAGGGCCCGGCTCACAGGAGCTTACAATCTAGAGGAGCAGAGGGTCCGGCTCACAGGAGCCTACAATCTAGAGGAGCAGAGGACACCCAGGAGCTTACAATCTAGAGGAGCAGAGGGCACCCAGGAGCTTACAATCTAGAGGAGCAGAGAGCACCCAGGAGCTTACAATCTGGAGGAGCAGAGGACACCCAGGATTTTACAATCTAGAGGAGCAGAGAGCACCCAGGAGTTTACAATCTGGAGGAGCAGAGCACACCCAGGAGCTTACAATCTAGAGGAGCAGAGAGCAACCAGGAGTTTACAATCTGGAGGAGCAGAGGACACCCAGGATCTTACAATCTAGAGGAGCAGAGAGCACCCAGGAGTTTATAATCTGGAGGAGCAGAGGACACACAGGAGTTTACAATCTAGAGGAGCAGAGAGCACCCAGGAGTTTACAATCTAGAGGACCAGAAGGCTCCCAGGAGTTTACAATCTAGAGGAGCAGAGAGCACCCAGGAGTTTACAATCTGGAGGAGCAGAGCACACCCAGGAGTTTACAATCTAGAGGAGCAGAGAGCACCCAGGAGTTTACAATCTGGAGGAGCAGAGGACACCCAGGAGGTTACAATCTAGAGGAGCAGAGAGCACCCAGGAGTTTACAATCTGGAGGAGCAGAGGACACCCAGGAGCTTACAATCTAGAGGAGCAGAGAGCACCCAGGAGTTTACAATCTAGAGGAGCAGAGGACACCCAGGAGCTTACAATCTAGAGGAGCAGAGAGCACCCAGGAGTTTACAATCTGGAGCAGCAGAGGACACCCAGGAGTTTACAATCTAGAGGAGCAGAGGACACCCAGGAGTTTACAATCTAGAGGACCAGAAGGCACCCAGGAGTTTACAATCTAGAGGAGCAGAGGACACCCAGGAGTTTAAAATCTAGAGGACCAGAAGGCACCCAGGAGATTACAATCTAGAGGAGCAGAGAGCACCCAGGAGCTTACAATCTAGAGGAGTAGAGGGCACCCAGGAGCTTACAATCTAGAGGAGCAGTTTACAGACTCATATCTGAGAGGTTTATTACTGTGCAACTCTAGCTTTCTTATACATCCTGGAGGATCAAACTCTCAGGGACCCATTACTTACCTCCCTGGTGTCCCTGCATGGAGGCTCCAGCCTCTCTCCTCTGATCCTGTTGCACAGTGCAGCCTCAGATCCAGCCCTTTCCTGTGGCTGTCAGGCAGGCATGGAAGGAGACAGGCTCAGCCACATGGTCACTGGGAAAAGGATCATCACGTGACACGCCCCTGACACATGACTGGGAGGGGCAATCCACAGTGCTTCTGCGCAGTGTGTGCCTCTGCAAATCACCATGTCTGCATTCACTGCAAACATCGTGATTTGAGTTCTGGGGGTCAGCCTGGCATCTGCACTGCTCGGGGGGGGGCAATTGCCCCGTTGCCCCCCTGGATCCGCCCCTGCACCAGACACAGTCTTCACATTCCCAGAAAACCATAGAACAATAGCAGAGTGAGAGGATAAACAAGGGATTCAGATTTTACGGCATCTGATTGATAACTCAGAGAGGGATTAAAACATTGACCTAATAACAAACAGACAATACAAACAATAACTGGTGCCAACAAACCTGTATCTTCATTGATAACGGGGCATTTCTTGACAAAGAAGACAATCAATGACCATGTCATAGATCTAAAGAATATTCTATATGGGGGGGGGGGGGGGTGTGGAGGGCGGTGGATTGGGCTGCAGTGACCTCAAAAATATTAAGAGTAAAACATAAACATAGACAATAATGATATTAACAAAACTCACACATAACACAAACACACTGTACCCTTATAGTAACAGATTGACTTGGACATAAGCGAGGGTTGGGGAATAAAATGACGTGCCAGCACCTATAATCCTACATCCCCCAACTGTAACATCAAGTGTAGGGACCCTCAGTCCAAAGTGACTCGTCACAAAGTGAATAGTATATTTAAGCAGACTGAGAAATGCCAAGTAAACGTTTCACTTTAAAAAGAAGGCACAGATTCCTACTTGAATTTAGTCAATTTGGTCATTGTTTGTTCTGATCTGTAAAGTTCCTTAGGTAGAAAAAGCAGACATAAAAAAAATCAGGACTGTCCCTCCAGGTTTGTGTCAAAATCGCTTGAGTATAATGTTAAATTGCATTTAATGTTAAAATCAGAAAAACCAAATAAATCCTTTGGTAAACATACTACGTACAAAAGTAATATGCCTACAGCTCCAGAACTTGATTTATAAAGCAGGGTAATTTATACATTGTGGAGAATATTCCACACGCACAGCTAGTGTATCCAAAATTGTGAGCTACATCTTTTCTAAGCTAATACATTTTCCAGAGGTCTAAAAATACTCCATAAATCAAAGAAAAACTGGAGAAAGCTCCATTCTGCGTTGCAATCAAATATTCCAAGGTCTGTTTTATAGTTATTTCTCTCATTTTTTACTAAACTTTACTCTTGATTATTACCTTTCGAATATTATTGAAGGGGAGAATTTATAACTTAATTAAGGAACTGTCATGAAACCAGTGATATGTAGTCCACAACGTTATGTGCTGCAGTGAAAATTTTACTTAATGTGACATTTTTGTGGGAAACAAATACGAACAATCTCTGTCACCGGGCTAGAATTTATGATATGCAATATTCTAAATTATATTTACTGCATTCCGCATGATGACTTTCTGCAGACAAGATGAAAGGCGTCACCACAGGAGGTGTTCAGTTTGGAAATAGGAGATCAGTGAAATGTTCTTCATGAAAAGAGTAGCCTGAAGCCTAAACTTCAGGTCAGCTTACATTTCACAGCTAGTTTCTAGCCTCCTCAATGTTTACTAGTGTCAACGATAGCTTGGGATCTATGTCGGAGACCTGCGTCACACCACTTCATGGACAACTTCTACCATCATGGTGTCTAAGAAATGGGCATCATTTGGGAGTCAAGTTAACCTCCCTGGCGGTCTAATTTTTTCAAAATATCGCGTCTAAAAGCGTCTCATTTTTTTTTTAAAGGAAACGTGTTTTTGTACATAGTTAGCCTGTAATAATTAGGAATCACACACTGAAATCCGTGCAATCAAGAGTCCTTACTGGTAAAATCCTTTATAAATAAATAAATAAAAAATAAATAGTAAATACACTGAGTCTGATAAAGTTTGAAACGCAACATATTAATTTATTATCCCAAAAATAATTATCCAAAATAATGCAAATAAATGATATTCAATACAATACAACAAAAAACACTGAAATCTGTCTGCAAACAACGGTGAGACAATGTATGGTCTATTTCTTATCCTGTACATAAACATTACACTTTATAATCCAAATGTAAACTGTAAAAAAGATTTCTTTTATGCTGGTCCCGCCCCCCCTGCATCGTGTGACTCGCAGGGAGCCTTCCAGGAAGCAGCTCACCACGATCACACTGCGGGGGACAGCCAGGGAGCCAGGAGGAGGTGAGTAAACATCCAGCCCGAGTGTGGCTCGGGGTTACCGTTCGCGGTAGTGAAACTTAACCCTGAGTCACACTCGAGAATACCGCCAGGGAGGTTAATATAAATATGTTACTTACAAAGCCTAGGCAGCTACAATGCCAGGGTAGCGTGGCTATGAGTAATGTGAGCAACCGTTAAGGAGTTAACCTTTATCTTGTTCTGCAAGGGTTGTGGAGTTCACACTAACAGGGTTATTCAAAGTGATTCGAAAAGTCACCGCACGTTCGGTGACTTTTCGTTCTCTTCAATTCGGTTTGTTTTGACGATCCCATTTCGGTGACCCTGCGGTGTATTCAGCAAGCACGACAGGGTCCCCAAATTGCAGGGAAAAGCTGCCGCAAACCTGACGAAAACTAACCGCAAAACCCAGCGAATGCACGCCGAAAACCCTCAAAAACATCTGGATTAACCTGCCGAAAACCACAGAAAAACCCGAACAGGAGTCGATCGCAGCCTTCGACACAGCAGAAGAGGCAGTGAATAAATTAGAAAAACAGTTTGTATGAATGATTGAAAGTGAAACACTGTTTGCAAAGAAACTACTGAACGAAAATGTCTGAAAGTTACATATGAGGTTCAGGGAATGATAATAAAGAGGGCTGTTACAGAAAAAATAAGTAAACTTAAAAAAAAACAAAAACTGAAAAATGCTTAAAATATCCTAAAAAAATCGATAAATAAAGAGTAAATAACTCTTTACTGCAGAATTTTATGATGAACGGTTTATTAGATATTGAATTAAAATGGGAATATTTTTAACATTGAAGCCTATAGGATTCTCCTGAATAAATTTGCCGAATTAAATCACCGAATGGCCGGGCATTTCGGGAACCATTCACTGCTGTTTTTTGTTCTCTGAATAGCCGAAGCAGTGCTTTTTCATGGGGTTTTCACTGCCCTCGAACAGGCACCGAACGGGCACCGTATGTTCAGGCAATTCGCCAGGATTTGGCGAATTGCCTGCTCTCTGGATAGCTGAATGGCCAAGAAAGGTAACCGAACGCTGATTTTCAGCGTTCGGTTACCTTTCTCAAGCAATTCGGATCTCTTTGAATAACCCTGTAAATATAACATAACTAAAGGTGGTTGAATATTCTGTTACCCTTATTTTGTTAGCATTCCTACAGTTTCTTAGATAAATAAACTCAGCCATTTTGAATTACTTCATCTTATTCTTGTGTTATTATTATTTTTCTCTTAATTAATGTTTGTCAGTATTGCCATCTCCAGTTTCACACATCTACAGCGCATGTATGAACACATATGAAATGAAATAGGCAGATAAATATTATATTGTTACAACTGCAAAGATCATGTGTAGAAATGTAGAGAATGTACATTCTTAAAAATATATACAGTATAATAATTATTATTCACATTTTTAGTGTACATTTTTAGTGTATATCTGGCTTTGAGGCCAACTGCGGAGCATGGCGGACACGTTTTAGTCCAGCTCCAAACCAGCCAGCGAGGAACAACGGATTTTAGCCGCCAGAGACCACATAAACCCTTCAAGGTACTGTAATCCTCGATCGGAACACACAGCCGGCAAGATGGCTACCGCAAAAGGGAAAAAAACACCGGGAACAAAGGAGTTTTTCACTCCCCGGCCCAGTAAACGCCGAGAGGATACAGATTCCCAAAATGGCGGCGGCTCCCCATCCCACTCTCCTGCTTCGACGGCAGGCACCTCTGAGGGAGATTTAATGGCGTTCACTGCCCGCATGGAGAATCTCTTTAAAGAATTTTCATCCTCCCTGTCAGCGCGCCTTGATACGGTGTCGGCGGACATCCGCAAGGATATTCAAGAAATTGGAGAACGGACCTCACACCTAGAAAACAAAATGTCTGAAATGGCGGACGCACACAACGCTATGGCCGCAGCAGTAGAATCTTTGGAATCCAAACTATTGCAATGTACAAATAAACTGGCGGATCTTGAGGACAGGTCTCGACGCCTTAACCTCAAAATTCGAGGAATCCCAGAAACGATTCATCCCCGAGACCTCATGGCTTATGTAACGGACTTATTTACACACTTGCTCCCCGGAGTTGCTCCTGACACGTTACTTATGGACAGAATACATCGTATACCAAAACCACCATCTGCCCCTCAAAAAGCACCTAGAGACGTGATCCTCAAGATGCACTACTATAAACCTAGGGAAGATGTCTTGCGAGCAATGCGTAAACCAGAAATATTAGGTTCCCAATACGACCATCTGGAAATCTACCCGGACTTTTCTAAAGTAACACTACAACAAAGAAGACTGTTTCGACCGTTAACAATGGCTTTACGGGATGCTGGTATACTATACAGGTGGGGATTCCCCACAAAGTTAATTGTTCTCCGCGAGGGGGTTACCACAGTCCTCACATCTCCTACCGAGGGCCAAACAACCCTGGAGTCTTGGGGCCTTCAAATACATGTGGATGCCCAGGAACGCAAGTCTACATTAAAAAAGGTGATACCGGACTGGCGCCAACGCTGACTAGCTGGGCACGAGAAAGTCAAGCCCTCGCAGATCCGTTCCTTGTGATGGAACCCTTACAAGTTTTTGGCCGCAAGACGCAGGACGGGTAACACTGGTGGCTTAACGATTGATATTTTGGTCTCGCTGCTGGTGGCAGATGGACCTTCCCCCCTCTTTTTTCGTTTCTCCCCTTCTTAGTTGAGGGCACGGATGTCTCCCGGACGGGAGGATCCGATGGAGAGTATGGCGTTCTGGAACGCACCAAGTTTTGTCGCTATGTTGCGGCGTTTTTTTGTTTTGGTTTTATTCCCCTTTTCCCCCTTCTCCCAGTCCCTGGGGGGTTGCAGCAATTCTCGATACTTCTTAGTGCATCACTGGCCGAGAGGTCAAGTCGCTCGCTTAAAATGTTGTTTATCTGTTCCTAACATATATGTTGTAGACTTTTATGAAGATAGTATCGTATAATGTGAAAGGTTTAAACTTACCAGTTAAACGCCACTCTTTATATAAAGATCTTCGTACGTATGACGCGGATATAGTCTGCCTCCAGGAAACACACTTTAGGAGACTGGATCACCCTAAACTGTATACACCTCACTACCGCACTCAATTTCATTCGACGTACAGGGCTAAGTCTAGAGGGGTGACGATTTTGATTCACAATAGACTGACAATGCAGACTCACAGAATTATTACGGACCCCAGAGGCAGATATATTATTTTAATTTGCACAATCAATGGCAGGGTGTACACGATAGTAGCGACTTACGCCCCTAATAATTCTCAAACACAATTTCTGACGCACCTTCTAAACAAAATTACTGATGTTTTGTCAGGCGATCTAATAGTCTGTGGTGATTTGAATCTATGTATGGACCCAGCGAAAGACCGTTCAGTTCCTACGGGCACACAAGTGGGGAGACAATTTTTAAAGCTGCATTCTATCCTTGGACAACACCATTTATATGACACATGGCGCCTGCTCCATCCTACAGAGAGAGATTATACTTTCCGATCGGGAGTACACAATAGTTACTCACGCATAGATTATTTTCTCCTACCATCGAATCTACTCTCCCGCGTCACCGCATGCGAAATACTCCCCTTCACATGGTCTGACCACGCCCCATTGCTTCTAGACATACAGGACGAATTTCATTCTCATGCGAGACCACCCTGGAGATTTAGCGAACACATATTAAAACATGAGCCGGCGTCTCTGGCAATTAATGAAGCACTAACTAACTATTTTAAGGAAAACGCGTCCGCGGAGGTGAATCCCTTTGTTGTATGGCAGGCTCATAAAGCAGTCATTAGGGGTGTATGCATTCAGTGGGGAGCTCGACTAAAAAAGCAACACACAGCACACCGCTTGGAGGTTCTTCGGAACATCCAGGATATAGACACCCAGAACAAATTGTCCCCGACGGCGGAACTGGCGGATGCTTTGGACGATGCCCTACGCTCACTCGCTGACTTGGAAGCGGACAGATTTAATTTAACTATGCACAGGATGAAGACGCGGTTTTATGCGTTTCAAAATAAACCGGGCAGACTTTTGGCTCGTAGACTAAAACCTCCCCCTGCCACACAAGGAATTTCTCACCTCAAATCTGACAAAGGACTAATACATAATCCACTAGACATAGCTAACAAATTCGCAGATTTTTATGAGACATTGTATAACCTATCCACAGACGACAATGTGATACAGCCTACCCCGACACCATCTCTGATTATCTACATACACTACACCTGCCGAAAATATCGACATCACAAATGGCAAATCTAGCTTCTCCGATCTCCATAGAAGAAATTTCTGAAGTGATTAAAGGACTACAAAAATGAAAAGCCCCGGGCCCTGACGGCCTTAATGGCCTATACTACTCGACTTTTACCGCTCACCTCTTGCCGCACCTACACTCGGTTTTTAACGTTGCCCGAGAACAGGGTACATTTCCGACAGATATGCTACGGGCTCACATAATTACACTCCCTAAACCAGGCAAGACCCCGGATGAATGTCGTAATCTTCGCCCAATCTCACTTCTTAATGTAGACATAAAATTGTATGGGAAAATTCTGGCGAATAGGCTACAATACATTTTACCGACTTTAATTGGCCAGGACCAGGTGGGGTTTATATCTGGCAGGCAAGGACCAGATAGCACAAAAAAGTTGATCAACTTGATGGAAACCTTGCAGCGGTCAGGGTGTCCTTGCTTGGTGTTGTCCCTGGATGCTGAGAAAGCCTTCGATAGAGTAAATTGGCTATTTCTCCATGAAACCCTGAAGATGTATGGTTTTCCTCCCCCGTTGCTGACGGCAGTAAAGGCCCTGTATGATTCCCCTTCAGCCAGAGTTCTGACATCGGGATTTATGTCGGACGAATTTGTGATTACAAACGGCACACGTCAGGGGTGCCCTCTTTCCCCCCTATTATATGCCCTGGTGTTGGAACCACTGGCACAGGCTATCCGCCAGAATGACAACATTAGAGGCGTCCCAATAGGTCCCACAACGTATAAACAACAACTGTATGCGGACGACATCCTTTTGACGTTGACTGACCCAGAGGTGTCTTTATCGGCCTTATATCACGAGTTAGAGGCATATAGCAAGGTGTCCTTTCATTTAGTGAACTTACTTAAAACGCAAGCTCTGCCAATTAATATGACACAACCTTTTCTAGACACTCTTAAAGCGCAATATAAATTTGATTGGCGCTCTAATTATTTGGTTTATTTGGGTCTTAGAATCTCAGGGAAGCTTGAAGATCTTTTTCAATATAACTATGAACGTGTTCTTTCTGAGATAAGAGTGCTTATCCATAGATGGAGAATGAAAGAAGTCTCGTGGCTGGGTAGAATGGCGGCCGCAAAGATGATTATTTTACCAAAACTACTGTATGTGTTCCGGGCCCTACCCCTAAGCTTACCCCGATATTTTCTGGTCAAGGTTCAGTCTGTTTTGACCTCCTATGTCTGGAACAACAAAAGGCCTAGAGTTCCTCGGAAGCTATTGAGTTATAGACACAGAGATGGAGGCCTGAACATGATACATGTACAACACTATTATTGGGCAGCGTGCTTGGCATCTTTATCGGAGTCCTTTCACGCACGCCCCACGCCACAATGGTTATCCATTGAGGCAGCATATATGGAGGGACATGATCTGACTACCTTACTTTGGGTTCCCATTAAGGATAGACCACGAATAGACTCCCCACTGGCCAGTACGGTGTTACACCTTAAAATATGGGACAAAGGGTTTCGCTCTTTCACAAATCATTATCCGATCTCTATGGCTACACCTGTGGAATCTTTTAGGTATCTCCTCCCTCACGGAGATTATGCTAGATGGGCTCAGTATGGAGTGTTAAACCTTCATCATTTCTTTGAAGCGGCCTCCATTCTACCTTTTGAGACATTGTGTACTAAATTCAAGGTTCCAAATGCAATGTTTTTATCATATATGCAGATACACTCATATCTTAAAGCTCAGAAGATATTTACTACACTGTCTGCTAAGGTTCCATTACTCTCAGAAACAGAACTATTCTGTTTGGACTCTCACTCCACCACTAAAGCGATTTCGATGTATTACAGAGTGCTTAATACTCCACAAAAAGCTGTTACTTGGACATTTCAAAAAAGTTGGGAACGGGAACTGGAACAATCTTTTACACCAACCCAATGGGCCACGGCTTATATTTTTGCAGTGGGAGCTACCCGGTGTGTTACCTTATTAGAGACACAACGAAAGATCCTTTATAGATGGTACCTCACACCAGACAGAATCAAAAAATACGTGCCGAATCAACCGGATGTATGCTGGAGATGCTTCCTAACACAAGGTTCTATGAGTCACATTTGGTGGCATTGCCCTACAATAAATTCATTATGGAAGGACATCTCGATACTGGCGACCGAGGTCCTCGGTATGCCGATCCCTCACAAACCGGAAATTCTTTTATTGGGTATGATCAACCTCCCGAAACCTCAAAGAAAGATGTTATTTATCCTCATTTCTACGACCTCTTTGCTTATAGCACGAAACTGGAAGTCCACCTTAATACCTACTAAAAAACAAGTTATTGAATTACTAAACCAATATCGTGGATTTGACTCACGGATTGTGGCATCGGAAGACATACACCCACCCAAATCAGATCCCTGGGTACTCTGGGACATACACAAAATCTATGAGGCATGTGGACTGTGACCGGGCTACCGATCCTAATACACACGTTTTATTTTTATTTTGGCTGCAACCCCCCTCTTCCCCCCCCTCCTACCCTTTGTTATGGTTATTTTGAGTATTTATTTGTACTTTTGATGGCAAAATTCTAATAAAAATCTATGTTTTAAAATATCTGGCTTTGAGAATTAACTCCGGGTACAACATTCAAACAGGGCCTCATCAACCAGGAGCAACTACCCGCGCATCTCATCAACTGCTCAATGATTGGAGATGACATACATGATACAATGAAATAGAGAGCTGGACAAAGCACTTTTATACAACTATGGCTGTGGAGTTTTTTCACAGATTGCTATAGCTTAAAGCTGATTTAAAATGTTTAAACCCAAATAAGTAAATGAGGCAAATGTGAAAGATTGTATAGGTGATGAAGGAGAAACTTCACCAGCATAATTTAAGGAGGAGAAGCATTATTAAAGAGATAATTCTGAGACTCTGAGATCTCAGAACAAGGATAGTGGAACAATAATACTACAAAGAAAATAAAGACAAATGGCCAGATCACAACCAGAACACTAAGCACAGCACTCGAGCCATACAGCATAATGGCTCGAGCGCTGTGCTTAATTTTACCTCAGGCTGGGGTCAGACCAGCGCACTTTTAACGTGCGTTCTGGCGCACATAATTACGGCTGCACTAGCAGCAGATGACGGGCAATGACGGCCAATATACGATGTACGGCCGCACAAAAGTCCGGCCGTGCAACGCAAGTGGAATTTGAACGCATTTTTTTGAGAACGCTGAACCGCTAGTACTGACGTACTGAGTGCGCAGCTGCGGCATACCGGCGTGTTTGCGTGATTAGGAGATGTCAGACGCTGCTAATGTCCGGCCTACATAACGTCCAGACGCAAAAAGAGTTTTATTGACGATCCGTACAAAATCACGCCCGAAAATGCGCGTCGTCTGACCGTTTTTGCGCATTCTGTGAAAAAATACGTCAATGCGTTCGGACGCACTTTTTCACGTTCGCGGGGAAAAATGCTTTCGTCTGACCCTAGCCTCATTGCATCCAAGACAGATGTAGCGGCTGCTTACTTTACATTAACGACGCCTGTACTTTGTATGGGAGATGCAGATGGAGAACACGTTATTCCAAGCAGCTCAGTCTCCATCTGCGTCTGGCATTTGTATAATGTTTCTCAGACCCTGGTGTTAAGTGATTCCACTTCAGGACAATCGACTAACACATCAATCTAAATCTACCTCTAGATCCCTCGGTGGCAAGAGCAGCGTAATCCACTGCTCCCACACTCTGCTGGCACAGGAACATTGGGATCAAATCGTTAAAAAATTTAAAGAATGTTAATTGGCTAATTTTTAATTTTTCATGTATTTCTTTATCCTTTACAGAAATATTGTTGAAATGTAAGATTCTGAGCTGTAGATGGTGTCCTTTATCTTACACAATTTCAAAGGGGGTCTGCATTACCATCATACAGGCAGAAAAGACCTTTGTGTTAGATACAGTCCTTTGAACCCCCATATCTCTGGAACCATAGCAGGTAGGAGGTCAAGTAAGGTATCTTTGGAAAGGCTAGATCATGAGAGGCCAGATGACAAACATGACCAGGGTGTATGCAAATTAGGAAAATAAATAAATGGGGTTCTTTGGACCCCTGTATCTCCTTTCCTTACATTTCACAAAGTCCAGTCAAGTAAGGCGTCATTGGACAGGTCAGAATCTGGCCTTTCCAATGATACCAAACATGACAATGTAAAATCTAAAAGAAAGAAAAACAAGCAAAATTTGTATTTATTTTTGTTTCATAGCAATGACATTGGTCATTCGTCATGTATAAAATGAGCAATACCACTGCCATTACTTAACTTTGAAATGTCCCACACTGGCAGCAAGTTCATGGTTTTATACACAATCATTTTATTCATAAAACACAATCCTCCAAAACACAAGCGAAAATTGCATATTTTCTCAGAACTGCAATAATGGGTTTCCATTTCAATTTTTTTTGAACAAGAGTACCTTATAGAATATATAATCACAAAGGTTTGGATGATAAATAGGAAAAAAATATTTTACACACTGTAAGTGATTGAAATACGAATGGAAAATATTTTTTTTTACATTTTTTGTTATAGCATTCTGATGCAACATGGATATATAATTTGTCTGGGTTCTTTAATAAAAACTGACTTTCAAACATGTTTAAAAAAGATGAGCACAATACAGTCACAATTAGCTCAGCACACAGGGTTGAAATAGCTCAGAAGTGAAGGAGTTAAGGAGTAATTAAAATTTTGTTTGCTATTTATTAGGGATGAGTCGAATGCCCCCGTGTTCAGTTCGATTTCGAACTCGAACAATTGCAAAAGTTTGAGTTCGATCTAGAACGCGATCCGAACTCAATGTAAGTCAATGGGACCCGAACGTTCGATTTTTAGAGTGCCCTCCAAGAGGGCATATATGCTAGATATTTGCCATAAAAGGTGTATGGGGGTCCGGATAGTGCCCTGGTGGACAGGAAACAAGGACAAAAAGTTTTAAAAAAACGTTTTTAAAGGAACAGTGAGTTTTCCATGAAATAAAGGTTAAGAATAAAAACAAAAAATTCCTTCAAATATCATGCCTAGGAGGTCCCCATAACCTGCCCGTGAAGTGGCGGATTTGTAGGATGTATAGAAACATTTAAAAACTAAAAAATGACATTTCAAGTGACGGTAAATGGTTTTCCTTTTAATCTATTCATAAACACCTGCTTGGGGCGGCAGCCTGTATGAAAAGAGGAGACGTTTTAGGACACGCAGAACAAGTTTAGTGATTTTTTTGGCTAAATTATGGTGAAACTTATGCAGGTTTTGGATGAAAGTAACAATTGGTGCTTTAAAATTGGGCCTTTAGTGTCGGCAACAGTGCCGTCACACCGTAACCCATCTGTGGTATTGTGGAAGAGTGCAGGGTTGGACCCTGCGGTCAAATATTAAAATGATATGAATCTGGTATAGGCGTCAGTGGCAGTGCACCCAAATATTGTGCCTTTGGTGGGAGCAAGTGCCTTCACAACGTAACCTCTAGGAGGTATTGTGGAAGAGTGCAGGGGTGGACCCGGCATTCAAATATTAAAATGATTGGAATCTGGTACACGCGTCAGTGCACCCAAATATTGTGCCTTTGGTGCCAGATAGTGCCTTCACACTGTAACCCCTCTGAGGTATTATGGAAGAGTGCAGGGGTGGACTCTGCATGCATTCAAATATTAAATTAATTGGAATCTGGTACACGCGTCAGTGCACCCAAATATTTTGCCTTTGGTGGCAGCAAGTGTCTTCACACCTTCAAGTGCCTTCACAATTCCCAGATGTCTGCTTGAAGTATGTGGGACCCCCTGATAGCTGGCAGTGAGAAGACACAGATTACAATTCCCACATATCTGCTAGAAGTATGTGGGACCCCCTGATAGCTGTCAGTGAGAAGACACAGATTACAATTCCCAGATATCTGCTAGAAGTATGTGGGACCCCCTGATAGCTGGCAGTGAGGAGACACAGATTACAATTCCCAGATATCTGCTAGAAGAAAGTGAGACCCCAATAGCTGGCAGTGAGAAGACACAGATTACAATTCACAGAAATCTGCTAGA
Source organism: Leptobrachium leishanense (assembly GCA_009667805.1). NCBI lineage: Eukaryota > Metazoa > Chordata > Amphibia > Anura > Megophryidae > Leptobrachium > Leptobrachium leishanense. The sequence continues at coordinate 280,525,104 of CM019064.1, read as the reverse complement.
AGTCTGTGAGACACACATAAAAGAACAATCTCCTCTCACTCCTGCAAAAAAAACACGTGCTGGTGCTGCGGGGAACCCTTATATAGTGTGCTGCGGGACTTAGCTCTGTGAGTAAATTTGCCCAATCAGGACTATGAGCCCTGATTGGCATAGTTTTGCACCTGTCTTGCACCTGACCTGTGCCAAGCTTCAGGCCAGTGGAAAAGTGCATTGTGGTGCATTGTGTGCGAACACGCGACGAACACACGGAAATGTTCCCTGAAGTGCCGCCGCCAATCTGCTGCAAACTCGCCAGCCACGTCTGCAAACCTCCACTGCCAATCCACCGAACAGCCGCAGAAAACCTGCTGAAAATCCATTTCCCGCTGCCGGCAACCCGCCGGACAGCCGCTGCAAACACACCGGACAGCCACCAAACGCAGCAGATGAGCCTGCTGAGCACAGCGCTGACCAGCTGCAGAAAAACGCCGACAAGCCGTCAGACAGGTAAAAAAAAAAAAACAATTTAAAGTGTCAAATTTGAAATGCTGTTTGCAAAAAAAAACTACTGGACGAAGTCTGCAAAAAACATATAAGGTCCGATGGATAATAATAAAAGGTTCGGTTACATTAAAAAAAAAAAAAAACACGAAAATTGCCTAAAAAATAAATAAACCAAGAGACTTTTTACTGCAGATTAAAAGAATAAACGGTTTATTAGATATTAAATAAAAATGTGAATATTTGTAACATTGAAAACTGTGGGATTTGCTGATGAAACATGCTGAATGAAAGCACCGAACATCAGGGCATTTCGACAACATTTCACTGCTGGTCGTTGTTCTCTGAAAAGATTAACCATTGCTTTTCTATGGGGATTTTCACTGCCGTCAAACAGGCACTGTGTTTGCTGGCAGTTCGCCTGCTTTCTGAATAGCTGAATGTCCACAAAAGTGCACTGTAGGGGAAAATTCAACGTTCGATCCAATTTCAGGGCCAGATCGGTTGTCTCTGAATAACCCCTTATGTGTTATATGGGAGTTCCGATTTATGAGTAACAGTAGTTAAAAAAATAGTTGTAAAACACAGGGTGGGGGGGAGTGACACCATGAGTTACCGCACCAGGTGACACCAACCCTAGTGATGCCACTGGTCACTCTTTCTAGCCATGACCTGAGATCACATCCCCTTGAACATATTTTTGTGCCGCCCACTACATATGACCTCATTTTTTTTTGAGAAAGTATTTTACCAGGAAGGATACATTGAGATTTCTCTCGTTTTCGTCCTGGGTGGCAAGTATGTACCATAAGGTGTCTTTCCCAAGGGCACTTACTGGAGAGGAGCTCTTGCCAGGATCGAACCCATGACTCCACAGTCTCTCTCCATGCAGAGCAGTGATGTTACCTCTACTCCACCCAGCCGGTACCCATCACACTCAACTAACCTCATACTTCCAGTCTTTGATAAAATCTTTAAGAATGAGCTATTTTAGAGAAGCATACCAGTTCACGTTTAATTCCTCCCAGTAATTTTTCCCTTCTGATCTACTTTCTCCACAGCTCCCATGCACCCCATATTTTCTAACTTTTGACCGATCCAATTAATTCATACTTAAGGGTCTATTCACTAAGCCACCGAAATTTCAGCAAACTTTCGGTGCTTTTCGCTTCCGTGCACTTCGACGATTCCATTCCGCTGACAGTAAGGTGAATTCTCTATTCACCAGATGGCCACAGTGGTGTGCCGAAGATGGAGTCGCCGAAGCCTCATGAAAAAGTTGGAGAACGTCAAGGAAGAGCACTGAAATCACCAAAGAGCGCCGAAGTGGCCTTGGCGAATTCCAGCCAACTGCAAAAAAATTATAAAAAACAATAGGTGTTAGGCTGGGGTCAGACCAGCGCACTTTTAACGTGCATTCTGGCGCACATAATTACGGCCGCACTAGCAGCAGATGACGGGCAATGACGGCCAATATACGATGTACGGCCGCACAAAAGTCCGGCCGTGCAACGCAAGTGGAATTTGAACGCATTTTTTTGAGACCGCTGAACCGCTAGTACTGACGTACTGAGTGCGCAGCTGCGACATAGCGGCGTGTTTGCGTGATTAGGAGATGTCAGACGCTGCTAATGTCCAGCCTACATAACGTCCAGACGCAAAAAGAGTTTTATTGACGATCCGTACAAAATCACGCCCGAAAATGCGCGTCGTCTGACCGTTTTTGCGCATTCCGTGAAAAAATATGTCAATGCGTTCGGACGCACTTTTTCACGTTCGCGGGGAAAAATGCTTTTGTCTGACCCTAGCCTTAATAATAGGTGTTTAAACCAATAAAAATCCATTCAAATATTTGTAAATAATTAAAAAAGGTCTGTTACAAAATAAAAAAAACTCCTTTTGCTATTGCTTTTTCAATAAGGATGACCATCCTTTTAAGCATCATGTGTGCTACATTGGGAGGATTGCAAATATGAAGAATGATGGAGGAGAGTAAATAAAAAGTCACTGAAAAGGCTACAGATATGATCCAATTAACCTATACTTCATTATAAGCTTGTTGAATGTCTTTTAAGATGCACAATATCTATAGGCTCCTGTCTGTCTATCTGCCTATCTAGCAATCATCTTTACACATCATAGGCAGAACAATTTATTTTCTGTTGTAGAGGGTTTTCTCCTTTCCTAGAAAACATCTCATTCAGTGTCAAAACATGTCATGTATCCACTGTTGTGTCAAATGAACAACTCCTACAGGGTTATTCAGAGAGCGAGAAAAGCAGGAGAATGACTGGAGAATGAAAAATGCTAGATCAAAATAGCCAATTTGGAAAGTGAGATGAAAGGGAGAATTCTTCTGGTTTGGCTATTTTGACCTAGCATTTTTCATTCTCCAGTCATTCTCCTGCTTTTCACGCTCTCTGAATAACCCTGCTAGTCACTTATTTCATGGTATTGCTTGTTCATACTTCTTTGCAATCGATTTGGGCCTATGAGCGAACCCTGGGGCATGGAATCCAAGTCATCGAATACACAGAAGTCTGGACATGGAAATTTGCATCATGCAATTCTGTGTACAAAAAGGTATATCTCCTTTTCCCTTTTGTGCCATTGCTCCATTACATCCACATTTTGTCAGTTTCCTGTTACTCACACACCTCATTCTGCAGTTGCACAGCAAATTCACATCACTGTTCTATAAGCGTGAAGACCCAGGTTCAAATCCTGGCCAGAGCACCTCTCCAGTAAATGTTCTTGGGCAAGACACGTATCGGTACATACTTGCCTATATCACACAATATCAGCTGTGGAGTCCAGTGGTAATGTAATCCACTGCAGCACATCCCTCCAATACAACTGTGGAGAAGCAAGTCTTGACTTTACGAGAAGCAGGTTCAACCTAACCCCCAGGTTGTTGATCTACAATCATGGAAAGACAACTCGATCCCACTCAGAAGACACCACCAGCAGGTGTCCTTGGGCAAGATACCTAACGATATGGATGCACCTACCTCACAAAATACTTGTTCGTCTCATAGATCGTAAATTCCCTTGGAACAGGGTCCCCCTGATTTCGGCCGTATAATCCATGTGTGGTATTCTAATGTATCAACCCCTTGTGAAGAAACTGATCTTGTACAGTGCTACAGAATTTGTGGAGCTATATAAATAAAGGATAATAATAATAATTCTAATGGCACACCTAAGGACCACTCACAACACATCAGTGTGCCATGGCACAATAATCAAAAAATTACTATGCTAATTTGTATGTTTTAAACTTCCTGTATTACTAGTAGACCAAAAAAATATAAATGTTGAATCTACTCCTTTCTTGTTGCTAATTATGGCCAAAACATGAAATATTTGCATGCACCTTTTTCCATTATACTATCAGGGTTATTCAAAGAGAATCAAAAAATCACTGCACGTTCGGTGGCTTTTCGTTCTCTTCAATTCGGTATGTTTTGGCAATCCCATTTCGGCGACCCTGTGGTGTATTCAGCAAGCACCACAAGGCAGATGTAGTGCAGGGATAAGCCGCCGCAAAGTACAGGAGGGGTGGGGTCGCGCCTATTCCCCGATGGGGCGGCTGCAACCACCAAATGCATCCAGCCCAGCTACATGAATAAAACAAAACAAGGAGAAAAATGTAATCTGCGCTTATTCCCATTATACCGTGTGAAACAAGACACAATTAGAGGCTTTGGGTTCTATTAATGGCCATTTAAAGAGTAAGCTCACCCGCCAATGTCACGGCACCTCTAGTGAGGGTGAGTCCTATCCAAAAATGAAGCCACAGGATGCTGTGTAGCGAACCATCACTGCTCACGCTGCTTTTCAGTCATGAGGTAGACTTGTGGGCTTTTATTTATGCCCTCACAGAAAAAAAACCACCTTGGGATCAAAAAACAAAGACACAGAGCAGAACAGCTGCAATGATGACCTGGCTGGAGGTACAATAAAACATACATAGTACAGGAGGGGTGGGGTCGCGCCTATTCCCTGATGGGGCGGCTGCAACCACCAAATGCATCCAACCCAGCAACATGTATAAAACATAACAAGGAGAAAAATGTCATCTGCGCTTATTCCCATTATACCGTGTGAAACTAAACACAATTAGAGGCTTTGGTTTCTATTAATGGCCATTCACGTTCGGTGACTTTTCGTTCTCTTCAATTCGGCGATCCCATTTCGGCGACCCTGCGGTGTATTCAGCAAGCACCACAGGGCCGATGTAGTGCAGGGAAAAGTCGCCGCAAACCCGCCGAACACTCAACGCAAAACCAGGCGAATGCACACCGGAGAAACCTGCAAAAACATCTGGATTAACCCCGCCGAACACACCGGAGAAACCCGAGCAGCTGCCGAACACAGCGCTGAGCAGCCACCGGAAAAACCCGACACCGCAGACGAATGGAGTGAAAAAAAAAACAGTACGCTTGAATGTTTGAAAAGTGAAACACTGTTTGCAAGGAAACTACAGAACGAAAATGTCTGGAATTTACATATAAGATCCAATGAATGATAATAAAAAGGGCCGTTACAGAAAAAAGAAAAAACGATTTAAAAAAAACGAACAAAAATTTTCGCCGAAAAATGCCTAAAAGATCCAAAAAAATCTATACATAAAGAGAGTTTTTACAGCAGAATATTATAATTAACGGTTTATTAGATATTGGATTAAAACGGGAATATTTTTAACGATGAAGCCTATGGGATTCTCCTGAATAAACCTGTCGAATGAAACCACCGAACAGCAGGGTAATTCAGCAACTTTTCACTACTGGTTTTTGTTCTCTGAATAGACAAATCATTGCTTCTCTATGGGGATTTCAATACCCACGAACAGGCACCGAACAGGCACCGTATGCGCAGGCAATTCGCCAGAATTTGGCGAAATGCCTGCTCTCTGGATAGCCGAATGACCAGGAAAGGTAACCGTACGCTGAATTTCACCGTTCGGTTACCTTTCGGCCACAATTCGGATCTCTTTGAATAACCGTGCTTATGTAGCCTGCAAATCAGTCTCAAGAGTATGTGTAACTTTTTTATATTCATATCTTTAAATGGAATAAAGCCTTTAGGAACTGACACACCTTTCGTAAATTTAATTAGCCAACGCTCAGCAACTGTGCCAAGTTGGCTTCTATTGTTAATCTCTGCCCTCAAGATCAATTGATTTACAAAAAACTAACCCTGCAAACTTTGCCTAGTTTATGTTCCATATGTATTGGAGTGCCACCACGAGGACAAAGTGAGAATTATTTTTACATTATCTGACTGCCTTCCAAAATGTGTTTGTTAATGAAGAAGTGATGAAATATCCAGAGTATTGCGGGTTGTAATGATACCTTCTTTATTGAACTAACAAATAAAAAAATATGACAAGTTTCGAGAGTCTTCTCTTTTCAGGTCAGTAGCATTCTGATCCGGATACCATAAGGCTGGGGTCAGACGAACGCAGTGCGAACGCGCGTGCAGCCGCACTTTATTACGGCCGTAGTAGCAGCAAATGACGTCCAATGATGGCCAATATACGAAGTACGGCCGCATGAAAATTCGGCCGCGCAACGCAAGCGGCAAACGAACGCATTTTTTGAGAACGTAGAACCGCTAGTACCAAAGTACAGAGTGCGCTGCGTCGGCATAGCGGCATGCGTGCGTAACTAGGAGACATCAGACGCTGCACATGTCCGGCCAACATAACGTCTATTTGTTTTTAATAGCTCTGTCAAAAATCACACACTAAAATGTGCATCGTAGGACCGATATCGCGTCTTCCGTGAAGAAATACGTCAATGCGTTCGGACGCACTTTTTTACGGACGATGCGAAGAATGCGTTCGTCTGACCCTAGCCTAAAACACAACAAATTAGTGGAGTTATCTAGTGTTGTTCGCAGTCAGAGAGTGAGTGGGGGGGGGGGTCAGGAGTAGTAACTATAGAGGGCCTATTGCGTGATGTCTGGGGGGATGGGTGTGATTAGCAAGAGGCAGATACTGATATGTAACAATAAATACCAGAAATACATTAAATCACAAAAAAAGGCTTTGAAGCAAATAAAAAAACAGATTATTTTAATAAAATAAACAGATTACCTCCTAAAAATCTGAAAAAACACATACAACTATATTCTGCTGACTATTAACCATATCTAACTTTAAAGGGCTCATAATTAAGAGGAGAAGTAAGAAACATTAGGCTTGTGCATTTGTTTTCTGGTGAAATGAGATGTGTCTAAAGATTAGTTGATTTGTCAATTTGTCAATGTCATGGTCCTAGCAGCAGGCGGCGCAAGAAGAATAAACCAAAGACTGCTCCTTCCTGCCAATAACCTGGCAGCCCCCTTTCAGCTTTGATTTTTGCACTATTTTGGACCTTGCCATTCACCATAGCAGATACAGGTGCTCCTACCCTTCTGTTCAATCTATCACTATTTAAGGGTGGAGCACACACAACACCTTGCTTCATTATTTTGTTCTGCTTGTCTGTAAAAGAAGAAGCCTGCTCTCCCAAGAGCTTTGTATATCTGTCATCCTGTTTCCAGCTTACTAAAACTCTGCTTGTTTACAAGGAACCCCCGCTCTCAAGTGGAAACCCTGCTCTCGAGTGGAACCCCCGCTCTGAAGTGGAAACCCCGCTCTCAAGTGGAACCCCCGCTCTCAAGTGGAACCCCCCGCTCTCAAGTGGAACCCCCCACTCTCAAGAAGGAACCCCCGCTCTCAAGTGGAACCCTGCTCTCAAAAGGTACCCCACTCTCAAGTGGAACCCCCACTCTCAAAAAGGTACTTCGCTCTCAAGTGGAACCCCCGCTCTCATAAAGGTACTTCGCTCTCAAGTGGAACCCTCACTCTCAAAAGGTACCCCGCCCTCAAGTGGAACCCCCGCTCTCAAGTACACCCCGCTCTCAAGTACACCCCGCTCTCAAGTGGAACCCCCCGCTCTCAAGTGAACCCCCCCGCTCTCAAGTGGAACCCCCCCGCTCTCAAGTGGAACCCCCCGCTCTCAAGTGGAACCCCCCCCCGCTCTCAAGTGGAACCCCCCCCCGCTCTCAAGTGGAACCCCCCGCTCTCAAGTGGAACCCCCCCGCTCTCAAGTGGAACCCCCCGCTCTCAAGTGGAACTCTGCTTTCAAGCAACCCCTGGAACCAACCTATAGATTCTATTGCTTACCTGTTATTCTGTGCCCTGTAACCTGTGTGACTCCTACATGTCACCGCATATTGAGTTCAAACTGCCACCCCGGAACCAGCACACTGACACACAATGAAGTGCCACATGGAAAAAAACAAAAGATGAACGAATTATGCAAGGTGCACATTTATCCATGCATTCTTTGATTTGTTGTCTATTCATGGTACCAAAAGACGTTGAGGCGAAGGAGTAACTGAATTAGTTTGGTAAACCAGCACCTTAGTTTGATATGACGCATACAATACAGGGTTATTTAAAGAGCCGAATTGGCTCTGAAATTAGTCCGAACAGTGCATTTCCCCATACGGTGCAATTTTCTGGATATTTGACTCTTCAAAAAGCAGGCAGTTCGCCAAATATTGGCAAATTGCCAGTGAAATAGAGGTAACATCATTGCTCTGCATGGAGAGAGCCTGTGGAGACATGGGTTCGATCCCAGCGAGCAACCTCTCCAAACGGTACATACTCGCCACCCAGGACATACTTGAAAACAAGAGAAATCTCAATGTATCCTTCCTGGTAAAATCCTTTCTCAAAAAAAAATAACACGGTGCCTGTTCTACGGCAATGAAATTCCCCCTAGAGAAGCAATGGTTAATCTAGTCAGAGAACACCAAACAGCAGTGAAATGTCAATGAAATGCCCTGATGTTCGGTGTTTTCATTCGGCAGGCTTAATCAGGCGACGCCTATAGGTTTCAATGTTAAAAATATTCTTATCTATTCTTTTAATCTGTAGTAAAAAGTCTATTTATTTATTGGGATTTTTTTCAGCAAAATTTTATTTTCCGATTTTATTTTTTTATGTAACAGACTTTCTTATGGTTATTCATAGGACCTTACATATTATTTCCAGGCATTTTTTTTTTTTAAACGCGTTTTAAAAGTTGCAGGTTTTCTTTTTTTTACCTGTGATCGGTGGCTGGTGGGCTTTTAAAGGGCTGGATAACTGACAGGGCTAAAGGGTAAATAAAACTGGTTGCAGGACTGAAAATAAAAGTCCAGAGATCCGGAGATAGCAAGGGTAGGATCTGTAGCGGAGGGTCTTGGAATAACAGAGGGGGGGGGGAGTTGGAGTCAACAGTCCTTGGAGTCAACAGTGGAATCTTTAGGAGGCAGTAGTAGGGGTCCTTAGAGGTAACAGTGGCGTCTTTGGTAAACAGCAGTATGGGGTCCTTGAAGGCAATAGTGGGGTCTTTGAATCAAGAGTAATAGCGGAGTCCAATAAAGGTTAAAGGTTTGGTACAGAATGGTCTTTAGGAGAGCAAACTTCTTGGTTCTCAGGTGAGCTTAACAAAATAATGAAGTGAGGTCTTATGGGCAGGGCCGGCCCGTCCATGGAGCAGGGTGGAGCAACGGCACCAGGCGGCCCTTTGTCAGGGGCGGCATTTTACCACCCTGTCAAGGGCCACGGCGTGGAGCTCCCCCCTGGAGAAGGCACAGCCCGCCCTCCTCCATCAGGTTCCGAAGCCAGGCTGAGCCCTCTGAGCAGGCCGGCGCCTGCCCCTCTCAGCGGGCCGGCACCCACCCCTCTCAGCGATGCTGGCGCCTACCCCCCTTCATCCAAAGAAGTGGCACCCGCCTCCTTCACGTGAGCAGACTGACGCCCACGGTCTTGTCTTGAGTGAGGCAGCAGGTGGAGCCCACCACTTTCAGCAGACCAGACCCTTTTCAAGCCTGTTGGCCTCGGCCAGGCCTGAAGCACCCGCCTCCTTCACGCGAGCAGGCTGACGCCTGTATCCTTGTGTCAAGCTAGGTGGCAGGCAGAGCCCGCCACTTTCAGCGGACCAGACCCGTTATTTTTCAAGCCTGCTGGCCTCGGCCATGCCCGAAGCCAGACCCGTGGATGACCAGGCCCGATCCTTTTGAAGCCTGCCGGCCTCGGCCAGGTCCTGAACTAGGCCCAAGAAGCTTTGCAGACCTCAAGCATCCAAAAAGTGTTCCGGCGACCATGCCACTGTGTGGGTAAGTTTGTGTGTGTGTGTGGGTATGTGTGGGTTAGTTTATGTGTGTCTGTATGTGGATGTGTGGGTAGGTTTGTGTGTGAGTTAATTCCTCTGGTAAGGAAATATCCCTCTATTTGCTTTAAGAATTAACTTTTATTTATTCCTTTTTAAAATTAACTCATTAATTTTCTTTACTTTATAAAACCGTCATCCACTTGAGGCGACGAATATATTCAACAATTTTGACAGGTTAGTGCTCTAAGAAACTGGATGGATCAGGCTACTTGTAATCATACAGTTCTTCTTGCTGCTTAATCGGGATTCTGTATTCACGGACTTTGCCTCACCAATGACTCCTTAAGCATATCTGGAGGTCTGTATGGTAGTATTCGTAGGACTGCCCAATCTCTTGCAAATAAGAGCCCAATATGCGTTTGGTGCACGATACAGACACAATATGAATGAGCTTGCCACGAAGCTCCAATATACCGTTATTGCCAACACAATGTGTGTGATCACATCCACCAACAGTTTTGCTTAGTTGCAGTATTAAACCACACTATGGACATAGAATACATCTGCTTGCCACGCAGCTCTATTGTGTACATCTGCTGCCAACACACCATGTGTGGCCACGGCTACCAACGATTTACTTAGTTGCAATATTTCGACACATGTTGAATCTCCTCAATCGTTGTCTCTGCTTACTTATTGCTCATACTTTCCCTTCAGATCTCCTTCAGATGGGATTTAGGTTTGTGTGGATAGGTTTGTGTGTGTGTCTGTATGTGGATATGTGGGTAGGTTTGTGTGTGTCTGTATGTGGATATGTGGGTAGGTTTGTGTGTGTCTGCATGTGGATGTGTGAGTAGGTGTGTGTGTGTGTGCTTGTCTGTATGCAGATGTGTGGGTAAGTTTGTGTGTGTATGTGGATGTGTGGGTAAGTTTGTGACTGTGTGTGTGTATGTAGAGGTGGATGTGTGTGTGTGTGACAGTGGTCCCGGGATATGTGGCGCTCTGTGATACTCGTACACACGGCACGTTACCGTGAGTTTAATATGAGTTTTATTGCTGTGGAGGTCTCTGATACACTCAAACACACCGCACACTACTGTGAGTTTTATTGCTGTGGAGCTCTCTGATATGCTCAGCTCACAGTAATGTGCGGTGTGTTTATGTGATACGCTCATACACACTGCACATCACTGAGTTTTATTGCTGTGGAGCTCTGATATGCTTATACATATCACGTATTTTTTGTTTGGGAGGCAGCATTTCATTCTTCGCTCCAGGCAGCACAGTGGCTTGGGCCGGCCCTGCTTATGGGTGCTCCAACCTTAAGTAGTGATAGCTAGGGCTAAGGGTTAGGACATAGGAACGGATTGACACATCGGGTACTCGGGCACTGCCCGTGGTTCTGGATGGGCCCAGATTGGGGCCCCTTCACACAGACTTGGTGCCCTTGCAGTGCCGGGACGTGTGTGGAGCGACATGGGGATTCTCTCCCCATTGCGGAGAACGTTCCACATGCGTCCTGTTCTGTCCTTGCTTGGTGCCAGCCTGGCTCCGAGCAGAGGTGCAGCCACAGCGGACTGACATGAAGTATGAATCTCTTTGCAATTGCGTAGGCTCAGAGCAGGCTGCCGCTGCTGTGTGGTGATTCACACACACAGCAGCCGGAGAGCTAAAAAAAAAAAACAGAGCAGAGACCGATGGCGGGGGGGGGCGTGGAGCGGGTGAGTATGTTAACTTTTTTATTTATCAGCAGATTTTATTTTACTTACACATATTTTAATAACCACTTAATGGAATGGCAGGTGAGGCCCTGCCTCATCTGCCGTCCCTGACTGCATGTACCTGATAGGGATGTGCAATTAGTTTAGTTCCAAATTGAATTTCGTATGAAATTGACCATTTTTGTTCTTTCGGGAGCATTTTCAAAATGAAATATCGTCCACCCAAAATTCCGAAATCCTGAATCAAAGTTTCAACACAAACAAAATCATTTCGTTATGGGACCTAAAAGAAATAAAATGGAATGCAAATGATACGAAATGCTGAAAAAAAACGGAACAAAACGATCAAAGACAAAAGAAATTTCTTAACAAAATGAACTGAAATGAAAAAAACGAAACCAAAATGATCTGACAAAAGAACAAAATGATCTAAAACGGAACAGGTCGCTTTTTAATTAATGCAGATGCTGTGCCCCTATATAATGTGTATTAAAGGTCACTTTATAATTAATGCAGATGCTGTGCCCCTATATAATATGTATTACAGGTCACTTAATAATTAATGCAGATGCTAGGCTTTTTTCCACCATAGTTTTCAATGTTAAAAAAAATCTGTTTCATTAAATGTTTCTTAAACCAGTTATAATTTTCAATTGCAGCAGCCATTTTTCAAATTGATTTTTTTTTGGCATCTTTCGGGATTTTTTTGGTGAAAGTTTAGGTTTCCTAACTTATTTTAAATGTAATAATGAGGTCTGTTTTTCTTTGCTGAATGCATGCAGCTGAATTACTTTCTTACAGTCTGTGTTCGTTCAGAAATCGGATACATTACAGTGTGTCAGACAATGGACAGTTCCACTTCCAAGCCTGCTGGTGCCGTTAACCATGGTCCTGATTCATTGTGAAATAGATTGATAACATACTTCCTTTCAGACCATGGACAGTATGGACAGTACCTGAAAGTGAAGCATGTTATCAATCTGTTTTCTTCTATCTTTTATTTAGGTCTGTGGACCAGAGATTGGATGCCAGTGGGGCTGACGGGAACGCCCTAGAAAATACCCACAGGCTGAATTTGTTGAGCGACTTTCTGCTCAAGACAATTTGAGTGGATTACTGCAGGACATCTAATACAGATTTGTTTATAAACTGTATTGCGCCCTGAATTGTTTCTCTCTGTTTTCTATGTAATATTAATGTGACAAGCACCCATAATACCAAAGTACTTACAGAAAAAAACACCCAGGGGACTATCATCCTCCTGGATTTTGTGAGTTACTGTGTGACAACACAAGCGTTCGGGTTTGTTGGTACGGGAGCGCTGCACTGTGTTTTGGATTTCTTTGCATTATATGGTGGTTTTGGGAACAATCGATAAAATACACCTTTAGCGCCACTGGGTCTTTGTATTTTTGAAACAATTTTTTTTAGCCGTGCACATCTCTAGTCCTTGATCCCATACTGCCACCACCACTACTAGCACCTCTACCACTATTAGTGGTTCTGGTCGCACAACTTATTAGCATATATGGACTAGCGCATCGTCCATTCTGATCGAACTTAGTAGAGATGTATTGTTTTTTCAGGTGCATTGGGACAATCTTTTTCCAGGCCAGAATGAGAATCTGCTGGATGCACCACCAGTAGCAGCAGGATGTTTAGAAAGCAGGCAGGGCTCACACAAATTCCTCCAGGCAATAGCAGAAGATGTACAAGTCCACCCATCACAAACCAGTGCACTACTCTATCCAAACTTCAATTAGTATCACATCTGTGTTCAGGAGGAACAGGGCATGAAAAATAAACAGGGCAGCAGAGTAGGGACTGGGAATCATGTTAGAAGGAAGAAGCAGCATCCATCATGTACATAGATTTTGATTTCTAATTTGCCTCCCAAGAAGACCACCACTTCCACAATTAGTGCTGCTACTTCTACTGGCACTGTAGAATCTTCAAGCACCCTTAGCTCTGCCATGGTACCTGCTCTGTATCATAATAGTAATAAATAATTATTCGTGAAACATTTGGAGTACAAGCCATTGCCTTTAATACCCCTGTCCCTAGTCTAGTTTGTTCCTGCAGAAACTAGTAGTGCAGAGCAGGGTACTAAACTAATGTCTCCTAGGTCTAGTCTTTGTGGTGGTAATATCACTCTGTTCCTCCTTCTGAGTTCTGACAGGGATTGCTTCTAGTCTGGCCTATAAGGAACTAGACTATGAGCTGCAGGAAGTAGAAGAGGTAGAGCATAATCTGGGACGGGCAAGTAGCAGTCCTCACTTTCTAGCAGCTAGTGTGCACTTTGCATCATCTCATCCACGCTCTCCAGGTGGTAGTGATATTGACCCTTATCAACTTGTGCAGATTGGTAAAATGTCAGCTATTATAATGCCACACATAGGACCACCGCTACCAAAACAACAACTTTCACCAGTAGCATTAGCCATACAAGTGCTACTGCTAATATACAGGCTAGGATTGTAACAGCTACTACTGCCACAGTGAATCCACACACAGCTTCTCCAGGAGCAGGGCAAAGTGGAGAGGTAAATATGTTGAGGTGAAGCAAAATATGGGATTGCTTTTAGTGCTTGGCAGAGGAGCTCTTTGTGGGAAGGTAGCCAGCAGTGTGAAAATGTTGGTTCACCTCACAGTTCCAGGAAGAAGTAACATTTCCAATGACCTCACAAGGTGGTCCTAATGACTGTAGAATTGTAAAAATTAGTACGGCAGGCAGCCGGACCACTAGTGCTTTATTAGCATAAGCGAAACCATATCAGATTTGACAGTTATCTTACTAAGGATGTCACCAGCACAATCTGGAGCAGATTTTGCAATTTTAGGCTAGGGCCTTATCCATGCAACAAACAAACCATTACATGCTGTTGGCAGAGCTTCTTGTTTTGGTGTATGCTGTACAGCACACATTTCACATTTAGTAGCTGGGGCTGTAATTTCTTAAGACAACATCATGGTAGCAACAATACTTGATGTTGCAGGCGGATTGCCACCATAGCGTAAAGGCTTGTAAACTAAAACGGGGATGCTAAGGGGAAAATGTACACACGCAAATGTCCTTTTAGCATCCCCGTTTTACAAGCACATTAGGAGGCAGGCACTGAATCTAGCAGACTGCTCCATAGCCACCACTAGACTTCAGGATGCTCGGGGCAGCGCTAAGGCGCCATTGTGAGCATCCCCTCCATGGAATCCATAGGACTCCATGGAGGCTTCTCCTGCTGGGTCAAATGACTGGCAGGATCTCGCCTCTAGCATGATCCTGCAGGTCGATGGAGTGACCGCAGAGGGAAACTGGGGACTTTTTGTCCCCTATCTCACTTGGTGAATCGGGCCACTGTTCTCGCCGCAGGATGAGAGGTGAGTATTTGATATTTTTAGGGGGTTCCAGCAGCAGCTAAATGATTCTGCAGAAGCGGATTCAGCTAGCTAGAGCTCTAAGGCTGGGGTCAGACGAACGCAGTGTTAACGTCCGTATTACCGCACATAAGTACGTCCATGATAGCATACAATTGTTTAAATGGAGCCCCACACACGAAGAACGTCCGCACAGAAGTGCGGAGGCTGACGGACGCTGCAAACGGACGCAGGTTAGGCAAGAATGTAATACTGCTAGAACGGACGTGCGGAGTGCGCCACGTCTGCAACGTCCGCATAGCTTTGTGTGTGAATGATGAAGCGTGGTCAGACGGACTGCATTTATACATCCAGCATTTTTGACGGACAAAATATTTTTTCATTTTAATTTATTTTCCCGCGTACATCAGTCAAAAAATACGTCAGTGAAAAAAACGGACTGTGTGGCCACTACATCGTCGTCAGTCAGAAAGTACGTCCATTGTGCATGGACACACAGTCTATACAAAATGCGCTCATCTGACCTCAGCCTTAGCTGGTGCTATTTTTTTCAGTTAGCGACAGTGGTGAGTAATTATCATTAGGACTTTGTGATCCTAATGCTAATTACTCTTTGCGCTCCCATGTTAAGCATAGGGAGCATACAGTACAGTAAGCTCGTGCTAAGAAGCGCTAATACAGATGCGCTAATGGATTTTTTAACCCGTTAGTGATTGGGAGGTGATCTTTGCGGCACACTATCACCTCAATTAACCTAGCGCTAACGCTCATTTATGTGAGTTCTAGCGTTAAGGAGATGATAGAGGCCTAAACTTACACTTTTTGACATATTTTGTATTAACGTAGCATTTTGACTTGACATGACATATACACATGGTAAATAATGATATTATTTAGAATTCTCTGAGCCTGCTGGAAAAAACTATATATAATTTGTGTGGGTTCTATTATGAAACATAACTTCAAACAGCGTTTAAATACGATGAGTAAAAAAAAATCAAAATGAGCTCAGCACATATGGTGAAATGGCTCAGCAGCAAAGGGGTTAAACATTGAACTATAAAAACTTCTCTGCAACTTAGAAATAGAACTGCTCAGGCATTCAGGAATTGAACGCTGATAAAGAAGACGAGAGACATACTAATATGCAGGGTCAAGTCCTGGGAAAAAAAGTGAGGGAACTCACCCACCAATTCCACAACCCCTATTACCTGAAGAAAAAATATATATATCACGAGTATAGCAGTATGTGTGATACCATTTTTATTGGGTTAACATTACATTTAAAAGACAAGCTTTCAAGAGTGTAACCTCTCCTCTTCAGGTCTGGAAACTATACTGTTCAGTGAAAGGTATCACTACATACAGATGTACTCGTGATTTTGGCAACTGGACTAGCACGTTATATATAATATATATATATCACAAACATATCCAGGCACAGACCCCCCAGAATTATATACACAGGCACAGACCCCCCAGAATTATATACACAGGCACTGGACCCCCAGAATAATATACACAGCACTGGACCCCCAGAATAATATACACAGCACTGAGCCCCCAGAATAATATGCACAGCACTGAGCCCCCAGAATAATATACACAGCGCTGAGCCCCCAGAATAATATACATAGCAATGGACCCCCAGAACAATATGCACAGCACTGAGCCCCCAGAATAATATGCAGAGCACTGAGCCCCCAGAATAATATGCAGAGCACTAAGCCCCCAGAATTATATACCCAGCACTGGACCCCCAGAATTATATACACATCACTGAGCCCCCAAAATAATATACCCAGCACTGGACCCCCAGAATAATATACCCAGCACTGAGCCCCCAGAATAATATACATAGCAATGGACCCCCAGAATAATATGCACAGCACTGCGCCCCCAGAATAATATGCACAGCACTGAGCCCCCAGAATTATATACCCAGCACTGGACCCCCAGAATTATATGCACAGCACTGAGCCCCCAAAATAAAATACCCAGCAGTGGACCCCAAAATAAAATACCCAGCACTGGTTATATGGATATATTTGCCCCAGCTCACGTGGATATATTTGCCCCCAGCTCATATGGATATATTTGCCCCCAGCTCACACATGGATATATTGCCCCAGCTCACACATGGATATATTGCCCCAGCTCACACATGGATATATTGCCCCAGCTCATATGGATATATTTGCCCACAGCTCACACATGGATATATTGCCCCAGCTCACACATGGATATATTGCCCCAGCTCACACATGGATATATTGCCCCAGCTCACACATGGATATATTGCCCCAGCTCATATGTATATATTGCCCCAGCTCATATGTATATATTGCCCCAGCTCATTTGTATATATTGCCCCAGCTCATTTGTATATATTGCCCCAGCTCATATGTATATATTGCCCCAGCTCTCATGGATATATTGCCCCAGCTCATATGTATATATTGCCCCAGCTCATATGGATATATTGCCCCAGCTCTCATGGATATATTGCCCCAGCTCATATGTATATATTGCCCCAGCTTTCACATGGATATATTGCCCCAGCTCACACATGGATATATTGCCCCAGCTCATATGTACAGTATATATTGCCCCAGCTCATTAGTATATATTGCCCCAGCTCTCATGGATATATTGCCCCAGCTCATATATGTATATTGCCCCAGCTCTCATGGATATATTGCCCCAGCTCTCATGGATATATTGCCCCAGCTCATATGTATATACTGGCCCAACTTTCACATGGATATATTGCCCCAGCTCACCTCTCTCCTCTGCCAGGCCCAAAACAAGCTGGCCGCACATTGCCGTCGGCCGCGTGTTTTTCCTCCTACGACGAGCGGCCACTGGCATAAAGTGCGGCTGCTCGCCTGGGATCCAACAGCCATTTGGATGTTGGATCCCAGGCGAGCGGCCACACTTCATGCCAGCGGCCACTCGTCGTAGGAGGAAAAACAGGCGGCCGCCGGCAATGTGCGGCCAGCTTGTTTCGTGCTCGGGCCACAGCGGGAACGTGCGTTCCCACAGCGTTCCTGCTGTGGGAGAACTGCGGGAACGCTGTTCCCGCGCGTTCCAGCCCTGAATATGCTACATAGCTAACATTGTGAGGTAAGTGAATATATATCTATGTTGCAAACAAGAAAATGTGTATTAAAATAAAGTTACTATGTATGCATAAAAATGTGTATATATATATATATATATATATATATATTATAGCACTCCAGAATAGTCCAGTTGGAAGTAATTAAAAAAATTACATGACAAAATGGGATCTGCAAATATTTACCACCCAGGGCCCTGCAAATATCATGGATGACCTTGGAAAGCACACAAAAGGGGCATTTTAGATGTAGTTGGCCTGTCTGAACATTTGTAAGTTTACCACCTTCAAATAACAGATTTTAAGATATGATGTTACTTCCAAGAATAAAACACATGCTTGTCCCTTAAATACATTTTTATTAAATTTTTTTAAAGCTAGAGTGCTGTAATGTTACCTCTTAGCCATCTGTCACCCAAAGGAGTTTACGCTACGTTCTCTGAATCCCATAACAAAGACATCTTTTTACAGACATTTGCTAGGTGGGTGTATGGAAGATAATTATACACATCAAACTATAATAAAGAACGGCTAAGGACAGAGAAAAAGACAAAATCTTAGTTAGAAGAATAACCATACGTTACAAAGAAACCCATTGTGTTACATTTTGTTAAATATTATTTAGAGTATGTTCTTCAGCTGAGAAACTAGTAAAATATGCAAATATGTATTCATAATATTTATTCAAATAGATGTTTTGAGAATACATAAGTGGTTTTGGCTCTTTTCACTATGTAAGATTTCAAAAAGCTATCAGGGTTATTCAAAAAGAGCCAAACTGGCCACGAAATTACACCGAACAGTGAATTTCCTGTACGGTGCAATGTCATGGCCATTCGGCTATTCCGAAAGCTGACAGTTTGCCAAATATTGGCAAATTACCAGCAAAAGACAGTGATCTTCGTGGCAATGAACTCCCCATAGAGAAGTAATGGTTAGTCTATTCAGAGAACACCGAACTGCACCGAATGTCAGTGAAATGCCCTGATTTTCGGTGGTTCCATTCGACTGGTTTAAACAGGCGAATCCTATAGATTTCAATGTAAAACAAATTCTGTTTTTTCTTTAAATATTTATTCAAACTTTTTTATTCTTTTCATTTGCATAAAAAGTCTCTTTTTTAGGATTTTTTTTAGGCAATTTTCAGAATTTGTTCAGATTTTTTTCTTTTAAAATGGCATTTTCTTTTCTTTAACAGACCTTTTTATTATTATTCATAGGACCATATATATTATTTTCGTGGAGTAGTTTTTTTGTAAACGTTTTTTAAATGTTGCTGGGTTTTTTTCACCCCATTCGGTGGGTTGTCGGCTTTTTTCGGATCTATTTGGTGGACGTGCTGATCCACTTAGAGCCAGTGTTGGGGCTCTACGTTGTGAGTGAACACCATACACCATACACAGATACGTACATTTTTCAATATATTGGTCTAAGGGGAAACCACTATTTTTATAGTATAGAACATGCCCTTCTCGTCATTCGCAGTCAGCTCAATGTTCTCAGTTTCAAATTCATTTTCAGACTATTCATGCAATGCCATTGTTTTCCTGGTTTAATTAATGCAAGGCCTCCCTATAGACACGCCAGTAAAGAGATCTTAGACCTGAAATTCAATAAATGGGTATAATGCTGTAATTGATTCTCTTGAAATGTGGTTATAGCAGCTGCAAGATGTGGTCTACTGACCTTATCTCTATAAAGCAGATAATACGCTGCAGAAATGATGGAACATACAGTGTTTGTTTTATATTAGGCATGATGGATGAAGCCTTTGCGTACACAGACTTTAAGTTTTATTAGGTCGTCACATTGCAGTTTTAGAAAATGTCAGGGCTCATCTTTAGCACAATTCCCAGTTACTGTCTAAGTCTCTATAAAGTCAGTTTGATTACTTCAAACAATGATGCTGTTGTGCTCTCATGCATTTGAGAGATTGTCTAATAATTTACATTAACGTGTAAGAAACTATTGATTTTTTTGTATTTCATGGATAAATAAGGTTTATTTTCATAACGACATTATGAGAAGGTATAATAACGATCTTTATTCTTCAATGGTTTTCTTGTCACATTTCATTGGCAAGTAATGGTTAGCATTTCCATTGCTTCCATTTCCTGTCTGACAGACATCAAATCCACACGTTCAAGATAAACCACGCATATATTTTCATGAATACTGTACACTTTGATAGACTTTTTGAAATAATGGCTTTAGAAAGTGACATTCTGGTGACATTCTGTGAAAGTTGAAGGACTTCTCTTAGTTCCCATGCATTCATAGACGGTTTCTACAGCTCTTTATCCTCCCCTTACGTTACAGAGGCCTCCAGTATATCAATGATATTCACTATTGTTTTTAAATGGGGTTCAGACTAGATTGGTCCTTGCTTTTAGGTCTGGATTTGCATGTTTTGGGTGTTTTTTATTTGGTTTACATTCTTAATCTTGAAGATTTGCTGTTTGTGATTATTTACAGATTGTAAGCAATACATTTCCCATGTATGCGCACCCTACCATATGTGTTACTCATGGAGTCATTAGAGTCAGATATGTACCTCATTTTGGTAGGTTCTACTTATATATATGTTACGGGTAAAGCCAGGAGTGCGGTTAATCCTAGGATTACCCGGGTAATCCTGACATTACCCAAGCGTCATTAGCAAAAGTCCGAAGTGAAATTTCGGACTTTACCCGGGTAATCTGCAAAGTATCCAGAGGCCTCTGGGTACCCCGCTTTTCTGCTCTATTTTAACCGGGTAATTCGCACATTACCCTAGTGTTGTTGGGTAAAGCGTGATGTGCAACAAAACATCAGACTTTATCCGGGTAATCTGCAAAGTATCCAAACGCCTCTGGGTTCTCCGCTTTTCTTAGCTTTTCAGCAGGTTACAGATGACTGAATTCCGTGGATTACCCGGATAAAGCTGCAAACTGTTATCTGACTGATAACAAAATTGAGTTTTTTTGTTATTTTTAATGAAATTGTATCCGCAGTCACAAACCACACTAAATAACCGTCATGTTAATGTGCGTTAATTGTCTGAAAATTAATTTATGAAGATAAAGATATTACATAAAGAGTAACCTGATGGTTATTATGTTTTATAAATGACATATAAGCACATATGACACATAATAAAGATCATGTAACTCTTTCACATTCATATAAGAAACATATTGAATATACAGAGTGACAGGATATATCATCAATACATTTTAATGTTTGTCTTTTGCCATCTTCATTGATAATATCCATAGATAATAGAAAAATTCACTGTTACCCAAGCGGGGTTGGATGCTCTGCAGATTACCCAGGTGAAGCTCTGGATAGTCCTCAGATTATCCGGGTGAAGCTTCAGATTTGCACATTATCCGGGTAACGTGTGAATTTTTCACCTCTTCCAGACTGTTACCCAAGGGCAGTTGGTTAGTCCTCAGATTACCCGGGTAAAGTCTGAAATTTTCATTTTTTTGCAGCTTTACCCAGCGGTTTTGGGTGATGTCAGGAATACCCGGGTAATCCTAGGATTAACCGCACTCCTGGCTTTACCCGTAAATATATATATAGTAACAGAATGACTTACAATATCACCTGACTGGAAATAAATGTAAGGTTTGTGATTTTTATGAGGTAAACTTGATTTCCTCATTCACCACTAGGTGGCTAAACTGCACCGTAACCCTCCTTTTACAATAAAAGGATTTACTCAGGACCTGCTTATACTAACCGAGTTTTCATGCTGTCATTAAGAACACAGCTTCTAAAGTTTGTTATATACTATTAAAAAGCTACTTTGGAGTTTTTGCGGCTTCATTTCCTTCTAAATTATGGTCTCTTTTGACTTCTGTTGACATGAGCAATCCTCAACGTGTTTGCCTAGTGGGGCTTCTTTCCTAATAATCTAAACACAATCCCCATAGATGCCATTAGCCAAATCCTTGCAGCAACTTTCCATTTTTCAAGGAAAGGTGACATGCAAAGAGCTTATAAATGTCTTTCTGTTATTGTGGGTCTGCCATGCGTAAATCCTGTCATAAGAGGTACTCAGGAGAATAGCTTTAAAATGTTTCATCTCCAACATCATCACCTCATGTATTCATGTGGCAGGTCTGAGTGCTCCAGGGACAGTACTCATGGGGGTAATTAGAAAGCTATCAGTACTAAGTAATTTTTTATCCAAAGCAGTATCAGGTGGCAGGTTGTAAAAAGTAACTGGCCAGTGAATAACTAAAGGCTCCTAGAGTATTTTCTTTAGTCTCATTAATAAGATATGTCCCTAATTTATGCCTTTATTTGAACGTCAGTGAGAAAAGAAGGGCTCACATGTTCCACACACCCTTCAGATAGAATATTTATAGCATATACAGGACAAAGCATTTGTAGCCTCTAGCAGCAGTCAGCTCCCATACTTTTGGTTACTACGAGCATATTTTTTAAGCACTAAAATGCATTAATATTGCTGTTTTCCTATTGCATACAGCAGTGATTAGTATTGGGAATAATATATTGTGATGCAGTTACCAGTGACATACAGGGTTTCTGTTTGCTATTACGATGCAATATCATACATGGAGAATGTACTAACATAAAACGTACACACTAAGTAACAATATATTTTGATACCAACTTTTGTACATGGGATAAAAATGAAACCAATTCAATAAGACTCCCACTGTTAAGGATTGTGTGCAGATTATGTCATTTTCATGACCACATTTACTAGTTAACACATCCCCATCTTTTTTCTGGCTTCGCATCACTTTATTTTTCTCGCAGTTACCTCTCATGCATGTGTTCTCATGAGATGCAGGGACAATCATTGACATCTGATAATGATGTCATTAGTGCTGTTCTTATCAAATGTGTCATTTTTTCTATACTTTGCCAGTTCATAGACTTACCTGTCTGACATGTTTTTGATAAGTCTTGATTGTGTTTGATTGTTTTCTTATTAACTCTGATGCCTGTTCTTCTGCCGATGCTTGTTTCCAAGTATCCTGGATTTCTCCTTTCCCTGACCTTGAACACTTTAGTTTACTTTTCAGCTCCCCACTTTCTGGTACCCATTGACTCAACTTGACTTAAATTTTGCTTCATTCTGTTGGTGTTATCTTGGGTCCCCTTACTGAACCACTATTCGGGCCCCCTTCCCTCGGCTTCCCATGTCAATAAATTAATTACAAATAAACCCTTTTGCCTCCTCTTGCGCTTACCTTATTTTACAGGGAATGGGCTAAATGGCTGGTGGACCAGCAAGATGATATGAGAGGTCTTCCCAGTGGGAGAGCGATCGGTCTGCACCTCTACCTGTTGCAGACCATACTAATCTCTCCCTCATTGAAGAGTCAGATGACTCTCTACTAGGGGGTGTGTTGGTATTTTTGTGGGATGGTCCTGGGTGGCATGGAGAGTCCCTTACGTCTGTGGCACTTAGACAAGCTGCACAAGGTTTTGTAGGAGCCATTTGGAGCCACTGGGGTCGCTGAAAATATCATGGACTGTCACTACCCTGCCCTGATGGTGGACCTGCCAACCACTATAAGGGCTGGTACTAGATCTTTTCTGCCTACATTGCCTCTCTATCCCCACCTATCCTGACATCCACCAACTGATTTATTTACCCTTTGTTCTGTTTGATTCCCTTCCATCATTGCTGCCTTTATACTCTCTCAAAGTGTTGAGTACAATTTGACAGACAAATTAATATTTTTATTCGTATGACTTTTTGCTTCTACAAAGAAGAAAGTAACTAGGCATGCAGTGCATGTTTTCACTTGCATAATGTGGGAAAATACCAAATCGTATTTCACAATAATCACCTCCTTAGTTGGAACATGAACAATCATTTTTCATGCAGAAATGAATATTCATTGCGTGGAGAAATTACTGACGGCACAATGAAAAGCTTCTTTTTCTTTCATGCATGCTGATATAGGTGAATAAGGGCTGTGGGTTCAAGATCAATTTACAATGAATTTTACTATAATTTTTATTTAGTAACCGGACTCTTCAACCTTGTTTTAAAAAACAAATCTTTTTAGTCACAAATTCAATATCTATGCATCCTATAGACAAACATGTAGAAATTCTAATCCTGATTTCTTGCATAATGTAAGAAAAATAAAATAGAAAATGTAATATAGAAAACTGATATTCTCAAAAAAATGTCAAAGCATATCTAATTGCCACTCGTTTGGGAAGATTTATGGAAGATTCTCCATCAATTGTTCATCAATTGAAGTGATTTATCACATACAGTGGTTTATTGCTCGTTTTCACCATTTGTGCCCTCCTCTTCTTTTATGTGCTTCAGTTTCTCCCTGCTCCTCTATGTTTACCAATTACACTACCTCTGTTCCAGTCGGATAATTGGTTGAATTTCATCTGTTCTGTTACATCTCTGTAACTTACATATGCGAATTCCATATAGAGAATCCATGTGTGCAAGCTAGATTTTCTAAGAATAATTGTGTTGCAGGAAATGTTAGATTTTAATTTCCTGTAAAATATAATAAATATTTTGTCTTGAAAAGTCTGTTCTTATAAAATGGGCTGTGAAATTCCCCCCTCCATTTTTGTTAGTGTCAATACTGCATAGACCGTTGTTCCTTCTATAGGATATGAGCTGTGGCCGATTTCCTGTTATGTTCAGTGCAGGAAAATGTGCGCAGAAGCGGGAAGATGGGAAAAGGATTTCTTGTGAACCATATATGGTAGTAAGTTAACTGAGTGGCTAAACTTTGATGTTGTAATGTATCTGTACACTGATTGGCTATAAATTCTGTGAATTTTAATAAATAGATCTGGCTTAACAAGGAAAGCTAGACTTCTGAGAAAGACCAACGCAGTCTTGTGATTGATTCTTTTTGGGGGTCTCCGCCATGGCGTAGCGCAGCTCTTACTTCGGTTTTGATATATAAGAAGAAACTTGGAAAAAGTTTATGGTAATTATAATGAAAAATAGAATTTTTCAGTTGTTGTCTGAAGTGGGATTTGCCATTCGGATGTATCCTTACATTTAAATGTATCTTTACATTTGAATGTATCCTTACATTTGCTTGTTCAGATTTTGCGAACTTGTCTCCAGGCTTGGTTTCTTGTTTATTTTCCTGGAAGTTAAAGCTATGGTTCAGAGCTTGTTGATTTTTTTAAATTTGTTTTGGTGCAAGGTTGGACTCTTTGTCTTGGTTCGTTTTTGTCATTTTATGTATTGTAGTAAAGGAAAAATCGTTTGAGGACCTCACGTGTGTTGTTTGAACTCGCCCGATGTGCTGAGTATAGTGTATTGTATATGCTGGAAATTGAACTCATAAAAAAAGGAAAGAGATGTTTCTAGTTGTATTGTCTCCGTTCTGTGTCTAGCTTGTACTTCAATTCTGGTGTTTCTGGGTCGTCCATATCTTGTAATTGTGAGAATTTTATTTTAATTGATTAGATTTTGATTTCTTCTTATATAGCAAAATGATTTTTATCTCCCATTGAGAGACAGTTTTTTCTTTTTCCTCTTATTTTTTTTATTTTCTTGCGCGCTGCTGCCATTTTTTCTTTATTTTTTTGCTGCATGTGTTTGCGTGCTGATTTTAAAGGATTTGCTAACTGTTTTTTCTTTCAGATTGCATGTTTGTTTTTGTTTTATTTTTTATTGTTTCTTGCCATTGATTGCGTCTGTTTACTTAAATGTTTGTCTTTACTAACTATTAATGTATGTGTTTATCTTTGATGTTTTGTATTTCGTAGTTTTGATATTATGTTTTTTATATGTAATTTATGTATAGGGACTGCTCTTAAAACAGGTTGCTTTGTTTCTGTGTCTTTACTGCCTTGCCTCGTGTAAAAAAAAAAAAAAGGCACAGGAAATGGAGACAATAGGGCTTTACTTTTACAGTAAATTTCAAAAATGACTGCTTTTTTTATTCTTAGCTTATGTTTGAAAGATGAACATAGAAAGTCAATACTTTGACAAGGCAGGTTACACGTGAATGTTATGTTATAAGTTGATGTATGATATATAAAAAAAATTGTGTATCAAGGTGATGAGCTCAATCTGCCTTAATATAAGTTATACATTTTCCCAAAAGAGGCGTGGTCGGTTATTTTCCTCTGGTCTTTGTTTGAGTCCAGCACTAAGGGATTGACCACACCTTAATATAGGTTATATGTTTTGCCAAAATGGCTGACTGAGATCATTTACAGTTTTGTAACTTGTATAATGGAATATATATGTAGGTTCATGTTTAGTTGTTTGGAATCTAAGAGGATGAAGTGATATAAAGCTGAAGGATTTGAGTGAAAGTTTAAAGGAAAGCGCCTACAGGTTTAGTAGCGCTGTACAAAGGAATTTAGGCAGATTTCAAATGAGAGAAGGTGTTTTTTTTTTGGTTTTATTTTAGTTGACTAAGGGAGATGGTAGGTTGTAGTTTGGTATCGAGTATTGTTTGATTGTTTTCTTTTTCTGCAGTGGTAGCCAGATGTCTAGTTTTATTTTTTGCTGTCTGATGTTTTTGTCTTTTGGTGTGAAGTGCAACAACGTATAACTGTGCCCCCATTGAATATTCTTGGAGGGAATAAAACCGGTTGTAAAATAGCTGCACAAACACCTCACGTTTGAATGTTTGTTTTTAACCAATATCCTTAATAATGATTGTAGTTTTAGATGTTTATTAAGAATCTTTTTCTCTGAGTTTCCTCTGAGAACTTTGTGCTAGTTAACGCATCAAGTTTTAAACATGCCCTTCTATACTTTCTTTCCCAGTTCATGATAATTTTGTTATTTTTTTTTATTTGAATTGAAGAGCATTTTGAGAAAATTGGTGACCGTTGCAAAAGTAAAAAAAAAACAAAAAAACCCAGTTTTCACATTTTTCTCCCAGCCCTTCCATTTTCTCTCTCTCTCATGACCACTCCTTTTTCTTTGTGTCCAAAAATGTGTTGCATTTTTTTTCTCCATTTTAACCGTATGAATTTTAAAGTTTTTGACAGGTTAATAATAATTTTTTTTCCCAAATTTTTACTTTAGGTGAAAATTGCCCATGCATGCCAACTTTGATCAAGCTAGATGGAAGATTGAGTCTTAATGGGTCGGAAACGGACACAACTTCGCAACGAACAACAACAACAACCACAACAAAATACAATGGAAGGTGGAAGCGTAGATAAGTTTCCTATGAAGTGTATGAGTGATTACATTACATTGTTTATCATTATTCCCTAGCTTATGGCTTGCACTAGAACACATCTTATTTACCTGTCCACCCATATGCATATTGTGAAATCTCATTGCATTGTTTCTGCTGGGAAATATTTTAGGGAGTAGTAATCTCAAAAAATATTAAGGTGTATGAAAAATGATACTACATATAAACTTCAAAGATGATTTTCGTGGCATCACTAATTATCTGATGCATAGATTGCACATGCAAAGCAATATAGGACATACTTGAAAACGAGAGAAATCTCAATGTATCCTTCCTGGTAAAATACTTTATAAATAAATAAATATATATATATATATGTATATATACTGTAAATATAGTTTGAATATAATCGTATTTCAGGCTATTTGCTTAGATCATAAAAATGATGCTGCAAAAATGTATGGAACATCAAGGTTAGTAGAGCATTACCACTTCTAGTAGTGTATAAGTGATTGACGATCTACAAACGAGTTATCTGTGTTTTGCTGGGCATTTACTGCCTAAAATTATTCAACACGTTACAGCTCCTAATTTATTTACTGGTTACAGGCTCAAACTGTAGAAATAGTATTCATGAAACATAAAAGGTTGTGCAGCCAGTGTGTGCTTCCTGTATCAATCAATAAATTTGAATGACAGGATCTGATTAGACCAGCATTCCACACTCGCAGCAACAAAAAAATAATACTTTCACTTATATCCTAATGAATTTTATATATATATATATATCAATAGGTCACTCCTGCACTCCGCATCAGACGGGTTCCATGCCTGGTGCGCACTCCGCAAACACAGCGAGTAAAGATAGCGGCACTCTCGGTCTCTTAATTAGAAATATTTGTTATGTCAACGTTTCAGTACGCTGTCCGCGGACATTCATCAGGATACATAAAAAACTAAACAGGACATATAAATAGCAGATAAATTACTCACCAATTGACGTGTTCCCCCTCCCAGTGCCGAGCCGACGCCGTCTCAATCAGATGACGTCAGAATGCCTGCTCCCAAATGTGACACACCCATCACCACGGCAACTGAATGCCTCTCAGATCGGGGCGCTGTATGTTTAGAGTCTGCGGAAGAGGGTAAACGGCGTATAGCACAGACATGGATATAAAACATCCTCCAATGATACACCCAAACTTCAAAATAATATTGATACCTCAAGATTACAATATTACCGCAGTCTAAAGATCCCCCGTTATTAATAAAAAGTACATTAAAAACAAAATATGGAACAAATGGACACAGTAGCTGGGAACCAAGTGCTTAATGAAAAAAGGCAAAAATTGTACACATGAGATCTAACTAATATGCAGAAATGCTGGGGACCAAATCTAGCACAGGAATCTAGACACTAGTGAAAAAAAGTTTCATATTACTAAATGTCCAAAAAAGAGTTCTATAGTGACTCTAAGGCTAGGGACAGATGAGCGCATTTTCTGCGGCCACCGTCAAAATGTACGTCGATGCGTGCGCACGCATTTTTTCACGGAATACGCTTAAGTGGTCAGACGACCACAGTCGCACAGTCGCAGGTACTCACCAACGCAATTCTAGGGAAATCCGGCTGTTTGAACGTTATGTAGGCCGCACACTAGCAGCGTCTGACGTCTCCTAATCACGCACACACGCTGCCATGCAGCCGCAGCGCACTCTGTACGTCTGTAGCAGCGGTTTCACGTTCTGAGAAAAATGCGTTCATTTGCCGGTTGCGTGGTGTCGGCGCACTTTTGTACGCACGTACTGCGTATATTGGCCGTCATTGGCCGTTATGTGCTGCTACTGCCGCCGTGATTTAGTGCGCCTGCACGCGCGTTCCGACTGCCCCACTCTGACCCTAGCCTAAGGGTTGAGAAAAAAAGTAGAAGAGTGGATAAGTGATACAATGCCTCATCAGGTCCAACTCAAAATATTCTAGAAATATAAGCCTAGGACAAGATGCCCCAATGAAATAGGCGGGGGTATAGTGAACACATCTGTAGTAAACACATCTGTAGCAGACTACATAGGGGACCAACCCAAACTGTGGAACAATGGTCAATCAAAAAACCTATGTATGGATCATATACCCATGAGCTGGTATAATAAAATATAATAAAA
This sequence comes from Leptobrachium leishanense, assembly GCA_009667805.1. Classification (NCBI taxonomy): domain Eukaryota; kingdom Metazoa; phylum Chordata; class Amphibia; order Anura; family Megophryidae; genus Leptobrachium; species Leptobrachium leishanense. Next base: position 280,495,955 of record CM019064.1, on the reverse strand, counting down.
TATTCCATCCCTAACCACTGATTACAGCAATACCAGATATACTGCCTTCCAGTCTAATTCCGTTCAATAAAGTGGCTACACGACCACTAATGATTGTCAATACAAACAGCGTATCGAAAGTATCACCCTCACCCTACATCAACTGCATTAAAGAAAAGGCTGATAAGACAGTCTTTCATTCAACCCCCGTGGACAAATGGTATCTAATTCCCTGATCCAGTAAGTCTCCCTACGCAACAACAGACCACTCCAATCGCCACCCCTCCTGGGACGTGGTACATGATCGATTGCTATGAATTTCATGGCTGGCAACTGATGTCCCTTCTCTAAAAAGTGCCTGGCAACCGGTTTGTCGCTGGCAACATCCCTATAGGCAAATCGAATAGAGGACCGGTGTCCCCTGATCCTCTCCCTCAAGGTGGTATCAGTCTTGCCAATGTAATGTAAACCACAAGGGCAAGAAATTTTATAAATCACGTGGTCTGTCGTGCAGGGAATGCGATGTTTAATACAATATTATTTACTGGTATGGGGTGGTTGAATGAAGGGCCTGAGATTATGTGGCTGCATGTTACACAACTCAAGCACCTGTAACATCCTGGATGTTGAGTAGCGGCCTCGTTAGAGTAAGAGTGTACAGGGTCTGTGTGAACCAGAAGATCCCGTAAATTACGGGATCTCCGGTGGCTGAATAGAGGGTGTCTCTTAAACTCCCTAGGAAGAGTGTCATCGCCCCTGAGTATGACCCAATTCTGTTTCAGGATATGATTGATCTCATCGGACCTGGGTGTATATGCGGTGGAGAAAACAAACGTGGAATCTTTGACAACCTTCTCCCCTAGGTCTCTTTCACAACGAGTAAGGGCATCCCTCAATATATTAGTATGGTAGTCTCTGTCTAAAAACCGGGACCACATCTCCTGGATCTGTGTCCGTGCCCGTTCCTGGTCAATATTGTTTCTCAAAACCCTCAGAAACTGGGTGTAGGGTAATGATCGTTTAAGATGAATGGAGTGTGAGCTACTCAAATGGAGCACCGTATTACGGTCTGTAGATTTCTGGAAGAGTGTGTACTCAATATGATCATTGCTGCGATAAATTCACAGATCCAGAAAGTCGACCGAAGTCATGCTTATTTCTGTCGTAATTTTGATGGGGGAATCCAGATTATTAATCTGGTCAACCAATGATTCTGCTCCTTGTACTGTATCACCCAAAATAATGGACACGTCATCTATAAATCTTTTGTAATACAATATTTTGGCCCCGTATTTGGCAATAATTTCTTGTTGTTCAAACCAATGCATGAAAGCGTTGGCGTACATCGGGGCGACCACCGCCCCCATTAAAGTCCCAGTCACCTGTTGGTACCAAAGAGATTCAAAACTAAAATAAATACAGGTTAATACCAGCTTCAATAATTCCAAAACTAATTCAACCTGGGGTCCTTGATAGACCATTGATTGTACCAAAACCTGTCGCATAGCTTCGATCCCAAGGTCAGTGGGTATGACAGTGTATAGGTTTTTCACGTCACAGGTCATAAACACCACCTCAGTATCCGGGAGGACAATATGTTGTAAATCCGCAATTAATTGTGGGGTATCTTTTAGACAAGTGTCCAGACCCATCACAGACTCCTTGAAAAGAAAGTCCAACCACTTGGACAATGGTTCCAATAGTCCACCACATGCCGATACAATCGGGTGGCCTGGAGGACATGTAGCGTTCTTATGGATCTTAGGCAGGGTGTACAATATAGGTGTTCTCGGGTTGGTGGGTAGAAGAAAGTCATAGAGATCTTGCGTTATACACAACATACTCAATCCTCTCAAAAGAATGGACTCTATCTTGTTTTTAATTGCGGCTGTAGGATCTCCCTGCAGTATGCGGTATGTGTGTATGTCTTGTAACTGACCCAAGATTTCCTCCCTATAGTCCTTATAGTTCATAATGACCACCGCTCCACCCTTATCCGCAGGTCCTATCACAATATACTTGTCCTGTGCCAGGGATTTAATAGCTCTCTGTTCTGCGGCATTGATGTTCATATGGAATCTCCTCTTCTGAGATATTATAGATCTTATATCGTCCTGTGTTTTCCTCAGGAACGTTTTAATGGAAGCATGGTTATTTGGTGGATCAAAAACACTCTTTTGTTTGAATTGGTTATATTTGTAGACTGTGCCAGGAGTACTATGACTACTAGATGCTCCAAAAAATTGTTTGAGACGTAAATTACGGCCAAATCTATGCAGATTCATTTTTCAACAATTGCCCCATTGGCACCTAATGGTTCAAGCTTTTTTAAATGAAAAAGTGCCCCAGCGATAGATTGGTCGGAAGGGGGCCAATGACATTGCTCTTTGTGCTTGGCCTGCGAGATCCCCAGACCTTAACATGTGTGATTTTTTTTTTTTCTTGTGGGGATATGTAAAAGATCGCGTTTAAGTTCCACCGCTACCCACTAACCTCGATAACCTTAAACTTCGAATAACAACAGCGATCAACTCAGTGGATCGTGATATGCTGATACGCACCTGGGAGGAATTCTCTTCTCGCATTGATGTTGCCCGTGCCGCAGATGGTGGTCACATTGAACACTTATAAGACAGGAAATAAAAGTGGATTGTGAGTATAATACTTGGGACTTGGCTGGAGTTTTGTATTATTTTTCCTTAATAAAATATTGCGTAAAGAAATCGGTTCCTTCTTTTTGAATAACCCTGTATTTAATCCTGGAGAGAGAACATGGCAGATCGCACCACTATTTCCACAGTGACTTCTCCGTTATCGCTCCTTTATACTGTTTGTATAAGGATACAATACAATGTTTTATTTGTATAGTGATACCTTTTAATGTATTGCTTGTATGTCTTGATTGCTTTGACTAAAAATGAAGTGGAAATATTTACTATAGCCAAACTTGTCATAAATCTCAAAACACCAAGAAAGAGCACTCCATATTATTGACCTCAGTCAGGTTTTTTTTAACATTTTATAAAACTGTGCTTTTTTTTTTTTTTTGCCACAGAAAATGGTGGAAGAAGGTGGTCAATAATATGGAGTGCTCTTTCTTGGTGTTTAGTATTTAATGTCTTAGATGCACCCTCTTAGTTTGGAGGTTGAGTGCAAGCTTCTGCTGTTTTGTATGTCATAAATCTTAGCCATTAATCAATGAAGCCTGCAGGTTAATCCACGTACTGTATATTCGATTCAATGTATTCGGAGTTTTCAAGGTAACATTATTGCCAAGGGCTCAGTCATAGCTCCTCATTCCCATTTTTGCATAATTAGCTGATTTTATCTAGATTAATAGTTCTGGGCTTTTTTTTATCCAGGCACCAAGAAACCTTTTTAAGAGGTTTAGAATTTTATTTGATTCCATTTACTGGCAGTGGCATCCGAGCTTGTTAAAGATATTCCACATCCAAGGACCAGATATTCAGGAACACCGAAATGTCGTTGACATTTCGGTGCCCTTTTGTTCCCCGTACTTCAGAGCAATTTGGCGATTCTAGTTCGTCGACTCTGCGGTACAACCGCAACTGATGTCCCTTGCCGCAAACCTGCCGCAAATCCAAAGATCACTCGCCGAACACTCACCAAAAACCCACAGAAACCGCTGCAAAAACCACGCTGGAAAAAGCCACCGAGCCACTGATCACGGCGCAGAGCAGCCGCCGGAAAAAGTCGACAAGCTGACAAACAGGGTAAAAGAACAAAAAAAACAGTACACTTGAAAGTTTCAAAATTCAACCACTGTTTGCAAAATACTACGTAATGAAAATGTCTGTAATTTACTTATATGATCCTATGACTGATAATTAAAAGGTCTGTTACAGAAAAAATAAAAAAACGCTTTAAAAAAAGAAACGGTAAAAATATTTTTCTGAAAAAAATCCTGAAAAATGCCTAAAAGATCCTAAAAAAATCTATAAATAAAGAGACTTTTTACTGCAGAATAAAATAATAAATGGTTTATTAGATATTGAATTAAATATTTTTAACATTTTTAACATTGAAGCCTATGAAGCCTGAATAAACCTGCCGAATGAAAACACCGAACAGCAGGGCTTTTCGTCAACTTTTCACTGCTGTTCGGTGTTCTCTGAATAGACAAAGCATTGCTTTTCTATGGGGGATTTCACTGCCGTTGAACAGCACCGTACATGCAGGTAGTTCACCAAAATTTTGCCAACTGCCTGCTCTCTTTATAGCCGAATGGCTCTGAAATGTCACCGTATGTTGAATTTCAGTGTCCGGTTACATTTCAGGGCCAAATCAGCTCTCTCTGAATAACCCCTATAGACTCAAAACCCAGACTCCTGCTTCTACCCCCACTCCTCCTCTGCCTCGAAGGCACCTTGGTGCCTTGAATCCTAGGCTTCTCTGCACCGCTATCCATCCTCTTCTCCTTCCGATTTCAACATCCAACTGCACTGACAAAGTCAGAGATATCTACACCTCTACCCTCTCCACATCACTTGACGAACTTGCTCCTACCTCTCTCCGTCCTACACGCAGGCCTAACCACTAACCGTGGCACACTAAATACACATGTTATCTTCAGCAGTGTTCAAGGGCAGCTGAACATGATTGGAGGAAGTTGCGCACACCGATTGCACATGATTGCTTCCATTTGCAGCTTGCGATTAATGACGGCATACCAACCGAGTGTTAGTGACTCATGTCTGATATTTCTAAGATGCTGGTCGTCAATGGCAATGGCATTGTGCAACACTGATGCCGGTATCAGCTCTTGGAGTCTATTAGAAGAGAAATAAAAAAAAGTATCTCAAAATATTAAAAAATATTGACTCCCTCCATGATCCCTCACTGTACATTTCTTGCTCCATCTTCCCAATCAGCCCACATGCGCCCCACTACTACACATACTCCAGGTACCCTCACCTACTGTGTCCCCCCTCTCCTCTTAGATTGTAAGCTCTCGAGCAGGGTCCTCTCTCCTACTGTTCGGTGTGTGTAACGTGTATGTATATTCGTCATTCTGTCTTTCCCATTGTGCATGAATTTGTTGGCGCTTTATAAATGCTTGTAACTAACTGTAGCTGTTAGGGTAAACAGAGTACCTAAAGTAGCGGGGTGCATGTGGGCTGGGTGGGTAAATGGCAAGAATGTAGAGCGAGGGAATCATGGAGTCAGTCAATAGGCTTCTCTGAAGTATTGTGTTTTCATAGACATCTTGAAGGAGTGGAGAGATTGGGAGAGTCTGATGTTTCGGGGGAGGGATTTCCATAGAAAGGGGGCAGCTCTGGAGAAGTCTTGAAGGCGGGAGTAGGGGGTGCGGGTACATGGAGCTGATAGCGTCAGATCATTGGCAGAGCAAAGTGGTCAGGACGGGATGTACCTGCAAATAAGGGAGGAGATGTAGACAGGGGCGCAGTTATGGAGAGTTTTGTACGTGAGCACCAGTATTTTGAATTGGATTCTAAAGGAAACAGGGAGCCAGTGCAGAGATTCACAAAGGGGTGAGGTGCGTGAGGTGAGCTGGATGAGCCTGGCACGGGCATTCATAACAGACTGCAGAGGGAGAATCTGGGACCTTTTAAGGCCAGAGAGAAGGAGGTTACAGTAGTCAAGGCGGGAGATAATAAGAGCTTTAATGAGCCTTTTAATAGAATTCTGATTAAGACAGGGACAGACACGTGCAATGTTTTTTAGGTGGAAGTAGCAAGATTTGGTTAGGAACTGAATGTGAGGACAGAAGGAGAGATCAGAGTTGAAGAGGAGACATAGACAACTGCAGTTATAGCCTGGCAAAGCATCAGAAAGGAGGAAACCAAGTCTATGGTAATGCCCATGGGCTTCAGACTTCAGGCAGTGTCATGTCGCACCGTATGAACCCTGGCCGCATCATTCCAGTACTGTTCATCACCGGTACTAAGATTCCAGCACACTCACAGTTAAGCACAAATTACATGGTGCACTTACCTGATTAATGGAGTATGCCGCATGCTAAGCATTGGCTTTAACATTGTGGCCTTGAAGCTGACCAAGGAAAGGCCTGGGCTCTGCTGATCCTGTTTAACCGTTTCGCTGTTGCGCCATTTCACCCCTGTCTGCTGAGCTAATTTTTACCGGTTTCGCTCATCACGTTTAAATGCGATTTGAAGTTATGTTTTATTATACAACCCAGACAAATTATATATAATTTTTTTCAGAAGACTTGGCAGATTCATAATATATCATTATTACATGTATACGTCATGTCCTTCCTGAATATTATAACAAAAAACGCAATAAAATTTGAATTTTCAATCATCTGCAGCATGTAAAGTGATTTCTTTTTACATTTTATCATCCGAGCCCTAAAAAGCGTTAGTGCTGCATCATTGTTCACATTATCATTGAAATGGGAACAATAATGCTGTATTAATTTAAAAAAAAAAGGTTATTTTTAAATTTTGTTTTTATATTTATATATATTTTTTTCTTTAAAAAATAACATAGTCATGTTTGGTATCATTGGAAAGGCCATGCTCTGGCCTTTCAAATGATACCAAATATTAACTCCTAGCTGCCAATAATCAGGAGATACAGTGGCCACTAGGGGTTAACTCCCGAGCTGATGTCATTGCTTCCATTCGCGATGACGCCAGTAGGATCCAGCCCCTAAGGGGTTAAAGGCAGACACCACTTGGAAGGGCAGGCTGTGTCCTTCCAAGTGGTGCCTGCCTTTTTGCTGTGCCCCTTACGAATGGCGAGGGAGAGAGGTCCAAATGACCTCCCCCCCTTTCAGGCACCTTCCCTGCTCTGGAGGGGGGGGGTGCCTTAAATAGAAGTCATTACACCCAGCGCGATGACGCTATTCATGCCGGCCAGGGTCCCGGAGGCTGGACTAACATCAAAGATGTCAGCCCGCACCGGGAGGCCTTAGCGATTGGACAAAATTCCGGCCGATCGCTGGCTGCAATGATAGGATGTGCTCAACACGTCCATAGCACAGGAGGCCGACTTAGTTGGACGTGCTGAGCATGTCCTTAGCAGCCAAGTGGTTAAACAACCTACTTGTCAACTAAGAAGTCTGCTTCCTTTATCCTGCTTCCTCCAGGACACTTTCCGGCTTCTCTAAGCAAACTCATATGCTCAAGTGACCGGAGACCACACCGTATGTACCAGGAATCCCATTGTATGCTTCTAAGTCCTTGTGTCTCCTGTTACCTGCAAACCATCACCCTCAACCCATCTGTACTTCACCGCATTACCGCATAAAGGACACATAAGTACCAGACGTGAAAGGCAGTCATTGCCAGTAAAGGATTCTCAACAAAATATTAAAAATGTTCAACCCCTTGTATTAAAGCTGAAAGTCTGCACTTCAAATTCATTTGGATTGTTTCATTTTAATTTTATTCTGGTGGCATATAGAGCCAAAAGCACAGTGTGTTAGCTTACTGTGTTTCCATTTATCGTGACTGTTTTTTTTAGTACTTCCCACATAAATCACTGTTTTGTGATGATGTGTGAGCTTTGAAGATTTCATACTGAGATCATGTTCACTAATGAACCAGACAAACTTATCGTAACACAGCTTGACAACAATTTTGCTCACTTGCCTGTGTAATCATTACTAGACCTGTAAGCCCTTATCTGAACCATAAAGGACCCCCACATTTGCATGCAGGAAAAGCAGCATTATTCACCGAGTGGGTGAAAGGATACTGAATTCAAAGAATATGTTTAATCTAAACAGCCGAGTAGGAAAATAATCTTGTTAGGTTTTAATTTATTTTTCATATCTTTTTCTTCTTTGCTATGTAGAGACGAAACTCTGGCATCACAGGACCTTCTGCCTACAGCTCCAAGAGATGCACTTTTTGGCAAGGGAGTGCTTTTTGGTCAGGAGGGAAAAGTTCATTGACTCTTTTAATCCCTTTACTACCAAAATCAAGTATATTCGATCAAAAAGAGCTTACTGATGCCCCCCCCCCGATATTGAGTATACTCAATTTGTTTTACTTCTGGAGCAATGCAAAGGGATATCATTTATTGCAAACAAAATTAGTTTGCAAACGTGCTCCAGAATACGCCACGAACGTTTTAGCACCTTGGGCATGACAGACGGCATAACAAAACAATTTAAATGGCATAAAATCCATTCTGTTCTAAACTAAATTAGGGTGAGGAGCTATGAGCCACTAAGAGGAAAACATAGGTTCTGGAAAAACTGCTAAGTATGCATAAAAAAGAGGAATTCACTATATTGTGATAAAAAGAATGATATTATTCCAAGGTTGTCAAAAAAAATTCTACGACAGCAATAAAAATGCATAGTGTCAGACCTCTATCTGATGGACCTGCGGCATACTCTTCTTTCTTCTGTTTTTTGGGGCACTCTGCCGAGTGAGTGCCCTGGGGCTGCGACACATGCACGATCCGCCGACTGGCAGCTCCTTTTATGCCGCTGGCATCATTGCACATGTCATTTTGCGCATCTGACGTCATTGCACACGTTCTGGCACTCCAAGATGACTTGTGCCAATGAGGAGGAAAGGCGCCCTATTTAAACTGAAATCTGCAGTTCTCTGGAGCCCTTTCATGGTTTCAGTTCTCTGACTCATTAGCTCGTGTATATTTTATTCCTCTGACTGTTCATCTGTGTTTCACATGGCTAGTGTATTGAATTATGAGTATCTCTGGTTCCCCTTGACCTGGCTTGACCTAGTGATGTGGTACACTAAAGAGTTGTTTTGAGGGATTTCTTGAAGGACTGAAGATTAGGGGAGAGTTTGATAGGTCAAGGTAAGTCATTCCACAGGACCGTAGCTGCCTTTGAGAAGTCTTGGAGGGGAGACTTGGCAGCACGGGTGTAGACAGAGGACAGGCGGTGGTTGCCCACCGACCGAAGTTGTCTACTCTAGATGGGATGTGCTTGTGGAGTGACGAAGATATGTAAGGGTTATTGAGCGATTTGAACGTGAGCATGAGTATTTAAAACTGTATCCTGAACTGTACAGGAAGCCTATGGAAGGACTGGCAAAGGAGGGAGGTACGCGAGGAGTGTCTGGTGAGAAAAAATAAGCCTGGCACCTGCATTCATTACAGATTGCAAAGGGTCAATACGAGAGTTGGTGAGGCCAAAGAGGAGTGAGTTGCAGTAATCAAGCTGTGAAATGACAAGAACATGAAACAGCACCTTTGAAGGTAACTTGCATCAGAAAGGGGTGGGAAATGTTCTTGAGTTGATAACTGAATTTGGTCACTGTCTGGACATGTGGGAAAATGTTACACCAGTCCGTGACACCAAGACAGCGAGCTTGAGGCGTTGGGCTAATGAGCATTCCGTTTACTCGTAGAGAAATAGGTGGCATTGGGTTGTTCTTGTTGAGAGGAACATCCCTTTTGTCCTTCTCTGATCTTTTCCATTGTTGCTTTCTTATCTCCTATTTGCTTTTCCATGGAGACAGGACGTGAGCTCATGTGAATGAGATCCGGCTGGGCGACAAAGCGATACACACACGTACACTGGAACTATTTGTTCCCAGAGTACTTCTCCCGCAAAGCGAGGAAGCGGCAGATCGAGTCACTCTTGCCCCAGAGGGATCTAAGGTGAGTAAGGGATTTAATGGTGGGTGTAGTTTTGTTTGTTCTGTGATTGGGCAAAACTGAAATCACTTAACACCAGGATCTCTAAGACATTATTCTTATTAGAATAACTTCAGGCACAAATGGAGCGGGAGCTGGATGGAATAGCTCGCTCTCCATCTGCTGGGGCCACAGTAGCGTCTCCCATACAAAGTCTAGAACAGGCTAATGTACAGTAACCTGATGAAACATCTGAGACGCAAGCTGAGCTTGTGTCCCAGATGCAATATGGCATTAAAAAAGAGCACAGCGCTTGAGCTGTTCTGCTAAACGACTTGAGCACTGTGCTTAACCCTATTGCTGTTGAGCCATTTCACCCCTGTATATGCTCAGCAAATTTTTTAACTTTCTAATGTTTTTAATTTAGAACCTGTAATTGAAATAAAGTGTGAGAAACATCATGAGATATATGTGACATTGGAGGACGCCCCCTGGGAGCGGAAAGAGTAAAGAAAAGTTTTATGTTATTGTTATAATCCCCTCCCTCTTGGTGATCTCCAGGGGTTGCGACTTTTGGTTTCGAATTAGGAGCTGTGCGGCATCAAGCATGCATGCATAAAGAGCCGCTACATGTGTACAAAAAGAAACTAAAGCGGACCCATGTTTATGACGTTCTTCCGGTTTTCTTCGTCTGCTGGGGCTCTACCTGCGGACTTTGAAACAGTATTTGGACGTGAGAGAAAGGCATGGAATGCACATTTGCGGATATGGGCAAACAATTAGACAGAGGTCCCCCTCCTTACATAAAATAAAGGGTAAGATTAAGAACATCTGAAGCCCTATCATGGTATAGGACGGAGAGACTTTTCAATCATTAATATACCAATGGCTAACCAGTAGGTGGATCTACTGACAACTGTCAACACAACTGTGTTTTGTTTACCTAAATTGGAATGATATAAAAACCTATTTATTTTAAATCTAGATCATTATTCTTCTACACACTGAACTTTCATAACTCCTGATGACGCTATTATGAGTTAACGAAACGCGTAGAGCGTATTGAGTGTTTTTTATGCAGGGAAAGGGATATTCTTATTGATATTATCTTGCAAAACCATGTGAAAGTATGAATGGGAGCGCTCCGCTTGATGTGGTTTCACTTTATTGATCTTGACCTAGATGAGTTCTTCCTACTGTCCTATACCCACAAACCCACGAAGGTTGGCTTCTTGCAAAGAAATAAAGAACAGAAAAAGGTGAGGGAAAGTGTGACAATAATTGTAGGCTTAAGGCAAGATTAAGAATCAATACCCAACCTGCAGAATTTGTGTGTAATGAAACCACCAAGAAGGTGTCTTTTTAAGACTGTTTTTTTATATGAAGTTTATTAAAAGTTATATTTTATATGGGTTACTGATGGTTGTAACCATGATTGCCAATTGAGAAAATCACTACATTACAAGCAGGCAAAACCCATATTCAACACACAGCATTCAGTCAGAACTGAAGGTTCTATGTGGAACAAGGCACAACTAGAATTTATGGAATGTACCAGATTAAAGTAGGAGTTGCAATGGAGCTTTGCAGTTCTTGTTTTTTATTAGTTAAAACAAGAAATTGAGACGGAGCTTGTAACTTCTGTTGTTACTTCTAGTTTTGACTAGTTAAACCTAGGAATTGTTAAATAGCTTCGAAAGAGCTGCTTTTCACTTGTCAAAATGGGGGTTTACTCAATTTGCATTTTTACTGATTATATACAGTCAGGTCCAGAAATATTGGGACATCGAAACAATTCTATCATCTTTGGCTCTATACACCACCACAATGGAGTTGGAATGAAACAAACACAATGTGCTTTAACTGCAGACTGACAGCTTTAATTTGAGGGTATGTACATCCAACTCAGGTGAACGGTGTAGGACTTACAGCAGTTTGCAGATGTGTCTCCCACTTGTTAAGGGACCAAAGGTAATGGGACAGAATAATAATCATAAATCAAACTTTCCCTTCTTAATACTTGGTTGTAAATCCTTTGCAGTCAATCACAGCCTGAAGTCTGGAATGCATAGACATCACCAGACGCTGGGTTTCATCCCTGGTGATGCTCTGCCAGCCCTCTACTGCAACTGTCTTCAGTTCCTGCTTGTTCTTGGGGCATTTTCCCTTCAGTTTTGTCTTCAGCAAGTGAAATGCATGCTCAATGGGAATCAGGTCAGGTGATTGACATGGCCATTGCATAACATTCAACTTCTGTCCCTTCAAAACTCTTTGGTTGCTTTTGCAGTATGCTTTGGGTCATTGTCCATCTGCACTGTGAAGCACTGTCCAATGAGTTCTGCAGCATTTGGCTGAATGTGAGCAGATAATATTGCCCGAAACACTTCAGAATTCATCCTGCTGCTTTTGTCAATAAATACAAGAGAACCAGTTCCATTGGCAGCCATACATGCCCACGCCATGACACTACCACCACCATGCTTCACTGATGAGGTGGTATGCTTCAGATCATGAGCAGTTCCTTTCCTTCTCCATACTCTTCTCTTCCCATCGCTCTGGTACAAGTTGATCTTGGTCTCATCTGTCCATAGGATCTTGTTCCAGAACTGCAAAGGCTTTGTTAGGTGTTGTTTGGCAAACTCTAATCTGGCCTTCCTGTTTTTGAGGCTCACCAATGGTTTACATCTTGTGGTGAACCCTCTGTATTCACTCTGGTGAAGTCTTCTCTTGTTTGTTGACTTTGACAAACATATACCTACCTCCTGGAGAGTGTTCTTGATCTGGCCAACTGTTGTGAAGCGTGTTTTTTTTCACCAGGGAAAGAATTCTTTGGTCATCCACCACAGTTGTTTTCCGTGGTTTCCCGGGTCTTTTGGTGTTGCTGAGCTCACCGGTGAGTTCCTTCTTTTTGAGAACAGTTGTTTTGGCCACGCCTAATGTTCTTGCTATCTCTCTTATGGGTTTGTTTTGTTTCTTCAGCCTAATGATGGCTTGCTTCACTGATAGTGACAGCTCTTTGGATCTCATTTTGAGAGTTGACAGCAACAAATTCCAAATGCAAATAGCACACTTGAAATGAACTCTGGGCCTTTTATCTGCACATTGTAATTGGGGTAATGAGGGAATATCACACACCTGGCCATGGAACAGCTGAGAAGCCAATTGTCGCCATTGCCTTTGGTCCCTTAACAAGTGGGAGGCACACCTGCAAACTGCTGTAAGTCCTACACCATTCACCTGAGTTGGATGTACATACCCTCAAATTAAAGCTGTCAGTCTGCAGTTAAAGCACATTGTGTTTGTTTCATTCCACCTCCATTGTGGTGGTGTATAGAGCCAAAGATGTTAGAATTGTGTCGATGTCCCAATATTTCTGGACCTGACTGTATATATATATATATATATTATACTGTATATATATTGTGACAGAGTGCATGGGATGGGTAACAGGATGTCTGGGAGAGTAATTGAGGGAAGGTATTTAAGACCCAGATCCTCTCACACATACACATGTTGCCAATTAATCAATTAAGCAACAGGTAAATGCCCAGGCTGCTCACCCCTGGACAGAAGTGTTTTAATCAGACTTCTCAGAGCAGGGTGGGAAGAAGAAACACTTCTAAAGACAAACTGTGATATTCTTTTGTTTAATAGATTATGGTTTCTGGATATTCAGGATTGCTGGATGTATAGTAAGTACTCTAATTTAAGTTAGGATTTCATTTGTATTTTTTTTTTTAATTAATTGCAGTTGTGATTCAAAGCCAAGTGTGGTGTTTGTTTGTTGATGCTGGAATAAAAGACCTCTCATTTGCACAACTTCAAGTCTGTGGCTGTTTATATCCTAGAGGACTGTGTTGTTTGCCTGGAATCAAGTATCCTGAGTGGTTTCTGTATCACAATATATATATATATATATTTCCAGGTGTTAGGCGTCCATCTTTTCTGTTATTACTTAATTTTGCAATCTAATTTTAATGAGAAGCAAGGGGGGGTGTTTGTGAGGGTCCTGAGAACGAGCAACAGCACAATGGCCTGCTCTACGGTGGGTGCCCGCTCAGGTCTCACAAACAAGGTTTTAGCTTGCTTGTGCCATTACAGGGATGAATTTTCCATATGCAAATCAGCCTGCTCTCACCCAGAAAGGGTGGCCAGTGCTGACTGCCAAGGACGTCATCCCTGCACGAGAGGTGCAGCAACCCCGACGATCGTTTCGGCCTTCTCGGGCCTCGTCAGGAGGGTATAGCTGACACCCCTCTAGGCACATCAAGCAAGGGGTCCACGTCTGGATGACCCTTTACAATTATAGTGAGAAGCAAGGGGGGTGTTTGTGAGGGTCCTGAGAACGAGCAACAGCACAATGGCCTGCTCTACGGTGGGTGCCCGCTCAGGTCTCACAAACAAGGTTTTAGCTTGTTTGTGCCATTACAGGGATGAATTTTCCATATGCAAATCAGCAAGCTAAAACCTTGTTTGTGAGACCTGAGCGGGCACCCACCGTAGAGCAGGCCATTGTGCTGTTGCTCGTTCTCAGGACCCTCACAAACACCCCCTTGTTTCTCAATCTAATTTTAATGGCACATATAAGGGGTTATTCAAATAGCACCGAATTGGCCACCAAATTGCACAGAGCAGTGAATTTTTCCCACACGGTGCAATTTCATGGCCATTCGACTACTCAAAAACTGGCATTTCCCAAATATTAGCGAATTTCCAACAAAATACAGTAACCTTGGGCGGCAGTGAAATCCCCACGGAGAAATAACGGTTAATCTATTCAGAAAACACCAAACAGCTGTGAAAAGTTGTCGAAATGCCCTGATTTTCTGTGATTTCAGGTTTAAGCAGGCAAATCCCATAGGTTTCAATGTAAAAAAAAATCCAATTTAGGCTGCAGTCAGACAAGCTGATTGTGCACAGAACGTCCGTTGAAATGGATGCACTTTAAGGCTAGCGTCAGACAAACACAGTCAACACGTCCGTGTTGCCGCACAGTTTAACATCCATCGTAGCATTGATTTGTGATCAATAGAGACCAACACATGAAGTACGTTCGCACCAAAGTGCGCATGCACCACGCAGGTGTCAAGGGACGCCATTTAGGCCTCGACATAAAAGCGCTACGACGGACGCCCAGAGTGCACCGCGTCTGTGGAGGGGCCTGTGTGCGTGATGAGGCGACATCAGTCTCAGCGCATTTGCGACGTCCATCAAGTTGACGCTCAGAAGTTTTTTTGGTCTGGCTGACTGTACCTGTCATTTCATATTAATTTTGTTTCCCATATTTCCTTTTTTTTTACATCCGTCAAAAAAAACAGACCGTGTGGTTTCTACAGTATCTTCCATCAGTACATCCGTCCGTTATGCACGCACGCAGAGTGCGCTCAGACCGCGTTCGTCTGACTTTAGCCGATAACGGATGAGATTGTGGTGTTACATAGTATCAGTTAGTTATGACTACGTTGGAAAAAATAGCTGTGTAGTATCAGTTATGACTGTTGTTGAGAAAAAGAATTGTTGTATAGTATCAGTTAGTTTTGACTGTTGTTGAGAAGAGAAAAGAAAAGAGAAAGCTGTATGCAGGGTTGTCTCTACATCTGTTGTAGCTTTTTAAGTCGATGCCTCCATGGCATCCATTGCAACATGCGTTGCCCGTGCCTGAAAAAGTGTGTATGTGCTTCTTGTGTTGTTCTCCATTGACTCCTTTGGAAAGCTACGATGGTCAGCAAACAGTGCAGTCAGACGTACGTACTAAATGCGCTCGTCTGACCGCAGCCTTATTCTTGTTATCTGCAGCAAAAAGTCTCTTTATTTATTTATTTATTTTATAGGCATTTTTCAGGATTTTTCAGCGAAATTTTTGATTCCGGTTTTATTTTTACATACAGGGTTATTCAAAGAGAATCAAAAAGCACATTCGGTGACTTTTCGTTCTCTTCAATTCAGTGCGACTTGGCGATCCCATTTCAGCGACCCTGCGGTGTATTCAGCAAGCATCACAGGGCTGCCGTAATGCAGGGAAAACCCGCTGCAAATTTCAGCGTTCAGTTACCTTTCGGCCACAATTCGGAGCTCTTTGAATAACCCTGATAGTGTTTTTTTTTATTCTGTAGTAGGCCTTTTTATTATTATTCATAGGACCGTATATTTCATTTCCATGCATTTTTATGCACTAGTTTTTTTAAAACGCCTTATAAAAGTTGTTGGTTTTTTTTACCCCTGTTTGGCGGCTGGTTGTTTTTTTTCGGATGGGTTCGGCAGTCTGTTCGCCAGATCGTCAGAAGCATTCGGAGGGTTATCTGATCGTTTCAGCTGTCTTTCTGTGAATCCGTGGATGCATTCGGTGGGTTATCAAATCGATTCGGTGGTTTTTCAGCAGTTTGAGGCTGCCTTCTGCAAATTTTTGCCAGATTTGGTGGTTTATCGGATGCGTTCGATGGGTCGATTCGGTGTTGAATTCACCGCAGGGTCGGCGAAATGAACTCGCCGAATGTCGGTGACATTTCGGAGCTCTCTGAATAAACCCTATAGAAAGTCAAGTACAGGTTAATCTCATTAAATTATGTTGTTAATTGCATATTATGTAAGCCCTTTTAATAAAATAAGTTTTGTAAAGAGCGAGGCACAATGTCTGACATTCCACCAACCTTTATACAAAGACTAATGTTTTCTATCAGTCAGACAAATTAGTGGATTAATCAGCCCGTAAAGACTCATGTATCACCGCATATGATTAATTGGGCTAGTTAGTGCATATTGCAAGGCCTGTCTAAATGGGGATGCCGATGTTATATGAAATGATATTGTGTCCTGTAGCAAGCATTACTGAATGAATACACTGATCTTTTTCCATTAATCAAGGAAAGAAAACATACCGAGGTGCTTTGTAGTCCAAAACATCTTTAAGTGTGTATTTGTTGCTTCTATTATTGAGATAATGATGATGAAGCTGAATAACCTCGCATTATGAGCCTGATTTACTAATGGTGCTCTTTAAATGTCATGCCCTTCTGAAATGAGAATGAATGGGGGCATCATAATAGGGAAATTAAACACATCCCCATGGAAAATTATATTGTCAAGTCAGGTTGGGGAGGGTTTTGGTCTGATGGCCACCTGCACGTAGCTTAGGACACTCAGGGCTCTATCACCTCCTTAAAGCTAACGCTCACATAAATGTGTGTTAGCGCTAGGTTAATTGAGGCGATAGCATTACGCCCGCATCACCTCCCGATCGCTAACGTGTTAAAAAAATGTTAGTGAATCGGTATTAGTGCTTTTCAGCACGAGCTTACTGCTTCCCTATGCTTAATATGCTTAACATGGGGAGCACAAAGTGTAAGCACAGAGTAACTAGCTTTAGTATCATATAGTTCTAATGCTAGCTACTCACAGCTGTCGCTAACTCAAAAAGCTTGCGACAGCTATGAGCTGGTGCTAACAGATTACGCTGCTGCAGAATCAGTTAGTGGCAGCTGAAAACCACCCTCAAAAATCAAATACTCACCTCTAATCCCGCGGTGTGAACGATGGCCCGATCCGCTGCTTCTGGGTGCTGGGAGTAGAGTGAGACTGGGGAAAAAAGTCCTCAGTCTCACTCCACGATCATTCCACTGACCTGCAGGATCTTGCAAGGGGCAGAATTCTGCCGGTCGTGTGACCCGGCAGCAGAAGCTGTATGGATTCCATAGGACTCCATGGAGGGCATACTCAGGACGGCGCTTTAGGCTGGGGTCAGACCAGCGCACTTTTAACGTGCGTTCTGGCGCACATAATTACGGCCGCACTAGCAGCAGATGACGTGCAATGACGGCCAATATACGATGTACGGCCGCACAAACGTCCAGCCGTGCAACGCAAGTGGAATTTGAACGCATTTTTTTGAGAACGCTGAACCGCTAGTACTGACGTACTGAGTGCGCAGCTGCGGCATAGCGGCGTGTTTGTGTGATTAGGAGATGTCAGATGCTGCTAATGTCCAGCCTACATAACGTCCAGATACAAAAAGAGTTTTATTGACGATCCGTACAAAATCACGCCCGAAAATGCGCGTCGTCTGACCGTTATTGCGCATTCCGTGAAAAAATACGTCAATGCGTTCGGACGCACTTTTTCATGTTCGCGGGGAAAAATGCTTTCGTCTGACCCTAGCCTTAACGCTGTCCCGAGCATCCAATACCCTAGCAGCTGCTACAGGACCTGCCCCATAATCCACTGGGAAAATGGGGGCGCTTGAGGTTAGCGAACGCTAATTTTTCCCCTTAGCATCCCCGTTTTAGCAGGTCCAATTGATAGGGTCCTCAGTCAGGTGGTTATTTTATGTTTTTGAGTGAAGGCAATTAACTTCTTTGCCTTGTCATTGTTGATTTCACTAGTATAAGCCAAAGATCAGGGCTGTGGAGCTATTTTCCATAAATGTATTGCATTGAAGCATGAGAACATAATATACCTCCATAAAGTGTATTAAGACATGGTTATTTGCATATATATGCTGAGTTTGGTATGTGTCATGTTAAGAGATAAGGGATTGTATTGTGATGAGAGAGCATTGAAGAGGAGTGGGGGCATAGGTTAATAATATAGCAAGAGGGATTCAGAGATTACACAATTTAAATGAGATATTACAAGGATTTTAATATATATGAGGGAATTCCTATTTTGAAAAATGCTTGATATTTGTCATATGGAAGAGTGGGATGCCAATCCAAGATATCAGTGGTTTGTTATGGTTTTTTATGGTTAGGGATTTTGTGGGATCTCACTATGTAAGTGTGGGAAGATGGACATGGCAGGAGGTTAAGTGTCTCTGTGTTGCTTGGAGAGAATATTATTTAGCTTACAAATCTGATGACTTCCAAAACACCTAGGGCCCTATACGGTAACAGGGAGCCGCTAAGGAAAAATATCAACGCAAGTTTCTAAAAGTGTCTGACTGTTTGTTGACGACTTTATGACGAATGAGCTGCTATCTTAGTGCTCTACTCATAATATTTGGGAGCTGCACAAAGATACTGGCAGTGGGGGTTATGCACCACATCTGGTACCCGCTCCTGGTGTTCAAAAGGACCAGTCTTAAGTCTTGCCTTTCCCCCACCTTTCTAGCCAACCCTAACCCTGGACTTCTCCCTTGCTCAAGACAGTCAATTATATGTCCCAGTAGGGATCAGCTTAGTACCTTAAACAGCAGTAAAATTTCAATGTTCTTGAACCCAGGACATACTTGAAAACGAGAGAAATCTCAATGTATCCTTCCTGGTAAAATACTTTATAAATAAATAAATGTCAAAGTGCAGGTTTACCTTTAAACAAACCCATTGTTGCTTCTTCCCAATAAATCACCTTTGTGTGTCTCAAAGGACGCCAAGCAATTGTTCAATAGGAAAGTGAGTGATCACTGCTGCAATTTTTTTTATGTTCTTTTGTGCTGTGTATAAAATTGTGATCTACCTTTTTCTGATGCTTATTTTTTAGCTTTGAAATGTTTTCATTGCTGTTGAAATTTCCCATCTCAGTGATGATACGATTTATTGCCATTGTATTTCTTTACACAGAAACCATGTGCGTGTTCTTGATCAACGTCCGTTATTTTTCTCTCAATGCTGTGAATTCACACTGTGATCATGCATAGTCTATCAACATTCTCGTGAACGACACTTTATCTAGGAGAAGTCATTGTATCATTTAATCATTCAACATTTCAAAGGCCCTGCGCTGTATGCATGCAATGTGACGCCCTACTGTAGTAAATCACTTGCACTAATGAAAAGAATGCCTGTAGATTTCATTTAGGACTCGATGGAAACCAAATAAAGGATTACTATTTGGAGCAGCAGTAGATGATACAGTTGCAACTCAAAATATTATTCCTTTTCCCATAATGATTGCTGCTTGTCTCTATTAAGCACAAGTGGCAGTGTCGCACATCCTGTAACGAATGCAGATGATTTCCTCCCTCGCTTCCCCTTCTCCTGTTTTCTATTTTGATCATGCTGAACAAACGAATAGTAACAGCTTTGATTGTGTTTATTTTAACTATACTTGTTTAACAGTCATCAGCTCAGTTTGCAGAGGGATATTAATAAATGGAAATTACATATGACCTGATATGGTGATATTTATTTTAACAGGGGAATTCTTTAATGGAACTATACTGGTTTCCATGACCATAGGCAATTTTTGCTACAATTGCAGACAAGCCTTATGATGCAAGTAAATCTAACCTAGATAATAACCTCAAAGCCTGAATTCCTACTAAATAAAACATGGGTAAAATCACTCAAAATTATATGCATTGTTTTAATTGCTTAAAACTAAAGTCAGGGTTATTTTCCATTTATCCAAAATAAGTGATTTTGTGGGAAATGTGGGCAGGATGCTAAATGCTTGGAATCTACAGCTGGCGCTTACAGAAGGATCGTCTTTGCAGTGTTCTTTGTGGTTTTACTGGTAGAGCACTTTAGCTTATATTTTGTGGCATAGTACCCTTACTTTAGCCACGTTGTGATGAAGAATACCATTCACATCACAATGCCATGTGGTTGATGTGACAGCCAATCACTATGACCACAGAGTCACATTGACACACCCAGCCAACATACCTCACATCAGGCAGAAGTGATCCTGGAGCAGTCCCAGCAAGGAGAGGTAAATATATCCCTTTTCACATCACACAGTCACAGTTTTTTGCCTTCTTTTGGATCAACAGCAGTAGGTAATGTGTGAAAGGCTGAACTCGATGGACGCATGTCTTGTTTTCAGACTATGTACCTAAACGTTTAGGGGAACCCTCCCACAAATCTTGTAGTCATCGAGCATTATACTGTACCAGAAATGGGTGTTCCATAGCCCTCTGGAGTTACCAGCCCTAAGAAATTCCAGTAGAAAAACACAGGAGAACCAAGCACTCCAAGCAGATGGGTAGTTCAGTCACCAGGCAAAATTTCACACATTAAATCAATGGTTCTGGTGTCAGGACTGAGGAATGCTATATAAATAATTGTCATTATGAGTAGGCTGGCACTCTGTCACTATCATGTGACATCTGGTTTTGAATGGTCATTCCCAGCCCTGTTAGAAGGTTTTCTCTATGAACAGGCTTTTAACTGCTAAAACGAGGAAAATGCCAGTCTACCCTGTTTATGTCAGATTGAAAAAAGGCTGGATTATAAGTATAGCAACTTCTTTACTTCATGATGTGAAAGCATCTATAGCAGTCTCAAATATTCATTTTTCTGTAACCGATTTATACTTTTTTCAGCTTTCCTTTTAACAATTGATCAAATCAAATTATTTGCCAAACAATTTATTTAAAATTGGGTAAAATAATTTACTAACGATCATTGTCAAGGAGAAATTAGAGAAAGATCATCAGGCCTTATGTCAACTGTGTACATTTACCCATTCACAGCTATACGTCACCTGAGTGATTTGTCAACCAACTAATGGTTACAGTTACAAGTATTTATACAGCGCCAACAGATTCCATTGAGCTTTATAATGGAGAAGCACAAACAGGAGATGTACATGATACAAGAGGAAAGACAACCTTGCCCATAGGATAACTGTCCAGGTCAAACAGCACTTAACAGCATTTAAACCAAATGCTCAAGCAGACATCCCGTGAGTTTAAAATCTAAGGGACAGGGGTAACTGGGAGCAGAAGGAAGGTGAAACTAGTGGCCGGAAGAATATCGTAAAACCAGAAGCTTGGGCTGAGTAAGAGTAATTAGAGAGAGAAGTGGAGACAGCTGGGAAGGAGACCTGAAATTATGGACCAGGCTTGGGTGGGTGGGTTGGGACATCAGAGGGAAAGAGGTGGAGGACAGTCTGTGAGAGTATGCTGTGGAAAGAGAATGAGGTTTGATGAAAATGTTCAGATTGCTAACCATTTACGATGTGGGGGGAGGGAGGGAGAAACAGATGGGGTTTTCATAACAGAAATGGAGGGATATTTAAAAGCGGACTAGTCAGCCAGAGATTAATAAATGTAGACAAAAGATAGAATTTCAAGAATATAGCAGCCTGGCATATAGTGTGGAATGGTGTGAACCTAGTCCAGTTACTTTATGAACAGAATTTTTGAGGTCAGGAGGAATCTAAACATTTGTTTGTAGTTTGGAAGACCTAAAGAATAAGGTGAATACTGAGCTTCCTCATTTTACAATGTAATAAATAGGAATTTCCTCGTATTTAACCTGTTACTTCGTATATACCAGCTTGCTACTTTGAAAGGTGTGAGCAGGGCACCAGCCTGAAGATCCAGAGAAAAGCAGGTCTGCAGCCTTGAGTGTTTATAATAAGGTGCTGGGGGCTCTTTGTATGTGTGACTGAATGTATATATAGATATAGATGAGGAAGCATCACTGAATGTGAATTAGAGTGGTGTTAGAGAATGTGCTTAGTTGTGTTTGTTTAAGAAAGGGTGTCTTTGTGTGAGAACAGTCAAGGGTCTACTCACAACCGCTGAAATTTCATTTCTTTTTTCACTTCACTGTATTTCGGCACACTTTAGTGATTCCATTCCGTTGAAATGTTGGTGAATTCACTATTTCACAAATGGATACAGTAGTGTGCCGAATATGGATTCGTCCGAAGCCCAACAAAAAGGTTGGAGGATGTCGTTGAAGAGCACCGAAAAGGATTGAAGATTGCCTGCAGTGGACTTGTGAATATTACCGAACTGCAAAATAATAATAGACAGAACTCTCCTATTCTCCTAATAGGTGTTTAAACCAGTAAGGATGTATGTAAATAATACAAAAAGGTCCTTTAAAAAGTAATAAAAAGGTCTGTTAGAGAATAAAAAAAATGCCTTTTAAAAAAATTGGGAATAATTTTCATCAAAAAAAGAGTTAAAAAAAATAAAAAGGCTTATTGCTAAAAATGAAAATAAACGGACTTTAGAATAGAAAAATTATGTTATATTATATTATTATGTTACATTTAATCCTATGGGATTCGCCTGTTTAAACCTGTTAAACTAAAATCACTGAAAATTGGGACATTTCGCTAACACTTCGTTGCCAATTGGCGTTCTTTTAACCCTTTCACTGCTGAGGCATTTCCCGCCTCTGTGCTGAGCTCATTTTTACTGATTTTGCTCATCATGTTTAAATGCGTTTTGAAGGCTTATTTTAGTATATGACACAGACATATTATATATCGTTCTTTCCGTCAGACTCGGCAGATTCATAATATGTCATTATTATATGTATACGTCATGACCTGTCTGTATATTATAACAAAAAATGCAATAAAATATGAATTTTCAATAATTTACAACGTGTAAAGTGTTTTTTTTTCACATTTTAACATGCGAGCAATTGCGGTTATATTTTGTATGGGGTGCGCTTGTTAAAAAAATTAGAAATGGGGTCTCGTTACATTTTTGTTTGGGGAAAATTACTCGATTTTTAACAAACGCATACAAAAATCGTTAGTGCAGCATCATTGTTCACATTATAATTGAAATGGGAACAATATTTTTTTATATATTTTTTTAAAATATATATATATATTTTTTTTCATAGTCATGTTTGGTATTGTTGGAACGGCCATGCTCTGGACGATCCAACAATATCAAACATTAACCCCTAACTGCCACGGATCGGGAGATAGCGGGTTCATTGGAACCCCCTATCTCCACCATTGGTGGCAGTTAGGGGTTAACTCCAGGACTGGCGTCATCGTGCTATGCACGATGACGCCAGTCCTCAGGGGGCATTCCCGGAAGCTTGGCCGACATCCAAGATGTCGGCCAGCTCCGGGAAAGGATCCCGAACCGGCGCTTTTCGGCGCCGATTCGTGATCCGGCCCCCATGGGGTTAATTCCAGGTACCGTTAGGAAGGGCAGGCTGTGCCCTTCCAAACGGTGCCTGGGTTAACCACCTGCACCCCGGCGATCGGGAGGGAGAGAGGTCCGAAGGACCTCCCTTTCAGGCGCCTCCTCCGCACATGCGGGGGGGGGGCACCTGAATTAGATGTCATCGCGTCGCCGCAATGACATCTAATTGTGCCGGCGGCGGTTCCGGGTGCTGGGCTGACATCGAGGATGTCAGCCCGCACCGGGGGGCACAGCGATCGGCTGGAACCCGGCCGATCGCTGGCCCCAAAGGGAGGACGCGCTCAGCGCGTCCTCCGCAAGGAACGCTACCTGCGGGTGGACGCGCTGAGCGCGTCCTCCCCAGCAAAGGGGTTAATAGACAAACCATTACATCTCTATGGGACAATTACTGTGCCGCCAAAGATCGGCGAACTGCACTGTATTTCGCTGTCAATTCACCAGTATTTGTCCAATTGTGAGTTTAGTGAATAAACAAAGAGCCCCGAAATTGCTATGAATGGTTAAATTCACTATTCAGTGCAATACGGTGGCAAGTTCTAAGTTTAGTGAATAGACCCTCAAGTGTGCATGTATGTACATATGTGTGAAAATCAAAAAACATGCATCATCGTATGCGAGTGAGCATGTCTAGATCGGATGACTAAGCGTCATTAGTTGTACGTGTCAGTGAGGGTGCCTGAGCTAGTGTGTTTTAACAATGACAAGGTCTCTGTGGAAGTGTCAGCCTTTGTTCTTAAGTTCTGCTATGACACATCTTTTGGCCCAGGATTCTACAACTGCCCAAGTCCCCTGACACTGCAATGTATGAGAGGGCAGAGGCAGCTAGAGTTTTGGGAATAAAGTTTTAGGCAGAAACCAGTTATAAAAGGGCTCCTGTTTTTCCAAGCAAACTGTAAGAATTAACCCAATAAAATTGAATCATGAAGCTACCACAGATCTCATGGTAGATGTGAGTATGTGAATGTAGCAGTGCACTTGTGTGGAATGTCAGTAAGCACTTACATGCAGAGGTTTGTTTGTATGGAGGATTGCATGAGTTTGTCTGTCACAACGTATATGTATATTTGTGCTGTGAAATATGTAATAGTCATCTTTTCTACATAGCTGGCCCATAGGTGCATGCTTTTGGCCAAGTCTCCAGATCAAAGGGGGGTCGTTAGCCAGGTGCAAAGTCTGACAGAGTAATTTGAAACAAGCCGGGGCCTCGCATGATGAAATGTCACTGAGATAACCTGCTACCATTGCACTCTGTAAAGACCAAGTTTGAACGAGGCCTTTAGTGGCCACCTATACTGCATATTGTATATTTATAGGGCTGACTCTCAAGAGGGGGGTATGGAATAAAAGGTCAGGTCTGGATACCACCACAAATACCTCTTGATCAGCATCCTTCACATGTAAGGCCGGGTGCATACTAGGCGTTTTCTTCTGCGCACTAGCGTGCGTTGAAAAGGACGCACTTTATGATGGAAGAGATGGTAGACGCCAGACGATGCGTTAATTTTGACGCACGTCATAAAAACTGAATTTGCGTTGAATAAAAAAAAAAGCAGGGCTTTTGACATTTGTCTTTCAGCACGCAGCCAACGTCGCGTCAATCCTAGCGCAACTGCCTTGGTGTTTCCATTACGGACGTCTTCAGCGCGCGTTATGCGTTGCGCGCGTACTACGTGTGTTCTTCCCTATCCGCATAATTATATGCTACAACGCATGTCATAAAGAGCGTCATAACGCGTGCTAGTGCGTAGAAAAAAATGCCTAGTGTGCACCCGGCCTAAAAGGTGGACTTGTGTGTACATGTGCAGATAGATAGAACATAATGGGTCCATTATCCATCAGAACCTGCCTTTAACATCTGTATTATGACAGAGCCACTTTCTCAGTAGCTCCAGTTGTAATACTTGTTAGGTGTTAAACGATAACTCTAGCAGCTAAGCGCTGCTGGTGTTAGGAGCTCAAGGATGGACTCCATAGAGACGAGTGAGAGCTCATGCGAATGAGCGTAGGGATACGTTCTGCCCGCAGAGCGAGGAAGCAGCAATTTGCGCTGCTCTCCTCACCAAGGGATCTGAGGTGAGTGTGTAATTTTTCCATGGGGTTACCCTAAAGTGTTAGGTGATTGTGCAGAAGTGCAATCACTTAACACCTGGGTCTGAAAAACATTATCCTTTTCAGAATAACGTCAGGCGCACATGGAGAACGAGCTGGAAGGAATAACTCCTTCTTCATCTGCTGGGTGCACAGTAACATCTCTGGTACAAAGTATAGGAGACGTTAATGTACAGTAAACAGGCGCAACATGTGACATACTAGCAGAGCTTGCGTCTCGGGCGGAATATGCAGTTAAAAATAAATAAATAACCATAGCGCTCAAGCCATTCTGCTGCACGGCTGGAATTCTGTGTTTAACGGCACATTGGAATAGGGCCCAAGATGTGTAACGCCAAAATATTTTTAAATCAGATTTTATTTATATAGTAGATTGTATAATGTTAGACTATGTAGGCTAAATTAGGAAAGATATTATTAAGAGCTCAGTGATGTAATAGCAAAACCGTTAACAGATTTATTTAACCAATCCTTGCTAACGGGAGTCGTCCCAGAAGACTGGAAATTAGCAAATGTTGTGCCCATTTACAAGAAGGGTAGTAGGGAGGAATCAGGGAACTATAGGCCAGTTAGTCTTACGTCAGTAGTGGGGAAATTAATGGAAACCATGTTAAAGGAAAGGATTGTTGAACATCTAAAAACACATAGATTACAGGATCAGAAACAACATGGGTTTACCTCAGGGAGATCATGCCAAACTAATCTTATTGATTTTTTTGATTGGGTAACAAAAATAATAGACATAGGTGGTGCAGTAGACATTGCTTATTTAGATTTCAGTAAGGCTTTTGATACTGTTCCGCATAGAAGGCTTATCAATAAATTGCAATCTTTGAGCTTGGATTCCAATATTGTTGAATGGATTAGGCAGTGGCTGAGTGACAGGCAACAGAGGGTTGTGGTAAATGGAGTTTATTCGGCGCAAGGTCTTGTTACCAGTGGGGTACCTCAGGGGTCAGTACTTGGACCCATTCTCTTTAATATTTTTATTAGTGATATTGCAGAAGGTATTAATGGAAAAGTATGTCTTTTTGCTGATGACACAAAGATTTGCAACAGGGTTGACGTTCCTGGAGGGATCAGCCAAATGACAAATGATTTAGGTAAACTAAAAAAATGGTCGGAGCTGTGGCAATTGAGTTTTAATGTGGATAAGTGCAAGATAATGCACCTGGGGCGTAAAAACCCAAGGGCTGAATATAGAATATTTGATACAGTCCTAACCTCAACATCTGAGGAAAGGGATTTAGGGGTTATTATTTCAGAGGATCTAAGGGTAAGTAGTCAATGTAATAGAGCAGCAGGAAATGCTAGCAGAATGCTTGGTTGTGTAGGGAGAGGTATTAGCAGTAGGAAAAGGGAAGTGCTCATGCCACTGTACAGAGCACTGGTGAGACCTCACTTGGAGTACTGTGTGCAGTACTGGAGACCGTATCTCCAGAAGGATATAGACATCTTAGAGAGAGTTCAGAGAAGGGCTACTAAAATGGTGTACGGCTTGAAGGAGAAAAGTTACCAGGAAAGGCTTAATGATCTTAACATGTACAGCTTGGAAAAAAGACGAGACAGAGGAGATATGATAGAAACATTTAAATACGTAAAGGGAATCCACAAGGTAGAGGAAGGGAGTATATTTAAAAGGAAACAAAGTAGCAACACAAGAGGACATAGTCTTAGATTAGAGGGGCAAAGGTTTAAAAGTAACATCAGGAAGCATTATTTTACTGAGAGGGTGGTGGATACATGGAACAGTCTTCCAGTTGAAGTAGTAGAGGCCAAAACAGTAATTGAATTTAAGCAGGCATGGGATAGGCATAAGGCTATCCTAAACAAAAGATAAATCCAGGTAAAGTATCCATGTAATTGGGCAGACTAGATGGGCCGAAAGGTTCTTATCTGCCGACATTTTCTATGTTTCTATTTAATGCATGTTTGTACAATAAACAGATTGCATAAGATGATGATGTAGTTTTGTCTGATCCCTGCAGGGGGCAACCTAGCACAACTGACAATTTCCAGACCGCACATAGATGTAATGTTCCATGTGCCCAGATTTTAGTAAGTGCTGCTATATACTGTTGTGGTTGAACAAGAAATAGATGAAATATGAGGAAATGACTGAAAGACTTACAACAATTGCCTGATGTGAGACAGACGCAGCACTAAGCGAATGAGAGTGTACAGTGACAGCTGTGTTTGGGAATGGTGCCTCTACAAAAGTCAGCCACAACATGACTTGGATGTAAAGTATTATCAAGGTCCCCATCTGTCTGGTTTTAAATGTCATTCATTCCCAGCATCAATGAGCACTTTAAGATCTTTTATGTGATGTAAAGGAGCCCTAGGTAATATAAGTGTGATTAAAACCCTCACAGACCAGGATAGAGCTACTTCTAAACTTCATCAGTGACCTAAGTGAATCCATCATATGTACATGGTGTTTCCCTTCACCACCGTGATCTAAATTACCACTGCCAGTATATAACAAACGGGCAGATAGATTAAATGGAATCAGCCGCATAACCTCGCATACACTTCGATTAATCAACATTTGAATTAATTCTGCCCATTTAGAAATGCTATATACATAAACAATACATTTGTTTAACCCTTTCACTATCAAAGATGTGTATTCAGTTTTGCATTGGATTACACAAAAAAAATTAAAGTGCTGTATTCCCTATTTTACGCCAATATGGAGGTGTTAAACAGGAAAAGCTGCGCTTGCAGGTTTTCCCTTACCATCTCCATGTTAACGTCGTATTCCAGGGAAGGTGCTAACTCAGCACCTCATCCTGGAATGCAGCACTAAACTCCCTCATTCCCGCACTAGTGCTGTCGCGTCTCCGCGCGTATCAGCACCTTGAGTTCATAGGACTCCATGGAGCCTTGCATTTCTGGGCTCTGAGCTCGCTGTTGCGAGATCGCGTAGGGCCACGAAGTGATTGCGGAGGGAGACTAGGAACTATTTGTTCCCAGTCTCACTCTGCTCCCAAGGGGAAGAGGTGGTGAATTGGGCGGCCCTTTTGCCACGGGATGAGAACTAAGTATGAGATTTTTTAGTGGGGGGGGGGGGTCACAGCATTTTAAATGATTTTGCATTTGCAGAATCACTTTGCACCAGCTTTTAGGAGTTGTTAAAATTTTGACTTGCGCGACCCAACAGTAAATTGTGCTAGCACATGTAAAGGATAGGAATCGCAAAGTACAGTAAGCTCTCAAAGCTGCAAGGCACAAAAGGTTTTCACCCCAATTTGGCGTCAAGATCAGAATACTGATGCCAGACATTAAACTTACTAATGCTAGCGCTAACGATTACATATTGAAATGCAACATGAGCACCAGCTATGGAATAGAGCCCAAGGTTAGCATACAAAACCCTTTTAATGCAAGATTACTTATCTCCCTGCTGTGGAGAAATTAAATTCTAAAGTGAGATCTCACTTCTGTCACCCTGTATTACTGTAAAGAAGCAGTCCCACACTCATTTTAACAAAAAGCAACAAACTTTATTGCAGCATTACAAAATCCATGAATAGGTCAGAATACAGGGATAGTACAGGGGTCACTCACTGCTGTATGTTGGGTAAGATTCAGGGGGTTATAATGGCTGTCAATCCCTGTACAGTACAGATAAAAGGTAACAATATGCTGTGTGTATAAGGTACTGAGATTTGTATCCAGAGATACAGACAGGAAAGGTAATTCTTTGATCATACGTAACTAAGATACTTCAGAATTGTGTCAGTTGATCAGAGGACTAGTAACATTGTAGCTAAAACTCAACATTTGTTAGAGGTTTAAAACAAAGAAGACATACACACACAGAACCCACAAATCATAGACAATGTACTGGGCTCCCAGTTGAGCTACCTATCATACTTATTGATGAGTGGGACAAGTATTGCTTGTGGTATCTGCTACCTACCTACCAAATGAGTACTCTGATGTCTATCTACTAGAACAGTCAGAAAGCGAGCCTTCAAGGGTTTTCTACAAATAGGACAGATAGCCAGAAGGAATATCTACAGTGCAGCAAGGTAGAATAGGTACGCTAGTAGTTAGTTCCTTGGAGAGGTCTCCTGCTCAGAGCGCTCATGGCAGAGAACTGTCTCATTGAACCTCAATCAGATATAGCAAATGCTTGTTTCTAAAATCAGTTTGGCATTTTAGCACTCCATATCAGTGACGTGCGGTGAGGTCAGTGGCTGGTGAGGCACTGGCTAGTATCAGAGCCAGATATACACAGGGTTACGCAGTCGCAATTTACGCATTTGATTATCGTTATATCGGAGAATAGAGTTTCACTATTTATAAAGTAAAGTTCACATTTTTTTTTACATCTAAGAGCATGCACTTACAATACTGACTAACAGAGGGCGCTTTTACAACTCTTACTGTAAAAAAGTTTGCATACAGGTTTTTAATGTTGTAAGAGCATGCACTTACAATACTGAATACTAGAGGGCACTATTACACACATGCTGATTGCTGAGCTTTGCTTCCCCCCCCACAACTGACGAGGACAGTCACATGACTGTCCTGCGTCAATCAATCCATGGGGAGCGCTGCCTCCCATGGGGGGTGTTTTTTTTTTAAAAAGAAGTGCTTGAGACCAATGGAGCTTTCCCATTGGCTCAAGCTTTCAATTGCTCTCGTTGCCTCTGGAGGCACTGAAGAGTGTAGAACCAGCTTGAGCTACGCAATTAGTGTAGTATTCAGTTGCGCAAATTGCGTAGGCTAGGCTGGCTTAGTGCTGCCCCTGCTGTCAGTGTAGTGAATCATACACACACACACACACACAGCAGCCGGCAAACTGAAAGTGCAGGAGGAAAAAAAGAAGCGGAGGACAGAGAGAAGAAGCAAGCACAGCGAGGGAGCCTGGAGCAGGTGAGTAGGAGAACTTTTTTCAATAAATAACATTTTATTTACAGCTTAAATATGCACATCACACATGTCATTACAGCACAATGACCACATTCATTTACTGGAATGGCAGGGGAGGCTCTGCCTCCCCTGCCACCCCTGACTGCACGTCCCTGCTCCATATACATAGCTCTACGCGTTTCACCTCTAGGGCGTCCTCAGGACCCGTATGGATTGATGCTGCAGAGTAGTGGTTCCCACCCGCGGTCCTCAAGTCCCCCTAACAGGCCAGATTTTAAGGATCACCTTGGGGAAATGCAGTCTGAATCCTGCAATTACTGAGCAGCAAATCATATCACCTATGCCGTGCTTCACATATCTGGAAAACCTGACCTGTTGGGGGACTTGAGGACCGCGGTTGTGGACCACTGCTGTAGAGAAATGCTAAGCCTTTCTTGTGTTACGTTTTAGCTACAATGTTACTAGTCGTCTGATCAACTGACACAATTCAGATACAAGGTGTTACTGTAATTGCTATATGCAGGCATTATGTAAATATGCAGATATAATTTTTATATTCTAGTCTGTGATCACTAAACATGCCCATAAGCATGATGTCTGTCCATTTTTATTATGTCTATTATATTTACTGTATGTGACACACAGGTCATTTCTGCCTGTATGCTAATAATGCAGACCCCATTTGAAATTGTTCAAAACCATTTAGACATCATTTTGATTGTAGACCATTTATTTCCAGCAATATTTCTGTGAAGGATAAACTAATACATTAAAAATAAAAATTTGCAAATTTGCATTATTTAAATTTTTTAACTGTCTCATCATAACAATCTTTATACAAAATTGCTGTTTTATCATACATGTAAGAAAGTTTATTGTCCTCTGACCTGCAGGACCAGACAAGAGTATTCATTTTTCAGTATCTAATTTTTATTTTGAATCAAGTTATTTTGCAATTGCAAAGTCACTGAACACTAGCTGTTGAAAATTGTTATATATATATATATATATATATAAAATCTTTTTAAATATTGGCTGCAAGAGAGAATTAAAAGACATAAGGACATTGGATTTGCTCATTATCCTCTGGCTCCCAATACATATCCATTTCCTATACAAAGGACAGCAAGCATTAATGTTCAGTAACTTGCCATGACAGTCGAGCTGCAATGGGAGTTTGCAGCTTGGTTGGAACAGCTGGGGCGCAGTTAACATTAACGAGAGAGACGGTTATCCTTAATGGCTCACCCGTTCATACTAATGGCTCAGGTGGTACAGGGCGCCCATGTTTGTTTCCAGATCTGGACCTGGAGAAAATCAAACAACAGTTACAAGTATTTATGAAGCACAAACATATTCCGCAGTGCTGGGCAATGATGGGGGGCGGGTCAGAACAAACATAAAGCTTACAAATTTGGGTAAAAGTGTATTTTAGCGGTGTAAATGATGTGATGGACATTCCAACTGTATCTTAGCGGTGTAAATTATGTGTGATCCATTTCAACTGTTTTAAGCATTATAAACCCCAACCCCTGACCCCAAACCCTATACTGACACTGTCTGACATTTACAACACTATATATTTCAGTTAGGTTTCCAACTAATTTACACCACTAAAATACAGTTTTTCCCAAATTTGTTTAACACATGGAGAATGATAGCAAGAGGACCCTGCTCAAGAGCTTACAATCTAACATAGTGGGTGATAAGTTGTGACACATTGTTCTCCACCTCTTCACATTAGTCTATGTACCAGGATTGTCTGCCCACGAGTGCCCTTTGGAGATGGGGCATTGCAGCAGGAACCCACATGATAGTGCAATGCTTTTTAGTGTGGAAGCATTTGCCAGCAGTCATGCAGCAGTCCATGTGAGGCATGCTGTAGTCCATGTGAGGAATGCAGCAGTCCGTGTGAGGCATGCAGCAGTCCATGTGAGGCATGCAGCAGTCCATGTGAGGCATGCAGCAGTCCGTGTGAGGCATGCAGCAGTCCGTGTGAGGCATGCAGCAGTCATGCAGCAGTCCGTGTGAGGCATGCAGCAGTCATGCAGCAGTCCATGTGAGGCATACAGCAGTCCTGCAGCAGTCCATGTGAGGCATGCAGCAGTCAGTGTGAGTCATGCAGCAGTCATGCAGCAGTCCGTGTGAGGCATGCAGCAGTCATGCAGCAGTCCATGTGAGGCATGCAGCAGTCCGTGTGAGGCATGCAGCAGTCATGCAACAGTCCATGTGAGGCATGCAGAAGTCCATGTGAGGCATGCAGCAGTCATGCAGCAGTCCATGTTACAGTCCATGTGAGGCATGCTGTAGTCCATGTGAGGAATGCAGCAGTCCATGTGAGGCATGCAGCAGTCATGCAGCAGTCCATGTGAGGCATGCAGCAGTCCATGTGAGGCATGCTGTAGTCCATGTGAGGAATGCAGCAGTCCATGTGAGGCATGCAGCTGTCCGTGTGAGGCATGCAGCAGTCCGTGTGAGGCATGCAGCAGTCCGTGTGAGGCATGCAGCAGTCATGCATCAGTTTATGTGAGGCATGCAGCAGTCATGCAGCAGTCCATGTGAGGCATGCATCAGTCCGTGTGAGGCATGCAGCGGTCCATGTGAGGCATGCAGCAGTCATGCAGCAGTCCGTGCGAGGCATGCAGCAGTCATGCAGCAGTCCATGTGAGGCATGCAGCAGTCATGCAGCAGTCTGTGTGAGGCATGCAGCAGTCATGCAGAAGTCCATGTGAGGCATGCAGCAGTCCATGTGAGGCATGCAGCAGTCATGCAGGAGTCCGTGTGAGGCATGCAGCGGTCATGCAGCAGCTCATGTGAGGCATGCAGCAGTCCATGGGAGGCATGCAACAGTCCATGTGAGGCATGCAGCAGTCATGCAACAGTCCATGTGAGGCATGCAGCTGTCATGCAGCAGTCCATGTGAGGCATGCAGCAGTCATACAGCAGTCCATATGAGGCATGCAGCAGTCATACAGCAGTCCATGTGAGGCATGCTGTAGCAGAGAGCTGGATGTGGTGTCTCTGAGCTCTCTCACACAGACATGCAGCAGCTCCTCCTCTCCAGCTCTCACAGGCTGAGTCTGATCAGGTTACAGTGCTGGCTATGGAGCTGCCAGGCAAGCTGCTCTCTGCAACAGCAGCAGAAGGGGTGAGGGACAGGTCACATGAAGGAACCTTTAGAGTGGCAGAACCCATTTCTCCTGTCTGCTGACCCTGGCTTTCACTGTCACCCCCTCACTGTCACTTTCTGATGTCTTTTTGTTGTGTTGTGATGCCCCCCTAGGCTTTGCATTCCCATTCAGTGCAGCTCTATGACAGCTCCTGGGCTAACGAGTCACCAGAGGACCTGGCACAGGAGACGCAGTGGACATCTGCTCAGAGGAGGAATCCTGGACACTTTGTTTTGGGAATACGAGCTTTTAAGAGGAACATCTCTAGGCTGAGTACAAGAAAAAAAAAGGCAAAGTTCACTTCCATGTGAAGCCCAGGCTGGAGCAAGGTCTGTCTGGAGGGGTTAAGAGAGCAGAGGATTCTTCCATGGCTTGCCCCCACTTCCTCACCCCTGTTTAGATACTTGGCTGGGTGTCTCACCCAGGCTGCTGTCCTACATGCTCCTCGGGGCATCCTGGTTGTGCACCTCTAAAGGTCCACAGAAACCATCCAAGGGGGAGGAGGAGGAGAGGAGAAGGGAGAGGAGAGGCAGGAGGGAAGGGGGCAGTGGTGGTGGTGGAGGTGGTGGAGGAGAGATGGATGAGTCCTCCTTGTTGGATCTGCTGGAGTGCTCCGTGTGCCTGGAGAGGCTGGATACCACGGCCCGGGTGCTCCCGTGTCAGCACACCTTCTGTCGGCGCTGCTTGCAGAGCATTGTCAGTTCCAGGAATGAGCTGCGCTGCCCGGAGTGCCGCATCCTGGTGGACTGCGGGGTGGATGAGCTGCCAGCTAATATCCTGCTCGTCAGACTCTTGGATGGCATCCGACAGAGACCCCGGGGTAGCCCCACAGGGAGTCCCACGGCCACCGGGCACCAGGGCAGTAGCAGCAACAACAGCAACAACTGTGCTAGCCCAGGATGCTCTGCCACGGCTGGGCCATCCACTGCCCCCAGCAATGCCCCCTACACCCCCAGTGGGAGGGACCTGGCTGCTGCCAGCCACAACGGCATCCTGCTGGCAAAGGTAAGTGACTGGCTGCAACCTGTGCTGATATGGGCTGCTCGTTACATTCTTACTGCTAACTGTATACAGGACATTTGGCTGGGGGAGGTTTGGGGCCCAGAGGGTGCTGAGGCTAAGGGTCTGCTACAACTAAGAAAGTGCTGAAATACAGAGGGTGCTGAGGCTAAGGGACTGCTGCAACTAAGAAAGTGCTGGAATACAGAGGGTGCTGAGGCTACTGGACTGCTGGAACTAAGAAAGTGCTGGAATACAGAGGGTGCTGAGGTTAAGAGTGGTGGAAATCAGATGGTGCTATAGAAAGCTGAAAGTCACAGGGTACTGGAGCTATGACAGCACAATCTTTATTCCTGCACTCTGAGCTTGAGTACCCCCTGATTTCACGCATTCCACTGGTGGTGGACCTCATACAGTGCTGGAGATGCACCTGTCCAGTATTTTGTAAGAGCTTTAAATTGATAGATTAGGGAGTGTTGTGACATCCAGGAATATACAAAACAATAGCAAGTGTCAGCATGGGCACATCTGTTGGTAGCTTCGTGATGATTGTTCATTTATTTGTGTAAAAGCACAGGAGGACTGATCTTGTGAGCTTGGTCCTTGAAATGACAATAATAATAATAATAAACTGTTATATTTTATTTGGAATGTGGAGTTGAAATGTCAGTCAGATATGAACTGATTCAAAATAACAAGTGGATTTGTTGTGATGCTTCATCTGCCTTTGCAGTTCTGTTAATGGTAACTATTCTGCTCTGTTCCTCAGTGATATATTAGAGTCATCAGACACACTGTAACTGTTACCAGTGCTGTAACACATATTCTTTCTATAGTGATATGTTTTTGGCTACTTTCACACAGTGTATTCCTGCTGGTGGTAACCCAGACCTTTCTCCACTGCATCTCAGGATGCTCATCCACAAGGCTGCATGTGCTTTTGTTACATAAAAACATCTTGTTGTACCAGGATTGGCCTAGACTCTGCTAAATATGTATATACAAATGACACAAGTCACTGATTTGCCCTGGTTATTTCTTGCATCCACAGCCATGTGTCTATGTACAGCCTTCGATATCACTTGACTATGGGCATGGAAGGCCATACTGGTTGCAACTCATTTAGCATAAGTCCCTGAAACCATCTGTCATGGGACTGATGTCCAGTGTAATTAAATATTTATCATCCCAGTCATTTTTCTGGGAGTGCTAGTGTCATATTAAAGGACGTCTAAACATTTTATGTCAGCTTTGTATGTTCCTCAATGATTGCTGTCAAATTGCAAGAATAAAACTGCTAATCACCTTGAAATTTTACACGTTCAGAATAATAGACATCTTACTAAGTTTATTGTATGCACATAAAATTTACTGGCAAAGCCATTACCAGAGCTACCTCAATAATATGCCAGTCCTTTGTTTGAGGTTTATTGTAAAATTACAATTAATTATAAAAGCGGCAGCATATTCTGCAGCGCTGTACAATGGGTAGAAAATCCAAACATGAATTCTAAGAATACAAGTATGACACAGAGACAATAGACAACGGGAACTCTCTTCTCAAAGAAGCTTTCAATCTAAGAGGAGGAATTTGTGTTTTGCAGCATTTCTATTTACCGTTTTATATTTTGTTTTCCCTTAGCACTTTGTGCACTAAATAATCAATAAAAACAATCGACTGATGGATTTATCTCCTGTCAAAGTTCTTTGTCACTTGGAGATGATGTCAGGAGATAGCTGGTGATGAGTCAGAGATAAAGGTAGACGTAAATCACTTTCTATAAAATAGGTTCATAGATTGCAACCTGTCAATCAATACCCCCTTACCCATCCTTAAAGTTCAGACACATATATTGTATTACCTTTGTAATGAAGGTGAGTAAACCTGTCAATGCTATTAATGGTATCTGTGTATTTGTTTTACACAGTTCAAACCATTATATATGGAAAGATATTGTGTGTGTGTGTGTATTTATATATATATGAAACTATGATGTTTGTTAGCTGAATAGTCATTTAAATGATAGGATCATTAAATGTGATGGCTGTAAATAAAGTGCCAGCACTTGCCTTTCCGCTAAGGCTAGGGTCAGACGAAAGCATTTTTCCCCGCGAACGTGAAAAAGTGCGTCCGAACGCATTGACGTATTTTTTCACGGAATGCGCAAAAACGGTCAGACGACGCGCATTTTCGGGCGTGATTTTGTACGGATCGTCAATAAAACTCTTTTTGCGTCTGGACGTTATGTAGGCTGGACATTAGCAGTGTCTGACATCTCCTAATCACGCACACACGCCGCTGTGCCGCAGCTGCGCACTCAGTACGTCAGTACTAGCGGTTCAGCGTTCTCAGAAAAATGCGTTCAAATTCCACTTGCGTTGCACGGCCGGACTTTTTTGCGGCCGTACATCGTATATTGGCCGTCATTGCCCGTCATTTGCTGCTAGTGCGGCCGTAATTATGTGCGCCAGAACACACGTTAAAAGTGCGCTGGTCTGACCCCAGCCTAAAGCCTCACTTATTGTAAGACGAGGCTTGCCTGGAGCTTATTTTTGCTCAGCTATTCCTGCCATCTCTGTATAGTAACAACTGAACTTATTTATAGCACTGTTTCATTGTGATGTCTACAGCAAAGACAGTAATTCTGTTTCATGTGATGTGCTACACTGTTCGCAGTATCCGTGCACTAATAATCTGGGAAAAATAATTATGTTTCTATGACTGATTTCACACTCTGAAGGGCTTAGGAAATGGAGATTATGAATCAGTTTCTGGATAATATTCACTATAAACGTTATGATCCAAACTGCATCTCATCCTGACTGAAAAGGTATCTATATGTGTAATGTTTAAGTAGCTGTTTGGGGACAAATGGAGCAATCGCCATGGAAACGAATGAGATGTTGATGCGTTTGTTCCATTTTCAAAAACACTTCTGTCATGAAGAATATACAATATACCTAATAGGTTGAAATAATTCCCCTCAGAGGAGTATATCCATGAATGTGCCTTTGCATTCATTTGAGTGATATGGGCTTGCAAAACAGTGGCCAATACAGATTGCCAATAGGGTGTAGCATTGTGAATACATTGGATGGCATCCTATTCCTAAGCAGTCTCTGGCCGTTCTATTTATTGTGTCCCATTGAGTGTTGTTGCTTCACACAATGAAGTTCAGATGAGTGAGTAACCGACTTGAAGTTATGGGTTGAAACTAAAGCTGTAGTTCCAAAAGTGTATAGATCATGGTGTGCTCATTAGGACTGCACTTAAAGGGACACGCATGCTTTCTCAGTGTGCTTTTTAAAGATGTGATATGCCTTTTTGAATAAGCCAGTAGTCTCATTCTGCAAGCATAAAAAGAAAGTAAATATTGCTTTTTTTTTATTTTTCCTATACTTGCTTTTCTTTCTTGGTGTTTTCCATGGCCACCTCAAAGAGGCACAATGATCTAACCATTCTGTGGAATGCATAAAAAAAACGCACTGAGCATGTGCAACTGAGTTGCTCCTCCTCCCTCCTGCACTGTGAACTGAGGAACGGGCGAGGCTGAGTCTCATTCCAATCTGTAACTCTTTCACCCCCAGCTACTGCAGAGACAGGGAAGGACAGAAATCAATACACACAAGGAGAAAAAGAGACAGCAGAGAGAGAAGTACAGAAAAAAATACAAAAACAGAGACGGCGAGATTAATCAGCAAGAGCAAAAGAAAAAGTGCAGCGAGAGAACGTGCACACAAGAGATACAGCACAAGAAAGAGTGTCAGAGTGCGTGACCTGTGAGGGAGTTTGAGTGAGACAGGGAGTATATAAAGCATGAAAGAGTGCAAGTGAGCGAACGTGAATGTGTGAGCGAGTGTGAGTGTGTTTTGCTCTCACAGTTGCAGAAATAGTTAATATTCAGTTCTTCAGTTCCTCCAGTCCGCGGTCCTGAGCGAGCACAGTGTTTCACGTGCACAGCTAGTGCTAGTTCAAGTGAAGCTTTGATGGGTGGAGTAGTGGGCGGGGAGGAGGCGGGGAATATACAGGAAGTGGGAGCTGAAGAAACAACCCTAGCTGAGGAACGTTCATATTCTTCAAACATTTGCTTTATTCTAGTTTGTCTATTGGTATAAAAGTGTTTAACTGTCAATTTAAAGAAAAAAATTCTAGACATGCATATCCCTTTAAGTGTCAGGAAGGTTTTTAGATTTACCCCATCGGAGTGATCCTGGTTCTGATGACCAGTTTTTACTCTAAACTTCAAGTGATTGTTGGATAAAAACCCTTGCCAGATAACATACTGTAAGTGCCATTCATTCAGTATATGCAGAATTGCAGCTGACAAGTGCAACTTGACTGTATTTGCCGAACTACTTGCCATTATTGGCTTGGCTAATTACAGAAGGAACATCATTTTATACTTCTGATTTAGCTGATACTCGATGAGTAGCCAAGTCCATGCTGAGAAAAACAACTTGGCAAGCTGCATTTGTTGAGGGCAACTTTAGTCGCCCATTAGAATTTTTCATATTGTAAGATACACATATGTTGAAGTATATTGACCATCTATCTAATGATTTGAAAAATCCGATGTAGTATTTTTTTAAATTTGTGCAATAAGTAATACTTTAATAACTATTTATACATGTCACGGTGACCCAGGGGATGCGGCGCCTGGCAGCAGCTTCCTCGCTGCTCGCTGGCCAGGCGCCGAATGTAAGCGCTTCCGGGCCCGCTCACGTGGGACGCCGAGGGGCGGGGCCTGGCGCTGTGACGCGGACCCGCCGGGTTTAAAACTCAGTCTCTCCCATACACCGGTGCCCTGACGTGGTATTCACCTCCCGCAGAGCTCTTGTGTGATTTTGGCTACCTGTGTTGTATAACCCTTGGCATTGGCAAACGAACCCTCCTGTGTATGACCCTTGGCATCGGCAAACGAACCCTCCTGTGTATAACCCTTGGCATTGGCAAACGAACCCTCCTGTGTATGACCCTTGGCATTGGCAAACGAACCCTCCTGTGTATGACCCTTGGCATTGGCAAACGAACCCTCCTGTGTATGACCCTTGGCATTGGCAAACGAACCCTCCTGTGTATGACTCCTGGCATTGGCATTTACTCTGTTCTAGGTTCTGCCCTTAACGTTGGTACCGAGGTCAGTCTATGTGGCATCCTAAGCACACATCAGACTACCTCTGCTATTACTAAAGTCCTAGGGAGGACTTGTGATCTGGTCTGTACCCCTGTCTGGTATTTCCCTTTCTTTGTCTGTTACCTGTTTCGTTGCCTTTATAGCTTTGCCGACCATTCAAGGATCGGAAGAGTAGAAAGGGAGCTGCATAAAGAGATTTATATCTTAGTAGTCAGAAAGATTCGTGACAATACTCTATTCATACCTCTGTCTGGTGTTACCCCTTGTTTATATATTGTCTGGTTATTTGTCTGTTTAGTATCGCCGACCATTCAAGGATCGGAAGGGTAGAGAGCGGTCTGCGTAAAGGGACCACACTTTTGGTAATCAAGGGATCCGTGACATTACGTCAGGGCCAATGGATCCCGCAGACCTCTCTAACCAGCTGGCACGTATCGCAGCCAGACAAGAGGAACAGGACCATAGGATGGACCAGATTTCTCTCGCTCTGCAAACCCTGCTAAATCGGTCCAATACAGGTACCAACAAACCCTCCAGATCCAGTGTTACCTAGGGTCAGTCCGGTCTCCCTGAAGGACATAGGCTTAGTATGAAGGCACCCTACGCTATGATGGTACACCAAGCCTATGTCGGGGTTTTTGACTCAACTCGAGATTCTGTTTGAGAACAATCCAGGTTCTTGTATGTCTGATAAAGCCAAAGTAGGATATCTGATTAATCATTTAACAGAAAAAGCTTTATTGTGGGCTACGCCGTTGTGGGAAAATAAGAAACCCATCATTTATGACTATGAGGGTTTTACCTCTGAGTTAAAACGTACCTTTGATCCCTCTAGAAGGGCTACCAATGCGGGTAGGTCCTTGTTTCATATCAAACAAGGTAATAAGAGGTTGCCGATTATGCCATAGAGTTTAAAACTTTGGTTTCTGAAGTACTTTGGCCGAACGACGTTTTAACCTTAGCCTTTACCGAAGGCTTGAACGAGGCTTTTATGTTTGAACTGGCTCCCTTAAAATTACCAGAAAGTCTGGACCACCTGATAGATTTCTGTATAGCCATGGACGATCAAATCAGGGAAAGGAGACACACCAGAGATAGACCCAGAAGGGTCTTGCCTCCTTTACCCTCGTTACCCAGACACCCCAGTACATCAGGTGGTTCGGAGAATGTAAAAACAGATTTACCGGTCGTTGAACCCATGCAAATAGGGAGGACAGGTATTTCAGAAGCAGAAAAAGCTCACAGAAAAGAAAAGGGGCTCTGCTTTTATTGTGCAGGGGCAGATCACTTCCGCCTTCAATGTCCTCAGAGACCCAGGGTTGGCAGGGTTGAACATAGCAGAGTGGGATTCAGAACAGGAGACACCCAGGTTGTCGGTTCTCTGTGTGCCTCCTTTGTGGATAATGAAAAAAAAAAAATCCAGGATTCTGTTACCGGTCTCCCTAACCTGGGAGGGGTTCACCTCAAGACTGAGGCGTTTTGGACTCTGGGGCTCAGGCAATTTTATGGATAAGAATTTTGCTGCCAAAAACCTCATACCACTGGTTCTCAGGGAAAGGCCTCTAAGGGTGGAGGCCATAGATGGTAACCCCCTGGCATGTCCTCATATCACTCACGATACAGTCGATGTATGTATGAAATAGGAGTTTTGCACCAGGAGACAATAAGATTTCAAATCATTGAATCACCCTCATGTCCTGTCGTCCTTGGGTTTCCATGGCTAACAGAG
The DNA here is from genome assembly GCA_009667805.1 of Leptobrachium leishanense. Classification (NCBI taxonomy): domain Eukaryota; kingdom Metazoa; phylum Chordata; class Amphibia; order Anura; family Megophryidae; genus Leptobrachium; species Leptobrachium leishanense. Next base: position 280,454,534 of record CM019064.1, on the reverse strand, counting down.
CACAACCCAGTAGTCGATTGGGTCCAGAGAGACATAAAATGTTGGGGTCAGAGTTGTCAGTCTAAGTGCCTAGGCACAGTTAATGTGATTGGTAGCCTCAATATTGCCACAGCCCCTCCTTTGTCCACAGAGGTCCCTGAATGTTACCTGGCATTAAAGGAGGTGTTCTCTAAAGCCAGGACTGAGGTTCTACCACCACATCGTCCATATGACTGTGCCATTGACTTGCTCCCCGGTACGATGCCTCCTAGGGGTCACGTATACCCTTTGTCACAAAGGGAGAACGACATTATGGAGGAATATATAAGGGAGAATCTGGAACGAGGATTCATTAGACGGTCCTCCTCTCCAGCAGGAGCAGGTTTCTTTTTTTCTCCAAGAAAGAGGGAGATCTGCGACCTTGCATCGACTATAGGGGTTTAAATAGGATCACTATAAGAAATGCATATCCCATACCTCTCATAACAGAATTGTTTGACCGATTAAAAGGGGCTCGTGTCTATACTAAGCTTGATTTACGCGGAGCGTACAACCTGGTCAGGGTTAAAAAGGGAGACGAATGGAAAACGGCTTTTAATACACGTAGCGGGCATTACGAATACCTGGTGATGCCTTTTGGGTTGTGTAATGCGCCAGCCGTCTTTCAGGACCTTATAAATGACACTCTAAGGGAATTTCTGCAAGAATTCGTCATAGTATATCTGGATGATATCCTGATATACTCTCCTGATGTGGACACTCATCATGTCCACGTAAAACAAGTGTTGAAAAAACTATTGAAGGCTGGATTGTACTGTAAGCTAGAAAAATGTCTATTCGACATAGTAACTGTGCAATTCCTTGGTTATATTATAACTCCTGGGGGGTTTCAAATGGATCCTAAGAAGCTCTCAGCTATTCTTGACTGGCCTTTACCCCAAGGACTTAAAGCCATTCAGAGGTTTCTGGGTTCGAACTATTACAGAAGGTTCATTAAAGATTTTTCGGCCTTGGTGGCCCCCTCACGGCTATGACAAAGAAAGGGGTGGGAAATCAGAAATGGACACCTCAAGCCACTCAAGCCTTTGAGACACTAAAGCAAGCCTTTACTACTGCCCCTGTTCTCCGGCATCCAGATCCGGCTCTGCCTTTCCAATTAGAAGTTGACGCCTCCGAACTAGGTCTTGGTGCAGTCTTGTCCCAAAGGGAGGCTCCTGACAAACCCTTGCATCCATGCGGCTTCTATTCTCGAAAGTTGTCCCCGGCAGAGAAGAACTATGACATTGGAAATAGAGAATTGTTAGCAGTCATCGCGGCCTTGGCCGAATGGAGATACTTATTAGAAGGGTCTAAGGACCCCATTGTTATCATAACCGACCATAAGAATCTCACGTACATTGGAGATGCCAAACGTTTAAACTCCAGACAAGCGAGATGGTCATTGTTTCTTTCAAGTTTTAATTACGTACTTACCTATAGACCTGGGTCCAGAAACATTAAAGCAGACGCATTGTCGAGACAGTATGAGTCTTATGAACATAATATCCAAGATCAGCATCCCATTGTACCCCAGGAGAGGATTATAGCCGCTACCACGATTAGTGTTTCGTCTCCTCTAATGAAAAGGTTGCAGACCGTCCAGGGTGCAGCTCCTGGGGGAAAACCTCCTGCGAAACTCTTTGTACCTGAGAACGAAAAGAAGAGGTACTCAACATCTATCATGACAATAAAACTTCCGGGCATATGGGTATCACCAAGACTGTGTCTAGTATCAGTAAACTCCTCTGGTGGCCCACGTTGCGCCGAGATGTCAAAGATTACATTGCCGTGTGCGAAGTGTGCACAAGGCAGAAAAGTCCCAAAACAGCACCCATTGGCTTACTCCAGCCTTTGCCGATCCCCGAACGACCCTGGTCACATGTAGCCATGGATTTTATAGTAGAGCTACCTGAGTCAAGAGGGAATACAGTGATACTTACGATCATAGATCGATTTTCCAAGATGGGTCACTATGTTCCTCTTCAGAAACTGCCTTCGGCAGCTGAACTGGTGCCCATATTCATTGCCAATGTGGTCCGCATTCACGGTGTCCCTCGGGAGATAGTCTCTGATAGGGGGACCCAATTCATCTCCGGATTCTGGAGAGGGTTTTGTAAGAACGTGGGGATAGACCTCTCTTTCTCTTCGGCCTATCACCCCAGACCAATGGAGCAGCAGAACGAGCAAACCAAAACGTAGAGAAATATCTCAGGTGCTTCATCTCAGAACAACAAGATAACTGGTCAGATCTGCTACCGTGGGCAGAATATGCTATTAACAGCGCAGTGAGTGAATCCACAGGTCGTTCTCCTTTCTTCACTGTTTATGGCTTTGATCCTCCCGTGCTCCCCGCCACGTTTCCTGATACCACGATTCCTGCTTTAGATAAACAACTGGCATCATTGAAAGAGACTTGGGGGAGAGTGAGACGGGCACTGGAGGAAAGTAGTGCCATCCAGAAAACTAAGGCCGACAGACACAGGAGGCAGGCACCCGTGTATCAAGTTGGGGACAGGGTTTGGCTGTCTTCACGTAATATCAAGCTCTTAGTGCCTTCCATGAAGTTGGCTCCTAGGTATATCGGCCCTATAAGATTCTACGGCGACTCAACCCTGTCTCTTATGCTTTGGCGTTACCCCCCATTTTAAAATACACAATGTGTTCCATGTAAACCTTCTGAAGCCGCTGTTATGTAACCGGTACACCAAAGTCCATGCTCCACCGCCTCCTGTCTCTGTGGAGGGCGAGGAGGAATTCGAAGTTAAGGCCATTCTGGGTGCCAGGCTGTCTAGGGGGTCCTTGCAGTATTTGGTCGATTGGTGGGGTACGGTCCAGAGGATCGTTCTTGGTACCGGCTGCGGAAGTCCATGCTCCTAGGCTAGTGAAGGCCTTCTATTTGGCACACCCCCGTGCCCCTGGGGGTCGTCCAGTGGCCGCCCCTGGAGGGGGGGTTCTGTCACGGTGACCCAGGGGATGCGGCGCCTGGCAGCAGCTTCCTCGCTGCTCGCTGGCCAGGCGCCGAATGTAAGCGCTTCCGGGCCCGCTCACGTGGGACGCCGAGGGGCGGGCCTGGCGCTGTGACGCGGACCCGCCGGGTTTAAAACTCAGTCTCTCCCATACACCGGTGCCCTGACGTGGTATTCACCTCCCGCAGAGCTCTTGTGTGATTTTGGCTACCTCATGTGTATAACCTTGGCATTGGCAAACGAACCCTCCTGTGTATGACCCTTGGCATCGGCAAACGAACCCTCCTGTGTATACCCTTGGCATTGGCAAACGAACCCTCCTGTGTATGACCCTTGCATTGGCAAACGAACCCTCCTGTGTATGACCCTTGGCATTGGCAAACGAACCCTCCTGTGTATGACCCTTGGCATTGGCAAACGAACCTCCTGTGTATGACTCCTGGCATTGGCATTTACTCTGTTCTAGGTTCTGCCCTTAACGTTGGTACCGAGGTCAGTCTATGTGGCATCCTAAGCACACATCAGACTACCTCTGCTATTACTAAAGTCCTAGGGAGGACTTGTGATCTGGTCTGTACCCCTGTCTGGTATTTCCCTTTCTTTGTCTGTTACCTGTTTCGTTGCCTTTATAGCTTTGCCGACCATTCAAGGATCGGAAGAAGTAGAAAGGGAGCTGCATAAAGAGATTTATATCTTAGTAGTCAGAAAGATTCGTGACAATACTCTATTCCATACCTCTGTCTGGTGTTAACCAGACAATTATAAACAAGGGGTAACACCAGACAGAGGTATGGAATAGAGTATTGTCAACGAATCTTTCTGACTACTAAGATATAATCTCTTTATGCAGCTCCCTTTCTACTCTTCCGATCCTTGAATGGTCGGCGATACTAAACAGACAAATAACCAGACAATATATAAACAAGGGGTATTTGTCTGTTTAGTAATCGCCGACCATTCAAGGATCGGAAGGGTAGAGAGCGGTCTGCGTAAAGGGACCACACTTTTGGTAAGGGAGTGACAATACAGCTCCATCTTTCTCTGCAGCACTTTACATTAATGATATTAGACTAACAAAACTACAACCTAAAAGCAGAGACAAGAGGTGTGTGGAGGGTAATGCTCAGATTAGTGTAGAAATCTATTGGAGCTGGGGTAGTGGAGGACAAGGAGCCGAGGAGTAACAAATTATTACTGCAAGAGATCAGTTCTAGGATTTGTATATAAATAAATAACAGTGAAAGGTGTAGAGGTGATGCAGACCATGAAACCTTGAACGATGTGGGTAGGGGAGGTAAGAAGAGCGATTGGATAGCTATCCTTTGGGCAGGGCTGTCTTTATTCCCCTCTTTTATCACGTTCGTCTCATGTTTGGGCTCCCCCATTGTAAAGTGCTACCGGTTATGCTGGCTCTGTAAAAATGAATGTAACTGTATTGTTCCGGATTCTAAAAAAATGGACTTCGAAGGCTTTCTTGAAGGACTGAAGACTGCGGGACAGTCTTGCAACATTCTCATTTTATACATTAAATATTATTCTTTCTAGTTTATTGACTGACAAATAATTCTTCTGTGAAATCCATGATATTTTACAGCAACTGATGTATCGCATTATAAATAATTGTAACATCCAAAATGTGTAGAACTCCACTACAGTATAGCATTAAAGGTTTGAAAACAAGTGACTATAGGGATAAACGATAGAAGATTAATATTGTACACTGTATTCATTGGTCTCAGAGGTACCTGTATGAAAAATACATGTTTGTTTTGAGTGCAGCCATTCTGGTTTTGTATGTGTGTATATTTTTTAGCTCTCACTATTTACGACATCTATCACAACCCACCACAACTGTGTGCCTTTAATATTCAATTCTATGGTTTTGCTCAGTAAAGCTTATAGACCTGAAGAAGAGCGGAGTAATCTTGAAAGCTTGTCTTTTAAATGTAACGTTAGTCCAATAAAAAGGTATCACTGCATACGGCTATACTCTGGTGATTTATATACTGTATCTCACAGAAGTGAGTACACCCCTCACAATTTTGTAAATATCTTATATTTTTTCATGTGACAACACTGAAGAAATGACACTTTGCTACAATGTAAAGTAGTGCGTGTAACAGTGTAAATTTGCTGTGCCCTAAAAATAACTTAACACACAGCCATTAATACAGATTGAATGGTCAGCGCCCAAATTTGTACCACCACCAGTTTCCCAATGCCAAACCAGATCTGTAGAGGTTTCCCCCAAACCAATGTGACAACAAACGTGAATATACGTATCTGGTAGCGCGATGGTAATCGCTTCTCGGGATTCACACAGCCATTAATGTCTTAACCGCTGGCAACAAAAGGGAGTACACCCCTAAGTGAAAATGTCCAAATTGGGCCCAATTAACCATTTTCCCTTCCCCGGTGTCATGTTACTCGTTAGTGTTACAAGGTCTCAGGTGTGAATGGGGAGCAGGTGTGTTAAATTTGGCATTATCGCTCTCTCTCATACTGGTGACTGGAAGCTCAACATGGCATCTCATGGCAAAGAACTCTCTGAGGATCTGAAAAAAAGAATTGTTACTCCACATAAAGATGGCCTAGGCTATAAGAAGATTGCCAAGACACTGAAACTGAGCTGCAGCACCGTGGCCAAGACCATACAGCAGTTTAATAGGACAGGTTCCAGTCAGAACAGGCCTCACCATGGTCGACCAAAGAAGTTGAGTGCACGTGCTCAGCATCATATACAGAGGTTATCTTTGGGATATATGAGTGCTGCCAGCATTGCTTCAGAGGTTGAAGGGGTGGGGGGTCAGCCTGTCAGTGCTTAGACCATACGCCGCATCAAATTGGTCTGCATGGCTGTCGTCCCAGAAGGAAGCCTCTTCTAAAGATGATGCATAAGAAAGCCCGCAAACGGTTTGCTGAAGACGAGCAGACTAAGGACATGGATTACTGGAACTATGTCCTGTGGTCTGATGAGACCAAGATAAACTTATTTGCTTCAGATGGTTTCAAACGTTTGTGGTGGCAACCAGGTGAGGAATAAAAGACAAGTGTGTCTTGTCTACAGTTAAGCATGGTGGTGGGAGTGTCAGGGTCTGAGGCTGCATGAGTGCTGCAGGCACTGGGGAGCTACAGTTCATTGAGGGAACCATGAATGCCAACATGTACTATGACACACTGAAGCAGAGCACGTTCCCCTCCTTTCGGAGACTGGGCCGCATGGCAGTATTCCAACACGATAACAACCCCAAACACACCTCCAAGATGACCACTGCCTCGCCAAAGAAGCTTAGGGTAAAGGTGATGGACTGGCCAAGCATGTCTTCAGATATTGACACTTTGGGCCCAATTTAGACATTGTCACTTAGGGATGTAGTCTCTTTTGTTGCCAGCAGTTTAGACATTAATGGCTGTGTGTTGAGTTATTTTGAGGGGACAGCAAATTTACACTGTTATACAAGCTGTACACTCACTACTTACAAAAATGTGAGAGGTGTGCTCACTTCTATAATTTTTTTTTTTTTTTAAAAAAGCTCTCAGACTAGCATGGGTCCTTTGTGCTTGAGTAGTGGTTGTGTACACTTCCTGCAGAGCCCTATTTTCTTGTTCTACCTTTGGGTTCTGCTATTTTAAAAGGTTTGCTGTAACAGTAAGCATAAGAAAGTGTATCTATCCATGTATCAACTGTTTACATGCAGAATAAAAAGGTGCATAAAGGCATCTGCTCTGCCAGATGAAACTCTCTCTTAGCAGTTCTAGATGAAACAAAGATGTTTTTAACGTACCTGCAGTACAAGACATTTACTCTTCTTATGGGGCATTTGCTCTAAAGAAAATCATAATGCATTACACAAGTATAAAGTTATCTGAGACACTCCACGGGCCGTGTATACAGAACAATTCCAACTCAAAAGCCTAAAAATAGAGCAATTAGTGAGAACATTCCAGTGGTTCCATTATAGTTCATTTTTATCACCTTTCAGCAGAAATAATCCCTATCATATAACTATTACAGGGGAGAGCAAAGCAGAATACTGAAACAGAGGCAAATTGTAAACCAGCTGTAGCATCAATTTACCTACATCACCCACTTAATAAGGGCAATTAAGTGTAGGAAGTCAGAAAACAAACCTGGAAGAACTGCAGTCCTCCAGATTTTAGTTCTTTCCATTTTTCATGGCCTCCTTTTTATATGGCTGGAATTGGGTTTAACTATTTTAGTGACATCTGGAAATTCCTTCTGGATCAAGCATATACGCAGCCTCGATAGGCTTCATTTGCCATTGACCCTACGCACTTACCATGTGGTTATAAGTCCACCAGAATTATAAAATGAAAAAGTAGAGTAATCATGTGTGCTCTTGGGTACAAAGACCGAAGATCCTGAAGATGCCCTATGGGCGAAACGCATAGAGCTTAACCGGTATGATATGAGAATATATGTTTTAAACTTGGTCACTGATCCTGTAACCTGAGCACCTACTATCTGAGTAACTAACTGGCCACTATCATTGCAGGATAGCAGCATTACTCCTTTTCCTCCATTGTACCTTTACTTGTTTGTGGAACCATTTGTAAGATCTACTTGGTTACCCTGCTCTCTGATTATCAGCTTTAGGGATGGTTACTGAGGACCATTGTAAGGATGATAGGGGACAGCACATGTGACAAGGTATACTTATTGTGCCCATCTCTGCCTCTTACTTCTGCACACAAATCTGTTTATTGGTGGCCTCCTACAGGAGCCTGTATGCAAACCTGTCCACCCTTTATACTGAGGCCAGGGTTAACCCTCTAGGACCACTCTAAGGATCCTAAGGGACAGTACCTTTTTGACAGGGCATACGTACAGCGGTCCAGTTTCTTTTTAAATTATGTGCTTGTGTTATAATAAGTGTCCTCTTTTGGTGACTTGTTTTATCCTTCAAATAGTAAGTTATGTTTTAACTGTACAGACCTTTGGACTGTGATAAACACACTCTCTTCCTAATAAAGCACTACCATGTGGGCATCCATATATGCATGGAATATTTATTCATCTTAAATTTAAGTTTGCAAAATGAACACATAGACAGGTGGCTTAGTGATTACCAAATGTATATCGCCATACATTTTCATTTCCAGACTAGAAACAATGAAAAAGTAAAAGTAGAGACGTTACTCGAGCACATGGATCTAGCATTAAGATGGGCTTAGCACACCCTTATCTGGGCACATGGATCGAGCATTAAGATGGGTTTAGCACACCCTTATCCGGGCACATGGATCTAGCATTAAGATGGGAATAGCAAACCTTATCCAGGCACATGGATCTAGCATTGAGATGGGCTTAGCACACCCTTATCTGGGCACACAGATCTAGCATTAAGATGGGCTTAGCACACCCTTATCTGGGCACATGGATCTAGCATTAAGATGGGTTTAGCACACCCTTAACTGGGCACATGGATCTAGCATTAAGATGGGCTTAGCACACCCTTATCTGGGCACACAGATCTAGCATTAAGATGGGCTTAGCACACCCTTATCCGGGCACATGGATCTAGCATTAAAATGGGCTTAGCACACCCTTATCTGGGCACATGGATCTAGCATTAAGATGGGTTTAGAACACCCTTATCCAGGCACATGGATCTAGCATTAAGATGGGCATAGCACACCCCTAAGTATGATTTTGTTTTGCTCGTGGATCCAGAGAGAAGTCTAATTGCTGATTAAAATCAAGAAAAAATAGTTTTCCCTCCCAACTTTTTGAGCATAACTAGAAAATGCTCAAAGTGTGCTTTGTCTTCTCTTTGATCAACAGCAGCCATTGGGATATGTGAACGGTTGAACCTGATGAACATTGGCCTTTTTTCAACCTATAATAATCTGTAACTATGCTTAGAAAGAATCCGTAAGATACCTCACATGACGTGAAGGGATCCAACTAAAGTTTGTGGGAGTTGTTGTATTTTCTCACGATTTGGTTCTACACATGATTAAAGAGAAAATCCTTTAGGTTTCTACGCTCCATTAATACTTTCCCCATAGTAATTCTTAACTACTAGTTGTGGCCAAAAACCCAGTCTCGAACATAACTGAGTAACTCCACTGTGTGAAAAGATATGATTTAACATAATGATTCCAACCCTGTCATCTATTTCTTCTTCCCTATAGCAAAAAACATCTAAACTGCTAGTTGGTTAGCAGACCTAGGCGAGAAAGCACTATACAACATGAAAGCAGGTATAGTTATGTGTGCTGTGAATATATTACTACTATTGTTACGGATTCTCACTCCTTGTTCACAAAAAGAAGTATTTTCTTGGGGTAAACAACAGTCAGATTTTTATGGTTTTTTTTTTTTTGTATTTAAAATTTTAATTTTGAAAACGTGCTTACAGAAGATAGTATCAACCAGTAAATAATGGCCATACAAGGCCAAGCAGAGAAAAGCAAATAAATATACACAGCAGACAGGAATAGGTAGGTATTGAAGGGGAATGTGTCTAAGGCTAGGGCCAGACGAACGCATTTTTCGCGTTGTCTGTGAAAAAGTGCGTTCGAACGAATGGACGTATTTTTTCACGGAATACGCGATAGCGGTCATACGATGCGCATTTTCATCCGTTATTTATGTTGGCCGGACATTAGCAGCATCTGACATCTCCTAATCAAGCACACATGCCGCTAGCGGACGTGGCGTACTCTGTACGTCCGTACTAGCGGTTTGACGTTCTCCAAAAAAATGTGTTTGTTTGCCACTTGCGTTTCGTGGCCGGACTTTCGTGTGGCCGTACTTCGTATATTGCCTGTCATTGCCCGTCATTTGCTGCTACTACGGCCGTGATAAAGTGCGGCTGCATGTGCGTTCGTCTGACCCTAGCCTAAGCTAGCACAATTCGGCTGCACCAATCCAGGGGAAAGGGGGAAGAAAATATAAATAAATAATAATAATAAATACAATTTTAAAAAAAGGGGGGTAAGGACAAAGGTGGAACTGCCCAAATATCGTGGCATACCCGGCTCGCCCCGGCTACCCGAAGAGGCCCGGGGGCCATGGTAGAGGCCACAGGGCTGGGAGACCTGGGGCCAGGAGTACACTCAGAGCCTAGGTAGCCGCCCTAGTGGCTCGCCCAAGTTACTACCCAGTGTCCCATTAGAGGAAAGAAGAAAAAAAAAAAAAAAAGGGGGGAGGGATACGGAAAGGACCTGAAAACTCTGGGAGTCATAAAACAGGGGGGTAAGACTGTGTAATAAGGGAGGGAAGGGGGGAGGGGGGAACGGTCAGAATGGCCACGGGGAACTGCAGGTAAAGTCCATCAGGAACAAAATAAAATAGTCACGTAAACGTGGCAGAGGGCTACTCATCAGGGGAAACAGAGAAAAGATCTGGGGAAACTCAGCAGTCAACTGGGGTCCTGTGGTTGGTCTCCAGATACTGGCGGTTCAGATACAAGTCCCAGCCGGGACAGAAGAGCGTGCGCTTCATCCAAGGTCATTGCCGTGAGGGTCCCACCAGCAGAGGATACAAGAAGGGAGCCCGAAGATCCCCAACGATATCTGACACCATGATGGCGAAGCAAGGTGGTGATCTCCTTATAACATCTACGAGCTGCCAGCATCAGGAAAGGCAGGTCTCGAAAGACCGTGAGGGCACTGGAGGCATAGGCGACTCGAAAAGTGGGGCCAACTGCCGTCAGAATCCGGGATTGCGTCTGCCCATCCCGTGCCATCAGAAGGACATCCCGGGGGCCCTCTGCGGGGGCAGTAGCCACTTTCCGGAGGCGGGTAGCCGATAGCACCAGCGGGCCAGTCAAGTTCTCAGAGGTTGGCAGGAGGTGTGTAACTAGGCCCTCAGTATAGCGAAGGAGCTCCTCGCCAGAAGCACTTTCAGGTATACCCCTGAGCCGCAGGTTATGCCGTCTGTGTCTGGACTCAAGAGTCATCACCGCAGATCCAAGCCGAACAACCTGGGATTGAAGATCCGCAACTCGAGCATCCGTCGCCGTCTGCGCTGTCACTGCCTCTGAAGCTCGGGAATCAACCACCTCCATCCTAGCCTGAAGGATTTCAACAGTAGAGCGTACCTCTTGTAAGTCACGTCGCCAAAGGCTATGAAATTCCTCCATGACCCGTCGGAGAGCCGCCTCTGTCAATGGCTGCGCAGCACTCTGCAGCATCCCATCATCTCGGACTGCAGCTGGGAGAGCAGATGTAGAGAGTGAGGGTTCCTCCGGGGGCTCCGAGCAGGTAAGTGCCTCTCCCTGCCGACCTGTCTCTCTACATGACCGAGTTATGCCCAGTGACTGCCGGATGTCTGGGACACGAGGGCCTCCGTCTTCCACCTCCGTCTTGCCTTTTTTCTCCATCACTGCCGGGACCGGGACGTCTGATACAGCCGCGGTCGTATAGGCCTCTAGATGGCTGCCGGAAGGTGCAGGCAGCAGGGGAGAAAGCACACTCCGATCCTCTCCAGCTGCAGCTGCGGCCCCCAAACTGCACCCCCAAAGTCCCGGTGCCCCAAAAAATCTCCTCGAGGAGAGGGCGCCCTGTACCCGCAGCAGGAAGGACACACGTACCGGGAATCCGGCGAAGCAGGGCAGAGCACAGAGAAATGCGACCGCTCTCCTCGAGGTCCAGACACGCCCCAGATTTTTATGTTTATATATGATCCCCCCAATAATGTAAAAAAATATATTAATTTAACAATATAGAACTACAATATGGAGAAAAATTAATGTTACACAACATGGTGGTACAATAACTGGTGGTGTTGGAAAAATCACCATTGCTGCGATGCTGAGAAATACTGGTGGTTTACAAAAATTAAGTCCAAAGACCGGCCAGAGAAGCTTCAGAGTGAAGTTTCTCCTGCCACTATTAGGCCGGGGTCAGATGCCCGTGTTGACGTGCCTCCCGGCGTCCGTCGAAGCATTGTGACGTTTCGGCAGGACAGGCCACACGCTGTACTACAAATGCACATACTACAGTAGACGTGCTTCAGATGTGCTGAAAGCCTCCCCGACAAAGCGCTACAACGCGTGTTGGGGGCTGCAAAGCACGATCCGATCGAGCCTTGCAGCACTGAGTGCACTAACTGCACTCAGCAAGGTGGCCACACGGGCCTCAAAGCGGAAGGAATGGTCACTCTCATGGACGTTCCTTCCGCTCTGAAAAACGCTCATCTGATCCTGACTTTAGGATCCAGCTTTGGGGAATCATTTGCGTTTGCGCCACTGCAACAAATGTGATTTTCGTTGTTGTTTGCTGCTTTGGCAAACATGACCGGTTACTGAATAACCCCCTATATGTAAGCCATATTAATATAAGCCTTTATATATTAACTCTCCAGCTGATCTGCTTAATATATTTTTTTTTATTTCCTTGTTTCAGTCCAACATTGAGCAATTGCCAGAAATCTATGATTTTCTGCATTGCAGGTATTTTTGGAGGATGTAGTTTCGTCCCATGTTAATTCCTTCATAACAGAATCAAATTCTGTATTAGTTGGCCGAGCGGCTGCATTATTTTCCTTTAAGTTGGCCAAGTAGCTGTGAGCGAGACTGCATCTGAAGAATAGTACCACGTGTGCACTACTTGTTTTATATCCCCAAGTAAAACAGCTGCGGATGTTCATATAAAATCATTGTAACTCTGTTTCTGAGCCTCAGTGGATGTTGGAAAAATATTCCCTGGCCTATTGTTTATATAATGCTACGCAATGGACCAGGAATGTATTTAGATTTTTGTGTTTTTATTTCATCTCACTCAATGTCCGCTGACTGCCGTTTTCACAATTCAGTTCAATATGAGAACAGCATGGCAATATTGTCATAAGAAATAATCAAGAGGTGTTGGTGGCATATAGTGGCTGAGATTGACAATTATTTATTTATTTATTTTTTATTTTATTTTTTTCTCCCATGGACAGCGCATATAACAGCAACATATTTTTTTATTCATGTGGTATACATTCAAGTAAACAGGGCTGCCATTAGAAATCTCTGGGTCCCTTACTGAACAACTAGATGGCTACTGTAGCACAACAATGGTGATCGCTAAGGCTGGGGTCAGACGAACGCAGTGATCACGTCCGTGTTGCCGCACATTTTAACGTCGTGGTAGCATACAATTATGATCAATAGAGACCCACAAACGAAGTACATCCGCACAGAAGTGCGGACACATAACGGACGTGGCAAACGGACGCAGGTTAGGCAAGAATGTAAATCCGCTAGAACGGACGCACAGAGTGCGCTGCGTCCGCAACGTCCGCATAGCTTTGTCTGTGAGTGATGGAACGAAGTCAGACGGACTGCATTATTGACGTCCAGCATTTTGACGGACAAAATGTTTTTCTTATTACTTTATTTTCTATCTACATCCGTCAAAAAAAACGTCAGTCACAAAAACGGACTGTGTGGCCACTACCTTGACGTCAGTCAGAAAGTACGTCCGTTGTGCACGGACGCACAGTCCGTACAGAATGCGCTCGTCTGACCCTAGCCTAAGGGTTTAGAGAGAGGCAGAAAGTGCTTGGTACTTTGGGTAAAACACACACACTCTCACACTCTTTAGGTGACCATTAACAGGGCTTTACAAAGGAAACAAGGTCATCCAGTGAGACTGGAGGAAAGAAGACAAAGGTAATGTTATTTCCTAAAGATGTTGTGCAATCCAGTTGGTGCCTTTAAAAAAAATAAAAAATAAAAGATCTGGTTGCTTTTCTGGTAATATACAATATAAACGGATAAAAGATTTAAAACTACTATGCATTGCATGTTGATCCAGGGTGAACCCTTATTGCCATTATGGAAGTAAGGTGGTTTCTCCTTTTTTGACCACAATTGGAAGATGCATTAAAAGGTGGTTTTTATTGCCATCTTTTGGATCAATAGCAGCCAAAGGAATATATTGAAGGTTGAAGTTAATGAACATTGGTATTTTTGCAACATCTATCACTATCAGGGTAATTCAAAGAGATCCGAATTGCTTGAGAAAGGTAACCGAACGCTGATTTTCAGCATACGGTTACCTTTCCTGGCCATTCAGCTATCCAGAGAGCAGGCAATTTGCCAAATCCTAGCGAATTGCCTGCACATACGGTGCCTGTTCGGGGGCAGTGAAATACCCATGAAAAAGCACTGCTTCGACTATTCAGAGAACACAAACCAGCAGTGAAAGGTTCCCCTAAATGCCCTGCCATTCATTCAGGAGAATCCCATAGGCTTCAATGTTAAAAATATTCCCGTTTTAATTCAATATCTAATAAACCGTTCATTATAAAATTATGCAGTAAAAAGTCTCTTTATAGATTTTTTAGGATATTTTAATCATTTTTCTTTTTTTTTTTTTCTAAAAAGCCCGATTTTTTTTTTTTTTAACCACTTCGCTGCGGAGGACGCGCTCAGCGCGTCCTGCCGCAGGAAGGGTTGGCTGCGGAAGACGCGCGGAGCGCGTCCTCCCGAAGCAGCCTGCGATTGGCCGGATTCCGGCCGATCGCTGTGTCCCCCGGTGCGGACTGACATCTTGGATGTCAGCCCGTCAATCCGGGACCGCTGCGGGCACAATAGATGTCATCGCGGTGGCGCGATGACATCTATTTCAGGCGCCCCTCCCACATCTCCCTCCCGATTGCCCTTCCAAACAGTGGCTGTCATTAACCCCTGGGGAGCCGGATCACGAATCGGCGCTGAAAAGCGCCGGTTCGTGATCCTTTCCCGAAGCTGGCCGACATCTTGGATGTCGGCCAAGCCTCCGGGAACTCCCCCTGAGGACTGGCGTCATCGTGCAGCGTTAACCCCTAGCTGCCACCAATGGTGGAGATAGGGGGTTCCAATGAACCCCCTATCTCCCGATCCGTGGCAGCTAGGGGTTAAAGTTAACATGGCCGTTCCAACGATACCAAACATGACTATGAAAAAGTTTTTTAAAAAAAAATAAAATTAAAAATAAAAATATAAAAATATTTAAAAAAAATCTTTTTTTTGGTTTGTTAATGCAGCAATATTGTTCCCATTTCAATTATAATGTGAACAATGATGCTGCACTAACGATTTTTGTATGCGGTACGTTTGTTAAAAATCGCGTAATTTTACCCAAAAAAAAAATGTAACGAGACCCCATTTCTAATTTTTTTAACAAGCGCACCCCATACAAAATATAACCGCAATTGCTCGCATGTTAAAATGTGAAAAAAAAAAACATACCTTGGTTGTAACGAGTGGTTATTTGAGTTACTTTTGTCTTTCTATGATCTCGAACCTGTCTGCCCATTCTCCTCTGACATCAACAAGACATTTTCCGCCACACAACTGCCGCTCACTGGATGTTTTGTCTTTTTCAGACCAATCTCTGTAAACCCTAGGGATGGTTGTGCGTTAAAATCCCAGTAGATCAGCAGTTTTTGAAATACTCAGACCAGCCAGCCTTGCACCAACACCCATGCCACGTTTGAACTTCAGCAAGTCATCTTCACCATGTCTGGATGCTTAAATGCATTGAGTTGCTGCCATGTGATTGACTGATTAGCAATTTGTGTTAACAAGCAATTGAACATGTGCGCCTCATAAAGTGGCCGGTCTGTGTGTGTGTGCGTGCGTGCGTGTGCAGGGACGGACTGACCCATCGGGTACTCGGGCACCAGGGGGCCCGGATTCTGGTACAAATGCTGATTCCAAACCTCATGCTAACAAAGTTCATCAAACTTTGCTGCTGCAGTACAACAGGCAGGGAGAGGGCAGAATACAGGGAGAGCTCTGGGGTTACTTATTACTGTCGTAGAAGGATACAATTCAAGGGCTCAGAATGAACAAAAATTCCTGTACAGTATAGATAAAAGGTGTTACTGTAATTTCCACATGCAGGTATTATTCAACACACAGATGTTCCTTTTTTCTCTTTATATTCTATTGATATTTTTAGAAGCTGCATTCCTAATAATTTCATTATGATCACTACAAATCCCCATATGCAGGATATCTAACCATTTTATTGTCCATCGCCATCATATTTACTGTATTTGACAAAAATAGCTTTTTTTGCCTGTATGCTGTAAATGGAAACCCTGTGTGAAATAGTGTAAGATAAGGGACACCACCTAGAGTTCAGAATCTTTCATCCCAGCAATATCTCTGTAAAGGATAAAAAAACACATGAAAAATTAGAAAATTTACATGTGTTAACTATCTCAAAACAACAAATTTCTGTTCAAAATTTCTTTTTTTACCCTGTATTAACACCACATACCATGTTTCAAGCAAGTGTTATGATAACATTATTTTACAACAAAAAGCACTGGGTAGTGAAGGGTTAAGAGGGAAAACCTCAAGATAGGGTAGAGAAATGATAAATCCCCGCTGGGTGAAGCAGTGGTAACATCACTGCTCTATAACCGTGGAGAGAGACTGTGGAGACACAGGTTCGATCCCGGCAAGAGCACCTCTCCAGTAAGTGTCCTTGGGCAAGACACCTAACGGTACATACTCGCCACCCAGGACATACTTGAAAACGAGAGAAATCTCAATGTATCCTTCCTGGTAAAATACTTAATCAAGAAAAAAATGGACTGCAATTTCCCATGACAATAAATTTTATTATGTACGTATTATTACATGTTAATTAAAAAGCGGTAAAGTATTAGTCAGGAGACAAAGAGTACATTTAGTAATTATATAATATTTACTTTAGAATCATATTTGATTCATCTTTCTCTTATATTTTATCACGACCATGAACTGAGAATTATCATTCAATCTATCTAATGCAACCATTATTAGCTCTCAAAGTGCTATTATAGAGGAGAATTCCTGGCAGTATAAGGTGCTAATTTAGATTTAACAATCGTGTCTTTTATGAAGATTGAGTTCAGCAAATCAATAATAGTGTCTATAGTAATGCATCTGCAGGAAAATGGGTGTTTTTTCTTTCTATCTGGAGAACTTGCCACATATAAAAGAATGTGAACTTTCTGTTAGAACAGAGCCCTGCGTTTCATAAAATGAGGATGATGTGAAAGGAGTATCTTTATACTAGGTTTGTCAGTCCTGCGGAAAAGTGGAATGACAGCAAGGGGTGGAAAATTAAAAGCACAGGGGTAAGGGAAGTGAGAATGGAAATGATGCAGTGGATGAGGATATGGTGTGGTATAGAGGTAGACAAAAAGACCTACAGGGTTATTCAAAGAGATTCGAAAAGTCACCGCACGTTCGTTGACTTTTCGTTCTCTTCAATTCGGTTCCTTTTGCCGATCCCATTTCGGTGACCCTGCAGTGTATTCAGCAAGCACCACAGGGTCCCCGAATTGCAGGGAAAAGTTGCCGCAAACCCGACGAAAACGAACCGCAAAACCCACCGAATGCATGCCGAAAACCCCCAAAACATCTGGATTAACCTGCCGAAAACCACAGAAAAAGCCCGAGCAGGAGCCGATCACCCTCAGCGAAGACGCCGAAGCAGCTGAGACCGCAGACGAGGGAGGTGAATAAATTAGCAAAATAGTTTGTGTGAATCTGTGAAAGTGAAACGCTGTTTTCAAAGAAACTACTGAGCGAAAATGTCTGAAATTTACACATGAGGTCCAGGGAATGATAATAAAAAGGGCTGTTACAGAAAAAATAAGTAAACTTTAAAAAAAAAAAAATCGGACTTTTAAATAAAAAAAAAATCCGAAAAATGCTTAAAGTATCCTAAAAAATCTAGAAATAAAGAAACTCTTTACTGCAGAATTTTATAATGAATGGTTTATTAGATATTGAATTAAAACAGGAATATTTTTAACATTGAAGCCTATGGGATTCTCCTAAATAAATTTGCCGCATGAAACCACCGAATGGCAGGGCATTTCGGGAACCTTTCACTGCTGGTTTTCATTCTCTGAATAGCCGAAGCAGTGCTTTTCATAGGGATTTCACTGCCCTCGAACAGGCACCGAACAGGCACCATATGTGCAGGCAATTCGCCAGGATTTGGCGAATTGCCTGCTCTCTGGATAGCCGAATGGCCAAGAAAGGTAACCTTTCTCAATCAATTCGGATCTCTTTGGATAACCCTGCTAGAATTTTAACACCATGTTTGCAATTTTTTTCAGTTAAACACTCTGGCACAGATACGAAGCCCATATAAGACCAAGGCAGACACTTATAAAGCGAATATACAGCACACAAAACCTGACAGTCCAATTCTCCCAATAAAGGAAAACCTATGTTTGTGAATTATCTGAATAATACATAAAACTAGTTTATAATCTAGCTAGGATTATACACGTCAGACAGAAGGTGGTCCTAGCCTTCTTCATTATTATTATTATTGTTATTCTATTATTGTACTTTATATAGCGCCAGCATATTCCGCAGCGTTGAACAATAGACACAATATAGACAGTGTTACAATACATTGAGACTAAACAACATTTGACAAACCAGTACAGGGGGAAACGTGGGCCATATTCCCATGGGAATTTACAATCTAGAAGGGTTGGGGGTGGAAACAGGAGGAGAGGACTGCAAGATGAGAGTGATGGACTGAAAGGTGAGATTGATGGACTGCAAGGTGAGAGTGATGGACTGGTTGGGGCAGTGAGGTGTATCAGTAAGTCATGTGTTAGGCTTCCCTAAATAGGTCTTAAGGGAGCGTTTGAAGGAAAGGAAACTAGGGGAAAGTCTGACCATACGAGGGAGAGCGTTCTAGAGGATGGGGGCTGCGCATGAGAAATCCTGCAGTCTATCATGAGAAGAGGTGATGCGGGGAGAAGCTAGGCGCAGGTCACTGTTTGACCTTAGGGAGCGGGCTGGGGTGTATTTGGTGATTAGTGAGGACAGGTAGTGGGGAGCTGAGTTAGTATTTTTGTAAGTATTCATTGTATTTTTTTATACAAATACCACCCCCCCCCATAGTATCCAGACAGATGTACAACTACTCAATCTTCTGTGGCAAACAAAGAGCAAATAGTTGAGGGGAACTACAACTGCAGGACAAAAGAAAACCACCAAAATAAGATAACATCCTAAATTGAACTTGGATGCTAATTACAGACCTCCCTACTTGGTCCTTGGAAAACCTGCCTATAATTTCCTTACTGTCCCTCTAACAAATGTTTATCAAGAGGCAAATTAATTCAAAATCGACTTCGACCAAAATAATATATTTGCTCAAATCAACACTGTTAGGGCAAATTCAACAACTTGAAATGTTATAAGCATAGCTGCCATCAATCCCAGTTTTATAGGTTTGTGCTCACTGTCCCGAGGGGTTAATTGTCCGGTGACTATAAATGCCTCTGTTGCACGTCTCAATCGCAGGACAGAGTCCGAGGGCAATTAGCCCCCTGGACACCAAACACAAACCCAAGACCTCCCAGTTAATTTAGGACTATACGCATCTTGGAGTAGAGGTAACATCACTGCTCTATAACTGTGGAGACACAGGTTCGAATCCCGGCCAGAGCACCTCTCCAGTAAGTGCTCTTGGTCAAGGCACCTAACGGTACATACGTGCCACCCACTTGAAAATGAGAGAAATTTCAATGTATCCTTCCTGGTAAAATACTGTCACAAAAAACAAAACTATGCATAAAGTTTCCATTGCCCATAACCATTATTAGACATGTGCACAGCACAAAATTTCGTTTTGAACTAATGGATTAGTCCTAAAATGCAATTTATTTAGTTGCTAAAGAAATTCGTTTTCAGTTCTTTAGTATGAAAACTAATTTCATTCATCCGAAAACCAGTGGATACAATTACTATTGTAGTGGCTCCTCAGAGGGCTGAGATCGCTGCTTGTTACAGTATCTCTCACTCTCAGCACAATGTGGGCCATATTACATAGTTGGTGCTAACTTAACCAGAGCTGTTGTAAACTTCCCAGAGCCATTATAGCCTATGGAGGTTTTCAGTTTACAACAGCTCTGGTTAAGTTAGCACCAACATTGTAATACTGCCCCGTGTCAGGCAAAGCTGTTACAGTAACTGACTGCTGCTCATCACAGCGCTCAGAGTTTCAGTAAAACTAGTAAATAATATTTTTATATATAAGAGGTTAGAACAATACTATTTCCTTGTTTTACTGAAACTCTGAGAGCTGTTACAGTCAGTTACTGTAACAGCTGAGCCTGATACATTGTACTGAGAGATAATGTAACAAGCAGCCGATCTCAGCGCTCACAGCCACTGGATTTAAAGGGCTGAAAAAAAAGGCTCCTCTCTGTATAATGTTTAGAACATCCTCCTGCATTAATTAATACCCCTCTCTGTATAGAACATCCTCCTCAATCTATACCTTTCTCTGCATAATGTATATAACATCCTCCTGCATTAATACCCCTCTCTGTATAATGTATAGAACATCCTCCTGCATTAATTAATGCCCCTCTCTGTATAGAACATCCTACTGCATTGGCATGTGGAGGGTGCAGAACTTCGGATGTTGCGCTCTTCATTGCTGGTCTCCTTCACTCATCAATGTAATATCACAAAAAGAACTGAAACTAAAATGTAGTGCATTTTATTTTAGTTTCTTTCGTTTTTTGTACTGAGCAGTTTCGTTTCTCTTGAGTCAAACGAAAACTAAATTATCCCAAAATTTGGACTATATCGTTTTAGTACTAAAACGAATGCACATGTCTAACCATTATAAAGGAATTAAGATTACTCAGTCTTCTCTTAAAACTCTACTGGACCAAGGAGCTTACCGTTCCATTCTCCTTGCCAAGCACGGATTCTTCTCTTTAGGTTTTGGAACATATTTTTCTTTTGTTGCATTTTAGTTTTACTTTTAGGCTTTAGGAATGAAAAAACGTAGCTAGACTATAGAGTAGAAGTGTCGAATCAGCATTATCATCTCGGTTTAGAGCTTATATTTGCAATAACTGCTCAGTTTGGATGAAACTGCTGTGTACGTATTTATGATGTGACACGAACTCTAACAGTTTGCACCTGTATTTTCTTTTATGTATGGATTTCTATGTTCATTTGGAAAACTGGTGAATATTTTTTAAAAAGTAAGCAAGATTCTTAAAAAAAGACATTAGTTAGGAAATGGGAAAAACACTTCTAATAATAGATTGAGTCTGTGTGAGAGTATGTCTGGACAAGAACATCAGCAAGAGAGAAAGTACTCACGTCTAAATGTATTTGTTACTGCAGGGCTCAAAATTTCAAGTCCCAAGCTACTAGCCAGGCCTTAAGAGTTACTCGCCACTAGTTGCCCCACCTAACCCCTTATCCTGCCCTGCCTCTGCATTTCTACTCGCCCTCATGTAATTTCCACTCGCCAAATGCGAGCAGGCGAGTGGAAATTTTGAGGCCTGTGTTACTGTGTGTATTATTGTTTTCAAAATAGCAACTGTTACATAAATGGCCTCTTAAGATTTTATGTGGATATGCGTTTCATGTAGTCATGTGACAAAATCCAAGCCATTTATATGTTAAATTAAACCTTAAAATAAATGCAAACTGTGTTAAGAATTTATTGAATAAGCTGTGTAATTAATAAATAACTTGGCATTAATCAATATACATCATGAACGCCCATTTGTACTTTTCCAAATGGATCAGCAGTTTTTAAGAGGACTGTGATATTAGCAAGGTTATTCAGAGAGAGGTGAAAACTAGGAGAATTGCCTGGAGAATGAACAATCTAGACCAAATAGCCGATTTGGAAAGTGATATAAATGGGAGAATTTTTCTGGTTTGGCTAGTTTGACCTAGAATTTTTACTTCTCCAGTCATTCTCCTGAGTTTCACCTCTCTCTGAATAACCCTGTAGGTTTTAGATTGCCTGTTGTGAAACTCCATTTGCTATATGTAATTTGGGTACTTAAGAGTTCACTGTCTATTCCATGCACCGATAAATGATATACATATATTAAAAGCACAGAAAATGAACAGTCACCAAAGTAAGGGAAGATGCGCGACGAGAAATCGTTTTCTTGGCCAAACAAAAGTAAAAAAAAAAATCGAATGCATCTCCGATAAAGTTTTTATTATGCGATTATGAATCGTGTGATCATTTTTAAGTTAATTATTAAAATATTTGTTAGGGGGAAAATGAAAAGTGAGAAACGCCTGATGGCCTGTGCCATCAGCGATCATGATCTCATCTGCTAAATATCTTGCTCTTCATCACTACTCAAGATACCGTGGAGACCTGAGGTTTATTATCAGGACTGTAACGCTCATTAACTCCTTATTCTTTCTTACTATATACGCAAGGGTGTATAATAAGTCAAGCAAGGAGGACATAAGCCATCCTTTCCTCGTTTTTCTAAAGAGTTTCAATTAAATGAACCAAACCGGGATTGTTCAGACCTCTGGCCAGCCAACCACTGAACAATAAAAATTAATGATCTTTGCTATGCCTTACTCCCTGATCCTCACAATTAAAATTAAAGTATTTATGCATTTCTAGCCTCTATTCTTATTACACCTACTACGTTATACTCATAACAAAAATTTCCACTGAGTCTTTTGCATTAGTAATGATCCCTTTTTGGATTTTTCTATATTATATATGCCAATGCCAGAGCATGCATGAGCGCGACTGTAGCATCATGGGATTATGCTAGAGACTGGATCTAAGGAGCAACTGTGTATTTTAATTGTACATATCTCTATTGTATTGCCCACCCTAATAAATGCTTTCAGTTAACCCTTTCACCACCAAGTTTGAAGGCCCTAATTCAAGGTTGACACTAAAAAGGAGACGGTAAGTAAAAAAATCTGCACCTGCACATTTTTCTAACTGTCTCCCTTTTGGTTTACATATTCTAAGGTAGGGCCTTAATTGGCGAATAGCCCCTGAAGGAAGCGCAAGCTGATACTCACGGCGGCGCAGAGCACTGCTTTAAGTATCAGCTCCTGAAGTCCAGACTCCGTGGAGTATTGCGCGTCCTGGCTGCAAGATCACAAAGTGCCACAAAGGAATTTGCAGAGGGAGACTAGGAACAATTTGTTCTCAGTCTTACTCGGCACCGCGTGACAAGAATAGGAATTTTTGACGAGGATAGGACAGTGGGGCGTAAGTGATTTTTGTTAAAGAAACATCACTTAACACCAGCTTTTATGAGACTGTATTTCTCAGTGAAATACCGACTCCCGGGTACAAGTGGAGGCTACATGGGAATAACCTGCACTTCCACATTTAACACCTCCCATGTACGTTATCAGAGACAATAATTTACAATAATCAAGTGCAAGGAAGCGCAACGCTCGAGGCACAAGCCCAGCATGTCCCAAGAGTGGAATAGCAGTTCCAGGCGATGAGATAACTTTGAGACATTATCGTATGGCCAAACTTGGAATAGGGCCCTGAGTATACTCACTCTTGAAAAGCACTGCTGGGGCTCCACTTTTAACTGTACTCAATTTGGTCTAATTTCAAAGCAAAGGAAGGGAATTTTGTTCAGTGCAACGGAAACTTGTTTGCAGCCGGGCTCCAGAATGTGCCTGAAATTTTTTAGCATTTTGGGCATGACAGCCAAGCTAGTGTACTAAAACCATTTGAACAGCTGGGTCTTAAACATGGATTCCAAGCTGACTCTGCACAGAGCCCCAGCTGCAGTAGTGCTTTTTGGCCATTAGATGGCGATGTCTGCCAGTCAAATAGGGCCAAGAAGTCTGTGAAAACACATTACTTTAGAGAAGCCTATCATCTCACTCCCTAATCCCCCTCTGTTCATTTCTTACTCCCCCCCGCGCAGCCCACATGCACCCTGCTACTTCATGTTTCTATTCACCCTCACCTAGTGTGTCACCCCTCTCCTCTTAGATTGTAAAATTTGAGCAGGGTCCTCTCTCCTACTGTTCTGTGTGTTTAACTTGTATGTATATTTGTTATTCTGCTCTCCCATTGTACAGCGCTACGGAACTTGTTAGCGCTTTATGAAACCTGTAACTGTACTAGAGTTAAAAAAAATACATTGTATTATTCACAGTGATATTTTTATTGCATGATTAATGGAAAGTGATTTAATGAAAAAAACTGGGTCCAACCAGTGGTTTTATGGAGAATCATTTGGTGGTGAAGGGGTTAAGAGATTGACTTACTGTCACTGTTCCAGTGGCAACAATTCCTGTGCATACAAAACCTAAATGAGTATCCCATCTGTATGCAATTAAAGTATCACATGATCTCAAAATAAATACACCTGTTTCTAGGTTACCCCACGGTATCTTAGACAGCGGGTCTACATAAATCACTTCATGAAGACCAAAGAACTGTCAAAATACATTTGGAATGATGTTCTGTAGAAGTACCAGTCACGGTTGGGTTCAAAACCATCCCAAGTCTTTGCCCTTTAGCAAAAAAATCTTCACCTACAATTCTGTGGCTTGCTCAGCAACACAGAGACTAATGGTTACTCTGAAAGTGTTGGTGGTATCTGAACCCGAGAAGGATAAAGGCATCAGTGTAGCAACTATAACCTCGACAATGCAAAAAGCTGCATTTTGTGGATTTATCCACTGAAGTAAGAAACCTTTCAGATGAAATAAGGCATTAGATATGCAAAGTAAACCTGTAAAAGTTTATATCTAAATGTAATTGTTTGTGCTACAAAGCTTATATAGCTCACCCATTAGCAGCCAGAGTTTACCGTCTATGCTAGTGGTTTCTTCCCAACCGCGATCCTCAAGTCCCCCTAAAAGACCAGATTTTAAGGATTACCTTGGGGAAAAGCAGCCTGAATCCTGCAATCACTGAGCAGCAAATCATATCACATGTGCTGAGCTTCAGATATCTGGAAAACCTGACCTGTTTAGGGGTACTTGAGGACCGCGGTTCGGAACCGCTGGTCTGTGCAAAAAAATGCCATCTCAGGCTAATGTCAGACGAACGCAGTCTGAGTGCACTCTGCTTGCTTGCATGACGGACAGACGTACTGGTGGAAGATACTGTAGACACCACACGGTCCGTTTTGTTGACGGACGTAGAAAAAAAAAGGAACTACGGAAAACAGAACTAATATGAAAAATGATAAAAATTTGAAAAGGATATGAAAAGCCATTTTGTGCGTCAAGGTGCTGGATGTCGCAAATGCGCTGTGTCTGACATCTCATCACTCACACAGAATGCTACGCGGACGTGGCACACTCTGCGCGTCTGTCTAGCGGTTTTACGTTCTTGCCTAACTTGCGTCCGTTTGCCATGTGCGTTGTGCGTGTGCAGTTCGGTGCGCACGTACTCCATGTGTAGGACTTTAGTGCTCATGATTCTATGCTATGATGGACGTTAAACTGTGCAGCAACATGGACGTGATCACTGTGTTCATCTGACGATGGTCTCATTCTTCCAAGCCAATACCGGACTTTTCTAATAGAAAATCTACTTAAGCTTGTAAATCACTGGAGTCCAGGTAGAAGGGATACCTTCCAGAAAGATTACGCCACTAGCACTAGCTGATGAAGAAGTGGTTTACAACCATGGTCCTCAGGGTCCGCTAACAGGTCAGGTTTGCAGATATGTGAAGCTCAGCACAGGTGATATGATTTGCTGCTCAGTGATTGCAGGATTCAGTCTGCTTCTCCCCCAAGGTGATCCTTAAAACCTGGCCTGTTAGTGAGTCCTGAGGACCAGGTTTGGGGAGCACTGGTTTACAAAACCAAGAATCTACATGCTTTAGTACAGGCTTATTCAAATTAAGAATACGGGTAAGATTTGGGGAAGGAAATCAACAAACGAAGATATTTGGTTGTAAATATTTTCCAATATTTGGTTGTAATCTGCATGAATAAAAAACTAGTTTTAATTACAAATAGGATTATTTCAGTTGGTGAGTATTTATATTATATTAACATTTATGACCCATTAAAAAGTATTTTCTCACCTTAAATTTGTCAGATATGATGTGTAAATCAAATAGTAACAACAAAGAAAACCTATGGTAGCTTCCAATTTAGCGCTTACAATATAAAGGTTGATGCGTATCTCTGACACCTCCATGATACTGATAGTATTGCAGAAATAATTAAAATGTATTGTAATAATACAATTGCTGTTAACTGGTGTGAAATGCAGTTCTATAACATTGAGAGTATATAAACACATTTTTATCATAACATAACCTTATTCGGTGTTTTTTTTTTTATATATTGCACATAATAAACATACACATTCGTAGAATGGTTTGATGGGGGTATTTTCCTACTTCTTATGCTGTGTCCGATGGTCTTAGTGTATGTTTTCAAAACATATTTTATGTTTGCCGAAGGATTCACAGATGTTTGACTTCAACCAATACTAAGGCTGGTGTCAGACGAGCGTAGTGTTCACGTCCGTGATTGCGCCTAAAAGTACGTCCGTGATAGCATGAAAGTAAGTCCATTGGAGCCTGACACATGAAGTACGTCCGCACTGAACTGCGGACGCACAACGGCCGCGGCAAACGGACGCAGGTTAGGCAAGAACGTAATACTGCTAGAACGGACGTGCGGAGTGCGCTGCGTCCACAACGTCTGCATAGCTTTGTGTGTGAGTGATGGAGCGAGGTCAGACGGACTGCATTTATACGTCCAGCATTTTTGACGGACAGAATGTTTTTTCATTGTAATTTATTTTTCCCTCCTACATCCGTCAAAAATAACTTCAGTGAAAAAACGGACTGTGTGACCACTACTGCGTCATCCGTACTGACGATGTCCGTACTGCACGCACGTACAGTCCGTAGAAATCACGCTCGTCTGACCCCAGCCTTATAGGAAGAGCTAATCACTGACTCGGTTACTTTGATTAGCTTGTCTGTGCAAACTGTGATATTCATTACATGTGATGGGATAACTGTCCTGCAGGGAGTATGAATTGTTATGCGTATGGGATTGTATTTTAAGTAATGTGATCTTGAAGTTGGTCTATACTGTCCGAGCTGTCATTTCGTCTGTATTTTGAAAGTTGTTTTTATCTCAACTAGTAAAAACACACATTTTTTTTTTTTGTATATGAAGTTTATTGACATTTTCAAAACAAAAAAATATAAACACAAAATATATAAACCAGTAATCAAAAAAAAGAAATATGGGGACGAAAATACAAAAAAGAAAAAGAAGGGGGGTTCCACCAGGAAAGTCGATAAATCGGACAAACCAAGCAAAGCATATTATACTCGTGGAAAAACAGGGCACACTCTTGGGGCAAAACCAATAAAAAATCTGCATTTTAACTCTAATAAACACTATACTTCCTACAGTATATTAAATACTTGCCAATCTTTAAAAGGTTATTCTAGTAGCATTCAATTGTGCCCTATTTAGGCTGGGGTCAGACGAGCGTAGTGTTCACGTCCGTGATTGCGCCTAAAAGTACGTCCGTGATAGCATGAAAGTCCATTGGAGCCTGTTACACAAAGTACGTCCGCACTGAACTGCGGACGCACCACGGCCGCGGCAAACGGACGCAAGGCAGGCAAGAACGTACAACCCCTAGAACGGCCGCACAAAGTGCGCTGCGTCCGCAACGTCTGCATAGCTTTGTGTGTGAGTGATGGAACGTGGTCAGACGGATTGCATTTATACATCCAGCATTTTTCACGGACAAAATGGTTTTGCTTTTTATTTTATTTTCCCGCCTACATCCGTCAAAATATACGCCAGTGAATAAACGGACTGTGTGGCCACTACTGCGTCTTCCATACTGACGTACGTCCGTGTGCACAGACGTACAGTCCGTAGAAATCACGCTCGTCTGACCCTAGCCTTAGTATCTACCACCAATTGCATTGTGTTTCTCTGTGGCTTGCCAAACAATGGCCTGTATTACCTATTTCCAAGTTATTTACTCTTTCAGTTTATTTCCTGCCAACTTCTCTTTTATAACCCAGCTCCCTCCCTCCTCAACTCTGATCAAAGCAACATTAATCCTCTCCCCTGCTAAGATCAAGGAAGAAATACGATTAAAGAGATATTCTAAGCACCCTGACCACTTCATATTTTTCAAGTGGCCAGGGTGTGTGGAGTATCCTCGCCCCCCAAACTCTTTAAAACGTGGGGTGAAGTGAATGAGATTCCTCCACCCACCCCCGCAGTACCAGGCAACCAGGAGGTTAAAATTTCCCGTCTGGCAGTCAATAATTCAGTCATCTGAGATGTCAGCACGCTCAAGCAAGCTGACGATCCTCCATGAGATCACTTGCAAAGCCGACGGATCTCAGGGAGAAAGCTGATGGATCGGTGAATTTCACTGTTCGTTGCAATTTCAAGGCAGTTCGTCTATTCACTAAGCTGTCAATTCTCCAATACAGAGGAATTGACGGCAAAATACAGTGCAGTAAGGCGGTCTGCAGCAGCAGGGAAATTGTCCCTTAGAGGAGTAATGGTTCGTCTCTTCACAGAACGCTGAACTGCACCAGTGTCGACAAAATGCCCTGATTTTTGCTGTTTCAGTTCGACAGGTTTAAACAGGTGAATCCCATAGGATTCAATGTAAAACTGTAATATCATTCTTAATTTTTTTTAGGACAGTTTTTTTCTTTTATTTTCAGCAAAAAAACTTTTTATTTTTTGTATTTTTATAGATGAATTTTTTCCCCAATTATTATTTTTTATTTTTAAAAGCCCGGGGTTTTTTTTATTCTGTAACAGACCTTTTTATTCATTTTTAAAGGACCTTTTATTATTTAGACACATTTAAATACATTTTTTATTGGTTTAACTCCTTCACTGTGGAAGAAGTGTGGGGAATATCATGGGAGTCCCCCTCTGTATGAGAAGGACGTTCCCCACAGGTCTTCCGCTTGGCGGTAACTCCCGGCCATACTCACCTCTCTCCTCCGTGGTCCTGTGGCGTTCTGACTTACTGGAAGTCAGACACTGCTTTTGGAACCCCTCCCAACATGAAGTCATCGTGACGGACACAATGAAGTCATTTTCAGGCGGCCACCCGGCAAAGCAGCGAGATTGCCTGAAAGGAGGCGGGGTCCTTTCGGATCCCTCTCTCTCCCGATCAGGAGAGTCTCCACATTCAAGTGATGCCTGATTTTATTTATTTATTTATTTATAAAGGATTTTACCAGGAAGGATACATTGCGATATCTCTCGTTTTCAAGTATGTCCTGACCCCCTGAAGTGCCGGTTCGCAGTTCAGTGCCGGATCTCAGCCTAGTTCCATTGGGGGCTGCCATATTTGATGGCAGCTCCACCTCTGGTCCCCCCTCGTCACCTGATGTTAGTTAGCTGGGAAACCTCCAGCTGCCTGGGGATTTCCCAAGGAAATCCTATGGTGGAGATAGGAAGTTCCTTTTGAACCCCCATTTCTCCCAATCATTGGCAGCTAGGTGGGTCATGTTTGGCATCATTGGAAAGGTCAGAGCATAGCTTTTCCAATGATACCAAACATAGCCATTTTCAAAGTAACAAAAAAAATAAAAATAGAAATATTAAAAATTTTAAAAAATTAAGAAAAATATTTTTTGTGTGTGTGCTTTTTTTTATTAATGCAGCAATATTGTTCCCATTTCAATTATAATGTGAAAATGCTGCTACACTAAAATTTTTATTTTTTCAGCAAAAAAACTTTATTTTTTGTATTTTTATAGATGAATTTTTTCCCCAATTATTATTTTTTATTTTTAAAAGCCCGGGTTTTTTTTTATTCTGTAACAGACCTTTTTATTCATTTTTAAAGGACCTTTTTATTATTTAGACACAAAATTTTATTTTTTCAGCAAAAAACCTTTTTATTTTTTGTATTTTTAGAGATGAATTTTTTCCCCAATTATTATTTCTTATTTTTAAAAGCCCGGGGTTTTTTTTATTCTGTACCAGACCTTTTTATTCATTTTTAAAGGACCTTTTATTATTTAGACACATTTAAATACATTTTTATTGGTTTAACTCCTTCACTGTGGAAGAAGTGTGGGGAATATCATGGGAGTCCCCCTCTGTATGAGAAGGACGTTCCCCACAGGTCTTCCGCTTGGCGGGAACTCCCGGCCATACTCACCTCTCTCCTCCGTGGTCCTGTGGCGTTCTGACTTCCTGGAAGTCGGACACTGACTTGTGTGTGTGCTTTTTTTATTAATGCAGCAATATTGTTCCCATTTCAATTATAATGTGAAAATGCTGCTGCACTAAAAATTTTATTTTTTAGATTTTAGCTAAAAATCAAGTAATTTCCTAGAAAAAAAAAGGAACGAGTTCCCATTTCTAATTTTTTTTAACCCTTTCGCTGCTGAGGCTTTTCCCGCCCCTATGCTGAGGTCATTTTTACCTGTTTTGCGCATCATGTTTAAACGTGTTTTGAAGGCTTATTTTAGTATATGACCCAGACATATTATATATCGTTCTTTCCGTCAGACTCAGTAGATTCATAATATGTCATTATTATATGTATACGTTATGTCATGTCTGTATATTATAACAAAAAATGCAATAAAATATGTATTTTCAATAATTTACAATGTGTAAAGTGTTTTTTTCCACATTTTAACATGCGAGCAATTGCGGTTATATTTTGTATGGGGTGCGCTTGTTAAAAAAATTAGAGATGGGGTCTCGTTACATTTTTTTTTGGGGAAAATGACACTATTTTTAACAAACGCACCGCATACAAAAATCGTTAGTGCAGCATCATTGTTCACATTATAATTGAAATGGGAACAATATTGCTGCATTAACAAACCGAAAAAAATAAAAAAAAAGTGTTTATTTTTTTTTTATTTTCTTTTTTTTTTTCTTTTTTTTTTTTTTCTTTTTCTTTTTACAAAAATTTTTCACTTTCATGTTTGGTATCGTTGGAACGGCCATGCTCTGGCCGATCCAACGATACCAAAATTTATTTAACCCCTAGCTGCCACGGATCGGGAGATAGGGAGTTCATTGGAACTCCCTATCTCCACAGTTGGTGGCAGTTAGGGGTTAAGTCTAGGACTGGCGTCATCGTGCTACGCACGATGACGCCAGTCCTCTGGGGGAGTTCCCGGAGGCTTGGCCGACATCCAAGATGTCGGCCAGCTCCGGGAAAGGATCGCGAACCGGCGCTTTTCAGCGCCGATTCGCGATCCAGCTCCCCAGGGGTTAATGCCAGGCATCATTTGGAAGGGCAGGCTGTGCCCTTCCAAATGATGCCTGGGTTAACCCCCTGTGCGCCGCCGATCGGGAGGGAGAGAGGTCCGAAGGACCTCCCCCCCTCCCTTTCAGGCGCCTCCTCCGCACATGCGGGGGGGGCGCCTGAATTAGGTGTCATCGCGCCCCGCCGCGATGACACCTAATTCTGGCGGCTGCTGGTCCGGATGCCGGGCTGACATCCAGGATGTCAGCCCGCACCGGAGGGGCCAGCGATCGGCCGGAACCCGGCCGAACGCTGACCCCGATGGGAGGACGCGCTCAGCGCGTCCTCCGCATACCAGCGGGACTGCTGAGGACGCGCTGAGCGCGTCCTCAGCAGCGAAGTGGTTAAATCAAATATACCCCATAGAATATAGTGAGAAAAAGAGAGGTTTATGAGGGTACTGAGGATGAGCAACAGCACTAGTGGCCTGCTCTACGGTGAGGGCTGCTCAGGTCTCACAAGGTTTTAGCTTAATTGTGCCATTACAAGGATGAATGCTCCATATGCAAATCAGCCTGCTCTCACCCAGAAAGGGTGGCAAATACTGAATTGCCAAGGATGTCATTGAGAGGTGCAGCAACCACCGACGATCATTTCGGCCTTGTTAGGCCTCGTCAGGAGGGTATAGTTGACACCCTAGGCACATCAAGCAAATTTAATATTTTAGATTTTAGCTAAAAATCAAGTAACTTCCTAGAAAAAAAAAGTAACGCGTTCCCATTTCTAATTTTTTTAACAAATATACCACATAGAAAATATAACCGCAAAGGCTCGGATGATACAATGTGAAAAAAAATCACTTTATACGCTGTAGATGATTGAAAATTCTAATTTTATTGCATTTTTGTTACAATATTCAGGCACGGCATGCCGTATACATATAATGATATATTATGAATCTGCCGAGTCTGCCGAAAAAAAGGATATATGTCTGGGTCTTTTTACAAAAATTTTCACTTTCATGTGTTGGTATCGTTGGAACGGCCATGCTCTGGCCGATCCAACGATACCAAAATTTATTTAACCCCTAGCTGCCACGGATCGGGAGATAGGGAGTTCATTGGAACTCCCTATCTCCACAGTTGGTGGCAGTTAGGGGTTAAGTCTAGGACTGGCGTCATCGTGCTACGCACGATGACGCCAGTCCTCTGGGGGAGTTCCCGGAGGCTTGGCCGACATCCAAGATGTCGGCCAGCTCCGGGAAAGGATCGCGAACCGGCGCTTTTCAGCGCCGATTCGCGATCCAGCTCCCCAGGGGTTAATGCCAGGCATCATTTGGAAGGGCAGGCTGTGCCCTTCCAAATGATGCCTGGGTTAACCCCCTGTGCGCCGCCGATCGGGAGGGAGAGAGGTCCGAAGGACCTCCCCCCCCCCCTTTCAGGCGCCTCCTCCGCACATGCGGGGGGGGCGCCTGAATTAGGTGTCATCGCGCCCCCGCGATGACACCTAATTCTGGCGGCTGCTGGTCCGGATGCCGGGCTGACATCCAGGATGTCAGCCCGCACCGGAGGGGCCAGCGATCGGCCGGAACCCGGCCGAACGCTGACCCCGATGGGAGGACGCGCTCAGCGCGTCCTCCGCATACCAGCGGGACTGCTGAGGACGCGCTGAGCGCGTCCTCAGCAGCGAAGTGGTTAAATCAAATATACCCCATAGAATATAGTGAGAAAAAGAGAGGTTTATGAGGGTACTGAGGATGAGCAACAGCACTAGTGGCCTGCTCTACGGTGAGGGCTGCTCAGGTCTCACAAGGTTTTAGCTTAATTGTGCCATTACAAGGATGAATGCTCCATATGCAAATCAGCCTGCTCTCACCCAGAAAGGGTGGCAAATACTGAATTGCCAAGGATGTCATTGAGAGGTGCAGCAACCACCGACGATCATTTCGGCCTTGTTAGGCCTCGTCAGGAGGGTATAGCTGACACCCTAGGCACATCAAGCAAATTTAATTTTTAGATTTTAGCTAAAAATCAAGTAACTTCCTAGAAAAAAAAAGTAACGCGTTCCCATTTCTAATTTTTTTAACAAATATACCACATAGAAAATATAACCGCAAAGGCTCGGATGATACAATGTGAAAAAAAATCACTTTATACGCTGTAGATGATTGAAAATTCTAATTTTATTGCATTTTTGTTACAATATTCAGGCACGGCATGCCGTATACATATAATGATATATTATGAATCTGCCGAGTCTGCCGAAAAAAAGGATATATGTCTGGGTCTTTTTACAAAAATTTTCACTTTCATGTTTGGTATCGTTGGAACGGCCATGCTCTGGCCGATCCAACGATACCAAAATTTATTTAACCCTAGCTGCCACGGATCGGGAGATAGGGAGTTCATTGGAACTCCCTATCTCCACAGTTGGTGGCAGTTAGGGGTTAAGTCTAGGACTGGCGTCATCGTGCTACGCACGATGACGCCAGTCTCTGGGGGAGTTCCCGGAGGCTTGGCCGACATCCAAGATGTCGGCCAGCTCCGGGAAAGGATCGCGAACCGGCGCTTTTCAGCGCCGATTCGCGATCCAGCTCCCCAGGGGTTAATGCCAGGCATCATTTGGAAGGGCAGGCTGTGCCCTTCCAAATGATGCCTGGGTTAACCCCCTGTGCGCCGCCGATCGGGAGGGAGAGAGGTCCGAAGGACCTCCCCCCCTCCCTTTCAGGCGCCTCCTCCGCACATGCGGGGGGGGCGCCTGAATTAGGTGTCATCGCGCCCCCGCGATGACACCTAATTCTGGCGGCTGCTGGTCCGGATGCCGGGCTGACATCCAGGATGTCAGCCCGCACCGGAGGGGCCAGCGATCGGCCGGAACCCAGCCGAACGCTGACCCCGATGGGAGGACGCGCTCAGCGCGTCCTCCGCATACCAGCGGGACTGCTGAGGACGCGCTCAGCGCGTCCTCAGCAGCGAAGTGGTTAAATCAAATATACCCCATAGAATATAGTGAGAAAAAGAGAGGTTTATGAGGGTACTGAGGATGAGCAACAGCACTAGTGGCCTGCTCTACGGTGAGGGCTGCTCAGGTCTCACAAGGTTTTAGCTTAATTGTGCCATTACAAGGATGAATGCTCCATATGCAAATCAGCCTGCTCTCACCCAGAAAGGGTGGCAAATACTGAATTGCCAAGGATGTCATTGAGAGGTGCAGCAACCACCGACGATCATTTCGGCCTTGTTAGGCCTCGTCAGGAGGGTATAGCTGACACCCTAGGCACATCAAGCAAATTTAATATTTTAGATTTTAGCTAAAAATCAAGTAACTTCCTAGAAAAAAAAAGTAACGCGTTCCCATTTCTAATTTTTTTAACAAATATACCACATAGAAAATATAACCGCAAAGGCTCGGATGATACAATGTGAAAAAAAATCACTTTATACGCTGTAGATGATTGAAAATTCTAATTTTATTGCATTTTTGTTACAATATTCAGGCACGGCATGCCGTATACATATAATGATATATTATGAATCTGCCGAGTCTGCCGAAAAAAAGGATATATGTCTGGGTCTGGGTGTCTGTGTCGTATAATAAAACGTGACTTCAAATTGTGTTTAAACATGATGAGCAAAAGCGGTAAAAATGAGTTCAGCACACAGACGTGAAATGGCTCAGCAGTGAAGGGGTTAAACACTTATTAGGAGAATAGGAGACTCCGTGTTGTTTCCTTTTTTCTTGCAGATCAGTGGAATTCACCAAAATGACTTTGGCGCTCTTCGGCGACTTTCACCATGTTTTTTGTGGGGCTTCAGCGACTCCATCTTGGGTGCTCTACGGTGACCTTTCGCTAAATAATGAATTCACTAAAATTTCAGCAAAATGGAATTGTGCAAAAGTGTAAAGCACTGAAATTTCAGTGCTTTTTGAATAGACCCTATACAGTAAAAATTCCCTGCCCTTTACACTGTAAAACAAAAATAAACCTATTTAAATTTGTGTATATGTACTGTATATTATATATAATCTCCATCTTCAAAAGTGTGAAGCATAAGCAAACTGACAGAAAAATAACATGATGAACGTTAAGTATCGTCAGAGCATCAAATCTCGGTTAATAATTTAGTGAGGTTTTCTGTATTAAATGTTTTTTTTTTTCACTCCTTTAAAAATAAATAAATAAATTAGAAAAATCTATTAAAATGGCCTACTTGCTGCCCTCGAGGACTTGTTTCACATACTGTAGCTCTCATTATTTCTGCTTTATGTTTTGATGCCAATGAATTGCTTTGTGGATAATTCTCTTAATGAGGTTTGAAACCTTTGGTTTCTGGACAGAATCCCCTTCTGTGTCTGAACACGTCTTTCCATAATCAAAAAGCCCATGCATCTATTGAATCGTCCAGCTGCTGTTTGGAGGTCACCACCACAGATAATTTGTGAATATCTCTTCCTCCAGCCAGACTATGTAAACTCTCCAGGCTAGTGCTTCTGACTGGCTCAACCTTTTCCAAAGAGGAAATTGAGTCTTCAATCCCTTTTAGAATATGTATATTAAAGACCTGGGACAGTCGGAATCCCTTCATCATTCAGCCGATGCCTACTGGACGCTGCAGGCTTTGATTTCAATAAGCTGTTATCAAAAATAGTCTTTGTACCCCCAAAAACAAAAGAGGAGTATACATTTATGAAAACCTGAAGTTGCAAAAGTTCATGGTGGTTGATTTCAAATAATATTATGTCATCTCTCAGTGGACATCATTAGTGATAACATGCCACAAACAGTGCGAGGCTGGAGCCCAAGGTGTAGCACCTTGGGATGTTCAGCTGGGGATGATGGGATGGGAGTCTGGTGTGGATAAGCCAAAGCGAAAAGTAGAGTCATGGTCTAGTCAAGGCAGAGGTCGGTCCAGGCAGCAATGAATCATAGATAAGAATCAAGCCAAAGGGGTCAAAACACGGGTAGACACTGTGGGGTAACACTGGATAGGATCACTGGGATAAAACTACTACCGAGCACCTTCACCCTGTGAAGGGGGTTTAAACAGGGCACCATATTTTTGGACTCTGCCAGGTCCCACTCCTCTCTCTGCCATCCCATCCCTC
This sequence comes from Leptobrachium leishanense, assembly GCA_009667805.1. NCBI lineage: Eukaryota > Metazoa > Chordata > Amphibia > Anura > Megophryidae > Leptobrachium > Leptobrachium leishanense. The sequence continues at coordinate 280,418,484 of CM019064.1, read as the reverse complement.
TTTATGGCAGAAAATGAGTTATGGCCATGGGGGTGTATCTACCACACCTGGGGCCCTATTACACTCTTAAAGCAAACTATAACGTTCACTTGCGTGAGCATTAACATTTGCCGCGGTATTTACCGCATATTACAATCCAACTCATTTGCGTTTGGTACCTTGCGCTCCTCTGCGCGAGGTTACTGCACTTTGTGCTCCCTATGCTTAACATGGGGAGCGCAAAGTGTTAGGCTAGGGTCAGACTAACGCATTTTTCATGTTGTCCGTGAAAAAGTGCGTTCGAACGAATGGACGTATTTTTTCACGGAATACGCAATAGCGGTCATACGATGCACAGTTCCATCCGTGATTTTGTACGGATCATCAATAAAACACTTTTTGGGTCTGGACGTTATGTTGGCCGACATTAGCAGCGTCTGACGTCTCCTAATTCACGCACACACGCCGCTAGCGGACGCAGCGCACTCTGTACGTCAGTACTAGTGGTTTCACGTTCTCGAAAAAAATGCGTTTGTTTGCCGCTTGCGTTGCGCGCCGCCACTTTTGTGCGACCGTTACTTCGTATATTGGCCATCATTGCCCGGCATCTGCTGCTAGCACGGCCGTGATTAAGTGCGGCTGCACGCGCGTTCGCACTGCCTCAGTCTGACCCTGGCCTTAATAAGCGCTGGATTACAAAGTCCCAGCGCTGGATTACAAAGTCCCAGCGCTGGATTACAAAGTCCCAGCGCTGATTAACGCCTGGCTCTGGTCATCGAAAAGTTAACCAGAGCCAGGACTTCGTGTTAACGGATTCCGTTTCTGCAGAATCCATTAAAAGCAGGATAAAAAAAACAAAAATAGATCCAATACTCACCCTCTGTCCCGCGGCGAGGACCGCGGCTCCAACCGCCTCCTCCGGCCGTCGGGAGCAGGGAAAGTCTGGGGAAAAAATCCCCCCAGTCTCTCCCTGCGTATCCCTACGCCGACTGGCTGGATCTCGCGAGGAGAGATTCGGCTGGTCATGTGACCGGCAGGGGAAACTCAATGGAGTCCTATGGACTCCAGCGAGTGGATGCTCACGGCTGCGCTCAGCACTGCCGTGAGCATCCAGGCTTTTACCGCCCACGAACATCTGCATTTCCCCAAGGTGATCTGCAAAATCTGGCCTGGTTGGGGGTCCTGATGACAGGTTTGAGAAACACTGATCTAGACAGTGGTTTTATGGGAAATAACTTGGTAATAAAGGAATTAAAAGGTAATAATGAACTGATAATGTAAAGTAAGATGCAATTGGTGTTATATTCTTCTTTCACGCTGCATAACATTCTTTTTTTCCTCTGGATATACAAGCTAATGTATTGCAGAGCTGAGATGCACAGATACCAAAATGGAGCTAGAGTTAGAAATTAGGGTTAGACTTAGAATTTAGGGTTAGGTTACTATTTGTGCTTATTTTAGGGTTAACTTTAATACTAACATTCTGCTCCATTCTTGCTCCGTTTTAAGGCAACAGATTCTGCCCCTACGTTTGATGTGAGCACAGCAAGAAAGTTTTTCAGTTGTTTTTTTAAAATGTTTATTTTTTTTCTTCCCCAAAACAAATATAAAAAATAGTTTGGGCACTTTTTTAGGTGGGGGAGCTCCAGATTTCTGGCCCTACAGGCTCCTAAAATGTAAATCTAGCTCTAGCTTTTGGTGGTCATCTTTCTAAAAATATACGCTGTTCACCCTTGCTCTGAAGTTAAGCACAAGCCTAACTTAGTATAATTTTGGCTATTTAAAGCTCTTAATATAAACGCTCTGTAGTAAAGACCAAAGGAAAGTGTATAGTTTAGGATATTTGATACATTTTGGTACGTTTCTGTTTGAAATCTGTTTGCAATTATTCGTCCTGATGAATGGAGTGTTGCTCGTTCAAACAAATCCAAGCACTGTCATCCCAGGATATTTTTAATATGTTTGGCTTTTATTCTTGGCAAAATGTGTAAGAAAAAAATATATATATATTACACCGGAATGCGCTTACATCTTATCACTGCAAACAACTTGTTGCGATGTTGGGATTTCATCTGCCGTACATAGCAGTTGGGAATGTGTATAGGTACTGTGTAAACTGTTGGGGGGGGGGACCTTTTTCAAGCTGTTGGCTGTTTTTAAAGTATTTTTGGCTGCTGAATTCAAAAAGCCCAATACAAATGGCATATCACACACAGGTTTTTTCACAACTTTTTATTTTTATTATTTTTTACCAAGTACTGATTTCTGCTGCCTACCGGGATTTGCACAATTTTGATGTTTTGTTATTTCAGACTGATTTCTTGGTTTCATATAAGAGAATTAAAGTGTTGCGAAAGTCTAATAGAAGACACCCCCTCCTCTTTTTTTCTCAGTGCTGTAGCCAGTAGTGACACATGGCTAGGCATGGATGTGTCAACAGTCGAGATGAGAAACGTGTATACTTCTTGATATCTTCGGAACTGGCCACAAATGGCCTCATTTGGTAATTTAGCAATAAAAATCTCATTCAGTCTCATAATCCATCATTAACGTCAAAGCCAGTTGTGGAAAAAAAAATCAGTACATGATGAAGCAGATCTGAAGCTATTTATGCATTCAACACCCTGAATTCTTATGAAGCCACCATACATTTTTGGAAAAATAAAGTTTATATGAACATCAAATTCATAGGCCTGTGTATTGTCATCAAACTACTATTATATAGCAAAGGTAAGTACACTTAAGGTTTACAAATTTTAATCACAGTCTCATTTTAGTGTCTGTCCTGGCATTCTAGGATTCCTCTCTCTTTTCACAGCTTTTCTATGGACCCCCAGAGAAGACTCGCTCGAATATACGGTGCAAACAGCATTTGATGTGATTGTGCTGTGTCCAATGTTCCAAATCCATGATCTATATGTTCATGTCCAGAGTGTTTCAGGAGCATGCTCTCTTGTAGCAGCAGGTTATATATCTGTTGTATCACAGATGATATCACAAAAGCAACATCATCCTTCACTCTCCTTCAGTGTTGCAAGGCATTCTCTCCTCTCTTCTACTCTCTTCTCTTTCTCTTCTCTCTCGCTTCTCTTTTCTCTTCTCTTTCTCTTCTCTCTTCTCCTCCTCTCTTCCTATCTTCTCTCCTCTCTTCTACTCTCTTCTCTCTCCTCTTTTCTCTTCTCTTTCTGTTCTCCTCTCTTCTCCTCCTCTCTTCTCTCTTCTGCTCCTATCTTCTCTCCTCTTCTCCTCCTTTCTTCTCCTCTTCTCCTCTCTCCTCTTTCTCTTCTCTCTTCTCTCTCTTCTCTTTCTCTTCTTTCTCTTCTCTCTCACCTCCTCTCTTCTATCTTCTCACCTCCTCTTCTCCTCCTCTCTTCTCTTCTCTTCTCTCTCGTCTCCTCTCTTCTCTCCTCTCTTCTCTCTTCTGCTCCTATCTTCTCTCCTCCTCTTCTCCTCCTTTCTTCTCCTCTTCTCCTCCTCTCCTCTTTCTCTTCTCTCTCTTCTCTTTTCTCTTCTTTCTCTTCTCTCTCACCTCCTCTCTTCTATCTTCTCACCTCCTCTTCTCCTCCTCTCTTCTCTTTTCTCTTCTCTCTCGTCTCCTCTCTTCTCCTCCTCTCTTCTGCTCCTCTCTTCTGCTCCTCCCTTCTCCACCTCCTCCTCTTCTGCTCCTCTCTTCTCCTCCTCTCTTCTGCTCCTCTCTTCTGCTCCTCTCTTCTCCACCTCCTCCTCTTCTGCTCCTCTCTTCTTTCTCCTCATTTAACCATCCTACAAAAATAAATGAAATATTTACTTGCCAGTAATCAAAACCACAATGGTGTAGATAGAAAGTGTCTCCAGCTCTGAGCCATGGGAAGCCTTCCATCAAACTGTAATGCCCATAGTCCTCAGTAAGTTTATACGGTGCTGCATTGGTACACTGGACATTAGAATAAAACACATTCTCTCCACTAAATGGAAGTATAAAATCGCTAAAGATAGCAGGAGCTTTTTACAACATTCGTTATTTAACACAATTTAGGAAACATAATCTCATTATTTTGGTTGTATCAATTTCAAGATAAGAGCATAAAGAAGTACACTTCTTCACTTTGAATTTGTAGCTTTAGATGCTTTATAGAGATAAAGCCAAACATTGCAATTTAAGGGTGTTCACAGGAACATATTTGATTAGATAATAAGCATATCCATATTTATCACATCTTTTCTGAATAGCAGCAGTACCAGGATGCAAAGGATTCTTTTAGTAGGTCTTGCACTTCAGATTTCTTGGTAGCCTGATTATAAATAGACATAGGAAATTAACTCGTTCACCATCATGCTATACCATGCATTCAGAAAGGATTCAGACCCCTTCATTTGTTTTTCTGTTGCAGCCTTATGCCAAAAATTTTTAAACAATTTTTTTCGAAATCAATTTGCACGCAATACCCCGTAAAGACAAAAGAAAAAAACGCGTTTCTGTCAACATTTTTATAAAAAAGGAAAAATCCTGAAATATCAGATTGACATAAATAGGTCAACAGTGTATATAACAGCAGTAAACCAAGATCATTGCTTTATAGTGATGATGAGCAGCACCAAATGAAAAAAACACTTTCCATAAAGAAACGAATATCATCTTTACAATATCACATCTCATATATATTTGATGTTGCATGCATTAAAATAAGCAAAATGAAATACAGAATAAAATAGAATAGTAATAAAGATAACATGGTGTTTCTAAAAAATGGAAAACCATCTCTGACGCCTACGACATCCACTAACCCACCCATGTGACCCTTATGTCCTAATGTTCAATTCTAGGAACTGATCAATAAGCATCCAGACCTGAGGAAGAGAGGTATTCTCTCGAAAGCTCGTCTTTTAAATGTAACGTTAGTCCAATAAAAAAGGTATCACTACGTACTGCTATACTCGTGATTTTGACATCTGGACTAACACGGCCTATCAAATTTTTTATATATATATATATATATATTTTGTGTTTATTATTGCAGAAGCCATTTGCACATCACAGCAATTCGATGAATTGCATCCCAGAGCTCCTGTGCCACATTCCCCATATGCAGCAAGGAACTCTGGGTAGGATATGCAAATGACATCTGTCTCACTTTTATGTATCCTGGGTCTGTTATTACACAGAACCCTAAAATCAATGCTATGCCACACCGTGGCTTTCTAGCAGAGATAAGGTTATGAAACTGGTCAAAGCCACTCCCAGGACAGCGCTGTTTCGGGTTTGTTGGACCCTCATCAGCTAGGAGCTAGGCATGATGACCAGTCGCAGTGGATGCTTGGGACCCGTAGTCAAATCAGTATCTATAAGGGTTGTAGTGGAGGACAAAAAGTGAGATAAAAAGCCTCCACACTATAATAAATGTGTTTATTATTGCAGAAGCCACTTGCACATCACAGCAATTCCATGAATTGCATCCCAGAGCTCTTGTGGGGATTGTGGCACAGGAGCTCTGGGATGCAATTCATCAAATTGCTGTGATGTGCAAGTGGCTTCTGCAATAATAAACACACTTATTATAGTGTAGAGGCTTTTTATCTCACTTTTTGTTCTCCACCACAACCCTTGTAAGTATATACTGTAGTGTATGTATATATATATATATATATATATATTATATATAGTGTAGAGATTTTTGTTTCGGTTTTTTACTTTCAGATTATACTTGGTAGTTGGGCGAGCAGATATATTTATGTAGGTAGTCTTGATGGGATAATTTATTGTATAGCTATGTGAAGGGCTTAAAGGGATACTCTATATATAACTCTAGAGTTCCATTTTTTGCCCTTAAATAATTGGGCAGATGCTGTGGACAGCCTCTGCCCAAGTTAGTTTTTTCATATTTTTTTGTTTTAAGTGATTTGACTTACCTTTTGTTCCTCACTATGCGCAGCTCCTCCTCTTCAGCACGGGCTCTCCCAAACCCAAAATTCCTTGCAGATATCTAACGCAATTTGAGCTCCTACGCACCATCCATAGCATAGGAACCGCAAGTTGTGCAACAGGACTTGCAGAGGAAGAGAAAGGGGGACACTCCTCACAACCTCACTTTAAAACAGTGAAGTGATCAGGATAAGTAGAGCCTCCCTTTAAATCCATCCCGACCTTGTCCTGCCTTCTCTTGTTTTTAGCTTAAAGTGGGCTAAAATGTAACTAAACCCCAGTGCTATGTTCTCTCAGTGCCCCTCTGGAACGACAGCATCTGTTTTTCCTGAACCAGGAGTTGTCTCTGAGCTGAGCAATCAGCCAATTCAGTGCCTCTAAATGTAAAACACCCAAAAAGTTCTACTTCCCAAACACTTCTTTTAACCATTTGGCTACCAAGATGAAGTACACTCAGCTATCAAATCACCTACTGGCGCCCCGATGTTGAGTATACTCAAATTGATAGAATTCTGGAGCAATGCAAAGGAATTTGGTTTATTGCAAACAAAATACACTGAGTCTGAACAACATTTGATAAACCAGTACAGGAGGAAACAAGGGCAATATTCCCTTGGGAACTCACAATCTAGAAGGGTTGGGGGTGTAAACAGGAGGAGAGGACTGCAAGGTGAGAGTGATGGACTGGTTGGGGGAGTGAGGTGTGAGTCGGGTGGTAGGCTTCCCTAAACAGGAATGTTTTAAGGGAGCGTTTGAAGGAAGAGAAGTTAGGGGAAAGTCTGACAGTACGAGGGAGAGCGTTCCAGAGAGTGGGGGCTGAACGTGAGAAATCCTGCAGTCTATCATGGGAAGAGGTGATGCGGGGAGAAGCTAGGCGCAGGTCACTGTTTGATCTTAGGGAGCGGGTTGGGATGCATTTGGAGATTAATGAGGACAGGTAGTGGGGAGCTGAGTTAGTAAGAGCTTTGTAGGTCAGGGTAAGGATTTTGAATTTAATTCTGCTGTAGATGGGGAGCCAGTGAAGGGACTTGTAGACGGGAGTGGCAGAGCCAGAGCGGTGGGTGAGGTGGATGCGCCTGGCGGAGGCGTTCAGAATGGATTGTAGGGGGGAGAGGCGGGACAGAGGGAAGCCAACTAGAAGATTATTACAATAGTCAAGTCGGGAGATTGCAAGGGCGTGGATGAGTTGCATTGTGGTGTCAGTGGTCAGAAATGGATGAATTCTGGAAATATTACACAACTAGCAGCGACAGGAGGAGGAAAGAGACTGGATGTGGGGGATGAAGGAAAGAGCAGAGTCAAGTGTAACTCCGACAGCGAACCTGATTTGATGGGGAGATAGTGATACCCTCAACCATGACAGAGAAGTCAGGAGGTAGGGAGGAATTAGTAGGAGCTCAGTCTTGGACATGTTAATCTTTAGGTGGTGACAGACCATCCAGGTGGAGATGCCAGATAAACATTCATTGACTTTGAAAAGGACAGGAGAAGAGAGATCAGGGGTAGAGAGGTAGATCTGAGTATCATCAGCATAGAGGTGGTAATTAAAGCCAAAGCTGTATTCTGTATTCTATTCTGTATTCCATATTCTATTCTGTATTCCAAATTCTACTGATGTAAATGCACTTTTTGATGTGGTCTGCCTGACAGTGCAAACAGTTGTTCTCTATTTGACTATTGCAAATTTGTTTTCTATTAATTTACTGGGTCCTGGCAGCGGAAAAAAAATAGGTAATGAAGGGGTTTAAAAAAATGACCCATCTCTAAAACAATGCTTGCAATTAATATTATTATTATTATACTTTATTTATAAAGCACCATCATATTCCGCAGCGCTGAACAATGGGTATGATACAGACAGGGTTACAATACATTGAACAACATTTGATAAACTGATACATGAGGAAACGAGGGCCCTATTCCCGTGGGAACTCACAATCTAGAAGTGTTGGGGTGGAAACAAGAGGAGAGGACTGCAATGTGAGAGTGATGGACTGGTTGGGGCAGTGATGTGTATTAGTGAGTTGGGCGGCGGACTTCCCCGTATGGGAATGTCTTATACGAGAGGGAGAGCTGTAGATAGTGGAGGGGTTGGTGTTACAGAGGCAGGAGTTCCATTTTAGGATGAATGCAGAGTAAAAGAGTAGAAGAGACAGGGAGCGCATTGTGCAGCAGTATGTGGACCTTGCAGTTCCAATTCCAGCAGGGGGAGGGGGAGCTGGTGGCCAGAAAACCACTGCAGAGCTTGCGTGGGAGAGACCAGATGCCTGGGATTAGTAAGAGTAATTAGAGAGAATACTTCTGAGTTCCTTCTAATCCACTGTCCCCTGCCTGTTGTCATATTTGTTTCACGTGCTGCTGAATTCTTGCATCTAAATTTAGTCAAATTGTTTAAAATTAATACATAGATTTAGTGGCGTAACTAGAAACCTCAGGGCCCAGATGCAGGAACCTTGACGCCCCCCCCCCACCCTAGGAACTCTGAATGCCTCAGCATACCAAGACATTTTGGACAAGTCCATGCTCCCAACTTTGTGGGAACAGTTTGGAGCTGGCCCCTTCCTCTTCCAACATGACTGTGCACCAGTGCACAAAACAAGGTCCATAGAGACATGAAAGACAGAGTCTGGTTTGGATGAACTTGACTGGCCTGCACAGAGTCCTGACCTCAACCCGATAGAACACCTTTGGGATGAATTAGAGCGGAGACTGAGAGCCAGGCCTTCTCGTCCAACATCAGTGTGTGACCTCACAAGTGCGCTTCTGGAAGAATGGTCAAAAATTCCCATAAACACACTCCTAAACCCTGTGGACAGCCTTCCCAGAGGAGTTGAAGCTGTTATAGCTGCAAAGGGTGGACCGACGTCATATTGAACCCTATGGATTAGGAATGGGATGTCACTTAAATTCATATGCGAGTCAAGGCAGGTGAGTGAATACTTTTGGCAATATAGTGTATATATAAAATATAGGCAAGCCCCCAGGCAGGCAAGTGTGGGCCCCCCTGGACTCAAGGGCCCAGGTGTGGTGGCACCCTTTGCACCCCTGGTAGTTACGCCCCTGCATAGATTTATGGAAAACTCTGGAGTGTCACCTGTGAAGGCTGTGAATGGGAAACTGATCGTTTCAAGGGCATGTAAAATATAAAGTGTCTCCTTCTAAGTCAGCCAATGCCCTCTAGGCTGTAATTGAATGACCTGCCTTTCGTCCTCACCTGAATCTGTAGATGAAGAAATTCACTTTTTTAAAAAAAAAAAAAAACAACTAAACAAATGATTAGTTTTAGACGGAAGAGTCAGCGTGAACAGCGGGATTAAACTGTCAGATGCTGTGAATGCAAAGACATAGTTGCGCTCCTTGGCTCGTGTAGCAATTCCAACGGCTCTCTTATTCAGTCAAAGTCAAACTCTGCCGAAAATAGCAGTGTTAGCATCCTCAATTCCTTTACCTTGGCTCAATTCCTTTGGAGTTGAAGTTATGAGATATCAAAGTGTCAAAGGGGTGACACAGCATTCTGCTGGTTGATAAACATTTTTTTTCTCTCCCCAGACAAGGTGCCATACAACAGATTGTAAAATCATTTGAAAAGCTCTTTATACACAATAGTTTATGTTTAAATAAATATATTTGTAATTTATTGCTAGTTCACGTTCCCATTTTAACTTGTGACTCCATGCAAATCATGACGACACTTAAGGGTGTATTCATGAGCCATCATTATTTTAGTTTTCAGTGGTGTTTTTACTGTTTTCACCATTGTGTCAGTCATAGTTTAATTATGAACGCCTATTTAAAAGTACCAAAGTATATTCACTGTGCTTGTAAACAACAGTTGAGCAATGTGTAACCTGTTCACTAAAATGTGATTTATTTATTTTTTCTTTCATAAAATCACTGTCAGGAACCAGTGTTTTTAAATTTTTAGTAAAATCATGTTTCATTAATTCTACAATAAAATCCTTGTGAATATTCGTAATTTATATTTTTTTACTTTATTAGTCCTCTTTTTACAGGCAGATTGTGCCATCTGCTGGCCAACAAGTGCTATTGCAAATGGGGCTATGTATTGATTCAACCAGGGCTCTGTGTTTTTAACAGAGTCCCAGCTGTTCAAACTTTTTATCCACATTGGCTGTCATGCTTGAGGTGCTAAAACGTTTGGGGCATATTCATTCTGGAGCCCATTTGCAATAAATGAAATTCCTTTGCATCGCTCCAGAATTAGAATAAATTGAGTATCCCAACATCAAGGCACCAGCAGGTGCTTTTTAAGACCATATACTGGATATTGCTAGTGCACGGGTTAATAGGCAATGGCCACAATGACAATGTCTGTGGAAGAATAATGGTGGTTCTATTTCTCTGTCATTGTTTTGAAGAAGTTTTGCCTGCTGTTGTTGACTTTTGCTTCTTTCAATAGCCAAAGTTCACCTTAGTCGCAACACCAGTGATTTGTACTGCAAGTGTGGTGATCTTCGGTGAAACAATGGATCTTAGTGAATGACCCCTTTAATAAATAATATTCAAATGTTAATAAACAACATGTAATGATCGTGTTGTCTGCAATCTATTGCCTCCTAGATGTGGATATGTTGAGGGAAATGATCAAATGAATGCAATTTTTATCAAAATAATGAGCAATTTCTTAATGAAAATTAGAATTGGCCCCAAATATGTCAGGCTTTCGCTCACAATCTGCTTTCTTTAAAGGGTCTCTGCCACTTTAATCTCCTTTTTCCATTTTTTTTTGTAGATTTTTCTCATGATGCAACATTTATCAAAATCTTTCCAAAAGCTTAACTTTACTGCTGTTTTTTATTTAATCTACGGGATTTAACAGATAATGAGGTGGGGGAGGGAATGTTTAGATAAAGCTATTGTTCTCTAGGCTTCCTGAGATAAGAGATGCCAGCTGAATGAGATAAAACAGGGAGCTTAAAAATACATCCCACACAATACAATGATGTGTGTTGGTGAGCGACCTATTAACTTCATTCTATGGCCGCTGCCACACAGTGAGGAGCTGGTGATGGAAAGATACTAGGGGGGTGCAGTTTACAACAGAAAAGATCACAGAATGGATATACACCCGGTGACACGTAGAGCGTAAAATATTTTCTTAACTAAACATACATGAGAAAAACAAAGCACATGTAAGATAACGGCAACATAAAATAATTTAAGGACATCTAATTTTTTGGTGGTAGTGGCCCTTTAATATGGAAAGAATTACAACATATTATAGGCATTTTTTTACTAGCTGCGTTAGAGGCCTGGAATTGCAACATTATTTTAATTTAATCAAATAATAGTAAAAATACCATGGAAACATATGGCATTTATTATCAAATCCATCGTTTTACGTGCCTCGGGCTGCTTAAAAAGGTCCCTAAATAACTAAACAATTTGAAAGTTATACCTTTGTCAAATGTATGTGTATTTTCAATTTCCCCATCTCTTCCTCTACACTTTATGTTGTGTTATTGTGATGTTATTAAATTTGTTTTTAAAATGTGATAATTGTAGTATAAGAATGTTTTCATCATTGTTTATTGAGGTTCTGTGGACCAACCTTTTAAGTAAAATAACTTTATAATTAGGATTTTTAGAATAAAATGGATTAAGGTAACGAAGAATTTGCACAAAAGTCACATAAAAACTGGAGGACATGATATATGGTGTGTATCATTCCTGGTAAAATACTTTATAAATAAATATGGTGTGTGTGTTTGTATTATATATATATATATAGTTCTGTGGACCAACCTTAAAAGTAAAATAACTTTATAATTAGGATTTTTAGAATAAAATGGATTAAGGTAACGAAGAATTTGCACAAAAGTCACATAAAAACTGGAGGACATGATATATGGTGTGTATCATTCCTGGTAAAATACTTTATAAATAAATATGGTGTGTGTGTGTGTGTTTGTATTATATATATATATATATATATATTATAACGTTTATTATTGCAGAAGCCACTTGCACATCACAGCAATTCAAAGAACTGCATCCCAGTTCTTTGAATTGCTGTGATGTGCAAATGGCTTCTGCAATTATAAACTTAATTATAGCGTGGAGGCTTTTAATCAAATTTTTTGACCTCCACCACAACCCTTGTAAATATATATATATTATATCTCACGGGGAGGGTAGTAGCACTAAACCTTTACTAAGCACACAGTGTGGGTGCATCTCAAGTGTGTGTGTGTATGTATGTGTACATGTATATATGTGAGTGGATACTAATAACAGGGTTATTCAGGGAAAGGTGCAACTCTGGAGAACTTTTGGAGAAGTGAAAATTCTAGGTCAAAATAGCCGATTTGGAAAGTGAGATGAATGGGAGAATTTCTCTGGTTTGGCTATTTTGACCTATAAGTTTCACTTCTCCAAACGTTCTCCAGAGTTTCACCTTTCTCTGAATAACCCTGTAAGTATATAGTACAGTTACAGTTAAAAGTATTTATAAAGCGCCAACAAATTCCTTAGCGCTGTACAATGGGTAGTAGATACTACTAAGCTATATATACTGTAGCTTCAAGACCTGAAGAAGAGAGGTTACACTCTCGAAAGCTTATCTTTTAAATGTAACATTAGTCCAATAAAAACGGTATCACTAGGTACTGCTATACTCTGGTGATTATTTATATATATAACTGTATGAATGATAAGCAATTCAATTATATGATGACCACAGATAACAAGAATATTGCTGCTGAAGAGAGGGGTGTATAGATGCCATAGATATCTGAGTGAAGAAAGAAGAGAGAAACGTTTGTATATAAGAGGAATATAAATGTCATGAGGGATGGAGAAGAGGTAAGCCGAGGATACCAGATTTGTAGTGTGTTAAGAGTTCGAAAGCAGCACGTGTTCTTTTTATCTCCTTCCTGTCCTCAACTCTTCTCAGAATTTATTAATTATTTCTAGATATAAATGTTATATAATTCTGCAGGTGTTTAGTTATGTAAAGAATAGGGGTTTAATGGACCCGTGGGTCATGTTACGTAACATCTGGCTCTACAGAATGCTAGACATTTATTCCATGGGTAATTTTATGATCTCCGCTCAATATCTTGTGAATCAAAGTATATGTCAAACTGATGACATCTGCTGCAAAGTATGTTTTCCGTCCCTTGAAATATAGACTGCTATTCAATTCTATTTCTCTCTGTAAATCAGTGTCTGTCTGTTAGATGGATATACAAAATATTGACTCTTACTAAATCCATAAAAACAATTAACTACTGAAATCTAAAAAAAATAATTGATTAACCTGTTTGATAAACATACGATTTCTCTCTCTATTATGAAAATAATGAAGTGGTTCTACCCTATTTGAGATAAAATAAGTTATAGGTTCTATTCACAAAGCACCGAAATTGTGTGCAATTTCAGTGCTTTGCGTTTTAGCCCATTTTGCCGCATTTTGATGATTCCATTTCGCAGAAAATATGCAGGGTTATTCAAAGAGAATCGAAAAGCCACCGCACGTTCGGTGACTTTTCGTTCTCTGTCTTCAATTCGGTTTGATTCGGCGATCCCATTTCGGCAACCCTGCGGTGTATTCAGCAAGCACCACATGGCCGCCATAATGCAGGGAAAAGCCGCCGAAAACCTGCTGAAAACTCACAGCAAAACAAGCGTGAACGCACACCGAAACCCGCAAAAACATCTGGATTAACCCGCCGAAAATGCTGGAAAAACCCGAGCAAGAGCTGATCACACACAGCGCAGCCGCCGGAAAAAGCCGACACCGCAGACGAATGGAGTGAATAAATTAGAAAAACAGTTTGCTTGAATGTTTAAAAAGTGAAACGCTGTTTGCAAAGTAACTACTGAGCGAAAATGTCTGAAATTTACATATGAGATCCAGGGAATGATAATAAAAAGGACTGATACAGAAAAAATAAGTAAAAATCAATGGTTTATTAGATATTGAATTGCTTTTTTTATGGGGATTTCACTGCCCTTGAACAGGCACCAAACAGGCACTGTATGTGCAGGCAATTCGCCAAGATTTGGCAAATCGCCTGGTCTCTGGATAGCCGAATGGCCAAGAAAGGTAACCGAATGCTGATTTTCAGCGTTCGGTTCTCTTTCGGCAGTTATTCTCTTTGAATAACCCTGATGGTAGATTCACTATTTAGTGAATGATCACCATATTTAACGAAATTAGAGTCACCTCAGCAGTTATCTAGACGTCGGCAAAAATCGCCGAATTGGCATCGGCGAATTCCACCGAACTGCAAAAAAAAGGAAAAGAATCAACCGGAAGTCTCCTATTCTACTAAAAGGAGTATAAACCAATAAAAATGTATTAACATGTGTCTAAATAATAGAAAAGGTCCTTTAACCTCCCTGGCGGTCCGATTTTGACATATTTTATATGTCAAAATCGGTGCATTAATCCAGCCCCCTGGCGGTATTCCCGAGTGTGGTACGGGGGTTAAATTTCAATGCTGAAAGGGGTAACCCTGAGCTACACTCAGGCTGGATACATACCTGTCCCTGCGCTCCCTCGCTGTCCCCCGCAGTCACCTCCGGCCGATTGCAGCGTCCTGCTACAGGATTCACCTGTTTAAACCTGTCGAACTGAAACACTGAAAATCAGGGAATTTCGCAAAAATTTCAGGAAAGTTCAGTGTTCTGCGCATAGAAGGCATCATAGTCATGATAGTCTTCTATGGTGCAATTTTGGTGCCAAATTGCACCATATTTTGCTATCGATTCACCAAATACTTACAGGGTTATTCAGAGAGAGGTGAAAAGCAGGAGAATGACTGGAGAAGTGAAAATTCTAGGTCAAAATAGCCAAACCAGAAAAATTCTCCCATTCATCTCACTTTCCACATCGGCTATTATGACCTAGAATTTTCCATTTCCCAGTCATTCTCCTGCTTTTCACCTCTCTCTGAATAACCCTGTTAGTAAATAGATGAATTGTCTGAAATTGTCCCAATGGGGAAAAGTGATAGTACCTCTTTAGAAACATGAAGGTCTGCACTGCCTTTTTACCTACTAGAATTGAGCTTGGGAAGCCTTCTAAGTGAAGTCTTCAAAGTGATCACTTAGAGATCTTCTGGTGAGTGATTTTGATTTTTGTTTCAAACAAATCTTTTCTATTCATTTTAAGGTTTTAAGTTAGGTCTGGTGTGTAAATTAGGTTAGGCTGGTGACTCATTCCTCTTACTGATTAGCATACAATTGGAATCAATTGCGTGCTATTTGCAAAGGTTGTTAAACTTGTCCACACCTTGCTGGGGGAGGTGTTCTTAGGTGACTATATAAAGCTTGTGGAATATTAGCTTGGTCTAATTGAGCTTGGGAAGCCTTCTAAGTGAAGTCTTCAAAGTGAGCACTTAGAGATCTTCTGGTGAGTGATTTTGATTTTTGTTTCAAACAGATCTTTTCTATTCATCTTAAGGTTTTAAGTTAGGTCTGGTGTGTAAATTAGGTTAGGCTGGTGACTCATTCCTCTTACTGATTAGCATACAATTGGAATCAATTGCGTGCTATTTGCAAAGGTTGTTAAACTTTTCCACACCTTGCTGGGGGAGGTGTTCTTAGGTGACTATATAAAGCTTGTGGAATATTAGCTTGGTCTAATTGAGCTTGGGAAGCCTTCTAAGTGAGCACTTAGAGATCTTCTGGAGTTAGTCTGAGGTTAGACAGGAGGTAGAAAACCTACAAAAAGGTAAGATTTGTTGGTTTAAATCCATTCTTTTATAATGGCAGGCTTGGTCCAGTGTAAGAGCTGTCATGCATTTGTTTTTAGATCCAATTTTTGGAGGTTTGGAGTGTGCCTGATATGTAGGCAGCTCTCTTTATTGCAGCAGGAAATTGCCTGTTTGAAGTCTGAGATTTGTAAATTATCTGTTACACAAACTCAGGCTATGGCTATGACTGTTACAAAGCCACTGCCACAGAGGCCTCCTAGGAGTGGCAGATGGACTACTGTAGGATCTGGTAGACTTAGAGTTGTGCATATAAGGCATGTCCCACAGTCTGTGGCTCTTCTTAATTCTTTTGAGGCACTTTCAGAGTGTAGTGGTGAGACGGAAGTAGGCTCAGACACCATAGTTGAGGAACCACCATCCCCTATGCCTAAGGTATGCAGGACTGCAACCAAGAACAATAAGGAAAAGGTGGGACATGATAGAAGGCAATTGTTGCTGGGTGATTCTATCATAAGAGGTGTTGAGCTGGAGAGTAGTGGTTTGGTGAGATGTCTTCCTGGGGCTACTGCTCGTAGAGACAAGAGACGTATTCTCAATATTGTCAAACAAGCAAAGCAGCAAGGGGAAGTGGATGTTCTAGTCCATCTAGGGACAAATGACTTGGCTAGCAATGAGGTTTCTGAGATTAAGGAAGATTTTTGTGTTCTTGGAGGTGAAATACAGCAGATTGCGTCCACTGTGTCATTCTCTGAAGTTTTGCCTATGCATAACATTCAGGATAGGCAGATGCGCAATAGGGAATTTAATTTGTGGCTTTGGGAATGGTGTCAAGAGCAAGGATTTGGCTTTGTGTCCCATGATAGCTCTAATTGGAGCAGAAAGGAACTGTATAAAAAAGATGGTTTGCATCTTACTCATAGGGGAACATATGTTCTCAGTGAGAAGTTCAAAGGTTTTGCAAAGAAATATTTAAACTAGGAGGGGGGGACAAAAGGGTAAAAAACAATCTGCCTGATTGTCCCCCAAAACTAAATCGGAGGATGCAAGCAACATGCGGGGAAAAAAATGACAAGCTCACAGTCGTGTCTATAAATGCTCGCAGTTTAGTCAATAAAATCAATGAACTGGAGGCAATGATGGCAGCTGAAAAAGTAGATTTAGTTGCGGTTACTGAGACATGGTTCAGTGAGAAAAATAACTGGTACATAACAATACCGGGGTACTCTTTATATAGAAAAGACAGAGAAGGTAGGAAAGGAGGAGGAGTGGCCCTGTATGTGAAAAACAACATAAAAACGAACCAAATAAAAGTGAGCGAGGTGAACATAGAGTCAGTTTGGGTTACGCTAACATTTGGCAATCATACAGTAGCTCGTGTAGGTGTGATCTATAGACCCCCTGGACAAGTAGAAGAGCTAGATAATCTGCTGCTTGAGGAAATAGCCAAAATGGCAATGAAGGGGGAAGTTATTATCATGGGGGACTTTAATCTTCCTGATGTGAACTGGAAAACCAAAACAGCTGGGTGCACCAGGAGTACAAATATTCTAAACTCCCTATTGGGATTATCTCTAACACAAGTAGTTGAGGAGCCGACCCGTAAAGAGGCCATATTGGATTTAATACTCACAAATGGAGGTTTGGTATCGGACGTTGTTGTAGGTGAAAATTTGGGATCTAGTGATCACCAGTCAGTATGGTTTAATATAAGAACAGAGATGGAGCCGCACCACACAAAAACAAAAGTTTTAGACTTTAAAAAACAGATTTTTCTAAAATGAGACTTTGTGAAGGAGTCATTATCAGACTGGAGGAGTTTAAAGGGAGTCCAGGAGAAATGGCATTATTTAAAGGAAGCATTATTGAAGGCCACAGGCAATTGCATTCGACTTGTTAGCAAAAACAAAAAAGGGAAGAAACCATTGTGGTACTCTGCAGAAGTGGCCAAAATAGTGAAGAACAAAAAGACAGCATTCAATAATTATAAAAAAACTCAGAGTGAAGAAGATAGGCAAACCTATAAGATTAGGCAGAAAGAGGCAAAGCAATTTATAAGAGCTTCCAAAGCACACGCAGAAGAGAAAATAACTCAGTCAGTAAAAAAGGGGGACAAAACATTTTTTAGATACATAAACGAGAAAAGAAAAGTAAAACAAGGATTAGTTAGATTAAAAACAAAGGAAGGAAGGTATGTGGAAGAGGATAAAAGTCTCGCTGACTGCCTCAATGAATATTTTTGTTCAGTCTTTGCAGAAGAAAAGGAAGGAAAGGGACCTCAGTTAGGAGGAAACACTAACGAGACAATTACATATCAGTTTACAGAGGAGGAGGTTCTACAGCAGCTGTCTAAAGTAAAGACAAATAAGTCAATGGGGCCTGAAGGGATCCACCCTAAATTATTAAAAGAGCTCAGTGATGTAATAGCAAAACCGTTAACAGATTTATTTAACCAATCCTTGCTAACGGGAGTCGTCCCAGAAGACTGGAAATTAGCAAATGTTGTGCCCATTCACAAGAAGGGTAGTAGGGAGGAATCTGGGAACTATAGGCCAGTTAGTCTTACGTCAGTAGTGGGGAAATTAATGGAAACCATGTTAAAGGAAAGGATTGTTGAACATCTAAAAACACATAGATTACAGGATCAGAAACAACATGGGTTTACCTCAGGGAGATCATGCCAAACTAATCTTATTGATTTTTTTGATTGGGTAACAAAAATAATAGACACAGGTGGTGCAGTAGACATTGCTTATTTAGATTTCAGTAAGGCTTTTGATACTGTTCCGCATAGAAGGCTTATCAATAAATTGCAATCTTTGAGCTTGGATTCCAATATTGTTGAATGGATTAGGCAGTGGCTGAGTGACAGACAACAGAGGGTTGTGGTAAATGGAGTTTATTCGGCGCAAGGTCTTGTTACCAGTGGGGTACCTCAGGGGTAAGTACTTGGACCCATTCTATTTAATATTTTTATTAGTGATATTGCAGAAGGTATTATTGGAAAAGTATGTCTTTTTGCTGATGACACAAAGATTTGCAACAGGGTTGACGTTCCTGGAGGGATCAGCCAAATGACAAATGATTTAGGTAAACTAAAAAAATGGTCGGAGCTGTGGCAATTGAGTTTTAATGTGGATAAGTGCAAGATAATGCACCTGGGACGTAAAAACCCAAGGGCTGAATATAGAATATTTGATACAGTCCTAACCTCAACATCTGTGGAAAGGGATTTAGGGGTTATTATTTCAGAGGATCTATAGGTAAGTAGTCAATGTAATAGAGCAGCAGGAAATGCTAGCAGAATGCTTGGTTGTGTAGGGAGAGGTATTAGCAGTAGGAACAGGGAAGTGCTTATGCCACTGTACAGAGCACTGGTGAGACCTCACTTGGAGTACTGTGTGTAGTACTGGAGACCGTATCTCCAGAAGGATATAGACATCTTAGAGAGAGTTCAGAGAAGGGCTACTAAAATGGTGTACGGCTTGAAGGAGAAAAGTTACCAGGAAAGGCTTAATGATCTTAACATGTACAGCTTGGAAAAAAGACGAGACAGAGGAGATATGATAGAAACATTTAAATACGTAAAGGGAATCCACAAGGTAGAGGAAGGGAGTATATTTAAACGGAAACAAAGTAGCAAAACAAGAGGACATAGTCTTAGATTAGAGGGGCAAAGGTTTAAAAGTAACATCAGAAAGCATTATTTTACTGAGAGGGTGGTGGATACATGGAACAGTCTTCCAGTTGAAGTGGTAGAGGCTAAAACAGTAATTGAATTTAAGCAAGCATGGGATAGGCATAAGGCTATCCTAAACAAAAGATAAATCCAGGTTAAGTATCCATGTAATTGGGCAGACTAGATGGGCTGAAAGGTTCTTATCTGCCGACATTTTCTATGTTTCTATGTTTCTAGAATGTCTTGTAATAAGTCCACGACTGGGTACACGTGAGTTATTTGCAGGGACTTTATTTTCCCTTCAGACACAGATTACAGCCAGGGTGTAATTGAAATGTTAGCAAAACCAAAAACAATTGAAAGCCTCCACAAACGAGTAGGTCAGCTAAACAGAAATCTTTCCAACTAACAGTGCCGGCGGCCGACTAAGCTACTCCCCTGTCACAAAACCGCAGAAAGAATGAACAGGTTCTTTGTTTTCTTACCACCCAACTCTCAGCTTCACTTGCTTTTCTTGATGTCCAGGGACACTATTTTTCTGCTGAGTAAAGTATGTACAATTGACGCAACTGAGTTGACTGTCTGGAGTACTAACTTTACTCGCTGTACTTTGCATAATCTACTACCTTGTGCTATCCTGCAAGTTGTATTCTCTACTGTCATACTCACTATTAGGCTGGGGTCAGACGAACGCAGTGTTAACATCCGTGTTGTCCGCACATAAGTACGTCCGTGATAGCATACAATTGTGTTAAATGGAGCCCAACACACGAAGTACGTCCGCACAGAAGTGCGGAGGCTGACGGACGCTGCAAACGGGCGCAGGTTAGGCAAGAACGTAATACTGCTAGAACGGACGTGCGGAGTGCGTCACGTTTGCAACGTCCGCATAGCTTTGTGTGTGAGTGATGGAGCATGGTCAGACGGACTGCATTTATACGTCCAGCATTTTTGACGGACAGAATGTTTTTTCATTGTAATTTATTTTCCCTGCTACATCAGTCAAAAAATACATCAGTGAAAAAAACGGACTGTGTGGCCACTACCTTGTTGTCAGTCAGTAAGTACGTCCGTACTGCACGGACGCACAGTCCGTACAAAATGCGCTCATCTGACCCTAGTCTTAGAGAATTTATCCTGCAAGGTTTGTTCCCTGCCACAACATCAGTCATGTACATATACCTTGTTAATGCTTTTACTTTTCAACTTAAATCGTAAAGTCTGCAATGTCTTGTATATCAGGATGTCTTCACATAGGCTTTACATTATACTACAAGTTCTTTTCATGTGTTCATTTCAGATTTTACTAATTAGCAAGAAGAAAAGATGCTGAACTTTTCCAAAATTGCCGTGATTTACTTTTTCTTATCGCAGTCAGCCCCCTTAGTCCTCAGCCTTTAGAAGCAGTCTTCAGGCCAACGAGTGACTGGCACTGCTGTTATTGAAGAATAACTCTCTGAATGATGGTTTTCAGTGGATTAAGGAGAAAAACCAAAGCCAAAATATGATAGTCGGGGATTTTTTCCCTTTTAAGTAATAGTTTTTAATGTGTTAATTCTGTTTATTGAAAAATCTAGAGGGCAATTTCCTCGAAGATGTCTGTAGAACATGTAACACAAAGGCATCAGCGTAATACTGTTGGCCGGCTTCTTAACAGAAAACATTACACAATTCATCTCATTTGTTAAGAGCTAACAGGTGCATGTCTCAGCGTGCCAAGATGTTTTTATTATCTTGATTGGCTGAAAGTGCAACATTGGATTTGTTACAGCTTACTGTATACAATGACTTAAACAGCTGCAGATATCCCATAGAATGATGCTGGCGCGCAGCACACTTTTTAAGAATTAGTGTAATCTGTGCTGTTTGCATTCAGCGATTTTGCTGGAGTAGATTTGACACGCATCATGGTTTTTAGCATTCAAGATATTCTTCAGGACTAAGCAGCCTGCACAGCGTATTGAGTAATGTAACTCTAGACTTAGGGCCCTATTACAATCTTCGCACATACATTTGCGCCGGCACAAAAACGCATTAACGCGAGGGGCAAAACCCTTTGCGCTGAATGTCGTATTACAATGTCGGCGCTACAAACGCACGTATACGTCTACCGCGGGTGAACCAGTGCGAACGCTGTGCGAGCTTACTGTACGTCGCGCCTCCTATACTTAACATTGTGAGCGCAAATGCTTTTGTGCGCGGTTACGCGGATGGTATTACAGTCTATGCGCAGGAATTAACGCATAGACGTTGCGCGCATAATTTTAGCAGCTCCTAAAAGCTGGTGTTAATGGCAAATTCTATCAACCTGGCCGAAACCAAATACACCAGCCCAAAAAAAAAATACGCAGAAAAGTATAGTTACACATTCTACAAATACCAAACCAATAAAATGGAGAAGTTGTGTGTGCATTTTTTATTGATGCAGCATATATGCGCAGATTGACTTTGACAGGCGCAAAAACGTAACATGAGACAATTGTGGTTCTTAATTCTGATTGGCTGAATCGTGTGAAAAAAAACAGTCCGCACACTGATTTCTGCACGTAATGTTGCTGTGCGCGCATTTGTCCGTTTTACGTGTGTTATTGCTCGACGGATGAAAAAATGCACGAGGATTGTAATTCCAGCTTTGAATTACGCTCGTTAACGTTTAACGCTGGGTGCACAAATTCACCCGTTGCACAAGCGTTTTAACGTGAAGATTGTAATAGGGCCCTTAGAGTTAATTCCTTTAAGTTATAGGCAGATATTTTGGCTCAGCAATCGTCCGAACCAATTGTGTCAGAACCACAAGACCAAGTTTCATTGAACCGCAACTCCTACGATTTGCCTACAAATGTTTCTGTGGTTTGTGAAAGTTTTAGATCTAGAGATGCTAAAAACTAGCTGTTTCTTTTAAACTTATTAGTTGTCTTGGGTAGGCTGATTAAAGGTTATAACTGTAATAGTTCAAAAAACCTGTGGGATGTTTCTCTATGATTGTGTCATGTTATGGCATAATGACCCACATATGCAGACAACAACTAGAGCAAAGACAAGCTAGGAAAACACCTAAGTGGACAGTCCTTGTAATGGTCAGGAAGGTATTTAACAGGAGAAAATCATAATCATGTTAACAAGTCATATGTCAAAGTCATCGAGGAATGGAGAAACGTGGAACAAACCAAGATCCAATCCAGAGAATCCTACAACAATGTGAACACATTGAAGGGCAATGAACAACAAAGCACAAAGGAAGTCAAGGGACTTATAAACCATGAGGTATCTTCTCATTGGCCAGAACAGAAGAATGGTGGAAATGTTGCAGCAATGGACAGCAAACCAGTGGGTGGAAAGTCCTAGTCTTACTCCTTGCAGAATTTTTGAAAGGATGTATACCTGATAAAGCTATTTTTAGGGATGGGAGACCGCACATAGTTTAGTGAACTTCCTTTATGAGCCTTCGGAAGAACATCGGAGGGCAAAAACCGTTAAAGAACTCAGTCTAGTAGGCAAATATTTGGTACTGTCAAAATAACAATGTGATATTGGCAGTATATTCTCTAGCAAGGTTCAATGGTCAACAGATAAACCCAACACCGTTCAAAGGGCAATAATACCTGGAATTTTAGCAATCCTAATAATGATATGAGGATTACTATGCTAGCCTCCAGTGACACATGTATCCTGTTGCCTGGGTTAATACCCAGGATTTGATATATACTCCCATAAAATGTATCGCCATTACCTATATTTAAATGCTTAGAAAATGAATAAGCAGAACTGAACTTTGTAAGAGCTATAAACCGAAACTAGCATTGCTGCATGATACAGGACACATGGAAGTAATTATCTAGTCTAAACATGTACAGTTGTGCAATACAATATTTGCTCCATATTTATTCAATAAAAATTCCATATATAAGTGAAAAAGACGCCAACGCTGAAATCTTTTTTGTTGATTGCATCAGAGCTGCTCTAGTTCTATATATATTAAAATGACCTAATGAGAATTGTATATAATAAAAATATTACAATATCCCTCCTAGAATTATTGCAATAGAAATGGAAATAGTAGTGCCTGATCATGCAAATGATGTGAACAATAGAAGGTGTGTGGGAAGCATCACTGATATCTATGCAGAATTTAGCTAATTGCTAAGAAATGCACATTGAAAAGGAATATAAAAATAAATATGAAAGATGAAAATGCATAAACAAAAGTTACAGGTAGGAACAAACACTATCATAAGGATATACTTGCTAAACAATGTATGTGGTGCAGAAAATATAAGTGTATAAAAAAGTGCAGCTCAAACTCATACCGTACAAAATGTTTTGCTGCTTATAACACTGTGATAGACTGAATTAAAAATCCCAATGTTTTGGCTTGTAGGCCAACTACACCCCTGTGTCATACATATATATTTATTCCTTATCCTCTTAGGCCAGTGTCAGACGAGCTCACTAGGTACTAGGGATGTGCAATTTGCTTCGTACCGAATCGATTTTCGTACGAAATTTACCATTTTTGTGCATCCGAGGGCATCCTGAATCCGAAATGTCGACCACACGTAATTTTCGGATCGATTTGAAATTTCAAGTCATTCGATTCGATATTTCGGATTATTTGAAATTTCGGGTCGATTCGATAAATCTGGTCGATTCGATGATTTGGGTCATTTTGGCATTTGGATCATTTCGGTGATTCGGGTCATTCGGTTCAGTTGGTTTTTCGTTTTATGCTGCTGGAATATGACTAAACAAAGTTGTGCAGTGCATATTCATAAGAAAAAAAGGATCTTTCATAAAAAACGATACGTCCGAAGGAACGAATCGGCATAATTACTGTAGCGACCAAAATATCGGCGCATCTGAAATACCATTCGTCTAAGTCAAAACGAAATAGACCCTTTGAAACGACGAGAACAGACGATCCACAAGTCCGAAAATTTCCGATATCACGAAATGAAAGTCGATACGAAACAACGAGTCGAAACGAAACGAGCCGAAATTAAAAATCGGCGAAACGAGCCAAAACTAATATTTTAAAAAACCGAACGAGCCGAAACGAAACAAAAAAAAATGCGTGCATATCTCTACTAGGTACTGACGTTGTGTCCGGTGTAGCGTTGCGACACTGCGACTGGGCCAGCCAGATGCTGTTGCTCACACACAAATTGCGCACACAACAGTGGCTGTGCTGCATCCGTGCAGCAAGCTACCCCGTCAAAGCGCTAGGACGCGCGTTGACATTGACGGAGCTGCAAAGCGCAATCCTCCATAGGAGGATCGAGCCTTGCAGCGCTGAGTGCATTAACTGCGTATAGCGAGGCGGCCAGAGGGGCGTTAGAGTTTAAGGAACGTCCACTCTCACAGACGTTCCTTTCGCTCTTCAAAACGCTCGTCTGACACTGGCCTTAAAGTCCAAGGCTTTAGCCTTTCTGTGTGATAAGAACCAGAGCAATTTTTGCTATGTAAATGTTCACCTGTGTTTGTGTTGTTCAGTGCACCTCCTCGTATTATATACCATACTTTAATGGGCAGGTACAGGTTGTTATTTATGCTCAATATATAGTTATCGTTTAACATGAAACAATAAATAATTATGGTAACAACTGTTAAACACTGCCCTGCATTATGTCATAGACCATCATACGGTCTTTAAGTGGTTAAGAAAGCTGCTTTTCTCCGTACTGTTAATTAAAGCATACAGTTACATTTTTACTACTCAATAACCCACCCTCACATATCTGCAAAGAGTTGTTCTATATAAGTGTGACACACTTTATAATACTTCATAGACCACAGTCAATAAGCTACATCTCATTACTACGGTTACATAAGTGTTCATTCAGTACGTTGTCATGGCTTTTTCAAGAGAAGCCAAGAGTAGAACACACTGAACATTGATTTCGCTGAATAAATCTGCTCCATGACAGGCAGAATTACCTATACAACATAAATATGTTATGGCCTAATTATATTAACCACTTCGCTGCGGAGGACGTGCTGAGCGCATCGTTGATTTTCACACTTCCGTGCAGACAATGTGCTCAGCGCTTCTTTGCGCCTCAGTAGCTCCACGGTGATGTGCCTCCGATCCCAGCCGCCAAACAGTGGGGCCAACATCCTGGATGTCGGGCCTCACTGTGAGATCATGGGATGCGTGATGACATCTAAATTAATGGCGGTCAGGGAAGCCCTTAGGTCAGGGATATCCAAACTCTGGCCCCCCAGATGTCCCTGAACTACAACTCCCATGCTTCTCCATCCATCAAATGCAGTTAGAGATTTCTGGGAGTTGTAGTTCAGGAACATCTCGGGAGCTGAAGTTTGGACATCTCTGCCTTAGGTGGAGGGGGTCCTTTGGACCCCCTTTTTCTCCCCATTGCAAAGGAGCACAGAAAAAAGAGAGGCATCGCTGGAAAGGTCTGACCTTTCCAGTGATTCCCCTCTGAACCCCTTAAGTGCCGGGACCATGATTCAGCACCAATCACGGCCTTCTTTCGTTGGGGTTTGACATCTTGGATATCAGCCCCGCCTCCTGGGCCTCCCCAAGGTCACTGACATCGGTGAGCATGGCACAGCGACGTCAGTATGGGAATCACCCCTACCCGGCCCGGGGATTCCCTATGTTACAAATACAGGAGTCTTTGGACCCTGCGTATCTCCCAATTGGTGAAGAGCAGAGGGTAATGTTTGGTGTCATTGGAAAGGCCAGGGCATGGCCTATCCAATGATACTAAACATTTACCAGGTTATTTGCTAAATAAATAAAATTTAAAATTAATAAAAAGAAGTGTTTTTTATTTTTTTTATTAATGCAGCACTATTGTTCACTTTTCAAATATAATGTGAACAATGATGCTGCACTATCTCACTTTCACATTTCCCACAATGAAAAAATAGGTTTTCAGTTTTAGGTAAAATCTTATATTTTCTCAGAAAAATAAAGTAACAGGTTCCCATTTCTTATTTTAAGGCATTGCAAGAAACTGCTCAGGACCAATAGGTCTTTTCTACATATGTTACAGTTGTAGCACAGATGGGGCAATTCTTGCGGTATTTCAGCTATAAGATAGCTAAGTAGTTTGCAAAGACACTTCTTTAATACAATAGTGCATCCATTAAAGGTCTTGGGCTAACTATCTAGAGAGTGGATAATAACATTATAGTAATACATTACCTGTGATAACAATTGTACATCAGTTATGGCTTCAGCAGAAATCATTCATTTAAAAATCTTTTGGTCTATGAAATATAAATAAACTAAATGAATCCTTCGTAAGAGCTTTATCTTGTTTTATTACCTTTAGAAAAACCTAATATATTTTAGCAAACAAGTTTTACACTATTGAAGTATTGAAATTTCCTTGTAAATTTGTGACCATACTTTTTTGGGGTCATGTGTGGGAAAATACACATACCCGTAGATACTCGAGTATAGCGCGATGGATAGAGATTTGTTATGGAAATGAGAGAATACTCAAGACTCGAATATAACTCGAGGAACAAAATTTTACTGTACCGGTAAACAATTAAAATCCTTCCAGGTTCTCTTAACCCTTTCGCTGCTGAGGCTTTTCCCGCCCCTATGCTGAGGTCATTTTTACCTGTTTTGCGCATCATGTTTAAACGTGTTTTGAAGGCTTATTTTAGTATATGACCCAGACATATTATATATCGTTCTTTCCGTCAGACTCGGTAGATTCATAATATGTCATTATTATATGTATACGTTATGTCATGTCTGTATATTATAACAAAAAATGCAATAAAATATGTATTTTCAATAATTTACAATGTGTAAAGTGTTTTTTTCCCCATTTTAACATGCGAGCAATTGCGGTTATATTTTGTATGGGGTGCGCTTGTTAAAAAAATTAGAGATGGGGTCTCGTTACATTTTTTTTTGGGGAAAATGACACTATTTTTAACAAACGCACCGCATACAAAAATCGTTAGTGCAGCATCATTGTTCACATTATAATTGAAATGGGAACAATATTGCTGCATTAACAAACCAAAAAAAAAAAAAAGTGTTTAATTTTTTTTTTTAATTTTTTTTTTAATTTTTTTTCTTTTCTTTTTTTTTTTTTTTACAAAATTTTTCACTGTAGTGTTTGGTATCATTGGAACGGCCATGCTCTGGCCGATCCAACGATACCAAAATTTAACCCCTAACTGCCACGGATCGGGAGATAGGGAGTTCATTGGAACTCCCTATCTCCACAGTTGGTGGCAGTTAGGGGTTAAGTCTAGGACTGGCGTCATCGTGCTACGCACGATGACGCCAGTCCTCTGGGGGAGTTCCCGGAGGCTTGGCCGACATCCAAGATGTCGGCCAGCTCCGGGAAAGGATCGCGAACCGGCGCTTTTCAGCGCCGATTCGCGATCCAGCTCCCCAGGGGTTAATGCCAGGCATCATTTGGAAGGGCAGGCTGTGCCCTTCCAAATGATGCCTGGGTTAATCCCCTGTGCGCCGCCGATCGGGAGGGAGAGAGGTCCGAAGGACCTCCCCCCCTCCCTTTCAGGCGCCTCCTCCGCACATGCGGGGGGGGGCGCCTGAATTAGGTGTCATCGCGCCCCCGCGATGACACCTAATGCTGGCGGCTGCTGGTCCGGATGCGCGGCTGACATCCAGGATGTCAGCCCGCACCGGAGGGGCCAGCGATCGGCCGGAACCCGGCCGAACGCTGACCCCAATGTGAGGACGCGCTCAGCGCGTCCTCAGCACACCAGCGGGAATGCTGAGGACGCGCTGAGCGCGTCCTTAGCATTCAAGTGGTTAATAGTCAGGCTTAAACCGCGCGTGCTCTCTGGCCATGATGGATCCCACCTCTCCAGAATCCAGGAGTCCCTGAAGTGTTTGCAAGCATCAGGGAGCCCGCATCCACTTCAGGGAGACTACCGGAACTTCCGGATCCAGAGCAAGGCAAGGTTTTCTTTTTTTACACGTGATGCAGATGTCTCGAATATAACACGACCCCTCCAATTTTAAGGTAAATTTTCGTCACCAAAATCTAGCGGTATACTCGAGTATCTACATGCTAGAAGGACCTGCATGCTGGAAGGATCGAATGCCTAGAAGGAGGAATAGATTTATTCAAATCAGGTCATAAAATATGTATCATGAGAATAGGAGGCTAGTGTTTGGTTCAATCATTTTATTCACTTTTGAAAGAGGACTCAACATTCAAGGAATCCATTTTTATTAAAACTATTCTGTTGTAATTCTAGTAGTATTTTGAACTTTACCTAGATTAATCAGGGTTAAAAAAATGTTTTCCTAAATTATATATTCATAATCCTGGGCGAGTTATTCCTATTTACAAGTGTCTTCTCACATCCTCCTCCTGTCTTAAACGCATGGGGCTAGATCAGTGGTTCCCAACTGTGGTCCTCAAGTACCCCTAACAGGTCAGGTTTTCCAGATAGCTGAAGCTCAGCACAGGTGATATGATTTGCTGCTCTGTGATTGCAGGATTCCGTCTGTTTTCCCCCAAGGTGATCCTTAAAATCTGGCCTGTTAGGGGTACTTGAGGACCAGTGTTGGGAAGCACTGGGCTAGATTCCAAACCTGGTGTAAATGTAATCAGAGCTTCCACAAAGTTACTAACTCAATAGACTTCAATTGTTCTAGGAAGTTAACACCAGGCTTAGAATGTAACTCATGCTCATTACTCACTACCTAAGGGTTATATACCTTCTGAGACAGTAGAAGGGAACTTCATATGGAATAATTTGGCAAAAGTGGTTAACCATTTGAGGCTCCCTATTGCAGGCTCTATAACCAGTGGGTGCTCATCTTGTAATATTAGGAAGAGATTTTGTGTAGAAATGGGCTGCGGTGTATTTGGTGATTAAGGAGGGGGAGCTGAGTTAGTGAGAGCTTTGTAGGTCAAGGTAAGGATTTTGAATTTAATTCTGTAGTGGATGGGGAGCCATTGAAGGGATTCGCAAGGAGGAGTGGCGGGTGAGGTGGAGGAGCCTGGCAGAGGCGTTCAGAATGGATTGTAGAGGGTAGAGGTGGAAGAGAGGGAGGTCAACTAGATTATTACAATAGTCAAATCAGGAGATTACAAGGGCGTGGATGAGTGGCTTTGTGGTGTCAGCAGTAAGAAATGGCTGAATTCTGGAAACATTACGTAATTGGCAGCGGCAGGAGGAGGAAAGAGATTGGATGTGGGGGTGAAGGAAAAAGAGTCAAGTGTAGCTCTGAGATGGCGAACCTGGCTTGGTGGGGTGATAGTGATACCATCAACCATGATAGAGCTGTCAGGAGGTGGGGAGGCATTAGAGGGAGGAATTAGTAGGTCCTCAGTCTTTGACATGTTAATCTTTAGGTAGTGAAGGAGTTAAATAGGGAAAACTAAGAGTAGAATATAAATAATACAAATATAAAACTTCTTGTTTTGGCATCCTGAATTGACTTGGGTAAAGTTCAGAAACCTCTGGAATATCCCTTTAAATTTTTTAGAAATTCTATATCCCTCAGATTATGGAATTTATACATGCCCTTTTTCAGTGAGAAAATATTGATCTAGATATGGATATACACGCCATAATAGTGTACCAAGCTTTCTTGAAGCACATTATGAAATGTATTGAATTTGAAAACATATTTTACTTTGAATAATTTAAGGTGATTGCTCAATAATTTTTATCCAAAGGGTTCTTGTTTGTTTCCTTGTAGAACCCTACCTGTTCGACTAACATAGCCAGGAACTAATACGGAACTCTGGCTCATGCTGCCACTTCTCACATTACATTAGTTCCTGAACTTCTGTCTGGTCTTCTGAGTGCCAGCACATTCCTTTTCTTCAGTTTCTATTACATCAGTCCTTCCTTCAAAGGAAATATGTATTTTGCATGGCTTGGCCAGAGGAGAAGGAACAAATGTTTCAACAGAAGTGAACAAACGAGAAGGGACGGCTTGACATTCCCATTATTACTAATATTCTGTTTATACAGCACTCGTCTCTCAGCACCATGCAGTGTGTGTGCTTGATCTTTTTAATTTATCAACTATTGACTATGCTGCCTTTAGTCTCGTCCTGATTTTACATACATGAGTCTGATTGGGAAAAAATATATATCAGAATTAATTCAAAGCCTGAGGAGTCAAGTCACTACACAGATGGGTGTAACGATTGATTCATCTGGGGGTGATCAACCTTGGCCTTTCAGATGTTATGGAACTACATCTCCCTATGTTGCTCAACCACTCTGGAGTGCCACAGTAGCTGGCCTCTTTAATCTTACAAAATAACAAGGTTAAAAAAAACTTTAAAATGCTGCTGAAATGGTAATAATTTAAAATTCAGCTTCATAAAAAAATGTAAATTATTTAAGCCAGTTGTCTACAGCAGATTTCACTTTTCTAGCCTAAAAACCACAACTTTGCTGCATTAGACTTTATTATTCATAAAATAACTACATATTCAGCTGAACTGTTTAATGGGAAAATTAGTACACGAAATGAGTACATTTTAGAGACACCGAAACATGAGAGATGATTGCTGTCTGTATTACTGTTCAGATCAGTGAGGTGCTGACAGAGCCAACTTGATAGTGTGCTGAAAAATATTTGAAGTATGGTAAGTCTTTGTACTTTGTTCTGTTGATTAATATATGCAACTCCTATCTAATCTTGACACCCTGGAGGTTTTAGAACTGTGTCTTCTAAGAGGTTTTCATTAAGCACCCAACTTGCCACCAAATTGCACCAAATTGCACAAATTGCAACGGAATTTCGGAACAGTTTGTCTATTCACTAAACTGTCAATGTGCCAAATACAGGCGAATTAACGGCAGAATATCGTGCAGTTTGGCCATCTTTGGCAGCAGCGAAATTGTCCCATAGAGAAGTAATGCTTAATTTATTCACAGAACTCCGAACTAGTCCGAAGTGTCAGTGACATGCCCTGATTTTTGGTGTTTCAGTTCAGCAGGTTTAAACAGGCGAATCCCATAGGTTTCAAAGTATAAAAGTAAGATCATTTTTATTTCTTTTAAAAAATATATTATTTTCATTTTCATCTACAAGCCTTTTGTATTTTTGTATTTTTTTTGAAGAAAATTAATTTTTCCAATTCTGAGACCTTTTTATTCTTTGTTAAAGGACTTTTTTATTACTTACAAAATTTTAATGCATATTTATTGATTTAAACACCTATTAGAAGGATAGGAGAGTTCAGTTTTTTTTTTGTCTTGCAGTTCGGTGGAATTCGCAGAGGCCATTTCGGTACTCTTCGATGCTGTTCGGCAACGATCTCCAACTTTTTCATGGAGCTTCGGTGACTCCATCTTCAGTGCACTATGGTGATCATTTGGTGAATACTGAATTCACTGTACTGTTGTCGAAATGGAATTGGTGAACTGCACCAATTTACGCCGAAGTCAAAAGCAATGAAATTTGGGTGCTTAGTGAATAACCCTACAATGTTTCACCAGACTATGGTCTGGCTAAGCATTATAAGACATGTAGGACTTAAACACTTAGGGCCCTATTCCCTAGCTATGCAACAATGGGGACGCTAACAGTAAAACCTACGTCTGCAGGTTTTCCCGTAGTGTCCCCATAGATTCTGGAGGAGGCGCTACCCCTGTACTTCATTGTAGAGCTCCCATGCCACTGTGAGTATGACCTCCGGCTCCTAGATTCAATAGTGCTCCATGGAGGGTTGCAGTTCCAGACCACAAGCCATGCACAATCTCTCTCGCGAGATCATGCAGTGATGTGGAGTGATCACGAAGGGAGACTGAGAACTATTTGGCCCCAGTCACAGTTTTCTCACGGCCAGGAGAAGCGGTGGATCGGGCCAGGAGAGGCTACAGCTACAGGCATTTATACAGCAGCAGCATATTCTGTAGCACTTTACAATGGGGGAGCACAAACATGAGTCATACATGATAAATGAGGAAAAGACAACCTTGCCCGTAGGACAACTGTCCAGGTAATATAGCACTTTAACCAAGTGCTCAGCCATACATCCCGTGAGCTTACAATCTAAGGGATGGGGGTAAGTGAAACAAATGGGAGCAGAGGGAAGGTGAAGCTGGTGACCAAAAAGAGTATAGCAGGGCTTGCATGGGAAGAACCAGAAGCTTGGACTTAGTAAGAGTAATTAGAGAGAGAAGTGGAAACAGTTGGAAAAGAGACCTAAAATTATGGACTGGGCCTCGGTGAGGGGGGGCAGCAGAGTGAAGAAATGGAGTTAAGTTTGTAAATATGCAGTGTGGAAGTAACAGTGAAATTTAGTAAGCGTGACCAGGTTGTTTAGAGTATTTACGACATAGGAAGAGGGGGAGGGAGAAGCAGAGGGGAATATTCTAACGAAAAGAGAGGGAGAAATAAAAAGACTACTAAACAAGTAAACAGGCATAAATTAATAAATGCACACATAAAATAGAATTGCAAGATTAGAACAGTCTGGAGTATAGTGGTCGACTGCATATTGAATTCTGGATACCTTGGTGCTGGTTTCAGTGGAGTTCAGTCTGTGAGTATGCTTGGTGCTGGTTTCAGGGAGCAGAATGGAGAAATGGAGTTCAGTCTGTGGGTATGCTTGGTGCTGGTGAGTATCGGATTTATTGGGGTTTAAGGGGTGCTAAATTATTCT
Organism: Leptobrachium leishanense; assembly: GCA_009667805.1. Taxonomy (NCBI): domain Eukaryota; kingdom Metazoa; phylum Chordata; class Amphibia; order Anura; family Megophryidae; genus Leptobrachium; species Leptobrachium leishanense. Next base: position 280,385,634 of record CM019064.1, on the reverse strand, counting down.
GCAAAAGCGGAATCAGCTAGCACCAGCTTTTAGGTGTCACACAAATTTGCAAAACGGTGTGGTACTTATTGCTAGGACTTTGCAATACCTTACTTATCCCAACGCTATTTACTGATTGCTCTCCCCGTGTTAAGTATAGGATTTGAAAGTACAGTAAGCTCACACAATCACGGACGCGCTAACAGATTTTCCACGTGCTTAGCGTCAGGCATGTAATATGGGGGACATGCGTTAAAGTCACTTATCCGAGTGTTAACACTTGCACATCCGAACGCTACAGTTAGCGTTCATTAGGGAAAAAGAGCCCTTGGTGAGCCAGGGATAGTCATTATTGACAATGAGGAAATGACAGGAACCTTTAATCAAAAGGACACTTTTTATGTTAAAATGGGAGGAATTATACCTTAACCATCAACGTACCCTCTCTTAAATTTTAATCCTATAGCGAGGATTAAGGCTGGGGTCAAACGAGCGGTAGTAAGAGCGGAAGGAACGTCTGTGAGAGTGGACGTTCCTTCCACTCGACGCTCATCTGACGCCCCTCCAGCCTCCTCACTGAGCGCAGTTAGTACGCTCAGCGCTGCAAGGCTCGATCCTCCTATGGAGGATTGCGCTTTGCAGCCCCATCAATGCGGGGTAGACTTGCTGCATGGACGCAGCACAGCTGCTGTTGCGCACACAATTCGTGCACGCGCAACAGCGTATGGCTGGCCCCGTCGCAGCGTCACAACGCTTTGACGGACGTCAGAAGGCATGTCAGTGCGCTCGTCTGATCCTAACCTAAACTGACTGTAAATCAAGAAGGAGGAGGACACTCAGGTCATTACGCTGCAAACCACTTGATCATATCTGATATAGCAATAATCTATAAACCTGAATATTTTTTTTGTCCCAAATTTAATGAGGGGGCTAGCCCCCCTTATGTAATACCTAAAATCTCTGCGTTTTATGTGAAATATCTCTGTAATTATGTGTATTCTAACGTTAAAACCACTTGATCATACCTGATCTAACAAAGATCTAGAAGCACAAATGTTTGGTTTTTTGCCAGAAAATTTAATGTGGGGGGCTAGCCCTTCCTCTTTAATCACTTAAGTCTGTAATTATGTGTGATCTAACGTTAAAACCACTTGATCATACCTGATCTAATGAAAAGCTACCAAAATAGCTAACAGGGTTATTCAGAGAGCGTGAAAAGCAGGAGAATGACTGGAAAATGAAAAATTCTAGGTCAAAATAGCCGATTTGGAAAGTGAGATGAAAGGGAGAATTTTTCATTCTCCAGTCATTCTCCTGCTTTTCACGCTCTCTGAATAACCCTGTAAATATTTGGTCAATATTTTGATAAGGGGGGGCTGATGATGGGTTAGCCCCTTCTAAACATAACTGTTAATATTTCTCATTATGTGTGATCTAACACAAACAACAATTGATCTAACCTGATCTAGGAAAGATCTAACCAACTGCTTGAGTTTTGTTCAAAATTTTTGATATGGGGCTAACCTGGCTGAGGTGAATATCCCTTTGTTTTTTTGTGGTTAAGCTTTAACGGGCCAGAAAACAATCCCATCAGGAGTATGGTAATGTGTGCATTTTCTTTTTTCTTAATATATATCACGTTTGTGTACAGTGATGATTGTACTAAATAAGGATTGCTTACACACATTAAGTTTGCGAACTCAGGATGTATACAGTGTGATATTGTTACAACCTTTTGCAAACAACTGTGTGTTTATGCTCCAGTGTGCGGTCATGTGAAGTTATTCTAAACAAACTGTGTTTTACAAAAATGTAGTTAGTGTTATGTTTTTAGCACAGTTTGAATCTCAAATATAAATTTTTAGTGATTGAAGAAAAGTGTGTCTACTTTGTGTATGAGTAACCCTTTACAGCACGGATGTTAAACTCTGCCCCCCCCCCAGTGTTTATTGCCTACTAATCCCTGAATTATTTGAATCTGTGTTAATTTCGTCAACTAAAAATTTTAGTCTAATTTTAGTCGACTAAATATTATAACATGTTTTGGACTTAAATAGGACTACAATTAAAATAATTCAGATGACTAAAATGTGACTAAAATTAAATGACATTTTTGTCAAAAGACTACGACTAAAACTAAATCAAAATTTGCTGTCAAAATGGAAACCCGGATTTTAAGATAAATGTTATTTATAACATGACTAAAACTAGACTAAAATTAAAACAATTCAGACGACTAAGATTTGACTAAAATTAAATGCTATTTTAGTCAAAAGGCTAAGACTAAAACTAAATCAAAATTTGCTGTCAAAATTAGCACTGATTTGAATGCAATAAATGGCCACAGAATCATGAGAGGCATATTTCAAAAACCTCTGGAGGGGCCAGAGTTTGAGATCCTTGCTTTATAGTCATCATTCGTTGGTGACTTTGAAATCTGATCTGCTTGAGTGAATCCTAGAGGTTTCTATTCTGCAAGCTGGTTGCAAGTTGTATTGAACTCAGCCTTTCAGTGGATATAGACTCCCTCTTGAGTTTTATTTTATTTTCATGAAATATAATGGGAGTAGAATAGGGGAATTATGTCTTTTTAACACTCAACTTGTTAAAAAGTCTTAAGTGCTTATAAAAACATGCTGAAGAGGTACATTTCTGCTGCTCTGCTTATTCTTGAAGTGCAGTGATTAGTGCTTTGCGTTCGTCTCTCTGTGATAACTTGAGTTTTGCTTGATTGAAAAGAGAACCAAATTGCCACTGCAAAAAAACTCAGCTGCTTTATATGTAGTTCTTGTAATCTATATCTAAGAACGGTAGAAGCAAATCATGTAAATGCAAAGAACAGAAGTTCAGTAACCCGTCATCTTTAATTGTAGAGTGTTAAACACACATTGATTACAATTCGTTAGAAATTTTAAGCAAATGATTGATTGCCGAACAGCCCGTCCCAGTTTTAACATTGAATATTTTAACCCTAAAATCCCTTTGTAAGGTAGACACCCTCTCACACATCTTTGCACTGAAGGGATGTCAAACTCTGTGTACAGACTTTCTCGATGAATTGACTACAGTGCAACAACGTCCTTGTTTCTACAACTGAACTGTCGTGCATTTGCCCAGTCCCAGATTTTGGACCCTGTATATTCAAGATGTTCGGATTCTAGTGTCACCAGAAAATAATCTCCACCTAAAAAAATGTAAATTATAAAGTAATCCTCCTGCCAATGTACAGAAAGATTCAGGAATGCATGTTAGTTAAACATATCCCTTTGCCATACTTCCATATTTGACAATATAGCGATATCCATTGTTTTTTTTTCCTTTCTACTTGTGTATTGATCCTACAGCAGTATACTGATATTTCTCTCATCCTACAGCATCCTCTCTATTTTCTTATGTGAAAAGGAAAAAATTGCTATCTTATTGACCTATACAAGAGCTAATTTTCAATTCCCATGTGACTTTTGTAGGCTCTCCATTAGTTTTCTATGTACTGTATCTGCGTAAAAGAGAAAGAAGACCTGCCAACTCACAAGGCCTGGCCTTGTGGCACAGCATTTTGCCCTCACCTCCAATCATCTGGCAGTTTTAGACTGTCACTAGGTTTTTCAGGAGGCCTGAGAAAAAATGCAATGCAAGCTCCTCTTTAGTGGTGCTTGTGGTGCTTAATCGGTTAAATCAAGCTTTTGGAAACCCATAGATGAGTGCGGTAAGCAGCTAGGGTACAGGAGGAGCCCTGATTGGTGTGGTCGTGACAGCGATGAAGCGGGTGGGCCACACTCATGCCTCCTCAGCGTCCATGCCATAATTTTATTTCAGTACCAGCAGCAGGTGAGAATAATGAGCACCCTTGGAATCAGTAGGTAGTTCTAGCAGCTAAGCCGCAGCAGGGGTTTGCGAATCAGGACATACTTGAAAACGATAGAAATCTCAATGTATCCTTCCTGGTAAAATACTTTATAAATAATTAAATAAATAAATCTGGAACATATAGTACAGTATTTATAACATTGAAAAACCAGTTGGTTCTATTCTGGCTGAACCAGTAATAGGGAGTCACTAATGGAAAAATGAAGTACCATCATATACGGCACTTGTAATATATCAGTGGTGCTACCAGCTGCTGGCAGTGCTGCACTGGTAATGTTAGGGGTTCGTCACTGGAGTGCAGTATGCAGAAGAGACCAAATGGAGGCACTTTAAGACGTAAGAATAATACGGAAAATAAGGCAAAGGGGGTAGGCATATGGTTTCTTAGTAACTAGTAAAGTTCTGTACCTGACTTGCGTGGATATGTTAGGATCAGGGTGTTGAAGAGTGGTCCTATATTCAGGCATAGGTCGTTACTAGGCGGCAGGTAAGAGTGGTCATATATCCAGGCAGAGGTCGTTACCAGGCGGCAGGCAAGAGTGGTCGTATATCCAGGCAGGGGTCATTTACCAGGCGGCAGACAAGAGTAGTCGTATATTCAGGCAGAGGTCGTTACCAGGCGACAGGCAAGAGTGATCGTATGTCCAGGCAGGGGTCGTTACCAGGTGGTAGGCAAGAGTGGTCTGAGAGTTGAAGACAGGTTAGGACTACACAGGGGCACAGGAAGGTAGGGAATGGGCACAGGAAACTGAACATTGATTGAGGGACAGTCTAAGATTTAAATAGGGCTCCCATAGTGAGACAGGCAATCAGGGAGGAATGCTGCTGGGTTGTCTTGGTGACTGGGCTGGCCCTGACGTCACAGTGACTCCTTATTGGTTGTGGGGGAGTTGGACCGGACAGGCGCCATCTTGGACACCACGTAGAATGCCAAACACCACTGTGGCGTGGAGGAGACTGCGGGGGGACCTGACAGCTGGTGAGGGAGGCCAGCACAGATCTCTGCTGTCTGTCCGTGGGGCCTCCTCTCAGTGATCTCAGTGGCCGGACCCAATGGGAGTTGCGGTCCGCGTGATCAGGCTGCAGAGCTGGTCCACGCTGGGGTGAGTCCTCTGACCGGTAACCTCTCTGCGATGTCGCAGGGCTAGCAGAAGGACACTGGAATCTATTTGTTCTCTGTAGCCTCCTGCTGGTAGCGAGAGGAAGTGGTAGATCACACCACCCTCTTCACGGTGATACCAGAGTACTTAATTTTTTACCAATTTTTTATTCTTAAAACTAGGTTCTGATAGTTGGTTTTATACTGGCTCGAGACAAAAATCAAGAGTGACCTTGAAATTGTTTGCTAATCTCCGGCTGCCTGTAAATGATTGGTTCTTATAAGAAGTATATAAAGCCAGTTAGTTGGCACAAAAGCCGAGCCCGAAGGGAAGTTTGCAGCTCAGCTGGAATAGAACAGGAGCCATAATACTTAACAGCTCATATAGTTAATCATAACAGCTTGGTTGGAATAGGGCCTGGTATGTAGTGCAACACAGCATGCATGTACAGAACAGAAATCAAGCATTTTGGAAACAGCAATCTAAATCTATCAGTGATTTAACTGGTTTTGCACGATGAGGGCAAAAGTGTCGATTGGCCCCCAGGAGCGATGTTGACATACAGACATGTGTGCATTTCTCCTGGTTGCAATGAGATGGAAAGCACCTACAGGTGGGCATTTCTGTTCCATGCTGTCACTGGTCCATTGGCTTGCCAATAGAAAGGCTCAGTAGCAATCTTTTAATTGAGAATTCCCAAACATTTGCACTTAAAAAGTAACACATATTATAAAACACTCAATCAAGTAAATTTTATTGGTTAATAAATTGTTTCCTCTTTTAGCCACCAGAGTTTTTGTTGTTGTGCTGATATATATACCCAATCTTTCCTTTCAATGCCTTGGAGAAATAATATTGCTTGGGATAAGCACAAATATTTACCATAGCTATAGCAGCCAGTGTCCGCACTGACAGACTCATAAGCTTTAGTAAGTCACCATGCAGTCCATAAATAAATAACAGCACAGTTGAAGGACTTTCATGGGGCTTTCCATCTGGGAGTCGTATGTCTAATATTTCCAAATTTCATTTTATTTAGCTCTGGAAGAGTTTCCAACCAGGAAAGTGCTGAGTCCCTCTTTCAGCATCTGATTGATCAGACAATGTGGTGTATGCTTTTTATATGCTTCTTTGTAAATGTGCAGACTCTTTTAGGGGTTTTGAAATCTAGAGGGGGAGATTGCTGGCATCAAGTGGCCCATAACTGCTTGCAGCTGTGTTTATTTTCTTGGTTTTCTTGACTTTTTTTGGCTGGGATCCATTGCTGAGAAATGAAAATCTGTAACCCTCTATGCGTCAGAACGAGCACCTCTTTGCTGTGTTCTGATCTGGCGCCTAATGAGAGCGAGGACTCTTAAGGAGCACGTGATGTGATTGCTGTAGTATAAGACAATGGCAAATATTGGGTTTGTTTTTACCTTTTATTGTAAAAAATAGTGCATAATACAACATAGAAATTTATGGTTTCCTGTCAATATGTTGCATTTCGGCACCATCCACATTTTTTGATAACTATGGACCACATAGAGGTAATTATTAGAGGGCCATTACCTATAAAATGATCAGGAACATTTATGTATTGAATTGATAGAGAAGTGATTGCATAGGTTATGTGGAGAAAAAAGCAGCAATTTAATTTGTGCAAAGTATAAAAAAATTCAATATATAAAACATTTTGAGCACACGTTAGAATCTTACATTCTTATTACTCAAATGTATCATAATCTACTGAGATATATTTATTTAGTGTAGATTGGATAAGCCGTGTTAGTCCAGATGCCAAAATCACAAGAGTATAGCTCTACGTAGTGATACCTTTTTATTGGACTAACATTCCAGACCTGAAGAAGTGAGGAACACTCGCAAAAGCTTGTCTTTTAAATGTAGTCCAATAAAAATAGTATTACTACTGCTATAATCTGGGGATTTATATACAGTTGCAAGAAAAAGTATGTGAACCCTTTGGGATTACGTGGAGTTTTGCATGAATTGGTCATAAAATGTGCTCTGATCTTCATCTAAGTCACAACAATTTGAAAAACACAGTCTGCTTAAAATAAAACAACACAAACATTATATGTTTTCATGTGTTTATTGAACAGAACATGTAAACATTCACAGTGCAGGGTGGAAAAAGTATGTGAACCCCCAGCCTAATGATTTCTCCAAGAGCTAATTGGAACCAGGAGTGAGCCAACCTTGAGTCCAATCAGTGTCATATTATTGGATGTGTTGCTGAAAGCCGTCCTGTCCTTAAAAACACACACCACTTTTGGGTTTACTGGTTTCAAGAAGCACTGCCTGATGTGAACCATGCTTCGCAGAAAAGAGCTCTCCGAACACCTACGATCAAGAATTGTACGACTTGCATGAAGCTGGAAAGGGTTACAAAAGTATCTCCAAAAGCCTTGATGTTCATGTGTCCACGGTAAGACAGACTGTCTACAAATGGAGAAAGTTCAGCACTGTTGCTACTCTCCCTAGGCGTGGTCGTCCTGTAAAGATGACTGCAAGAGCACAGCGCAGAATGCTTAATGAGGTAAAGAAGAGTCCTAGAGTGTCAGTTAAAGACTTACAGAAATCTCTGGCACATGCTAACATTTTTGTTGACACATCTAAAATAAGGAAAACATTAAACAAGAATGGAGTACATGGGAGGACACCATGGAGGAAGCCATTGCTGTCCAAAAAGGATATTGCAGCACACCAACATCAAAACCTCATCCCCACTGTAAAACATGGCGGAGGGAGCATCATGGTTTGGGGCTGCCTCAGGGCCCGGACGGATTGTTGTCATTGATGGAAAAATAAATTCCAGAGTTTATCAAGACATTTTGAAGGAAAACGTAAGACCATCTGTCCGCCAAATGAAGATCCGCAGAGGATGGGTGATGCAACAGGACAATGACCCAAAGCATACAAGTAATTCAACAAAACAAAATACGCCTTCTGGAGTGGCCCAGTCAGAGTCCTGACCTCAACCCGATTGAAATGCTGTGGCATGACCTTAAGAGAGCGATTCACACCAGACATCCCAAGAATATTGCTACACTGAAACAGTTTTGTGAAGAGGAGTGGTCCAAAATTACTCCAGATCGTTGTGCAGGTCTGATCTGCAACTACAGGAAACGTTTGGTTGAGGTTATTGCTGCCCAAGGAGGGTCAACCAGTTATTAAGTCCAAAGGTTCACATACTTTTTCCACCCTGCACTGTGAATGTTTACATGTTCTGTTCAATAAAAACATGAAAACATATAATGTTTGTGTTGTATTATTTTAAGCAGACTGTGTTTTTCAAATTGTTGTGACTTAGATGAAGATCAGAGCACATTTTATGACCAATTCATGCAAAACTCCATGTAATCCCAAAGGGTTCACATACTTTTTCTTGCCACTGTATTTATATATACACATACACGGCCGCGCCAAAAAAAAAAGGTCACACACTCTAATAGTTTGGTGGATCACCTTTTGCTTTGATAATGGCACGTATTCACTGTGCAAGGTCTTTACATTCATTTCCCTCCAGAGTTGCATTAATTTCTCCCCAAGTTCTTGTATTGCTGATAGGAGAGTTGAAGCGCGCGTAAAGTATTCTCCAGCACATCACAAAGATTCTCAATGGGGTTAAGGCCTGGACTCTGTGGTGGGCAATCCATGTGTGAAAATGATATCACAAGCTAACCGGAACCACTCTTGCACAATTTGAGCCTGATGAATCCTGGTATTGTCAGCCTGGAACATGCCCGCTGTGCCCTCACGTGAGAAAAAAATCCAGTGAAGGAAAAACCTGGTTATCCCATATATTCAGGTAATCAGCTGACCTCATTTGGGCCCATAGCATTGCTGAACCTAGAACTGACCAAATGAAGCAACTCCAGATCATGACAGGCTTGTATAGTAGATTTTTTAAATTTTTTTGGGCCAGGCAGTGTATACGTGAGCTTGTGTCCAGTGCACTGGGTAACTCTTCTTTCATACATGTTGTGGTGTAGTTGTGCTGGCTACCAATAGGGGGGAGTTGGGTGTTTCTTTTGGCGGTTGGCTGTTGACAGGTGGTCATCGATTTTGTCTCCCAGTTGAGGCGGAATTGATGCGTCTGGAGAACCTTGGGATCATTTCCAGAGTGCGCTGCAGTGAATGGGCCTCCCCGATTGTGCCTATGCGTAAAAAGAATGGAGACATTCGGATATGTTGGGATTTCCATATGGCCTTTAATTCTCAACTTGCTGTAGATAAATATCCACTTCCAAAGATTGAGGACATTTTTGCGACTTTGGCCGAGGGACAGCAGTTCACCAAGCTGGATCTCAAACATGCATACCTGCAGCTGCCAGTGCATCCAGAATCCAGGCCTTACCTCACCATCAATACTCATAAGGGGCTGTTCCAGTATAACAGATTGGTATTTGGGATAGCACCAGCAATGTGGCAGTGTACAATGGATGAATTGCTTGCTGGAGTTCCTGGGACACATTGTCTGCTGGATGACCTGCTGATCACTGGCCGAACAGAGAGGGAGCACCGGCAGAATGTACAAGACGTGCTCCAGATACTAATGGATAATGGACTCAAAGTTAATATAAACAAATGTGAGTTCTTGAAAGATCACCTGGAATTTTGTGGTCACGTCATTGATAAAACTGGACTTCACACCACTGATGAGAAAGTGAAAGCATTGGTAGAGGCACCCATACCAAAGAATGTAACTCAGCTGTGCTCTTATTTAGGGCTGTTGAACTACAATACATATTTGCCCAATTTAGCCCATACCTTGTTCCCGCTGCATAGGCTTTTGGAAAAACAACAAAAATGGAAATGGACAGAGTCCTGCTCGGCTGCTTTTAAAGCTCAAAAGGAAATAATACGCAGCTCCAGAGTCTTGGTTCACTATGTATCACATTCAGCCACAATGGCGGTACCCGGCATGCGCCAAGTAGGGCCCTGGTACGAGTAAAAGCCCCTATATGCAGACATGCAGGACACAATAACCTTGGATATGTAAATATATAACCACAGGAGACACTGGGAACCTCTGCACGGCTATACCGAAGGAGCCCTATACTGATAGATCGGTCCTCAGAGTGGCCGAATCTGCACTAATAGAGAAGGTTACCTAGTAGCCGTACAGAGTTCCAGGGTGTACACAGAATACCTGAAAGAGTATATACTCCACAACCTGCAGGGAAGGACTTCAATCACAAAAGTCGTGGTCAGCAGGGACACACAACAAAACAATAAATCAATATTCAATATGCACGGTACAGACAAGGATATCCAATAGATTAGTCAGTGAGTAATCCAGGAGTCAAAACCAAAACGGTTACCTTAAGTCAAAGCGGGGATACAGCACCAGCAGAGAAAATCCGTCAGCCAGGCCAGAGTGTCAATACCAGGAAATCAATCAGAACATGAAACTCAGACAAAGGAGAAACACTGAAACTGATAACAAGAAAGACACTGGACATAAACTGGAACCTAGGCTAACTAAAGAAACAATAAACAGAGAAACCAAAGAAAATAAGGTAAACATTAAACATGAACTAGAACTTAGACAGAATAGCAGGGAGCTCTCAGGAACAAAACTAGTAGCTGAAGTGAACCAGATGCAAGAGCCTGGTGATATGGGCCCATGGCTTTATGTAGGGGATTAATCAGTCCATATCACCAGCATAAGGTCAACGAGCAACTGAAACTAGCAGACACATTAACCCCTGAGCTGCATCTCAGGGAAAGCAGCAAAGGGAAACACATAGGAAACAAGACATGAGGAAGACAGAGGGCAGGGAGACAGGGCTGGAACATGGAAAACGTGACACTATGATTTGTCTAAACCACTGAGTATCGCCTGTGATGCTTCCCCTTATGGTCTGGGGGCTGTGTTGTTCCATTCCATGCCTGATGGTACAGATCGACCTGTAGCTTTTGCTTCTCGCTCTCTCACCCCAGCTGAGCGCAATTATTCACAAATTGACAAGGAGGCTTTAGCAATAATCCGGGCACTGAAGAAGTTTCACTTTTATATTTATGGCCATTCTTTTACGCTGTTGACCGATCATAAACCGCTATTGGCAATATTCAATCCTGCAAAGAGTATTTCTCAGACCACCGCCGCTCGTCTCCAAAGGTATGCCTTACTGCTGTGGGCTTATCAGTATGAAATCCGATACAGACCCCATGATAAACATACAAATGCAGATGCGTTTTCACGCCTTCCTTTTCCACTCTCCACCAATTATGTTCGGGATTCACAACCTTCCATTTACTTTAGCAAAACACTGACTGCTGTTGAAATAGCCCTAGAGACCAGTAAGGATGCTGATCTTCAAGAAGTCTTGTCTTATGTACAACATGGTTGGACATTTCAAGTCTCTCCACACCTCCGACCGTTTCACTCCAGGAATCTTGAGCTGTCGGTCAGAGAGGGATGTCTGCTACGGGGAGAGCGAGTAATTGTTCCTCCAGCCTCGCAGAAACCCACATTACAAATTTTGCATGAAGGGCATCCAGGAATATTCCGGATGAAACAAAAAGCCAGGGGTCATGTATGGTGGCCAGGTTTGGATGAGGATATCTGTAATTATGTTGCAGCCTGTTCAGGATGTCCCCAGGCTCAGAGATGCTATTTTAGGGGTGCAGTACAGCCCTGGTTTTGGCCTCTTAACCAATGGGAGAGGATTCATATTGACTTTGCAGGACCAGTGAATGGACAGATGTTCTTAGTAGTGGTGGATGCACATTCCAAGTGGCCTGAAGTGATATTACTGCCTCAGACTACAACTGATGCCACCGTTGATGCCCTGGAGAAGCTGTTTGTGACATTCGGATTGCCTAAGATACTAGTATCTGATAATGTGCCACAGTTATTAGCTCAGAAATTTCAAAGTTTCATTAAGGATCATCTTTTGGCGGTTGGCTGTTGACAGTTGGTCATCCATTTTGTCTCCCAGTTGAAACTGACTAGAGACGCAGCCAGTTGCTGTTATAGGAACCTGTATGCTTAGCTGTTAATAAACCTATTAATGAAAACCCAAGACGTCTCATATCATCCAGAACATTAAACATGTATTCATTAAATTATATCTTTATCTAAAACTAATCTTTTAATGTAATGTGTAGGTTGTGTGTGTGTATATATATATATTTATGCATATACTTCTATAAAATAATCAGAGCTTACTGATAGATTTTGTCATCCAATACAAACAAGAGTCACTCCAATTCCTTACAGCACATAGCTGCAGACTGGCAGACTTTTTGTCTTCTATGCTGTGGCAAATTCAATTTATTTCAGCTGCCCTGTGAATTTTACTGGGTCAGTCACACACCTCAGTAAGGCTGCAGACATGTTCAATGGTCTGATCATGCGGATAATTCACATGTCTCAAGTTTGGCGTAAAAATAGTTCAGTCGAAATGCAAGTTATTACAAGGTTGATTGCTGAATGTTTACCTTGGATTGGTCACCATGGTTTTGATGCCATCTGACCTTTAAATAAAAGCAGTTTTTTTCATATGCGGGAAGTTTTAGCTAATAGGAATATCTTGACAGAAACGAATAGATATAGAATGACAATGCTTTCTTCATTGTTGTATTTTGTATACCTATTAAATGCTTCAGTACACTAATAAATTCCTGCAAGACCTATAATACAGGTTATTCACCGAGTAAAGCATTGTTGGACAATTGTGCACTTTAGGTAAAAAAAAAACTCAGATATTTTTTTCCAAGTAATGTATTTCTTCTGCTTGAATATCTTGGTCTACAATCAATCTTGATTTGCATATTTGGTGATGTCACCTAAAGTGGTTTAACACACATTATTAGATTTTAATTCTATACACCATGTTTATACCTGTGTAGATTTTATGATTTCACTCAAGCAGCAAATCTGTCTTGTTGTTAACACTTAATAATTTTTCAGAGACACTTTGTAGCAAACACCTAGGACACTATTCCCTACTTGGTGCTAAAATGGGGATGATTGCTGACGAGGAAAACCTGCACCTACAGGTTTCCCCATAGCATCCCCATTTTAGCAGCATATTCCACGGAAGGTGCTAATTCCGTAGCCTGCCCAGGAACGCAGCGCTTCCGTCAGTGATACTCACGGTAGCGCTTCCAGGCCACCGCAAGTATTACCTCCTGGAGTCCATAGGACTCCATGGAGGGTTGCACTGCCAGGCCGCAAGTCCTGCGTGATCTCGCTGTCGCGAGATTGTGCAGGGCCGTGGAGTGGTCACAGAAGGACCCTGGAGACTATTTTTCCCCAGTCTTACTCTGCTCCCAGCAGCCAGATGTGGGACACCGGTCTCTCCACGGGACGAGAGTGGAGTATCTGATCTATTAGCAGGGTTTTAGCTGGTGCTAACTGATTCTGCACCAGCTCCTGGGTGACTGAAAAAATCAGTTTAACCCATCTGTGTGGTAACTTTGTATTACCTTACTTTTCCTAACGCTAAATACTGATTACTCTCCCGATTATAAGTATAGGATGTGCAAAGTACAGTAACCTCACACAACCTAGTGCCATCACTAATGCGCTAACAGATTTTTTCACTGTTTAGCATTGGGGATGTCATTTTAGTGGCATGCTTTATAGTCATTTAGCCTGACGTTAAACGCTTACTCAATTGAACGCTACAGTTAGCGTTAACTAGAGAATAGGGCCCTAGTAAGCAGGTAATGCTTTTGGTTACCCCTGTGCACCAATAGTATCCAACGCCCTACCCACCAATGGCTTCTGCAGCCCCACCCATCAATTTCTTCCAAAGTCCCGCCCACTAATGGTTTCCTCAGCCCATGTTTCACAGAGCTCCTCTCCTGCTCAACAGAAAATACTTACATATATTATCATTGGGAACCTGCAAATGATTGATACCTCTTGGTATATATAATTTTTTATGTGCTTGGCAATGTGGGATTTGGAGACCAAACACATGTGGTCAGCACTTTCTTTCCCCATTTTGTAGCTTCTGGAAACTTCAGGATTATCTTTTCCTCTGCAGGGTAGGGAAGCTTTTTCCATACCAAGTAAGGCCACCCCCTTTTCCACGCCCTATTTTTCACTGCCCTGACAGACTGCAAAGTGTCTTACAGGGAAATACAGTTGTGTTCAAAATTATTCAACCCCCACTGAAATTGAGTGTTTTGGCCAGTTTGACATTGATTTTGATCATTCAGTCATCTTGCTTACAATTAAATCAAAGAGGCACGTGTAGGTCAGACAAATATAACAAAACATTTATAATGAAATAACCACAAATGTCTTTTCTGTGCTCACATCATTATCAGTTTTATTCAACCCCCAAGTGACATTCAATCTTAGTACTTAGTACAACATCCTTTTACAGTTATAACAGCTTTTAATCGTGAAGCATAGCTTGACACAAGTGTCTTGCAGCGATCTACGGGTATCTTCGCCCATTCGTCATGGGCAAAAGCCTCCAGTTCAGTCACATTCTTAGGCTTGCGCACTGCAACTGCTTTCTTTAAGTCCCACCAGAGGTTCTCAATCGGATTTAAGTCAGGTGACTGCGATGGCCACTCCAAAATGTTCCAGCCTTTAATCTGCAACCATGCTCTAGTGGACTCTAGCGTTGATCCATGGGCCCAAACAGTTCTAATTTTGTTTCATCAGTCCACAGAACACTATCCCAAAACTTCTGTGGTTTGTCCACATGACTTTTGGCATACTGCAGTCGACTCTTCTTATTCTTTGGAGACAGCAAGGGGGTGCGCCTGGGCGTTCTGGCATGGAGGCCTTCATTACGCAGTGTGCGCTGTATTGTCTGAGCTGAAACTTCAGTACCCACATCTGACAAATCTTTTCTCAGTTCCTCAGCAGTCACACGGGGACTTTTCTCCACTCTACGCTTCAGGTAGCGCACAGCAGTCGAAGTCAGCATCTTCTTTCTGCCACGACCAGGTATTGTTTCAACAGTGCCCTTTGCCTTGAATTTGCGAATGATGCTTCCTATGGTCTCTCTTGGTATGTTTAACATCTTTGCAATCTTCTTATAGCCATTGCCCTTCCTGTGAAGAGTAATCACCTCTTCTCTTGTCTTCCTGGACCATTCTCTTGACTTCACCATGTTTGTAACCACACCAGTAAATGTCTAGAAGGAGCTGAGTATCACAGTCATTTTAAAGCTGCCTAATTGGTGCTTATTATGCTTTATTGCTGCTCCGTGACATCCACAGGTGTTTTCAATACCTGATTGAAAACACTTGAATGAACCTCTGTTCTTCAGAGTGGTAGTCTTTAAGGGGTTGAATAATTGTGTCAATGAAGAATTCACAAAAGAAACATTTACTACTGTATTACAAAAACAATTGATGTCATTTTAGTTGCATATGGTTCTTTAAAAAGTCCTTGTAGGATTTCATTCTGAGTACAATTACAAATTACTAAATTCCCTAAAACCCTTTACAGCATTGGGGGTTGAATAATTTTGAACACAACTGTAACTGTTCAATGTTACATAGCCTGAAAAAAGACGTGCGTCCACCAGGTCCAGCCTTTCACACATCACCTATTGCTGTTGATACAAAAGAAGGCAAAAAAAACAGTCTGAAGCGCTCACCAATATGCAACTCACTGGAAAAAAAATCCTTCTTGACCCCAGAATGGCAGTCAGATTTCTCCTTGGATCAAGTAGCTTTTACCCATATATTAAATATTATGAGCCTTAATATTATGTTTTTGCAGAAAGTCATCCAGTCATTTTTAAAAAATCTGTACAGTGTCTGACCCAACCACCTCAACAGGCAGAGAATTCCACAATGTCTATAAAAAAAATTCATACAGTTTGATTCCGTCAGTACAATTCATCTGAATTTCGTTCGAGCCACAGTTTGCTTTGTCTAATATGTTTTGGATGTATTGGGAATGACAAACTGAAGCCCTCTGAAGTTGCAAGCATTAAATTTAGCTCTGGCTGGGCATAGATTGTATACATTTATTTTTATTCTTTCTTTTTTTTTCACTTTTACAGTTGCAGCTGTCTAGAAAAGGGTTGGACAACAGCCACTTGACACTGCAAGAATAAATCGATGGCCTAATATTGTCATGTGATTTGTTCTTCGTTCATTTAGTCTGTGGGGCATTTTGTTGATTTGTTCTTCGGATGAGTTGACAAATCACTGCAAATTCGCAGTTGGTCTGAATATGAATGCGTAACAGGGCTATTCAGAAAGAGGTGAAAACCTTGAGAATGACTGGAGAATTGAAAATTTTAGGTCAAAATAGTCAAACCAGAAAAATTCTCCTACTTATCTCACTTTCAAAATTGGCCATTTGGTCTAGATTGTTCATTCTCCTGGCAATTCTCAAGGTTTTCACCTCTCTCTGAATAACCCTGTAAGTATAGTGTTTACTGTGCTTTACATTACAGTAAAATAAATAATGTACAAAACTAACTTAGTTTCAAATTCTTATGGCTTATTTCTTCATTTTATCCTATCTCACGTATAAAAGTACCCAATTCTGTCCCAAACCCTGACCATGGCCCATAAACGATATCTTTACCCCTAGGGTGATCTTCATTTTTTGCCATAGATCTTTGTGAATATCTTGCTTTTCCCTCTGTGATAGCTTTGTGAGAACTCATAGTTCGATTACAAATACGCTACCATCTCAGTTTCTCCAGCATTTTGAATGAAGAACAGAAGCAGGTCACTTTAAGACGGTGCCTGGGACATTGATTGCAAGGCATATGCTGCATTGTATTTCCCGTAATAATCAGCCAACCATTAGGCATGCCACCCTAGAGATAGCAGTGATGTTCTGCATCCAATAAAATGAACTGAGAGAACAAAAGAGGGAAGCTAGATTTTGTTTTGTATTTATTTCCAAGGATACTGCTGTCTGGTCCAGTTGAAATCAGCCTCTCTTGTGCAACACTCGCAATGTAGAGTTGAACTCAGGGGAACAAATTGCTGCTATCACAAGCAATTTACATTGCAAAATATTACTCTGCTCTTCATTTGCTGACCTACGTCTGCTTGTTATTGCTTATTGACTGCCTGCATTCTTCATAAAAGCATACTGTCTCATTACTCAGAATGGATGACTTTTTTTGGCACGTCATTTCGGATAAAGACGTAAAAGTGTCAGTATCACAATGAAACGATATTATCAGTAAAGTAAAATATGGACTTTCTTACGTCGAGAGAGCTTGCATATTGACAATTGGTCTATTTTACAACGGCTCCACTTTCTTTCCCGTTTCATTGTCTGAAGATCTGAATTGTTCCATCTGAGCCAGTACTGCTAATGGCATGTATATGCATGAAGCAACACTTTCAATAGCTGACAGGACAGCCAAGTTGGCATTTATCTGCAAATAATGGAAGGAAACATATAATGTGTAAACATCTGTTCTTATTTATGCAACAAGTTTTAAAATGGAGCAAACTCTCTGTATCTAGAACATCTGGCAGCTTCTGGCAACCCAGCTGCTGTGATCAGTCAGTCTAAACAAATATATATACATATATGTTTTGTTTTTTTACAAGTCAGTGGTTTCCCATGACTATCTATCTATCATCATAGGAAATCACTGGCTTAATATAAAAGTAATTTTACTTTCCCCAAATTATGAATTTAACTCAAAATATTTGGACTGGAGGGAGGTCTATGGATATCGCCACCTTAATATCACATAAGAATAGTTAGCTTTATTTCATATAAACGTAAAACAATTGTAAAAAGAGAATAGCAACAGTTTACACAAGTTACATAAAATGCTGGTGTTGTTTATCTATAGTTTTTCTGAACGTTGCCTGCCGGAGTTGATTTTTTTTTCTTCTTTGGATCGTTGCTCTTCACCGTAATTGCAACAATGTTTATTTACATCAATGTTTACAAGAATGGCACTTAGTGGGTAACCTATAATGAAGCTTGAAGCTCTTCTCCAACACTGTTTGTTTGTTTAATCCTTTTTCCAGGGAGCCTTTTTCTGCACAAATTGTACAAACATTCTTAATGATTCTCTCCAACTTTACTTATGGTCAATCTGTGATAATTCTAAGCACAAATGTGCAGCAACGTTTAAGGTAAGATGTATTTTTTATAGAGAATCCAGGCTCCTAGAATCACATCATACCCATATGGATGATGTGATATAAGAGAACCACCATATGACCCAAGCGCGACTACCATTGCCCCACCAGATACGTATTTTCCAATTCTTATTACACTGGTTTGGCGGAAACCACTGATCTTCTGGTTGGCTGTGGGGAACTGGTGGTGGTACAAGCAAGGGCGCCTACCACCTTTTTCTGTTTAATGTAAGATTTATTTTTTATAGAGAATCCAGGCTCCTAGAATCACGATTAATGGGAAAGCAATATATTATATGACTCAGTGCTCAGATTATCACAAATTCACAATTTATGTAGTATTTCCTTTTTGGTTTTTCCATGTATTAGGAAATTGAATTTAGGAACGTTTTACTGTGTTTTAATGCAGTTTCCAACTATGAATACAAATCCTTGCCAACGCGCTTTAGTAGAAAATGTTTGAAAACCAAAGGAAATTTGCTTTCAAGACATATGTACGCCATTCCACTGTATTCGTTCAGTTATCATGACGAATATTCGTCCACATACTTCTCTTAAAGGTGAATGAATGTCCATCAGATTTTAAACCATTTTGGTGTTGGCAAAAAAAATTAACAAGGGAATATTTACCACCTTAAGGGCAAATTAATATCAACTATATAAACCCCAACAAAATATTATTTAAAAATTAAAAAAAAAATTATGAGCAGAGACTTTGTCCTGATTTCTTTGGTTACATTGTATTTGACACATGCCGACATATGTATCGTACAATATCTATGCATAAACAAGCAATGGATATATGTTATGGTCTCTCTGGGACTTGGAGAGATTTTTGTATCTTAAGAGGCCTTTTCTCATTGTGAGCTAAATCCTCTGTCATAACATTCTGGTCATAAGGATTGTAACATTCAGTGTTCTGTTTATATTGCTCGTTTATGTTAGCCTTCTTCAAACATGACCTCAATAAAAGCAATAATTTAAAAAGGGTTTCAATTAAATTTTATCTCCAACAGTCAGCAGTTATAATTTAGCTGGTGAACTAGAGTTACTTTAGAATTTCTTTTTCAAATCACATGTACAGGTCTATTCAATAAAGGTGAAACTCAGGAGAATTTTCAGGAGAAGTGAAAATTAAATCAGGGTTCTTCAGAGAGAGGTGAAAACCAGGAGAATGACTGGAGAAGTGAAAAATCTAGGTCAAAATAGCTGATTTGGAAACTGAGATAAATAGGAGAATTTTTCTGGTTTGGCCATTTTGACCTAGACTTTTCACTTCTCCAGTCATTCTCCTGGTTTTCACTGCTCTCTGAATAACCCTGTAAGTCGAAATAGCCAAACCAGTAAAATTCTCCAATTTATCTCACTTTCCAAAACTGTTATTTGGTCTAGATTGTTCTCTTCTCCTGACATTCTCCTGAGTTTCAACTTTAGTAAATAGACCTGTTAGTCTACATTTTCCTCTGAGGAGGCTCTATAATTAAGTAAAATAGGTAGTCTTCTAAGGCCTCGATCAAATGGAGGAGTTTATGTGGAATGTTATTTGTAAACCCAATTCAGGTGCCTACTGGCATTCCACACAAATGCATTCCAGCATACATATACTCCAATCTACAAATGGGGAATAGTATGGGAACCATAATTAATTAAAATTAATTGGGTTGGCTCGGTAGGAGCTAAGTACAACACTTAAAACGCAACCTTTATTTATAATAATATTAATATCTAAGAGAAAACATGCAACGTTATTGTTATGGCTTTCTCTCGGAATACAGCTGGATGAGACATGCAAAGAAGTTAATATGTATCAACATGTGTGTATAAATGTGTGAATGTGTGTATAAATATCAATCAAATCAATGAATTAAAATTTTTACTGTAAATAGTATAACTTCACAGGTTACAATACAATAAACTTGAGTGCATTTCACCAATTTGACCAGATGTTCCAGTATACTGTATATCATTGTGTATTATGACACTCGATACAGGGCTAATTGACCTGGAAATTAGACATTCCAAGATGCCTAGCACTGAACTATAGAATCACTCTCTCAGATTTCAGCTAATGTGGCTTATATTTCAGACTTTATTGATAGCATCTTTCTTTCACAATCATGTTTTGAATGCATATCTCTGCCATGTCAGTTAAGATTAGTGATGAGCCGAACACCTTTGTGTTTGGTTCGTATCCGAACACCCGAACGGCTGAAATGTTCGAACATGAACTCGAACACAATGTTAGTCAATGGGGCCGAACACACAAAATGTGTTTGCAGTTCTCCTAAATGTACCGGCGGCGGCTGCCGGTACATTTAGGAGACCTGTGGCTGTGGTCCCCAGCCCCCGTAACTCACCTGTCCTGCAGCTGTCCCGGCCTCCTGTTCCCCGGTCCGTCAGCTCCTCCGGTCCATCTGGCCGCGGCTCCTCACTGCCTCACGTCTTCATGCTGAATGATCTGATTGGGCAAAGTTCTGCGCCTGACCTGGACTTTGCCAATCAGGGCTTTAATTCAATATTGAGCCCTGATTGGGCAAAGTCCAGGTCAGGTGCAGGACTTTGCCCAATCAGAGCTCAGCATGAAGATTAGGCATGGGGCAGAGCTTTAACCAAGCTCTGATTGGTTAATGTCGGTGCAAGACTTTAACCAATCAGAGCTTGGTTAAAGCTCATCTTCATGCTGAGCTCTGATTGGGCAAAGTCCTGCACCTGACCTGGACTTTGCCCAATCAGGGCTCAATATTGAATTAAAGCCCTGATTGGGCAAAGTCCAGGTCAGGCGCAGGACTTTGTCCAATCAGATCATTCAGCATGAAGATGTGGGGCAGAGAGGAGCCGCAGCCAGACGGACCGGAGGAGCTGTTGGACAGGGGAACAGGAGGCCGGGACAGCTGCAGGACAGGTGAGATATGGGGGCTGGGGGTCGCAGCCACAGGTCTCCTAAATGTACCGGCAGCCGCCGGTACAGTTAGGAGACCTGTTATTATTATGGAATGTCCGCGTTTGAACAAACCGCGAACATCCCATAATGTTCGGCGTTCACTGAACATTCGAACGGCCGAATCGAACCGAACGCTCATCCCTAGTTAAGATGTGATCCACACAGTTTTATCCACAAAACAACTCAATTATGCCGTTTTGTTGACACCCTGGCCATCAGTGAGGGCAGTCCATATAATCATACACAATCCAGATGAAAGTCTTCCCCACCGCATTGGTCCCTCACTCCATGGAGAGCAGGGTAAAGGCCATTTATGATTAGACATTGGATAAGTGGTACAAACAAAAAAACTGGTCCTCAACCTCCTTTTCAGACGGTTTATTGGGTGAAACCACATTAGCAACCACATTAGCAATTCGACTAAATGCCCTTTTCAAGACCGCTGACCTTTGACATAATACTACTGTTACAACTATGCTTTGGTGGCAACCAAACCTGTTTGATGCTTTAGTTTTACATTTCTACTGTAAATATAAACATTTATTCACATAGGCAAGGGGTGCTTGCTTGGTGATTTACCCTTTTTTTGTCTGCCATTTAGGTCCCTCACTACAATTTTTGGATGTTCCTTTGGTCCATGATAAACATCATGGAATTGACTAAGATTATTTAGTGAATGTAAGTAATAAATATTCCACTCATGTACAACCATATATTTGGGATATACAATTTTCATTCATACTTTACTTTTGCCTCAACTCTATCACTCATAGGGGAGTGAAAACTGAATTATGGGGTTTCAGGGATTATTTATATGGAAATCTCTAAAACCTCAGAGATGTTTTTTAGAGCTCAGTGACAGATCTCTGGTCTGTCCGATCCCCAGAAAAGACTTGCAAATAGTTTTCTGTTTTCTGCGTAGATGAGATCTTCCCCCAATAGTTTTATCAATTATGAGGCTATTCTTGCTGACTCACAATTTTATGAGCCTTGCCACTAATATATTGGCTTAATCGCAACAGAGCCAGTAATGGGGAGCGGCAAAATGCAAACATGTTTCCGTTAATCATTAACATTTTCCTTTTACCAACTCTATACTGAGTGAGCCACTATATTAGCATCTGACAATGAACTTACCAGTGGCATAGTCGCTTGCTGCCACTTGTAGACTGGGTTCACACCTGCGCGTTTTTTGACGCGCGTAATGCGCATGTTTATTGACGCGCGTATCGTGCAAACATAAAAAATGCACGAACGCGCATTGCAGCGCGTTCATGCTACAGTCTATGGCTGCGAACGCGCTGCAATACACCCCAAAGAAGCTCCTGTACTTCTTTCGGTGTAGGATGTTGTACAGAGCGTTCCTACGCACTGTAAAACGCCCAGGTGTGAATGGGCCTCATAGGAAATCATGTGATTTCTGTGTTTAAGCGTTTTAAAGCGCACAGGAACGCTCTGTAAAATGCCCATGTGTGAACGGGGCCGTAGTGTCTCCTGGAGTCAATAGGAGTCCTTAACAAGATTATGTTTATATGATCTCGCAGGGCAAGTTGAAGAACACTGGAACTATTTCTCCACCATGTCCTTTTGCTTAGATCGAGAGGAAGCAGTAGATCACACTATCCTGTGTATAGATTTTCTTTATTTATGTTTTTTTGTGTTATATGATTATCACTACAAAGTACAGGAAGCCTAAATGAACAGTAGGCCTCCACAATAAACAAGTTGCAAGGGAAGTTTGTGGCTTGACTGGAAAAGTTTGGGAACTGTTTTGATTAACGAGTGGGAATGTTAAAGGCTTGCTCGTTAATTATAATGGCTCTGTTGGGAAAGGACCACTAGAGAGCAACCACTGGGTATGTAGGGTAAAGGATCTTTGGCATTGCATTTAGGGCTCTGTTTCTGAATGATAAGAGATGCTACTTAAATACACATCCCCACTCTGTTCTTGCTATATGGGCATAACTCAGAACAGAAACAGATTTTTCCTTTTGTATTGCACAATGGGCACTTAGAATTCCGATAAACAA
The DNA here is from genome assembly GCA_009667805.1 of Leptobrachium leishanense. Taxonomy (NCBI): domain Eukaryota; kingdom Metazoa; phylum Chordata; class Amphibia; order Anura; family Megophryidae; genus Leptobrachium; species Leptobrachium leishanense. The sequence goes on along the minus strand of CM019064.1, from coordinate 280,362,652 downwards.
TATTTAGTATTTCTGCCATTTTTAGGAAAAGCAAGTTGTATAACAAAATAGTTACTGTACAATAAGTGCACAGTGACCTCAGACTGGCAGCGAGCTACTAAATCACCTTGTAGCATGCTTCATTCCTCAGTACACCTTGATGGATTATATGTTTTATCTCAAAGATCCTCTTGTGGGACTTTTGATGACTTTGATGAATGGGAATAGGCAGTTTCAAAAAAGAACGTATATATTTGTAACTAGAATATATTACTGCGAAAATGTGATTTGTAATAGGTTTGAAAATTGCAATATATGGTTCAGTGACTAGCATACTTATTTCCTATCACAGCTTTAGAAAACATTTTTTTGCAATATCAGACCATTTTAATAAGTTGGGAGAGGTTGTATTAGTATAAATATAATTTATGATCTAGCACAAATATCATAAATCATTGACAGTATGACAAGACTCAGGACGTACATCAAGCATCATTAATATCTGGCAATATACTCTTAAAGAGGTATTATAGTTGCTTTTTTAAGTAAACCTTAATAAATCCAGTTTGGCAAAATAAGCAGTTTACTTATTTTTTACCTAGATAAGGTAATCTTGTTTATTCAGAAGCAGTAGGGGCCCTGTGGCCTCAACATTGATCCTCCACTTCCTCATCCACAGACGGGGGCCATAAATGTTTGCTGCTTTTTTAAATAGTAGTTGGGGGAAACGGAGTTCAGGTTACATTAAGATGAAGAGAAATGGCTTCAGAAAACAAGCAAAGGTTTTTCAACTACAAAAGTATTAAATTATTATTTCAGTCATTATTTTTATACCTTTTCAAAGCTTTAAAGATAATCACAATACAGTTGGTAGTAGATATAATATAGTTTGAGTATATTTGATGTAATAACTATTTTAATGTCTTCAATTTATAAAGCCTGCATGAGAAAACTTTATATTAGCAGATACACAACAATTGAGTGGTGGTTAGACCTTGCCATAACCATCGTTGTCTTCGTAGACAACGCATTGGTCTAAAACGTGTGCTGTCTAGTCATTTTTGATGAGTTTCCTTATCTTTTATGAGTTGGAAACTTTCTTTTACATTGTATATAACAGGGCAGCAATATTATAGGCAGTATGGTTCCTTGGAGTTTGCAGAGTACATGGTCCAGTAAAAAATCCATTATCTACTATCAGTAAGTCATCAGCCATTATCCACCTACAGCTCACCATCTAATTGCTATCAGGGATTAATATACTCAGTGATAAAATATGATGCACGATGATGTGCACCTTGCTGTCCCCTGGATTTTATCCCTATGCCACTCAATCATATAGACATTTTCTACCATTAAACAGTTATTAGATGTTATATAATCTTTATGTTCTATTTAATGATCCTGGGGCTGGGTGTATTAAACTTAGTTATTTCTTGTTGAAGGCTTCGTAATGGATGTTCCATTTCTGTAAGGTATGTGGCTGGTACGCATACATTATACCAGACCTGATGTTGGAGACACCAGGTAATAAAAAGAGAACAGAGACATATCATCTCCGGACTGTGCTAAGCTCTGCAGAAACAATGTATCTGACACCGGCGTGCGCAGCACGTTGCATTAGGGTGAGCACCCATGGAACATTTATTGATTGAAAACGTATGTTTAGAAGAATTTGTACAAAATGCATAGTTTTCATTAGAAATAAGAAGCCTGTAATAAGAGGCACAATCAGTTTTTATGGTATTCATCATGAACCAGATAATGAACACCTAAAGTATCAATGTAAGATGTGAAAGTGGTCCTCTTCACCCAACATCGGGGTGTGCCTTGTCACACCAGACACACTCCCTGCGCACGCCTATGATGGCTGAGATTTTAAATAGTTCCAGGCTTTCCTTGTTTCCATGCTTTACAGGGGATGGCAGTTATTGATTTCCCTGCTAACATTCATTCTTCTATTTGACGGTGTCTTTTTTTCCTTCTTTTTCTAGAAGACACTCCTAATTTCATATCTTGTTGTCCCTTTCTTCTAGAGGAACCACATTTTTTCATATCTTGGCGTTCTGTTCTTCTAAAAGAAACTCCTTTTCTAAGTTGATGTCCTTTTTATTATTATTATTATTATTCTTTATTTATAAAGCGCCAGCATATTCCGCAGCGCTGTACAATAAGCACAGTATAGACAGGGTTACAATACATTGAACAACATTTGACAAACAGTACAGGAGGAGATGAGGGCCCTATTCCCGTAGGAACTCACAATCTGGGAGGGTTGGGGTTGGAAACAGGAGGAGAGGACTGTAAGGTGAGAGTGATTGATGGTTGCGTCAGTGAGTTGGGTGGTAGGCTTCCCTAAATAGGAACGTTTTAAGGGAGCGTTTGAAGGAAGAGAAGTTAGGGGAAAGTCTGACAGTACGAGGGAGAGCGTTCCAGAGAGTGGGGGCTGCGCGTGAGAAATCCTGCAGTCTATCATGGGAAGAGGTGATGCGGGGAGAAGCTAGGCGCAGGTCACTGTTTGACCTTAGGGAGCAGGCTGGGGTGTATTTGGTGATTAGTGAGGACAGGTAGTGGGGAGCTGAGTTAGTGAGGGTTTTGTAGGTAAGGATAAGGATTTTGAACTTAATTCTGCAGTGGATGGGGAGCCAGTGAAGGGACTCGCAGAGGGGAGCGGCAGAGACAGAGCGGCGGGTGAGGTGAATTAGCCTGGCGGAGGCGTTCAGAATGGATTGTAGGGGGGAGAGGCGGGACAGAGGGAGGCCAGATAAGAGATTATTGCAATAGTCGAGTCGGGAGTTTACCAGGGCGTCTATGAGTTGTTTTGTGGTGACAGCGGTAAGAAATGGCCGAATTCTGGAAATATTACGCAGTTGGTATCGGCAGGAGGAGGAAAGAGACTTGATGTGGGGGATGAAGGAAAGAGCAGAGTCAAGTGTAACTCCAAGACAGCGAACTTGATTTGATCGGGAGATGGTGATACCCTCCACCATGATAGAGAAGTCAGGAGGTGGGGAGGCATTGGAGGGAGGAATAAGTAGGAGCTCAGTCTTTGACATGTTGATCTTTAGGTGGTGGGAGGCCATCCAGGAGGAGATGCCAGATAAACAGTCACTGACTTTTGAAAGGACAGGGGGAGATAGATTTCTTCTAGAAGACAATCCTTTTATATCTTGGTGTCCTTTCTTCTAAAAGAAACCTTTTATTTTATATTGTGTTGCCCTGGTTTTCAAGAAGACACTCTTTCTTTTATATTTTGTTGTCCTTTTCTTCTAGAATAAATCCTTCTTTTAATGAATATCTTAGTATTCTTTTCTTCTAGAAGACACTTCCTTTATACTGTGTATTCATATACAGTTGCGTTCTTTATTATTATTATCTGTTTTTTAAATAGAGCCGCAAATTCCGCAGCACAGTGTACGAGGAATTGATACATTGGAATACCACACATGAATGATATGACCTAATTCAGGGAGACCCTGTTCCCAAGGGAACTTACAATATATGAGATGTACAAGTATTTTGTGAGTTAGGCGCATCCATATCGTTAGGTGTCTCGATCAAGGACACTTGCTGGTGGTGTCTTCTGAGTGGGATTGGGTCGTCTTTCCATGATTGTTGATCAGCGACCTGGTGGTTAGGTTGAACCTGCTTCGCGTAAACTCAAGACTTCTCCAGAGTTGTATTGGAGGGATGCGCTGAATGGGTTTTGACTTGCTTCTCCATGGTCGAAGGGTAGATATGTTACCACTGGACTCCACAGCCGATATTGTGTGGTAGGCAAGTATGTACCATTAGGTGTCTTGTCCAAGGACACTTACTGGAGAGGTGCTCTGGCCGGGATTTGAACCTGGGTCTCTATGGTTATAGAGCAGTGATGTTACCTCTAATCCATCCAGCCAGTATTTAACATTATAGTAATGTTTGGTTGTGTGTTTTTTGTATATATGTTTGTTTTGAGATACTAGTCCTACAGTTATACTCTATTGAATAAATGCTTTCCTTTACAACCATTTGAAATGTTGGGTTGTCTGTAGCTTCTAGTTATACCAGACATTTGATAAAAAACAGTAGTACACATGACTGTTACATGTTTTTTTCTTTTCATATCAAGTAATTAATTCTCGTTTAGCACTACAGATCTGCACGACAAACAATCCATTAGCATTTATTAAACCCGCTGCTGGAGCAAGACATTGATTAACTCCCTCTATGCAATTCACTTTACTAAAATGCTAATAGATACAAAGTGAAACAAATGCTCTATATGCTCTGCATTGCATAACACCAATGTGCAAAAGCTTAGTTCCACAGAATGATGCAAATTGATTGTAGATAGTATATGTTTGTTTAGGGTTCATTTGAACGCTACACGAGTATCCCTTAATTTACAACAAAATACCTCCCATTATTTCAGCACACTAATAGGAATTCATGTGTATAATTTTATATAAACAAAAAATACTCTCTATGACCACACCTGTTCGCCAAGATAGAGAATGTCATCGCAGTTTCTTTAAAAATCATGCTCTGATCAGAAAAGTGTCCTGAGCTGTCATTTGTACATTATTAACATTTTATTTTCACTATGTCAGGATCCTTTTTTTTTTTCATGCTGCAGCGTAACATAACCTTTCTGTTTAACAATTTATTTTTTTGGTCTTGGATTAATTTCTCATGACACTGGAAACAATCCGTTGGATGTGCTGCCTTAACTCATACGCAGCATGCAATCTGTGTCCATACCTCCCTTCTCTGGAGGACTAACATCTTGAATGTAATACCAAAACACAGAAGAAGTGAAGGATTTTTGGCAGGGCTGCCAATACAGGTCACATGGGAAGAAGGAAGGATTTAGAGAAAACTTGAGGCATGCAGATGAGTGTCTTGCTGTTCTCAGCAGGTGGACCTGCCTGACCTGCTGTGCTCAGCTGACACTCTGTGACCTTACGGGAAAATAATCATTCCAGTCTCTGCAACTGTTGCAGCATGTAATCCCCTATTAACCCACGAGGCTCGCTCTGAGCTTCAGAAAGTGAGGCTGCTTGAAAGCTAAATACAAGTCAATTGCATGCTCATTTATCATACATTAGGATTACAACTGCTGACAGTCCATCACTGTAACCTTTATTTTACAAAACGAAAGAAAAAAAAAACCATAGAAATATGAATATATATCTGTTGCTGTGCTCCATGTTGTGTTTAGATTATTATCGGAATATAATATAATATCTATATTGAGGAAGGGTTGCCAACTGCGACCGAGAACACACGTCACTGTTTGGCGTCGCGGTGGCGTTATCCGGTAATTGGGAGAATGCCTGATTGGTATGGATTGAGTTTATTTTTCTTAAAATTTGTATATATAGAGGCTGGTGTGGTATATAAGTGGTCCCCACAAATAGATACTGAAGGGTGTTAAGTTCGGGGAATGTGGAGAGAATTCAACAGCACCTCTGCGTCCTATTCATCGTCCTTGCAGAATGTCATCGAGGCTGTTACTTCTCGATGGTATTGAGGTGGTGTGCCATCTTGCTGAAAGTAAAATTGCTCATCTGCATAAAGCGCATGAATGGCCAATAAAATGGATGTGCGAAGCATGTCGAGGTACACTGGACCAGTGACCTTGTCTTAAAAAAAAGAAACGGTACAATGAAACCCTTGGATGGCACCTGGCGTGAGGCAAGATGGAGCCCATTTCAGGGTTAAAAGCTCAAAAGAGAGGTGAGGATGCCACAAGGCTGGGCAGAGACTCCTGCACAGCACAACCAAAATAAAAGAAGCCCCCAGCTCTGACAGGTCGGTCTTTAGAGTAGCCAGATCTAATCTAAAAGATGACCCAAGGCAGTGCAGGGTCTCAGGCAAAAAGCTAAATATACCAGGTGCTGTACAGGAAGAAATCAGCACAGCAGGGGTTAAAGCACAATCTTATAAGAATAGCCAAGGTATGTACACAGAGTAGTGAGCATAGAAAAAAGGGTTAAGGTGCAATCGTAGTCTAATAGAATAGCCAAGGTTGGTACACAGAGATACACTCAGAAGCAGGAAGGGTAAAAACAAAAAGGAATAACCAACAACAAATAAAGGACAAGACGTCTGGAGTAACAAACAGACAAGGGAAAACAGGGAACCAGATATACACTGAACAAAATATACAAAGAAATCGGAGGAGCTTGCTTGCAGCAAGAGAACAGAAAGACAGACTAGGATTGACTCAATCAAAGAGCACCTTGGGAGCAGCATCCTTAAATAGGGAGTTGGTTAAGTGCTATGACATACAGGTGATTCCGAGGAGAGCTGAATGAAACAGGAAACTCCTGGACTGGAATGCAGGAATGGCAGGGCAAGAACTAAGAGCCAAACAGGATCAGCTCACATACAGGGGACAGGGCTGTATATGTGACACAGTCCACACCAGACATTGAGCCGTGGTAAATTGACTGCTTTGCTGCTTTGTCTACATGATGTGAGGATTTTTTGGTGCCCAATAAATGCAATTATTACACTTTACTGTACCATTTAGTTTAAACTGCCCTTCATCAGACCAGACCATTTTCTGTACAAAGTCCTCATCTTCATGTACCATTGGCCGAAACCATTTACAGTACTCCTTTCTCCAATCATGGCGTGTAACAATATTGGGATGTACAGTATAATTTCCAATTTGCTCTCTTCAGATTACATTGTATGCTTAAATTACTAATTGTTTGACAGACTCTTGCAGTGAGCGTGTAAACTATTGTAACACCGTATCCAAGGAAGCAGGACTTGTTGCTGTGCGACGCCTCCCAGATCTCTGCTTGTGCACATCACACACAGTGTCATCGGTTTGAAACTTATCACGAATCCATGCGATTGTTAGTCATGTAGGTGGTTCTGTTCCAAACTTACATCGCCATTGTCATTGAACTTATCACACATTTTTACATTTACATTACCACTGCAAAACGGCCTCCACCATTTTCTTTGATTCTGACGGTCACATTATGATATCGACAATGGTGCGACTACTGATATCTTTAAAAGAAACATAATACTACACAATGCTGCTATAATTCAATATGAGTTTTAAAAAAATGTATAAATGACAACTGTTGGGCCCCTCTGTATATATATATATATAAAGAAAAACGATTCCCGCACTCCTCCACTGCAGAGTTACACACTCTGGTGCCCGGACCTGGCCACTTCAATACAAACATACAAGATGTTTCCCAACACGTAGTCTTTGTATTAATCGTAAAAACTTTACTTTATTCAATGGATGTTCCTAAAGGAATTCTATTCAAGACTTCAGAAAAAAGTCCTCGGGGACTGAAACGTCGATAGAATGAAGTAACGTTTTAAGATTAATACAAAGATTCTGTGTTGCGGGACATTATATATATATAGTGTATATTTTGTAAGCCATGTTAGCCCAGATTCCAAAATCACCAGAGTATAGCAGTATGTAGTGATACCTTTTTTTATTGGACTAACGTTACATTTAAAAGACAAGCTTTCGAGAGTATAGCTTCAAGACCTGAGGAATGGAGGTATAACTATGAAAGCTTGTCTTTAGAATGTAATATTAGTCCAAAAAAAAGGTATCACTATGCTATACTCTGGTGATTTTTATATAATATATATACAGTCAGGTCCAGACATATTGGGACATCGACACAATTCTAACATCTTTGGCTCTATACACCACCACAATGGAGTTGGAATGAAACAAACACAATGTGCTTTAACTGCAGACTGTCAGCTTTAATTTGAGGGTATGTACATCCAACTCAGGTGAACGGTGTAGGACTTACAGCAGTTTGCAGATGTGCCTCCCACTTGTTAAGGGACCAACGGCAATGGGACAATTGGCTTCTCAGCTGTTCCATGGCCATGTGTGTGATATTCCCTCATTACCCCAATTACAATGTGCAGATAAAAGGCCCAGAGTTAATTTCAAGTGTGCTGTTTGCATTTGGAATCTGTTGCTGTGAACTCTCAAGATGAGATCCAAAGAGCTGTCACTATCAGTGAAGCAAGCCATCATTAGGCTGAAGAAACAAAACAAACCCATCAGAGAGATAGCAAGAACATTAGGCGTGGCCAAAACAACTGTTTGGAACATTCTCAAAAAGAAGGAACACAACGGTGAGCTCAGCAACACCAAAAGACCCGGGAGACCACGGAAAACAACTGTGGTGGATGACCGAAGAATTCTTTCCCTGGTGAAGAAAACACCCTTCACAAGAGTTGGCCAGATCAAGAACACTCTCCAGGAGGTAGGTGTATGTGTGTCAAAGTCAACAATCAAGAGAAGACTTCACCAGAGTGAATACAGAGGGTTCACCACAAGATGTAAACCATTGGTGAGCCTCAAAAACAGAAAGGCCAGATTAGAGTTTGCCAAACAACACCTAACAAAGCCTTCACAGTTCTGGAACAAGATCCTATGGACAGATGAGACCAAGATCAACTTGTACTAGAGTGATGAGAAGAGAAGAGTATGGAAAAGGAAAGGAACTGCTCATGATCCTAAGCATACCACCTCATCAGTGAAGCATGGTGGTGGTAGTGTCATGGCATGGCCATGTATGGCTGCCAATGGAACTGGTTCTCTTGTATTTATTGATGATGTGACTGCTGACAAAAGCAGCAGGATGAATTCTGAAGTGTTTCGGGCAATATTATCTGCTCACATTCAGCCAAATGCTGCAGAACTCATTGGACGGCGCTTCACAGTGCAGATGGACAATGACCCAGAGCATACTGCAAAAGCAACAAAAGAGTTTTTGAAGGGACAGAAGTGGAATGTTATGCAATGGCCAAGTCAATCACCTGACCTGAATCCCATTGAGCATGCATTTCAATTGCTGAAGATAAACCTGAAGGGAAAATGCCCCAAGAACAAGCAGGAACTGAAGACAGTTGCAGTAGAGGCCTGGCAGAGCATCACCAGGGATGAAAGCCAGCGCCTGGTGATGTCTATGCATTCCAGACTTCAGGCTGTGATTGACTGCAAAGGATTTGCAACCAAGTATTAAGAAGAGAAAATTTCATTTATGATTATTATTCCGTCCCATTACCTTTGGTCCCTTAACAAGTGGGAGGCACATCTGCAAACTGCTGTAAGTCCTACACCGTTCACCTGAGGTGGATGTACATACCCTCAAATTAAAGCCGACAGTCTGCAGTTAAAGCACATTGTGTTTGTTTCATTCCAACTCCATTGTGGTGGTGTATAGAGCCAAAGATGTTAGAATTGTGTCGATGTCCCAATATTTCTGGACCTGACTGTATATATGGTTTTACCTATAGTATATGAATGGTGTTTTTTGTTGTCGAGTAATATTTTCTGGACACCACAATGAGTACGACTGGTACAAATTTTAGTTGGAACTGTAAATACTGGGAGGTGGGGTCATGTTTCCTGTCACCATGTAGTTTTGCTTCTGGGGGACTTCCAATGTTTGATTAACAGTTTAATGGGCTTGAAACTGAAGATTTTGATAGGCCTTTACCCTATCCCTGTTATCTTCTTCCGTACCACTGTCCGATCCTCATTGGCCATTCTTTCCCTCTCACATTGTGTCATTGTCATATTGTTTTCCACACTGGAAGCATTTAATGCAAATATGGTTATTGTTTTACTATTGCTATCATAGTGAACTGGATGTCCGATCACTGCTATGTTTATCTGGCCATGGCAACTTCTTTGAGATGTTTCATCACTCAGGGCCATACCATCACTGGTTTTTATGAACACAATCTGACAACACTTGCTTTTTCTTTTGTTTTTTAGAATGTTTCAACATTTTGGAAAAAATGTTGTTTGAAAATAGAACAATGTGTGCACAACAGTCTAGACCACGTCTGTCAAACCTAGCCCCCCCCACCAGATGCTGTTGCCTGTTTGCCATAATTTATTCATTGCAATAGATGGCCAGGGAATCAATGGATTTGTAGTTCGGAAACATCTGGAGGGCCAGAGTTTGACAGGCCTGCTCTAGACTGTACGACTGTACAGGATCAAGATAAACAGATATTGCCTAGTAACAACTGTGCATTTGCATGCGTCCATTATACTTCTAGAGGCATATGTGACGTTATCCCTTGGAAGCAGCTGATCCAGCTGTACTAGACCCTTTTCTTATGATGGTTAAGCTTTTTTGTGTTCTTGCTTACTTTACTGGTTTCTACTTTCTCTACAAATCTGTTGTTTTCTTTTAGCCTGACCTAAGCTTATTTTCTGCTAATTTGTTTCCACTGCCTTTTCCTTCTGAGATGGTCTTTATTAAACCTGACCTACACAGAACGTCAATTAACAATTACAACTACTAGCCTATATAATATGATCACTATTATCCTGATTGACCACATTTTTCCAAGATGTTGGAATGGCTTTTAGGAAAAGAGCACAAATGATAAGTAGTCTTCACAAATGTTTAGCTTTTTATTTGTTTTGTAAAAGACATCTTTATATTTGCAAAGCTTCGTAGGAATATTTAGCACACAATCCTAAGTAATATTATGACAATAATTTTGATGAGGTTTAGAAATACACAAATTCTGTGGCTGTCAGATTGCATCACAGAGCCCTAGTGATGCACTATTAAAGGGTTGATCATTTAAAGCCCCTTCTTTAGACTGTTCCCAAATATATTCAAAATAGAATGGATGCACTCATCAGACCATGCATTTTTCATAAGGGTGCACCCTTATGAAAAATGCATATTCTATTTTTGGAGATTACATTTTTAGGACTGAACACCCTCTTTGGTTTTGCAACCCTCCTTGCAATTTTTATTGATTTAACCTCGTATTAGGATTAGGAGAATAGGAGACTACCTTTTTATTTCTCCCCTTTTTGCAATTCTGCCGATGCCAATTCCTGCTGGGTGGAGTAGAGGTAACATCACTGCTCTATAACCGTAGAGGAGTAAAGGAGTAATTAACTAAATATTATTTGTGGAGTCTTAATATGTAGACTTTCCAACAGCATGAGAGGTTTTATAAGCGGGGCAAGCCGACATCATTCTAAATGTGAATAGATTGGCAGTCTATGTGTGTATTAACCGTGCTCTGGCTGACGTCCAATGTTCCAAGTTTAATGTACTTTGATGGGGTTTTAACTGCATTTCTTAGATAAGATGAGATACTGCGCTAAGGAAAATTCAATAAATTGTTCTGCGTATAAATGGATTAATAAATGTGTCAAATGCAGTACCTGCACTGCATGAAAAGATGGAGAGAGATATAAATATGGCACAATTGTGCTGGCAAATTTTTTATTTATTTCTTTGCTCTTTTAATATTTAGTATTTCTGTATATGATGATATTGGTTTTGTATTGTTTCACTTTTTCATTGTATAATTTCCCTTCTTCATTATTTCGCTTCTAAGGGCGCCTGCCCTCAGAAAACATGCTAAGAGGGATTTTAAAATCCTCTGTCTGCAATTATCTGCCTTTGTCCCTCTTAGATCCCTCATAAAGAAGCTATGGCATAATGGAACGTGAGAGACGCTTAAATTCTCTGTATGCAGCAGCAAGAAGGGAAATGGCTTCTAGGAAACGGGCATAGGTGAAACGTTTTCTTCGCAAAAAGTATTAGCACTTTGCGAAGATTAGCTTCCTCTATTTCCAGCACTTAAAACGTGCTGACGGTATACACCAGCCCATTAAATAACAACTGGAGATGCTACAGGGTATTTTGCACATGTGTGGTATTAAATATATATGACATTTTATGGCACAGCAGGCGTGACGTGTCACTGCTTTTGATACATGGCTCAGAGGCTTCCTAAGTCCGGAGTCGATGTTCCTCTTGCTACAGGAATCTCATTTACTCAAAGGAAAAGCAGTCGCTTCTCAATGACTTCTCAAGTGTTAAAATGGAATTTTAAAATAAATTTAATGAATTAGAAAGTCCTCTATATAATATACGACAGCCTACAGTAACTTGCACAGGGTCCCACAAGTTTATGTGAACTCCAGGAGATGATATAACCAGCAGCGCAACTGCTGGCATCCTTTAGCAGCTCCCTTCTGTTTCCAGTAGACCCATTAGGGGTAATGGTCTCCCACTAACGTCACCTGTGGTTCCCTATTACCGGCAAGACAAGAAGAGGGCAGTTAGTTTCCTGGTACTTGATGGTTTACTTGGAGTGGGTTTTAGACACATTCCAAATATTAGCATCACAGTGTTGGAATGAAAACCCACAGCCTATAAAAATGGTGTTTCCATAGGATACTCATTTGTGATTTTGTGTTGAAATACAATTTTCATAATTCTGGACTTCTACAATGCAGCTGACTAATGCCCACTTCTTCGGAGGAAACACTATCAGGGCTATTCAGAAAGAGGTGAAAACCTTGAGAGTGACTGGAGAATTGAAAATTCTAGGTCAAAATAGTCAAACAATAAAAATTCTCCCATTTATCACACTTTCCAAATTGGCTATTTGGTCTAGATTGTTCTCTTCTCCTGGCAATTCTCAAGGTTTTCACCTCTGTCTGAATGGCCCTGCAAATATTGCATACAAGTAACAATTTACAGCTCACTGTTCTGACCTTGATCAGGTAAGAGACTGTCTCATTCTTGAAAAAACAAACAACTGGACACTTGTAATTCCTTGAGGGGACTCTTAAATCATGGGAACACGCATCGCTGTATCTTGGCCTAGGCCAACAATGCCTAGGCCTAGGGCGGCAGTTTCCAGTGGCGCGGCAAAAACAGCAGCTACTGTGTGTCAGTCTGGTGGATTGTTAATACTTTAAGGACCTAGGGTCTTTAAAGTCAATGCATTTATGATGGAACAGTTCTGTCATTCGTCCTTAAGGAGTTAATTAGGCAGCAGAGGCCTTGTTATCGTTTGTCTGGCTATCCATCATGAGTCTGACACTTCCTGGTGTCTCATTGCAGTGTCTGGTCAGCTTATTAACCCATTCAGTTAAATGGAGAGAGTTTTTCTTTTTGCAATTCTTTATTTTAAATATAATAAGATAACAACACATGTATGTCGCACCAGGAGACACGTCAAAAAATAAACTTCCGAGAGAATAGCAAATAGGCAAACTTTTACAGGACAACGACATCGAAAAAACAATAAAAATAAAAGGGAAGGGAGTTTTTCATTCTTACTAAAAACATTTTGTTAAAACTCCATTAATGAAAAAGCTTCATTAAAAAAAGGGTTATAAAAGAAGGGGGAGAGGGCTATTAAACTACAGTCAGGTCCATAAATATTGGGACATCGACACAATTCTAACATCTTTGGCTCTATACACCACCACAATGGAGTTGGAATGAAACAAACACAATGTGCTTTAACTGCAGACTGTCGGCTTTAATTTGAGGGTATGTACATCCAACTCAGGTGAACGGTGTAGGACTTACAGCAGTTTGCAGATGTGCCTCCCACTTGTTAAGGGACCAAAAGTAATGGGACAGAATAATAATCATAAATCAAACTTTCCCTTCTTAATACTTGGTTGCAAATCTTTTGCAGTCAATCACAGCCTGAAGTCTGGAAAGCATAGACATCACCAGACGCTGGGTTTCATCCCTGGTGATGCTCTGCCAGGCCTCTACTGCAACTGTCTTCCGTTCCTGCTTGTTCTTGGGGCATTTTCCCTTCAGTTTTGTCTTCAGCAAGTGAAATGCATGCTCAATGGGATTCAGGTCAGGTGATTGACTTGGCCATTGCATAACATTCCACTTCTGTCCCTTCAAAAACTCTTTGGTTGCTTTTGCAGTATGCTTTGGGTCATTGTCCATCTGCACTGTGAAGCGCCGTCCAATGAGTTCTACAGCATTTGGCTGAATGTGAGCAGATAATATTGCCCGAAACACTTCAGAATTCATCCTGCTGCTTTTGTCAGCAGTCACATCATCAATAAATACAAGAGAACCAGTTCCATTGGCAGCCATACATGGCCACGCAATGACACTACCACCACCATGCTTCACTGATGAGGTGGTATGCTTCGGATCATGAGCAGTTCCTCTCCTTCTCCATACTCTTCTCTTCCCATCACTCTGGTACAAGTTTATCTTGGTCTCATCTGTCCATAGGCTCTTGTTCCAGAACTGTGAAGGCTTTGTTAGGTGTTGTTTGGCAAACTCTAATCTGGCCTTCCTGTTTTTGAGGCTCACCAATGGTTTACATCTTGTGGTGAACCCTCTGTATTTACTCTGGTGAAGTCTTCTCTTGATTGTTGACTTTGACACACATACAACTACCTCCTGGAGAGTGTTCTTGATCTGGCCAACTGTTGTGAAGGGTGTTTTCTTCACCAGGGAAAGAATTCTTCATTCATCCACCACAGTTGTTTTCCGTGGTCTCCCGGGTCTTTTGGTGTTGCTGAGCTCACCGGTGTGGCAGATTAGACCTGTATTTCTATCTATATAAGGGTCGGCCTGTATATATGTGTCTATCTGCCGGTTTATACATATCTCCTCTCCTCCATATAGAGTTCTATTCATATTTGTGTCTGTCCATTTGATAAGTGTATCCCTGTGTCCACAGCTGAAATGTAATCAAAATGTTTAGCTTTCTCCCTTGGGGGGAGGATATAACACATAGCTGTAAAAAGGGAATTTCTTTGTACACTAACATAGAAAATCACACCTTGGCAGCCAGGTCGGCACCAAGAGATGGGGACACCATCTTCAAAGACAGGAAGCACATCCTTAATCTCTAAGGGGGGTCTGGAGGGAAGAGGGACGCCTTTAGGCAATTAAAGATTAATTGACAAGCTTACTGAGCACGAGTGAGAATTGCACTCTGGGAAATGGAGTCCAGGACACTGGGCCATTGGTGGGTGGGGGCTGGAAAGATCAGGAAGTGTATAAATTCGGAACACTGGCCATGTGCTTTTGCTGATCACTTGGGGTACCTTCTAAAGAGGACTGATCTGTCCATGTTCCTACCTCCAGGCCCCAGGAGACACCGATGCTAGCTACTGATTATTCCGTCGTAAGTAAGGCTCTGTGATTAATCCCTTTTTCTTTCTATTTTGCTGTGTAGTAGGTAATTAATTGATTTATTCTAGTTATAATTTTTTATGTGACAAAGCACTGTGATTTTTCTATCATAAATAAACAAAAAGTATTTAAGTTCTGACTCTGGCTGATGAAATCCACGCTAACTAAGAGATTGGGAGTATTGCTATTTGCTTTAAGCTCGGTTATATATAAGAAATTGCGTGTTGCGGTCATCAGGAAACGGCAGGGAATTGTGGGATCCGTAGTCACTGTCAGAGTCTAGGATAGTGCGGCTGCTAAGCCCTGCGTCTCCTGTTGCGACGCGCATAGTGTCCGTGAGGACTGGTGGCAGCGTTACTAATAGAATAAGAAAGTGAGCTCCGGGATTGTGAGAGACGTAGGTAGTATGCACTTCAGGAGAAGACTTGTACTGTGTTGCAATCCTGGGATCAGTATATCGCGCTCTACGTGTCTGTTGTGAGAGAAAGTGTGGCCAGGACGGGTAGAGAAGCGCGCTTGATTATCTGGGTCTAGGATAGATAGATAGTGAGCGGCTTTGCGCAGCAGCGCGCGTAGTGGGTCGTGACAACCGGTGTGTTCCTTCTTTTTGAGAATGTTCCAAACAGTTGTTTTGGCCACGCCTAATGTTCTTGCTATCTCTCTTATGGGTTTGTTTTGTTTCTTCAGCCTAATGATGGCTTGCTTCACTGATAGTGAAGGCTCTTTGGATCTCATCTTGAGAGTTGACAGCAACAGATTCCAAATGCAAATAGCACACTTGAAATGAACTCTGGGCCTTTTATCTGCACATTGTAATTGGGGTAATGAGGGAATATCACACACCTGGCCATGGAACAGCTGAGAAGCCAATTGTCCCATTACTTTTGGTCCTTTAACAAGTGGGAGGCACATCTGCAAACTGCTGTAAGTCCTACACCGTTCACCTGAGTTGGATGTAAATACCCTCAAATTAAAGCTGACAATCTACAGTTAAAGCACATTGTGTTTGTTTCATTCCAACTCCATTGTGGTGGTGTTTAGAGCCAAAGATGTTAGAATTGTGTCGATGTCCCAATATTTCTGGACCTGACTGTAGATCTTAATTAATACTCCACCTTATAACAGTTACAGTTACAAGCATTTATAAAGCGCCAACAAATTGGCGCTGTACAATGGGAGAGACAGAATAACAAATATAGATACATATTACACACACTGAACAGAAGGAGGAAGGACCCTGCTCAAGAGCTTACAATCTAAGAGGAGAGGGTGACACACTAGATGAGGTAACTTAACACAAGAGAAATCTATATGAGGATCCATAACCGTTCTTTAAAAAATACTTCCACATTGTATGGCCATTTTAAGAGTGCAAAAAATACTGTAGCTGTATACGACACGTGTCTCCTGCACTATCCAAAAACTGCTGGTTTCAAAACCTAATAATACTATAACCTATTATATTAATATTACCATAGCAATAAATTCCACATCTAATGGATATATAATAGGGATACTAGGCGATAGTGCAGGAGACCTGTATACAGTATTTTTGCAAAAAGTTTAGCAAAATGCAAAATTCTCTCGCACGGAGGGAGGGCAGTGGGCCCTTCATGGATTCTTGCACCGGTGCCCTGAGGTTTCTAGTTTCGTCTCTGCTATAAAAGCAAGCAGCAGCCAGGCCTTTACTGGCTGCTGGCATACTGCAGCTGCACTACTTGCCCAACAATTGTAAAGCTGCTAAGGGAGAGATGAAGCTTCTCACCGGCCCTGCAGCGGTGCCAGGGCTCAGTGAGGGCAGGCTTGCTTCGATGAGCAGCATCACTGCCTGACACCACGCCCCTGTCAGCTGACATCAGCCAGGGAGGAGCCGACTGCCCGCGCGCAGCAATGATAGGCTGTGGACTCGGAAGCAGGAACCCCAGAGATACTGCTGGCCTCCAGTCCCTCCCAGCGTGCCCAGCCAGCCCCTATGGCCCATCTATTACACTGCCACCAGATGATGCCACCTGACAGGCATTCTGCAGCATTCTGATCTGATAAGAGGTGCCTCCTTTAATGTTTGAGCTGAGGGCATTTCTTCTAAGTGGTGAGTGACTAACACACATCACACACCCTCCATATATACTGTCACCATACTGGTTCCATCCATATATACTAGGGATGTGCACCGATTTTTTTTTCGATTCGATTCGATTCGATTTTTCGATTTTTCAAACTTTTCGATTCGGCTCGTTTCGACTGCGTTCTGTTTCGATTCGGTTCGGTTCGATTCGGTTTTCGGGTACATGTATTTTTCGGAATTTCGACCATTTTTCGTATTTTCGGGTAACTTCACTAGGTTTATGTATCGACTTTTCGTTATTTCGGAAAATTTCCGTTTTTCGGAATTGTACATGGCTTTCGGCATATCGCCAATTTTTCGTTTTTCGGAACTTTTCGTATTTCTGAACTTTTCGTTTTTTCGGAATTGTACATGTTTCGGCATATCGCCAATTTTTCGTTTTTCGGAACGTCTGTTCTCGTTTCAAAGCTGTCTAACTCTATTCGTTTTGATGAAAACTACTATGGTTTACTTTTTTAATACTACTTTATATATTTTTTATAATACATTTTTGGTTTGTTTTTCGGATCCAATAATTCATTCTGTCGATACGATAATTCTGGCGATTCTATCGTGTTTTTTAATTAACCCTTTCGCTGCTGAGGCTTTTCCCGCCTCTGTGCTGAGCTCATTTTTAGCGGTTTTGCTCATCATGTTTAAACGCGTTTTGAAGCTTATTTTATTATATGACCAGACATATTATATATCGTTCTTTCCGGCAGACTCAGCAGATTCATAATATGTCATTATTATATGTATACGTCATGACCTGTCTGTATATTCTAACAAAAATGCAATAAAATATGAATTTTCAATAATTTACAATGTGTAAAGTGTTTTTTTTTCACATTTTAACATGCGAGCAATTGCGGTTATATTTTGTATGGGGTGCGCTTGTTAAAAAAATTAGAGATGGGGTCTCGTTACATTTTTTTTGGGGAAAATTACGCGATTTTTAACAAACGCACCGCATACAAAAATCGTTAGTGCAGCATCATTGTTCACATTATAAATGAAATGGGAACAATATTGCTGCATTAACAAACCAAAAAAAGAAAAAAAAATTGTTTATTATTTTTTTATAAATGTTTTTAAATATTTTTTTAATTTTTTTACAAACGTTTTTCACATTCGTGTTTGGTATCGTTGGAACAGCCATGCTCTGGCTGATCCAACAATACCAAACTTTAACCCCTAGCTGCCATGGATCGGGAGATAGGGGGTTCATTTTGGAACCCCCTATCTCCACCATTGGTGGCAGCTTGGGGTAACTCCAGGACTGGCGTCATCGTGCTATGCACGATGACGCCAGTCCTCAGGGGGAGTTACCGGAAGCTTGGCCGACATCCGACATCCTCATGGATATGCCCCAGCTCCTCATGGATATTGCCCCAGCTCCTCGTGGACATGCCCCAGCTCCTCATGGATATTGCCCCAGCTCCTCCGTGGACATGCCCCAGCTCCTCGTGGACATGCCCCAGCTCCTCGTGGACATGCCCCAGCTCCTCGTGGACATGCCCCAGCTGACACATGGATTTGCCCCAGCTCCTCGTGGATATGCCCCAGTTCACACATGGATTTGCCCCAGCTCCTCGTGGATATGCCCCAGCTCACACATGGATTTGCCCCAGCTCCTCGTGGATATGCCCCAGCTCCTCGTGGATATGCCCCAGCACATGGAATGCCCCAGCTCCTCATGGATATGCCCCAGCACATGGAATGCCCCAGCTCCTCATGGATATGCCCCAGCTCCTCATGGATTTGCCCCAGCACATGGAATGCCCCAGCACCTCATGAAAATGGCCCCAGCTCACCTCCGCTGCCTTTTTCGCTCCCTCAGAGCGTCCGGCGGCGCAGAGCTTGGGCGCTCGCCAGGGGGAGCCACGTGACCAGCTGCGATTGGCTGGTGACGTGTTTCCTCCAGGCGAGCGTCGAAGCTGCATGCTTCGGACGCTCGCAGGGAGTGAAAAACGCGGCGGAGGGTGAGACACCCGCCCTTAGGGTGACGGTGTCACCCTAAAGGCGGGTGTCACCTGGTGCGGGCCGCACCCCCGCCCCCATGTTACGACGCCACTGGTATATACATTTAACGGCCGCACGCCCACGGACTTACTCTATCCAAACAAAGTTCAGAATGATGTGAAACATTGGGACTTTTTGGATAGATTTCGATTTTCGACTATCCAGAAGTTAAAAAAATAAAAAAGGTCGAAATCTAATGCAAAAGTCCCGATGTGATATTAATAGGCTTGTGCACTGATTTTTTTTCGGTTCGATTAGATTTGTTCTGATGTTTAAAATTTTTGATTCGGCTCGTTTCAACCGATTTCTGTTTCGATTCGGTTTGGTTTGGCTCGTTTATCGTGTAAATTTTTTTTTTGAATATCGACCATTTTTCGTATTTTCGGGTCAGTTTGCTGTTTTTTTGTATCAACTTTTCGTGATTTCGGAATTTTTCATTTTTTTTCGGAACGTCTGTTCTCCTCGTTTCAAAGCTGTCTAACTCTATTCGTTTTGACGCGTAAACTACTATGGTTTACTTTTTTATACTTTATATATTTTTTATAATAAATTTTTGGTTTGTTTTTCGGATCGATAATTCATTCTGTCGATACGATAATTCTGGCGATTCTATCGTGTTTTTTTTTTATTAAATAAAGATCCTTTTTCTTATGAATATACATTTCACAACTTTATTTATTTAATCACATTAAAAAAATGGTATGAAAGCCAAGGAACAAAAAAAAAAGAACAAAACTATTTAAAAAACGCTAAACTGACCCGAATGGTCTGACTTTAAAAATAAAAACCAGAACAAAAAGTTTTTAAAACGGAAAAAGTAGTTGATCAAAATGATCTGAAATTAAAAAAAAAATAAAATGATTTAAAGGTTTCAGACAAAAAAAAAATTAACCCTTTCGCTGCTGAGGCATTTCACGGCTTCCCTTCACGCCTGTGTGCGGCACTGCGGTCTGCTGCTGAGCTAATTTTTAACAGTTTCGCTCCTCTTGTTTAAACGCGTTTTGAAGCCTTATTTTATAATATGACCCCGACATGTTATATATCGTTCTTTCCGGCAGACTCGGCAGATGATTCATAATATATCATTATCATATGTATGCGTCATGTCCTGTCTGTATATTATAAAAAAAAATGCAATAAAATTAGAATTTTCAATGTTTGTTTTACAAGGTGTAAAGTGTTTTTTTCACATTTTACCATGCGAGTGTTTGCGGTTATATTTTATGAGTTGCGTTTGTTAAAAAAAAATTGAAAAGGGGACTTGTTATATTTTTTTGGGTGAAAATTACACAGTCACATTCATGGCCACAAATATGTGACAAATTTATGACAAAGGGTCCATAGAAATGTCAATAAATTTATGTACATATAATTTTAACAGTGTGGACTGGAAACCAAGCAATACATAATTAACTTATTAACGTAAAGCAACGCACACAACAGGAAAATATATAAAAAAATAGAAAATTTATTTACATGGGGAAGGATGGCAAACTGCCCAACGGGGGCACAAACAACACAAACAAACATACAAACAAACATCTTCCAGTCTAAGCCAGGCGATAATAATTACTGGCATTTGAGGAGATGTTGGAGCTGGTCCGCATCTTCGATAACAAGGAATATGACTGCAGTAAGGGCCCTTACGCAGGAAGAGTAATTTGAGAAAGGATCGGAACAGAGAAGTTACGCGCACCACCATCCTAGAGTGTTTGGGAAGGACGGTACGAAGGACCAGATCAGAAAACGCTGGTCCGACCCAAAGCAGGCGAGCAGGAGCAGCTGAGGCACTTGTCGCTCTTCTTACTGCCGCTCAAGCATGTCCGCGGTGGTCACTAGCTGCTCACGGAGGACCTGCAGCAGTTCCTGGACGTTGTCCAGTGTCCGGACTGCCAGGCGAAGCTGCTGACCAATTGCCTCCGAGTCCGAGGTCTGGCTTCTCCTTCTATATATCCAATAAATGAAAGAAGGAAAATACAGTAAGTAAAGCAGGTTTCTATTTTTGACTGAAAGTCTTGAAAAAATATAACAGTAGTATATACCAGTGCTGGCAGCTTCCTGAGGCTCCTCCTCCTCCTCCGACTGATCCCCCACGACCACCGTCAGCATATCCGGTGCTATATGTAAGAAATTAAAGAAATAAAAAATACAGTAAACAACAAAACTGATTTATTTTTGAACAAAAGTCGATGCAAAATACAACAGTAAAAAAAAAAAAACCTGGACTGGCGGCCTCTGGCTCCCTCTCTTCCTCTTCCTCTTCCTCCTCCTCCTCCTCTTCCTCCTCCTCTTCCTCCTCCTGCTCCTCTTGTGCTATACATAAAAAAATTTAATTAAAATACAGTAAACAAAAAATGTTTCTGTTTTTGACCAAAAGTCGTTGCAAAATAAAACAGTATATACCAGCGCTGGTGGACGCCTGTGGTTCCTCCTCCTCCTCCGGGGCACTGGTGCCCGCCGGGGCAGATTCGGCGGCCTTCTTCCTGTCTTCTGCCAAATTCAAAAAATAACACGTAAATAATGCAGACTGGAAAAAATGGTATATCTATACACTATATTGCCGAAAGTATTGCGACACCCCCTCCACTACCCCACTACCAGAGGCCTGTTCAGTACCTCAGCAGCTGCTGAATTGCTGCAGCAGTGTCGTTGAACCCTTTGGATGCGAATTTTGAATCCAAAAATGGCCGATGATTTCTTAATGAAAAATTCAGATTGTTTTTCGGATCACTCGGACAAAATATAATAAAGAGAAGCAGTCAGCACAATTCCGTTTTGTACGCACACACCACAAATGATCGTTTTTAATGAATAAACGTTATGTTTACTTCTGAAACAATAATATATAATTTGAACTGTAATATATGTCTATGTACAGGGGAAATAATAAATAAATATTTTGTGCTTTGTGAACAGAAACCGCAAAATTAACATTGCTGTACGGAATTATTACTTGCTTCGAGGCGGCGGCCATCTTGCTGTACGGCATTGTTACTGCTTCATGGCGGCGGCCATCTTTAAAACGTCACACTCAGCATCTCCTCGGGTCGCTGCAAGTGCTAGGTAGACTGCCATGTGTTACCAGTTCCGTGGCAGGTACAGCTCCCGCTGGTTCTATATTGATCCACATGGGTATTGAGGGTCTCGCTCCCCAACCCATACTAACTTTCAGTAGATAGATGAAACAAAGAAAGAATCAAATAGTATGATCATACTATGATTCTAAGAGGGGATTGAAGGAAAAGGAATCCTCAGACCACCATCTGCTGACTATAAGAAGGACCCTATAAGTAGTTAAATAACACCCCGTGAATTATAATATTAATTTAAGATAAATTGATAATCAGCAGTATATTAGGACTGGGGCTCATTTCTCAAGATGTTTAGAAATGTTTTTTTGAAATATCTTTAGATACTGATCTTTTGAAATGTTCTTTTGAAATGTCTTTAGATACTGGTCTTTAGAAATGTTCTTTAGAGATGTCTGAAGAAATGAACTGATGGCTAGCATTTCTCAAGAGATAGCATGTCACAAGAAATCACATGCCGAGGCCACGGGACTGTCCAGAAATGTGTCACCAGACCTGTATTGAAACTAGCCAATGAACGATGTTATGTTTTGAAATGAACTAATGAAATAAAGAGCCAGCGCCTTGACACAGGGTATAAATAAGTGTCAAGAACGTTGGAAGGCAGAGAGAGGGATGCCAGACAAAAAATGCCTCGTGTGTTTTGATTTCTCTCTCTCTCCTGCGCAGAATGAGAGTTAACTCAAGGTGTGCCTAAGACAGGGTCTTAGGGGTTAAGGACGGACAATTGGAGACCATTATTTCTCTTCAGTTAGCATGCTGAGCGATTGAACGGCGTTCAATGGCAAGTTGCTAACTTAGCACTTGCAGCGGCTGAGGTATTGAACAGGCCTCAGCTTGACCCCCCCCCACTACTCCCATCTCATACATATATTGCACACAGACATATATTACCGTTCATTTATATATTTTTTTCAGAAGTAAACATTACGTTTTTATTCAATAAAAACTATTATTTGTGTTGTGTGCGTACAAAACGCATTGTGCGACTGCTTTTAGTTATTTTATAGATGCCTCAGCCTCAGTTTCACTTTCAGTTTCTGCTAATAATAAAACTGGATATTGCAGAAACAACAGAAATCCACCATTTTGTTTTGAAATTTGCATCTAAAGCATTCAGTGTCACTGCTGCAGCAGCTGCATTGAACGCAGCTCTGTTATGCACTTTCAGAAGAACTACATGTCCCATCCTTGTTGTGCTACACTACCACTTAGCAGAGACGCAGAGATTTTTGTTGATGCGCAGGTGGGAGCCAATATTGGGCAAGCTGCGGGTCATCTCGTATGCATCACTCAATCACAACAACCCCCCCCCCCCCAGCACACTACAGACTATACACACAGTGCCAAAAGAAATCCAGCATTATAACTTCATCTACATACATCAAATGTCACAATTTTCACGAATACGTAAAATCACAAAAAGGAAGAGCTATGGCAAAAATGCTTGTATGGCGAGTCGTGAAAACGCAAAGCTATACACAATCACATTGCATGAAAAAAGGACTAGATAAATCAACGTATTTCTGTGCACATTAGCACATGCAAGCACATTATTATTATTATACAGGATTTATATAGCGCCAACAGTTTGCGCAGCGCTTTACAATATAACGTGACACTTACGTTTCGCTATGACGCGGCGGAGGTGCCTCAGCTGCTTCTGTTCCCGCACCTTCAAATCGGACCAGCGTTTCCTCAGCTGATCCTTCGAGCGTTCCTTCCCAAAATTCACCAAAATTGTGGTGCGTAGCTTCTCCAAGATCCGATCCTTTCTCGCGTTACTCTTCCTGCGGTACGGGCCCCTACTACAATCATAATCCTTGCCATCAAAGATGCGGACAAGCTCCAACATCTCCTCAAATGACATATTTGTGGCTCACTTCACTTTCCTGGGTACTGGTACTTCTGGTGATGACGAGGTAGTATTAATGTGTGCAGCGGCCATTTTGTTGAATAATAACAACAACAATATTTTGTTCAAAAGTTGACAATAAAAAGTGCTCAATAAAGTTACGATATTCGCGCGCGCGCATGCGCGACCCGCGGTCGAATTAAAATACGAAAATTCTTATCGGATCATGGAAAAATTAAACTTTACAGAATCAGCGATATAACAGATAATAGTTAAATAATACGATGTCCAGACTTACCGAAATGGAACCGAAATCCCGAATGGAACTGAAATCATGAATAGACTATATAGAGGGAAAGTAAATTTCGATTTGACACATTTCAAAGTCCATTCGAAAATTCCGAAAATTTTTCGATTTGGCTCGGAAAACTTTTCGGATTTCGGAACAATTTTTCGTTTTTTGGAAAGTCTGTTCTCGTTTCAATTCAAAGCAATAGATTTCGATTTGACACATTTCAAGTTCATTCGAAATTCCGAAAAAATTTCGTTTCGACTCGGAAAACCTTTTCGATTCGGACATTTTCGGATCTAATTATTTTCGGAATTTCGATCGAATCGAAAGACCCGAATCGGGAAATTTCGTGAAAATTCCGAAATTCCGAAACCCGAAACGCACATCCCTAATATATACTGTTACCATACTGGTTCCGTCCATATATACTGTCACCATAATGCCTCTCTCCATATATACTGTCCACAATACATGTCATGTAGTTCTGATTTAATCATTCCTTTTTATTTTTCAACTAAAATTAAAATAAAATGATTTTGGTGATATCAGTGTGGTGCTTGTTATTCAGTTTTAGTTAAACTTTATAGAAACATAGAAAAATGTCGGCAGATAAGAACCTTTCGGCCCATCTAGTCTGCCCAATTACATGGATACTTAACCTGGATTTATCTTTTGTTTAGGATAGCCTTATGCCTATCCCATGCTTGCTTAAATTCAATTACTGTTTTGGCCCCTACCACTTCTACTGGAAGACTGTTCCATGTATCCACCACCCGCTCAGTAAAATAATGCTTCCTGATGTTACTTTTAAACCTTTGCCCCTCTAATCTAAGACTATGTCCTCTTGTTTTGCTATTTTGTTTCCTTTTAAATATACTCCCTTCCTCTACCTTGTGGATTCCCTTTACGTATTTAAATGTTTCTATCATATCTCCTCTGTCTCGTCTTTTTTCCAAGCTGTACATGTTAAGATCATTAAGCCTTTCCTGGTAACTTTTCTCCTTCAAGCCGTACACCATTTTAGTAGCCCTTCTCTGAACTCTCTCTAAGATGTCTATATCCTTCTGGAGATACGGTCTCCAGTACTGCACACAGTACTCCAAGTGAGGTCTCACCAGTGCTCTGTACAGTGGCATGAGCACTTCCCTTTTCCTACTGCTAATACCTCTCCCTACACAACCAAGCATTCTGCTAGCATTTCCTGCTGCTCTATTACATTGACTACTTACCCTTAGATCCTCTGAAATAATAACCCCTAAATCCCTTTCCTCAGATGTTGAGGTTAGGACTGTATTATTATTATTATTATTCTTTATTTATAAAGCGCCAGCATATTCCGCAGCGCTGAATATTCTATATTCAGCCCTTGGGTTTTTCTGTCCCAGGTGCATTATCTTGCACTTATCCACATTAAAACTCAATTGCCACAACTCCGACCATTTTTTTAGTTTACCTAAATCATTTGTCATTTGGCTGATCCCTCCAGGAACGTCAACCCTGTTGCAAATCTTTGTGTCATCAGCAAAAAGACATACTTTTCCATTAATTCCTTCTGCAATATCACTAATAAAAATATTAAATAGAATGGGTCCAAGTACTGACCCCTGAGGTACCCCACTGGTAACAAGACCTTGCGCCGAATAAACTCCCTTTACCACAACCCTCTGTTGCCTGTCACTCAGCCACTGCCTAATCCATTCAACAATATTGGAATCCAAGCTCAAAGATTGCGATTTATTGATAAGCCTTCTATGCGGAACAGTATCAAAAGCCTTACTGAAATCTAAATAAGCAATGTTTACTGCACCACCTGTGTCTATTATTTTTGTTACCCAATCAAAAAAATCAATAAGATTAGTTTGGCATGATCTCCCTGAGGTAAACCCATGTTGTTTCTGATCCTGTAATCTATGTGTTTTTAGATGTTCAACAATCCTTTCCTTTAACATGGTTTCCATTAATTTCCCCACTACTGACGTAAGACTAACTGGCCTATAGTTCCCCGATTCCTCCCTACTACCCTTCTTGTAAATGGGCACAACATTTGCTAATTTCCAGTCTTCTGGGACGACTCCTGTTAACAAGGATTGGTTAAATAAATCTGTTAACGGTTTTGCTATGTTTCCTATATACTAAGGGCAGCCCCAATTTTGGCAGGAAATCTCTGTCCCTGTTTTGCCCTAATCTCCTTTTTAGGGGCCCCTCCATATACTGGGTTTGGGTTGTCTTTCAGGAATCCTCTGTAGGTTGTTCCTGGATGTCTTTAGACCCTCCTCCATATTCGGGGTGTGTAGATGTTTATAGGGGCTCCTCCATATGTGTGTGCGTGTCTCTGCCAATGAGTTATGCGATCATACCTTTTACTATTCTAGTTGTTTTTTTGCAGTTTTATTTAATATGTGTAACACAGACGAAAGTGAATTCCAGACTCTCTGTATTGTGTAACACAGACATAAGTAAATCCCAGACTCCTTGTATTGTGTCCTCTGTATGTATAATGTGTAATGCAGACATATTGGTAAATCCCAGACTCGCTGTATTGTGTCCTCTCTGTGTATTATTATGTATAATACAGAAGTCATCTGTAAATTTGGAGGGGACCCAAAAGTTTCCTAAACTTGTTGGCAGGCCTCTCCCTGCAGCCTGTACTGCACGAAGTGGATGATGGCCACTGCATTATAGCAACAGCCATCTTTAAAACCAGAAAGTGTCTGGCTGTTTAACCCTTTCGCTGCTGAGGCTTTTCCCGCCCCTATGCTGAGGTCATTTTTACCGGTTTTGCTCATCATGTTTAAACGTGTTTTGAAGGCTTATTTTAGTATATGACCCAGACATATTATATATCGTTCTTTCCGTCAGACTCGGTAGATTCATAATATGTCATTATTATATGTATACGTTATGTCATGTCTGTATATTATAACAAAAAATGCAATAAAATATGTATTTTCAATAATTTACAATGTGTAAAGTGTTTTTTTCCACATTTTAACATGCGAGCAATTGCGGTTATATTTTGTATGGGGTGCGCTTGTTAAAAAAATTAGAGATGGGGTCTCGTTACATTTTTTTTTGGGGAAAATGACACTATTTTTAACAAACGCACCGCATACAAAAATCGTTAGTGCAGCATCATTGTTCACATTATAATTGAAATGGGAACAATATTGCTGCATTAACAAACCCAAAAAAAAAAAAAAAGTGTTTCATTATTTTTTTTTCATTTTTTTTTTTTTTTTTTACAAAATTTTTCACTGTAGTGTTTGGTATCGTTGGAACGGCCATGCTCTGGCCGATCCAACGATACCAAAATTTAACCCCTAACTGCCACGGATCGGGAGATAGGGAGTTCCAATGAACTCCCTATATCCACAGTAGGTGGCAGTTAGGGGTTAAGTCTAGGACTGGCGTCATCATGCTACGCACGATGACGCCAGTCCTCTGGGGGAGTTCCCGGAGGCTTGGCCGACATCCAAGATGTCGGCCAGCTCCGGGAAAGGATCGCGAACCGGCGCTTTTCAGCGCCGATTCGCGATCCAGCTCCCCAGGGGTTAATGCCAGGCATCATTTGGAAGGGCAGGCTGTGCCCTTCCAAATGATGCCTGGGTTAACCCCCTGTGCGCCGCCGATCGGGAGGGAGAGAGGTCCGAAGGACCTCCCCCCCCTCCCTTTCAGGCGCCTCCTCCGCACATGCGGGGGGGGCGCCTGAATTAGGTGTCATCGCGCCCCCGCGATGACACCTAATGCTGGCGGCTGCCGGTCCGGATGCGCGGCTGACATCCAGGATGTCAGCCCGCACCGGAGGGGCCAGCGATCGGCCGGAACCCGGCCGAACGCTGACCCCAATGTGAGGACGCGCTCAGCGCGTCCTCAGCACACCAGCGGGAATGCTGAGGACGCGCTGAGCGCGTCCTTAGCATTCAAGTGGTTAAACAGGAGGTGCAGCCTTGAAAGGAAGGAGTGTGTCCAATTTAATTTAGGGGGTGCACGAGTTTAGTCAGGCCTAGGGCAACACAAAACCTAAATACACCACTGGGACCACGGTAAGACCTGGCATGTGACGTGTACTTCTCAGGGGTCTGGTTTGAGTTAACCGAGCTGGAGATGTATGACTAGCTTGACTGCAATTTGCCAATTGATTTATAAACACGGTACAATTCAGTATTTACTAACTAAAAGCTTGATCCATTTCCTTAACTAATCAAGAATCCATAAATCAGGGACTATATGTAAATTTGTTTTTACTTAAATTTATTTCAATTCAAACAAAAACATATAAGTTGACAATTTTTTTTAAATATTACCAATGATAGGCTTACAAAGATCCGTTTGTAATCCGGTTTACCATGCATTTTACTGCTTCTATAATCTTACTGACAAAAAAATCTTATCAGTGATGTGTTGACTACACGGGGTGTGTGTATGTTTGACATTTACTCATCTCCCTTCTTAATTACTCTGCAAAGGGACATGAGAAATGTTATGTGATTATTTCTCACCAGGATATTATTCAAATTCCCCTACATATTAGTGAGAATAAAAATGACAAATCACAGCCCTGAGTGCAAATTTACTGTACGGGAACCGGCAGTGTGTCCTGCTGGTGGAGCAGTAATACTGTTCATTAAGGCTAGGGTCAGACTAACGCATTTTTCACGTTGTTCGTGAAAAAGTGCGTTCGAACGAATGGACGTATTTTTTCACGGAATACGCAATAGCGGTCATACGATGCGCAGTTTCATCCGTGATTTTGTACGGATCATCAATAAAACACTTTTTGTGTCTGGACGTTATGTTGGCCGGACATTAGCAGCGTCTGACGTCTCCTAATCACGCACACACGCCGCTAGCGGACGCAGCGCACTCTGTACGTCAGTACTAGTGGTTTCACGTTCTCGAAAAAATGCGTTTGTTTGCCGCTTGCGTTGCGCGGCCGCACTTTTGTGCGACCGTACTTCGTATATTGGCCGTCATTGCCCGGCATTTGCTGCTAGCACGGCCGTGATTAAGTGCGCCTGCACGCGCGTTCGCACTGCCTCAGTCTGACCCTAGCCTTAGCCGTGCCGAAGATCTGTCTTTAATAGTCTATTGATTATTATAAATGCTCATCAAAGATTTTGAATCCCTGTAAATCCTGACCAGAGGATACACATCACTAGATCACTCTTCCCATAAAATCGCATTAAATCACAGCTTATGTTTCTGTGCACAGAGTAGAGGGTTTTCTCAAATATAGATTTTGTGTCTTCTAGCAGTGAACGATTCCACTGTAGGTTTTGTGACCCTAAATTGGTGTACAAAACCATCTATTATGACAGAACTTAACAGTTTGTGGTAATGCAGCGCTGGCCACATATGGTAATGCGGAAAGTGCTGACATTCTATGCTCCAGATTAATGGCTACGACATGTTTGGAGGGCACATGCCTCCAGAAGTCAATTGACAATGACGGCGATCTAGGGTTACAGAATACAGCATCTAAAATAAGACTCTTAATCATACTGAACCGCTCACGAGTTGATATATCTGTAGATACCATCCCTTCCACTTCATCTTAAAGCCATCCTCCCAGGATTTAGTAGTAAACACCCTCTACATATATAACATCCAGGATTGTCCTTGCATAGACTAACTAGGCCGAGGCCTGGGGTGGCAAATTGGAATGGGGGCAGCAGGTTTAATTGTTAGAGCTTTATAAATACTTGTAACTAGCTATCTACAAAAAAGGAGTTTTATGGGAAGGGTGTTTAAGAATATGCAATATATATGTAAAAAAAAGCAACCCCCATTTAAATTTTTTGCCTTTTAATTTTCTTGACCATTTTATTTTCTATCGGGGTGGTGGGAGGCAGCAGAATTTCCATTGCTTAGGGCAGCACCAAGATGAAATACGCCCCTGATAAAATCTATTCTGTTCAAAACCAAATTGTGTTCTGCAGATGCTGAAAAGAAATCTCCCATCCGGCACTTCATGCTGTGTGAGATAGAGGTCGGGAATTGCAGAGCTAGTGCGAACTGGAGTCAGTTATTTGAATCATGCAATCACTATACAATGCAGGCTACGCAGTGTCATAAATGTCTGCCAGCGTGAGATAGACATAGTGGGAACTGCAAGAAAATACTTTATATGTGGATTTTATTCCCTAACAGCGAGGTGTGGTGCGCTGACAACAGCCTTGTAAAATGAAAGTCAAAACTGCTGAGTTGGAATTCCCTAAGCAGAGCTGTGGCGAATAATCTCCTACATGATGAGATTGTATGTGTGTGTGAATTATATATATATATATATATATCACTCGCAGATTTTGAAACCACAAATCGTTTATTTTTCGTTGAATAACTCAAATCAATGTTTTGGCTCCATTCTAGCTTTTAGAAACATCTTTAAAAGAAAAAAGAAATTTAACAAAAACATTGTTTATTATTTAAAAAAATAAAACCTTTGCTAGCAAAATCTGCTAGTGTGTCCAGTTTATGAAGTTCTGTTTCTATGGGGGCTTCAGCACCCAGGTTCTTAACCCCTTCACTAACAAATGATTTTCCAAAAAACATTGTCAGAAATTAGTGTTTTTTGTAAAATAATTTTAAATTAATTATACAGTAAGAAATCTTTGGGCATATTCCTATTGCATTTCTTACTGTAAATAACCTACTTGGCCAGTAGAAGGTGCCATCTACTGCCAAATTGAGTTACAGCTGTAGCTTGATTTATTTATTTTTTCCCTGCAACGGCTGCTGAATCCCCATTGTCCGGGCATCATCAGACAGTTTTGCACAGTTTTAGCTCGTTGGCCATTATGCCCACATGGTGATAACTTTGGGGGCACCTTCTGCAGCCCAAAAGCAAACCATTTCATTTACTTTTATGCAGCAGATCTGGGGATGGTGCCTGTGAAGCTCGAGATATATTGATCTCGGTAGTGAAGGAGTTAATAGAGAAAATGCATTTTACAAAGCAGAGAGTGTCAGACTAATGACCCAGTTATTTATTTTTCAGTTTTATTTCAGAAACCACGTGAATCAGATACAAAAAAAATAATATTTTGGTATAGTGTTGCAATAAGTTTTTAGAGAAATATCACTGTGTACTGCTGCTACTTTTTGTGTCTATCTATCTATCTATCTATCTATCTATCTATCTATCTATCTTACCCTGGAAAATCCTAAATAGTGAAGTGTTAATCTCTCTTTCATTACCTTTTTTACTATCTTGATGTAAAAGCCTGTATTACAAGTATAGCAAGTCATTTTTTAAGATCGATGACAAAAACACTTATTGCAGCCATCTGATATGATTTTCCCAACCTTTTTCCAAAATGTTCCCTTTTTGTTATTGAGTGAATGCCAGCATAGGCCCTCTTGGCTCAATCCCAGAGCAGCAAATTTAAAGGGGATGCAAGACATACAGCGTTATTCAAAGAGATCCGAATTGTGACCGAAAGGTAGCCAAACAGTGAAATTCAGCGTACAGTTACCTTTCCTGGCCATTCGGCTACTCGGAGAGCAGGCAGTTCGCCAAATGTTGGTGACTTGCCTGCACATATGGTGCCTGTTCGGTGCCTGTTCGAGGGCAGTGAAATCCCCACAGAGAAGCAATGCTTTGTTTATTGAGAGAACAAAAACCAGCAGTGAAAAGTTGCGGAATTGCCCTGCTGTTCGGTGGTTTCATTCGACAGGTTTATTCAGGCGAATCCCATAGGCTTCAATGTTAAAAATATTCCCGTTTTAATTCAATATCTAATAAACCGTTGATTATAATATTCTGCATTAAAAAGTCTCTTTATGTATAGATTGTTTTGGATCTTTTAGGCAATTTTTGGGATTCTTTTGCGAAAACATTTTTTCCATTTTTTTTAAAAAGTAGTTTTCTTTTTTCTGTAACTGCCCTTTTTATTATCATTCATTGGATCTTATATGTAAATTCCAGACATTTTCATTCTGTAGTTTCTTTTGCAAACAGCGTTTCACTTTTCAAACATTCAAGTGTACTGTTTTTTTTTTCACTCCATTCGTCCGTGGTGTCGGCTTTTTCCGGCGGCTGCTCTGCGCTATGATCGGCGGCTGCTCAGGTTTCTCCGGCGTGTTCGGCGGGGTTAATCCAGATGTTTTTGTGGGTTTCGTTGTGCGTTCGCCAGATTTTGCTTTGAGTGTTCAGCGGGTTTGCAGCGGATTTTCCCTGCACTATGACGGCTCTGTGATGCTTTCTGAATACACCGCAGGGTCGCCGAAATGGGATCGCCAAATCGCACCGAATTGAGGAGAACAAAAAGTCACCGAACATGCGGAGACTTTTCGATTCTCTTTGAATAACCCTGATAGTCCCCCTTGCCATTAGTGCTGTTGTGTCTTTTGAGGAATGTGCATGAGAACCAGATACTGTACTATGCATCACCGAGATGGGCAGCCCCACTAACGCAGACAAAAGCTGCAATATCCCATTTACAAGATAAGTTATGCGCTGAACTCTACCTCTTCACCAGTCTCCTGTCACCTTATTCTCTACCTGGAAACTCCAGAATGTAAGAAAAAGGGTGTTTGAGTTCCAGGTCGTCTTCCCTAAAGAGAAGGATTGACTTACTGTGTCCCCTGTGTGTATCTGTCAGTGTTTTCATATCTGTCAATGAGTATTTGTGTATATGGCTGTTTGTCAGTACAGCTAGTCACATGTCATTATTTTAAAACTCTTGTACGACGCCAAATTGGCCTATATAAAAATTGTATATTTTGGGACACACAAATGAATTTGCATTCAAGATTTGTTAACTAGATCTCTAAATATGACTTGGAATCATATTACAGATATGAGTCGATTCACCAAACCCGAAGTTAAAGCTGAGTTAGTTAAAGTCACCGTTACGGATCGGGGTACCCTCACGCTCGGTACCCTTCATCTGGGTGCCCCTTTCCACTGTACACAGGAGATATTCGTACAACACAGAGTATAACGACAAATAAACTGTGAGGAGCTCTTGCAGATTCAAAATCCAAATGCAAACTGACTCTTTATTTCAAATACATAGGTAAAACACAGTAGAGACAACCCCTCCCTTCCAGAATACATTACAGATAACAGATTCCAGCCACTGAAAAATAGAAAAGACATTCAACACAATGGAGTGTTTACACATGCACTCTTATCTAAACAGCCTGCTAGGACTAGAGGGAAACAGAGAAGTCTTCTTACAGCAGTAAGTATACAATATGCAGAGAGGGGGGTTAGCTACAGAAATGTGCAATATACAGAAGACAGCTAATACAGAGGGAAGGTACACATAAACACTACTCTATATTAAACACATAAGGGAATATTAATATACACAGACATCAGGTAATAGGGCACACAGAACACAAACATTCTACCCTATATACAGAGACAATGAAATGCAAGCAATATAACTGCAAATAAACTTTGGGGCAGCCGTTTTGTCATAGTCACCAATTGTAGCCAAGTTACATTTGCTCTGCCACTGTTGGGTTGGCCACTGAAGAAAACTTGACTATTACTTGTGACTTGGTTGAGAATTGTTTCAGCATAGATTTGCCATGGCAGACTGAAAATTTGGCTATACACAAAGGTGGGGAACTGTATAGGCCGAGCATAAACAACTGAATGTTCAGCAACCAGTGTCTTTGAGAGCGGAAGGAACGTCCGTGAGAGTGGACGTCCTTCTACTCCGACGCCTGTCGGGCCACCTCACTGACCACAGTGTGCTCAGCACTGCAAGGCTCGACCCGCCCATGGAGGATCGCGCTTTGCAGCCCCATCCAACGTGTGTCTAGCAGTTTGACGGGGAGGCTTTCTGCACGTCTGCTTGTACTGCACGCAATTCGTGCCTGCGCTACAGCGTGTGACCGACCCCGTTGAAGTGTCACAACGCTGCGAAAGACGCCAGCAGGCACATCAGTACTGACCCCGGCCTAAATCCTATAGTCTCTCTCACTCTGCTCCTCTCTCCCCACTGTCTGTGTGTGTGTATGTATCTGTGTACATATATATATATCATACGAATATCGACCATAGAGTCCAGCAGTGTTTTGTCTAGAAGCCATGCTTGTCATGAGACTTTTGTGTTGCTGACTGTGGTTGAGTTTCCATAACTTCACAGCCTGAAAATGAGCTTCATGGAAAAACTTCAGAATTATTTCAATGTTTAACCATATGACTCTTTAAATAAAAGCATATAAGGGAAAAGTAAAATGACCAATTAAGGAAATAAAGTATCATGCTGACATTTGGATGCCAAACAATCATTTCTTCTCTGTGTTCTCTACACAGTAATTGTTGACGTTGTTTTAAATTTGAAAATATCGTGACTTTTCCAACCAGTGAAAATTACGGGAAGAGGTTTAGTAATTTCCCATTTACAACGTCTTTTGGCATAAAGCATCTTTGCCAATCATGTGACATTACTGACATCTGTTATTGCTCTAGAGGAATGGTGCATGATGAGAACTAAAGGTTAAGTACTGCCTGTGGCTAGATAAGTCTGTATTTTATGGCCTGATAAGTCCATATTTTATTTTGTTATTGACAAAAATACAAAATCATTTTTCAGAAGAGTGTTGATGCAAAACAACTATGAGCTGCAAAGCATTTAATGATTATATGGCTTATTAGGCTGATGTCAATATGAGATATATTGCAACACTGTGGCACGAGTTCCCGTGTAAATTCTACTTCTATTTTCCTGTGCCAGCCTCGTCCTACCAATACCGTGCATTTAAATCTATACGGGAATCAGAGGAGCCCCATAACTATTTTTTAATTCAGTATATAGTATGTAAAATGTAACATACCAAATTGCTAATTTAAGTAATTAATGATGGGTATTTGGTTAAAAAAATACGATCAAACATTGCATAATTCTGGCAGAACATCATTCATATATATATATATATATATATATATATATATATATATATATATATAAAAATATAAATCACGAGTATAGCAGTCTGTAGTGATACCTTTTTATTGGACTAACGTTACATTTAAAGTACAAGCTTTCGAGAGTGATCCTCTCTTCGTCAGGTATAGTATATTGAGCAGAATGATAGAATTGAACATTGGGACATTAATCAGGCACGTGGATTCTATCATTCTGCTCAGCATAGCTTCAATATACCTGACGAACAGAGGATCACTCTAGAAAGCTTGTACTTTAAATGTAACGTTAGTCCAATAAAAAAAGGTATCACTACAGACTGCTATACTCGTGATTTTGGCATCTGGACAAACACGGCCTGTCTATAAATATATACGGTAATAACTTTTAAAGTTGCAGCTCTATGCAACTATAAACTTTATTATTTGCAGTGTGGAGGCTTTTAATCTCACTTTTTTGCCCTCCACCACAACTTAAATGCTTAAAATTATATATATATTTATTTATAAAGTATTTTACCAGGAAGGATACATTGAGATTTCTCTAGTTTTCGAGTACGTCCTGGGTTCGAGAACATTGAATTGTTTCAGTTGTTACAGAAATACAAAGTAATAAAATGCAATATATTAAAGGAACACTCCAGGCTGAAAATCACGCCCTTTTTTTACATTATATTAAACCTATTGCCCTAACTAGTCATTCAGTATATATATATATATATATTTCTTTTAATGTTATACTTACCCTAAAAACGACACTTTTCCAACGGCGTTTTTTTTTTTTTTTACTCACCTCCCTCCTCTTCCGCTCCCGTCGTGGTAAAGTTGTAACTTGGCTTAAGCTTTACATGCAAAGCGCGCATGCGCGCCTATCACGTAAACCAGCCAATCAGCTCATTCAACCGCGCATGCGCGGAGCAGCGCACGTGTACGAGCGGCGAGGTGAGCTGAAGTTCACCCCGCCTGCTCGTCTAAAAACTCTTAGGCGGAGGAGAAGGAGGAGGAGGCGGCAGCTCCGGCTCCTTCTCCTGCGCGTTCCCGTGACTCTGCCGGAGTGGTGGGACGTCATCGCGCTTCTAGCGCGACCTTGAAACCCGATCGGCTGATTCACAGCTGGGAGGGCGGAGTAAAGTCCACCGCTTCTCTCAGCAATATCAGTCGATCAGGAAAAGGTAGAAGGCTGGGGAAAAAAATGGAATACTTCAGGCAATATGACCACCTTAAAAAGCCTAGGTGGTCATATTGCCTGGAGTATCCCTTTAAAAAAATAGCACAAATATACAGATTAACAGAAAATAAATATGTAGGAAATATAGTCCTTATGTTACATGTTTACAGGCGGATTCTGTATTGAGGTATGTTAACCCTTTCGCTGCTGAGGCTTTTCCCGCCTCTGTGCTGAGGTCATATTTACCGGTTTTGCTCATCATGTTTAAATGCGTTTTGAAGGCTTATTTTAGTATATTACCCAGACATATTATATATCGTTCTTTCCGTCAGACTCGGCAGATTCATAATATGTCATTATTATATGTATACGTCATGACCTGTCTGTATATTATAACAAAAAATGCAATAAAATATGAATTTTCAATAATTTACAGCGTGTAAAGTGTTTTTTTTCCACATTTTAACATGCGAGCAATTGCGGTTATATTTTGTATGGGGTGCGCTTGTTAAAAAAATTAGAGATTGGGTCTCGTTACATTTTTTTTGGGGAAAATTACACGATTTTTAACAAACGCACCGCATACAAAAATCGTTAGTGCAGCATCATTGTTCACATTATAATTGAAATGGGAACAATATTGCTGCATTAACAAACCAAAAAAAGAAAAAAAAAGTGTTTTGTTTTTTTTATATAATTTTTTTAAATATTTTTTTATTTTTATTTTATTTATTTATTTTTTTTCACAAACTTTTTTCACATTCGAGTTTGGTATCGTTGGAACGGCCATGCTCTGGCCGATCCAACAATACCAAACGTTAACCCCTAGCTGCCACGGATCGGGAGATAGGGGGTTCATTGGAACCCCCTATCTCCACCATTGGTGGCAGTTAGGGGTTAACTCCAGGACTGGCGTCATCGTGCTATGCACGATGACGCCAGTCCTCAGGGGGAGTTCCCGGAGGCTTGGCCGACATCCAAGATGTCGGCCAGCTCCAGGAAAGGATCACAAACCGGCGCTTTTCAGCGCCGATTTGTGATCCAGCTCCCCAGGGGTTAATGCAAGGTACCATTTGGAAGGGCAGGCTGTGCCCTTCCAAATGGTGCCTGGGTTCACCCCCGCAACGCCGCCGATCGGGAGGGAGAGAGGTCCGAAGGACCTCCCCCCCTCCCTTTCAGGCGCCTCCTCCGCACATGCGGGGGGGGCCTGAATTAGGTGTCATCGCGCTGCCGCAATGACACCTAATTTCACCGGCGGCGGTTCCGGATGCTGGGCTGACATCGAGGATGTCAGCCCGCACCGGGGGGGCCAGCGATCGGCCCGAACCCGGCCGAACGCTGACCCTAAAGGGAGGACGCGCTCAGCGCGTCCTCAGCACAGCAGGAGCCATGCGGAAGACACAGTAGTGGCCACACAGTCCGTTTTTTTCACTGACAAATATTTTGACGGATGTAGGAGGGAAAATAAATTAAAAAGCAAAACCATTTTGTCCGTGAAAAAAATGCTGGACGTATAAATGCAGTCCGTCTGACCACGTTCCATCACTCACACACAAAGCTATGCAGACGTTGCGGACACAGCGCACTTTGTGCGGCCGTTCTAGGGGATGTACGTTCTTGCCTGCCTTGCGTCCGTTTGCTGCGGCCGTGGTGCGTCCGCAGTTCAGTGCGGACGTACTTCATGTGTCAGGCTCCAATGGACTTTCTTTCATGCTATCACGGACGTACTTTTAGGCGCAATCACGGACGTGAACACTACGCTCGTCTGACCCCAGCCTAAAAAGGAACATTTCTTCTTTATGCATTTGCAGTAATTTTACCATATCAATACATTAAACAAATACAATTTATGTGACATATGCTGAATTTTTTTATCCTTTTTCTGATGTCAGCATATACCACAACATAACTCCAAATTTAATAAGAAGATGGTGTCTTCTAGTTGGTCACTTGGTTTCTTTATTAACATGATTATTCGGAGGGCAATAACTAGAAAGTGTCCATTGGAACAAAATATCTCATGTTTATTTGAGGTAATACTGTTGCCATGAGTTTGGGACAATTGTCTCTGTCCTCATTATCCATGTGGGTCTACTGGTTGAAATGCTTTGATTGACAGCAAGGGTCACCATCCTCACTCCTCTCATTTCTAGCATTCCTGTCAATCCATCCAAAGTCAGCCACTCTCTGAACAAGAACCAATCGACTTTACACACCGAGTCGCTAACACAAAAGCTCAAGGTTTTAACCACTAATTGGAGAAATACTCAGGTCTATTCAAAGAGAGGTGAAACTCAGGAGAATGACTGGAGAAGTGAAAATTTTAGGTAAAAATAATCAAACCAGAAAAATTCTCCCATTTATCTCACTTTCCAAATCTGCTATTTGGTCTAGATTGTTCTCTTCTGCCAGTTCTCCTTGTTTTCACCTTTCTCTGAATAACCCCGACTGACTTTCGAATTGTAAATTTAAAAAGAGCAGACAGAGAATATATTTAGCGTCAGCTTTTTGTCTGTCATTGTATTTTAGTGCAAAATATAACTCTGGAACTCTCTTGTCAGCTGAATAAACCCATAGTTCTCACTTGAGTCCACTGTGTAATCATACTACTTCTTTTACATTCCGTGTTTGAGCTGGATATTGAGCCGCACCATCTTGATGCTCTCATCATTACAGTCTATTGATTTATTTTAAGATGTAACACACTCCTCTGTCAATAAGAAAGCAGAGAGCGCACTTCATTGTTCTATAACTAATGTGACAATGAAAATAACACGGGTAAAGATAAACAGGTGAAAGAGAAAAGGAGCACACCAAGCGGAGATAGATGATGGAGAAATGTGTTAGCAGTGAGCGGAGATTAAAAGCCAGATATTGGGGTGAATGGCCAGGCACAAGTAGAGGATGTGGAGAAGATTGTAAGCTCTTAAGCAGGGTCCTCTTCTGACATTGTTTCCAGTGCGTCTAACTCATATGTATATTTGGTTGTTTTGTCCCACCCATTGTACAGCGCTATGGCATTTGTTGGCACTTTGTAGTTCAGGAAGATTGGGAAAGAAGAGACCAGGAAATTAATAAATGCGTTCAAAATCTCACACGTTACAACCCACATATACAAGCACAAAGTTTGCTCAGGCATTACTCTCACTTATATTAGCAGGCTATACAGACACCTTTCTCTCCCAAAACACCAACACAGCTAAGCACAAACATATACAGTCCTGTTTTCAAACATACAGTTGTGTTCAAAATTATTCAACCCCCACTGAAATTGAGTGTTTTGGCCAGTTTGACATTGATTTTGATCATTCAGTCATCTTTCTTACAATTAAATCAAAGAGGCACGTGTAGGTCAGACAAATATAACATAACATTTATAATGAAATAACCACAAATGTCTTTTCTGTGCTCACATCATTATCAGTTTTATTCAACCCCCAAGTGACATTCAATCTTAGTACTTAGTACAA
The DNA here is from genome assembly GCA_009667805.1 of Leptobrachium leishanense. Taxonomy (NCBI): domain Eukaryota; kingdom Metazoa; phylum Chordata; class Amphibia; order Anura; family Megophryidae; genus Leptobrachium; species Leptobrachium leishanense. The sequence goes on along the minus strand of CM019064.1, from coordinate 280,322,822 downwards.
CATCCTTTTACAGTTATAACAGCTTTTAAACGTGAAGCATAGCTTGACACAAGTGTCTTGCAGCGATCTACGGGTATCTTCGCCCATTCGTCATGGGCAAAAGCCTCCAGTTCAGTCACATTCTTAGGCTTGCGCACTGCAACTGCTTACTTTAAGTCCCACCAGAGGTTCTCAATCGGATTTAAGTCAGGTGACTGCGATGGCCACTCCAAAATGTTCCCGCCTTTAATCTGCAACCATGCTCTAGTGGACTTGGAGGTATGCTTGGGATCATTGTCCTGTTGAAAGGTCCAACGTCTCCCAAGCCTCAGGTTTGTGACGGACTGCATCACATTGTCATCCAATATCTCCTGGTACTGAAGAGAATTCATGGTACCTTGCACATGCTGAAGCTTCCCTGTACCTGCAGAAGCAAAACTGCCCCAAAGCATGATTGACCCCCGCCATGCTTCACAGTAGGCAAGGTGTTCTTTTCTTCATAGGCCTTGTTCTTCCTCCTCCAAACATAGCGTTGATCCATGGGCCCAAACACTTCTAATTTTGTTTCATCAGTCCACAGAACACTATCCCAAAACTTCTGTGGTTTGTCCACATGACTTTTGGCATACTGCAGTCGACTCTTCTTATTCTTTGGAGACAGCAAGGGGGTGCGCCTGGGAGTTCTGGCATGGAGGCCTTCATTACGCAGTGTGCGCCGTATTGTCTGAGCTGAAACTTCAGTACCCACATCTGACAAATCTTTTCTCAGTTCCTCAGCAGTCACACGGGGACTTTTCTCCACTCTACACTTCAGGTAGCGCACAGCAGTCGAAGTCAGCATCTTCTTTCTGCCACGACCAGGTAGCGTTTCAACAGTGCCCTTTGCCTTGAATTTGCGAATGATGCTTCCTATGGTCTCTCTTGGTATGTTTAACATCTTTGCAATCTTCTTATAGCCATTGCCCTTCCTGTGAAGAGTAATCACCTCTTCTCTTGTCTTCCTGGACCATTCTCTTGACTTCACCATGTTTGTAACCACACCAGTAAATGTCTAGAAGGAGCTGAGTATCACAGTCCTTTTAAAGCTGCCTAATTGGTGCTTATTATGCTTTATTGCTGCTCCGTGACATCCACAGGTGTTTTCAATACCTGATTGAAAAACACTTGAATGAACCTCTGTTCTTCAGAGTGGTAGTCTTTAGGCTAGGGCCAGATGAGCGCATTTTGTACGGACTTCGCGTCCGTGCAGTACGGACGTACTTTCTGACTGACTACAAGGTAGTGGCCACACAGTCCGTTTTTTTTCACTGACTTATTATTTGACTGATGTAGCAGGGAAAATAAATTACAATGAAAGAACATTCTGTCCGTCAAAAATGCTGGACGTATAAATGCAGTCCGTCTGACCTTGTTGCATCACTCACACACAAAGCTATGCGGACGTTGTGGACGTGGCGCACTCCGCACGTCCGTTCTAGCAGTATTACGTTCTTGCCTAACCTGCGTCCGTTTGCAGCGTCAGTCAGCCCCCGCACTTCTGTGCGGACGTACTTCGTCTGTGGGGCTCCATTTAACACAATTGTATGCTATCATGGACGTACTTATGTGCGGTAATACGGACGTTAACACTGCGCTCGTCTGACCCCAGCCTTAAGGGGTTGAATAATTGTGTCAATGAAGAATTCACAAAAGAAACGTTTATTACTGTATTACAAAACCAATTGATGTCATTTTAGTTGCATATGGTTCTTTAAAAAGTCCTTGTAGGATTTCATTCTGAATACAATTACAAATGTACACTAAATTCCCTAAAACCCTTTACAGCATTGGGGGTTGAATAATTTTGAACACAACTGTATATGCCACTCAAATACACCCCTGTGGTCTCCTATCAAATATCCAAAATGTATGCCAAATTGAGTATTAGTGAATGCTTTGTTTTACCCGAACTCCTTCTCTTTAGTTGGTTTAAATAGTATGGGAAATCAATCTGTTCTCGTTGACGTTTTTTCTTAAAAAAATCTGTAATTTATTTATTTTTATGTAAAATATCCATAGTAACATGTTTGCTCTAATAATGTACATTAAAAAGTTTTATGTATATGGAATATAATGTATAATTTTATATAACGGATCCATGGGTTCAATCAGGTCTATTCAAAGAAAGGTGAAACTCAGGAGAATGACTGGAGAAGTGAAAATTCTATAGTCAAAATAGCCAAACCAGAAAAATTCCCATTTATCTCACTTTCCAAAATGCGTTCGTCTGACCCTAGCCTATCTGTGTACGGTTTCTTAGCACCTGTTGTGTTATTTAGTTATTTGGGTGATTAATACCGTAACAGAGCCCCATCCAGACATAGAGGCACTCTGTCTGGCTCAGACATATGTCTGACTATGTAAATCATGTAAGGATCAGGCCCATCTCACAGTTTGCTTCAGCCAAATCTTGCAGCTGAATTTTTCTTTTCATAAAAAAATTGAGGAAAAACTAAAAATCAGATGTGGGCTTTTGAATGACTCAGAAGTGATTTACCATTTATAAGAACTAATTGTACAATGGGTTGAAGAGTATATAAATTCCACTTTTTATATATATATTTCCTTTTTTAAAACATCTGCTATGCCTGTACGTATTAGACATCAGGGAAACATTTAAGAAAATATGTTTTTGTGATTACTAAGGTTAATGTCAGCCGAACGCATTCTGAGCACACTGTGTCCGTGCACAACTGACGCACTTTCTGACTGATGATACTGTAGACCCCACACGGTCCGTTTTTTTTTATTGATGTAGATGGGAAATAAAATTAATATGTAAAATGAAAAAATTGATACCTGATATGAAAAACCATTTTGTCCGTCAAAAATGCTGGACGTCAAAAATGCAGTCCGTCTGACTACGTGTCATCGCTCACACACAAAGCTACGCGGACGTGGCGCACTCTCTGCGTCCGTCCTAGCGGTTTGACGTTCTTGCCTAAATTGCGTCCGGTGCCACGTGCGTTGTGCGTACGCAATTCGCGTGTGGGTCTCTATTGATCATAATTTTATGCTACGACAGACGTTAAAATGTGCGGCAACACGGACGTGATCACTGTGTTCGTCTGACACGGGCCTAAAACACGCATAACCGATTTAGATTGCCTCTAATGTGTGTGTATTGTCGTTCCTACCTGAAGAGGAGTAGCTGGTTACCATGGAAACAGAAGGATAGAAAATTGCATCCCAAGTACATATTGCATTCATCTCTCCATCACACATACAGGTTGTAATGTAGATCAGATTCAGCACTGCCTGGCTCACAAGTCTCTGCCATTCATGTCATTACGCTAAGGCAAGGCCCTCTTTATAGCTGCTTTTTCCAATTAGTAAACTACAGGCAAAATGATTTTCCTTACAAAGAACAATTCCAGTGGGACCCTTAGTGAGGCAGTTGGGGTGCGCAGGAGACCTCAATAACATGAAAGCGTACATGAAGGAAAATGGTGAATAATGTACTATGTAGGAGTGTCACCTAAGGGGGTAAAATTGTATATTTTTTCTGCACATGTTACCTCTAACTCAAAGGGTCGTTGTAGTAGTTATTAAAATAAGCTTTAAAAATCCTGTGTGGTAAAATAAGCATTTTAGCAATTGAGACTATTTACTTATTTCTCCTTATAAAGAGAAAATACCTTTTAAAATAAGCATCACAGGGATTCTAGATTCCTTCTGGCAGTTTTGTTCATTGCTGGGAAGCGCTAATTTATTAATTTAGTATATTATTGTGATAATCTTTTTTCAAAACCCTTAGGAAAACCGTTGATGGCGCCAGTGATAGTTTTATATAATTAATATATATATTAATAATATATTATTATTTTATAAAATGGGTGCATAACGGTAAACGATTGTTTTGCTCGAAGACGGAAGAACCAGAAGGAGTTAATGGTTAATTGTGAAACATTTTTATTCTTAGGTTAGAGATTCCCCTTTAAGAGTGTTTTTGAGGATTCTCTTGTAAGCTTGGTCACCAGTGGGAGTCCACTTCTGCAGTCCAAAGAACATATCAGATCAGGAAAAAAAAAAGCTGAAAGCTAGATTTGATTTTCAGACTTAAAACAGATTATTTCCCACTGTGTAAACAGCAGTTTTGATAATATGAGATTCGGGTTTTTGGTATAGCTGTCCTTGTAGATCTTTAAATGGTTTTCTGCTGCATTCTACTAACTAGGCTTTCAAACTTACACAGTAGCAATAAATAAATGCAAACCCCTTAGAATTGGTTGTTTTTTTCCATGAATTGGACATAAAATGTAATCTCTTCTTCATCAAGTCTCAAGTGTAGACAAACTCAATCTTCTTATAATAACGACACACAAACCATTATAATCTGACATGTCCTTATTGAACACATCACATTCAACAATCAAAGTGTTATGGCAAAAGATAGTTGATCATCCTTTGGCAGCAATAATTTACACTGCGGATTGGACCTACATAAATTCGCTGTCTTGGAGTTACACTTGACTCTGCTCTTTCCTTCATCCCCCACATCCAGTCTCTTTCCTCCTCCTGCCGATACCAACTGCGTAATATTTCCAGAATTCGGCCATTTCTTACCGCTGTCACCACAAAACAACTCATACACGCCCTGGTAATCTCCCGATTTGACTATTGCAATAATCTCTTATCCGCCCTCCCTCTCTCCCGCCTCGCCCCCTACAATCCATTCTGAACGCCTCCGCCAGGCTAATTCACCTCACCCGCCGCTCTGTCTCTGCGAGTCCCTTCACTGGCTCCCCATCCACTGCAGAATTAAGTTCAAAATCCTTATCCTTACCTACAAAACCCTCACTAACTCAGCTCCCCACTACCTGTCCTCACTAATCACCAAATACACCCCAGCCCGCTCCCTAAGATCAAACAGCGACCTGCGCCTAGCGTCTCCCTGCATCACCTCTTCTCATGATAGATTGCAGGACTTCTCACGCGCAGCCCCCACTCTCTGGAACGCTCTCCCTCGTACGGTCAGACTTTCCCCTAACTTCTCTTCCTTCAAACGCTCCCTTAAAACGTTCCTATTTAGGGAAGCCTACCACCCAACTCACTGACACAACCATCAATCACTCTCACCTTGCAGTCCTCTCCTACTGTTTCCAACCCCAACCCTTCTAGATTGTGAGTTCCCATGGGAATAGGGCCTTCATCTCCTCCTGTACTGTTTGTCAAATGTTGTTCAATGTAATGTAACCCTGTCTATACTGTGCCCATTGTACAGCGCTGCGGAATATGCTGGCGCTTTATAAATAAAGAATAATAATAACATTCAGCAGGATTTTTGGCCTGCTCCTCTTCAAAGAACTGCTTCAGCTCATCGATATATTCTTCAGGTGTCTTGTGTGGTGTGAACAGCTCTCTTAAGTTCATTCTATGGAATCTCTATAGGGATAAGGTTTAGACTCCGACTGGTTCACTCCAAAAGGTGGATTTTCTTTTTTGAAGCCATATTTTAGTGGATTTTTTTCCATGCTAATTGAGCTTGGGAAGCCTTCTAAGTGAAGTCTTCAAAGTGAGCACTTACAGGAGATCTTCTGGTGAGTGATTTAGATTTTTGTTTCAAACAGATCTTTTCTATTCATCTTAAGGTTTCAAGTTAGGTCTGGTGAGTAAATTAGGTTAGGCTGGTGACTCATTTTCATACTGATTAGCATACAATTGGAATCAATTGGGTGGTATTTGCCTATGGTTTAGCTTGTCCACTCCTTGCTGGGGGAAGTGTTCTTAGGTGGCTATATAAAGATTGTGGAATATTAGCTTGGTCTAATTGAGCTTGGGAAGCCTTCTAAGTGAAGTCTTCAAAGTGAGCACTTACAGGAGATCTTCTGGTGAGTGATTTAGATTTTTGTTTCAAACAGATCTTTTCTATTCATCTTAAGGTTTCAAGTTAGGTCTGGTGAGTAAATTAGGTTAGGCTGGTGACTCATTTTCATACTGATTAGCATACAATTGGAATCAATTGGGTGGTATTTGCTTCAGGTTTAGCTTGTCCACTCCTTGCTGGGGGAGGTGTTCTTTGGTGGCTATATAAAGATTGTGGAATATTAGCTTGGTCTAATTGAGCTTGGGAAGCCTTCTAAGTGAAGTCTTCAAAGTGAGCACTTACAGGAGATCTTCTGGTGAGTGATTTAGATTTTTGTTTCAAACAGATCTATTCTATTCATCTTAAGGTTTCAAGTTAGGTCTGGTGAGTAAAGTAGGTTAGGCTGGTGACTCATTTTCATACTGATTAGCATACAATTGGAATCAATTGGGTGGTATTTGCTTCAGGTTTAGCTTGTCCACTCCTTGCTGGGGGAGGTGTTCTTAGGTGGCTATATAAAGCTTGTGGAATATTATCTTGGTCTAATTGAGCTTGGGAAGCCTTCTAAGTGAAGTCTTCAAAGTGAGCACTTACAGGAGATCTTCTGGAGATACTCTGGAGGTAGTCTGAGGTTAGACAGGAGGTAGAAAACCTACAAAAAGGTAAGATTTGCTGGTTTTAAATCCATTCTTTTATAATGGCAGGCTTGGTCCAGTGTAAGAGCTGTCATGCATTTGTTTTTAGATCCAATTTTTGGAGGTTTGGAGTGTGCCTGATATGTAGGCAGCTCTCTTTATTGCAGCAGGAAATTGCCTGTTTGAAGTCTGAGATTTGTAAATTATCTGTTAGAGAAACTCAGGCTATGACTGTTACTAAGCCACTGCCACAGAGGCCTCCTAGGAGCGGCAGATGGACTACTGTAGGATCTGGTAGACTTAGAGTTGTGGATAGAAGGCATGTCCCACAATCTGTGGCTCTTCTTAATTCTTTTGAGGCACTTTCAGAGTGTAGTGATAAGACGGATGTAGGCTTAGACACCATAGTTGAGGAACCACCATCCACTATGCCTAAGGTATGCAGCACTGCAACCAAGGACAAAAATGAAAAGGTGGGACTTGATAGAAGGCAATTGTTGCTGGGTGATTCTATCATAAGAGGTGTTGAGCTGGAGAGTAGTGGTTTGGTGAGATGTCTTCCTGGGGCTACTGCTCGTAGAGACAAGAGACGTATTCTCAATATTGTCAAACAAGCAAAGCAACAAGGGGAAGTGGACGTTCTAGTCCATCTAGGGACAAATGACTTGGCTAGCAATGAGGTTTCTGAGATTAAGGAAGATTTTTGTGTTCTTGGAGGTGAAATACAGCAGATTGCGTCCACTGTGTCATTCTCTGAAGTTTTGCCTGTGCATAACATTCAAGATAGGCAGATGTGCAATAGGGAATTCAATTTGTGGCTTCGGGAATGGTGTTGGGAGCAAGGATTTGGCTTTGTGTCCCATGATAGCTCTAATTGGAGCAGAAAGGAACTGTATAAAAAAGATGGTTTGCATCTTACTCATAGGGGAACATATGTTCTCAGTGAGAAGTTCAAAGGTTTCGCAAAGAAAGACTTAAACTAGGAGGGGGGGACAAAAAAAGGGGTAAAAAACAATCTGCCCGATTGTCCCCCAAAACTAAATCGGAGGGTGCAAGCAACATGCGAGGCAAAAAATGACAAGCTCAGAGTCGTGTCTACAAATGCTCGCAGTTTAGTCAATAAAATCAATGAACTAGAGGCAATGATGGCAGCTGAAAAAGTAGATTTAGTGGCGGTTACTGAGACATGGTTCAGTGAGAAAAATAACTGGGACATAACAATACCGGGGTACTCTTTATATAGAAAAGACAGAGGAGGTAGGAAATGAGGAAGAGTGGGTCTGTATGTGAAAAACAACATAAAAATGAACCAAATAAAAGTGAGCGAGGTGAACATAGAGTCAGTTTGGGTTACGCTAACATTTGGCAATCATACAGTAGCTCGTGTAAGTGTGATCTATAGACCCCCTGGACAAGCAGAAGAACTAGATAATCTGCTGGTTGAGGAAATAGCCAAAATGGCAATGAAGGGGGAAGTTATTATCATGGGGGACTTTAATCTTCCTGATGTGAACTGGAAAACCAAAACAGCTGGGTGCACCAGGAGTACAAATATTCTAAACTCCCTACTGGGATTATCTCTAACACAAGTAGTTGAGGAGCCGACCCGTAAAGAGGCCATATTGGATTTAATACTCACAAATGGAGGTTTGGTATCGGACGTTGTTGTAGGTGAAAAATTGGGATCTAGTGATCACCAGTCAGTATGGTTTAATATAACAACAGGGATGGAGCCGCACCACACAAGAACGAAAGTTTTAGACTTTAAAATTTTTTTTTTCTAAAATGAGATTTTGTGTGAAGGAGTCATTATCAGACTGGAGGAGTTTAAAGGGAGTCCAGGAGAAATGGGATTATTTAAAGGAAGCATTATTGAAGGCCACAGGAAATTGCATTCGGCTTGTTAGCAAAAACAAAAAAGGGAAGAAACCACTGTGGTACTCTGCAGAAGTGGCCAAAACAGTAAAGAACAAAAAGACAGCATTCAATAATTATAAAACAACTCAGAGTGAAGAAGATAGGCAAACCTATAAGATTAGGCAGAAAGAGGCAAAGCAATTTATAAGAGCTTCCAAAGCACATGCAGAAGAGAAAATAGCTCAGTCAGTAAAAAAGGGGGACAAAACATTTTTTAGATACATAAACGAGAAAAGAAAAGTAAAACAAGGATTAGTTAGATTAAAAACAAAGGAAGGAAGGTATGTAGAAGAGGATAAAAGTCTCGCTGACTGCCTCAATGAATAGTTTTGTTCAGTCTTTGCAGACGAAAAGGAAGGAAAGGGACCTCAGTTAGGAGAGAACACTAAAGAGACATTTACATATCAGTTTACAGAGGAGGAGGTTCTACAGCAGCTGTCTAAAGTAAAGACAAATAAGTCAATGGGGCCTGATGGGATCCACCCTAAATTATTAAAAGAGCTCAGTGATGTAATAGCAAAACCGTTAACAGATTTATTTAACCAATCCTTGTTAACGGGAGTCGTCCCAGAAGACTGGAAATTAGCAAATGTTGTGCCCATTTACAAGAAGGGTAGTAGGGAGGAATCGGGGAACTATAGGCCAGTTAGTCTTACGTCAGTAGTGGGGAAATTAATGGAAACCATGTTAAAGGAAAGGATTGTTGAACATCTAAAAACACATAGATTACAGGATCAGAAACAACATGGGTTTACCTCAGGGAGATCATGCCAAACTAATCTTATTGATTTTTTTGATTGGGTAACAAAAATAATAGACACAGGTGGTGCAGTAGACATTGCTTATTTAGATTTCAGTAAGGCTTTTGATACTGTTCCGCATAGAAGGCTTATCAATAAATTGCAATCTTTGAGTTTAGATTCCAATATTGTTGACTGGATTAGGCAGTGGCTGAGTGACAGACAACAGAGGGTTGTGGTAAATGGAGTTTATTTGGCAAAAGGTCTTGTTACCAGTGGGGTACCTCAGGGGTCAGTACTTGGACCCATTCTCTTTAATATTTTTATTAGTGATATTGCAGAAGGTATTAATGGAAAAGTATGTCTTTTTGCTGATGACACAAAGATTTGCAACAGGGTTGACGTTCCTGGAGGGATCAGCCAAATGACAAATGATTTAGGTAAACTAAAAAAATGGTCAGAGTTGTGGCAATTGAGTTTTAATGTGGATAAGTGCAAGATAATGCACCTGGGACGTAAAAACCCAAGGGCTGAATATAGAATATTTGATACAGTCCTAACCTCAACATCTGATGAAAGGGATTTAGGGGTCATTATTTCAGAGGATCTAAGGGTAAGTAGTCAATGTAATAGAGCAGCAGGAAATGCTAGCAGAATGCTTGGTTGTGTAGGGAGAGGTATTAGCAGTAGGAAAAGGGAAGTGCTCATGCCACTGTACAGAGCACTGGTGAGACCTCACTTGGAGTACTGTGTGCAGTACTGGAGACCGTATCTCCAGAAGGATATAGACATCTTAGAGAGAGTTCAGAGAAGGGCTACTAAAATGGTGTACGGCTTGAAGGAGAAAAGTTACCAGGAAAGGCTTAATGATCTTAACATGTACAGCTTGGAAAAAAGACGAGACAGAGGAGATATGATAGAAACATTTAAATACGTAAAGGGAATCCACAAGGTAGAGGAAGGGAGTATATTTAAAAGGAAACAAAATAGCAAAACAAGAGGACATAGTCTTAGATTAGAGGGGCAAAGGTTTAAAAGTAACATCAGGAAGCATTATTTTACTGAGAGGGTGGTGGATACATGGAACAGTCTTCCAGTAGAAGTGGTAGAGGCCAAAACAGTAATTGAATTTAAGCAGGCATGGGATAGGCATAAGGCTATCCTAAACAAAAGATAAATCCAGGTTAAGTATCCATGTAATTGGGCAGACTAGATGGGCCGAAAGGTTCTTATCTGCCGACATTTTTCTATGTTTCTATGTTTCTATGCTTAGGATCATTGTTCTGCTGCATCAATTTCTACTGAGCATCAGCTGGTGCATAGCCCCCTGATATTATCCTGTAGGATATTTTGATAAACCTGGCGATTCATGTTTCCCCTCAACAGCAAAATACTTAACACCAGGCTCTGAGAGTTGGCATTCTTTCAGAAATACCGACTAGAGCCAAGAGCAGGAGCTACCGTGGAATAGCTAACTGTTCTCCCTCTGAGCTGTTATTAAAAGATCCTACATAAATACATAATGTACAATATAAAACCTCTAAGGGCGAGCCCCTAGCAAAGCTTGCAGCAACATCGGAATAGCAACTTGAGCCGGTAACTTGACAGCAGGGTCAGAATAGGGCCACACAGGGCTATTCAAAAAGAGGCGAAAACCTAGAGAATGACTGGAGAATTGTAAATTATAGGTCAAAATAGTCAAACCAGAAAAATTCTCCCATTTATCTCACTTTCCAAATTGGCTATTTGGTCTTGATTGTTCATTCTCTTGGCAATTCTCAAGGTTTTCACCACTCTCTGAAAAACCCTGAGTCTTGACAGTCTTAACAGAGAACCGATGGGTCACAAGTCACTCACAAACATAGAGCTATGCTATGTGGATAATAGATTTGAGCAACCACTTCGTATTCTACCAGGACGTTGATCTATATGTGGACCTGTGTATGTTGCGTAAATGCTTAGCCGTACATACGCCTACAGCCACTTCCTTCATAAAATATACATCAATGTGCAGGTATTTTTAATGTTTAGATGTGTGACAGCAGGAGCAGGAAACATGGCGTCTCTGCCAATAACCTTGGGAAAGCGATTCCATAACCTGCCGTGCAGAAAAGGTCAGACTCATTTTTGCAAACAGGAGTTAGGTTTAACTGTGCATTGCAGCACTCGGCTTCATTACTAGTAATTAATCCTTGAGGTTCTTGAATGTCAGTTCAGGGAGGCAATACTATAACGCAGGTAGGCCATGAAAAGTAATTAGTATTTCTCACCACTGCCTGCAAGCTAATTGAGAGCACATTCCTCCCCTTACTTTCCAGCACATATTCCTATTTAGAATGAAAACTAAATAAAAGCTAATGGAAAGGGCTGAACGGTAAATTAAATGGTTTAGCACCCATTGATACTGTCACTTTAAATTTACCACGTCCCATAATAGCATCTTGAATGCCTGACAGCGTTCAGTGAAAATTATAAAAAAAAAAAAAAAAGCAAACAATCACAGGTATTTTCTTCCAGTAAGATATTTTCGAAATGATAAATATCGACTATTCTGAAAAAAGGCTTTGGGGTCGTTAATATATGCAACCTAAAGTACTATTTCTCGTGATTTTCATGGAGTTTTGAATAATAATACCATATCATAATAATACTTGGATTTTAGTCTGTAGTCTGTAAATTGTTTTTATTCTTTTTTGGAGTTTTCCATTATGTAGGAAGGGTTAAAAGTGATGTGGGCATTTATGCTACAAAACGTGCTTGTTTTTATTAATGAATTTATATTATTATCGTTTTTTTAAATTATCCTTTATTTAGATTATTTATAGCACCACAATTTTTTTTGCACATTTTATCATCCAAACCTTTGTGTTTATATATTCTATGGTTAGAACAAAGGATATTGATTGACTGAGATAGGAAGTAAAAATGTAAGTTTTATTGGAAACTAGAATACAGAGCAGCATGACGAACCAAGTAAAGGATAAAAAGTCTCAGTGGCTCCAGTCAGCGTAATAAATGCCACATAGTGTATCTAGGTGCACCTAGTACCCTAACAGGGTTATCCAAAGAGATTCGAAAGTCACCGCACTTTCGGTGACTTTTCGTTCTCTTCAATTCGGTTTGTGTTGCCGATCCCATTTCGGTGACCCTGCGGTGTATTCAGCAAGCACCACAGGGTCCCCGAATCTCAGGGAAAAGCTACCGCAAACCTGACGAAAACTAACCGCAAAACCCAGCGAATGCACGCCGAAAACCCTCAAAAACATCTGGATTAACCCGTCGAAGACGCCGGAAAAACCCGAGCAGGAGCTGATCACACGCAGGGAAGCCGCAGGAAAAAGCCGAGAAAAAGCCGACACCGCAGACAGAGTGAAGTGAATAAATTAGCAAAAGAGTTTGTATGAATGTGAAAGTAAAAAGCTGTTTGCAAAGAAACTACTGAGCGAAAATGTCTGAAATTTGCATATGAGGTCCAGGGAATGATAATAAAAAGGGCTGTTACAGAAAAAATAAGTAAACTTAAAAAAAAAAAATCGGACTTTTAAAAAAAAAAAAAAAATCAGAAAAATGCTTAAAGTATCCTAAAAAATCTATAAATAGAGAGACTCTTTACTGCAGAATTTTATAATGAACGGTTTATTAGACATTGAATTAAAACGGGAATATTTTTAACATTGAAGCCTATGGGATTCTCCTGAATTAACTTGCCGAATTAAACCACCGAATGGCAGGGCATTAGGGGAACCTTTCACTGCTGGTTTGTGTTCTCTGAATAGCCAAAGCAGTGCATTTTCATGGGGATTTCACTGCCCTCAAACAGGCACCGAACAGGCACCGAACAGGCACCGTATGTGCAGGCAATTCACCAGGATTTGGCGAATTGCCTGCTCTCTGGATAGCCGAATGGCCAGGAAAGGTAACCGAACGCTGATTTTCAGCGTTCGGTTACCTTTCTCAAGCAATTCGGATCTCTTTGGATAACCCTGTAAGTCTCTCATATGAGATACAAACAACCTTAATTCTGTCAACTCCTAACAAAGTGAAGAAACGGGCCTTCGTGCGTCCGCATAAATAGGACAGAGAGAAGCCTGCTATAGAGAGAGTTCCCAATAGGGTGAGTGGCAAGTGATTCTGCTTATTTCTTGTTATGCTGCCAGACTGAGCATTACTTCATGCAAGCTCCTGAGGACGCCATTGTTAATGGCGAAATGCGTTGAGTGATGGAGTGTTTACTCCCATGCAGATTGTGTTTTTGATTTTAATATCAGGACATAGTCTTAGATTAGAGGGGCAAAGGTTTAAAAGTAACATCAGAAAGCATTATTTTACTGAGAGGGTGGTGGATACATGGAACAGTCTTCCAGTTGAAGTGGTAGAGGCCAAAACAGTAATTGAATTTAAGCAGGCATGGGATAGGCATAAAGCTATCCTAAACAAAAGATAAATCCAGGTAAAGTATCCATGTAATTGGGCAGACTAGATGGGCTGAAAGGTTCTTATCTGCCGACATTTTTCTATGTTTCTATGTTTCTAATATTTTTTTAGTCTCTGTAGCTTGGTGTTTATCTTGGGGTGAGATGGCTCTAATCTGGTAGCGCTCCCAGCATTGATTTTGGGCCTCAACCTTTCCTTTATCTATTGCACTTTCACTTGCCACTCATCCTATAGGGAACACTCTCTATAGCAGGCTTCTCTCTGTCCTATTATACGGACCGAAGAAGGCTCATTTCTATTCACAAAGCACTGAAATTGCACGCAGTTTTGTGTTTGTATAATTCATTGTGGCGCTTTTTGGCGATTCCATTTTGATGAAAATACGGTGAATTTACTATTTAGCGAATGGTCCTCATATTTTGCAGAAATTGGTGGTTTGGACGTTGGCGAAAACCACCTAACTACACTGAATTGGTATCAGCGAATTCTATCAAACTACAAAAGAATAGAAGTGGAAATCTCCTATTCTAATAGGTGTTTAAACCAATAAAAAATGTATTAAAATGTGTCTAAAAATAATAGAACAGATCCTTTAAAAAATAATAAAAAGGTCTGTTTCAGAATACGCCTTTTTTAAAGATCGGGAAACAAAAGTTTAGTCAAAAAAATACAGAAAGGTGTTCTAAACAATAAAAAAATGTTTTTTTGCTGAAAATGAAAAAAATAAACCATTACTTCTCTATGGGACAAATTTGCTACCGCCAAAGACTGCAGAGAACCGCGCTGTATTTCTCTGCCAATTCACCTGTGTTTGGCGAATTGCCAGCTTTGTGAATAGATAAACTGCCCTGAAATTGCACCGAATGGTGAAATTCATTGTTCGGTGCAATACGGTGGCAAGTTCAGTGCTTAGAGAAAAGACCCTTATGTATAAAACACTGACCTTGTTCCCAGGAAGCGTATGAAATGAGAAGGTGAGTAATAGCAGTGGTATTGTTCATTTTATATGTGACAAATTGACAATGCCATTCCTTTGGAACAAATAAATAAATACGTTTAATAAAAAAAAAATCTTTTATGTTTGATTTTTTTTTACTTTACATGGTCTTGTTTTTATTGGAAAGGCCAGACTGCCCTGTCCAATGACAGTTAGCTTGACTATGTGGGGTGTAAATAATGGAAATACAGGGGTCCAAAGCCCCCTCCCCCAGCAATGTGGCAGCTTGTGTATTAGATGAATAACGCTTTGCTCATCATCTCCCCATTTGGTCCCAGTGTGGGAATTGAGTTACTGCAGTAGCATTGTTTGCTTCATAAGTAAAAGCACATAATGCCACTGCCAAATATTACGGATTTGGAATTACTTTGGATTCTGAATGTTCCAATTCAGACCAATCCAAAAATACTGGACCGATTCCATATCAGATCATGAAGGAACTTTAGAGGGGCACATAATTTTTCCCAGTGCCCTCTATACCCTAAATCTCTATGCCACCTCTTTACTTCCTCTAGACCCCCTCTATACTACCCTTCTCTGTACCCCCATACCAGAAGTAAGTTAGGGTTACGATTAGTGGTAGTGTTACTTTTATAGTTAGGGTTATTGTTTTTGCCGTTAGGGTTAGGGATCTGACACAGTGCACAGCCAGGGCAATCAGAATCGATCAGATTATGTTCAGATTGGATTTGGTAAATTTATATCGGATCGATTTGGCTCAGTGATTCAGGATTCATGTTCAGTATCGGCCAAATCGCACAAGTCTAGAACAATGTATTACCACCCAGCTATAGCATACCTGAAGGGATATATCCTGTTCTGGAACAGATTGAACATATCCACACTGAGCGTTTTTCTGATCTGGAGAGTGCTGAATGCAGAAACTACAGTGCTTGGGAATTTATTACTAATGCAGTTACTTCAAAGCTGAGTATATTTTCTTACAAATTTTCTTATGTAATGCTCTTTCTATCTGATGGACAGATTGACATTCTGGTTGATTACTCCATGAAACGAAACAAAAAAAAAAGGCCAGCACTCTTGGGCTTTATTGAAGTGTCTCTTTTATTGGATGCTTTACACACTAGGGCACCAGTGCATTCTGGTAATTTACAACCTGGAATGGCATCCATGAATCTGTTAGGAATGTCTTTTACTGTCTCCTATCATTTTTCACTTGTGGAAAGCTCCTATAAGGACAAATAAAGTTTTCAAACCATGTGAAAGTGGTTGGCATGGAGTTGTGTATAAGTGCCATTGTTAGTTGGAATATTTATTGTTCAAAGCCCACTGGCAGTTCCCATGGTGCAGCCTTCCCATGGTTCCCATGGTGCAGCCTTCCATACCTCTGATATAATGTTTCTGACATTCCACCACATCAACTCTGTTCCACCTTCCCTCACATGTTACGGTTTCAAGCTTGCTGAATTGGCAAGTCTCTTAAAGAACGGTGAACCCTTAGAAACAGAATTTGAATGCACACTCTCAGTATAGTTACATGTAGCATCTTACTCACCTGAGGAAGTCACGAAACATCCCAGAAAGATAATTTCTTATTTCCAAACTGTAAATGTCAGTCATGTTAATAGAATCCTCTACATAATTTTACACAACACTAGCTTTAACAGCAGCTGATCAATCACGAATGGTTCGGATTAAGGTCATTCTCTGCGCCATTGGCATTTCTCTCCATGTTGGTCTGCAAACAATCATGTCACAACACGAAGCAAGGAGCATTCATTTCCATTTTTATAATGTGCTGGTACATAATTACATAGTAATGGCCCAAGGCTGACTTTTCTGCCTGAAATTAGATCATATCATTCAAAAACACGAGAACACACTCTAAATGATGTTTATTACTGCTGTGCTTTAGAGGATATGGCTCCTACACATGATGTTTTGATTTTGAAATATAATCTAATATAACCATATATCTCCATCTTGTTACTGTATCCGTACAGACACCACGTGCTTCCCTGAATATTTCCATTTAAGGATAAATGTGGGTTATGTAACTAGTAAATTGACAGTATGACAAGTGCTTTGCTGTGAAAAATTCTCCCACAAGAAAAGGTGGGTCTACTAATCAGATTGGCGAGCAGTCTGTCATTACTAGATTAAGCTATGCTGCCAAGGAGTTTGTGCTGGCAGCCTGCATACGAGAGCAGATGTTGAGACTAATCCTTATTGTACCATGTACTTCTTAGCTATATTTTGGAAAAATCTTATATTTTCAGATTTTGTATAGCATTTGGAGAGATGCCCAATCAGGCGTAGCAAGGTCATGCGGCACCTGGTGGCAAGTCCTCCCCTAGCACCCCCCTAGATTAACCTATGTGTGAACCTATGGCAAAAATGGCTAAATGGCAAAATACTTGCGATGACTGGGACTATTCTCATGGGCAATTCATGCCCCCTTTCACTGTTCTTTCCCCCCTACATAATGGCCCCTCTCCCTGTTCATTTCCCCCATCCACTCTGCATACTACTTCAAGGTTCATACCCCGCTCTCCTCACAGCAGTGAAGCAACTTGGGCCCTATCACCTCCTCCAAGCTAACACCAGCTCTCACATAAATGAGCGTTAGTCCTCCGCACAGATCACCTCAGACACTAAAAAAACCATTAGCGAATCGTATTAGTGCTTTTTAGTGTTTGCTTACTGTACTTTGCGCTTCCCATGTTATGTATGGGGAGCGCAAAGTGCAAGCAGAGTGTAACTAGCGTTAGGATCACAAGGTCCTAACGCTAGTTACTAAGAGCTGTCACTAACTGAAAAGTTAACATCAGCTCAGAGCTTCTGCAGAATCAGTTAGCAGCAGCAGAAAAGCCCCCAAAAGACCAGATATTCACCTCTCATCCCGCGGTGACAATGGCGGCCTGATCCACTGCTTCTGGCCACCGGGAGCAGATTGAGACCGGGGGAAGCAAGTCTCCTGTCTCCCTTTGTGAGCACTCCGCTGACCTGCAGGATCTCGCGAGAGACGAGATCCTGCCAGTTATGTGACCCGGCAGCAGAAGCCTCTATGGAAGGGATGCTTGTGGCGCCCTCCCCAGACCGGCGTCCGGGGCACCTGCCCCCTCCTGCCCCCCTCGCTACGCCACTGCGTCCAATATAAATCTATAGGAACAGAAAAATGTGTTACCGACGGTAACCGGCGGTTCTTAAGGAGAGAAAAAGAGAGTTTTGAGGGTCCTGAGAATGAGCAACGGCACTAGTGGCCTGCTCTACGGTGGGACCCACTCAGGTCTCACAAGGTTTTAGCTCGATTGTGCCATTACGGAGACAACTGCTCCATATGCAAATCAGACTGCTACACCCAGAAAGGGTGGTCAGTACTGAAATGCCAAGGACGTCATCCTTGCACGAGAGGTGCAGCGACCCCCAACAGCCACTAGTACTGCTGCTTGTTCTCAGGACCCTCATAAACCTCTGTTTCTCACTTTAAGTCTACAGGGTGATTCAGACGTGGACCCCTTGCTCAAGGTGCCCAGAGGGTGTAAGCTATTTCCTCTTGACGAGGCCTAATAAGGCCGAAACGAACATCAGGGGCTGCTACACCTTTCACGCAGGGATGACTTCCTTGGCATTTCAATACTGGCCACCCTTTCTGGGTGTAGCAGTCTGATTTTAATATGGAGCAGTTGTCCCTGTAATGGCACAATCAAGCTAAAACCTTGTGAGACCTGCGCAGGCACCCACCATAAAGCAGGCCACTAGTGCTGTTGCTCATCCTCAAGACCCTCACACACCTCTCTGTTTCTCACTTTAATTCTTAAGGAGTTAATAAGTTACAACAGATGTAAGGACCTGTTTCTTGTAAGGAATATAGGTAACGGCCACACTAGCTACACGTAACAGCGACCCCAGTACAGCCATGATGCAGACTTCACATGCAGCTTGGCTCTTATGGCAGGCTACCGTAAATCAACTTTCACTTTCTATACTTTGTATGGGAAACATTAATTCGAAGGCTATGGGAGAATAACACGTGTTTCCAAGGCTCCAGAAGCCTAAACATGTTTACACTTGTTTCCATGGAATCCTATGGACTCTAGGAGGCAACACAAACAGTTGGAGCTCATGGCACTGCTGCTGGTATCCACCAACAGCTCCTTTATTTTATGAGTCAAGCTGCTAATATTGTGGCTCGATCATAATAGAGCTGGTAATAGGCAGGCACTAAGGCAGGGATCCGTATCCTTGACCCCCCCCAAATGTTTTTAAACAACATTTACCATAATGCTCAGACACTGTTCGAGCTGACTAGCTATCATGGGGTATAGTTTAAAAACATCTGGGGACCATGGTTGCTGACTCCTTCACTATGGGTGAATTTACTCTGTAGCGTTCCCTTATTAATAGCTGAGCAGGAATGGTGGCCACTATGTTTCATATTTATACAGAGAGTGCAATGGATGTGTATCTATACATTACACTAGGACATGTGTGCATTCAAAGCATTAAGGGTTACCAATATTTGGATTAATGGACATTATTCTGAAAGCTTTGCTAGTTGTAGAGTTGTAACAAAAGATCAAAACCAAGGAGAAAATGCAGCATAGCATTTACAACAGTAAAAGTCAGGAGCTGGTTCCCCCTGTTATCAATTTACTGTAGGTGCTAACAGAATGTACGGCTTTGTTTGTCTTTCAGAAACAGCAGTGTGGTTAAATCATGAAAACAAACAAAGGCAGTATGGGTAAAGCAATTACAGTTGTGTTCAAAATTATTCAACCCCCACTGAAATTGAGTGTTTTGGCCAGTTTGACATTGATTTTGATCATTCAGTCATCTTGCTTACAATTAAATCAAAGAGGCACGTGTAGGTCAGACAAATATAACATAACATTTATAATGAAATAACCACAAATGTCTTTTCTGTGCTCACATCATTATCAGTTTTATTCAACCCCCAAGTGACATTCAATCTTAGTACAACATCCTTTTACAGTTATAACAGCTTTTAAACGTGAAGCATAGCTTGACACAAGTGTCTTGCAGCGATCTACGGGTATCTTTGCCCATTCGTCATGGGCAAAAGCCTCCAGTTCAGTCACATTCTTAGGCTTGCGCACTGCAACTGCTTTCTTTAAGTCCCACCAGAGGTTCTCAATCGGATTTAAGTCAGGTGACTGCGATGGCCACTCCAAAATGTTCCAGCCTTTAATCTGCAACCATGCTCTAGTGGACTTGGAGGTATGCTTGGGATCATTGTCCTGTTGAAAGGTCCAACGTCTCCCAAGCCTCAGGTTTGTGACGGACTGCATCACATTGTCATCCAATATCTCCTGGTACTGAAGAGAATTCATGGTACCTTGCAAACGCTGAAGCTTCCCTGTACCTGCAGAAGCAAAACAGCCCCAAAGCATGATTGACCCCCTGCCATGCTTCACAGTAGGCAAGGTGTTCTTTTCTTCATAGGCCTTGTTCTTCCTCCTCCAAACATAGCGTTGATCCATGGACCCAAACAGTTCTAATTTTGTTTCATCAGTCCACAGAACACTATCCCAAAACTTCTGTGGTTTGTCCACATGACTTTTGGCATACTGCAGTCGACTCTTCTTATTCTTTGGAGACAGCAAGGGGGTGCGCCTGGGAGTTCTGGCATGGAGGCCTTCATTACGCAGTGTGCGCCGTATTGTCTGAGCTGAAACTTCAGTACCCACATCTGACAAATCTTTTCTCAGTTCCTCAGCAGTCACACGGGGACTTTTCTCCACTCTACGCTTCAGGTAGCGCACAACAGTCGAAGTCGGCATCTTCTTTCTGCCACGACCAGGTAGCGTTTCAACAGTGCCCTTTGCCTTGAATTTGCGAATGATGCTTCCTATGGTCTCTCTTGGTATGTTTAACATCTTTGCAATCTTCTTATAGCCATTGCCCTTCCTGTGAAGAGTAATCACCTCTTCTCTTGTCTTCCTGGACCATTCTCTTGACTTCACCATGTTTGTAACCACACCAGTAAATGTCTAGAAGGAGCTGAGTATCACAGTCATTTTAAAGCTGCCTAATTGGTGCTTATTATGCTTTATTGCTGCTCCGTGACATCCACAGGTGTTTTCAATACCTGATTGAAAACACTTGAATGAACCTCTGTTCTTCAGAGTGGTAGTCTTTAAGGGGTTGAATAATTGTGTCAATGAAGAATTCACAAAAGAAACATTTACTACTGTATTACAAAACCAATTGATGTCATTTTAGTTGCATATGGTTCTTTAAAAAGTCCTTGTAGGATTTCATTCTGAATACAATTACAAATGTACACTAAATTCCCTAAAACCCTTTACAGCATTGGGGGTTGAATAATTTTGAACACAACTGTACATGTTTTCAGTGGAATATTTTCATACTTGAAATGACAGATAACCTTACAGTACAGCACGCAAGTACTAAAATAATTTCAAGAGGATTTATTCATATTCAGCAACCTTGCAACTCCTTAGCCGTGAGCCGAGGATCCTCACAATCCTATGGCAAGTCTTAGTAAATCTTGATTTTGAGTTGCACGTTTTTTTTACATAAAAAACAGAGAATGCAGCCAGAACATCCTCTCTATCCCCTATTAAGCCTCGAGTAGACTTGAGAACAAACTCCTATATAATAAAAACTATAAATACAGATATTTAAATTGGTTTTAATGTCGCCAAGCTTATCTGTGAAATTTAAAAGCATCCAGTAACCAAACCCATTCCAGAGATTGCTAAAGAGCTAAATATTTGAGTTTAATAGATAGGATAATTGTAAGGTATACGCAGAGCTGCTTGTTTAAGGTGCACGTGTCGGGCGCAATACATATTGATTTACTTTGATAGGGAATCACTACCTATGTATGCATTAGGGTTTTTTATTAAATATATATAGTAAAACTTTGAGTTATTACTCGCCAAAGATTAGATGTCACTCACTTCTTGTGGAATGGGTGAAAGCTGTGAGAAAAGAGCCATCCTACATAAGAGTCTATAGCTCACTCCTGGAGCTGATTTCCTGCCGACGCGGTGACTAGCCAGTTGTTGCAGCTATGTAATTTCTGAGAGCAATGCTACACAACTACCCACAGTAATGAACAAACTCAAGTTTTTGAGAAACCTGACAGGGTTATTCAAAGAGAGCATGATTGGCTCCGAAATTGCGCCGAACAGTGAATTTCCCTGTAGACATTCGACTATTCAAAAAACTGGCAGCTCGCCAAATATTGGCGTATTAACAGTGAAATACGATGATCTTCAACGGGCAGTGAACTCCCTATAGAGAAGTAATAGATAGTTAATCTATTCAGAGAACCCCGAATAGCACCAAAATGTCAGTGAAATGATTCGATTTTCCATGCTTTCATTCAACTCAATTCACATCTATTTATTTAATTTTTGTAATCTTTTTGGCAATTTTTTTTAAAAATTATTTAAAAAGATTTTAAATAGCGTTTATTTTCTTTCTATAACAGACCTTTATATTATTATTCATAAGAACTTATATATTCCAGGAATTTCCGTGCAGTAGATTTTTTTGCAAACTGCTTTTAAAAGTTACAGTGTTTGTTGTTGTTATTGTTTTTTTGTTTTGTTTTTCTTACCCTGTTCGTTGGCTTGATGGCTTTTTCCGGCAGCTGGTCAGCGCTCTGTTCGGCAGATCATTGCCTTTTTTCGGATGCAATTGGTTTTGTGGCAGATCATCGGGTGAGTTTGCCAATTTTTTCAGCAGCTGATTGAATTGATCCGTTTTTTCAGTGGTTTTGCAAAGGTTTTTGCTTTCGATGCGGTGGTTTTTTGGATGCATTTGGATTTTCCCTGCACTTCAGGGACCCTGTATTGAAGACTGAATTCACAGCAGGGTAGGGGAATTTGATTCCCTGAAGTGCGCCGAAAGACACTGAAATTCCAGTGTTAGGTTAATATACAATTAAAGCCTTGATATAATTCATCCCAATTCCCAAGATATTATGGATTTTCAGCCACAATGTGGCCATTTTTTTCAGTTTGGCAGAACTAATTGATGGCATTCTGGCATTTCAGTTCCCAATAAAATTTTGGCTCAATTATTACCAAGCACACTGATACTCCATGATGGAAATTTTGACTTTGGGTTCTTGAACCCTGGACATACTTGAAAACGAGAGAAATCTCAATGTATCCTTCCAGGTAAAATCCTTTCTAAATAAATAAATAAAATAAATAAATAAACTTGAAACCTTCGATTCCAATTTTTCAGTAATCTGGCCGTGAAATAAAATTAAGTGCTGAAATGTGTTGATAATTTGCTCGTTGGGCAGGGAAACAAGGAAAATAACACTGTTAGTTTAGCACTAAAAACTTAACCGTAACCTGAACCCTAAAAATAACCTTAACCACCTCAACCTTTCGCCACCAGGGGCTATGTTTATGTTTAGGGTTACTAACGGGGGTTAATGTTTTTTTGGACTTCTTATTACTCAGATTTTTTTCCAAAAGGGGACTTTTTTTAGGAATACGGCTGTGGCCAGATCCGTTTGGTTGAAACTAGCTGATATTGTTTCTTATTAAATCAAGTCTTAAAGTCACTAAAAATGAAATTATTCTCCAAGACTGAACGCACACCACTACATGTATGTAGAAGTATGTATGTTATAGCATACTTTCATGCGTTGAGTTATAGAGATATGTGCCTGTTGATTGAATCCTTAGACTGCAACCTTCAAATATTTTAATAAGTCATAATTATTGATAGCTCAGCTCATGCATGTTGTATGAGATACAATGAACTATTAAACAGCGTGGCTGGACAGGCAGTAGTTAAGCTGATGGACGGTTGCCAGATGATTTCTGGATTGATAATGTGAAGCCCTTTGAGTTGATCTAAAGAATATAGAAAATAATAAGGTCTGTCTGCTGTAAGCATGCAGATGCTTCGAAGCCTATGAGGCCCTGTCGAGATGCAGCCCAATTGCTGTCGGTGTGGATTGACATGGAAAGGACATGTCTGTAGGCTGACTTTGTAGTGGTAGAGCTTTACAGCTATGCCAGGCTTGGCTTAATTGGGGCTGCTGTGAATGGGGTTACTGGTGCATCACAAGCTGCTCATTTAATGACAGACAGGGATAAACACATGCAGCAGACTGAGAAAGCACTGGATGTTGTTCTTTATATGAGCTCCCGATAGGCTTGTAGAAAAAATATTTTCTAAGGAAATTCAGGTTTAAAATACGTTATAAGTTAACAAAATCACAGGGGAAACACTTGACTGGTTTCTCGTCCAAATAGATCAAATACTGTATGTATTTTAAATGCCCTGCCTAGAGAAACCTTAATACCCTTTAGTATCTATCTGTTCATAAAGCTGCATTTAATGCTAGTACATGTGTGTGCGTTATCTGTGTAAATTACTATTTGGGGCCTGATTCCGACCGTGTTGGCAACAGGTAGCCGCAAAGAGAAATATTTATTGTGAGCTGATAACCCTTAGCGACTCCCTGTTACCGACTCTATTACAACAGAGCCACTGTGTCAACAGCTTGAGCCATAACAATAGAGAGCTGTTAATTGATGCCAAGCCACTGGTATCAGCTCCTAGGGTCCATAGGACTCATTGGAGGTAAGTGAGACCCTGCACAAGCTTGCGTTTGGTGAGGTCGCGCTGGAGCTGAGGAAGGAGCTGTTTGTACCCAGTCTTCTGCTGCTTGTACCCAGAAGGCACAATAGATGATGCTGCCTTTTCCACTGAAGGACTTAAAGTAAATTAGAGGTTTTTTAATGTGGAAAAAGTTCACTCTTAAGTGGTTTTACATTGCAAACCACCTGGGTCTGCGTGCCAATATTCATTTCGGAATACTTGCACATTTTGAGGCAAACAAGCTATCATGAAACAGCTCTTGGTAGCTGGAAATTAATTTAGGTAAGAAGCCGCAATGTCTGATCCACAAGCAAAGCCCGACTGCGATAGCATATGGAGATGTAAAGCAAACTGCTGGTGTCCTTATTTGTAACTGCTGTAGTTAGCAGCTTAGTTGTATTCAGGCCCTTAGTGTATTTCTACCTTTTGTTATCTCTTTCTTGCTCTTTCACATGTTTCACCATTTCACAGGTCACTGGCCTTCTTCTTCTTAATCACCTTTTTCTTTGTGTTGTGTTATCTTAAGTCAGTAGCGTAACTAGAAACCTGAGGGCCCCGGTGCAAGAATCCACGAAGGGCCCCCCCAAAAAAAGATCTATGTATTTTTACTTATTTTTCACTGCAAAATAAAACAAAGATAGTATTGCCCCCAGCTCACATGGATATATATTGCCCCCCAGCTCTCATGGATATATATTGCCCCCCAGCTCTCATGGGTATATATAGGGCCCCCCAGCTCTCATGGGTATATATAGGCCCCCAGCTCTCATGGATATATATTGGCCCCCAGCTCATGGTATATATAGGGCCCCAGCTCATGGGTATATAGGCCCCCAGCTCATGGGTATATAGGCCCCCAGCTCATGGGTATATAGGCCCCCAGCTCATGGGTATACAGGGCCCCAGCTCATGGGTATATAGGCCCCCAGCTCATGGGTATACAGGGCCCCAGCTCATGGGTATATAGGCCCCCAGCTCATGGGTATATAGGCCCCCAGCTCATGGGTATACAGGGCCCCAGCTCATGGGTATATAGGCCCCCAGCTCATGGGTATACAGGGCCCCAGCTAATGGGTATACAGGGCCCCAGCTCATGGGTATATAGGGCCCCAGCTCATGGGCGCCGGGCCCCCTCCAGTGGCGGAATGCCAGGGCCCGGTCGCAACTGCGACCACTGCGACCCTGGTACTTCCGCCACTGTCTTAAGTAATGAGTTTTTTGTTATGTGACACCCTCTCTTTTCACGCCATACACACACCACACACACCCACACCAATTTGTTTGCTTTAACTATCTGTTGGAGGCCTTATCCATGGTGTTTGGCGTGTGAGCTGCACAGAGCTATATCTCTTATTGTACAGCGTAGCACAGTTTATGTGGATCACACTGTACTGAAAAACATACATTAGAAACTTCAGTCTTTGCTGATTATATTTTAGTGGTTGTGCGAAAAATCAGCTCAGTAAGTTTCACAATAGATTCCTTACATGTTGACACTCGTGTGTTTGTGATAACCATATGATAGTAAAGAAATAGCCAGGCTTTCTCATGAAATCACAGGTAACCACAATGCCATAAAAAGTGCTGAATTCTGTGGCAGCATAATGGGAATAGCTGGGAAACGCCAGGAAACTCAGTTTGGGAAATTCAAGTACCATGAACTATCTGAATCATGCTTCCTGTGTTTACAAAAAGCATAACTTCATTCCTAGGAAATGTTTCACATAATGTCTTACAACTGATACTGTTGAAAGCTGGAGCTCAAAAAAATCAGCTATATCTTTATACAGAGTTCCTATAAATCTCTGATGTCCCTATACCCTATATTGAAAGACAACTAAAGAAAAAGCGGTTCATGAAACGTACCTCCGCTTATGTTGAGCTCATCCCATCACAGCAAGTGCTAGAAGTGGCCATCTGTTTCTAATAGGCACATGTCGATGCGGCTCTGGATGTCGTTGCTAACTCGTCTCAGTGTTGCATCATCATGTTTTTACCATTAAGGTGTCAGTCGTGTGGGGATTGTTACCATACCCTCGTTCCTTCAGATGGCACCATAAAAGTCTGGACTGCTATGATTGGTAGCCTGGATTGGCTGCAGATTCATGTAAATCAACTGGTTTTCAGAAAAACATCTGGATTGTTGCCATTGGCTTACACGATGCGTGACTTCATATTTGTAGGAATGCTACTCTCATGGCTGTACTGTTGTCGTGGCCGTGCTACCACCTAGCAGCCGCTTCCAGCATGTGCTGTGATGGGGTGTGCTAAACATAAGAGAAGGAAATACATTTCCTGAAACTCTCATTCATTTTTTTTTCATTCATTTATGATCTATGACAAAATCTTTGGGCTTCCGTTTATATGAATTATCCTGTATTTTCAACTCCGCATAGAATTTTAAAGGATAATTCAGCTGCACTGACATTAATAATTTGAAGACGGCAATCAAAATAAAATATTATTTTCCCAGTTGAGCCGTACATAAAGTAAGCACTTTAAGATAAGTCTTTGCCTTAGTGTGGAGGCAGCCAACCTGGAACTGCACCAAAATTCTAAAGCCTCAGTAAATAAAAACAAAAAAAAATAATAGATAATATTCCCTAACTTCAGAAGCCAGATATATTGCAATTCCAGAAGACTACAGGGGTTATTCACTAAACTCCGAATTGGCCCCAAATTGCATTGAACCAATTGTTTTGGGACAATTTGTCTATTCAATAAGCTGTCAATTCGCCAAATATAAACAAGTATAGGCAAATTGACAACAAAATAAATGCAATTCACTGCAATTCGGTGACACCGAAATTGTTCCATAAAAGACAATTGTGTCTTCTATTCACAGAAAGCCAAACGGCATTGGAATGCCGGGAAAATGCCCTGACTTTCAACTTGACAGGTTTAAACAGCGAATCCCATTGGTTTCAATGTAAAAAAAAGTTAAGATAATTTTTTCTTTAACCCTTTCGCTGCTGAGGCTTTTCCCGCCCCTGTGCTGAGGTCATTTTTTACCTGTTTTGCGCATCATGTTTAAACCTGTTTTGAAGGCTTATTTTAGTATATGACATCGACATATTATATATCGTTCTTTCCGTCAGACTCGGTAGATTCATAATATGTCATTATTATATGTATACGTTATGTCATGTTTGTATATTATAACAAAAAATGCAATAAAATATGTATTTTCAATAATTTACAGCGTGTAAAGTGTTTTTTTCCACATTTTAACATGCGAGCAATTGCGGTTATATTTTGTATGGGGTGCGCTTGTTAAAAAAATTAGAGATGGGGTCTCGTTACATTTTTTTTTGGGGAAAATGACACCATTTTTAACAAACGCACCGCATACAAAAATCGTTAATGCAGCATCATTGTTCACATTATAATTGAAATGGGAACAATATTGCTGCATTAACAAACCAAAAAAAATAAAAAAAGTGTTTATTTTTTTTTTTTAATTTTTTTTTTAAATTTTTTTTTTATTTTTTTTTTTTTTTTTTTTTTTTTTTACAATTTTTTTACTTTCATGTTTGGTATCGTTGAACGGCCATGCTCTGGCCGATCCAACGATATCAAAATTTAACCCCTAACTGCCACGGATCGGGAGATAGGGAGTTCCAATGAACTCCCTATCTCCACAGTTCGTGGCAGTTAGGGGTTAATGCTAGGACTGGCGTCATCGTGCTGCGCACGATGACGCCAGTCCTCTGGGGGAGTTCCCGGAAGCTTGGCCGACATCCAAGATGTCGGCCAGCTCCCGGAAGGATCGCAAATCGGCGCTTTTCAGCGCCGATTTGCGATCCAGCTCCCCAGGGGTTAATGCCAGGCATCATTTGGAAGGGCAGGCTGTGCCCTTCCAAATGATGCCTGGGTTAAGCCCCTGTGAGCCGCCGATCGGGAGGGAGAGAGGTCCGAAGGACCTCCCCCCCTCCCTTTCAGGCGCCTCCTCCGCAATGCGGGGGGGGCGCCTGAATTAGGTGTCATCGCGGGGGCGCGATGACACCTAATAATGGCGGCCACTGCTCCGGATGCCGGGCTGACATCCAGGATGTCAGCCCGCACCGGAGGGGCCAGCGATCGGCCGGAACCCGGCCGAACGCTGACCCCAATGCGAGGACGCGCTCAGCGCGTCCTCCGCATACCAGCGGGAATGCTGAGGACGCGCTGAGCGCGTCCTTAGCATTCAAGTGGTTAAAAGACTGTTTATTCTTTCTAATTTTTTTAAAACCCCTTTTTATTTTTTAAAAGATCTTTTGTATTTTTTAGATAATGGTTTTATTTAAAAAAAGTAGAAGACTTTTTTTATTTTGTGGCAGACTTTTGAACTTTTTTAAAGGACCTTTTTTATTATTTAGACACGTATAAAATAGATTCCTCGAAAACAGAATCTCCGAAGTGTGCTGAAGTGCAGCGAAAAGCAAAACATCGAAATTGCACACAATTTCTGTGCTTTGTGAATAGACCCGTATGGCTACTTGGTCAGTTGGATTTGTTGGGAACTTAAGTATAAGTACGAACATTCTGAAGGTATTAAAATGCTCTGTGATGGTGCATAGAGTATTAATACTAGTAGGGATGCACTGATACCGATTCTAGCATCTGATACTAGTTGCCGATACCAGGCATTTGCACAAGTAATTGTACTCATGCAATTGCCCCCGATACTTGTACCGATACCGAAAATCAGCACTGGGCTTGCTTGCCAGGTGATATCTGAGGGGCTGGGGCAGCTGGAAGAATGCACTAACACCATTCTGCCAGGACCCTCTGGCTGGCCGCGTTCCAGCAAGAGACCACCGGCATATGAAGGGTGCAATGAGGCTCCACTGTCCTCCAGCTGCGCACTCGCGAAATCTTTCAGAGTCTGCGAGATCTCATGAACTCTGGTAGATCTCATGAGAGTGCGGCACCAGCTGAACCGCATTACATCCTTCACATGCTGGTGGCCGCTCGCTGGAGAGGCCTGGCAGAATGCTGTTAATGCATTCTGACAGCTGACCCAGTGTCTGTATCTGAAGTCTGGGATATATATATATATAATACTCCATATTAACATACCTCAACACAGAATGCACCTGTAAACATGAAACATAATGACTATTTCCTACATATTTATTTTCTGTTAATCTGTATATTTGTTTTGTGTTAATATCTTGCATTGTATTACTTTGTATTTCTGTAACGACTGTAACAATTCAATGTTCTTGAACCCAGGACATACTTGAAAACTAGAGAAATCTCAATGTATCCTTTCTGGTAAAATCCTTTATAAATAAATAAATAAATATGAAATAATATCAAAACGCACTCTTGGGCAATGAAAACCACAGCAGGGCATCGGTATGTAGGGTATCCCAATATTTAAGATTGGCAGGCATTCCCCATTTGCCATCGCCATAATGCCCCGCACACTGCCATGTCACTTCCTGGCGTCGCTGGGGCTGGCATTATAAACCGTATGCCGGCGAGCGTGCAGTGAAGGAGCCTCCGCTTGGCACCAGGGGGGCAAAAGAGCCTGCAACATTACAGTGGCATAGACAGTGTTGTCAGTATACATTATAGCCCCACTGAAGGTTTAACAATTATCGTTGCTGTTTTCTTTACCAAGGCTTGATGTAAGATGTAACTGAAACCTAAAAGTTTTGTGTGTGGGGACCAAATGGAAACTTCATTCCATCTAGAAAAATAATAGAGGAACCACATCTCCACACATTCCCACTTGACTTGACCCCTGGTATGTATGGGTGTCTAAGGCTAGGGTCAGACGAACGCATTTTTCACATCTACCGTCAAAAAGTGCATCAATACATCCGAATGCATTTTTTCACGGAAGACGCGATAGCGGTCTTACGATGTGCAATTTCAGCCGTGATTTTTTACGGATCCAAACCAGGAAGCTTTGGGTGTCTGGACGTTATGTTGGCCGGACATAAGCAGCGTCTGACGTCTCCTAATCACGCACAGACGCCGCTATGCGGACGCAGCGCACTCCGTACGTCAGTACTAGCGGTTCGACGTTCTTGCAAAAATGCGTTCGTTTGCCGCTTTCATTGCGCGGCCGAACTTTCAGTGCAGCCGTACTTCATGTGTGGGCCTGCGTTGGACGTCATTTGCTGCTACCACGGCCGTAATAAAGTGAGGCTAAACGCACGTTCACACTGCGTTCGTCTGACCCCAGCCTAAAACGGAGTTGAGACTTAACAGCAAAAGCAATGAGCTTTTTAAACTACAATAAATGGTGTTAGAAAAGGTGCACATTAGGCCATTGTTCATGTTCTAAATTGTATTTCTATTTATACTTGACTTCAGCATTGTTCATAATGTGGTGGAATCTGCACTTTTGGTAGTTATTACAGTCTGATAACAACAGATATATGTGTAAACCTCACATGCGCAGAATACTGGCTGGAACTGGAATGTTACTGTTTGTCTCTTTGAAGTTAGTGTTCAAAGGAGAAATCTCCAATCCCATGATGCTGTACAGCAGGTTTCTGATGTTCTGCCAATTAGTAGCATTAGGGGAACTACTGGTTTGGCAAAATGCATGTACTGCATGTCTGCTGCTAGATTTCAGGTCAAGTAACTACAATATACTATTACGTTTCGTGACTTGGATTAAAAAGTATTAAATCAGCCCGAGGATGCATTCCTACTGTATCTTAAAAATATTAGGGTAATTAACTAATTCTGTTCTGTACCTTTTATATACTGTAATTTAAATTGCAAGTAAACCTACATTTTTCAGAACCAGAGCTGACCTTCTTTATGTCTAGCGATAACAGCAAGTATATGCATCTATAAGGAAAAATACATATTACAATTTAAAATTTTTTACTCTTGTTATTTGTTATATTGTTACTATTTATCATATAATATTCTTTCAGTTTACATTTCCCGCTTTCCTTTCACTGTTGAAATATGCCATCATCTATGCTGCACAGTCTATCTTCTAGTCTTTCTTATCATGTCTTTTATATTATCCTGAATCACCGTGAGACTTCACCAAACGGAATAAGAATAATAGAGAGATAAGATATTCCTGGATGGCCTCTCACCACATGAAGTTCACAGTGTCTAAAACAGAGCTCCTCCTGACGGTAACACTATCCTTCCGTCAGCCCATGTCTGCTGCCTTGGAGTGACTCTTGACTTCAGTCTTTACTTCAGCCACCACATCCAATCGCTCTCCTCATCATGCTGAAATCACCTCCACAATATTGCCACAATATGTCCTTTTCTGACTGCTGACACCACTAATCAATTTATCCACCCTTTTATAATCTCCCTCATGGACTACTACAACAACCTACTAACGGTCTTTCTCACTCCTGCTTCGCCCCTTTGCAGTCCATCCATAACGCATCAGTCCGACGTATCCATCACATTCATAGCTCTGACTCTACTGCCCCTCTCTGAGTCCTTACACTGGTTCCCCATCCACAGCAGTATTAAGTTCTACTTACCCTGGCGTACGAAGCCCCACTAACGCTGCTCCCCAATACCTGTCCTCACTAATCACAAAATACACCCCAGCCTGCCTTCTAAGATCCAACTGTGACCTGCTCCTGGCTTCCTCCATCATTACCTCTTCTCATGCCAGATTGCAGGACATTTTGCATATAGTGCCAACCCTATGGACTGCGCTTCCTTGCACTCTAGCAGGGTTATTCAAAGAGAGTCGATCTGGCCCCGAACGTGCGGTGACTTTTCGAATCTCTTTGAACAACCCTGTTAGACTCTCCCTAAATCTGATTTCTTTTAAATTCTCCCTAAAGACCCTTCTGTTTAGGTAATCCTACCAGCTAACTTTGTAACAAAACATCCGACTTACTCAATAACCATCCGTCTCTCTTTCAGTTATAACATCATTCTCATCACTGTCGTCCTCCCCTCCTGTTTCTGACTCCTCCAACCATCTAGATTGTAAATTCCCATAGGAATAGGGTCCTCAATTCCTCTTGTATCTGGTGGTAAAATATTGACTGCCTTTTTGGTGTATTGGAGAATCATGTCGTCTTTACCCAATCTACCATTGTACAGTGCTGTGTAATGTTTTAACATGTAATAATTAAAAGATATTACTTTTTTTTCATAATAGGAAAACACCATTATTTATATAGTGCCAATAAATTCCATAGCGCTTTACAATAACCAAAGGGAACAAGATACAGATAAAGGTCATAGGATGGAAACAATAGGTGTAGAGGGCCCTGCTCATAGGAGTTTACAATCTAGAGGGATTGGGGTTGAGGAAGACCAGTTTTACTGGATGTCAGGATCTTTAGTGCCAGTGGTTTGGGAATGGTGGGGCAAAGGAAGCGGCTTCAATCATGTGGGAGTTATTGAGCAGGGGGATGAGTTGCATCAGTGATGTCGTTTTGTAATTTGAAGAGATGGGTTTTAAGGGATTTCTTGAAGGCCCAAAGATTCGGGGAGAGTTTGATAGGGCGAGGCAAGTCATTCCACAGGACCGGTGCTGCCCTTGAGAAGTCTCGGAGGCGAGAAATGGCAGTGCGGGTGTAGACAGAGGACAGGCGGAGGTCGCCGGCCGACCGGCATGGTCTAGACGGGATGTGCCCATGTGTTGCTTCTTCTTGGCATGGCTCCAATCTAAGATGCAAGCAAAAACCCGCAGATGGTTGGCATCTTGGATTACACAACTATTACAAATTTATAACCAAGAGAAGAAGAAATGCTGGGCACACTGCAGGATTTGATATGGCTCCTTCAGTACGAGCTAGGAATATATCATGTTTTTGCTCATATAATTGTCGAATAAAGGCTCGTGTATCAAGCTGAAACATTGTAATTTCTTGATCTCTATAAAGCAGCCATATCAAATCCTGTAGTGTGGCCGGCAATTCTTTTTCTTTGGTTATGAGCATTTGGGGACTAAGAGCCGATCCCAGCTTTGTGGAACCTGTGGTGGTTAATACCTGGTGTGCACTTCCACTTACCTCTGTATATTTCAAGATCTAGATGAATAATCTAGTCAGCAATGCCAGTGCTGAGCTATATTATTTTGGGAGCAGTGAAAACCCACTGCCTTTGGCTGTATATTAGTTATTTTGAGTCCATGCCTACTAGCAATGCAACTAAAACCGCCTTTAAATAAAATCAATCTCAGCCAGGATCGTGTATTATCGGAAAGCACATTGAAAAAATGTACCTACTCTGCTCTCTGATAGACCATCAAATTTATTACACTTAAATAATTAATCTGCCTTCTACCACTTCATGCACAGTTTACCATAATCAGAACATTATAAAGCTGTCTCAGTCTTTCATCCTGTGTCAATAAACTTGGGTAGTAGTAATTCATTTTCTACTTCTTGGCCTCATAATGACTAATTATTTTCCTGCAGTGTCCCTTTTTAATTCATCTTAAACTGAGAACACTGTAGGATCTAAATCTATAATGGAGGTACCACCGAAGTGTTCCTAGAAAGCACACTAATTGATTCCAGGATGAATAGTACTTTGTGATTATGTATCGTAGGAGAGATGATTATGTAGTGGTATAATATGTGTTATTTGATAATGCAGTTTGAATTGGTGGGCAGGAAGACTGATGGATTTCTCTCACGTTTTTAGACTTCTAGTTATTGTATTACAAAGCACATTTTCAGAAGCCTGAATTAATTTGCTTTCATTGTTCTCATACAGTCAAACATCAGTCTACATTTTAAATAAGTATGCGGAAATAAAATAAAAACTCCCCCTCCCAATGCTTCATAAAGACCCTTTGGGTGTGACACACGCAGCCGCAAACCCGCCGCCGGCGGAAAAAGTCGACAAGCCACCAGACAGGGGTAAAGGTAAAAAAACGCAGCTTTTGAAAGGTGTTTTTTTTTACAAAAACTAATGCATGGAAATAATATATGAGGTCTTATGAATAACAATAAAAAGGTCTGTTACAGAATAAAAACGCTTTGTAAAAAAAATTGGAATAAATAATTTGGCTGAAAAAAATCCCAAAAAAATGCCTGAAAAAATTCTAAAAAGTAAGTAAATAGACTGTTTGCTGCAAAAGAAAAGTATTTATTCAACCGTTTATTCACAATAAAAATGGGGATTTTTTTTTACATTGATACCTATGGGAATCGTCTGATTAAACCCGTCGATGAAACCACCGAAAATCTGGCATTTCACAGCTGTTCAGTGTTTTCTGAATAGATTAACCATTACTTCTCTATGGGGATTTCACTGTCCGAAGACGAATGTATTTCACTGGCAGTTTGCCAATTTTTGGTGAATCACCAGCTTTTTGAATAGCCGAATGGCCACAAAATTGCACCGTATGGGGAAATTCACCGTTCAATGTAATTCCGTGACCAATTCGGTGCTCTTTGAATAACCCCTATAGTCCTTGACAGTGCACTTTGTTACACATACTCTGCTTGTCATAATACTCTGTTTTGCCCAAGAAACCAAGAAGTACCAGCACTCGTGCGCCCTATTGTAGTGTCTTTTTATTAGATGCCTTTCAAAATAGAATACCAGTAACTTTTTTTATGACAAAAGCCAGTAGGCTGAAACATTGCTGGTATCCTAGTGTGAAATGCATCTAACAAAAAGCCACTGCAACACAACCCATGAGTGCTGGTTCTTCTTGGGCTTCATTCTTGATGTTGCAAAATCTGAGTATCAAGTACACCGTGTAGCACAGTGCATCTCAAACCTGTCCTCAGGACCCCCTAGCAGGTCTGGTTTCCAGATATGTGAAGCAGAGCACAGGTGATCTGATTTGCTGCTCAGTGATTGCAGGATTCAGTCTGCATTTCCCCAAGGTGATCCTGAAAACCTGGCCTGTTAGGGGGTCCTGAGGACAGGTTTGAGAAACACAGGTGTAGCAGTTCTGCCTCTCAGTGTGTGAATGCTGTCTAAATGTTTTTCTTCTTGACTCAGGCTAGGGTCAGACGAAAGCATTTTTCCCCGCGAACGTGAAAAAGTGCGTCCGAACGCATTGACGTATTTTTTCACGGAATGTGCAAAAACGGTCAGACGACGCGCATTTTCGGACATGATTTTGTACGGATCGTCAATAAAACTCTTTTTGCGTCTGGACGTTATGTAGGCTGGACATTAGCAGTGTCTGACATCTCCTAATCTCGCAAACACGCCGCTATGTCGCAGCTGCGCACTCAGTACGTCAGTACTAGCGGTTCAGCGTTCTCAAACAAATGCATTCAAATTCCACTTGCGTTGCGCGGCCGGACTTTTGTGCGGCCGTACATCGTATATTGGCCGTCATTGCCCATCATCTGCTGCTAGTGCGGCCGTAATTATGTGCGCCAGAACGCACGTTAAAAGTGCGCTGGTCTGACCCCAGCCTAAATCGGTTTGTTGTCACACTCTATAGCCGGTAGTCTTCTCTTTCTACATTTACAGGATATGGCATTGGATATGCTAATATCAAACTGAAATCCATCTTAATTAATCTTGAATATAGATACATATATTGATATAATATCACAAAACTAGCAATGATAAATAATGGAGTTACATTCCAGTGTTATAATTCTAGTTTCCTCCATTAGATAAGACGCATTCTATTCAGTAATTAAAACTGTATCAACGAGGCAGCTTTTCAAAACAACCAATACCAGCTTTTCTCTGAATGTGCCTGTTAATTACATATGACACAGTGGTTTCAAGAATTTAATAACTGTATAAATGAACTTTGTGTGTGATAAAAAGGACCAAATAAAACCTGTCAGATTGGATGGAACATGTGACAGGGGAAATCACAATTTGTGAATGGATTAAAAACCGCAGCAATGAAATTCTTGCTTGATAAATCGTTCTGCCTTTTCTACTCTCACACCTGCTGCATTTTCTCCACAGACGTCTAAAGCAGGATAAATAGGAAAGGCACATGTATGTCATTAATTAATGTTATAAAAAAATACTTGACTGTTTTAAGGAAATGAAAATGACAATACATTGTCAACTATTTATGCCCATTCATATTTGGACACGGGTGGTGAAGTCTTCCAAATACCCCTATTTTATGTATATGTTACGGGCTTTACCCGTATTATTATTATTATTCTTTATTTATAAAGCGCCAGCATATTCCGCAGCGCTGTACAATAGGCACAGTATAGACAGGGTTACAATACATTGAACAACATTTGACAAACAGTACAGGAGGAGATGAGGGCCCTATTTCCGTAGGAACTCACAACCTAGGAGGGTTGGGGTTGGAAACAGGAGGAGAGGACTGTAAGGTGAGAGTGATTGATGGTTGCGTCAGTGAGTTGGGTGGTAGGCTTCCCTAAATAGGAACGTTTTAAGGGAGCGTTTGAAGGAAGAGAAGTTAGGGGAAAGTCTGACAGTACGAGGGAGAGCGTTCCAGAGAGTGGGGGCTGCGCACGAGAAATCCTGCAGTCTATTATGGGAAGAGGTGAGGTGGGGAGAAGCTAGGCGCAGGTCACTGACCTTAGGGAGCGGGCTGGGGTGTATTTGGTGATTAGTGAGGACAGGTAGTGGGGAGCTGAGTTAGTGAGGGTTTTGTAGGTAAGGATAAGGATTTTGAACTTAATTCTGCAGTGGATGGGGAGCCAGTGAAGGGACTCGCAGAGGGGAGTGGCAGAGACAGAGCGGCGGGTGAGGTGAATTAGCCTGGCGGAGACGTTCAGGATGGATTGTAGCAGGGAGAGGCGGGACAGAGGGAGGCCAGATAAGAGATTATTGCAATAGTCAAGTCAGGAGATTACCAGGGCGTGTATGAGTTGTTTTGTGGTGACAGCGGTAAGAATGGCCGAATTCTGGAAATATTACGCAGTTGGTATCGGCAGGAGGAGGAAAGAGACTTGATGTGGGGGATGAAGGAAAGAGCAGAGTCAAGTGTAACTCCAAGACAGCAAACTTGGTTTGATGGGGAGATGGTGATACCCTCCACCGTGATAGAGAAGTCAGGAGGTGGGGAGGCATTGGAGGGAGGAATAAGTAGGAGCTCAGTCTTTGACATGTTGATCTTTAGGTGGTGGGAGGCCATCCAGGAGGAGATGCCAGATAAACAGTCACTGACTTTGGAAAGGACAGGGGAGAGAGATCAGGGGTAGAGAGGTAGATTTGAGTGTCATCAGCGTAGAGGTGGTAATTAAAGCCAAAGCTGTTGATGATTTTGCCCAGGCAGGATTTGTAGATGGAAAAGAGCAGAGGACCAAGGACAGAGCCTGGGAGGTACACCAACAGATAGAGGCAATGAAGAGGAGGAGTTACCAGCAAAGGACACACAGAAGGACCTGTTGGATAAATAGGAGTCAACCCAAGCAAGTGCAGTGTCACCGAGACCCAGAGAGTTGAGGGTCTGTAACACTATATGTTATGGGTAAATGCCGAAGTGCGGTTAATTTTAAGATTACCCGGGTAATCCTGACATTAGCCAAAACCAATGGGTAAAGCTGCAAACAAATGAAAAATTCAGACTTTACCCGGGTAATCTTAGGACTAACCAACTGCCCTTGGGTAACGGTCTGGAAGAGCTGAAAATTTGCTCTTTACCCGGATGATCTGCAGACTATCCAACCCCGTTTGGCTAAAATCTAATTTTGTTATCGTTCAGATAAAAGTCTGAAGCTTTACCCGGGTAATCTGAGGACTATCCACAGCTTCACCTGGGTAATCTGCAGAGCATCCAACCCCGCTTGGGTAAAAGTGAATTTTGCTATTATCTATGGATATTATCAATGAAAATGGCAAAAGACAAACACTAAAATGTATTGAGGATATGATGAATATACAGAGTAACAGGATAGGTTTCTTATATGAATGTGAAAGAGTTACGTGATCTTTATTATGTGTCATATGTGCTTATATATCATTTATAAAACATAATAACCATTAGGTTACTCTTTATATAATATCTTTGTCTTCATAAATAAATTTTCAGACAATTAACGCACAGAGTTACATGGCAGTTATTTAGTGTGGTTTGTGCCTGTGGATACAATTTGGTTAAAAATAACAAAAAACACAATTTTGTTATCAGTCAGATAACAGTTTGCAGCTTTACCCGGGTAATCCTCGGAATTCATTCAACTGTAACCTGCTGAAAACCCAAGAAAAGCGGAGAACCCAGAGGCGTTTGGATACTTTGCAGATTACCTGGATAAAGTCCAAAATTTCATTTCACTTAGGACTATTACCAATGCCTGGGTAATGTCAGGATTACCCAGGTAATCCTAAAATTAATCGCACTTCGGACTTTAACTGTAACATATACATTACATTGTTTTCATTTTCTAAAAAAGGTAATACAACAATCCATAACACTTTCATTCATCTCATCCCTTTCCTCTGGATAATTGTAGAGATGTATCGAAATGGACAACCTATGACTTTATCTTCCCTTGCTGTGTTTGTGCATGTATGTGCATATATACGCTCACACATGTGTTTGTGTTACATTCTATAATACCAAACACAGGTGCAGATTTTGTACCGACAACTATGAGGCAAGTATTTTGTAATATTAGAAAATTTACACGGCTCTAATTTCTGCATGTTTTGCATAGACATTTATCCGTCTATGCAAGTTCTTCATACCTTCGCAATGGGATCACTGCATAACATAACCACAAATATCTTATAGTCGTGCAATAGTTTTTACAAATGATCTCGTCACAAGAACATTGTATTATTTTTTTAGGCGACTGAATAATCATTATATACGCACTGGTTTTGTGATTTTTTTGTATGCTTGTTATACATTATGTATCAAAATTTACAGTTTTAGACTTTTCAGTTTCAGAACTACAGTTCATTTATTGTAAATAAAGGTTTTTGTGCCATAATGTAGACATATTTGATAGTATGTTTGAAAACGGTACTACATGGCAGCTACATTAAATCGTATCGGCTCATTTGAGGTGTGCACATAGATGCATTTTCGTAGGTGGATGTTTATACTAGCATAGTGATTGGAATGGAGCAATGTTGTCTTAAGGATGTAGTATTGTCGACAGAGGAGGGTAGGCACGCTGCATGTTTATGTTAACTCTGACATAGAGTCCACCCATAATAGATCAATATCAATGCATTAAAAGCAGTGGGTGTTATAAATTCCCAAAGTGCTTGATGATGTACAGGTATTTAGGTTCACAAGCATACACATGTTGTCACATTGCTAAAGTTCTGTCAGCTTTCCTTTTCAATGCCCCGACAGAGACATCAACTACAGTGTGTTGCTACTGCATCTCATTGGCTGCTGGTATGTCAAACCCATAAAAAGTCCACTTTTGAGTTGTTCTGCAGTCATGGATCATTAATTGAAAACCTATTCTTAGAATGTCAATACAAAATACAGGTTTTTATAGCAATATATCACATTTCAGTTTTCATCTAAACACAGATAAGGACATACCAAAAACGGTGGGCAGGGGCCTAAATCGGTCACAGACAGGACCAATTCACTCAGCATTATGGTGTACAAAGCACGCTAGGCGCAATCCCTTTTCTGGGAAATATCCAGGTGTTCTGCAAAGATTTTATGACTCATGATTGGCAATTTAATCTATGTGTCATGTCTTTCACTGATCGATATTTCTTCAAGTAATAAGAAGAGGCAGTAGACTAGACACACAACAACAAGAAATGGCTTTCAACAAAAAGACTGTCACGGTAACTATATTAAAAGGTTTTCTGTAGACAAGTTAGAGTTTATGTTATGATGGTAAATAACAAAATCATTCTTAAAACATTGACAGAAGAGGGATCCTGTGTTGAAGGAAGAGATTTCAGAATATTTGTCCATCTTTCCCTCTCCCTGTAACCAAAAATAAGGGAAGGATTGAAAGACGACTTTGGAAACTGTAAGCGATCTTTATCCTTCTCAGGCTTTGTGTTCCAATTAATTCAAAAGTTACCAGCCTTTTAGTGCATGCAGACAAACCAAACTTGTACTGTAGTCTCA
Organism: Leptobrachium leishanense; assembly: GCA_009667805.1. Taxonomy (NCBI): domain Eukaryota; kingdom Metazoa; phylum Chordata; class Amphibia; order Anura; family Megophryidae; genus Leptobrachium; species Leptobrachium leishanense. The sequence continues at coordinate 280,282,762 of CM019064.1, read as the reverse complement.
GGACTGACGGTGACAGCCTGATCGGAAAGAAGACTGGATGTTGTTTTCAAACCTTTTTGAAGAAAGAAGATGACAGACGTCCAGTTAAGACTCTTGATGACCATTACAATATGCTGTAGTGGTTAAGGCACTTGAGTGTCCCTTTAATCCTTGACTGTCTCAGGCGATTTTGAAGTGAGCGTTGAGAACAACTTCATAAAAATATTTTCCAGACACAAAAAACACATATCCTTCCGTTAGAAAGGTAAACTAAAAAACTGAACAGTATAGACTTTAATAAGAAATATGAAGTTTATTCATTATATACAACTGTTTGCCAGTGTTGCAGCAATTATCATTTTCACCTATCCAGAAAGGGAAACTCAAACAGCGGCAGTAGCTTAATCAATGAATCTTCCTCAGGTTTGATCTCACCCTGTGGTTGTCCTAACTCTGCAAACAGCAATAAATAGTGAATAACCCCCATAATTCTATTTCGAAAGCACTAACAAATAATGCTTCAATTTCTTTAAAACCACAATGTAGTTGTAAACCAGACTGTTACTTCAAATCAAACTGAACTTGAAACAAGAAATATTTTTTAACATATATATATTTTTTATCCCAGCTTTTTTCTCTCCTTGTAGAAACCAGATTCCACTTTTATGATTTTTCATAAAAATTTATTTTGACCACTTCATTGTGTGTAGGTTAATGAAAAGCAAGCATGTTTCACTGTAACATCAATCTATCAAAAAATAAAATGGTTTGAAAGGAAAAATCAAATAAAAGCTAATGTCAGACTAAAGAGAAAGAAAGGTTGAGCAGGGTCATTATACTCCTTTTACTGTCAGAATATAAACTGCTAAGTGATTCTCTTGAATTGGCATGACGTTGTAGTCCTCATTGTCCCTCTCTGTTGCTTTCATCCTCATAATGACCTCTGGGAGTTCCTCTCAAGACTTCATCTACGATGATGAGATTTAAAAGCAGTACTTCTACATTTTATTCAATGCAATCTGCAGTTCTTTAAAGCAGCAATGGATACCTGCAGAGTAGTAATGCATTTGAAATTTTAAGGCATTTTATCTTTTGGAATGTGCCTGTCTGTCTGGTAAAATGGTGACAATTTATTCCAGTGGGGATCCAGATCATAATTTTAGATATTTATATTCCAGTGATAATGTGATGGAGTTCAGCACTTCTTTCAGACAGTCTAAGGTTCAGTAGAGAAAAAAAAATTTGATTGGAATATCCTCTATGTTGTTATGTTTAATTCGCAGTGTGGTTCTTTATGCCTCAAATAAAACATAAATGCAGAGCATAGTGTAATATTTTTTTTTAAAAAACTGATAAAATAAGGAATAATGCACTCACATGGGATGGTGTCTCAAGTCAGGCACCGGATGAGTAGACAGCTGACGTCATTGTAAGGGTAGCGCCAGATCTCCCTTTTCTGCGTAGACTTGTATTACTCTGTTGTGTCAGGCCTGGTTCTATCCTTTCAGCAGAGGTCCAGATGCTCCTGTCCTCTACTGGGTGGTGAATCTGTCAGGTCCTGAGGGAGTACGTCTCCTCTACTGAGGATAGCAGCCACATTAGCAGCCAGTGCGGCTGAAGGAAACCATTCACCAGAAGTGGTTTAAAACGATTTATTCCTTATAACAGCTTAAAAACATCAATAAAGGTAAAAGAAAATAAAGGCACCAAGACGCATTTCGTTGATCAAAACCGCTTCTTCAGTTAGCGTTATATCATAGATATTTATATAATCATTTCAGAACAGTGCATGTCTCTGCAGGTTCAGTCAGTGGCCACATTTTTTTTTTTATTCATGATCTAGGTTATGCTTTGGTCAAGCCCATGAAATCGTGTTAAACCTTGAGCCTCCTTTTTCCATCAGGTTTTATTTCCATGACTCTAAAAAAAAACAGCTCGTATAAGTGGACTTGTAGTAACAATAACATGTTGAAGCATAACCTAACAAACACTTCCAGATGTTCCAGATATTTAAATTAAGGCTAAAACTGTTGCCACGCAGTGTTTGTAAGAAAGTTTTGGCGCTACAGAATCTCGTTATGTACAAAAAGATGATCTTCCTACAATACATGCCTAAAAACCTTCAAAATGATAATTCTGAAATTTAATGAAAGTGCGCGTCGATCAAAATTGAGTGAGTACCAATTTGTAAAGAAATGTTGTCTAAGCACTATACTTGCTAAGCTTATGACAGCTGTATAGCGTATATTGTTATATTTCATTTTAGCCATCACGTCTACAGACAGGTGTATCACATTACATTTGATCTACTATGGCAGCCCTTGAAGAGATATTCAGGAATATCTATATAGTAAACAATACATTTTCAATAGATTTAATTAGTGCACTGAACATATATTATGTACCTACCCAACAATGACCCTGTCAGGGGAGCTGTACACAGTTTGCGGGTGTGAACCCAATATGCAGTGAAGCATATGAAAGAGGCAGGTTGCAGGGCTAATCAAGAGTTTATTTAAATAATACTGAACAGGGTTAAAGCCAATAAACAGGAGAACTGAATTAGGGATACGTTAGAAGAAAGGCAATAAACTATAGCTGAGGGAAGACACAGAAAAGGGGACTGAAGCAAGAGGGATGGCTGAGAATAGTGAGATAGGGAGTAGAGAGGAGAACCTAGATACTATAAAGAAGAGGCAAAGAGCAGGATAAGCTGGATGAAAATAGGACACACAGGAGGGAACTGAAGATACAGTGAACTAAATAGGGGGGCAGATGTCCGTGGCAAGGTATCCAGGTATAGGGTTAGGCAATCTCGTAGTCGGGGTTTGAAGCCGAAGTCGTGGGATACAGATCACAGAATAATCAAAGTCCATAGCCAGGGGTCATACACGTTAAATCCAATTAGGAGGAACAGGAAGCAAATTAATTTAGGTTACTGGTATAGCAGAGGTTTGGAAATGGTTCACAGGAGGGTTTCCAGATGGGTACTTGAGAGGGTAATCAGATGGGTAGTCCAGAGGGTTTAACCGGTAAGTAGTCCAGACGGTGATCAGAAGGTTCCAGGAATAAGGAGTTTATCAGAGAACTGGTCAGCTTGGTTTGCACAGCTCAGACTTCAAACATGAAGTGAGGAACAGAGGGTGTGACCTCCTTTTAAGGAGGCCTCATTAACAGTGATTAGGTGAATCTGTAGTCTCTTTGTGTGCACAGGTTACAGACAAGTCCTTAGGGACCTGCGTTAAGCATGGCTTAAAGGGGCTGCCAGGATTTAGAATATGTGATCCCTGACAGACCCTTTCATACAAGACCAAAATGAATGACAGGTTTTCTTTAAAAGAAAAAGGATAATAAAGCCATCTTTGGGTTCTGGTTGCTGACATATTGTTTTTTCAGGATAGTTAATGCTCTTGAGCTACGTACTCATAAGAAATATCAAGTGGAGGCAAGAAAAGCAGATTTGTCCCTATTGTACTTTGCACACGCTGGGCATTAGGTTTAACCTTCTCATCAATAGTCAGGGGTCAGGTCCTAAAAAATAAGTGTAAGAACTCACCAAGATTTTTGTCCCACCAATAACTCCGTTAATAAGAGATGCTACTGGATGCTGTAGCAGCTGCAGCACTTTCGTATGTACTGGAATGCCATTCTTATGACAAATATTTAGAAATTGCCATTAACATTCATTTCCAGTGCACTCAAATCCTGGAATTGCAAGTAAATATAGACATTTTTGTAAAATTGTGTCTGAAGTGAAAGACTTTGAAGATTTCTAGTATTTCAACCAAGTGGGAGCCAAGTTTCCCCCTAAAATACTAAAGTAAGGGTGTTCCCAGATGTTCTACTTTACTTGATTCTCATCACAAGCCACACAGAGGAATTTATAACATACTAATTTATGCAAAATATTATGATACATACAACTGTCTAGCCATGAATCTCATCATATCACAATAAAAATTCTAACTTGCTAATTACACAATTTTCAAACAAAAGTGAGAGCATGCGTTACCCCATGTCTAACACTTCTTTCTATCTTAGATAGTGAGCTGTAATACACTTTGCTATATTGGTTTTATACACTGAAACCTGTACTAAGATACCTAAAGGAAGATCCCATACTAAACAAAATAAACGCTTATACCCCTATTATTGATTAGGCTGCAGAAAGTTCTCTCCACTAATCATTAATCATATTTCCTTTAGTCTGTGTAACGTTGTCTTACTAATCACTCCTTTAATGAGTAATGTCTTTAGTCATACAGTGAGGGAAAGAATTATTTGATCCCCTGTTGATTTTGTACGTTAGTCCACTGACAAAGGAATGATCAGTCTATAATTTTAATGGTAGGTTTAGTCTGACAGTGAGCGACAGAATAACAACAAAAATCATCCAGAAAACGCGTTTCAAAAAAGTTATCAATTGATTTGCGTTTTAATGAGTGAAAGAAGTATTTGATCCCCTATCAATAGAATTCTGGCTCCCAGGTGTTTTTTATACAGGTAACGAGCTGAGATTAGGAATTCTCTTAAATGGAGAGCTCCTAATCTAAGATTAATACCTGTATAAAAGACACCTGTCCACAGAAGCAATCAATCAGATTCAAAACTCTCCACCATGGCCAAGACCAAAGAGCTGTCCAAGGATGACAGGGACAAGATTGTAGACCTACACAAGGCTGAAATGAGCTATAAAACCATCGCCAAGCAGCTTGGTGAGAAGGTGACAACAGTTGGTGCTATTATACGCAAGTAGAAGAAACACAGAATAACTTTCTTCCTCCCTCAGTCTGGACTCCATACAAGATGTAACCTCATGGAGTTTCATTGATCATGAAACTGGTGAGGAATCAGCTCAGAACTACACGGGAGGATCTGGCAATGATCTCAAGACATCTGGGACCATAATCACCAAGAAAACAATTGGTAACACCCTACGCCTTGAAGGACTGAAATCCACCATTGCCCACAAGGTCCCCCTACTCAAGAAAGCACATGTACAGGCCCATCTGAAGTTTGCCAATGTACATCTGAATGATTCCGAGGAGAACTGGGTGATAGCGATGTGGTCAGATGAGACCAAAATCAAGCTCATTTGGCATCAACTCAACTCACCGTGTTTGTAGGAGGAGGAATGCTGCCTATATGACCACAAGAACACCATCCCCGCCGTCAAAAATGGAGGTGGAAACATTATGCTTTGGGGGTGTTTTGCTGCTCTTCCAGCATGACAATGACCCAAAACACATGGCCAAGGCAACGAAGGAGTGGCTCAAGAAGAAGTACATTAAGGTCGTGCCGTGGCGTAGCCAGTCTCCGGACCTTACTCCCATAGAAAATCTGTGGAGGGAGCTGAAGGTTCGAGTTGCCAAACGTCAGCCTCATAACCTTAATGACTTGAGAATCTACAAAGAGGAGTGGGACAGAATCCCTCCTGAGATGTGTGCAAACCTGGTGGCCAACCACAAGAAACGTCTGACCTCTTTGATTGCCAACAAGGGTTTTGCCACCAAGTACTAAGTCATGTTTTGCAGAGCGGTCAAATACTTATTTCAAAATGCAAATTATCTTAGAAATGTTTTGACATGTGTTTTCCTGGATGTTGTTGTTTTTCTACCATTAAAATTATAGACTGATCATTTCGATGTCAGTGGGCAAAAGTACAAAATCAGCAGGGGATCAAATACTGTAATTTTCCCCCTCATTGTATATGTAATAATGATCAACTGCAAATGAATATAAAGAAATTGCATAAATAAAATATTCTCTTTGCAGGAAATCCTCTTATTTTAGAAAAAAAGTCTTGCAGAAATATTAGTAATTAGCACTAATGATAATTATTATAAATATGCCTGTTGAGCTGTTAATGGAATTCTTCATTCCCTGTTACGGCTTGGGTTGCGGTGTTCTATCTTCATAAGACAAACAGAATGTAGAGGAATAATAGTTTCCCACGATTTGTCTAAATGGCACCCTCAACCACTAATTGCTGGTTTTAAATTCCCTAACCATGAACATTTAGGATTGCTAAATTATGAATTATCCAGAGAGTACATAAACCCATTGTGGTCAATAACATTTTGAACTGGTATACATTGGAGTCTTAGGACCTCCTGCTGTTTGTTTTGATTTCTTATAAATAGACTGTAAACATTGGAAGGGTGACCGTTCTGAATTCTTTACACTAACGATCGTTGATAACTTGAAAAACCCTTTACAGTTTATAAAAAGCACTGACGGTTTGCGAGACCTATTTGACATAGTGATATAGATACCAACTCTGCAAGAGTTTGCGCAACCTGTGGTCTTAATTACTAGAACTTTGGTTTTCAAAATAACAAGTGGGAGATCTAATGTCAGCTACTTGATGGTTGTCTTATTTTGGCTGTTGTCATAAGTGCTCTTGTCTGATTTGGGCATTTATCATAAATGCCCCTGTCCACTCATTTTGTGTTAGACGAGCAACATGGTATTAATCCCACCTCAGATACTACTCGAGCTTGATAAACTGAATCCCATTTTATAAATCAGACAATCAGCAACCTTGAACTGTTTTCATTCCTTCCTTCATGTTACATGTCATTTAGCAAGTTGTAAAAGCATCATCAGTAGAAGAAATAGCAGTGCTGACATTAAGCACTTTGGGCGCTATTCCATGCACAGCGCTAAAATGGGTTTGCTAATGGGGAAAACCTGGTTTCCCTGTAGCCTCCCCATTTTAGCACCATATTCTGGAGCAGGCACTACTTCAGCAGCTTGCCCCGGAACGCAGCACAACCCTCCCTGATACTCACGACAGTGCTTCCACAGACTGATTTCTCTCGGGTTTACCGTTAGGAAGGTATTATATGGGGCATACATTAAAGTCAATTATTGTTACCAGTTACTCACCCAAACGCTATGTTAACGTTCACTAGGGAATAGGGCCCTTAGTGTCACCTACTTCTCATACCACTGCTGTGGTGATCCCAACCACCTTTATTATCAAAAGTATGTCACTTAGCAGGTTTTTTTCTTGCTTTCCCTTTTTCTTTCCTTCCCTTTTTTTCCCATCTCTCTCGCATTTCCTATTTTTCTTTCTCTCTTGCTTTTTTCTTTTCTTCTTGCTTACTTTCTCTTCTCTTCCATTTCTTCCTTTTCCTCTCACTTTCTTTCTTTCCTTCTCTTTTGCTTTTTCTTTCTCTCTCTTGCTCCTCTCATTCTGTCTTTCTCTCTTGCCTTCTTTTTTCCTTCCATCTTGCATTATTTGCCAATCCATCTCCCTTGCTTCCTCATTCTGTCTATGTTGCTTTCTTTGTTTCTTGCTTTCTTTTTCTTTCCTACTCTTTTGCTCTCTCACCCTTTTTTCTTTCTCTCGTACTCATTCATTCTTTTGTTGCTTGCCTTTTTCTTTCCTTCTCTCTCACTGTCTCATTCACGTTTGTTTTTTCTCAAGTTTTCCTTCTCTCCTCTCTTCCTTCCTCATTCTTTTCATCTCTCTCAACTTTTTCTTTCCTACTTTTTCACTCTCTCTTTTCTCTCCTTTTCTTCTCTCTCACTGTCTCATTTGTTTTCTTTCTCATTTGACTTTTCTTTCCTTCTCTCTTGCGTTCTTTCTCACTTTCTTATTTTTTCCATCTCTCTTGCTGTTTCTTTCCTTCCTTCTCTTGCATTTTTTTTCCCATTTTTTCCTTCTCTCATGCTTTCTTTCGTTTTCTCTTGCTCTGTTGCACCCTTTTTTCTTTCTCTCGTACTCATTCATTCTTTTGTTGCTTGCCTTTTTCTTTCCTTCTCTCTCACTGTCTCATTCACGTTTGCTTTTTCTCAAGTTTTCTTTCTCCCCTCTCTTCCTTCCTCATTCTTTTCATCTCTATCAACTTTTTCTTTCCTACTTTTTCACTCTCTCTTTTCTCTCCTTTTCTTCTCTCTCACTGTCTCATTTGTTTTCTTTCTCATTTGACTTTTCTTTCCTTCTCTCTTGCGTTCTTTCTCACTTTCTTATTTTTTCCATCTCTCTTGCTGTTTCTTTCCTTCCTTCTCTTGCATTTTTTTTCCCATTTTTTCCTTCTCTCATGCTTTCTTTCGTTTTCTCTTGCTCTGTTGCACCCTTTTTTCTTTCTCTCGTACTCATTCATTCTTTTGTTGCTTGCCTTTTTCTTTCCTTCTCTCTCACTGTCTCATTCACGTTTGTTTTTTCTCAAGTTTTCCTTCTCTCCTCTCTTCCTTCCTCATTCTTTTCATCTCTCTCAACTTTTTCTTTCCTACTTTTTCACTCTCTCTTTTCTCTCCTTTTCTTCTCTCTCACTGTCTCATTTGTTTTCTTTCTCATTTGACTTTTCTTTCCTTCTCTCTTGCGTTCTTTCTCACTTTCTTATTTTTTCCATCTCTCTTGCTGTTTCTTTCCTTCCTTCTCTTGCATTTTTTTTCCCATTTTTTCCTTCTCTCATGCTTTCTTTCGTTTTCTCTTGCTCTGTTGCACTCTTTTTTCTTTCTTTCTCCCTTTCTTTAGCAAATATGACCATTATGATTCTGAATGTTTGTAATGAAGCTATATGATAGCTTATTACCGTTATATTCTATATGTTTGCAGTTTTAATACTAGTTGAAATTAACCTGCTGACCCCACTAGTTCTTGTACAGAACACACGAGACATACTGCTGGGTTTCAGGAATATTTATGTATTTAATTTGAGAAGCAGTGCTGTGTGATTCATCCACTCTGGGAAACATTTCTGTCTTCCATACATTTTTTCCTGCTGATGCTTGCAGCCACAGTTAATTACAAGCAGGTAATGTCTGCCACATCTATCTCTGTGAATGTAAATTGTTAAAGCAATATGTTGGTGCTAGTCATGATCAGCAGGGTTTTGTCAATCAAGCAATGATTTAGCAAAAGGTTAACAGACTATCAGTAATGCATAATGTATATTATGTTAATTTCATTCACTAGTTAATGATGTACTCATATACCGATACATGGGAGGGAGTTTGAGAAGGGTCAAGATGTGCAGGAAGTCTTAGTAACTCAGTTCCTCCTAAAAAGTACCAGAGGAACGGAGTTTTCTTTTGACCCATGCATAGAAAAGCTTAATTAAAGGTTTCACTCACATGTTTTGTATAAGTCACAAGAACTATATTTTAATTATTTCAATTCTCATAATCAATCCCTAAAACCCAGCTTGTCAATACATTTAAACATTAAATACAATTTCAGTGGGGTTAAATGCACCATGTCAATGATTCTATTGGCTAGCAGCTGTTTTGGAGAGTTCCCACACTTAGGGCCTGTTCCATAGGATTCCAAGGAGCCCTGCGCTTACCGGTGCACTTTCGAATGGGCTGCGTAAGGAGACACGGAGGGACATGGGAACGAACTACTCCCATTCTCACACTGCTCGCGGTCAGAGGAAGAGATGGAACTCCCTGTCCTCTGCAACGCAGGAACTGAGTATGAGTATGGGATTTTGTTGGGGTGGTTAAAGGAAGGTATTAAGTCATTTTGCAAAAGTTAAATCACTTAACACCAGGATTTCAATTATTGAATATCACCTCCTTTGGAGGAGAATGAACCAGGGGGGAGTAGCTTGTTCTCTAGGGATGTGCAAATTCCTGTCTCCAGTACAAAATATAGGAGTTGTGAATTTACAGTAAGCTCATGCTCGAGACGATTTTGAGCTGTTTTCAGTAACCGCTCCAGTCATTAGCTTAATGTCACAGTTAGCATTGGGTCCTTATTTTTTTAAACTAGAACCCTTGGAATAAGAACATTGATGTGACACATGATGGAGGATGTCACATAGTGAAATTATACTCCAAACCAACCTTCTTCTCTTCCTTCCTTCAATTATTCTCCCTTCCCTTTACTATCCTTTCTTCCCTTTCCCTTCCATAACTCATTTTGTTGTTATTCTGTTTCCCTGAATTCTCTCTACTCTATAAAATGTATTTGCATATAGTATAGGGTATACCATGTTCCCTTTTAACTTTTTTTAATTTTTTTTTTTACGTCTCCCTAGACAGTATTACAATATAAAAATGTTGAACTGAAAAGTTAATTTGACCTTATTTCAGGTCTTTTAGCATAACATTAGTGTGATGACAGAAGGCAGGGATCGGGATGAACAGCGTTATGTAATTGTATGGTTCATACTTGGATCTATTATTGCAATTTATAAACTTCAAGTCACAAGCAAGAAAAAGCTATCTGTAGAAAAATGGAGGAAAATTGTAGCAATCATTCTAGCTCACAGATTAAATACGCTTCTTTCTGTAACTCTGCTGTACCATGCACTGACTATAGCCTACAGGGAGGGTTCAATCTGTTACTGGTCTAGTGTGGCACTAAATCAAAAACAAGAGCTTATTTCCAGGGGAAACCGGCGCACATCAGAAAGATCGGCTGTTTGTTGTGGAGGTGCTTTGAAGCAGCTGAGAACATCGAGGAGAAGGAGCACATGTTTGAGCTGGCACACCTCCTTTAATAAAGTATTCATCCTTACTCGGTGTGAGCTACTGATAGACTCACAGCATATTCACTTCATTTCAATAATAAGTGCTTACTATGCAATGTCCTCAAGGAACGGCATGTAACCACAGTTTAACCCCTTTGCTACCAAGCACATTTTGCACAGAAATTGTTATTCCCGGATAGATATAAGATTAAAATAATGTAAATTTGCTAATTTTTAATTTAGCATGTATTTTTTTTTATACTAAGAGAAATATTGCCGGGTCCTAAACTCCAGATGGTGTATCCCTTTACAGGAGTGAGTGACCCCAGAGCTCTCCCTGTATTCTGCCCTCTGCCTATCTGTTGTAATGCAGTAGTAGAGTTTGTTGAACTTTTTGGTACACTGAGGGCGGGGGCTGCTCCTTCTTTACATGAATATATGGTGTCAGGAGAGAATTTTGTTTATCCCCAGGAGGCACAATAATTCTGCATTAAAAATAATATTAAAATGCTAAGTGTTGGTTTTCTTTGTACTACAGAGCAAGTTGTGTTTTGGTAGTAAAAGGGTTAAAGATGAATTACTTCTTCTCATCAGAAGGACTTCCAAGTTCCAACAGCATTTTACATAGTTACATTGGCTGAAAAAAGTAATTTGTCCATCGGATTCAGCCTTTCACACATCACCTACTGCTGTTGATCCAAAAGAAGGCAAAAAAAACCCTGTCTAAGGCTAGGGTCAGACTAACGCATTTTTTGCGTTGTCTGTGAAAAAGTGCGTTCGAACGAATGGATGTATTTTTTCACGGAATACGCGATAGAGGTCATACGATGCGCATTTGCGTCCGTGATTTGTACGGATCATCAATAAAACCCTTTTTGCGTCTGGACGTTAAGTTGGCCGGACATTAGCGGCGTCTGACGTCTCCTAATCACGCACACATGCCGCTAGCGGACGCAGCGCACTCTGCATGTCAGTACTAGCGGTATCACGTTCTCGAAAAAAATGCGTTTGTGTGCCGCTTGCGTTGCGCGGCCGCATTTTTGTGCGGCCGTACTTCGTACATTGCCCATCATTGGCCGTCATTTGCTGCTACTACGGCCGTGATAAAGTGCGGCTGCACGCACGTTCGCACTGCGTTTGTCTGACCCTAGCCTAAAGCGCTCGTCAACATGCAACATACTGGGGAAAAATTCCTTCTTGACCCCAGAATGGCGGTCAGATTTCTCCCTGGATCAAGCAGCTTTTACCCACATATTAAATATTATAACCTTTGATATTATGTTTTTGCAGGAAGTCATCCAGTCGTTTAAAATTCAGTACAGTCTCTGACGCAACCACCTCAACAGGCAGAGAATTCCACAGCTCTATTGTTCTTACTGTAAAATAAACCTTCATATGCTTTAGGCTGGATTTCTGTTCGTCCAGTCTAAATGGGTGACTGGGTTTAAAATTTATACTGACTTTATAATATTTGCTTTTCAATTATCACTGTGTATATGTATTTTAATTTGTATGGTATGCTATCTTAGTATGTAAAGTATTCATTATAGTGACATATTGGAATATCAGTGTATCTCAGAGAAAAATGAAAGTTGCAGTAGATCAAGTAATGATTAATCTGGAAACTCCAAATTTTTGTAAATCACGTGACAGTTTGTGGAACAGCCCATATAAAGCATGATGAATAATGCTAATAATGAAGGCCTGAAGCACCTAAGGCGTAGGGCCCTTAAGTTGCCTCTGATGCCAGGACGCAGGGAGGATTTTTCTAGAAGGGTTTTCAGCGTATGTGGAGGTTTGAGCAGGAGTGGTGTGGGAAGAGTCACCAGGAGGGTACTTAAGGCACGTGTGGAGAGGCTCTGCGCGCCTTTTTCTCCTGAGGTAGAGCTGGAAAAATCTTGAGCTGCGTCAGAGAGCGGTGTTTTTGGCTTTTTTGCCTTAAAATTGTCTTTGAGTATGGCAGAAGGCGGTGAGCTGGAGTCGCTGTTGGAGGAAGTGCGGGAGGCAGCTCGGCATCATGGTGTGGAGTGGGCAAGAAGAAGCTTGTCAGAGGTGCTGGTGGCGGAATCGGAAGTGGGAGCTCGGCCTGTCAGGATTTCTAGGCCTCCGGAGCGGTTCAGTCCGGGAGGAGAATCCAGAGGTGGATCAGCGTGTGAGAGGTTGAGGTTGGAGGCAGTGAGAGGCCGAGGACGGTTGGTCCGGCGGATGTTGGCTGGAGGTGACGCAGTTGGGACTGAGGCTGGCGTGAGCATTTCCAGAAGTATGGAAGGTAGGAGCTCGAGGCCGGTATCGGGGGCTAAGGATCCTTCTGGTCGGAGGGGTGGTGTGGTGAGCGCCTCCAGGAGAGAAGGAGTGCGGAGGTCAAGGAGTTCCTCGGGTAGAAGAAGAGTTCGGTGGTCCGCCAAGGGTCCCAGAGGTGGAGCAATGTCTGTCTCGGGGACGGATGTTTCGGTGGTAAGGCAGTTTGTGGTTGGGGGTGTGGACGGTGGTGTGGCACAAGGTGGTGGTGTGAGGAATGAGGTCACTAAGGAGCTCAAAGTAAATTGGTGTTCAGATGGTGGAGGTGAAGTGGCTCCGGATTTTGGTGTGGTGGAGCGGGATAATGATTATGTTACTTCGGGTTCTGAGGCTCATCGCACAAATGTTTTTTCGTCCACAGTTCCGATGGTTCAGGAGCGGAGTCCGCAGCCGGTTGGTGGTTTCCAGGCTGGTGGAGTCGGTGGAGTTGGAGTGAGGCGTTCGGAGAGTGTGGCACAGAAGGTTCCAGGAAGTTCAGCTGGACCTAATGTGGCGACAGGTAATGGAAGTGGAGGTGATATGAGTTCTTTCATGGGTTTTTTACAGGGGTCCTTTGAAGCGTGGTCGGTTTCAAAAGAGGGTGTGAGCCAGCGAGTTGATTTGGCTCAAACATGGAAGGGTGCAGGTGGGCCAGTTGGGAGAGTTGGTGGAGCTCTTGGTGGTGAAGCTCTGGCTTTAATAGGACGAGTGGTGTGTCGGGTTCACTCGGTGAGTCTGCAGGAGTGGCGGATGTGGCCAGGAGGAATGCTTACGTGTCATTTTCTGGTCCTTTGGGGTTTCATTTGAAACAAGAGGTTAAAGAAGGTATCTGGCGGGTGAGTATGTGGAGCTTTTTTCCCTGCTTCCTTTGGATGAGGTGGCAGGGGTTAAGGATGATTTGTCTAAAGAAAATTTAAAGGAGGAAGAGGAAAGGAAAAAGAGGTATCGGAGGATTCCTAAGTCGTTTGGGAATTGGCTCCGGGCTTTTTGTATTTTGGCAAGTGTGGTTGGGGAGAAGAACCCACAACACTGTTCGGCTCTTTTTTATTATGTGGATGGGATTTGGGAGGCTTATCGGATTTATTGTGGTTGGGCGTGGTGGAAATACGATGAGCAGTTTAGGCAACGTTTGGCGGCTCACCCAGGGATGGGGTGGAATCAGATGGACATTACGCTGTGGTTGCGTCTGATGGGGGCTCAGAAGGCTTTGCCCTTTCCAGGGTGCGCCGGTGGGGGAGGGGTCAGTTCTCCACCGGCAGGTGTTAAAAAGGGATCTTGCTGGCAGTTTAACGAGGGTCAGTGCAAGTTTGGTAATGGGTGCAGGTTCAAGCACGAATGTTCAAATTGTGGAGGATTGCATTCATTGTCCAGATGTTTTAAGAGGGATAGACAGTGAGGTCTGCCTTTTGGAGGGTCTGGAGGTGGGGGCTTCCCCAGTGAAACTCAACGCGATGTTACCGTGGCTAAGGCTTTACGGAAGACGTAGGGCTTGCGTAGTTTCTGCAGGATGGTTTTGATGATGGTTTTCGGATTCCTTTTGTGGTAAGGCCAGGGGGTGGCAAGTTAAGAAATGTAAAGTCGGCTAGAGTTTATCTGGAGGTAGTTTGGGAGAAGGTGTTTATTTCAGCTCGTACCTATTCATCCTTCGTGTCATCATCTTCTGGGGTTTTGGTTTGAAGGCAAATTTTATGTGGATCTATGTTTGCCTATGGGTTGTTCCATTTCCTGTTCCTTTTTTGAGTGTTTTAGTACATTTTTGGAATGGGTGAGTCGTGAAGTGGCAGGTTCGGCTAATTTGACACATTATTTGGATGATTTTCTGTGAGTGGGTAGGGAAGGGACAGGAGAGTGTCTGCACATTCTTCGTTCGTTTCAGTGGGTGGCACACCGATTTGGTGTTCCTTTGGCTTCTGATAAAACAGAAGGTCCGGCGTCAGTCATCACTTTCTTGGGGATTGAGATTGATTCGGTTAAGGGTAAGTGTCGTCTACCTTTGGGGAAAGTGGTGGAAGCTTTGAGGCAAGTGGAAGGGGCCCTGTCAGTTAGGAAATTGCAGTTGAGAGAGCTGCAATCGCTGATTGGTCGTTTGAATGTTGCATGCAGGGTCTTTCCGGTTGGAAGAGTCTTTTTGCGAGGTTTGGCTTTGGCGACACGGGGTATTCGGGAAGGTCATCATTTTGTTAGAATATCTGGTGCCATGAAGGAAGATTTGGAAGTGTGGAGATCCTTTTTGGTTTGTTTTATGGGGTGGCCATATTCCCTTCGAAAGAAGTTTTGGCGAAGGAACTGGATATTTTTCACGGACGCCTCTGGAGGTGTTGGTTTTGGGGGGCGGTTGGTGTGCTTCTCGTTGGTCTGATCGTTGGTTAGCATCTGCATTGGTGCGGAATTTGGCATTTTTGGAGTTGTTTCCATTAGTGGTGGACTTGGAGCTGTGGGGAGGTGTTCTGGAGGGGAGAAGGATTCTCTTCCATTCTGACAACATGGCGGTGGTGTCGGCGGTTAATTCTTTGTCGGCTTCATCATTGCCAGTCATTAGATTGCTGAAGAGGTTTGCGTTGCTTTGTCTTAAATTTAATGTTTTATGCAGGGCAAGGCATGTTCCGGGTCGCCTTAACTCAGTGGCGGATGCTTTGTCTCGTTTACAGTGGGGCAGGTTTCGCTCCCTGGCTCTTTTGGCGGAGGACGTGGGCACCCCTTGTACTTGGCCTTTGGCAGCTAGGCTCGGAATTTTTGGAACATGAGTGAGAGGTTCTTTGTCTGAGTCCACTTGGAAGGCCTACTCGCGAGTTTGGAGGGATTGGGACACATTGGCTGAACGGTTCAGGTATGTTTCGGTGGGTGGATTGGATGAGGAGAGTTTGCTTAGGGCATACCTCATTCGGTTATTCGAATCAGGGGCATCTCCTGGGGTGGTACAGCAGTCGTTGGCCGCCTTGGCTTTCCTTTTCCAGGTATCGGGGAAAAGAGATGTCACCAAGGATTTTGTTGTCAGGTGTGCAGTTCGGGGTTATGTGAGGGGGAGGCGCAGGGTAGACGCTCGGCGTCCAGTTTCGAAGCAGTTATTGGAGGGTCTATGGGATTTTGTCGGGAATTTTTGTTCCTCACCTTATGAGGTTCTGCTTATGAGGGCGGCATTTTGTTTGGGGCTTTTTGGGGCATTTCGAGTGCGTGAACTGGTGTTCAATTCTAGGAGAGGAGGTGGTGGTTTGGGAGCTGATGCGGTTTGGTTGCGAGTTGAGGAAATTGTTATTTGGGTTTCTAACTCCAAGACTGAACAGTTGGGTAGGGGGCGTAGAGTTGGTTTATCCAGTGTGGATAACTGCGTGGTTTGTCCGGTGAAGAACGTTAAGGAATTTTTGGAGGTACGGGGGGGGGGGAGTCTGGAGTGGGCTTTTTTTGTCACACGGACAGATCGGCTTTATCGAGGTATCAGTTTGTTTCCATTTTTAAGAAGGGTTTGTTGAGTTTAGGGAGAAATCTGGAGGAATTTGGTTCTCAATCCTTTCGTATTGGGGCAGCAACAGAAGCTTACAGGGTTATTCAAAGAGCTCCGAATTGCTTGAGAAAGGTAACCGAATGCTGAAAATCAGCGTTCGGTTACCTTTCCCGGCCATTCGGCTATCCAGAGAGCAGGCAATTCGCCAAATCCTGGCGAATTGCCTGAACAGACGGTGCCTGTTCGAGGGCAGTGAAATCCCCATGAAAATGCACTCCTTCGGCTATTCAGAGAACACAAACCAGCAGTGAAAGGTTCCCCTAATGCCCTGCCATTCGGGGGTTTCATGCGGCAAGTTAATTCAGGAGAATCCCATAGACTTCAATGTTAAAAATATTCCCGTTTTAATTCAATATCTAATAAACCGTTCATTATAAAATTCTGCAGTAAAGACTCTCTTTATTTATAGATTTTTTAGGATATTTTAAGCATTTTTCTTAATTTTTTTTTTTTTTATAAGTCCGATTTTTTTTGATTTTTTTTTTTTTTTTAAGTTTACTTATTTTTTCTGTAACAGCCCTTTCTATTATCATTCCCTGGACCTCATATGCAAATTTCAGACATTTTCGTTCAGTAGTTTCTTTGCAAACAGCGTTTCATTTTCACAGATTCACACAAACTATTTTGCTAATTTATTCATCTCCCTCGTCTGCGGTCTCAGCTGCCTCAGCTGCTTCGGCTGTGTTCGGCTCCTGCTCGGGCTTGGTTTTCGGCAGGTTAATCCAGATGTTTTTGTGCCTTTTCTGCGTGCATTCGGTGGGTTTTGCGGTTAGTTTTCGTCGGGTTTGCGGCAGCCTTTCCCTGCAATTCGGGGACCCTGTGGTGTTTGCTTAATAGGGTTGAGCTGAACACTCCCCCGAGTTCGGTTCGGAGCCGAACCCGAACTTTCCAAATGTTCGTATCCGAACCCGAACCTGAACTCAATACAAGTCAATGGGGCTGAAAATTCGTTTTTTAGAGTGCCCTCCAAGAGGGCGTATATGCTAGATATTTGCCATGAAAGGTGTATGGGGGTCCGGGTAGTGCCCTGGGGGACAGGAAACAAGGACAAAAAGTTAAAAAAAAAAACGTTTTTAAAGGGACAGTGAGTTTTCCATGAAATAAGGGTTAAAAATAAAAACGAAAAATTCCTTCAAATATCGTGCCTAGGAGGTCCCCATAACCTGCCCGTGAAGTGGCGGATTTCTAGGATGTATAGAAATATGTAAAAACCAAAAAATGACATTTCAAATGACGGTAAATGCTTTTCCTTTAATCTATCCATAAACAACTGCTTGGGGCGGCAGTCTGTATGAAAAGAGGAGACATTTTCGGACACACAGAAAAAGTTTACTGATTTTTTGGCGGTGAAAAGCAGGAGAATGACTGGAGAATGGAAAATTCTAGACCAAATAGCCGATTTGGAAAGTGAGATAAATGGGAGAATTTTTCTGGTTTGGCTATTTTGACCTAGAATTTTCTCTTCAGTCATTCTCCTGAGTTTCACCTTTCTCTGAATAACCCTGTCAGGGTTATTCAGAGAGCGGTGAAGAGCAGGAGAATGACTGGAGAATGGAAAATTCTAGGTCAAAATAGCCAAACCAGAAAAATTCTCCCATTTAGGCTAGGGTCAGACTAGCGAATTTTTAACGTGCGTTTAGGCGCACTTAATCATGTCCGCACTAGCAGCAAATGACGGGCAATGACGGCCAATATACGAAGTACGGTCGCACGAAAGTCCGGCTGCGCAACGCAAGTGGAAAAAGAACGCGTTTTTTCGAGAACGCAGAACCGCTAGTACGGACGTACAGAGTGCGCTGCGTCCACTAGCGGCGTGTTTGCGTGATTTGGAGACGTCAGACCCTGCTGTGTTAGTCTAGCCTTATCTCACTTTCCAAATCAGCTATTTGGTCCAGATTGTTCTCTTTTCCTGCCATTCTCCTGGTTTTCACCTTTCTCTGAGAGAGAGGTGAAAGCCAGGAGAACTGGCAGGAGAAGAGAACAATTTAGACCAAATAGCCGATTTGGAAAGTGAGATAAATGGGAGAATTTTTCTGGTTTGGCTATTTTGACCTAGAATTTTCACTTCTCCAGTTATTCTCCTGCTTTTCACCGCTCTCTGAATAACCCTGTGAATGTTTAATCCCGAGGTGAAAAATAACATTGCTTTAGACGTTATTTTGAATTTTTTTCAAACACCAGTTAACTGCAGCATATTAGGATGTTTTAGGAGGGAAATTAATTCTCAAATCTCAATCAGAAGCAGACACCACCCCACCCCCTCAGTATAGTGTACAATGTATCAAATTGATTACCAGACTAAAAACACCTGGTGTTATGCCCGTTTGTGAACAGAGGTCATTTAGAGTTGATAATCTTTCCACGTACACATTATTTTTTAATTCAATATCTAATAAACCGTTGCTTATAATATTCTGCAGTAAAGAGTCTCTTTATTTCTAGATTCTTTAGTATTTTTTAAGCATTTTCTATACTTTTTTCAAAATGTCTTTTTTTCTTCGAACTCGAACAGAACACACCCAAAAGGTTCGAAGTTCGCGAACTTTCGAACTGCCAAAGTTCGGGCCGAACTCCGAACCGTCCGAGCCTGAACAGCTCATCCCTATTGCTGAATACACCGCAGGGTCACCGAAATGGGATCGGCAAAAGGAACCGAATTGAAGAGAACGAAAAGACACCGAACGTGCGGTGACTTTTCGAATCTCTTTGAATAACCCTGTTAGAGGTTGGGTTTGTCGGCAGAGGAAATTCAAGAATTGGGAAGATGGAACTCGAGGGCTTTTCAGTCCTACATGCAGCCAGGTTCGGTGGTATGAATCTTTGGAAACACTTGTTAATGCTGGGAGGTTATGTGGATAAATATTTGCTGTATGATCTATTCTGTTATGTTTTTCACTTTTAAAAATAAAATAAAAATCAAACATACATGGAATATGAATTTATACCTTTTATATGGAATATATATATTTATTCTATTTTAGCTTTGTATATTTGTTTGTTGTTTGTGGAGGAGTG
The DNA here is from genome assembly GCA_009667805.1 of Leptobrachium leishanense. Lineage (NCBI taxonomy): Eukaryota > Metazoa > Chordata > Amphibia > Anura > Megophryidae > Leptobrachium > Leptobrachium leishanense. The sequence goes on along the minus strand of CM019064.1, from coordinate 280,263,562 downwards.
TGGGGGTTGGAGGATTTGGAGGCGAGGAGTATGGTCATTGTTTGTTATGTTTTCTTTGCAGGTATGGACATCGTTTATTTGGTGGGGTGTGTGGTGGTTTGGCAGGGAGTTTTTTCTTTTTTCGGAGTATTTTGTGTGGTGGAGATGTTGTTAATTTGTTTTTGTTTTTTGCAGATCCTTCGAGAGTTGTATGGATCGTTGGAGACTCGTTGGTTTTTTGGCGAGGAGAAGGGCGTTGGGGCGAACATCTGGAGTACAGATGGGTTTGCATGGGTCGGCAACACGGGTACGGTGGTTCGGAATCCGTGGACTCCTAGGGGAGGAGTTTAAGCCGACGGTTTAGGGTGCCCTTAGGCACGGTGAAGTTCCCCATGTGCTAGTGGTACACATGAGATGGAACGATTTGGGTGTGGTCCCTCTTGGTGTGCTGCTGGAGCAGATGCAGGCAGATCTGCGGCAGTTGAGGGATTTGGGAGTGGTCCCTCGTGGAAAGCTGCTGGAGCAGATGAGAGCGGATCTGCGGCAGCTGAGGGAGTGGTCACCATGGATGGTGGTGGTGTGGTCGGAGATATTGCCAAGGATGGTATGGAGGCAGGCGGAGAATGAGGAGGCGTTGTGGCTTTGCCGGATCAAGGTGAATCGCTGTATGGGAAGGTTTGTGAGGCAGATGGATGGTGTGGTGGTGCGGCATCTACCCTTTGAAGAGAGGGATGCGGCGTGTTATTTTATGGAGGATGGCGTTCACCTGAATGATGTGGGCAAGGATCTGTTCATCCTGGGACTCAAGGAGGGGATTGGTGAGGGAGCGGGGTTATGTAAGGAGCTGTTGGCGGGGGCTTGTAGGCAGTGCTGGGTAGGGGTTCCTTTTATTTAGGCTAATTTTGGTCAGATGGTTGGGAGTTGGGAGGTTTTTGTGGTTGGTTGGTTTGGAGGTGTGTGGTGGTTGTGTGGAGTCCTCTTTCAGCACTGGGTTATTGTATTATTTTTGTTATGGGAATTTTTATGTCATGGTGGTGGGTTTATTGTGTGGAGGTTTTAGCTGTGGCTTGTATATATAATAAATATATATATTATTCCAGTTATTTGTCGTGTATTTTTGAGTATTTATTGTCTCCCTGCGTACGACTCGGTCATCAGTAGGTGACTTATAACAACATAAACAATGCAAACAATAAAATCTGCATTGTGGACACAGAAAAAGTAAATACCTCAGATGGACTGATCATATTTCCACTGGCTTCCATGGCAGTTTGTCAAATTTGCCCCTCTTTTGCCTCATTTTTGAATAAAACATGTGCAATCACAAAGATGAGGTTGAGACGCACTTCAAGTGTGTCTAAATATTCTCTAAGCCGTGTGTTATTTTTATTTGCTATGCTACTCATGTTTAAAGTGACGGCTACAATGTATCAGCTTTTTATGTTTGGTACTTAGCAGAACCATTCAGACTGTCATCTGCCATCTTCAAATAGCTCCTAAAGGATGGACAACCATGTCGCCTAGAGCAAAATGTAACAGAAATACTCCAGAAAGGACACGTTATCAAATCTATAGCGAAGTTGTTAGTTCATTGAGGCACAACATTTCCCCCACTATTTATTTGCCATCTTGGTGACTTTTGAAAGATGTACATCTCCTTGCATATATCTGCTTAAACATTTACCATAGGAACATAATAAATACATAATATTCAGCCCAGTGGCTACATAGAAAGATGAGCTCAGAAAATAGGACGACAGCTGCTGCAAGTCAAAATATTAGGTTTTTCATGTAATTGCTATGCCCCTGCCATGGCATGACAGTGATGTCATTATGTCTTAAAGTGACATGATGTGTCTTGGAAAAACTATTTAAATTTATTTAATGTTGTATACCACTTGCATATTGACAATGAAAACACACTTGTTTTATATTTATTCCTTCCACAATTTCATTCCTGTAACTGGAGGATGTCAATCCGAAACACATAGCTTCAAATAAGTATTTCCCTAAGGCTAGGGTCAAAGGAATGCATTTTTCGTGTTGTCCGTGAAAAGTGCGTTCGAACGAATGGACGTATTTTTTCACGGAATACACGATAGCGGTCATATGATGCGCATTTTCGTCTGTGATTTTTTACGGATCATCAATAAAACCCTTTTTGCGTCTGGACGTTATGTTGGCCGGACATTAGCAGCGTCTGACCTCTCCTAATCACGCACACACGCAGCTAGCGGACGCAGCGCACTCTGTATGTCAGTACTAGCAGTTTCACGTTCTCGAAAAAATGCGATCATTTGCCGCTTGCGTTGCCCGGCCGGACTTTCGTGCGGCCAGACTTCGTATGTTGCCCGGCATTGGCCGTCATTTGCTGCTACTATGGCTGTGATAAAGTGCGGCTGCACGCACGTTCGCACTGCGTTCGTCTGACCCCAGCCTTAATCTTTACCAGTTACAAAAGCTTATTGTTCAGCTAAAGAATCATCATCAACATGCGTACGGAGAATGTTTTTCAAGCAGAATGGTCATGGGAATATTGAATTGCGTTCCACATAAGAGTGACAACCAAAAGACTAAGAACAGTTTTGTATATGTAGAACATGTAAATAAATGCTCATGCATCAATATCTTTGATGGCTTGACACTCACAATTCCTCTTCTCTTCCTTAAGCAAGGAAATGAATATTAATATCAGCCCATCACCCATTATCTCTGTCAGATGTCTGATAAGACACATCATACCATCTGCTCCACATCAAGTAATGCTGAGACCTGTTGTTTTTTTTTTTCTGTAGTTCCTGGGAAAAATATGAAAAAAATAAAACAAAGAAAAAAAAATTGTAAACCTGCCGCTTTTTTAATTGAATACATGCTACATCAAAGCATAGTCTATAAAGAAGTGTTTTAATACTTTTTTTTTTCATTCAGATGCTGTGTTTATGCCAAAAGGTCTGGCTAATGAGCTCTATTAAAAATAAAATAAGATATGTCTTTTAAAATATTCATACTTTGTAAGGTATGCTGTATGGTTTACAGGGAAGCTGTGCAACCAAATGTACGGGAGAATCCTTAGACTATGCATAGTGTATTTTCTTCATTTATCTGACTGCGGTTTGATAATGTAGATTCGGCATGTAACGCCTTTGATTTTCAAATTTATTCTCTAGGTTTATTGTGCATAATTAAATGGTTAAGGCTGGGGTCAGACAAACGTGTTTAAGAGCGGGAGGAACATCCATGAGAGTGGACGTTCCTTCCACTCTGACGCCCGTCTGGCCACTTCACTGAGCGCAGTTAGTGTGCTCAACGCTGCAAGGCTCAATCTTCCAATGGAGGATCGCGCTTTGCAGCCCCGTCGTAGCGCTTCGACCGGGAGGCTTTCTGAGGCTAGGGTCAGACTAACGCATTTTTCACGTTGTCCGTGAAAATGTGCGTTCGAAGAATGGACGTATTTTTTCACGGAATACGCGATAGCGGTCATACGATGCGCAGTTTCATCCGTGATTTTGTACGGATCATCAATAAAACACTTCTTGCATCTGGACGTTATGTTGGCCGGACATTAGCAGCGTCTGATGTCTCCAATTCACGCACACACGCCGCTAGTGGACGCAGCGCACTCTGTACGTCAGTACTAGTGGTTTAACGTTCTCGAAAAAATGCGTTCATTTTCCACTTGCGTTGCACGGCCGGACATTTGTGCGACCGTACTTCGTATATTGGCCGTCATTGCCCGGCATCTGCTGCTAGCACGGCCGTGATTAAGTGCGCCAGAACGCGCGTTCGCACTGCCTCAGTCTGACCCTAGCCTAAATGGACGCAGCATGCCTGCTGTAGCACATGCAATTTGTGCATGCGCTACAGCGAGTGGCTGGCCCCGGTACAGCGTCACAACGCTGTAACAGACGCCAGGAGGCACGTCAGTACGGGTGCACATAGTGCGCTCGTCTGACATGGCCCTAAAAACAAAAATTTTGTAGAAATATTGTGTTATTTAAAGAGGTCAGAGAAGAAATACTAAATTCACAAGCACAGACAAAAAGGCTGCAAATACACAAATATTATCACTCATGAAGAGAAGAGCACATTATAGAGTCTAGTCACAAAGCACTGAAATCTTTGCCATTTTTGTGCACATTGGCAATTCCATTTTGCCAAAAATAAGGTGAATTCCCTATGTAGCAAATAGTCATCTTATTTTGCCAAAGCTGGAGTCGCAGACGCAGCTATCGGATGCATGTTGGTTAAAACCGGCCGCATTGCACCAATAATCTCCAAATTGCATCGAATTGCCATCGGTGAATTCCACCGAACTGAAAGAAAAAAAACAAAATCAAAGTCTCCTATTCTCCTAATAGGAGTTTAAATCAATAAAAATTTGCAAAAATGTGTCTAAATAATAATAAATGTCTCCTTTAAAAATAATAAAAAGCACTGTTAAAAAAATAATAAAAAAAAATTGTCTTCTAAAAAACCAGAAAAATAAGGGCATTTCATTGCAATTTCGGTGCAATTCAGTCTTCCATGAATAGAAACCATGATAGTCTTATATGGACAAGCTCGTGCACCCGAATTGCTGCGAATTGCACCATATTTTGTCAATTCGCCTATATTTGGTGAATTGACTGTTTTGTGAATAGACAAATTGCACCTACAGCGAAATTTACCATTTGGTGCAATTTCGGGGCCAAATCGGAGTATAGTGAATAAGCTCTTAACCGCTTAACCCCTTAATGACCCCTGACGTACCCTGTACGTCCTGTCCTCGGGTCTCTCTTAGACCCGCGGACGTACAGGGTATGTCAGCGGCGCCAAATCCCCCTCCCGCCCGATACTCACCTCCCTCGTCGGATCCCACAGCGATCTGGCAGGGAGGAAGCCTGCCCATGTGATTTACATGGGCAGGCGAGGCTGATGACGTCGCCACGCTGCGTGGTGACGTCATCAGAAGGTGCCCCCATGTGTTTCAATGGAGGGGAGGGGGGGCTCCTTCGAAGCCCTCTATCTTCCCAACCATTGAAGCTAGGGAGATGCCGTTTACACCGCTGGAGAGGGGAGAGCCTCCCCTTTCCAGCGGTGTATGGCATTAACAGTTTTGCCGCCGGATCGCTTTTCGGCGCCAATTGGCGCCAAAACGCGATTCAAACCTGGAGGGGGGCTGACATCTTGGATGTCAGCCAAGCCTCCAGGTCCCCCCCCCACCCACTGACAACCTCACCATATGTGTGAGGATGTCAGTGGGCCAGTTAACCCTCTAGCTGCCATGTAGAGATAAGGGGATCCTAAGGATCCCTTTATCTCCCGATAAAGGGAGATTATGGCCTTTCAAATGATACCAAACATGACCAGGTTTGGTTTTAAAAATTTTTTTAAGAAAAATTAAATAAAAAAAAATAATAAAAAAATTAAATAAAATTAAAAAATGTTTTTTTTTTTAAAAGTTTTTTTTGTCTGGGGGGAGTTTAATTAAATAGGACCTAGGCTGTCATCTAAAAATAATTAGCACAAAATGGTCAGAATGAGCGCAGCGCACATAGGTGAACTGTCTCAGCAGTGAAGGGTTAAAAAGCAAACGCATGTTAAAATTGGGTATTTCTAGTCTCGGGACAAAATTTTGAACCTATTTAGCCGGGGTCTTTTTGGGTGGTTGTAGATTTTGGGGATTAAATTACGAAAAAGTGTGTTTTTACCATTTTTTTTCCTCATATTTCATATTTTTTTTTATAGTAAATTATTCGATATGATGGAAATAATGGTATTTCTAGAAAGTCCATTTAATGGCGGGAAAAAGGGTGTATAATATGTGTGGGTCGAATAAACGAGTAATAGGAAAAATTGTCCTAAACACTAACAGCGCAGAAACGTAAAAACAGAACCGGTCACTAAAAGACGGATTTGTGTAAAACCGCCCGGTCACTAAGGGGTTAAGGACCAAGGGTCAATGCATTTATGACATAACAGTTACGTCATTGGTCTTTAAGGGGTTAAGTTGTTCAGAAGTCAGTCATACTTGCAATTTTTCATTATATATATATATATATATATATATATATATATATATATAAAATCTCCGCTGCATCCTATGGTCTGATGTTCAGAATTTGAACTGTGCCTCCTGCAGATTAAGTGGGATGTGTGGCACAATAGCAAATGTGATTTTTCCTTTCCATCAGCATGACTCTAAATGAAATAATTATATGCTGGGAAGCCACAAAGCCCTCTTTCCTCTCTAATGAATTTATATGTGTGCTGAGCTGAAAAAAAGTCATTTTGTTTGATATGACTTCAGAGAAATAAAAAACCCTTAATTAACATTGGTGAAAGGCAACAGTGATTATGAATGTCAGATTGACACACTTTGCTTTTGACCCCCACTTTTTATAAAGTAAAATCTTATAATCTGGGGAACTCGATTTCATAATTTCTTGGAACTATAGTCATTCATAAGGCACCGACATATTCCACAGCGCTGTATAACAGTTAAGATAAGACAGATCTGAACTGTAGCAAAACAAGAGGCAGGGAGGACCCTGAGACAAGCTTAGTTGCAATCTCAGAGGATTAGTGTGAATGAACTAAGGGTGAGAGTGAATAGGGTTGATTGAAAGTTGGTAATATGGAATGCGTTAGGTTTACTATCAGTAGATCACCAGATTCCATATATGGATTGAGTTGATAGGGCTCTGTAAAAAAAGTGCAATTTATGGAGGAAGTTCCATGAATAGGGGGACGTTGCAGATGAGTCCTGATGGAGAAAGTGAGGGGTGCGGGTACAAGAAGTGGATAATTTAAGATCATCGGCAGCTCAAAGTAACCCGTATGGAACACACTTGCTAATAAGGAAAACTGAAACGTAGGTAGGGCACGGTTATGGAGACGGGAGCTCCACTCACTTGACACCTCACAGAGTTCCTGATCATATCTAAACAACTGTTTCTTGTAGAGGAAACACTGTCGACAGAGGGAATATAAAAGAACAAAAACATGTTAATTAAATGCACACATTTATCATATTGACACATTTCAATCACACGCAAATCCATCACAATGACACATTGCACTGTTTATCTGTTTGCCAGACATGCATTGTATACTGGATAAATATGACTTAATGCAGAGGGAAAAGACACAGTGAAGGATCTGCCCTGTAAGTAACCTGTAGATATTACAGGAGGGAAATCAGGGGATGCAACTGGAGGGGTTCATTATTCCCTCCTGACCCTGCCCAGTCCCCACTTTCATCTTTAGCTTTGTAAAAATTAATTCCAGCACCTTGTTCTCTCTCCCTCCTACTCATGGGGACTGACCGCCTCTACTTTAGGATGAATCAAACACTGTGACTGTGCTTCAGCATTTAACCAAATGCTTAGCCAGACTGATGCTGTTCAATGCAAACTCACTAAGAGACATCAGCCAATCAACTCTGACATACAGGTCCAAAGCGGATCAGACCCGTGAAAGCCAGCCCAAGAGTGTGGTATTGGCTGTTAAGTTGATCATGGTAACTGGAGTGTTGTGTAACCAATATTGGTAAAATTTACCTACTATGATGCATTTTGTGTCCTCTAATTCTATAATTATATCTGTATACACCTTTTAGACCAAGAATTCAAGTTTACACATCTGTGTGTGATATGATCACGCTGTGATCTGAAAATCTTTGCCTTATTGTATACTAGGAACCTAGAATTCCATAGGGTACCTGTCCAAAAATTCTTCAGTCGCTTTTAATTATATGTATAATATAGATGAAGATGTCGAACACAGCAGTTGCTTGAGTAATTATCTCTTTCCAAAGGCACTCAAGCTGTCATAGACATAACGATGAGCCAATGTCATATAAAATTTAGTTGGAGAGCTGGAGTGCCCAGAGGTGAGTGTTTACTGATCTAGATCAGGGTTGCTAAGCTTTTTACTGTTCAGGTTATCATAATATTCCCCGTCCGATTCGTGAACAGGATGGACATATCCCAAAACCATCTGGATTTCACCTGACCACTCGGCTGTGGATTGCATAAGGAGGTTTTTGTTTAGTATTACAATAAAATCATATTAACGAAAGAGCTTTTACTGGGCAACTGTAAAGTTTTGTTACATAAAGTATCTCTTTTAGAAAGCAAGACTGTGTTGAACATATTTGAGTGGGCACAGCTGTATTGAATATACAGTACACTCCCACACAGTGTTACAGTTCGCCATAAAAATAAATGTTAAGAGCTAGGCTTTCTAACATACCATGTTTTGCTATTATTTGAGTTGATTAAGAAAAAGTGTGGGGTGTCTGTCTGGGAAATAAAAGCTTTAAACATAAGCATTGCTTTCTATGTTCAAAGTAGAGGACGGCATCATGAACTTCGGTAAAACATCTCACGTTGGAGCTGTGAGACTTCGTGTTTGTCTAAATGAAAATAATGTCTGGCATTAATATATTATGTTATTATGTGAGATAGAACAAGGTATGCTTTCCTTAATTTTTCATTTAACCCTTTCACTGCTGAGGATGTGTGGGGAACGTCCTCATTGACTCCTCCTAAGGAAAGATAGGGGGTTCCTTTGAACCCCAATATCTCCCGACTGTTGGCAGCTAGCAGGGTCATGTTTCCAATGATAGCAAACATGACCATGTATAAAGTAAAGAAAAAAAAAAGTGGGGTTTTTTTAAGACGTGAAATGGCTCAACGGTGAAGGGGTTAACTCCCTGTCCCAGCAATGCTGATGGAGTCTGGAAAATGTATGGTTGTGTGAGCTCCACAGTCAACGGACTGTGACATATTGCTACAGAATATCACCATAAATGATGGCCATGTTTTATAACATAAAAGCTTTAACCACAAGCCACTGCAGTCAACACCTGGTATAACTCTTGTCCTTGATCATCTCTGTTTGGAGTGGTTGTGTCCAAAATTTGTTGTTTTCTGTACACTCTCACTCTTAGAATGTGAAAAGGACAACATGATTGTATGAGTATCACATGTAATCTGATTATTCTGTGTGATCACAGTAGAATCAAAATCAAGTAGGGAATCTTAAGTTACATAAAATGTTGAAATATGTTTTCTATTATTTAATGAAGGCCGAAATCTGACCGAAAATTCAATAACTGAAGTTAAGCATATCTGCTTAGTATCTCTTTGCTTGTATAGCAGTTTACAGAAATAAATCCTGCCTGAGCCCCGCGGTAAGAAAGCAGATTGTACAACAAATGCTTATGCCGGCTATTGAATACGGAGATGTAGTGTATGCAGCCGCCCCACAAACACACCTTCAGAAACTTACTACATTGTATAACTCATTCTGCCGCTTTGTGCTTCAATGTAACTACATGACCCACCATTGTGACATGTTACAAGAACTAAACTGGCCGTCGCTGGAATCTAGACGCACCCTTCACCTTTCCAACCTGGTGTTTAAGAGCTTCTCTGGGAAACTGCCACCCTACCTGAATAGTCTGTTTCCCCTAGCAGTTCCCTCATCCTATAACCTCCGATCCAGGACCAGCACTTTACTTGCAATACCACAATGCAAAAAGAAAGTGGCTCGATCCTCATTTTCCTACAGAGCACCGCATTTATGGAATAACCTTCCAGACACCATCAAATCTTCCCCCAGTCTTAAGTCAGTCAAGAGCTCCTTACAAGCATTCCTCGGTACAGAATGCACCTGTAAACATGTAACATAGTAACTATATTACTTACATATTTATTTTCCGTGTTAATATGTATATTTGCGTTTTGTTTTTAATATCTTGCATTTATTACTTTTGTATTTCTGTAACAACTGTAAAATTTCAGTGCTCTTGAACCCAGGACATACTTGAAAACGAGAGAAATCTCAATGTATCCTTCCTGGTAAAATCCTTTATAAATAAATAAATAAATAAATTTTGTTAGATTACCATGTTATTTTGTATAATATCATATATAATCTTTTTCTGCACTTCACATTAACCTCTTTACTACCAAGTGATTTGCCATAAACCCAATGTCAGGATCCAGTGGCTTTTTGGAAAATCACTTTGCAGTAACCATAAGATCTCTAAAGCACATTATAAAACTGTATGCAGTATTTGTTGCACAGATGGCATCATTTGCTGGCCAAAAAGCATTACTACAGCTTTAGAATACAGCTTGGGCTCTGTTTTTCCTTCAAACAAACACAAAACTCCTCGCTCATAAAACTTTCAGCACCTCGGCTGTGATGCCTGAGGTGCTAAAACATAGTCTGGAACCCATTTGCAAGCAAATTTTGTTTGCAATATGTAAAATTCCTTTGCATTGCTTCAGAACTAGATTACATTGAGCATACTAGATCTTGGGGCACCGGCAGGTGCATGTGAAGATATAGCACATTCAGTCTTTGTAGTGAAGGGGCTAAGTGAACAAAAATTAGCAGGACGCTCTTAGAATAACACATTGTAATTAATGATCCTAGTTGAGCTGTGTGGCTGTAAAACGGTAAATCATGAATAGAAATGGTGTAAACGTCAGGAAGCTGCAGCTCATACGCCCAAAGGAAAATGTGTTTTATGATAAATGTTTAAAAATACGTTTGACATGTGAGTTCTGTATTATTTTGAGACATCTGTATAAATGCACAATTATGATTAAGTAGAGTGATCTGACATGAAGAATTTCTTATTTTCTAAATGCTTATTTTAAGAATGATTTTTTTTTCTTATGGGCTTTTTGTATTTAGTTTGCAGAGTTCAAATTTAAATGCAATCCTGAGATCAGCCAGTATAAATTTGCTTAAACATGTATAAATGAAGGAATACACTTTCTAAATGTTAAAATCCTATGGGATAGCAAACAAAAAAGCAATTAAATTGTAGCCTTTTTGCGTTTTCAATGTAGCTATTGAGTCGTAGGGATTTATCACTGTCTGCATATTGTCATGTCTTATGATCCTCTGCCTATGCTGTTAATAATACATTTCTGTTATTTCTACATATTAAAATTGCAGGTTGCGTTGAAATATGATATCAGCCGTCTTGCTACAATACAGTAATTTATCACCTGTCTTGCGGTTTGCGAGCATTTGTGAAATATAAAGAAACATGAATTAATTATGCTTTTCAAGTTGCTTTATAGATTTTTTACAAATGCCAGAAAAAGGAATTTCAAGTGGTTTTCACGTTCAATTTACTGCCTGAATGTTTATTTGTAGCATTTTACGGAAGCTCTTGGGTTTGATTCACGGGATCATAGCCTTTTACTTCCCAGAAACTTCTTAAATTTATTTATAAAGGATTTTACCAGGAAGGATACATTGAGATTTCTCTCGTTTTCAAGTATGTCCTGGGTTCAAGAACATTGAAGTGTTAAATGCATCAAGTTGACCAATATAATCAACAAACATAACTCGTGCACCTGTGCAGTCAACATAAGCTGTGCTTGTCAATCCAAATGAAATAGCATATGTGCTCTTCTTTAATCAGTTCATTTTATAAATTCAATATTGTGATGATCCGGTCGGCTAATTAGGCAGGTAGCCTCGTCACTTTACTAGCCTCACTCACCCAATGACCAGATGAGACTAACAATGGGGGGAAACGCTCTGTGTAATGCTCAAAACACGGCATTTTATACAGAACATGATCAGATAGCAGCATAATCCTTTTATCTCGGCCAATGCCCACCTTAGAGAGCCCGGCGCCAGCATAAACAGCTGTTTACAGAGAACTGCCTGCACCCCAAATATCATCCTTTTCAGGGAGATTCCGCCTTAGGCTGCGGTCACACGAGCGCACTTTTCACGTCTGTCTGACCGCACTGTTTTCTGTCCGTCGTAGCATTTCAAAGGAGTCAATAGAGAACAACACATGAAGCACGTGCGCACTTTTTCACGTACGGGCAACGCATGTTGCAGTGGACGCTAAAATGATATAGACGGACATAGAGAAATCTCTGTATACAGCTTTTTTTTCTTTTTCTCAATGTCAGTCAAAACTAACTGATACAATGTAACCACAATCTCATCCGTTATGAAAGGCATTTGTTTCAACAGACGCACTGTGCGCAATCAGTGCGCTTGTGTGACTGCAGCCTAAGATGTTTGATGTGGAACGCTCTCCAGCAGCACCATTTATTATCACTCGTAACATGTGTCACTCGAATGATTTTGGTGCATCTGCGTCCTTCCGTCCAGGTGCATTTTGGCACACACGGATGGCATTGACCAATGCAGATTCACTAAGCACTATATAACAGCATCATTCACATGTGCTCACTGCCCTAACGTGGTTCTTTTTTCACTGAACCAATAGTGCGCTATAATGTTGTTGTATTCACGTGTTGAATCTTGATTCTCCTGTTACCAACCAGGCATTTCTCTTGAGTATCCTGATCCCTGGTATCCCATGACCTTGGTTTATATCTCATTATTGTGCATTTCTATTTCCCATTGACCTCGGACTACCTTAGACTACCTATTGCTTTTACCAGCCACACTAAGGCTTATGGTTAGGTGTCTGATTGTGTTTCATATTCTGCATGTTAGGCCATCTATTTCTGTCACCACTGTGAAGCCCAGCCATTTCAAGGACTGGAACCGCACCCTAGGTTAAAAGGTTTCCGGTTCTGTGTATAGGTTTGGTCAGACATATACCGGAACCCTTACACTCAATGTGTCAATGTGACAGACTCCAAATGTCCACACAGTGCTACCTAAAATGGGACATACTGGTGGATCCATGGAGGTGCATAACTCCGATCCCCCCCCCGAGCTGTGAACTGTCACTTTAATCTTGGAAGCAGGGGCTAGTCATGTGACCTGAACGTCCTGCTACAGAGAGACCGATTGGACTGTGAGAACGTATGAGTGTGTGTGCATCCCACTGATGGATGCAGAGAGGGGGCATTTGCCTCTCCCCAAGCTGCATTCCCATTGTATGAGATACAGTGGACCTTTGGACGTTTGAAGTCCCCCATCTCCAGTTCCAGACATCCTACTTAGATCATTGAGGTGACTATGTACATTGAAAATTGTATGGTTTTTTTTCTCAATTTTGTTTAAAATTGTGTCCAGTATTTCCTTAGAAAATTGCAGGATGGGAAGTGAAATGGCTCAGAAGAAAAGGGGTTAACGTCTTTGTATCTAACCTCTGGAGTTAACGTGACAAGGTTATAGTGTGTATATTGTAAGTCCAAGTCTGTGTGTGTGTATCTGGTGTATATATGGGTGCGTATGTAACTATGTATCTGTTCATGACTTTTGAGTGTATGTGTGTGCGCCTGGGTGTTTTTGTATTCAGCTGTGTATGTCATTGAGTGTGTGTCTGGGTGTTTGTATTTAGCTGTGTATGAGTGTGTACCTGGGTGCATATCTCCCAAAAGTCCCTGTTTCTGAGGGACTGTCCCTATTTTGGGCCCAAATCCCCCTGTTCCTCTTTTTTTCTAATGTCCCTCCTTTTAGGAACTCTCCTATATAATCTGGGTATGCGGGTGTATAACAATGCAAAGCAATAAAACTCCAGCAGTGAGTCTGCAAACTATAATAAATGCTGTTAGAAATCCCTCAATGTAAATATGATAATATGCTTTTGTTTTAAATTACGTTTTTATTGACATAAATGGCCTGATAGTTTGTGATGCCGACTAAAATATCTGGGAATTGGCTCGTTTGAGTCCACATCCAGTGACTTCCCTAAATGGTATGTGTATATAGCTATATAAATGTTTGTATCTTTGAGATATATGACTATGTATGAATATTTGTGGGCTTCTGAACCTGTGCCGTGTTACTGCTGATGGTGCTCAATTCTCAGTGAACAGCAGAGCATGCACCAGAATGCAGACTCCTTAACATTACTGTCTTGGGTCTATTAAGTGTCACCCGAGCAGCAGGAGGGCAGACCCTGATCAGCAATGTTGTAGAGAGTGCGGTGTCCTCTGCTTGCGATTAGGCGCAACTCTGTCAGTTGCCATTACTGCGACCCGAACACCAGCTCTTAGCCAAAATAAGTAGAGTGCCCCCCCCCCTGAAACTTGTGCCTGGATCTGCCACTGGTCTGTGCATCCATCCCTCTACTACGGTCCGCTAATCACAGACAGGGTTATTCAAAGAGAGCCAATCTGGCACTGAAAATTCAGCGTACGGTTACCTTTCCTGGCCAGTCGGCTATTCTGAGAGCAGGCAGTTCGCCAAATGTTGGCGAATTGTCTGCACATATGGTGCCTGTTCGAGGGCAGTGAAAGCCCCATAGAGAAGCAATGCTTTGTCTATTCAGAGAACACCGAACAGCAGTGAAAAGTTGCCGAAGTGCCCTGCTGCTCGTTGGTTTCATTCGACAGGTTTATTCAGGAGAATCCCATAGGCTTCAATGTTAAAAATATTCCAGTTTTAATTCAATATCTAATAAATGGTTTATTATTTTATTCTGCAGTAAAAAGTCTCTTTATTTATAGATTTTTATAGATCTTTTAGGCATTTTTTGGGATTTGTTTTGGAAAACCTTTTTCCGTTTTTTTTCTTACATCGATTTTTCCTTTTTCTGTAACAGACTTTTTTATTATTCATTGGATCTTATATGTAAATTCCAGACATTTTTGTTCAGTAGTTTTTTTGCAAACAGCGTTTCAATTTTCAAACTTTCAAGCGTACTGGTTTTTTTTTTTTACTCACCTCGTTCGTCTGCTTGTCGGCCTTTTCCGGCGGCTTTTCTGCGCTGTGGTCGGTGGCTAGTTAGGTTTCTCCGGCGTTTTCGGCGGGGTTAATCCAGCTGTTTCTGCGGATTTTGGTGAGTGTTCGGTGTGTTTGCGGCGAGTTTTCCCTGCACTACGGGGGCCCTGCGGTGCTTGCTGAAGACACTGCAGGGTCGGCGAACTAGAATCGCCGAACCGCCCCCAAGTGCAGGGAACGAAAAGTCACCGAACGTGCGGTGACTTTTCATATCTCTTTGAATAACCCTGATAGTGAAATGTTGGTTGATGCTTCTGCTCCACTCATCTGTGCCTGTTACAAATTTTTTTTTTTAGCTCAATTCTCTGTTTACTGACTAAACCTCAGAAGAATTTATGCAACAAAAAAGAGCAGTATGTTAACCCTTAAGACAAATATTCCGCATAAGCTAGAATATTTTTTACTTTTAGAAATGCAAGCCAGTGACCATAATCACGCAGATAATGTTTTCCTGTTTCCTAAAGCCGTTTTTCACCCCTGAAAGTATCGGAAGATGTAGGCGTCGATCTGTTCATCCCATGCCAGAAAACTAGCGTGCGGTCAGATTTCAGGAGGAAAGTCGCAGGAAATAACTCATTGATTGAAGCAAGGAGAAAATATTTATGCGTCTCGATTCCCAGGGAAGAATGCCAAGAGAAGAAATGTTTTTATTGCAAGATAGTTAATCTTATAACAAATGTATCACATGCCGTCCTTTTCTTAGAAAGGGTCTAGATGACATCATAAATAATTGAAATGTCTGTAACGTGAAAGCCTCTTCATCTGGCAGAGCATTCGCCGCAAACAGGTTGCTGATTATAAGGAAGAATTAAATGTGCATTCACCATGTCAATGTCCAACTTATTTTTCTGACTACATTCCAATTTTCTTTTGTTTGCAATATAAAAGAAACACTTTTCACATAATTTTTTATAATAGCTGTTCATTTTCCGTAATATATTTACTTGATTACCTGAGCTGATGCAGTTTGTTAGATGAACTGTTCGACTATGCCACTCAGGGTTTAGTGTCCCCACTGTGTGTTACATACTGCAGTATGCGTGCGCAGAGAGGTGCCTCTGCCTCTGTGCAGACAGGTGTAGCTGCTAATTGTCTTGTCAGAGAGATGGAATATCAGTTTGATGGATCTAGGTGTTACAAAACATCATCTGTAATATATATGTACCTCTAGATTAATAATGCAAGTACAGACACCTTTATGGCTCAAAGTACAAAGCAAAGCTGTTTAGATAAATTCAAGAGGATGGTGACTGATGCTTTTTTAAAGATAATCTGATATGAGCTGCATCAATAGTTAATAGGAATATACCCTCCATCAGCTGTCTCTTAAAGGGATATGCATGTCTAGAAAAAGTTTTTTAAATTGACATTTAAACACTTTTATACCTATAGACAATCTAGAATAAATCAATAAAAGTTTTAAAAATGTGTAAAAAAATGTTTATTCTCTTGCTTTAAACTCTGTCATTTCATCTTCTCTGGCGACGCCCCTCAGCTAGGGCTGTTTTTCAGCTCATACTTCCTGAATATTTCCCGCCTCCTCCCGGCCCACTACTCCACCCACTATTGCACCCATCAAAGCGTCACATGAATTACATTTCTTGCTCCATCTTTTCCTCAGCCCCCATGCACCCCACTTCTTCACATACTCAGCCATTACCCTCACCTAGTGTGTCACCCCTCTCCTCTTAGATTGTAAGCTCTTGGGCAGGGTCCTCTCTCCTACTGTTCTGTTTGTTTTACTTGTATGGACATTTGTTACTCTGCATCTCCCATTGTACAGCGCTACGGAACTTGCTAGCGCTTTATAAATATCTGTGACTTTATGAACTAACACAAGCTGTGCAGCTCAGGACCTCAGACTGGGGAAACCGAGGAACTGAATATTAGCATCTCTGCAACTGTGAAAGCAAAACTCACTGACACGCTAACTCGCTCTACCACTCACCGACTGACTCGCTCACCCACTCATGCTGTCTCACACACAGACTCACTCACCCACTGACACGCTCACTTGTGCTCTTTCAAGATTTACATACTCACTGTCTCACTCAAACTCTCTCACACAGTCACTCCCTCTCACTCTTGTGCTGTCTGTCTCTTGTGCATGTTCTCTCTCACTGCACCTTTTCTTGTGCTTTCTCTGCTTTATCTTGCTGTCTTTCTCTCTTTACAATTTCTTGCTGTGTTTCTGCTTTTCTTTGTTGTCCCTCTCTCTCTGCTGTCTCTTTTTCTCTGTGTGTATGGATTTCTTTCCTTCCCTGTCTCTGCAATAGCTGGGGGTGTGTCACATTTCAGCCCTGCCCCCTGGTGGTGGATGCAAGAATTCCCCTGTTTTCTGGTTTTCATGCTCAGGCTCTGCAGACCATCCCTATTGGGCTGATGGTCTGTTGTGGTCACATGACCTGTTAAGCCCTATAATTAGGACCCCACGGCACACTTGATCCTTGGATCAGGATAGACCTATTTCTGTTGAAGATCCCAAATGCCTTTGATTATTTGTTCTGAATTTCTGTGTATGACTCCTTGGCTTTGGTTCCCGGTTTATGCTCTAGTCTGTCCCCTAAATTGCATTTCTGATTCTGTATTCTGATATCTCGTGTATGACCTGGCTTGGCTTCTTAGACTTCTCTTCTGTATGTACCTTGTCTGTTTAAGGATTGCTCTGCCTGTTTATAGTTAAGTTTGTCTCTCAGCAGGCATTTAACCACGAAGCCATTTGGTGTTGAGTGGTACTCAGGGCTTTGTCTGATCTTCCTGGCTGGGACTGCTAGTATCAGCAGTCTTTATTGTTGTGTTTTTTTTGTACCAAGTTCTGCCCTATAGGCTGCTGAATATATTCTAGTTCTGCTAGTGTGTGCTGGAGTCTACTATCTGCAGCAAACCATAGAAATGCTCTAAAGGCTTCAAACTACACAGCCTAAAGGCTCCCCATCACCCTATAGGGGGCCTATCGTTACAGGGTGAAAGTTCAGCCCCGCCCTCCCCTCAGCTCACAGTGCAGGAGGGAGGAGGAGCAACTCAGACACACATGCTCTATGCGTTTTATAGCTATACCTAGGTATACACACTGATTGGTTACCTTAAAATGCCTCCTGAGGTGGGCGTGGAAAACACCAAGAAAGAAGATCAGGTAAATATGAAAAAATATCATATTTACTTGCTTTTAATGCCTGCAGAATGACACTACTGACTCATTCAAAAGGCAATGCACGTTTTTAAAGCACACTAGCAAAGCATGCATGTCCCTTTAATGATTGCTCACACTCAAAGATTTCTCCCGTCCCCTGTAAAGGGTGCTGTAGTCAATCTAAAGTATGGATTTACTAAAAGATGTGAAAGACAACATTCCGAGACGAGAAAGTCATTCCAATAGAAATGCACAAGAGCTTTAATTTTATGGTCCCTGGCATCAATAAAGAAGCAGTTTAATACACTTAACCAAAGACTTTCAAAGAAATATTAATTGCAAAGCAGTTTGTAAAAGTCTTGCCTGCAAATTCCTCCAGTATTTGTAGATAATATCAAAATCGACACACATAGGGCAAATTATCAGTCTCTCTCAGTGCGATTGTATTATTACTGCTTTCTCTGACTAATATGAAGGCTTGCAATCGTGATGAAGCCATTCATTAACCCTTGCATAGCAATGGTGAATTGCACGCGTTGAATTTAACTATCACCGTCACCTAATGGGTCACCCCTCTCCTCTTAGATTGTAAGCTCTAGAGCAGGGTCCTCCCTCGTTCTGTTCTGTGTGTGTAACGTGTATGTGTATCTGTTATTCTGTCTCCCATTGTACAGCATCAAGGAATTTGTTTGCACTTTATAAATACTTGTAACTGTAACTAACTGTAATTATTGATTGACTGGTATTCCAAAAGCCGGCAACCATGTGCATACCTTTCATAATTTTTTCTATTATAGCCTTTTATGGACTTACCCTAAATGTGCCTATAATACTGCCTAGCCGTAGCCTCCCACCTTTACTCCTTAATATGCATTGCAATAGCAGGGTGAAGGGTGCCAGACCCCGCTTAGCACATGTATTGTTTCTTTTGTTGCAGTAGGGACGGGTTGGAAACATTGTTTCCTTGCAAGTTTTGATAGACTCATCTATTGTAACTGGTATATTCCTCATTGAAGTACAGCCTACCCTTTAGATTCTTTCCCATCTAATCTATCAAGAGCCACCAAGGCCAGTTCTACCTTTCTCTTGTCCATTTATTAACCCTTCTAGAATATTTGGGGTGCTGTACTTAATCTCTTCTTCGAATCTTAGGCGATATATTTTTGGGGCTTATGCTTTATTTAATTTTTCTTTTGTTTTTTCTTGGTAACTATCTTAAGATACTTTGATCTTTTTTAACCCTTTGCTTCCCATTAAAAGTTACGTTTAATCTGTATCATGTGAGCTTGTCCCTTCCACTTTCTTCTGAACATTTATCCTACAATCCCCTTTCTTACCAGATTACTGGATTTGACTGACTCAATTTAAGATTATTTAACATCTTGTCACCTGGGTTTTATCCGTACAACCTGTTTTGGTTTTTGGTTTCCTTTTTGATCATTTTAAGGGTTACCCCCTGTTTTTCATTCCCAGGGCCTTCCTACGTTGCGTATTGCTAACCAGGCCCTTGGCATACCTCAGGTACCTGCTGTATAGATTGTATTTTTAGAATAGAAATGTACTGAATCCGGCCATGATGGAATTTTTTTTAACTCATTTTGTTTTGTTGGAATATTATAAATTACTTAAATCTGCTGCAATAATTAGGCTTATGAATAAAAAAGTATCCGCCAACCAG
The DNA here is from genome assembly GCA_009667805.1 of Leptobrachium leishanense. NCBI lineage: Eukaryota > Metazoa > Chordata > Amphibia > Anura > Megophryidae > Leptobrachium > Leptobrachium leishanense. Next base: position 280,244,096 of record CM019064.1, on the reverse strand, counting down.
TTGCAAAACCAAGCCTACAATAGATCCTGAGCAATTGCATTATGTTTGGAATGATTTTGTTTCCACAAATTAGCAACGTTTATTTAGTTTTTGCACGTCAGCTGTCAACAACATATCATAGTTCACTTTTCTAACGTACAGATCAAGCTGGAACACCTGAAGATGGATGTAGCGCCATAATAAGAAACATTAAGGTCATGTTGCTGGAAACAATAATCTCTTTATATTCCTACTTGAATTCTCTGAAGAAGAAAAAATAGATAACCTTTTGTAAATTCATCACCTTTCATGTTACTATTTTCTTTCCCCGGGATGAACAGAAACAAAATATATCTATCTCTAACTAATATTCTTTACTGCAATCCCAGAAGACGTGCCAGATATTGCTAAGCAGTGACCTAATGCTAAAAAGGTCAAATGATGCTCTACAGGTGTGGATGAATTTGATCTGTCAGTCTCTAGAGAATCTAGTTTTTTCCTCAGTCTCTTTTTACTTAAAAAAAACACCATTCGAGTCATTTTTAAGGGCCTGAAAAGCATGACTTGTTTTCCCTGTCCATGTTTCAAGCTAACATATAACATTTATAATTCACTGTCATAATTTTATTGCCTTAAGCTATAATATTTATTACTTTAAAATGTCATTCTTTGCATTGTCTTTGTAAGATTCAAGTAGATTACTGTGAACCCGAGGCATTGATATAAAATCCTCTCTTGCAGTTCTTTAGCTTAAGGTTATTCATCCACAGTATTACTTTTAAGTTATTTGATTATATATCTTAGTATTTAAATTGGAGTTGAAAATTATGTCTTACGGTACGAATACCATATGTTTCATAAAATGTTCATGCTCTAAATGTAAAATGAAGTATATTATTTTCCCCATTTTTTTCATTGTACTGGACTTTTTTTTTTTTAGCAAGCATTGAGAAAGACATGAAGAGTGAAGAGTCATTTTGGGAATGTTTGAAATGGATACATGTTAAATGTATTTTCTATTGTAAAATAAAAGCTGTCCCGATTCCCAAGTAAATGTTTGCATATATGTTTATTTCTCCCTTGTGACTCAATATGCCACCAGGAACTTTGAAAATTATTTAATTAATTATTTGACTCATTTTATTGCTATGATGGAGGATTAGAAATATGAAGGAAAATATGACTTAATGCAAGCGACAATACTTTTTGAAATAACAAGAGCCTGAAAAGACCTCCTAATGGAATCTTATCCTGAGTGTCTCTAAAGACATGTATGTGTGCTGGGTGGAGTAGAGGTAAAATCACTGCTCTGCGTGGAGAGAGCCTGTGGAGACATGGGTTCAATCGCGGCAAGAGCACCTCTCCAGTAAGTGTCCTTGGGCAAGACACCTAATGGTACATACTCGCCACCCAGGACATACTTGAAAACGAGAGAAATCTCAATGTATCCTTCCTGGTAAAATCCTTTCTCAAAAAAAAAATAACATGTCCACTAGGGATGAGCTGTTCGGTTCGATCGGTTCGGAGTTCGATTCGAACATCGCCTGTTTGCGAACTACGGACATTTCCGCATGTTCGCCCACAATGGACCACAATGCACTTTTCCACTGGCCTGATGCTTGTAATTGGCTACAGCCTTGCACCTGACCACAGGTCAGGTTCAAGACTATGCCAATCACGGCTCAGAGTCCTGATTGGGCAAATTTCGCCCAATCATGGGCTCACAGAGCTAAGTCCCGCAGCACACTATATAAGGTTTTCACGCAGCGCTTCAGCACGTGTTTTTTGAGAGGAGATTGTTCTGTTAGTGTGTGTTCTCACTGCCAGTCTGCCACCAGCTATTGAGGGGGGTCTCATTTCTACAAAATATCTGGAAATTGTTCTAATCTGTGTGTTCTCACTGCCACCAAGTATTTTGGGGGTTTCATTCATACAAAATATCTGGGAATTGTTCTAATCTTTGTGTTCTCACTTCCACCCATCAGGGGGTCTCACTGATTTATTGGAGGTTTCTGGGAATTGTAATCTGTGTCTTCCCACTGCCAGCTATCAGGGGGTCCCACATACTTCTAGCAGATTTCTGCAAATTGTAATCTGTGTCTTGTCACTGGCTGCCAGCTATCAGGGTGTCTCACTGAGTTATACCAGAGTTCTGGAAATCTTTAATCTTTGTACCAGAGTTGAATCAGAGTTCTGCAGCATATCTCCAATTTTATAACAGAGATGAATCAGAGTTCAGTATATCTTTAATCTATATATCACTCACCATGTCAGAAATACCAAAAAGGACAGGCAGACGCTCCCAGACACAGATAAGAGGGCAAGCAGCCTCTGTGTCGGGAGGCTGTGCCTCTGGTCGTCGTGGAGGTGGTGCATCCTCTGCAGGGGCACGCTTGTCCTTTCTAACTGGTGCTGGCGTCTTAAGCAGCAGCAACATACAGAAGATTTGGTGGATTGGCTAACCAGGCCATCCTCATCCTCCCAGTCCTCTGCCAGCCAGGCTTGTAGTGCTTTACAGTCCACCTCAGCTGCCAAAGCATAAAATGCAGCCTCAATGTCCACAGCTACTCCTGCCATAGCCTCACTATCACACACGGAGGAGTCAGCTGAATCGTTTGACTACAATGACAGTGACATGCTGTTTGAGGATGCGCAGCAACTACAGTGCTCTGATTCAATCTCTGAGGTTGACGAAGGGAGTATAATGAACCTAGAGGAAGGGGTTGCCAGTGACACACAAATAACTGGCACTCATGTTGCCCCAGCAGCTGCAGCATACTGCCAAGTTGGCTCCAGTGACGAGGAGATAGGGGGTAATGACAATGATGATGAGGTCACTAACTCCACCTGGGTGCCTGATCGAACAGAGGAGTCAAGTGAGGAGGAGGAGGCACAACAAACACAAGGCACAACATCCTCTATGACCAACCATAGCACTAGCCACTCCAAGGCATCAGATGTCAGAGCTGCTCAGGTGCAGAGCGCTGTTGTCTCAAAGCACACATCCAGAAACTCTGCTGTCTGGGAGTTCTTTAAGAAATTTGCAGCAGACCGCACCGTTGCTATTTGTAATCTATGTCAGATAAGGCTCAAGCGTGGGAAAGACACCGGACGCTTGGGAACCACATGCTTAAGGCGACATATGAACAAGTGCCACGCATCCCGTTGGCGCAAAACTTTGCATAGGTCCTCCTCACCTGTCTCTACCCCCACTATATGTCCTGCCATGTCATTGACTCCAACCTCCACTGACAGGGATGATGCTACAGTAATGGATTTACCAGGTCCTTCCTCACAATGTGACAGCATCCCATCAGCTGAAGATTTACACAGTCAGATTACGTTGCCCCAGCTGCTGCAGCGTAAGAAAAAATATAGTCCCAACCATCCCCAAGCACAGCGTCTAAATGCCAGCTTAGCAAAATTACTCGCATTACAGCTGCTGTCTTTCCAGCTGGTGGACTCTGCTTCCTTCCGTGAATTTGCTGAATGTGCTGTACCACAGTGGCAGGTTCCAAAACGCCATTACTTTTCACGGAAGGCCATTCCAGCACTATACCAGCATGTGGAAGACAATGTTATTGAGTCATTGGGAAAGGCAGTCAGCAGCAAGGTGCATGTGATTTTAGACACGTGGTCCAGCAACCATGGACAAGACCGTTACATTTCCTTCACGGCACACTGGGTAACTCTGATAGCAGCTGGGAGGGATCCAAGATGGGCCTCTGTGCTGGAGCTTGTTCATCCACCACGCCTCCAGAAAGCTGCTTGTATGAGGTCTGTCTGCTCCACCACAACCTCTCCCTCTTCCTCCTCCTCCTCCTCCTTCTCTGTCTCTGGCGAAGTGGCAATTAAACCGACACGTGACAGGGGCTACGCAATGGCTCAAGCAAAAAGATGCCATACTGTGCTTGAGCTGGTTTGTTTAGGGGACAGGAGCCACACTGGGCCAGAAATTCTGTCAGCTCTGCAGAGGCAGGTGCAGAGATGGTTAACACCACGCCAGCTTCAGCTGGGAATGGTCGTCTGTGATAATGGCAGCAACCTTCTCTCCGCCCTACGCCTGGGTAAGTTGACACATGTACCATGCCTAGCACACATCTTAAATCTGGTGGTACAGCGTTTCATAACCAGGTACCCAGGGCTGCCAGAGCTTCTCAGCCAGGCCAGAAAAGTCTGCAGCCACTTCAGACGGTCATTCCCAGCAAGTGTTTGCCTGGCAGAAATTCAAAGAGAATTCCACCTTCCCACAAACCGTCTGATCTGTGACATGCCCAGCAGGTGGAACTGTTTTTTTTTTCCCTCCACAGTGGCTGATGATCAAGGATGCATGCACTGTACTGTCACCATTTGAGGAGGCAACGAGGATGGTGAGCAGGGACAGTGCATGCATCAGTGACACAATTCCTTTAGTGTTTCTGCTGGAGCACACTCTGCGGGGAATTATAGATGTGGCTCTAGAGGAAGAGGAGGCCTTCCCTAGCTCTGAAGGCCCCAGTCTTTCCGCAGACAGCATTCCAGCGGGTCCTCCTCAGATCAGACAGGCGGAGGATGAGGAGGAGGAGAAATATTTAAGTAGTGGGGCATTGAAGGTGGGGATTCTTCAAGGGAGGATTTTGTGTGCCCAGAAACACAAGGACTAGTACGTGGCTGGGAGGAGGAAGTGCACGATGGGGTCATCCTCCTCATTGACCAGGAAGACTCTGCATGGGCTCCCTTATCCTGCAAATTCGTGCTATCAAGGAGAGGGATCATTACTGGTTGGCAACCCTTCTTGATCCACGATACAAGGGGAAAGTTGCAGAGATCATCCTGCCCGCACAGAGGAAGCACAGGATGAAAAAACTTGAGGATGCTCTAAAGCGACACTTGTGTAACACCTTTCCAGGCACTGGTAGGTTACCAAGTGATGACACACGTGCTTCTGAGGCTGCGGATGATCAGAGGAATAGTGGTGAAGGCCGGGGCCGCTTGACTGTTGCCTTTTTAAATTTTTTTAGTCCATGATGCCCAGGGACGTCAAATTTAGGCACCCATTGCCAGCGTCTTCTCCGTATGGTGCAGGACTACCTAGGGGCAAGGGCAGACCTGGATACCTTTCCAGCAGATGATCCACTGGCTTACTGGGTGTTGAGATTGGATCACTGGCCAGAGCGTAGCCAATATGCTATGCAGCTACTAGGTTGTCCTTCATTTTAATATTTGACCGCAGGGTCCAACCCTGCACTCTTCCACAATACCACAGAGGGGTTACTGTTGCCGACACTAAAGGCCCAATTTTAAAGCACCTATTGTTACTTTCATCCAAAGCCTGCATAAGTTTCACAATAATTTAGCCAAAAAATCACTAAACTTGTTCTGCGTGTCCTAAAATGTCTCCTTTTTTAATACAAACTGCCGCCCCAAGCAGTTGTTTATGAATCGATTAAAGGAAAACCATTTACCGTCATTTAAAACATCATTTTTTTGTTTTTAAATGTTTCTATACATCCTACAAATCCGCCACTTCACGGGCAGGTTATGGGGACCTCTTAGGTACGATATTTGAAGGAATTTTTCGTTTTTATTTTTAACCCTTATTTCATGGAAAACTCACTGTCCCTTTAAAAACGTTTTTTTTTTTTACTTTTGTCCTTGTTTCCTGTCCCCCAGGGCACTACCCGGACCCCCATACACCTTTTATGGCAAATATCTTGCATATATGCCCTCTTGCAGGGCACTCTAAAAACCGAACTTTTGAGTCCAATTGACTTGCATTGAGTTCGGTTCGTGTTCGCGTTCGAACTCGAACTTTTGAAATTGTTCGAGTTCGAATGCAAACCGAACACGGGGGTGTTCGGCTCATCCCTAATGTCCACCTCAATATTCCAACTGGACAGTTGCAAGGGTCTAGGAATGGGTTCAAAAGCAGGGAAGTGGGTGGGTTTGGAATCCTGTTCACATTTGTATATTGTGAGTGGGTTAAAGGGCAGGGTTTTGTTTGTTTTTTGGTCAGGCTTTGTAGTGTGTAGTTGCATCTGCATGTTTCAGATATTTGACTTTCCTCATTGGCCATCCATAAATCTAGCAAACTCATCAGTCAGCCGGGGGGATCCTTACTATAAAATTGAAATATTACTTTATCATGTGAGAGGCCATCTGTTCTTCAAGGAGCACAATTAACTTAAAGACGATTTCATGCTTCATGGTATGGTAGTGGTTTGTATTTCGACAAGTTAGAGAAATGAAAATTATGTATGACTATTGTGTGTTATTTTGGACGAAGAAAAGTTTCAGGACTGTGGTTTCGGCTGAATCAAAAATAAGCAGACGTTTCGGTATGTCCGACATTTCAGATGCGCCCATATTATCTACTAGCTTAATTTGTAATATGGTTAATATTATTGTGGTTATTGTTACTGTTTCTGATTGTTTTAGTATTGGGGTTATGTTTATTTATTTCCCCAGGAAGGATACATTGAGATTTCTCTTGTTTTCAAGTATGTCCTGGGTGGCGAGTATGTACTGTTAAGTGTCTTGCCCAAGGACACTCACTGGAGAGGTGCATACTATAGGCAGGGATGCGAACCTGTGTCTCCACAGTTGTAGAGCAGTTATGTTACCTCTACTCCACCCAGCGAGTTAGGTTTATAGTTACTGTTTCTGCTTGTTTTCATACATCTGAATGAAAACAAATTCATCCAAAACATAGTTGGGTCTTTTAGGCTACATTAATTACGGATTCATTATGGTTCACTGGTGTGACGATTTTGAGTTTTGGGAAAGTAAAAGGTAGACAAGCAGGATCAGTTTACCCTGCTGGCACACTCTGCACACACATATGACCATGTATTTAATTTTGATAAAGAACCATACAACTGAATGTTAATTTGGACATCTAATGGGGCTTGGTTTTATTAGCTGACTCTACATTGATAGACGACTTGCAATGAGTGTACAGTGAGTTGGCAGCCTTATTACCCATACTTGTTTGGTGGCGCTGTCAGTTTTTGACATTGCATTTGATGTAGTTTTGGAGACCAGCAAATATTAAAAAAAATTTAAATCATTTTTCTTTTGAAACATTTGTAAAAATGTCTAGAAATAAGAAACTAAGAAAATAAAATTTAGAAATAAACATGAGAAACTGATTTCAATAAATCTGGCTACCTATTCCCTTTTATTCCAGCATACTGTAGAAAGACGCTCAACACTTGATTCAATATATAGGAATCCAGAAATAGACTTTGATTATGATGAAAAAAAGATAATCTCATTTGCTACAATATGTGTAATTTTGCTTTATGTATATTCATTCCTGCAATGTTCTTAGTGCCACGAGGAATGACACATAGCACTTTCATTATAAACACCAGTTATGTGTCTAATACACACATTCAAGAGCATAAAATAACTTGTAAAGTAATTATTTTATTTTTAAACAATTTTTACAGTCTTCTGTATAATTGTTTCTTCACTGTGGAATTCATATCTATATTTTTTTTTTGAGAAAGGATACATTGAGATTTCTCTCGTTTTCAAGTATGTCCTGGGTGGCGAGTATGTACCGTTGGGTGTCTTGCCCAAGGACACTTACGTGCTCTTGCCGGGATTCTAACCTGTGTCTCCACGTTCTCCATGGTATTTGCAGGGTTTAGTATTTCCTGCATTACACCCCCTTCAATCATTTTAACAAAAATTGCTTTCTCCTATAGATTACACACAGGAGTTGCAATGTTATTCCATAATCTTTGCAATATGATTTGTATAGATCATCAAATCAGAGTTCATGTTATTAATGCACTCTTTAAGACCTTAATTATCTTGACTTTTACGTTGATTAAACTTATTGGATTGACTTTAGAGAGAAATCTAAATTTTATTAAATTAAGGATCAGAAAGTTGATGAAATTGAATGTTTTGTCATACACAATCATACACAATCATAACTGAAGAAACAGGGTCATACAAATTTAAGGCACTGACGAAAATGTGCAAAATCTATGGCTTGTCATCATGAGCAGTAAATGAATATAGTGATTTATCATGTACTTTGGTTACACATTTCTATTTTGTTTGCATAATTTCCACTCAATTTGTGTATTGTACACTTCACAAGTTGTGTGTGCTATGCAAATTTTTTTTGAGAAAGTATTTGAGATTCTCTCATTTTCAAGTATGTCCTAGGTGGCGAGTATGTACCATTAGGTGTTTTGCCCAGGGACACTTACTGGAGAGGTGCTCTTGCCAGGATTCAAACCTGTGTCTCCATGGTCTCCACGGTTATAGAATAGTGATGTTACCTCTACTCCACCCATCCAGTACTTTTTGCATAAGAAGCTGAAGGGATCTTCATATTTCATAACCTTGAGACGAAGAGAATGAGCAGCCCAGGGCAGAGGGTGAAAAGGTGAGTATTTACAGCTGAACTGAATAAAAAAAAATATTGGACAGATGCTGTCAGCAACATCTACCCAATTATTTAAGAGGGAAGTAAGAGGGGTTGTTTTTCTAGTAGACTGTTCCTGCAATAAAGCTTGCATACTATTATTTTATTCCCGCCAGACATCCAAATGGCATTTAAGCATCATCCACATTGTGTAGTTGGATAATTAGCCTCTAAAGTCCGCTGATTACACAGCAATATTTACCCCCAGATCTTCGTGTTGGCTGGAACATTGATTCAGGTGCTGTCTGAATCCTCTAGCAATCTTCCTGACTGTATGTTGTTAATTTAAATATGTTATCAGTCAGCACTCAATACTCATCAACCTCCCACAACTAAGGATATTGTCATTCTGGAAAAAGTTCAAAACAAAAATAATATATTATTTTCTGGCTCAGTTGCTGAAAAATACAGAAGCTCCTTGAATAACCCTTATTACATTTTAAAATACAAGAAATAAAAATCCTACACAAGATAAACTTCAGCTGTAACATTGTATGATATGACTAATATGAGCGTTGAGCAATACTATTCTAAACTTTTCCTATAAAAGTGAAAATGAATTGAAATTGACACCAGTTTTTGAAAAAACCTAATTTCTACAAAGCAGCCAATTTCCTACCTACAGTAAAGGTACAAGACGTTTCACACTGAAACAGTATGTTCTTCTGAAATAGTTTGTACTGCTGAGAAACAGACAGCAAACCGAAAAGACTGTGACAATGTAGTTATTCTCTTTGGAATACATAATTCCCTCTGCTTCTGTCGCTTTCTTCTATACAGTTGTGTTCAAAATTATTCAACCCCCAATGCTGTAAAGGGTTTTAGGGAATTTAGTGTACATTTGTAATTGTATTCAGAATGAAATCCTACAAGGACTTTTTAAAGAACCATATGCAACTAAAATGACATCAATTGGTTTTGTAATACAGTAGTAAATGTTTCTTTTGTGAATTCATCATTGACACAATTATTCAACCCCTTAAAGACTACCACTCTGAAGAACAGAGGTTCATTCAAGTGTTTTCAATCAGATATTGAAAACACCTGTGGATGTCACGGAGCAGCAATAAAGCATAATAAGTACCAATTAGGCAGCTTTAACCCTTTCGCTGCTGAGCCTTTTCCCACCTCTGTGCTGAGCTCATTTTTACTGGTTTCGCTCATCATGTTTAAGGCTAGGGTCAGACTGAGGCAGTGCGAACGCGCGTGCAGGCGCACTTAATCACGGCCGTGCTAGCAGCAGATGCCGGGCAATGATGGCCAATATACGAAGTACGGTCGCACAAAAGTGCGGCTGCGCAACGCAAGCGGCAAACAAACGCATTTTTTCGAGAACGTGAAACCACTAGTACTGACGTACAGAGTGCGCTGCGTCCGCTAGCGGCGTGTGTGCGTGATTAGGAGACGTCAGACGCTGCTAATGTCCGGCCAACATAACGTCCAGGCCCAAAAAGTGTTTTATTGATGATCCGTACAAAATCACGGATGAAACTGCGCATCGTATGACCGCTATTGCGTATTTCGTGAAAAAATACGTCCATTCGTTCGAACGCACTTTTTAACGGACAACGTGAAAAATGCGTTAGTCTGACCCTAGCCTAAACGCGTTTTGAAGCCTTATTTTAATATATGACCCAGACATCTTTCCAGCAGACTGTGCAGATTCATAATATGTCATTATTATATGTATACGTTATGTCATGTCTGTATATTATAACAAAGAATGCAATAAAATTTGAATTTTCAATAATTTACAATGTGTAAAGTGTTTTTTTCACATTTTAAAATGCGATCGTTTGCGGTTATATTTTCTATGGGGTGCGCTTGTTAAAAAAATTAGAAATGAGGAATCGTTACTTTTTTTTGGGGAAAATTCGTGTTTTTTAGCAAACGCCCCCCCATAGAAAAAATCGTTAGTGCAGCATCATTGTTCACATTATAATTGAAATGGGAACAATATTGTTGCACTAATAAATCTAAAAAAAAAAGCAAAAAACTTTTTTTAAATTTTTTTTAAAAAATTTTTTAATTTAATTTTTATTTTAATTTTTTTACTTTTTACATGGTCATGTTTGGTATCATTGGAAAGGCCACGCTCTGTCCGTTCCAATGATAGTAAACATTAACCCCTAGTCATGGATCGGGAGATAGGGGGTTCATTGGAACCCCCTATCTCCACTATAGGTGGCAGCAAGGGGATAATTTAAAAACTGGCGCCATCGCGCTCTGCGCGATGACGCCAGTCATTGGTTGGATATCCCGGAAGCTTGGCCGACATCCAAGATGTCGGCCAGCTCCGGGAGGGGACCGCGATACGGCGCATGTTGGCGCCATATCGCGAACCAGCCCCCTAGGGGTTAAAGACAGCTGCCGCTTGGAAGGGCAGGCTGTGCCCTTCCAGGCGGTGCCTGCCTTTAATCGCTGGCCCACACGGATGGGGAGGGGGAGAGGTCCGAAGGACCTCCCCCCCTCCCCTTCAGGCACCTTCCCTGCAATGGCGGGGGGGTGCCTGAAATAGACGTCATCGCGCATGCGCGATGACGCCTATCGTGCCCGCCGGGGTCCCAGAGGTTGGGCTGACATCGATGATGTCAGCCCACACCGGGGGGCCGAGCGATCAGCCTGAATACCGGCTGATCGCGGGCTGCAAAGGGTGGACGCTTTCGCGTCCTCCGCAGCCAAGTACCAATGCGGTTGGACGTGCTGAGCGCGTCCACCGCATTGAAAGGGTTAAAATGACTGTGATACTCAGCTCCTTCTAGACATTTACTGGTGTGGTTACAAACATGGTGAAGTCAAGAGAAAGGTCCAGGAAGACAAGAGAAGAGGTGATTACTCTTCACAGGAAGGGCAATGGCTATAAGAAGATTGCAAAGATGTTAAACATACCAAGAGAGACCATAGGAAGCATCATTCGCAAATTCAAGGCAAAGGGCACTGTTGAAACGCTACCTGGTCGTGGCAGAAAGAAGATGCTGACTTCGACTGCTGTGTGCTACCTGAAGCGTAGAGTGGAGAAAAGTCCCCGTGTGACTGCTGAGGAACTGAGAAAAGATTTGTCAGATGTGGGTACTGAAGTTTCAGCTCAGACAATACGGCGCACACTGCGTAATGAAGGCCTCCATGCCAAAACTCCCAGGCGCACCCCTTTGCTGTCTCCAAAGAATAAGAAGAGTCGACTGCAGTATGCCAAAAGTCATGTGGACAAACCACAGAAGTTTTGGGATAGTGTTCTGTGCATTGATGAAACAAAATTAGAACTGTTTGGGCCCATGGATCAACGCTATGTTTGGAGGAGGAAGAACAAGGCCTATGAAGAAAAGAACACCTTGCCTACTGTGAAGCATGGCGGGGGTCAATCATGCTTTGGGGCTGTTTTGCTTCTGCAGGTACAGGGAAGCTTCAGCGTGTGCAAGGTACCATGAATTCTCTTCAGTACCAGGAGATATTGGATGACAATGTGATGCAGTCCGTCACAAACCTGAGGCTTGGGAGACGTTGGACCTTTCAACAGGACAATGATCCCAAGCATACCTCCAAGTCCACTAGAGCATGGTTGCAGATTAAAGGCTGGAACATTTTGGAGTGGCCATCGCAGTCACCTGACTTAAATCCGATTGAGAACCTCTGGTGGGACTTAAAGAAAGCAGTTGCAGTGCGCAAGCCTAAGAATGTGACTGAACTGGAGGCTTTTGCCCATGACGAATGGGCGAAGATACCCGTAGATCGCTGCAAGACACTTGTGTCAAGCTATGCTTCACGTTTAAAAGCTGTTATAACTGTAAAAGGATGTTGTACTAAGTACTAAGATTGAATGTCACTTGGGGGTTGAATAAAATTGATAATGATGTGAGCACAGAAAAGACATTTGTGGTTATTTCATTATAAATGTTATGTTATATTTGTCTGACCTACACGTGCCTCTTTGATTTAATTGTAAGCAAGATGACTGAATGATCAAAATCAATGTCAAACTGGCCAAAACACTCAATTTCAGTGGGGGTTGAATAATTTTGAACACAACTGTATATAGACTAAAGGTGCTATTTCTCAGGAACTCTTGTTCTTTTATTTTTTAAGTAATTAATAAGGGGAATATGCGTAATTATTAATGCACGACATAGAAGTTGATTCATATCCCTTTCATTTTCTGTATTGAAAACCAGGAAGGTTATCCCAATTTCAATCATATTTTCCAAGATGCCTAAGAACATGGTTACCGATTCCCAGCAGAGTTCAACGTATGTTGAGTTTGGCATTGAAGTTAGACCAGAATTCCAAAGTGTTCCTTGACTATAAATCCCATACAACGCACTCACAAACATGTGATAGGATGCGTGGATGAAATGGAAAGCAACAGATGGGCTTCATTTGGGCAACAGAGCAAGGAGTCTGGAGTACCCATGAAAAATGCAGAACTTATCATCAATGACGTTAATGGAATATGATATTTGATGACAGAGTTCAAGTTCTGTCAATAAATTATTCAATTAATTGTAGTTTCAGTGAGTAATGGATGGAATGGAAACAACAGACTCCAGAGGACTGAAAGAACATTGTCTGATCTAATTTAACCTGGTTACTGCTGATTCACACAATTATAAAGTCTACGTAGAAGAGAAGTAGATGTATACATCCTTCTATCAGTCACACCATTCATGAATACTACAGGTCAGAAGTGTAGAGGTGACACTGTGGGAATTGTTTTCTTGGCACACATTGAGAACAGTGATCATATCTCAAGGAATTTACATGACAGTGCAATGCTATAGAATGAGCATTTCAAAGTAAGCAGACACTTCTAACATCCCAAATGAGAAAGGATTTTACCAGGAATGATACATTGAGATTTCTCTAATTTTCAAGTATGTCCTGGGTGGCGAGTATGTACCGTTAGGTGTCTTGCCCAAGGACACTTACTGGAGAGGTGCTCTTGCTGGGATCGAACCCATGTCTCCATAAATGAAACCATAGGCCAAAACACATGCAACTCAATATAAAGTATATGTCCCTGTTGTTATACTCACTTTGTGTGTGTAGATCAATGGTTCCCAACCACGGTCCTCAAGTAACTCTAACAGGCCAGGTTTTATGGATGACCTTGGGGAAATGTAGACTGAATCCTGCAATCACTGAGCAGCAAATCATATCACCTTATATAAATATATACGGGGCCATTATAAACCATGGTCTGGAAACCTATTCATTAACAGGACTATACACAGGACAGGAGGTCACCCATTTAGACTGGACAAAAGTAAATTCAGCCTAAAGCATAGGAAGAGTTATTTTATGGTGAGAACAATAAAGCTATGGAATTCTCTGCCTGTTGAGGTGGTTGGGTCAGAGACTGTACAGACTTTTAAAAAGCAACTGGATGACTTCCTGCAGACACAGAATATTAAGGGTTATAATATTTAATATGTGGGTAAGCTTCTTGATCCAAGGAGAAATCTGACCGCCATTCTGGGGTCAAGAAGGATTTTTTTCCCAGTGTGTTGGATATTGGCGAGCGCTTAAGACTGGGTTTTTTGCCTTCTTTTGGATCAACAGCAGTAGGTGATGCGTGAAAGGCTGAACCCGATGGACGCATGTCTTTTTTCAGCCTATGTAACTATGTAACTATACAATGTAACCTGTGCTGTGTTTGAGATAACTGGAAAACCTGACCTGTTGGGGGTACTTGAGGACCGCGGTTGGGAACCACTGATGTAGATCAATATAATGGTATTCCATAACTGGCAAATGATTTGATAAAGGGACACTCTAGGCACTGTGACCATTGATACAGATTAAATGGTCAGTGTCCTTGGTTTCCTCCACCCCTACTTCTTCTGGAATTTGCTTCACTCAAAAAGATGATATCAGTGAGTGCTGATCTGGTTTTCTGGCACTAAAGGTATGGTTTAATGTTTAACCCCTTCAATCCCCTTCCCCTTTTAGCCCTTGAACATCCCTATTATTTTTGACAAAATGAATCAGAAGAGTTAATGAAGAAAACTTTAGTCTTTAGTAGAAAGACTGGATTGTAACTCATACACAGAAACATCTACATCGGCTTGTCTTAAACGGATGCACTGAAACATAATTTTAGCACTGCTTGTCTTTCTAATATGGTATCAAAGTTCTATTGCATACTTCAAAAAGCTGATTTTTTTACAATATGTCACACTATATTTTGCAAAAACTGATTATTTTAATATATCCTGTGTAACAACTACCACGCATTCATAAATATACATGTAACACAGTAACATTTCCATTAACCCTTTCGCTGCTGAGGCATTTTCTGCCCGTGTGCTGAGCTCATTTTTACCGTTTGTGCTCATACATGTTTAAATGCGATTTGAAGTCAAGTTTTCTTATATGACCAAGACAAATTATATATCTTTTTTTCAGCAGACTCCAACAGATTAAAATTTATCATTATTATGTGTATAAGTAAAGAGTTAAAAAAAAAAAAGAAAAAAAAAGGGGGAAAAAAAAGTAAAATTTTGTTAAAATTCAGAAGAACAACATTGCATATTTTTTTCTATCTACACTTTATGACCAGAACTATTGTGGTTATATATTGATACATTAGGTGCCTTTTTAAAAATGGTGTAATGGAGAATATTTCATGGTTTTTTTTGTACAAAAATATGCAGTTTTCTAAAAATCAAAAAATCTGCTTTTTTCTTATGTCATGACTCATTGTAATGTAATACATAAAATTAGTAATATCTAAACCAATTGAAATGGAAAAGCTATATATTTTCTGAAACTAGACAAAATTCCGCAAAAAAAGAGACCTTTATGACACATTTTTAAATTTATTTTGTTATTCATAACTTTATTCAAAAAACATCATATTTAATGTAAAAAAAAAAAATCATAATAGGTCAAGATTTATATTGCATAATTTCATATTAATTTTTGGGGTAAAATATTTTTGTTTTGCTTAACTATATAAATATATCCCTCCTATAAAATAATAGATCCAATTTGATTGCACAGATCAAGTTTAGGCAGCGTTGGAGGTGCTAATTTGCGCCATGCGCAAAATAAATTTAGAGAAGCTTTTTATGCCGTTTTTTGAAAGGAGGCATACCTGCAATTAAATGGCTCTAGCTCAACAGGGATCTAAAATATGCCAAATAAAGTATATATCCGGACAAAGTAGACTTCCAGATGAATCAAACGTGGGGTTACTTATTATTCTATCATAAATATTGAGCCCGCAACAACTTGTGGAATTTGGATTTGTGCGCAAAAAAAAAAAAAAAAAAATTATTTCAATCACTTCAGACATGATAAAATCTTTGAAAACTAGGCCTTTCTCTAGCTCAACGCAAAGCCCCAACCCTTGTGATAAAAATGAGACCCAGGTTTAGTGGTCCGGGTCCCCCTAGATGGAGCACGAGGCGCTAATTTGCGCCATGCGCAAAATAAATTTAGAGAAGCTTTTTATGCCGGTTTTTGAAAGGAGGCATACCTGCAATTAAATGGCTCTAGCTCAACAGGGATCTAAAATATGCCAAATAAAGTATATATCCGGACAAAGTAGACTTCCAGATGAATCAAACGTGGGGTTACTTATTATTCTATCATAAATATTGAGCCCGCAACAACTTGTGGAATTTGGATTTGTGCGCAAAAAAAAAAAAAAAATTATTTCAATCACTTCAGACATGATAAAATCTTTGAAAACTAGGCCTTTCTCTAGCTCAACGCAAAGCCCCAACCCTTGTGATAAAAATGAGACCCAGGTTTAGTGGTCCGGGTCCCCCTAGATGGAGCACGAGGCGCTAATTGCGCCATGCGCAAAATAAATTTAGAGAAGCTTTTTATGCCGGTTTTTGAAAGGAGGCATACCTGCAATTAAATGGCTCTAGCTCAACAGGGATCTAAAATATGCCAAATAAAGTATATATCCGGACAAAGTAGACTTCCAGATGAATAAACGTGGGGTTACTTATTATTCTATCATAAATATTGAGCCCGCAACAACTTGTGGAATTTGGATTTGTGCGCAAAAAAAAAAAAAAAATTATTTCAATCACTTCAGACATGATAAAATCTTTGAAAACTAGGCCTTTCTCTAGCTCAACGCAAAGCCCCAACCCTTGTGATAAAAATGAGACCCAGGTTTAGTGGTCCGGGTCCCCCTAGATGGAGCACGAGGCGCTAATTTGCGCCATGCGCAAAATAAATTTAGAGAAGCTTTTTATGCCGGTTTTTTGAAAGAGGAGGCATACCTGCAATTAAATGGCTCTAGCTCAACAGGGATCTAAAATATGCCAAATAAAGTATATATCCGGACAAAGTAGACTTCCAGATGAATCAAACGTGGGGTACTTATTATTCTATCATAAATATTGAGCCCGCAACAACTTGTGGAATTTGGATTTGTGCGCAAAAAAAAAAAAAAAAATTATTTCAATCACTTCAGACATGATAAAATCTTTGAAAACTAGGCCTTTCTCTAGCTCAACGCAAAGCCCCAACCCTTGTGATAAAAATGAGACCCAGGTTTAGTGGTCCGGGTCCCCCTAGATGGAGCACGAGGCGCTAATTTGCGCCATGCGCAAAATAAATTTAGAGAAGCTTTTTATGCCGGTTTTTGAAAGGAGGCATACCTGCAATTAAATGGCTCTAGCTCAACAGGGATCTAAAATATGCCAAATAAAGTATATATCCGGACAAAGTAGACTTCCAGATGAATCAAACGTGGGGTTACTTATTATTCTATCATAAATATTGAGCCCGCAACAACTTGTGGAATTTGGATTTGTGCGCAAAAAAATAAATAAATGGAAATTCCACATGCTGTTGCGCCCTCTATTTTTATGATAGAATTTTATTTAACCCCTCATTTGATTCATCTGGGTGTCTAGTTTCTCCTAATATATACTTTATGTGGTCTGTTTTAATTTTCTGTTGGGCTAGAGACATTTAAATGCAGGTATGCCTTCTTAAAAAAAAAAAAAAAAATTCACAAAATTTTCCCCATGAATTTTGATCAACAATTATGTAGTCTATCAACAATTGTATAGTGACTCAAAATGCTACACAAACACACAACAAGCCCGCCACACATTTTACATTCACTCAATCAGTTGGATTGGCACATGGGGCATCCATGTGAGCAGTAACGCCACGTCAAGGCCCCAACCAGGTTACTGACCATTCACACATCTTTCACATCTGTTTCACTCACCGAATCACACACCTTTCATGCAAGAAGCTAGTAAAAGTGGAGTGAGTGACGTTAAGGGGGCAAAGAAGGGAAAAGTGCAGAAACACGGAAGGGGAAAAGAGAAAGATAATGAGGATTAGAGGGGGTGGAATAGAAACACCCCCCCATTCACATCTGTTTCACTCACTGAATCACACACCATTCATGAAAGAAGATAGGTAAGGGAAGTGGGTGAAGGGAAGGGGCAAAGAAAAGGGCAGAGACAAAGAAGTTGAAGACACACCATTAACACCGCAGTTCAATCTGTCTTCAGAGGCTTCTTTCTACATCTGACGTACGGAGGACATCAGATTGTTGGGGATGGGGCAACCTATTTTATTGTATGTGGGGTGAATTACATTATAACTGGGGGTGGGTAGTGAACTGTAGGTGGGTAGTGAAACGTGGTGGGTATTGAACCGGAGTGGGTAGTGAAACGTGGTGGGTAGTTTTTTTATTAACACTGCTATAAAATAATGGGGATGGTTTTGGTTTGTTTTTTTTATTTGGGAAAATTTAGAGGAATAGCACTATCCAGGAATAAATGCCAGCATGATCCGGGCAAGCTCTGTCCAGATTACACTGCACTGTGTCCATCAGAATGTCATCAAGATCTGCAAAGATCTTAACGGTGCTATAGCCAGATTTATCAAGAAGCACAAAATCAGTGGCATACCTCAACCTGAAATCTGTTTGTTCTCAGCCGAGAAACAATTCGGTCCCGGTATGCCACTAGTAATGTGTCACTGTATGATAAATCTTGAAGCAATCGGGCACACAAAGACCTGGTTTGGAGGGGCAGTCAGGGCAGTGAAGGCGGCTTTCCTTACGCCGCCCTTGGCGCGCGCAAACCCGACACCTTTTACATGGGGTCACTCTTTTTTCAGTTGGAGGAATGTAGCCAGGAAAGTGGCGGTCACGCAACCTAATTACATCCTCCACCTCTTCAACAATGGGAGCATTCTCTTCTGGACAGAGAAGGGACTCGATAACAGATTCCTGAAATTTTAGGAATGTTATCCGTCGGGCATGAGTGGCCTGATACAAGATGAATGCGTTAAGCATTGACATCTGTATCAGATGGACTGCCAGCTTTTTGTACCATACATATGCCTTGCGAGAAGCGAGATATGGTACAAGCATCTGGTCAGACTTGTCCACTCCCCCCATGTACCGATTATAATCCTGTACACATAGGGGTTTCATGATAGGGGAATCTCTCCATCTGACGTGAACTGCAGATGTGCATTCGTTATGTATCGTTGTAAGTAAATGCACATCCTTTTTGTCTGTGTATTTCACAGCCAGCAGTTCACCGCAGCGCAAGGCAGATGTTTCTCCTCTCTTTTGCTTCCCAAACTGTTTTGTTGGAAAGCCTTTCCTATTCGAACGGATGGTGCCACAGGCTCCAGTACCATTGCTGTACAAAAATTTGTACAACGGCACACCCGTGTAAAAGTTATCTGTATAAATACAGTAACCTTTACCGAATAGTGGATAAGCGAGGTCCCACACTATTTTTTCAGTGGTGGAGAGGGGGGGGGGCAGTCAGGGGGGCCAGCTGCGAGTCCTTTCCAGTGTATACACGAAAGCGATACATGTATCCACTGGAGCTTTCGCACAGCTTATAAAGTTTTATCCCATACCGAGCTCGCTTCGAAGGGAGGTACTGCTTGAAAACAAGACGTCCCTTATAAAGCAGCAAGGACTCGTCGACTGACAAGTTTTGGCCTGGAGTGTATAACTCTTTCAAATCTTGCCATCAGATGGTCAAGAAGTGGCCGCAACTTGTACAGTCGGTCGTGATCTGGGTGGTCACGGGGCAAAGCATTTGCATTATCATTATAATGCAAATACCGCAGGAGCAATAAATATCTGTCCCTGCTCATAGTAGCAGGGAAGATAGGGGTGGTTTGGGTACTCTTTTTTGACCAGTATGAGGCTATGCTGGGTTTTTGCACAATCCCCATCTGCAGAGTGAGGCCCCAGAACTTCCTCATCTCTGGCAAACTGGTTGGGGTCCATTTACGCGCCCTCGCACTTGGCAACAATTCTGCCCCTAGACCTTGAAAATATTGTTCGGCATACAGATTGCTCTGCTGAACAATAAATTCCAAGAACCCATCATCTATAAATAGCTGAAAAAAGTTGATGGGTTCAAAATTAGTGGTGTCCACTAGTATACCAGGATTGCCAGAAAATTGTGGCAATACTGGCTGGACCATATTAGGGGAGGTCCAGTCAGATCCTGGTTCAGGCATCGCCACAGCCTGTGTTGCAGATACCCCTGCAATAGGCCTTTGGGCCGGTGCAGGATCAGGTAGTGCAACTACAGACCGTGCGGTCCCTGCATTACCACGGGAGCACCCTGGTAACTCCATGCGGCCACGCCGTGGCTCATCATGTAGTTCTTCGTCACTGGAACCGTCACTATCTGATGATGCTCCAGGGACAAAGTCACTGCCTGAATCTTCAAAAGATTCATCAGCGCTGAGATCAGAGTCTGACATCATAAGGACGTCAGCTGCTTCCTCAGCGCTTAGAAACCTTTTAGCCATAATTTGCTTTCTGAAAATGTATTTTCAAAAGAAAATTACGCCGTTTGATAGTATCTATATATATATATATGTGTGTATATATATATATGCACGTGTGTGTGCGTATATAATATATTCTATATATATATATATATATATGCGTGCGCGTGTGTGCGTGCGCGTGTGTGCGTGCGCGTGTGTGCGTGCGCGTGTGTGCGTGTACGCGTGTGTGCGTGCGCGTGTGTGCGTGTGTGCGTGCGCGTGTGCGTGTACGCGTGTGTGCGCGCGTGCGCGCGTGTGCGTGCGTAAATATGTGTATATATATGTGTGTGTGCGTATATATGTATATATATGTGTGTGTGTGTATATATATATATATATATATATAATGTGTGTATTAGGAATTTATCACCTATTTTATGGAGACAGCCTCTGCGACACTAACACCTCTCAATCCACATGCAGACTGAGGATAGAAATGAAAAATTATCAAGATTTGAAAAATTCATTCCCCGTGATTGGCTGGAGGGTCAATCGCTAGGTTACGGGGTCATTTTAGGGTTATATTTCTATCCTCAGCGGCCATGTTGGAGGTGGCAGTGATAATTGTGACAGCTAAGTGATCATTGTTACTACAGTGATCACATAGCTGTAACAATAAAAAGTGAAATAAAATAATAAAAAGGGGATTGTATATTTTATTAAATGTGGGGTTTGGGGGCATCTGGGCAGTTTTGATTTTTTTTACTGCCCTTAGAGACCCTGTGTGTAGTGTTTTTTACTTTATGTTTTTTTTTTTACATTTTTTTTACATGTTACATTATAATGAGGCACACCGTTGGAAAGCTCAGGCTCTGGGCTTTCCATCGGTGCCTCATTTATTACTGCAGCCCTTACGGATGAGGAGATAGAGAGGTCCTAAGGACCTCTCCCCCCTCCTCCTAAGGGCTGTCTATGCGGCTGTTGAAGGTGACGTCATCACGCCAGGCGTGATGACGTCACCGCGACTCCCATGATCCCACAGTGAGGGCCGACATCCCGGATGTCGGTCCCTCACTGTTTGCCGCCGGGGATCTCATTCACACCGCCGCTTCGCTGCCGGGAGCATCGGACGCGCTGAGCGCGTCCTCCGCACAGCAGCGGGAACTTCCTGGACGCGCTCAGCGCGTCCGTAGCAGCGAAGTGGTTAAAATCCTCTCTGAGTAGTGACACTTTACATCTCCTGTAACAGGGATTTTTAAGTAAGCATCTCTGGACTATAGTGTATAGCATGCTTCTAGCCTGTATTCCTTCCAGTATTCATCTCCCTTATGTGAGATGATAGTGTCTCAGGTGGCCATTATGTTTGTGTTATAGGTTGGGTTACTTATACATTTGGTTTATTTATGCAGGTCGAGCCAAGTGGGAACATTTGGAACACAATTCCACCAATATTTTGTCATGATGATCAGAGGTCCAAGTTGACTCACATACTATAGGAAATGAAGTTTTTAATTACACTAATGCATTCCTAATATGCTATTTATTATGATTACCATAAAGATTGACTAAAACCATAGAATATCAAACTCAAATTTCCTACTCTTGTACTGTTCTGTAGGACTTTACCCCTGATTTACTATGACTTTAGATCTTCAATTACAGCTGGACAGACACATTCTAGAAAATGACAGTTGCATCATTCTTGTACTGAATTTCGCATGTGTGGTTTCACAGGGTGTTAAAACCCCTTCAAAGTATTTGCATAATAGAAAGTCGGCAACTGTATACTGCAAAGTCAAGTGTTGCAAATTAGCAAATGGCTCATATTACAAGTTCTTTGCTTTTTGAGTCACAGTGTCAACTATTATCAATGCATACTTTGCAATGCATTAATGAAGTGTCAGTGTTTACGGAAACCAACAAACACTTTCCAAGAATAAGATAAACATAGCACCAGTTGAAGTGGTAGAGGCCAAAACAGTAATTGAATTTAAGCAAGCATGGGATAGGCATAAGACTATCCTAAACAAAAGATAAATCCAGGTAAAGTATCCATGTAATTGGGCAGACTAGATGGGCCGAAAGGTTCTTATCTGCCGACATTTTTCTATGTTTCTATGTTTATCTATGTAATTGTATGTATCTATCTGGCTGAAAATAAAAACATAGAAAACCAGTAACAATGAGCCTCTATGTAAATTGAATTTCTTTTGAATTCATTGGATGGAATCAGTCTAGAACAGTGTTTCCAAAACCTGTCCTCGGGACCGTCAACCAGGCCAGATTTTGCAGATTACATTGGGTAAATGCAGACTGAATCCTGCAATCACTGAGCAGCAAATCATATCGCCTGTGCTCTGCTTCACATATCTGGAAACCTGACGAGGCGGAGGGTCCTGAGGACAGGTTTGGGAAACACTGGTCTAAAAGGACACTGCAACATAATAGCATAGAATAATAGCATACTTTTGATAACATATCTATCATAAATTGATGATGGATTTATACTGAAAATATGATTTTTGAAAGAAGTGTGTTCCATGAATAATTTATGTTAAATGCTTACTATAGAAGACTCACTCTGGGGCTTGATGCAAATAAAACATGAAAGTTTATTATAACATTTTAAAATTACATATATTTATTTGCATTGTGACCCAGAGTGCATCTTCTATAGTAAGCATATATAATTTTTGAGATTTTTTGCACCGGGCTGTTTCATCAGAAAAGAGAGTGCTGGATTATCGCTATATATATATATTAATAATGGCAGACGTGCAGAGGTACGAGCCTTTGGTGTTGTATGTGGTGTTATTGTGCCGGCACTGCTGCTGTCACATATATGTTTGCACAGTTTGCAGCGGGAATTGTTGCAGCGTTTGGTCCCATTCTGCATGTCATCCTGTTTCTGGGTGAGTTTGCTGCGGTCCAGCCCTTGCCGCAGGTTAGTGGATTACTTGAATGCCAATAAGGGTGCTGTGGGAATATTTCTGTGAGCGCAGGGTCCTCTGTGACCAGTGGCTGTAGATCTTTGATCATTTTGCGAATTCCCTTTTCTCTTTTTCTTTATAGAGCAACAGCTGTTCATGCAGTGTTTTCAGGGCTGATTTGATTTTCTTGTAAATTGTCCTTTCCTTATAGTCTTTCCGCTTAAATGATGCAGTTTTCTCAGGTGTTCATCCCCGTCCCCAGTGTCAGAGCAGACACTCACTGGCACTTTATTAGGTACACCTTGCTAGTACGGGTTGAACCCCTTTTTGCCTTCAGAACTGTCTTAATTCTTTGTGGCATAGATTCAACAAAGCATTAGAAACATTCCTCAGATATTTTGGTCCACACATGATAGCAACACGGAGTTGCTGCAGATTTGTCAGTTGCACATGATGCAAATCTCCCGTTCCACCACATCCCAATGGTGCTTTATTGGATTGTGATCTAGTGCCTATGGAGGCCATTGGAGTACAGTGAACTCATTGTCATGTCCAAGTAATCAGATTGAGATGACTTGAGCTTTGTGACATGGTGCATTATCTTGCCAGAAATAGCTAGGGGTCTACTGTGGTCATAAATGGATGGACATGTACAGCAACAATACTCAGGTACGCCGTGGCGTTTAAATGATGCTCAATTGGTACTAAGGGGCCCAAAGTGTGCCAAGAAAATATTACCCACACCATTACAACACCACCAGCCGAATTGTTGATACAATGCAGGATGGATCCATGCTTTCATGTTGTTTAGACCAAATTCTGAACCTACAATCTGAACTCGTCAGACCAGGCAATGTTTTCCCAATCTTCTATTATCAAATTTTGATGAGCCTGTAGTCTCAGTTTCCTGTTCTTATCTGACAGGAGTGTCATCTGGTGTGGTCTGCTGCTGCTGTAGCCCATCTTCTTCAAGGTTTGACTTGTTGTGCATTCAGATATGGCATTCTGCATACCTTATTTGTATTGGGGGTTTATTTGAGTTACTTTTGTCTTTCTATGATCTCGAACCAGTCTGCTCATTATCCTCTGACCTCAACAAGACATTTTCCTCAACACAACTGCTGCTCACTGGATATTTTCTCTTTTTCAGACCATTCTCTGTAAACCCTAGAGATGGCCGTGCGTGAAAATTGCAATAGTTCAACAGTTGAAATACTTAGACTAGCCCGTCTGGCACCAACAACCATGCCACGTTCAAAGACACTTGAATCCCCTTTCTTCCCCATTCTGATGCTCAGTGTGATCTTCAGCAAGACGTCTTCCCCACGTCTAGATGCCTAACTGCATTGAGTTGCTGCCATGTGATTGGCTAGTTAGCAATTTGTGTTAAAAAGCAATTGAACAGGTGTACTTAAGTGGCCGGTGAGTGTATATACTGTATATTCACATGCATTGAATTGGGATTGGCATGTAAACCAGCATATACAAAAAAAGCAAGCATTTAGGGGTCCTTTAACCCCTTCTCGTCCAAAGTCAAGCAATCTCGATTTTGCTTTGTAATGCATTGAAAAGCACTCATTAGCATAACAAAACCCAATTTGCATGCCTTTTTAAAGCCAGATTAGTGTGCCCTGTGGAGAAATGAATTCCATTGTCTTATCTCTGTCCAGGTACCCTGCAGAGAGATCAAACAAACTGCAAATAGTAGCCCCACACCTAAATGTAAGAAAAAGTTCAAACACATTGCTGTTGCAGTACAACAGCCAGAAAGAATTCAGAATACAGGGAGAGCTCTGGGGTCACTTACTGCTGTACATGGATAATATTTAATGGGTTATTATAATCAATGAAGATCCTTGTACTGTACAGAAACAATGTGCTACTGTAATTTCCATATACAGACATTATGCCACATACAGATAATATTTTTTAGATATAGCTGGTATTTTTTTGGAAGCTGCATTGCTAATAATCTCATTATGATTTATGATCACTACAACCCCCCATAAGCAGGAGATCTCACCATTTTTATTATCTTTCTGTCTGCATTGAATTTACTGGATCTGTCACACAGGCCATTTCTGCCTGTGTGCTGTCATTGCAGACCCAGTATGACACTGTTTGAGATAAGGGACACAATCTTGCGTTCAGAATCTTTCATTCCAGTAATATTTCTGTAATGGATAAACAAATACATGAAAAATTAAAAACAAACTAATTTACATTATCTTAATTGTATAAATATTTTAAGAACAATTTATGTGCAAAATGTCTATTTTACCCTACTATTGTCCCATTTTCTCTAGTTTTGTCCGCGCCCCCTGGTGGTGAGAGGCATTCACGTCTGTTTTCTCCTGTTTTGTTTTTGGCTGTGCTGTCTGGGGCTGCTCTCGGGTTCTGCTGTGATCTTCTGGTCTGAGGTCACATGGCCCAATCACACAGACCCACACCCTATATAACTCCCAGCAGCACAGAACTTCATTGACTGTTTGTGGAGTTCTATGGTGGTTGTAGTTCTTGTGCCCTGTTCCTGGCTTCTGGTTCCTGATTCCCGCGTTGCTGCTTAGCTAGTGATGTGCTCTTCGTTTCGTACCGAATCGATTTTCAGACGAAATTTACCATTTTCGTGCTTCCAAGGGCATCCCAAATCTGAAATGTCGACCACACAAAATTTTGGTTCGCTATTTCGAGTCATTCAATTCAATAATTCAGATGATTCGAAATATCGGGTCCATTCGGTGATTCGGGTCATTTCGGAGTCTGGATCATTGTGGTGATTCAGATCATTTCAGGTCATTCGGTTCAGTTGGTTTTTCGTTTTATGCTGCAGTAATTATACTGTAGAGGTTCTGCCCGGCAGTGTGCGGATTCATATGCTGCATTAATTATACTGTAGAGGTGCTGCCTGGCAGTGTGTGGAATCATATGCTGCATTATTATACTGTAGAGGTGCTGCCCGGCAATGTGTGGATTCATATGCTGCGTTATTACACTGTAGAGGTGCTGCCCGGCAGTGTGCAGATTCATATGCTGCATTAATTATACTGTAGAGGTGCTGCCCAGCATATGCTGCATCAATTATACTGTAGAGGTGCTGCCCAGCATATGCTGCATCCATTATATTGTAGAGGTGCTGCCCGGCAGTGTGTGGATTCATATGCTGCATTATTATATTGTAGAGGAGCTGCTCGGCAGTGTGTGGAATCATATGCTGCATTAATTATACTGTAGAGGTGATGCCCGGCAGTGTGCGGAATCATATGCTGCATTAAAACCTATGGGTTAAAAAGCCTTGTTCTTTAAAAAAGTTAAGAAACCTAAAATTTCACCCAGAAAATGCTTAAAAAATCTTAAAAGAATAACTAAGTAAAGGAACTTTCATTCTATTGGTAGTAATCTACTTCCCATTCTTAAATAAGCAATAAAAAACCAAATAACTCATTAAAAAATAAAAAAACAAACTGAACCGAATCGCCAAAATGATCCAAACATCAAAATGACTCGAATCACCTAATCGATCCGAAATTTCGAATCAATATTGAATCAAAACGACAACGGTCCGAAACGAAAAAAACAAAACATTTTCAGAGGTGCACATCTCTATGCTTAGCTTCATGTCAAGTATTTTCTGGTTTTGACTTTTGGTTTATGTTCCTGGATATTCTCTTTCTTGCTCCCTGTACACTGTATTCTGCTAATCCTGTTACTGACATGGCCTGGCTGAGAACCGCTACTGTGTATGACGTCTGGTTCTGTTTTATTCTCTGGTTTATTTCCTGTACCCTGTACTGAGCATCAAGATATTCCTGTGTATGACCTTTAGCGTGTTCTCTGGATCTCTCTCTTGCCTGCTCCCTGTATTACTGTATGCCTGTTCGGTTGCCAATCTCTGCTAGTCTTGACCACTCCTATGTTTCATGTTTTATGTATCTTGTTTATCCGAGTTTAGTTTACTCAGAGGACAACATACAAGGACCTCTTCAGTATAGGATTTCTGTCTGTCTTGTTAACCCTTGCCCTTCTTGCTCCCCTTGCTCTGCTATTCTTTGCAAGGTTTTCTTAGATAGAAATCATTCCCACCATAGGGATCCCTTTAGTTTTCTCCCTGGCCCTCCTGTCCCTTGTATCTCAGTCTGGTTCCTTTATTGCCCTGGAATCTGTATTGTATATCTGTCCTGTATCAAGGCAGCAGCTCACCTGCCTAAAGGGCTACACTCCTTGTTCCAAGCCATCACAATGGTCCAAGTGGGCCCCCAGCGTGACAACTATATATAATTGGTAACTTGGCATCCTGTGTTTCAAATAAATGTTATGATAAAAATGTTTTCAAGAAGAATTACTTGATAGTGAAAGGGTTTAAAAAGAAGTACCTTTTCTTGTTTGTTACAAACTCCATGGTACACTGTCAACATTTGGCTCGGCAGTCTTGATACAGGTTGTGGGTAATTCGATTTAATATTATGAAGGGTTACAAATTACATTCCCCTCCAGGCCTATTAGTTTATTTAAATTCTGTACAATTTTTAAAAAAAATTCTGACCTTTAAAATGCACAGGATAATGATTCTTGACCTGTCAACAACGTTCAATTAATGATACAATGATATACACTTGGGTACCACAATCAATTAAATAGTTCATCTTGCTGGCTTCCATAGACACACTGAAATCTATATGATGTCTAATTAGTTTCCTCCTTCACGTGTCTCCATCAATGGTATGTGTCCTGGCTTTCCTTAACCATTACAGTGTCAATAAATATCAGTTTCAACACAAAAACAGCATAACACAGGATTAACATCATAGATTTTTTTGACTCGCTCTTGCTTGATCTGGCCATTATATACTAATACCTTGTTGTCGTCACATGTGATAAGATGGTTTTAAATCTAGTTGGACATCCAAAGTAGTGAACGATGTTCTAGCAGGCATTTGAGGAATACATGCTGTATTTTTAGATGCTATTTGCCTTTTCCTATTTTTTCTCTTTACATAGGAAGGCAGCACTCACTGTCCTTCATTTTCTGATGGCTTCCAGCTAATCTAGTTCCATGAAATGTATTGTCACGCTGCTTAATCAGAGCTGCATTAAGAAAGCAGCTGATGGCTTTTGAAGTAGAAAAACAGGCTTTAACTAGCATTCTACATGCGTGCATGGGCGCATGTCGAAGCCTTGGAAGGTCCCTCCAGTGCCTGACAACTTGAAGAAGCCTCAGTCAGTGGTCTAAGAATTTAATGTATGAAGGAGGTTATTTTTTTCATGCTTGAAAGACTAGTCTGTTGAAAGACACATGCTGGGTTAATCACAGACAGCCGAACTCATCCCAAAAC
Organism: Leptobrachium leishanense; assembly: GCA_009667805.1. Lineage (NCBI taxonomy): Eukaryota > Metazoa > Chordata > Amphibia > Anura > Megophryidae > Leptobrachium > Leptobrachium leishanense. The sequence goes on along the minus strand of CM019064.1, from coordinate 280,215,693 downwards.
TGCACCGAACAGTGAATTTCCACATACGGTGGAATTTTGTGGCCAGTCGGCTATTCAGAAAGCAGACAGTTCGCAAAATTTTGGCAATGCCAGCGAAATACAGTACCTGTTCAACGGCAGTGAAATCCCCATAGAAAAGAAATGGTTAATCTATTCACAGAACACCGACCAGCAGTGAAATGTCAGAGAAATGCCCTGCTGTTCGGTGGTTTCATTCGGCAGGTTTAATCAGGCGAATCCCATAGATTTTAATGTTAAAAATATTCCTGTTTTTATTGAATATCTATTAGACTTTTTGCTGCAGATTAAAAGAATAAACGCTTTCTTTATTTTTTATGATGTTTTAGGCATTTTTCGGAATTTCTTAGACAAAATTGTTAATTTCCAATTTTTTTTAAAATAGCATTTTTTTTCTGTAACAGACCTTTTTATTATTATTCATAGGACCTTATATGTTAATTTCAGACATTTTTGTCCAGTAGTTTTTTTTGCAAACAGAGTTTCAATTTTAAAAGTTGCCGTCGTTTTTTTTTGTTTTTTTTTTCCTTTTTACCCCGTTGGTTTGTCGCCTTTTTCCGGCAGCTTACCGGCTCTTGGTTTGATGGATCGTTCTGGTTTTTGTCACGGTTTTGCAGTGCTTTTTCCGTTTGATGCTGCGGATGGTCAGCTTTTTTTTCAGGATGTGTTCTGTGGTTCGGCGGTGGTTTTTCCTGTTTGATGCAGCGGATTTTTGGATGCGATCTGCAGATTTTTCCTGCATGTCGGGGACCCTGCGGTGAATGCAGAATTCATTGTAGGATATGGGAATTTCTGGTGACATTTTGGTGTTCTGTGAATAACACTGATGGTGTTTAAACGAATTGAAGGCATCTCTTACTGAAGGACATACTGATGTGTATATGTGTGAGTTTTCTAAAAAAAGCTGTTTTACTAACCATTTTTTTTGAATGTCACAGCCTGAATTGATGGAAGCAAATAAAATAAGAGAGAACACCTGATGCTTTTTATTTTGGTATAAAGGGCCATTGGGCCACTATCAGAGTTCTTAATGACAATCCAAAGCACTCAAGACTTTATTTTCATGAAGAATGCTGACATGAACTTGTATTCTTTCAACATGTTTAATTCTTGATCTTAATTATACTTGTATAAAAGAAGCAATCATTTTGTCAAAGTGCTTGTAGATGTACTGTAAAACCTTCACACCCCTACCTATTAAAAATAGTCCCGTTTCCATACCTTATTCCAAGTCAAAGGAGCCTCAGGTGTGTGTCGGATTCTCTTGTGGCAGTAATTTAATCTCAATCACAAGCGTGTAGTTGTATGAACTGGAAGGAAGATAAATTGATATTTTACGGCTTTGGCTGTAATCTTGGCTGTAGAAATAGCTTTTTTATTTTTGTAAACTTTTGTCTCCAGTCGATAAAAGAATGCTGAAGGGTTAAAAAGGACAGATGGGGAAGAGTGGCATCAGGAGTGACATGGCTGCAATGAATACATTTCTTCCAGGGAATCTAAATGCAGGGAAGGCAGACGCAGAGCCGTGTGCTTGCAAAGTGTTGGAGATTATAGCTTGTCTCCCAGCTTCATACCTATGAATAAATTGACAAATATATTGTAAGCATATCAAAACAGTTTGGCAAACTTTAATGGCGTTCGTTGTGATCTTGAGCTGCAGAATTCAGGCTGTGCTTTGACTTGGTGTTAAATTATATTGCGATAGCAGGCATTACAAAGTCTCAATGCCGCTTTCCAAGCTGTCACAAGTGATGAAAATATATAATTCGGCTGAGAAGAAATCACTGTTATTGTAATGCCATTTAAGAGCTATATATTGAACCTGTACTTTAGGATATCAAAACAGAAGATACACAGCTTGTTTAGCAAGCAGAAATGAATTGTCTTGGGTTAAAGGAAATGTGTTTTATTTTAGAATAAAACGGGTTCGGTTATTTCTGTATATTAGGAGGAGTTCAACAGACTCACCTATTACCTCTGAGTAAGCCCAATAAGCGTCTCAAACTGACCACATGGAAAGTGGAAGCCTCATTCTTAAGACGTGGAAATGAATGAAACTGCAATAACACCTCTTAAAAAGGTCTCAATCAGGTTCACTCTCCCAGGACGTCACATTAAACAATGGATATGTTAGTTCTTAGACATGAATTTGATATCTCATCCCTTGATGACCTATTGCAGGCTTCTACGAACCCAGTTAAATCACCAGATCACGTCACTGCTTTTCTGATCTGCGCAATTCATTAATCGGCCAATCACTAGCCGGGAGTGAGAAGGGGAGCCATCTACCATTGGAGCCATCAATATTGGCACTTCAAATGTTTTGGAACTACATTACCCTTGAAGCTCTACCAATCTAATGAGTGCCTGAGCATCAAGAGAGGTAGTTCCAAAACATCTGGAGGGCAAAGGTTCTGACCCCTGATCTACTGGATGTCTCTTCCACTTTTGTGCTATCTCCAGTTTGTTGACATGGCAGGAGATATGAGTAAAAGCAATTATTTGGAAGGGAAGTACTTAAAACTCCCCTATACATTTTCAAATGCATTAAATTCTCTACTAAATAAGTCCAGGCCAAATTTAATAGCATAGGCTATACAATAGGCAGTTTTGCATCCCCAACATGCTTTAATTTTTCGTACGAGCAATATTTTGTGCAAGATTTAGGAAGCTGTTGGCATTCTTCAGAACTCAAAACAGTCTCCTGAAAATATGTATGTGTTCTAGATCCTATTAAAGTTATCCATAGAGTGGAATAGTGTATCCTCATGCCTGCTCAGATGATTTAGTTTGTGAAAATATAATTGGCTATAAACAGTATAATTCAGCTACACAATATTATGGTGACTATTTTTATGTTTATGTGCAACAACCATTCATGTTTCATTACCACAGATCTGGGGAAAATATCTAAGGCGTTGAATTATTTTTTCCCAAGAATATACTGTTAATTATTCATAATCTGAAGATATTCTATTTTATGGTTAATATTAAGATTTTGAAAAGTCGTTTTTGTGATCTATACATACAGATATTATTTTTATATTTTATTGGTATTTTTTGGAAGCTACATTGCTAATAATCTGTTTATTATCTGTACAAATCCCCATAAACAGGGTATCTGATCATTTTTATTATTTTGATTTATTTTTATAGCTATGTGCAATTTGAAAACGACATTGGTAGTACTTGTTTTGTACTTGTGTTGTGTACAACATATGCAGCACTCTACAATGCACAAATATGTATGACATATACATACACTCTGGTTGCACAAAGAAGAGAGTACAAGGAAAGAACAATATACAAAAATAATGTACTAATCATACAATGAGGATATGGTAGGCAGGATTATGATAAAAAATAATAAATCATACAGTAATGCACGAGACAATAAGAGGGACGTCCACAAAAATCAAATAAAAGTAGATATGAAAGGCTAAGGAATTCCTGATTGTGGATTTCTCAATAGCACTGAAAAGCAGTGATATTTGTTTTTGTGTGACTGGGGCACCTGACAAGTTTATCTGTCTGCAAATAAGCTGCCATATGTAGAAAGGCATATGTTTACATGACATTTTTTCATTAAAGTGTATTTCTTTGCTTTCATGTGAGGTCAAAAATATATTATGAAAAAAAGTGTTCCGTTTTCTTTCCAATTAAAGTTTTATATTAAGACATGGAGATGAGCACCCCAATCGGTACTAATTAGAGCACCTCTATTATTTAAACTTTTATTGGTTTAAGCCTTGTCTTCAATATCATTTTAAAACATATGTAATTAGTCTTTGCTTGTTTTTGCAAAATAATGAATTCATGATGTCACTGTATAAAATGCTAAGATATCTTGAAATCTACCACTACAGAGTTGAATGCACTGTTGTTTAAATTCCTTGGTATTAACCCCTTAAGGACTGGCAGGCATCGGCTGTCGGGTGGGGTGTACAGGTATGCCTTGTTGGCAGGTGCCCCGCGAGCCTCTGATTTGGCCCTCCCACGCAGCCGTCGTGTGACACGTGTCATTGGCCTAAGTTCAGGTCGTCTCTCTGCAGCCAATGGTGCGTGCCAGCTCCGGGTAGGGTCCGAGCCCGCCAATTGACGTCAGCAGGGCATAGTACGCCCCTCATCTTCAAGGCCCACCCGCCACGTGGACATCATACAACAAAATCCTTCACTTCATACAATAGAACCCGAACAAAAACAATAATCCTAAATACTCATTATCAGGGGTGTATTATTGCAAACACATACTAGGCCTGGGTCTGGGTGGGTCTAGGCTTTTTTAAAATTAAATACTTGGGGCTCTATTCCACAGTTGCTGTTAAGGCAACTACTGGAGACCTTACACATAACATCTAGAGGTAGTTATCTTAACAGGGGTAATCGCTATTCCACTCTTGCCACAAGCAGGACTTCCCTGCCCCTTCCTACTCTAAAGTAACTTCTCCTGTATTTTTCTCAGAAGACTTTAAGTTACACCTCTGAATGGAGGCTTAAAAGCTCTTGCAAGACAGCTCACACTTCTATTCGGGAGCCGATATTTCAACTGGTGTTTAAGTGATTTTGCATTTGAAAAATCACTTAAAACACTTTAACCCCCCCCCCCAATTAATAATGTACTTACATCCTGTAATAGAGAGTGGGGTGCAATCCGACATTTCCTCTCACCGGGAGCAGAATGAGCCAGGGAGCAAACAGTACCTAGTCTCTCTCTCTCTGTGGTTCATCCATGGCTCCTGCACAATCTATCAAGAGTGCACATGCCTGGCTTCATAGAGTCCTATGGACCCCAAGAGCCAATACTTGCGGCAGTGTGTGGTGCCGCAGCTGGTACCAGGCCATCCTGTGCTTCCCAAATTTCTAAATGGCATTTTTATTCACATAAATGACCCAGGAATGGTTGTTGGGGATTAAGAGGGCAGGGGAATCTGGAGTGTTTAGGGCAGCTCGAAGGATATGTGCGCCTTGCTCATTACAGTAAAAAAACAACATGTGCAACGACATAAGCTATCTCGAAAGAACGCTAACAGCTTTTTATTGATGAAATGCATTGGGCAGATGTTAACATATGGTGGAATATGCAGTGAAGTAACATTTCCTGATTTGTAAAATAAGTTGGAGAATATTTTTACTTGTTTTGTATGGATACGTTTTTTACATTTTACCTATATCTCTACCATTCGTTTATCTGTCAAACACCTCCAGCGATGACCCTATTCATTTAAACAGAAAAGACATTCTAACAAGAGATTTCAGTTTATCATGATATTAAAAACGGTCTTAGAAACATAGAAACATAGAAAAATGTCGGCAGATAAGAACCTTTCGGCGCATCTAGTCTGCCCAATTACATGGATACTTTACCTGGATTTATCTTTTGTTTAGGATAGCCTTATGCCTATCCCATGCCTGCTTAAATTCAATTACTGTTTTGGCCTCTACCACTTCAACTGGAAGGCTGGTCCATGTATCCACCACCTTCTCAGTAAAATAATGCTTCCTGATGTTACTTTTAAACCTTTGCCCCTTTAATCTAAGACTATGTCCTCTTGTTTTGCTACTTTGTTTCCGTTTAAATATACTCCCTTCCTCTACCTTGTGGATTCCCTTTACGTATTTAAATGTTTCTATCATATCTCCTCTGTCTCGTCTTTTTTCCAAGCTGTACATGTTAAGATCATTAAGCCTTTCCTGGTAACTTTTCTCCTTTAAGCCATACACCATTTTAGTAGCCCTTCTCTGAACTCTCTCTAAGATGTCTATATCCTTCTGGAGATACGGTCTCCAGTACTGCACACAGTACTCCAAGTGAGGTCTCACCAGTGCTCTGTACAGTGGCATGAGCACTTCCCTTTTCCTACTGCTAATACCTCTCCCTACACAACCAAGCATTCTGCTAGCATTTCCTGCTGCTCTATTACATTGACTACTTACCCTTAGATCCTCTGAAATAATAACCCCTCAATCCCTTTCCTCAGATGTTGAGGTTAGGACTGTATCAAATATTCTATATTCAGCCCTTGGGTTTTTACGTCCCAGGTGCATTATCTTGCACTCATCCACATTAAAACTCAATTGCCACAGCTCCGACCATTTTTTGAGTTTACCTAAATCATTTGTCATTTGGCTGATCCCTCCAGGAACGTCAACCCTGTTGCAAATCTTTGTGTCATCAGCAAAAAGACATACTTTTCCTTATGCAGGTGCTGCATCCTCTTGGTGGTTTCTTATATTACATAACAGTTCTAAACTGTCTAAAAACGCTTGTGACGTAAGTCACTTTGGACTTGGGGTGCATGGGCATGGAGGCATATTTGTAGGGTGCAGGCCCCATTATCGTTATTAGTTCAGTGGCCTTTCCTGTGCAGAATGTTTGTGTAAATCTGTGATTATGCAAGAATGCTATTGTCTGGTCCTTGTGCATCCGTTATCTGTTTAAAGGATTAACAACCCAGCATACCCTTGTCTCAGGAATGTGTTATCTGTTTCTATTTGAATAGTTTGTAAATCTGCTGTCTGTAATCTGTTATCATCCTGATTACCATTATCCCGCCTCGTTAGAAATGTTACATAATGTTTAACTGTCGACTTAATATAATTAGGTTTCACATTCCAAGAAGTAAATGATTGTCCAATTGTCTGGTTCAGTATGTTTGAATCCCCCAGCGGTTTCTAGGGGAAGTTTTGTGTATGTAAATGACCCATGTGTTACTGTATAAATGTATGTCTGTGCCTGATTAAACCAGTTCTTTTCTGACCCTACATGCAGTTATGACTCATGGTTTGGGTATCAGCTATATACAATGGTAGCTGTTCCATACTAACCCCGAAAGACCTCCGATCTACAGGCTTGTTTTATTTCTTGGGGATGCTTGCAAGGCTCTCTATGTGTACCTGTCTTTAAGCTGCAGCTAAGAACTGGAGAAAGGCACGGGAGTCTGCCTGGGTAGAACATGGGGGGTCCTGTAAGAAAGTGGCAATGACATGTGACCTTGTTGGGGTACAGAGATCCGTTACGGTGCTACAAATGTTAGATGTGCACAGTTTCCATTTCCTTTAATACCAGCATGTCCAGTTATATGCTTCCCCATCTGTAACCCTACCTACGATAATGTGATATATTTTTATTTTTAAGTTTTTACTATATTAGCTTCAATTAATCAGATTGTTCTTGGGCACATATACAGAACATGTCCTGGCGAATGAGTGTAATTCACTGTCCTCTGTTCCACAACCACTTGTTCTGTAATTTATCCTCCAATCTACAAATAGGGAATCTATGGGTTACCAAACAGAGTAAACGTTAATCAAAGTCAATTCTTAGTCAATTCTTCACCTGCCTTAAAAAAAAATTGTATGTTTAACCCCTTCACTACCAAATGCTTCATGATGAAAAAATATTATCATAACATTTAATACATGGGATGAGTAATCTAGTGAAATAGCAATTTTACACAAAGATGTTATTCGATAATGGTAAAAATGTTAGAATAATGTAAATTTGCTCATTTTACATATTTCATGTATTTATATACTTTACAAACATAGTGCTGGGATAAAAAAAATTCTGAACTCTAGATGGTGTCCTTTATTTTGCACAATTTCAAACTGGGCCTGCATTACTGTATTAGCATAGAGGCAGAAAAAGCTTTTGGATTAAATACAATAAATGTGATAAAAATAGATAATAAAAATGGTCAGATATCCTGGCTGCTTGTGGGGATTTTTAGTTATAATATGATTACTAGGAATGCAGTTTTCAAACTGATTATATAAAAATAATATCTGTGTGGCATAATGCATGTGTATGGAAACTACAATAACACTTTTGTATCTGTACTGTACAGGGATTTTCTAGAATTGTAATCCCCTGAATCTTATCCCTGTACAGCAGTGAGCAGTGACCTCTGAGCATTCCCTGTATTTTGCATTTTCACTTGCTATTGTAATGCAGCAGTAAAGTTTCTTGAACTTTTTGTTACAGTGAGGGCAGGAGATGCTCCTTCTAGCTTCTTTACAGTAATTCATGTAGACTAGAGTGAGATGTCAGTGAGAGTTTGGGTTTCTACGCAGGGGGCACACTAATCTTCAATTTAAATGTAAATGTAGTACTGTTATATGCTAATTGTTGGTTTCCATTGTATTACAATGCAAATTATAGTTTACATGTTTTGGAGGGTGAACGGATGAAATTTCTCTACAATGGAAATTGCAAGATGGTGAGAAAGGTCCTAAGTTATTGGCTGGTTCCCGGTGAAAAAGGTCCTATGTTTTCCGTGTTGTTAGGAGATGCGGTTCCTGGTTTCAGCTAATTAGAGATGATTTGAAAATGTTTATTTAGTAGCAAAAGGGGTTGTATGGAAAGTCTCTGCTAATTTACATAGTTTTGCATGCATGCAAATGAATCCAGTTAAATATGCAAGGGAAATGATGGAAAAGTTGTTTTACAATGTGCCCTTAGCCCATATGGTAGACTGTAACTCAATTAGACAACTTTACTAAATATGCAAGCTGTCGTGCTCATTCTTTGGAATTGAAAGATAGTAACAGGAACAACAGCCCATGTGTTTTAGTAGATGACTGGGAGTGTTAGACATATAGCCTCTTCTAGAGATATTATAACATGTGACATTTTGTAAGAGCAATGAAGGAAAAAAAATGGTTGCAGATTTATTTTATAAATAAGCTATAACCTAACTAGAGCTTGTTGATTTTTAAACCAAACGTACCCATTAGAAAGTTGCATTATGGAGCATACTTTGCATTATAAAAGTATGTACAGGTGTGTTTTGGTTGCTTGTATGGTCCATTTACTTGAAGAGCGCTTTGTTTGCAGTGCTGCATTAATTTAGAGGCTATGCTCCAAAATAGGTCCATTGAAAATATAATTATTTTTCCGCCAAATGATTCCAACTTGAAGAACAATGGCACAAGAGCATCATTGAGGGGAAGGACAGTGACAAAGTGAGTATGAACAGAAGAATCACAGAGGGAGAGGAGAAAGAACCAACACATTCTGTAGCTCCCAGACAAAGAAAATTCATTAATCTAACAATCCTTTAAGTGCCAATATGTTAAATGCAGTGTTGAAGCAGTGTCATTAACAATGACTGGCCTGGAGTGCCTCATCTTCTATGACTGATGGCTGCCTGGAGATGCTGAGAGCAATTAAGCATGTAAAGATCTTGGGACGGTCCATGCACATGGCACCATTAAATTTCTTGATTAAATGAATTTTGTAAAGAAATCTCATTCCAGTGAGAGCGAGTGGGTTAACATGCACTCTACAAGCGTAGTATCTATTGCTGTCCATGGGTAGATTACTAGTGAACAACTGTTGTATGGACACAAGGAATGCACCATGGAAAAAGCCCAGGGTTCCCAAAATTGGACCTGATTGTGACAGACTTGATGTTGTGGCATATTTCTTAGAAAATATGATCATACCTTGTTACTAAATTCCCATTGTTATACCTAAGTAGGCTGTTTCTATAACCATAAACCTCTCTAATTGGGTGCACTTTATATAGTATTTTATACAATATCCTCAGAGATGTTTGTTATAGGACTAAGATATGGTTAACTTTCAAAGGTGAAAATAGATAAAACACTTCCTCTACTGCTTCAAACAGTAATCTATACCAAGCGTTCTATAATTCTTCTACCGGCTGAGTGAAGTAGAGGTTACATCACTGCTCTATAACTGTGGAGAGACCGGTTCGAATCCCGGCAAGAGCACCTCTCCAGTAAGTGTCCTTGGGCAAGACACTTAACGGTACATACTCGCCACCCAGGACATACTTGAAAATGAGAGAAATCTCAAGGTATCCTTCCTGGTAAAATACTTTCTAAAAGAAAAATACAATTTGAGTGATTTCTCAAAATTTACATAAGTTTGTTATTACACATGCTTCACAAAAAACTAAGGTTAGAGGCGCTTTTCAAGTGTTCTTTTCCCATCCCGCTACTCTATTAGTCACTTTTCAATAAAGATTATTCTGCTGCTAACATTGTTTTGGTTGTGTCTGGAATGTGTGTCATCACCCAATATCATTGATTGATTCTTTCCTAAATCATACATTTTAGAGAATGACGACTCAATGGTAATTTTTTTATTCTTCCTTTCTCGAAAGGATTGAATTTCAATTACACAGAAGAATTAAATTCCCTGGGGGTTAGAATCAGACCGAGTTTGAAATATTTCTGCAGGAAAATTCGACTCATCTTGTTAATAAGTCTAATTTGTATTCCAGCGAATAACCAGATTTTAACTGGCACCCAAGCAATTTAATATTCGTTTCTTTTGTTCAGTATCACAAGAGACCAATGCGTTGCAAAAGTTGAAAGATGAAAACTAATTCTATTACAACAATGCTTTTTCCTTTAAGCAGCAGAGGTATTGCCAAAAACAAAAAACTCCACTTTCGTACTCTAGTACATGATTTGGATGTAGCGCAGAGAATGTAGAAAACCTTTGAAAAGAAAACCACACGCAAACACCTGGAACATACATTGTTAATTTATTTATTTTTATTATTTTACAGGGAGAAGCTTAATGATATAAATCTTACACCCAAACATTCTTTCTTCATTTTATTTTTGGCAGTTGAAACATAATGCTTTTAATTTGCTCTACACATGGATAGTGTTTTGCTATACACATGTGAATACACATTAAAAATGCAAAAAATATAAAACCAATAAGGAAAATTGTGTGAGAATGAGAAAAGTCATAATAACTTCCGAATTATAGATCAGTGTTTTCTGGGATATATAGTCACCAGTCCAAGTTTCTCACGTCATCGTGAGATGGTTTAATAAATCACATAATATTGAAAAAAAACTATTGAAAAATTAATGTGGACATGCTACCAACTAACATATTTGTTTTCTGTCCCTTGTGTATGTGTGTGGGGTTGAAGAAGTGTATAAAACAAGGAGAGGGCCATGACCAGTACTTCATTTCCGTCCCTAACTAGTATGTTTCAAAAATCTGCATCTGAATTTCTAGATTACAGCCTTCCCCTCTATGCGTCAGGACAAAATCAAATGGCACACTGACCAGTCAGTTCTCTCAAATCTAGGTATGTGGTTAGACCCCAATCTATCTTTTGGTCCCAACATTGAAAACTCTTATCTAAACTCTACCCCAAACTAGGTCCCTTGTAGAGAAACAAATCCTGCCTGAGCCCTGCAGTAACAAAGCAGATTGTACAACAAATGCTTATGCTGTTCGTTGAATATGGAGATGTAGTGTATGCAGCGGCCCTGCAAACACACCCTCATAAACTTACTTCATTGTATAACTCATTCTGCTGCTTTGTGCTACAATGTAACTACATGACCCACCATTGTGACATGTTAAGAGAGCTAAACTGGCCATCGCTGGAATCCAGACGCACCCTTCACCTTTCCAACCCGTTGTTTAAGAGCTTTTCTGGGAAGTTACCACCCTACCTGAAAAGACTGTTTCCCCTAGCAGTTCCCTCATCCTATAACCTCCGATCCAGGACCAGCACCTTACTTGCGATACCACAATACAAAAAGAAAGTGGCTCGATCCTCATCTTTCTAGAGAGCACCAGAAATATGGAATAACCTCCCAGACGCCATCAAATTTTCCCCCAGTCGAAAAATCACGTAAGAGATCTCTATTAACATACCGGGATACAGAATGCACCTGTAAACATGTAACATAGTGACTAATTTTCCTACATATTTATTTTCTCTGTTAATCTTTATATTTGTGTTTCGTTTTTAATATCTTGCATTTTATTCCTTTTCACTTTTACAGTAGGGTACAGAAATACAATGTTCTTGAACCCAGGACATACTTTAAAACAAGAGAAATCTCTTGGAAAAATTATTTATAAATAAATAAATTTCACTTGAATTTTTTTCTCTTAAAACCAGCTTCTCAGAGAAAGTATTCTTTGCGGAATATCGTCTCAAGATGGGAAGAACAAGCTATTTTGGAATAGCGTGTTCTTCTCAGGCTAGCCACAAATTGACTGCTAACACACAAAGACAAGTATCTTTAATTTACAGTAAGCAACCACAATGGCCGAGCTGCACTCAAAACTTGGTTGAATAGCGTCTCTACTTTATTATTATTATTATTCTTTATTTATAAAGCGCCAGCATATTCCGCAGCGCTGTACAATAAGCACAGTATAGACAGGGTTACAATACATTGAACAACATTTGACAAACAGTACAGGAGGAGATGAGGGCCCTATTCCCGTAGGAACTCACAATCTAGGAGGGTTGGGGTTGGAAACAGGAGGAGAGGACTGTAAGGTGAGAGTGATTGATGGTTGCGTCAGTGAGTTGGGTGGTAGGCTTCCCTAAATAGGAACGTTTTAAGGGAGCGTTTGAAGGAAGAGAAGTTAGGGGAAAGTCTGACAGTACGAGGGAGAGCGTTCCAGAGAGTGGGGGCTGCGCGTGAGAAATCCTGCAGTCTATCATGGGAAGAGGTGATGCGGGGAGAAGCTAGGCGCAGGTCACTGTTTGACCTTAGGGAGCGGGCTGGGGTGTATTTGGTGATTAGTGAGGACAGGTAGTGGGGAGCTGAGTTAGTGAGGGTTTTGTAGGTAAGGATAAGGATTTTGAACTTAATTCTGCAGTGGATGGGGAGCCAGTGAAGGGACTCGCAGAGGGGAGCGGCAGAGACAGAGCAAACGTTAAGCAAACGTTGTTATTTTTAACTCCGATTATCATTTTCCAAAATATTCATGTCAGAAACCAGTGTTTTATGGGAAGATCATTTTTAATTAGTTATACAGTAAGTCATATTTGGGAATATTCCCAATGTAGTTCTTACTGTAATAACCTATTTGGCAGGCAGATGTTACCATCTACTGGCCAAATGGAGTTATTACACTGCTTCTGAGCCCCATTAAGGATTTACTGTAAAGATGTCATCAGACTTTCCCAGCTGATTTTAAAAAGTTTTAGCACCTCGGCATCATTCCTATGGTGCTAAAACATTGGGGGCACCTTCTAGAGTTCACAAGCAAATACAATTTGTTCGTTGCAAACTAATTTTATTTGCTGTGACAAAGCATTGCTCCAGATTGTGTTAGCACGATCACGGGCTGCTGTGTCTGCTATTGCTTATCATGTATACATAACAGTAGTGCAGTGGTTAAAGGCTCGAGTCCTTAGCATAACAGCTTAATCGGAATCAGACCCTGACTTTGCACATTGCTGAAGACCTGCTTGCTCTTCCAATGTAAGGAATCATGCTTTATGGTGAATCAACAACGAAGAACTGTGTTTTCTCCAAGTATTTAGATTTACAGCAATTTTTGCAGTGATATAATGAGTGGACAAAAAAGGTGATACAGTGGAGGTGCTAAATTCGAATAGGATAGAAATTTATGGTGTAAATGCAGCCTACTGGAAGAGGGACACAAAACCTCGACAGAAATGTGTTAGAAAGAGGTAAACAGGGGATACTCCAGTGGCGCAAAAGGATCTGAACTGTAGTGGTGTCTACTATACGTTTTGAAAAACAGTCGGATACAGTAAATAACCTTGCAACAGTATCTGGTAAAGGCTAAATGACATATAATACAAAAAAGGCTTTGTGCAATAATAAAATACGAGAGAAAAACCGAGGGAAGTTGTATACCCTAGGTGAACAGTAAACCCCCAGTGTTCGACGTGGGATATAAGCACAGTCAAAAAGACCGGTGATAAAGTGCTACCGTGAGTTAAATACTAATGTTGTGCAAAAGTGCAAACAAAGTACATATATTGCAGTAACAGCTAGGATGTTGGCGTTAACAACAATAACAATATGCCAAGGAAAGTGCAACAGTGTCTATAAAATGGATCCTCTAGAAACCGTTCATATGAAAAAGTTCATAAAAAACACACAGTCTTGTGCAAAGTGCAAAATAAAGTGCGTATATTGCAGTAGCAGCTAGAATGTTGGTATTGACAACATTAGCAATACGCCAAAAAGAGTGCAGCAGTGTCTATAAAATGAATCCTCTAAAAACAGTTCATCCGAAACAGTTCATAAAGAAACAGTCTTGCGGAATATATAAAAAGCCGCAGCTGCAAAAGTGCACGCCAAAAAAATAGGCTATTTGTGAATGAAGAAAAAGAGGATTAATTTAAGTCTATATATGCATCTCACTCTTAGCGTCCAGACATATGTGGGGATCCGAATAGGGTATCTTCTCCTTGAAGTCCTAGTATGCTCCTGGTCCTCGGAGTAGGGAAAGAAAAAAGTAGAGAGTGATAGTACAATACTGTCTGGACTCGCTGGCTAAGGTATGTACAAAAAAGGGGGGCACTTACACTTTCCAGAGCCTATAATATCCAGGCTCTGATTCGAAGTACACTGGGCCAAATAAAGAGTGACCTCTTCCCTTCTTTGATTCTCTTATTCACCTCAAATACAAGAAATGTGGAGAAACAGTGCTCCCATAGCGTAACTTGAAGAAACACCTGAGTAAGTATAGGGTAAAAGTGGTCTCACTCACTGATGTTGGAGCCTTATCAATCCAGGCTCAACTTTATGGCATCTGGTACTCCTTAGTCGGTGGGCACCATCACCTCTTTAGCAGCTTACAAGTGTCTTGAGTAGATAAATGAAGAAATGTTCATGTCACATACAGAACTGGCTAAGTGTCTGATGTAAGGCAGTCCATAGAAACAACTACAGACTGAGTGGAGTTAAAAGGGGTACTTTAATCTTAAAAGGATAAAGGATAAATACAGAATACTTAAAATAGGGGGGAAGGATCAAAAAGGGTAGGTGGATACGCGTTTCAGCACTTCTCGTGCCTTCATCAGTCCATAATCAGGTAAAAAAACGGGAGATATAATGAGTACTGAGAGGCTGGGCATCGCTCATTAATCACTGGTTTCCAATACATTTGAAGTATAAGAAGTACAAATTTATCATTAACTGCCATACAAGCTGAGTTACAATAGAAGTTGAGGCTGAAGTTTTAATTGATGAAGAGCGTAGTTAATGGCTCCATCGTAAACGCAAATGGTATTGCCAGACTTGGACCCTTAGAGATTGGACATACCAGTAAAGATAATATTAATGAGATATATAATTAGGAAAAGCTTATTTATTCTCGTCCTTGTTTTCTAGTGCATCACAGAGTTTTGGTTTGCAACGTTTTGTTTTAAAATACATATCTTGGGCACTCAGGAATTATTATAGCACAGTATGTTTTAAAGTATACTTGCTTAGTAGAAACAACTTTTCTTCAGCTCATCTTTATTAAGAATCCTGTGTGTGTGTTTCAACAGGGTCACAAATGGCTAGTTTTGCTATTCATCAGAACACATTTGTTTATGATTCTCACACAGAACAAAGTGTTGTGAATGCTGTGACAAGTATCTTGTATTTTCCCAGAAGCCTTCAACTTTGCACCCGCATTGTTAACTTCTCACTCTCCTGTTAACTATTATATCAGCTTAGAATCAATACTTGTGGCAGCTCTATTCATTAGCAGTGCTTCACACCTGGTGGCAGTGTCTCATAAACTGAGAGAAGTCCTTCTGTTAAGAAATTCAATATAACAGAGTGAAGACATGCCAGCAAATGTTTAAATAATAATTCTTCTTGTTATGGTTTTCACTATGATGTACTTCTAAGTAGGAATTCTAAATCTCCAGTCTATAGAATTTTGCATTGTGTAAAGCAGGTCTCAACTATTGGAAAGTTGCTTCAATTGAAAAACATTTTAAGTAATATGATTATTTTTTGCAAACACATATCACATAAAGCTCGATGCACACTGGTCACTTTAGCTAATTTAGGCTGGTCGTCCACTGGGTCCGTATTTGTGCCATCTTGCGATTGTCGGACGTCGTCCATCATCGTGAGACCAATTCCACAACAGATTCACCCCTTGTTTACTGTCCACTTCAGATGACTTTGAGTGACTCCAACAAACTATCGATCTTTCCTATTTGAATGGGATTTGTCAGATGAAGTGGGCACAATCTGGTACAATTTACATGAAAAAAAGATTAACTTTATAGTTAAACTGTTGTGCCATGGCAGAAACGTGATTCAATTCAACAGGCGAATCCCATAGGTTTCAAAATAAAATAAAATTTTTGATTTTATTAATCTTTTTTATCCAACCATTTATGCTTTTCATTTGCAGCAAAAAGCCTTTTTAGTTATTGAGTTTATAGAATTTTTTTGTATTTAGGCGAAAAGTTTGATTGCTGTCTTTTTTTTTTTTTAAATGCCATCTTTTTCCTTCGCCGCCAAACTGAAAAAAATAACAAAACACCTGTGAACGCTGTTGAAGACATGCATGGAACTCCGGTGCTGTGCCTGGTGCTGAAAAGGCTTTAATAAGCCTTCCCAGCACCAGGGACAGCGATCAAGATACCTGCTTGTGTTCGGTTGCATTTGGCTGCAGTTTTTTTTCCCAGTTCGGGTCGTTCGGCGGTCTTTTCTTTGGTCGATCTGGGTCATCCATATTCGCTGCCATTGGACGACCCAGATCATTCAGAATCTTAGAAAAATTAGTTTGTAGTCGGATGGCCAAGTCGTTTGTCCGACTACGGACCCAGTGGACGGCCAGCCTAAAGTGGTCAGGCTTCATGGAGTGCTGCCCCTGTCTCTCCAGCCCCATACTGTAGATATCACTGTGTGAAGTGGAGGAGTTTCCCCCACCACACGGCTGTTACTCTTCATCATCATCATGTCTTGTAGTAAGCAATCTGGTGGAGACCCCAGGTGAGGCATGCAGCACCAATCCATCATCCTGTGCAGACACTGCACTACAAGCAAAACACAATTTGCGTAGCATATGTTGCACAAGTTACATATACTATGCAAATTGAATTAGAAGTTGAAGAGACTTCTACATTTCAGAAACCCTGAGCTGAAGAGGAGGAGCAGCCTGGTGCCGAGGTAGAAAATGTGAGTATTTAAGCTAAACTAAAGAAAAAATATTTTGAAACTAATTGGACAAATGTTGTTGGCAGCATCTGCCCAATTATTTAGGCTGGGGTCAGACCAGCGCACTTTTAACGTGCATTCTGGCGCACATAATTACAGCCGCACTAGCAGCAGATGACGGGCAATGACGGCCAATATACAATGTACGGCCGCACAAAAGTCCGGCCGTGCAACGCAAGTGGAATTTGAACGCATTTTTCTGAGAACGCTGAACCGCTAGTACTGACGTACTGAGTGCGCAGCTGCGGCATAGCGGCGTGTTTGCGTGATTAGGAGATGTCAGACGCTGCTAATGTCCAGCCTACATAACGTCCAGATGCAAAAAGAGTTTTATTGATGATCCATACAAAATCACGCCCGAAAATGCGCGTCGTCTGACCGTTTTTGCGCATTCCGTGAAAAAATACGTCAATGCGTTCGGACGCACTTTTTCATGTTCGCGGGAAAAATGCTTTCGTCTGACCCTAGCCTTAAGGGTATAAAAAGAAAGGGATTTTTTTTTTTAGTACAGTTGCCATTTAACCGCTTACTTATTAATCTTTCTTTGCAACTCCGCTGTTATATGATTGCCTTTTTGTACGCTATATATACTTTCCTGTTTACCTTGGTTCTGCCATTGCTGGGTTGTGGTGTCCCATCTCTGTGGTGTCCCATCTTATTTTTTTTAAGGCATGACTCAACCAACAAACACCTTTACCAATTCCCCATATGTTATTACTCTGAAATATTGTCTTCGATTTATAATCATATATGCTGTTATTCACCTATTAGGTGTAGCAGTGTTCGGCGCTAGAAAATTTATACGAAAGTGATGAATAAAGAAATGGGTGAATTGATTATGCGTGCAGCTCCCCATAGGGTGTATCCCTCACCCAATTAAAGCAAATCCCTAATACAGTACACGTATATAACCATATAGAGTATGTTAGATGGACCTATTAATTGGGTCAGAGATATTTTGAGAATGTCGGTTCTCAACTCTATCAGTAATTTTGTTGCAGCCATCGTTTTCTTGCCCAAAGGTTAAGAGTACAAATGAAGATTAAAGGGATCTACCAACACCAAGAGATCTCCCACAGCTGTTCCTTTGCTCATGGACAGTGGAGTTACTGTATCTTTTGCATATTGTCTGTGTTTGTTTTTAAGATCTTACATTTTATTACTTTGTATTTCTGTACCTTCTGTAACATTTCAATGTTCTTGAACCCAGGACATAATTGAAAACGAGAGAAATCTCAATGTATCCTTCCTGGTAAAATCCTTGGCAAATAAATAAATAAATATTCTCTGTAAGAAAAGCTATCTAGTGGGAGAAAGGAAACAATTTTCCTAAAGACGTATATCAGACCCGAAGATTGTAACTTTATGAAAAAACTCAAGCATAATGCTTTATAGCAAATATTTAAAAAAATCTGAAGCTGGGTAACAGAATTATTATTATTATTATTGTCATCATTTATATAGCGCCAACAGTTTCCGCAGCGCTTTACAATAACCAAAGGAAACGAAATACATATAAACGGACATAAGATGGAAACAAGAGGTGGTTAGGAAGAGGAATTTTCCTAGATAGCAGGATCATTAGTGCCAGTGGTTTGGGAATGGTGGGGCCATAGAAGTAGCTTCAATCATGTGTGAGTAGGTGAGCAGAGGGATGAGTTGCATCAGTGATGTGGTACACTAATCTGAAGAGATGGGTTTTGAGGGATTTCTTGAAGGCCTGAATGTCAGGGGAGAGTTTGATAGGGCGAAGCAAGTCATTCCACAGGACTGGTGCTGCCCTTGAGAAGTCTTGGAGGTGAGAGTTAGCCGTGCGCGTGTAGACCGATGACAGGTGGAGATCACCTGCTGAACGCAGTTATCTAAATGGGACGTGCTTGCGGAGTGATGAAGACTCAGAGTGGAGAAGTACGCGAGGTGCGTCTGGTGAGAAAAATAAGCCTGGCCCCTGCATTCATTACAGATTGCAAAGGGGCGATATGGGAGTTGGGGAGACCAATAAGGAGCAAGTTGCAGTAGTCAAGTCGTGAAATGACAAGAGCATGAACCAGCACTTTTGCGGTATCTTGTGTCAGAAAGGAGCGGACACGGGCAATGAGAATGGAGATGTTGAGTGTTGTTGTAGTGAAATGTAATAAATACAGTTGAACATTGAGACATAATGTAGTTCTGCATGTATGGTATATCCAGTTGTGAATGTTCACATCATAAATAAAACAAATATTCCAGTTGTGAATGTTTGCTGAATAAAATCTTTTAAAGTAATGGAAATTACATTTATCAAAGGCCATTGGTGAGGCTACAAAATTCTTTCCATATTCTGGCAGGATTTAAGATTGAACTTTTGTGGATGCCAGTTCATTACAAATGGAGTAAAGGCTTTTTAGACTAAAAATGGGTGATTTTTCATCCATACAGGCAGTGGAGCCAGTGATCATGGTGGTTCATTGAGATATGAAGAAATTCTATACAAGTTTGTGAACCATTTGCTGAATGTCACATAATAAATTAAAAAAGATATGGCACAGGAAAAAAGTTTTATAATTTTATTTTAGCAGTGAAGGTCAAACAAAGTTTAGAATCTCAGACACACTTCTCTGTCTGGGCTACCTTTTCACTTTATCTTGAAGGTTTTCAACATTTCATGCATGTTAAATGTGGGATAGAGGGAGATTGGACTTTGTGAAATAAAGCAGGCTTTTTTCAGTAACCTTATTTAAAACAAAACACTTTTTCTTCATACTCTATACACTACAGAGGACCCACAACCCTGTTTGGCGAAATACCTTAAGAAGCTATGATATGAAAAGATGTAAAGACAAAATATATTTATAAATATGTATAAGATCATCAAAGCTCTTTTAAAGATTTAGGTCACTTTGCTTAAGTCAGATTTCTGTATTTCCCAGTAGGACAAAAAAAGTTAAATTAATTATATTTCAAGGACTTGAAAATCCACTGATGAAAAATAATAAATATTCTACATTTATATCATATGGACTTTCTATACCTGATATAATAGTTATACTCTATATTCCTTGCGCAAAAACGCTTGCGCAGCGCAATTTGTTTTGCGCGCAGCATTAAACGTTAACGCCCGTAAATTAATGCTGGTATTACAATCCGAGCGCATTTTTTCATCCGTCTGAAAATATCGCGCTAAAAAATACACGCGAAAACGCGCGCAAATTAATGCTGCATGCAGAAATCGGTGTCAGAAATCTGTTTTTTTCACGCAATCAGCCAATCAGAATTAAGAACCACAATTGTCTCCCGTTCAGTTTTTGCACCTGTCAAAATCAATCTGTCTATATATGCTGCAGCAATAATAAAAACACGCACAACCTCTCAATTTTATTGTTTGGGTATGTGTAGAATGTGTAACTATACTGTGCTGTATTTTTTTTTTTTTTTCGTGCTGGTGTATTTGGGTTCGTCCAGGTCGTTCAGATTTGCAGTTACCACCAGCTTTTAAAAGACATTAAAATTATTCGCGCAAACGTCGTTCGTAAAAATTTGGCATCAATTGAAATACCATTCGCGTACCAGCGCACGAACGCATTTGCGCTCACAATGTTAAGTATGGGATGCGCGCATGAACTTTCGCTCACGCAGGGTAACTCGCGTTAGACGTTAATGCCCATTTTGTGCGCGGACGTCGTAATACGACGTTCAGCGCAAAGGGTTTTTCCCCTCGCATTAATGCGTTTTTGTGCACGCGCAAAATTGTGCGCGAACAGTGTAATAGGGCCCTACGTCTTTATTGCAAATGTTCGTCAACCTGGGCAATTAGTACAATACATAAATTAGAAATTAGGGTATTGAATTCTGATCATGTATAGTTGTAGGTTGCTAAGACTATATAATGATGGACATTTTACTTTGAAAACCATTGTTTTTTTTATTTTCTTGACTTATAACTATATTTTTAATTTAAAACATTAAAAAAATCTCAATAAATGATCAAAATGTAAAAGATAATATGAATAGAATGATGTAAATAACATTGTTTTAAACCCATAACTACCAAGCACATTTTGTTTAAAAAAACTATAGCATAATATTTATTTGAAAGACGGGATAAATAGAGTAAAATAGTATTGTGCTCTTCTGAAATAGAAAAAATAAACATTTAAACACTTTTTATTATTAGTTTGTTAATCCTTTACAGAAATAATGTTGGGATTAAATCTTTCAGACACTGTATGGTGTACCTTTATTTTGCACAATTTCAGAGTCTGCATTATTACTATACAGGCAGAAATTACCCGTGTGATAAAGATTGATTTAAAAAAATGTTCAGATATCCTCCTTATGGGTATTAATAGTGATCATAGTAAACATGTTCCCAATCAAAATGTATCCGAAATGAATTATACCAAATCAATTCTAATATATTCAGATTGCTTCTTTTTCAGAAGACTTCAAAAATGACAAAAATGCAATACAAAATTCTAAAGCAAACCTAAATAGGATCCCTAATACTCACCATAACCCTATTATTAGCTGTAACTAAACAAATATCCCTAATGCTAAACCAATCAGAATATAGTAACTCTAAACTTACTCCTACAGCAAACAAAAATATTAACCCTAACCTGAATACTAACACTAACCCTACCATCAATTTTTCCAATTTAGTGGCATCAGAAAATGACACTAGTAAATATGTGTGCTTCCAAATTTTCAAAAGTACTTACATTTTGGGTGTTTTTTGGTTCGGTGAAATGGCAATTATGAAATTAGTCAGAATCCAAAATATCTGAACTGCAGATTTTTCAAACCGAATCAAACTGAATTCTTTGGCCGTGCACATGTCTAAGGCTGGGGTCAGACCAGCGCACTTTTAACGTGCGTTCTGGCGCACATAATTACGGCCGCACTAGCAGCAGATGACGGGCAATGACGGACAATATACGATGTACGGTCGCACGAAAGTCCGGCCGCGCAACGCAAGTGGAAAACGAACGCATTTTTTCGAGAACGCCGAACCGCTAGTACTGACGTACAGAGTGCGCAGCTGCGGCATAGCGGCGTGTTTGCGTGATTAGGAGATGTCAGACGCTGCTAATGTCCAGCCTACATAACGTCCAGACGCAAAAAGAGTTTTATTGACGATCTGAAAAAATCACGCACGAAAAATGCGCATCGTATGACCGTTTTCGCGCACTCCGTGAAAAAATACGTCAATTCGTTCGGACGCACTTTTTTACGTTCGCGTGTAAAAATGCTTTCGTTTGACCCTAGCCTAAATCATAGTCAGATTATTAGTTCATAATGTAGCTTCCAAAAAAAGGGTAACAGAATGTTAAAATAATATTTGTAAGTGGACATAATGCATCTATAGTAACACCATATATGTGTCTAGTCTAATACAGGCGTTTTCCGCTGCAGTGAATATTTCAATGAGCTTCTTGTTTCTCCCTGGGAAGAAATTTAATCCTGAATTAAAATGTATGTGTAACACATCTCCTAATCCATATTAGGTAACACCTGTTAATGCCACTCCCTTGCTGGACTCCCCCCCCCCCCATTTTCCCACCAGCAGTCTTTTGTGCCTTTCTACAGCCCTTAGCTGAAGCTTAAGGACTGGTACACTGAAAGAGCGGTGATAGCATTCCCAAGAAATGAGTCAGCATACAGATCTTGAGGTTAGAACCTTCAGACTAACTGAGCATTTAATGAATCATATATAAATGCTATGTGGGGTTTAGAGGCCAATGGGAAATACCTCCCTTGCATATTTCTCTGACAGCTCAGTGATCGCGGTCCCTGTGCATCACACATGATTGATTGAAGTGTCACTGGAAAGAACAGAATCTGGCCTTTCCAATGATATCCAAAGTGAAAATATATAGATTAAAATAAAATGTAACTTCTTCTTTTCACAGTGTTCAAATGGCTCAGCATTGGCAGGGTTAACAGTCAGGCTATATATCACATTGTGTATTACTTTCATTTTTCCCTTGGTTTAGTTGTATATTAAGGGTTAATTGGCAGGATTCATCTCTATCAGCTGCCTACAACTAAATTGGGGTTGCTAAGGGGAAAAATTTGCATTCGATAATCTCCCCTTAGCTTCCCAGTTTTACCTGTAGATTACAGGGCAGGAGCTGGATCCAGCAGCCTGTCCTGTAGTGGCCTCTATGGTCCTGGGTACACAGGAAGGAGCTAAAGTGCTGTCCTGAGCATCTCCTCCATGGAGTCCATATGACTTTGTCTGCTGGGTCACATGACCGGCAGGATGTCCCCTCTCGCAAGATCTTGCCGGTCTGCGGAGTGGTGCCAGCTTATTGATATATGTATAACCTCACTAGGGTATCAAGCATTTTTCCTTTTTTTTCTCCCAAAAATATCAGTGGGATTTCTTGAATTCATTTGTGCAGAACATTGTCAAAGGTTTGCAGGTGGTTGGCCATAGGAAAGTACAAGGTAAAATGCATCTGAAATCCCAAGTCACATCTGAAATAAATGTAAATTAATGTAATATTTATCTATCTGATCCTAATTGAAAACAAGCAGTAACTGTAAACCTATCCCTGATGTTAAAACAAACTGAAAAAGTACATGAAAAGTATTTCATATGCTGAATGTGAAGCAGAACTAGTAACACAATTGCTAATGTTACGGCTGGATGGACTAGAGGTAACATCACTGCTCTATAACCGTGGAGACACAGGTTTGAATCCCAGCAAGAGCACCTATCCAGTAAGTGTCCTTGGGCAAGACACCTAATGGTACATACTCGCCACCCAGGACATACTTGAAAACGAGAGAAATCTCAATGTATCCTTCCTGGGAAAATACTTTCTCAAAAAAAAGTTAACCCTAAAAGAAGCAGAAATAGTAAATCTAACTCTAAAACACTCTTAAACAGTAACCTTAATACTAAAACACTAAGGGTAACCCTAATACTAACCCTACACCTAAAACATGCAAAAATAGTAACCCAAAACCAGCACAGAGAGCAACACTAAACTTAAAACAGGCAGAAATAACACCTAAAAATGATGCCCTTCTGTATTTCATATGCTGAGTGTGACGTGTTTAACATGTTTGTACATTAAATTGAAAAAGATTTGGAATTTCATCACTTGAATAGTTTATATTCTGGATCCCATTCCTGTAGTTTGACTTTGTTATAGAAAGGCATAAAATGGATATTAAAGTAACTAACATACATATATTCTGCCACACAACACATAAGTCATATAATAATGTATCCAGGAATATCTGTCTTATTATCTGCAAAATAAAGGGCATTAATAATCAACATTGCTTAAACCGTTTCTGCAAAGAGCCAAGAAACAACAAGTAGAGATAAATAGGAAGCTGGGAAATCGACCTCCAAACATGGGAGTCCCCCTGTCTGACAATATACAAATCAATACCGAGTAATAGTTTTTTGTGTTATTATGAACAGCTGCATTTCTTTGATAGCGGCTCATCACTTTGCAGGATGAAGTACCAGAGGTGTTATTCTGCGGAATCACAGGTTCCAACCTAAATCAGCAGCTAATTTACCTCACAAGCCTCTTTCATCAGCGAGTTATATGCCGTGCATAACTCAACCTTCGACTGACAGTGAAGGGCAAAATGGTGCTTATGTGCCATCACTATGGCCTGATTGTATTTATATCAGAGTTAAAAGTTCACTGAATCAAGCCGTAGTGTTGTTTATGAGACAGCAGGAAATGTAAAATTGGAACATCTTGTGCCTTGATCATGAGACCCTCTCATACCTTAATGCAGCTTTCCCTTTTCACAGTCATTCCCTTCCAACACTTCCCTAAGATATGTAAAATGTATATACATACACACATATACCTACACCGACTGAATGATAGGCACTTTTATATAAACTTTAAAGATTTTAGAAATATCTTACCGGTATCTGACTGGGAGTTAGTTCCAAAATATTGATTAAATTGAAAAAACCTGCCATAATCTCAAAGTATCAATGTACTCCATCAAGGCATATCTTATTCTGTCCTACTTCTAATCACTGCTCTGGGTTTTGGTGATTTTCCTATAATATATAGATTATATGAAGCATTTTTTTAGAAACCATTTACTCCTAAACAGTTTGAACACGTGTTCATGGATCGTTGGTTGTGTAAAGGGGCAAATTTGTGGTCAAGATTAAGGCTGTGGTTACACGAGCGCACTTTTTGCGTACAGGGCGTCTGTTGAAACAGATGCACTTTATAACCGATACGATTGTGGTTAACATAGTATCAGTTATGACTGTTGTGAAAAAGAAAGCTGTATAGTATCAATTCATTATGACTGAAATTGAGAAAAAGGAAAAAGAAAGCTGTTTGCGGTGTGTCTCTAGGTCCGTTGTAGCTTTTTCAGGTCAATGCCTCCATGGCGTCCATTGCAACATGTGTTGCCTGTGCTTGAAAGAGTGTACACATGCTTCCTGTTTTGTTCTCTATTGACACCTTTGAAAAGCTACGACGGACAGGAAACCGTGCAGTCAGACCAGGGCTGGCCGGTCCATAGAGCAGGGTGGAGCAGCCGCTCCAGGCAGCCCTTTCTCAGGGGCGGCATTTTGCCAATGCAAGGTGTTCACTCACAGACACTGGTGTCTGTGAGGGGCCCTTGCAAAGTCTGCCGTTGGTGCTTGCAATGATTCAGGTGTGGGTCCATTTTAGCCTTGTGCTTAGCGGGTGAGTGGCTTGTCTGGGGCATGTCTCACGCTGTTCGATGCTCGCTGTGTGCGGAGTGGCTCAGTCCATGAGGAGGGACAGCCAGCGGCCTGTGTAGCTGGCAGAGGGGGCGGTGCAGTCCGCAGAGGGATGCTGCCATCCTGCTTCCCAGACAATGCCCATTACTTGGCATTGGGGGGCTGTGATTGGCTGGCGCAGGACTCAGGTGCCCTGTGAGTGGATGTGCTAAGTTTCCAGCAAGTGACCACTCTGTGTGTGTGTGACCTGTGGCTCCTCAGGAGGTGCTTCATCCCCATCAGGCAGGACAAACATGCTGCACGGGAACATGCATTATTTAGAGCACCACAGATTCCTCCAGGAGCCCAGGCGCTGTTTTCCACATTATCCAAGTGATCCCTGGAATCAGGCAACACTTTTCACGTACTGTTAGGCCTCTGTGACATGCTCATACACACCGCACATTACGGTGAGATTTATTGCTGTGCAGCTCTGTGATACGCTCATACATGTCACATGTTTTTTTTTGGGGGGGCAGCATTTTTGCCGTCGCTCCAGGCAGCACAGTGACTTGGGCCGGCCCTGAGTCAGACGTACGTGCTAAGTGCGCTTGGCTGACCACAGCCTAAGGAGTTGTGCTCCCTGCAACCCAATGGATTCACACCGGAATTGACATAAGAGGCATTTGACAGGTGAGGAAATGACACAATGCTATGGGGAGCAGAAGTAGTATTGATATAGCTATAGGTGTAAAGGGAATGAGGGACTGTTTTAACTAATTTCCAATTGTATCACAAAATTAAATAAAAAATCAGTATTGACTTCAAAAAGCACATATAGATTTCTCTATGGATAAACAAGATGTTCTTCAAAATTGAAATGATGACCCCTTGTGTTTTGCATTGTAAATGTGAGGTGGGGACTTACTAATCACCCCGTATCAATACAACAATAAACACGCTACTGTGTCAGAAAGCTAGTCGGTTATTGCCATTAAAGTATAGTTAAAGATTTTCTCTTGCTTTGCGTAAAGAATAGTAAGTTCTCTAAGGTACTGAAGCAGAAAGTTTAGAAAGACCACCAACAGAGCATCTTTCAATATAGTCACATGTGAGCACAGGTTGTCCTTTCATTAGCACATCTGAGTTATCAGAATGACAGATGCAGTAGTTGATCGATTTGAAAGGATATCCTGAAAAATTGTCAGAAGAATGAGAAGGTGATAAAGGTTCAGGTGGAGCCGAAACGTCGGAATATGTACTTTTAAATGTTCTAATAAATTTTGTTATTTTAGTCTACAAGATCTGGAGTGCATCTCTTTGTGGATGAGTGTATGTGTATATATATATATATATATATATATATATATATATAATCCGAGAGCCCCGTGCTTTATAGTAAGGCAGCGTTTACATGCTCCGGTGCAGCCAATATATTTTAGATACAAACTCCAAAGGAAGAGGCGCACACTGAAGGCTTGCTTAAAAAAGAAGTACAATATTTTTTTATTCCATCTTTTATCAAGATAAAAGTCCAGAAGAGGACTGAAACATCGACTTGTCTATTTTTCACTTAAGATGGAATAAAAAATTGTTGTACTTTTTATAAGCAAGCCTTTCAGTGTGCGCCTCTTCCTTTGGAGTTACCATAGATACTCGATTATAGCGCGTCCCGTATATAACGCGATGGATAGAGATTTATTATGGAAATGAGAGAATACTCAAGACTCAAATATAACACGAGGAGCAAAATTATAAAAGTATACTGTACTGGGAAACCATTAAAATCCTTCCAGGTTTTCTTAACACACTCACGCTCCCCCTCAGGCCAGGGTGTTCTGCTCTAGAATGATTGTAGTTGTTACTAAGTATGAAGCCGCAGTCCACCTGTCTTCTTTACTTGCGATAAGATGGCCGGCGGAGCGAGGTGACCAACGCAGTGAATCATTCACTGATAGCCAGTACGCTGGGAGGTGTAGTTTTCTGACCTCCAGCTCCAGCAGGCAGGCTCATCCACTGCCTCGTCCACCGATAGGCAGTCCCCCGAATGAGTTCCTTACATTCAGAATGTGAGGAGAATTGTGCAGCGCATCTGCAGTGACATCAGGATGGGGCAACAACAGGGTGGGTGGGGCTGGCTATTGGCAGACGACGGACCCCGCCTCTCTCCCGAATCTGAGAGTTTCTGAAATGTTTGTGAGCGTCAGGGAGCCCACATTCACTTCAGGAAGACTACCGGAACTTCCGAGAGACTTGGGATCCTTGAGCAAGTTTTTTTTTTTTTTTTAACACGCAATGTAGATGTCTCGAATATAACGTGACCCCTCCAATTTTAAGGTACATTTTTGTCACCAAAATCTAGCGTTATACTCGAGTATATATAATCTACACAAATTTTGGAGATTATCTGCACCAGGCATTTGCTGGCAAATGGAAAAAAGAGTGCTGGTTTATGGTGTGTGTGTGTATATATATATTACACCTGACATGCAATTTATATACCTTATCAAAGCTTATAATATACCTCTGTTTAGTTCAACCATATTACTAGTATAAAAGTTAATAAAGGAAAAACATAATGGTGATTTTATTACCCTTTGGAAGTTGATGTCTGAAAAAAGTAAAATGGCATGTAGTTACATTTCATTGTTTTTTTTCAGAGTCTTTAACCACTTGAATGCTAAGGACGCGCTCAGCGCGTCCTCAGCATTCCCGCTGGTATGCGGAGGACGCGCTGAGCGCGTCCTCGCATTGGGGTCAGCGTTCGGCCGGGTACCGGCCGATCGCTGGCCCCTCCGGTGCGGGCTGACATCCTGGATGTCAGCCCGGCATCCGGAGCAGTGGCCGCCATTATTATGTGTCATCGCGCCCCCGCGATGACACATAATTCAGGCGCCCCCCCGCATGTGCGGAGGAGGCGCCTGAAAGGGAGGGGGGGGAGGTCCTTCGGACCTCTCTCCCTCCCGATCGGCGGCTCACAGGGGCTTAACCCAGGCATCATTTGAAGGGCACAGCCTGCCCTTCCAAATGATGCCTGGCATTAACCCTGGGGAGCTGGATCGCAAATCGCGCTGAAAAGCGCCGATTTGCGATCCTTCCCGGGAGCTGGCCGACATCTTGGATGTCGGCCAAGCTTCCGGGAACTCCCCGAGGACTGGCGTCATCGTGCGCAGCACGATGACGCCAGTCCTAGCATTAACCCCTAACTGCCACGAAGTGTGGAGATAGGGAGTTCCAATGAACTCCCTATCTCCCGATCCGTGGCAGTTAGGGGTTAAATTTTGATATCGTTGGATCGGCCAGAGCATGGCCGTTCCAACGATACCAAACATGAAAGTAAAAAAAATTGTAAAAAAAAAAAAAAAAAGAAAAATAAAAATTGAAAAAAATTAAAAAAAAAAAATATAAAAAAATAAACACTTTTTTTTTTTTTTTTGTTTTGTTAATGCAGCAATATTGTTCCCATTTCAATTATAATGTGAACAATGATGCTGCATTAACGATTTTTGTATGCGGTGCGTTTGTTAAAAATGGTGTCATTTTCCCCAAAAAAAAATGTAACGAGACCCCATCTCTAATTTTTTTAACAAGCGCACCCCATACAAAATATAACCGCAATTGCTCGCATGTTAAAATGTGGAAAAACACTTTACACGCTGTAATTATTGAAAATACATATTTTATTGCATTTTTTGTTATAATATACAGACAGGTCATGACGTATACATATAATAATGACATATTATGAATCTACCGAGTCTGACGGAAAGAACGATATATAATATGTCGATGTCATATACTAAAATAAGCCTTCAAAACACGTTAAACATGATGCGCAAAACAGGTAAAAAATGACCTCAGCACAGGGGCGGGAAAAGCCTCAGCAGCGAAAGGGTTAAATGCTTGCTGTACAAACACGATATTATATAGATTTCTATGAACAAATGATCATTTGACTAGCATGTGTTACATTTACTTTGAGCACACGATAAATATATATTTGATTTTCGATGCATTCGCTCCTTTTCGGATCAGTCAGAAGCTTTCGTGGCAGGTGTGATTGTCCTCAAATTAAGGAGCAGACACAATGTTACATGTGTTTGTTCACTGATGCTGAACTGGAACAAGCAACCCAGCTCTGGACTGAAAGAGCTGAAAGCAAGACTGCATTTATATTCTTTAAAAGAATTGTGTCATCCACAGATCCACGTTTATACAGAAGCTTTTTATTGTACTGCCAAGAGCTACAAAACGGACAGTTTTCAAGACCTTTGAAATGTACAATATATCACAAAATCCAAACTACATAATCACTTGCTAATCAGCAGCTCTCAGATTTATTTATTTATTTATAAAGGATTTTTACCAGGAAGGATACATTGAGATTTCTCTCATTTTCAAGTATGTCCTGGGTTCAAGAATATTGTATTTCTGTAACAACTGAAACAATTCAAAGTATTAAAATGCAAGAACACGTTTAGGATGCCGAGTCTACGCACTGTTTTTTTAGCAACTCCTTTTTCCTTTGATGTGTAATATGTCGTTTATCGTATTGCATTAATGTACTGATCCAAAATGAATAAAAATATGTTTTAAAAAAAGAAATGCAAGAACACAAATATACAGATTAACACAGAAAATAATTATGTAGGAAATATAATAAACCTGTAAACTTGACTTTGAAGATGGACAAAAAAATATTAAAATTGCGTGCATGTCTTTGTAAATGCAGGTGTGCAAATATCCATGAATATTATGTATAACTGGTGACTGTAGTTTCCATTAAAACTAGACAGAGTGCTGGTATCCCTTTGGACATATATATACGGTATATATATATCTAGACACAAAATAAACTGGGTCACTGAGCTAAACTCAAACACAGGTTTGTAGCATGAAGCCCAGGTTTGGAAGGCCACAAGCATGTTGCTTCAGTCATGCCTGGCAGACTGTAGATGGTCATTAAAGCTGGAGAATTACAAAGCAGAACTTGCTCTATTTGACACTTCTGAATTATAAACGCTAGTGGTAATAGTAGTGGGCATCCTTCAAATTGTAGGATTACAGACGAAACATCTGCAAGCAGTAGTTGTTGAAGACGAGCCCCTAAATATTCAGAGCACAGTCAAGCAAAGATAAAGTAAATCGGATTGTAACATCAATGTATTATCTCAAGTCAAATTAACTAGACAGAAATAATAGTACAAATATGGATTTATCACAGTGGAGGCTCCAGGTTTTAATTGCTAAACTAGTGTTTAAGCACCTGGTGGGTCTAGAAGAGCAAAATGTTTCTCCCACAGAGAAAATTCTTTGTAGTTAATTAATGTAAGTCCTAGGTATTTGAGAAGGCTTACCCAGATATGTTCACCTATCTATTCTGTGTTTAATAGGACTAAAACAACTACTTTGAATTCAGAGCACTATAGACAAAACATATAAATTACAGGCAAATGCCGATAAGCTTCTAAAACCAAAGTATTCATGATCGTAGCTCACGGAATGCTCAGCATAATCCAGCTTTAGTGGAACCAAAGTGTTATTTTAGATTCTGCATATCCATGATTTACTTTCAGATTTCTTAAGAGTATAAATGTTGTGCTGAAAACTGTAGTTCTTTCAAGTGTCTTAGCTGTGCACAGGAGGGCCACTGGGTAAGGGCCAACTGGCATCCGTCCCTGCAATCAAAGGTGCATCGTGTTGAGTTGGTCACTCTTGGTCAGGGGTGTTCAATCTTGGCCCTCTAGTTTTGGACTACATTACCCACAAGGCTCTGTCAATGTAATGAGTGGCAGAATATCAAGGGAGATGTAGTTCTAAACATCAGTAGGGCCAAGGTTGGTCACCCCTGCTCTTGGTCACTCTTGTTTTGTATTTTACCCATTCCCACTTACTGGAGTACTGCTTTGATTTATTTCGAGAGTAAGAAGCTACTTTTTACTAATGCACATTCACATCTACTTTGGTCTCGCTGTCATAAGCCTTGGCGGCCATTACTTTTGCCATCTGCCATTTTTTACACGCCTACTTTTATTGTACTCTTGTGAGATTTGTCTGCCATGTTTATTTTTTTAGGGGGATATCCTTTTAGAAGATCATCAGGTGTTGTATGATTCAATTTCAAAAAAATTTCACCATATGTAAGTATGTACTGTATATAGCTGCGATGTATTCACTACCCTTGAGAAAGGTTCCGCAAAGGAGTTGAAATGTTAGCGCAATGAACAGCTCTTTTTTTTAACATTTTCGGCATGACCAGCTTAGTCTGTTTGCGTACATATCTGTCACTGATTCTTCGTATTTAAATCCATGAAATGGTATAAAAGAAGCTGTTCATAGAATATCTTGTTTAAGTCTTTTATGAGATTGTACTGCAACGTACAATGTAGCTTACAGTAAACAAAGGGAAACTGTAAAGACAGTTACAGGGCATACTTGCTGTTTCAGGTGGCTATGACTATTCAGGAAGATAAGTGCAGATGTGATTGTAAAGTGTTTCCTTCACAGTCAAAGAGATAAAGACTTGTTAGTATTGCTCAGAAGTAACATAATGTCTGGAGGTTTTTGGGAATATACTCAATTAAACATTCTCACAGTAACACGTCCCTGAAATAAAATCTAGGTATAGGAGCTCACTTTCTGAAACATCCAGAGCTAAATATGTGCATTCATTTTAGTAAGAATTGTAATGCATTTGAATTGTTGGCAAATTTGGCAATTAGCCTTCAACATGAATCAATGAAAGGCCAGCTTGACAAATGGACGGAAGACAAATTGCACGGGAAAGATTTAGATTTGTGCAATTCATCTTTATTTGCGCCAGTGAACCTGCAATTATAATTTGAGTGTACATAGCTTCACATTGAAATCAGAAAGGGTGGGCTTCTCGGCAGCTTCCAATTCATGACCTCTATAGTTTCCCACTCATGGCCAGCAGATGATCTGCTCTGTTATGTTTCACCTTCTCTGGTTTAACCCCTCGCCTTCTGTTTACAAGTTTATAATCAGGTGGGATTCGTTCAAGGGTCCTTAAAAAGTAATACCAGTGCAATAATGTGCCAGTGCATATATTTACTCTAAACCTACATAATGAAATGAGTGAGTGGCTATGGATAAGCATACGGTGACACGGTGAAGCCATAAAACATGCTGTCTAGTTGTTCAGACCAGGGGTTCATTTTAATTCAGCCCAATGGCAAATATTTCGAACACATTTTAGCAATTTTTCACTTCCGAAGATTGAAATGCAGGTTTACTGGCATTTTATTTCCCATTAAAATTTGGGATCGATTATTGGCTGTCACAGCTATACTTTTCAATGGAAATATTGGCGTTAATGATTCAATTTGAATTTATCTGAATGCAGATCTCCAAAATATTTTTACGTGCTAAAAGGTGTTGATCAATGGATTTTCAGGCAGAGAAATAGAAGAAATCAGACTGAAATCTTTTTTTAAATATCGAGTACATCTAATAGTCATGTTTAAAGGCACAAATCTGTATGATACTGACGAAAATATTTTTTTTCCGTCTTTTTACTGGCCAGCTTTTTTTCGGGCAAGGTGCATTTTTCAAATATCAGCTCCAGCCGAATTAATTCAACTGAATCAACCTATATTTTGAAAAAAGTATCAGCCGAAAGCAGTCAATATTTAAAGAAAAAAAATGTTGATACTATTAAAATGAGCCCCAACACAGTTATCGGTGTTTATTGCTCCATGGACACTGTATTAAGCTGTATTAGCCATTTAACTTTGGGTGTTCTTCTACATTTAAATAATTTTATCTTTCAAAAATTTAATTTAAACAAATGGGTCACAGATCGACCAACAAAGGTGGCCTCGCAGGGCAGTAATACAAATCTTCCAAGTAAGCACGGAAAATCAACAGGTAAAATCACATGTAGCCACAGTAGAGTCTCGAAAACGTTCGTCAGGTACGTAGAAAGTCCGTAGAAAATAGTGTATACGTAAATAGGAAGTAAAAGGGAAAAAATAAATAATAATAATTAAATGAATAGGGAGGAGGAGTGGAGAAGGTGCCAGACATATCACTATGCAAAGGATGGTGACCTAGAGGCCATGGAGGGGAAACGTCACGAGGCCCAGGAGCCCAAGGGCCAAGTACGACAGACAGCCATAGTGGCGTGCTTCAGGACCACCCGAATAAAGCCAAAAACACACCAAAAAAAAGGTGGTAAACAAAAGGAGGAAAGAGGGAAAAGGACAAAAAAAATAAAAAAATTATACTCTTCAAAAAGGCCGCAAAAACTAGAAAAAGGCAAAAAGAGGTCTCGCAGAAAAAAAGAAAAGACAGCAACAGTCTCGTGTAAGCTCTAAGGGAAAAAAACTGTGTAAAAATGAAAAAACTAAAACAAAGAGTGAGGGCGAAAATGCAACAGTCAACCAGGATCCCGCGACTGGTCCCGGGGGGGACTGCGGAGCAGCCGCAACTCCCAGCCGAGACACCAGAGCTCGTGCCTCGTTCAGGGTCGTCGCTGTGAGGACCCCACTAGCAGAGGATACTAGAAGAGAGCCCAAAGATCCCCATCGGTACTGAACACCATGCAGACGAAGCAAGGCAGTGACTTCCTTATAGCGCCTGCGGGCCACCAACATCAGGAAAGGTAGGTCCCGGAAGACGGTGAGAGAGTCAACAGCATAAGTGACCCGGAAAGTAGGGCCAACAGCCTGCAGGATCCGAGAATGCGTATCCACATCCCTGAGCATCAGGAGGACATCTCAGGGGGCCTCTGCCGGGGCAGTAGCCGCCTTCCGGATGCGCGTGACCAACAGAACCGGCGACTCTGAGGTTTCAGTAGAGGTCGGCAGCAATTGAGTCACCAAGCCCACAGTATACTGAAGGAGCCCCCCATCAGCTACATTTTCGGGAACCCCCGGAGTCTCAGATTCCGCCGCCGGTGCCTAGATTCCAGGGCCATTACCGCTGAACCCACGCGGGCCACCTGCTGTTGGAGGTCCTGACGCCAGAGGCCGTGGAACTCCTCCATGACTGAGCGCATGGCAGCCTCCGTCAGCAGTGGCGCCAATTCTTGCAGCGACATGCTTCCTGCACCTGAAACAGAGGAGGCGGGCTGGGAAGACACCTCAGAGGAGTCAGCACAGGTAGGTATTTCAGTGCGGCGACTCCTTGTCCCCTCGTCACTACCCAAGCCCAGCTAGTGCCGGATATCCATGAAGCCAGTGCTCACAGCCTCCGTACTCTTCACAGATTGTACGAGGGCCATCCGCCAGGATGAAGGAAGGCGTCAGGAAATCAGCGTGCAGGCCGCAAAAATCTTACATTTAACCTCCCTGGTGGTATTCCCGAGTGTGACTCGGTGTTAAATTTCGCTACCGCGAATGGTAACCCCGAGCCACACTTGGGCTGGATCTTTACTCACCTCCTCCTGGCTCCCTCGCTGTCCCCCGCAGTGTGATCGCGGTGAGCTGCTTCCTGGAAGGCTCCCTACGAGTCACACGATGCAGGGGGCGGGGACAGCA
Organism: Leptobrachium leishanense; assembly: GCA_009667805.1. NCBI lineage: Eukaryota > Metazoa > Chordata > Amphibia > Anura > Megophryidae > Leptobrachium > Leptobrachium leishanense. The sequence goes on along the minus strand of CM019064.1, from coordinate 280,180,545 downwards.
TAAAAGAAATCTTTTTTACAGTTTACATTTGGATTATACAGTGTAATGTTTATGAACGGCCACTAGGTACTACGGGATAAGAAATAGACCATACATCATCTCACCCTTGTTTGCAGACAGATTTCAGTGTTTTTTGTTGTATTTTATTGAATATCATTTATTTGCATTATTTTGGATAATTATTTTTGGGATAATAAATTATTATGTCATGTCTCAAACTTTATCGGACTCAGTGTATTTACAATTTTTTTTTATTTAGGATTTTACCAGTAAGGACTCTTGATTGCATGGATTTCAGTGCGTGATTCCTAATTATTACAGGCTAACTATGTACAAAAACATGTTTCCTTTAAAAAAAAATTGAGACGCTTTGAGACACGAAATTTTGAAAAAATTAGACCGCCAGGGAGGTTAAATAATAATTTACATGCTGCAAATGATTAAAATCCAAATAGACATTGAAACTTTTTTGACATGTTTTGTTATAGCATTCTGGAGTAACATAGCATATGCGGACAGTAATAATATATTTTTAAAGGGTCAAAATGGCTTCACAGCAAAAGGGTTGATGTATTTTTAAGAACATACTCTAAGGCCAGTGTCAGACAAGTGCACTATGTGCGCCTGTACTGACGTGCCTTCCGACACCTGCCGCAGCATTGTAACGTTTTGACAGGCTGGCCACACTTGCTACAGCGGATGTGCTGAAAGCCTCCCTGACGAAAAGCTATGATGCGCGTTCAATGTGGCTGCAAAATGTGATCCTCCATAGGAGCATCGAGCCTTGCAGCGCTGAGCACACTAACTGCTCTCAGCGAGGTGGCCATATGGGAAGACATTAGAGTGGAAGGAACATCCTCTCTCACGGTCGTTCCTTCCGTTTTGAAAAAAAGCTTGTGTGACACTTACCTTATATGTTCCACATTTTGAGCAGTTGCTGCCTTAATGTAATAGACAAATCAATAATTAAATATTTATTATCGATGCAAGTTATAAATTCTTCTGTAGTGCATTTAATATAGTTCGATTTTTTGCAATGTGCTGTTGTTTTGCTTTACTCTGAACATTATATTAAGACTCCTACATAATGAGTGTTTGCAGGGAAAAGGTCTGTAAGTGGTGCAATTTGCAGGAACAGTTCATTGGTTTCCATGGCAATTCGTCTTTCCTTCAGTTTACAATATAATCTGGGAAATTGTTCTGTATACATAATGAGGATCCAGGAAGATTGTTTGGGTTTGTTACATGGCTGCAACTAACATTCTCATAATCTATTAGTTGGCAGAATATTTTTTTCAATTAATCAGATATTTTTTTTATTTTTTTTTCTGTTTACTTAAAATAATTTCATAAACACATTGGGTGGGGGAGGGACTGGAGGTCAGACGGAGTGCGTTTGGGCAAGGGACTGGACCTTAGGGTGGGAGGGAGTTTGGGGGAAGTGATTGGACTTGAGCGTGATGGTGGCACAGGAATCCAGCTCCAAAGAAGGATAAAACCTCTGCTACTGCTTCTCCATGCAGGGGGAGAAGTCCAGGGTCGATGTAAGTAAAACTGTTGTAAACCAAATAGAAACAAACTGGTTATGCCTAAGGACATAAACCTAGAACTACCGAGTAAAGCAGCTAGCACATCTTCTCCACTCATCTCTGAAGTTCTTAATGTTTAACTCAGTTAGACTCTAAACAAACAGTGCTTGAGGTTGAGGTACACGCCACCAACTAAGCGATAATGAGAATAGTTAACACATATTTTCATTATGTATTTGTTGTTTCTGCCCTAATTTTTTTATCTAGATCAAACGCTGTTTTATCGTCTTCTGTCTAAGGAACCAAAGTACAGCATGAGGACGGCATAGCACACCACCACAACGGCAAGGGGTTACTGCCTGATAGTGATGTCTGTTTGCAGGCATCTTTGGTACCTTCCCCAAAAACCCACAATGCAGTTAAGATTTCAATCTTTTATGATTGACTCATTGCAAATAAAATAGAAATGCTCCATAACACATATATAAGTATAGGCTTTTCAACAAATCAATCACTATTTGTGTAAAGAAGTATTGCCTTTCATACAGCTCCTTCAGAAGATGACCTAATGGTCGCCCGTTATGTCGATTTGAACTAGCTCAATCATAGAGGTGAGTGACTTTAAAATGACAGGCCACAGAGCTCTGTGAGGAAGTTCAGGACCATTAGAGAAGGAAATGCTGCTCTGTGCTCTACTGAAAAACAAGTGAAAACAAAAATCCGAAACTGAATTATATCTGTCTGATAGTCACTTAAAACTAATTAAAGTAAAAAAGCAAAAAATAGGTATAATGTGAATTTTTCTTGTTTCATGCAAAAAAATCATGTATTATTCCCGCTGTAGAATCGATCTTAATTATTTTGATTTGATTTTAATCTTTAGCTGGATTTAAGACCATAGGCAGCTAAACATAATATATTACATCTAACATTATAGTGTTATAAATTATTTTCATATAGTATGCAAAGTTATTAGCTACAGATGAATATTGCAATATTTCCTACCACTATTTTTCTTAAAAAATTTCTATCATTACAACTGGATTACATCCACACAAATTATATATTTTTTTATATATAGCTGATATCAGTACATTAACCCCATAAGGACCAATGATGTACAGGGTACGCCCTGAGAAAATGGTCACTTAAGGACAAACCACATACCCTGTACGTCATGTCCTTTAACCCCCCCTCTCTATACTTACCTCAATGGCCGGGGTCCCACGGTGGTCTGACTTCCTTGAAGTTATATAGACCCCGGCCGTCACCATCGCCGGGTGCGATGATGTCGGTTTCAGGCACCCCCAAGCACAGCCGGGTGAGTACCTGAAAGGGAGGGGGGTCCTTTGGATCGGGATCGTCCTGATCGGCAATGAATAAAAAAAAAAAGAGAGAGAGGCATCGCTGGAAAGATCACAGTATGACCTGGAGCGATGGCTCTCTTTAACCACATACGCCGGATCGCGGGCTTTTCCCAGAACTGGCTGACATCTTGGGCCTCCACCCACCCACTGACGCCGTTGCGCATGTGCGCGACACCGTCATTTGGGCAATTAACCCCTAGCTGCCAAGTGGTAGAGATAGGGGGGTCTTTTGGAGTACCTGAGTTACATACTTGGTACTGATGAGCTGTGAGGGAGGAAAAAATTATCAATGCTTTTTTAGATTGTAAGCTCTGGAGCAGAATCCTCTCTCCTACTGTTCCTTGTGTTTAACTTGTATGCATATTGTTATTCTGTCTCACCTATTGTACAGCGCTACAAAACTTGTTAGTGCTTGTAACTGTAATTGCAAGAGAGTGCAATGTTTCAGCTGAGCGGAGACAGGGATTTTCAAAGACAAAACCCTTGCTTTTTTAATTTGATGACTCTCAATTCTTGTGAATGCCCTTAATTTGTGAATGATCCCACAGACTTTGCACCTAATTTTACATATGGCTTTAGAACTCTATACTCTGTCATTTTTTTGTAGTTAAAAGAATAACAATACCGTCTTGTATCTTTAACTCTTAGAATGCCTGAGGCTGAATCTCATACTGATCCCTTGGGATTGGAAAGGGTTAAGTACACTGCAGCTATGCTGTATATTGAATGTCTCAGCAAATATTTTCCAGTATGACAAAAGGTGATTTTGAGGTGTGCTGTGCCAAATCGCCTCTCGCTTTCTCAATAAATCATCCTGACACTAGTAAGGAACACGGTAAATCTATCCACGAGAGATATAGCCAGAGGCAGCTACAATACTAGTCACCGTTCTCATGGATGACAAAGAATTGTGCATTCGTGACCCAGCCACGTATAGTTTAAACATCGCATTCTCATTGCTCAGGTATGCGAGCCCAGAATAACTGCTTTGTTACATTGCAAACTCTGTACTATTGGTAACGCAGACATTTCAACACATGTAATTATTTACCTCTTGTTTAGCTCCCGGCATTAAATGTAACACCTTTTCATGAAAAAAAAAAACCAACATATTCTCAATCTAGCCAACGAAAAAACTCCGCTTCTGTAATTGTGTTTTTTTTAATGATAAGTCATATACAATTTATTCAGAATTTTTTTCATTTAGGCATAACCATCTGTGCAAATGTGACTTTTTTATGGTTCAAGCCTACCTTAAAATCGCCGACTTCAATATATTTTTAATATAACACAGCATTAATATACTGGCAGGTCTATTCAAAGAAAGGTGAAACTCAGGAGGATGAAGATGAATGGAGAAGTGAAGATTCTTGATCAAAACAGACAAACCAGAAAAATTCTCCCATTTATCTCACTTTCCAAATCATCTATTTGGTGTAGATTGTTCTCTTCTCCTGCCAGTTCTCCTGGTTTTCACCTTTCTCTGAATAACCCTAACTGTACATCATCACGCTCCTGCAGAGGTGTAGTTTATTGTATTTGAATACAGTGTTTTGGTCCCCGTGTGACCTAAATTTTACTGATATCCCTACAAATAGTTAAAGGGACACTTTAGGGCAGGGCTTTCAAATTCTGGTCTCCCAGATGTCTCTGGACTACAACTCCCATGATTCCCTGGCCATCTATTGCATGAACATTTGGGGGGCTTTGAGCTTGACAACCCTGCTCTAGGGTTAACAGTTAACCCTACTGTCCCTATCCATACCTCTTTTCCTGTTTTCTCCCTAGAGTGTCAGGGTTATTCAAAGAGCTCCGAATTGCTTGAGAAAGGTAACCGAACGTTGAAAATCAGCGTTCGGTTACCTTTCCTGGCCATTCGGCTATCCAGAGAGCAGGCAATTCGACAAATCCTGGCGAATTGCCTGAACATATGGTACCTGTTCGGTGCCTGTTCGAGGGCAGTGAAATCCCCATGAAAAGCACTGCTTCGGCTATTCAGAGAACACAAACCAGCAGTGAAAGGTTCTCCTAATGCCCTGCCATTCGGTGGTTTAATTCGGCAAATTTATTCAGGAGAATCCCATAGGCTTCAATGTTAAAAATATTCCCATTTTAATTCAATATCTAATAAACCATTCATTATAAAATTCTGCAGTAAAGAGTCTCTTTATTTATAGATTTTTGAGGATATTTTAAGCAATTTTCTGATTTTTTTTTTAAAAGTCTTTTTTTAAGTTTACTTATTTTTTCTGTAACAGCCCTCTTTATTATCATTCCCTGGACCTCATATGTAAATTTCAGACATTTTCGCTCAGTAGTTTCTTTGCAAACAGCGTTTCACTTTTCAAACATTCACACAAACTGTTTTGCTAATTTATTCACTGCATCGTCTGCGGTCTCGGCTGCTTCGCTGCGTGTGATCGGCTCCTGCTCGGGTTTTTCGATGGGTTAATCCAGATGTTTTTGAGGGTTTTCGGCATGCATTCGGTGGGTTTTGCGGTTCGTTTTCGTCGGGTTTGCGGCAGCTTTTCCCTGCAATTTGGGGACCCTGTGGTGCTTGCAGGGTCACCGAAATGGGATCGGCAAAAGGAACCGAATTGAAGAGAACGAAAAGTCACCGAATGTGCGGTGACTTTTCAAATCTCTTTGAATTACCCTGTGTGTATATTACCTTCAATCCAGCACTGGGCTCAATTACCGTTGCTCCGGATTTGACAAGTTACACCTTCCATTGGTGCCGCAAATGTCACGTGACTAGTGGAAGGTTGGATTTTCAAGCAAGTGACCAGTCAATCCATTGGATTTCAATGTGCACACACAACTGTTAATACTTGGCCTTTTTCCTGGAAGGCAGAACAGTGAGCACTGATCATCAGATTTCAGGCAACTATGGCAAATTTGCTGTAATTTTAACCTCTTCACACAAGGGCTGTTGTGGGTGGCAGGTGTCTTGAAAATTGCAGGGTGGCATAGCATTCCCCAAGGCTTTCCGGGCCTCCATCGGCCCACCTCCATTCCCATGTGGCCAATCGCCATCATTGGCTGCAGGGGAACTGTGTTCAAGCATTCCCCCTCTAGCCAACAAAGGTGATTGGCTGCTGGGATGGGAGGTGGGCTATAGAGCCAGAACGCCGCAAGTCATGCTATGACGCTTTGCAGTGTGTAAACCCGCCTGCAAAGAGGACGGCAAAAGAAGCCCTGTGGCATTAAGGCTAGGGTCAGACTAGCGCAGTTTTAACGTGCGTTTAGCCGCACGAAATCACGGCCGTACTAGCAGCAAATGACGTCCAATGCCGGGGAACATACGACGAACGGCCGCACGAAAGTTCGTCCGCGCAACGCAAGTGGCCAACGAACGCATTTTTTCGAGAACGTCAAACTGCTACTACTGACGTACAGAGTGCGCTGCGGCCGCATAGCGGCGTGTGTTGTGATTAGGAGAAGTCAGACGCTGCTAATGTCCGGCTAACATAACGTCCAGACGCAAAAAGTGTTTTATTGATGATCCGTACAAAATCACGGACGAAAAGGCGCATCGTATGACCGCTATCGCGTATTCCGGGAAAAAATACGTACGTTCGTTCGACCGCACTTTTTCACGGACAACGTGAAAAATGCGTTCGTCTGACCCTAGCCTAAGGGGTTAAAGAAAAGTATTTTTTCCCCTTTTTCTTTAGTGTATGAGATAAAGCTATGATTATTATACATAATGTGACGGAGGGGTGGCCATCATTTACCATATTGCCGTTACACAAGAATATTTGTGAACTACTCTTTTTAAGACACTTTATTGATAAACTAGGACACTGACAGCATTTCCCCGTGATCCTCTGTTCAGAAATGTTTGTTTCTCATGATGCTTTCATTTTATGATACTGTATATGAATATAATAGGAGAGCAGAGCGAGATTAGCTGTAAAAGGACTTTATTGTGTAAACTGAAATTATATGATAAATACTGAGCCTAGTCATTAAATGGGGATAAGTCTGATAGTAAAAACAACACGGAGATTGCCAGCAAGCAGCCATATGAAAGCTTATTTGAGCACTGACGCTTAGGTTACAGACTGTGTGATCAACGCTGGCATTATCACAGTGTTTGTTTTTATTAAAAGTAGAATTATACTGGGCGCGAGGGATAATTAGTTCATTATATGGAATGGCACTATGATCTGGGTTTTCTGTATTGTTTTACTACATTGGTTGATTTTTACAGAAAACCGTTATGTGTAACTGTCCACTAATGAAGATCTGAGTCCATTGGTTTTTGCTTTTGACACTTTAGACAAAGTGCTAAATCGGATTATTATTAATTTTTTTTATTTTTTGGCTAATTTCTTTAAATATTGGTAATAGGTTTTCAAGTCATTACAAACAATGTAGATGAAGAAACCTCAAGTTTTTAAACAATTTCGAAGAACACAGGGTTGTTCAAAGAGCACCGAAATTCCAGTTCCCCACACTTCGGGGAGTCAAATTTGCTGACACTGCGGTGAATTTAGCATTCACTACAGGGTCCCTGAAGTGCAGGGATCAAGCCGACAAACACATCCAAAAAACATTGAATTGGTCCAAAAAAGCCGATGACGCAGTGAACAGAGTGCCGACAAGCCAACGTACGTGAAGAAAACCCCCCAAAAAACACTGCAACTTTTAAAAGCTGTTTGCAAAAAAAACTACTGCATGAAAATAACTTATACGGTCCTAATAACAATACTAAAAACGGTCTGTTAGAGACAAAAATTCTATTTAAAAAAAATTGGGGGGGGAAACAATTTCACTAAAAAAAATCCCCAAAAATGTCTAAAAAAACGAAAAAATAAAAACACTTTTTGCTGCAAGTAAAAAGAATAAACGGTTGAATAAATATTTGATAAAAACGGGGAATATTTTTACATCGAAGCCTATGGGATTCGCCTGATTAAACCTGTCGAATGAAACCACCGAAAATCAGGTCATTTCACTGACATTTCTCTGCTGTTCGGCGTTCTCTGAATAGATTAACCATTACTTCTCTATGGGGGAGTTCACTGCCATCGAAGATCACTGTATTTCGCTGCCAATTTGACAATACTTGGCAAATGACCAGCTTTTTGAGTAGTCGAATGGCCACGAAATTGCACCTTATGGGGAAATTCACTGTTAGGTGCAATTTCAGAGCCAATTCGGCTCTCTTTGAATAACCATGTTAGTTTTCTTATCATACATGAATGAATGAGCCTAAACTGCAAAAAATGATAGACAAGGCCAGATAATGAGAAAAGTACGGCAGACAAAGCATGCATCACCTATTTGCAGATTCAGCTTTTTAATGCATGCCCAATGGCCCAACAGTTCAACATCCCATTTTCCAGACCAAGGGTCATCATTTTCATCCCTCTAAATATTTTAGAAATGATGCACAACCACTATTTAGGCTGTCTGAGCAATATGGTAACTGCAGTTTTAAAGCATTTGGAGGCTTGCTCATTGCTTTAAAATCCTTTAAAATGTCTGTTTTTGCCTTTTATTGAGTTCTACTAACACGGGGAAATATCTGAAGTAATCTCAACCAACCCATGGTCTCCCAAAGCTCCGTGGCAGAATTATTCACACACAGGGAACAATCTGTACAAAACTGTAGCATGAATATATAAAAGACAAACTCATAAAAAGACCACATGGTAAACCTAGCAGTGGATATGCATTTTTGGTGCTTTCTGGGTGAATGCAAATCGATAAATCTCATTTTAACCAGGACGTTTTCATTTGCCTCAAGCTTATACAGGTCCCAAAAACTCTGTTTTCTTAGCTATTTCACAGAAAGAATATATCAGGAAACGTAACTAATGAGCTGTCCTGTGTCCTTGCAACCCTAAGACAGGGTTGGGTTGACGTGAAGCCAGAACACCAATGGAATGACTCTTCTTTAATAACCCAGCTCATGCTGGAATTTGTATAAATCTAGGCATATTTGTATTTGGTCTCATAGCAATGCTGTAATTGCTCTCTTTTCTGCCAAGGAAGGGTTAGGATTGCTAAATAATTAAAAGCACTGCACAGTTTGAATGTTCTCTTAACACGCTACAAGTATACAATGATACCATGCATGGAACAATAAAATGTATCCAATAGCTAAACTGGCTGTAAGTCTGCTTTCCTGAACAAAAACTGCAATACGGAGGGTGAAGAATGATTAAATTACCCATTCATGATAGTGTGTATTTCTTTTATACAAATAAATGATGTAGCAAGCTACTTGTTCTTTGAATTTAAAGAGACAGAACGTTGATGTACTATGCTATCGGCCATATACTTAGCTCAATGGTGGAAAAAAGAGGCTTCCTTTAAAATCTTAACACATGGGTGTGTTACAGAGTGATAGAATAATGTATAGACTAATGGCAGATGCAGAGGAAATTAATTGACAGGAGAAAGCTTCTAGAATAGCACAAAGGTAACATTGACATGAGATTAAAAAAGTCAGTTAAAGGATTATAGATATATTTGAGTCCAACGACATGTTTACCAAACTGATTATCATTCATACAGATCCAGCAGGGGACTTAAAAAAGAGACCTTTGTTGAGGTCGGGGAAAACTGGACTGATAGATCTGAAAGGTCTCCTGTCCCTTCCCGGGTCTCCGTGTGTCCCCCCATTTCGATTACAGATCTCTCTGGTCGCTATACCCAGGCATGGACGAGCATGCTTGTGCAAAATGATTGAGACACAGACAACCTACAATGTCCTTCAAATTCAAATTGTATTTCAGAACAGGAGTATAATATATATCCTTACATATGGAGGAGCTGATGTCATAACCAATCAGAGACTGCCACGTTTACAAAGTGATTGTAGCACTTCACCATATAAGGTGACAACAATATGTCATTGAGAGCAGGTTTTAAGGAATTTGCCTCAGGGGTATAACCGAACCATCGGATGGGGTCTCACATACAGCAGACCAGGATTAGCAGGCACAGGGAGGGTTGGGACAGATGGCTTATGTGATGAGGAACATAAATTGCATATTCCAATTATTTATATTTTGTATAACTTCAGGTGCAAATCAACTTGCCCAAGGGGAGCTGGTTCACTCAGGAAGACTTTTACAATGACTTCTGACCATGACTTCCAGAGGGCCTAAGAGGGCAATCATAGCACTATATTTTATGGACTACTGTATAGGGATGTACTGTGACATTGTTTCCATGATTATTTTAAGGGGCAACTAGGGACTCATTAGATTGAGCTTTATAAGCCATTTATAGAGGGAACAAGATTCTTGTTCTAAAGGAATCGATAAGCAGGCCACTGCACGATAACCATGTTGACCAATCGAGTATATTAGCTGGCAGGTTTACTGCAAATCACAGGAATACCAGCAGATTCAAAATCTCAAAAATAAATCCAAAAGCCAGTGGCTGGGAGAGTCCAGGTAAACAAGCCAGTTCTAAGGACAGAGGAAAACCGCTAGGTCCAGGGGAAAATATTAAAGTCCAGAGAAAAAGCCAAGTGAATATAGTATGAATGAAGGATATCAAATCTGTGGTTGAAAACACTCTGCGTTATATTGGGCACTAGAATTCTACTGTGGTTTACCGGCATCTTGTTTGCCTTGCAAAGCATGAGTCCATAGCTCAGTAATGCATAACAGAGGTTATAAACACTTATTTAAGGGATTCCAATGGTGTAAATGGCTTGTAAGGCCCTATAAGTGCTTTGCATTGAAGTTATATCCATAACGCCTTGAAAAGAATCTTGGTCACATCACCCTACCATTATACCTGAACCAAGAAGATATCTATTGTCCTGCTAATATTGTGACTCATCCCACATACCTAAATAGATAATCAATTTTTCACAACCTTTTTATTTCTCGTTCCCTCCATCCCCTAGCTCTCACAGAAACCTGGCTTTTCCTTTGTGACACTGCTACCCTCCTTATCCTGCGGTGGTCTCCAACTATCTCACACACCGGGATCTGGGGACAGCAGGGGTGGGGAATTTTTACTCTCTCCATACTGCACTTTACAGCCTATTCCTCCCATATCCTCCCTCTTATTCTCCTCATCGAAGTCCACGCTGTCCGTCTCTTCTGCCCATGTCCCTATGTGTTGTAATCTACCGCCCCCTGAATCTCCTGGACAGGGGCGGACTGACAAGTAATGGGGCCCCTGGGCAATAGGAGGTCATGGGGCCCCCTTTGTACCGCACCCACAGGAGGTCACACCCAAACAAAACCCCACCCCCTACAACGCAACACCCACATGTACATTATTGTGTTAAACAATTTATTTCTGAAAAACAATAACCTGGATCGGCGCAAATACTGCTCTCTGGGATCCTGGATCCTCGCATATATATATATAAAGGAGAAAAACAATAATAGTGCAACACTGTTTTGTAAAATATACTGTGAATGTAAGTGATGAACACCCCACTTACAAGTGTAGAGCCGTGCACTGGCTCTAAGTGGGTCCAGACATGTGGGTAATTGTCTTCAATTTCTTAGGTGACCCCCACCTTACAGCAAGATTTTCTCTTTTTCTTTGTTCGAGGTTTGGACAGTGGAAAGGATAACAGGAAGAGAAAATCCTTGTGTAGGTCCACAAATTAAAGGTCACAATTATATGTACAGTAGGAATTGTACTCACATTTTGTGGAGCTCACATAGCTCATGGATATAGGCCCATAGGTTTTTTTTGGGGTGGGAGAAAAACCCAGATGAAAAACCACCAATGTTTGCAGGATTCAATGAAGCAGGAATCAGGATTGGAGATGAAAAAATTGTGGTTTATTTAAAATATAGTTAAAATTGCCTCCAGAACGCGTTTCGCCGCATCAAAAAACGGCTTCATCAGCTGGAATGGTTAGCATGGGCCTTTGGACCCTTTTATAATGTCCATAAATGTTTTAATTGTCCCCATATGTCCTGTCTGCTTCCCTGATTGATCCTTCCGGTTTCCGATAGTGGGCGCCGCCATTTTGCGCATGCGCGGTTTACTTCCGCGTTCCACTGCGTTCCAATGCGCCGATTTCACTTCCGCGTTCCACCGCGTTCCAAGCATTGCTCTCTTACTTCCGGTCGGCGATTCTCGGCCAGAGAGATGCAAAATTGTTCTTTTGTTGATTGCAACGATTGGGGTTCCTTCAAAAACTTCCCATTTTATTTATTTCTGAACTCCTTAAAATAACCTTTTTTTAAATTGCGTGAAGACAATCCACTTGGACTCAGTAGCGAATTGGAGAATCCATTGGGCCCCTCCAGACGTAGAGATAGCCACCTCTCTGCTGCAGCAGCCTCACCAACTCACTACAGCTAAGGCTGCGCTGCGCCACAGAATGTCCCTGTGGCAAATGTGGGAAACTGACCATCACAAAGATACTGTACATTACTGACACACTGCACATTACAGAGCTCCACAGCAATAAAGCTCACAGTAATGTAATTGATTCATTATAACCCCCCTCACTCTATCAATTCATTATACTCCCCTCACCCTATTAATTCATTATAACCCCTCCTCACCCTATCAATTTATTATACCCCTCACCCTATCAATTCATTATATCCCCCTCACCCTATAAATTCATCACCCCCCCAATAAATTAATCACCCCCATCAATTCATCACCTTCACACCAATTCATCACCCCCACACCAATTCATCACCCCCAACCAATTCATCACCCCCCTCACCAATTTATCACCCCCCAACCAATTCATCACCCCCCACCAATTCATCACCCCCAACCAATTCATCACCCCCTCACCAATTCATCACCCCCCCACCAATTCATCACCCACTACAAATTCATCACCCCCCCATATTCATCACCCCCATCAATTCATCAACCCCCCATCAATTCATCATCACCCCCCCACCAATTCATCACCCCCATCAATTCATCCACCCCCCCACCAATTCATCAATCCTCCCCATCAATTCATCAACCCCCGCATCAATTCATCAACTCGCGGCAGTATTCCAGGGTTGGAGCCAGAACTTGTCCCGACTGGCCTTTGTGTTTCCTGGGTCACGGTGTACTCAGCTGATGGCTACCTTAGCGTCTGCGAGGCGACCTCGCTCTTTGGAATCCTGCTGACTCATGTGCCAAGAGTGTGGGCCTTGAAGAGTGTATGGTAATGCTGCTGTGGGAGGACGACCAACCTCTCACAATGGCTGACTGACCTGCATCGACTGACGGCTGCATGCAGCTTTGCCAGGAGTGAGGGTTCCTCATGGAAGGACGTACCGCGTTTGTCCTCTTCTACCACCACGCGGCGTGCAGACGTCACGTGAGGGGGCAGCGCCAGTGCAGAGTGCCATGCTCTCGTGGCAAGACTGAGGCAGGCACGCTGGCGCTGCAGCACCGCCACCGCAGTGTTTTGGGAGGGCCCCCTGCGCTGGCTATTACATTAACATTGATTGGAGAAATCATGGCGACAATGGCGGGGCCCACTGTCTGCATTCCAAAACCAGGCCCCTACCAACCCGCGGGCCCTCGGGCAGTGCCCGAGTGCCCGATGGGTCAGTCCGCCCCTGCTCCTGGACCATTTTTGGAATATTCTCAGCCTGGCTCCCTCACTTTCTCACCTCTGACATTCCATCTCTCATCCTTGGACATCATAAAATTCCCATCGACTTCCTGACCAACCCCTCACCTCCAAATTCCTCTCTATCACTGCCTCCTTGGGCCTCACCCAGTGGTCCGCAAAAATCACTAATCACTCATTCACTGTTCATATATTAAGTTTTTTTAACATGAGATACACAAGTTACCCATATGCAAACAGAAAAGTGTGCACAATTCTCATTTATTACATATTTCTAGTCCATAGGAGACATTTCTCTGATGCAAAAGAACTCTGCTTTGCTATAGTAACTTTAGTACAGATCTGGCGAGGCACATTACTTTTGATGCATGGCTGTTATTAGTTCATGCATCGAAACACTGCTCTGTCGGGTACCATAGAAATGTTTTCCCCTACAACAGCATTATGTGATCATGAAAAGTAGTGCGTAATAATTCTCATAGTACCTTTAGGAGCCAAATTACATTTGAACCACTTGACAACCATTTCAAACCAGAGGACAATCTGGAAATATTAGTTAAAATGTGGTCACAGGTAGCTACTCTGATGCCTGATTGCTATGTGAAAATATATCCTCATCACCTGAGATATTTCTCTTGGGAATCATTTGGACTGAAATGTCCAAAATAAAGGTAAAAAATCTTATGTAATTTCCCACTGGTGATATTTCTACAAGAAGTTGGAAAACAACCAAAATCCTTCCAGAAATCAAGACTGTATTGTCTTAATATGGGTCATATGATAGAATTTCCAAGCAATCAAAAGGCGTATCATCTCCCAACCATGATCATTGGTCCCTTGGAACCTACTGGCTTACCGTGAACAGTAATTTTATTTTCTGTAACAATATGGTTGTATACTATAGATATTGTACTTCCACAACATTGTTCTGCATGCGTCTGATTGCTCCATTTTGTATATTCATATATATTTGTTTGGCCTACCAATGTGTTTGTCTACACATTCACCTTTGTTGACTATCAGGGCTATTCAGAAAGAGGTGAAAACCTTGAATGACTGGAGAATTGAAAATTCTATCAGGGTTATTCAGAGAGCAGTGAAAAGCAGGAGAATGGCTGGAGAATGGAAAATTCTAGGTCAAAATAGCCAAACCAGAAAAATTCTTCCATTCATCTCACTTTCTAAATTGGCTATTTTGACCTAGAATTTTCCATTCTCCAGCCATTCTCCTGCTTTTCACTGCTCTCTGAATAACCCTATAGGTCAAAATAATCAAACCAGAAAAATGCTCCCATTTATCCCACTTTCCAAATTGGCTATTCGGTCTAGATTGTTAATTCTCCTGGCAATTCTCAAGGTTTTCACCTCTCTCTGAATAGCCCTGTTAGTCTTTATCTCAATAGTATTGTTGTTCACAGAACCAATTGTTTTCTTTTTTTACACCCTTCCCCTTTCAATTTTTTTCTGTATCTTTTATAATAAAATGAATAAAATTTGATTGAAAAAATATATATGTTAAAATACCTTCGAGTAATTTGTTGAAACCCTTGTAACAATTTGTTGGAATACTCTTTTCTGCACAATCCTTCTTCGAAAAAGAACGAGCCTCTATTGATCTCTCTGCATGTTAATGAGACACTAAACCGCAAGCTCCTTGCCTAGGTGTCACTTTTGACTCTGACTCTACATTCCTTACCCCCATCCAGACATTAACTAAACAAGACCACAACAAATCAGGTAGACAGGGAAAAGACCCTATTCCACCTCAAAATAGGGCAGGGGGTAATTGTGGAAAAAAAATTGCAATAATAATATATATTACTGCCAACGCAATCTTTATTAATGGAGCAAAGTACACAAAAAGAAAAAACAAAAGACACAAAATTTATTAGAAAAGATAAGCTAATGTTGCCCAGTGTTTCCCATGCGTTCTTAGTTTTCCGTTCCGCAAGCTCCATAAATCTATTACAGTACTGACCTCTCGTATCACTCTTGCAACATTTTGCTTGATTTTCCGGTGTAGTATAATTACAGTTTATTAAAAAGATAGATTTCACAAAGACACAAAATCTATCTTTTAGATCAGTTTTTACGATACGCATGGCTGAAACAAACATTCGTGATCAAACAATGTCATGATTTTCTGCATTCTGAGCACTAATGTCAATCCTGCTGTAGATTATTTCTTCTCCCCACCCAAGACTGGCCAATGGCTTGGTTTCGTACTTTATATTACACTTTATTGCTTTCAGCATATTTTGTTTGTGCATACAAATTTGATGTATTCTGAGCAAATATGCTATTGAAACCCACTTAATCCTGCAATATAAACATAAGCACTGTTGATACTCTCGTAATCATCCAAAGATATGCTCATTTACTAGCCACCACTTGATCATGCTGCGGTTTTGTGCTTATTCGTCCTGTTCTCTGCTAGGACAGTGTTCTGCCCCATTACAGTCATCTTGTCATTCAATGACAGTCCAATGATACCTTGGAGGCAGTGTCACCCAATTGGAGAATCACTTGCTTGGGTTACATCAAATTCATGTTGTTTGGAGTAACTGTGAATTTGAACACTGTGTTGACCCAGGTGTTGAGACAGAATAAATCAATAATCTATTTTACATAAGAAAAGAGTGGTCAAAATATAGGCATCTGATAAGATGGACTTGTAATGTACACCAGAGATATCTGATGAGATGGACTCGTAATGCACACCAGAGATAACTGATAAAATGGATGCATAATACACAAGAATAAGTGAATGATGTAATCTGTAGAGTAAACTTGAAGAGTCGTATCACACCTTTCAGATTGCACTTCTGTCAGTTATTATTTGTTCTTTAAAGTTCAATGCAAAATGAAGTATGCGGTTGCAATATAGAGTTAAACAATGTGGATGAGCAGAGCAAATCATCTCTGGAAAGGAATGATAAAATAAACTTATAAGATTTAGTGCGCAGGATAAAATGTGCCACTCTTCAGTCACGGTCAACGCCGAACCTAATTCAATTTACGGGACATTATTGTGAGGTGAAGGGCTCTTTCCATTTACAAGTGCATTGCAAGAAGATACAGCAGAGATGAGGAAGATGAATACTAGGACATATTTTATGAACTGTGAAATTACACCTAGCTGCTCGCCCTATCAGCACTTCTCAATGTACCATCAATTATTGCTTAAAGGAATTGATAAAGCTTGTCATTTTGTTTTCATACGGCCTCATTAACCTTCTTTTTCACAGTAATACTCCTCTGGTGTTTGTGTTGATTTAAAGACACAATAGCCAAAAAATATTGAATGTTTAAGGCATTCTGGTCACTCTCTCTACAGTATAAGCAACCCATCAATGACCACCAGGCTTTTGAGATCTGGATGCTGCAGACGAAGGCTTTGCAATGTAGGATTTTCAAGGGCTGTTTGACTAGGATTTCATTACTAGTCTGTCATTGAATACAACAGCATTGTGGGAATATTATCCAATATTGGGCAAAATTACAACCTTAATGCTAGCGTCAACGCTTAGATATGTGAGCGTTAACTCTAGGTTAAGTGACTTTAACGCAATCCCCCATATTACATTCCTAACGCTAACGGGTTAAAAAAACTAATAGAGCATCGGTAATTACATTAGCTTGCAAGAGCTTACTTTAATCAAATATTTTTTAATCGATTAATTTCGCTGTAGGGCCGCCCCAGGAAGCCAGTACAGCTCCAGATTCGGACTCCTAGAGTCCGATACCGGAGCTGATGGGCCCTCACGATCAAAATAAATTTAATTGATCAAAAAATTTAATGATTAAGCAATTAATTCATCGTTAATTTCCCCAGCTTTACTTTTTTTATTATTTCCATGTA
Organism: Leptobrachium leishanense; assembly: GCA_009667805.1. Lineage (NCBI taxonomy): Eukaryota > Metazoa > Chordata > Amphibia > Anura > Megophryidae > Leptobrachium > Leptobrachium leishanense. The sequence goes on along the minus strand of CM019064.1, from coordinate 280,163,247 downwards.
TTTTCATGTTTTTATTTTGTTTCAAATGCCTTTTTTAAAATCGCAGAGTTCCATTTCAATTGTTTTTTTTTTTACCCATTCGACAGCTAATCAGCTCTTTTCCCCTGAGTTCGGTGGCCTGCAGTGGTCAGTTCGTTGGATCGTCGGCGGTCTTCAGCGGGCTGACTGTCGGTGTTCGGCGGGCTGATCGTCGACGTTCAGCAGATCAATTCGTTGCACTTCGGAGTCCCTGCGAGGAATGCTGAATTCACCGCAGGGTCAGCGAATTGAAATCGCCAAAGCATACCAAGCAAGAGAGGAAATTTCGGTGCTCTCTGAATAACTCCTATATTACTTTTTTTATTTCTCAAAACGTTAAGCAATATGGTTTCCAGTTAATTTTATTTTTTAAAGATCATGGCTATATTAATCAAATATTACGGTAGGTCATATTATATTATTAATAACTTTAATATACCAGATCACAAGTATTCTAGTTTGTTACTTGGCTATGAATATTTAGTTTAATATTAGTATATGTTGAGGATGAAAATATTCATGCATTAGCGTAACAGTTCTTAACCCGCAAGACATGAGTGAAAATCAATGGACGCAATTACTGAGAACCGTGTTCTTGGGAGAGCTGTGGTATTGTAAATCTACCCTTCAGGACAATGGGATTTGGCTCTTGCTTTGTGGATGAATAGAGGGATTTAACAAGCCTGCTTTAACCTCTGCAGCTTGAAGAGATCCTGTATATCTTTTATTAGAATCAAGCTAGGATTAACATACTTCAGAACATTTTTTTTAATCTGCACTGGGAACTGCACTTGGCCCCATGCCAGTCATAAAGCAGTCATCGGTTTAGATGAGTAAATTGAAAAGCTATAGAACAGTTGTTGTGTTTTGTAACTTCTTAAATATTCCTGTCCCACTAACTATGAGACATGGGAGGATGGCGAGGGAAAAAAATCATACTACGTACTAGGTATTCTCCACTACAATGTAACTGTAAATACTTTCACAGAACTACGACACGCGTTCGACGGGGGAGGCTTTCACCGTGGCCGCAGCACACCTGCTGTAGCGTGTGCAATTTGTGCGTGCCTTACAGCGTGTGGCCGGCCCTGTCGAAGCGTCACAACGCTGCGATGGACGCCGGGAGCCACATCCGTACAGGGTGCACATAGTGCACTCGTCTGACATGGCCCTAAGCCCACACTTTAATGGGCAATTCTGGCTAGAATGTTACAGGGATATTCTAATGAATACATGTTCTTGTCCTATCTTGATCGGGCATTTGATTTTTCGCATTAGAATATCCTTATGTCCCACCTACTAAGAGATCTTGATTCACCTAAGACAGGGTTGGGCACTTACGGCCCTCCAGATGGTTTGAAACTACATTTCCCGTGATGCTCGGCTGCTCATTAGGTTTGTAGAGCCTCAAGGGAAATGTAGTTTCAAAACATCTGGAGGGCTGTAAGAGCCCACCCCTGACCTAAGACATACAAATACATATAAACCAAACCACATTTTTCTTTTAAACACTGATTCCTTAAATCTCTGTAGTTCCTTTGTAGAGTTTAGAAATTTGAGTTACATTTTATTTTTTAAATCACTATTTTCTAAAATGGCTTTTCCTTTCAAATAGTTTTCTGGTGATATGTATATGTCACATGTACATGATAAAACCAACTGTTGGATAACAGCATAATTTCACAGTGACAGTAAATCATAAGAAATATGACTTTGTATTTTAGTTACTGACTTTTTCATTCCACGTTATCTCAGGTTTTTCACCAATTTTCAACTCTCCGTCATCCAATCAGAATTTTAAAAAATAAATAAATAAGGTTCATAATTTATGTTTTATGTCTATATTTCAAATACTGAAACAATATGCCATAAAATAAAGTATCTGAACATGATTTGACATGTCTAGTTTGTCTGGCAGTTGACAGAATTCCTAGAACGTGTAGAACAAAATCTTTGACAAGGGATACATTTATAACTTTCTGCAGAAGGCGTTTTATTTCTGTGATGATGAACTAGGAAAGTTAATTACTTGCATTATTGCTTGTTTAATGAATATGGTAACTAGGCTTCATAAATTATGCTTCCAAAGAAAAAAAAATGATAGAGGGAATTTCTGGCAATGTGCATTTTAAGCGACTGGGGGCCCAACTCCAATCGATCCATTATACTAATGGCTTGAGCTGTTAATATTACGGTTGCAGGCGCAAAGGATTAACATTTCGAGCTGCTATTCTGATAAAGCTGAAAGGTTTGCTTTGTAGCTCCCGCTGCTTACTGTACAATAATGGTTCCTATACTTACCTCTGATCGTGCATTGCATAAGGCGGCACAATCTGTGGCTGCCACCTCCTCTTACCGTATGTAGCAGAGCACTGAGAACTAACAGTTTCCAGTGTCCTTCCATGGTCCCACGTATGCAAGCTCAAACAGTGTTACTGTTGCCTCCATGGATTCTTTTAGACTCCAGGAGACGATACCATTATTTCTCAAATGCTGGTATCGATCAGTGGATCCAAACAATTACAAATCAAATAACTAATACAGCAACTGGGTCAAGAAAGAGTCGTTAGTAGAAAGTTGCTAACAAGTAACAGCACAATTTATCCATTGCTGAGCCACTATTTATTCTGATCAAGTAACTTGTCTTATACATATATATAATCACTTTTTTAAAGACCTTATATGAATATATTGTAAAGCAGCATAATTTTAATTCTCTTGCACAACATCAACTTGGCAGTATAGCAGCAGAATGCTTTTATTATATTACTTGGTAGTTCTTAGATCACATGTAAGAGTAATATGCAAAATCAAAGCATTACATGTAATACCGAATGCAAAGGAGAGAATGTAATATTTTAACCATGACATTGCTTGTCTGTTATATTTTTATATTAAATAGTTCAATTTCCTATGTAAATAACATTGCTGTTCAGTAAGATACTCAGAAAATAATTTTTTTTTGCTCTTCAAGTGATGATTTTTTTTCTACTTTAACACAAAAGGAGTATCTAAATGCCGTTGAATCATAAACTTGTTTAGTTATAAATACTAAGCTGTTACGTTCATTACCAAAGCAAATAATGACTCAATTTGGATATTTATTAGTTTGCTCTTTTATTCAAAATGTAATTTGACTGTGATTTTGATGAGAAAAAATACCCAAAAAGTCTGTAACATGTTTATTTCTTGTACTTACATTGCAGAGTGTTTCGCAACTTCCATGTGCTAGAGCGCTTTACACCTATGAAGGCAAAGAACCTGGGGACCTGAAATTCAATAAGGGTGACATTATCATTCTACGAAGGAAAGTTGATGAAAACTGGTATCATGGAGAGCTGAATGGGAACCGAGGCTTCTTTCCTGCTAGCTATATCCAGTGCATAAAGCCTCTCAATCAACCTCAACCACAAGGCAAAGCACTTTACGACTTTGAAATCAAGGATAAAGATCAAGACAAGGATTGCTTAACATTTACTAAGGTACTACAACAATACAAGAAACTTGGTTAAACAATGATACAATTTACCACAGTTTTACTGTTTGAATGCACCCTGGTATAGAGTAGAGATATGGAAAAGATTAAGAAGAGTTTCAAGCCTCTTTATATCTTGCCATCTCAATACCATGTTGTACCAAATACATTCTTAGAGTGAAGAGATCAAGTAAACTCAAATTCAAGTGACCTTTAAACATCAACAAAGGTGGTCTCGCAGGCACATTACATAATACACAAATGTTTAACTGAACTGCTCTACAAATTTCTACCGGGGAATAGACTTCCTCTAGCTTTCTTCTTTTTTCCATTGACACAGTTTTTCTTGAAATGTTGTTGTCTGATTTATTACAATATCAAAGTGAGCTTTGCTTGGAAAAAACTGATGGAAATTGTAAACTTCCTGATAGCTCACCCACTCTGTTGATTAAATGCTCACCCTCTGTCAAAGAGTGAGGGCTTAATTAATTAGATCTGTGTTAAGAAGCCAGTGTGCATGCACAGAGATTTACTTACCAACAACAAATTGATTTTAACGAGAGAAAAACTTGCATCCACATTTGACGTGATCTGAATCAATGGTCTAACAAGATTCAGAGAAACCAAAGTGATCCAGTAAAGAAAATGAATCTAACAAGTCTTTGGGTATGTGCACAGGCTCGCCTTTGAGCAAGATTTTTGAGTTGTCCTAAAGTATTGTCAAAGAGGACCAATTTATGTTACTGACTTGCTTTTCTGCAAACGTGAAGTGAACTGAACTTCATGACGCAATAAGTAGTGAAAGTGTGTCTTCCATGATAAGAATAGTGTAGAACCCACCAAAAATGTAGTACTGTGGTGGAGAGGCAGACTTGACATGACCATGATCTAATTCCCAGTTCCCACATTACCTAGTTAGATGTTTTTATCTGGTAAGTTATATAGTTTGAGCTCTTGTTATATAGCCCACATATAAATGAAATAATATTACCATGACATTTTAAGAGCTATTGGTGGGAAATGGCCAACGACCTATGGCAGTGGTTCCCAACCGTGTTCCTCAAGTACCCCAACGGGCTAGGTTTTAAGGATCACTTTGGGGGCAATGCAGACTGAATTCTTCAATCAATGAGCAGCAAATCATATCACCTGTGCTGCATTTCAGATATCTGTCAAACCTGACCTGCTGGGGTACTTGAGGACCGCGGTTGGGAACCACTGACCTATGGGATTCGATCGTGCACCTACTTTTGCAAATGATTTGTTATGTATGGAAGTTAGCTATTGTAGCCCCATGTCTTGTGTTTTCAATCTTTCACATAGCTCGGAGAGCATCACATTAGACAATAATTCCGTGTGAATTATGGACAGGTTATCAGGTGGTGTAAATAAATGTAAAACAAGAAAAATCTGGTAAATTGGCACTATAAATAATCCAGTGAAATAATTCAGGAAAAAGCAGCATGTATATTATTCCCTTAAGGACCAAAGCTTTTTGGCCTTACTGTTCATAAAGGACCAGAGCAATTTTGCCATTTTCCGATGTACATGCTCAACTGTGGTTTTCGGCTTTCTAAGGTGCACCCATACATATTAGTCATTCTGTAAAGGAGAGATACATCTTTTTATTTGTGTTCAATATTTAACTATATCTAATAATTTTACATAATTGAAATAATTTTAAACAAAAGTTAAACTTTTTAACTGTGTTGAATATTATAATTTGTACACACAATAAAAATCTGAAATATGGATTGAGTATGAGTATACCTCATGTATATTGTTTGTATTTTATTTTTATCTTTTATACTTCATATACCACTATAGGTGTATTACTCCTTTAATGCTGAAATTATGCATATTTAATAGGCTGCCACAGCAATTGCATGCACGGTATCACCGAAGTTGACTTTTGCTGAACTGCTTGGCTTATCAGGCAGTCGGCAACAGTGAAAATTTTCAAACTCTCTGCAGCTCGCAAGAAAATTCCAGTGCATGACGGTTTATGCAACTGTTGGGTGTTAAAATAGGTATAAATAATAGTCAGGAAAATGTAATGTAAATTGAGCAATTAAATTGAAGTATGTAGACAGCTGAAAATGAACAGGCTGAACAGATAATGTTGTGATAAAATGGCTTTATATGTAGGTATCAGGTAAAATGATTGTGTTAATAATGTCCAGGTATTAAGTCATAGTTTATAATGATAATACAAATGGAGATGTCAACAGTTTTGAGAAAAGGCATCATAAATAATGATCAGGTACATAGATTGCATACACATATTCAGTTTATACAGGCATTTTATTATGGAAATTGTGTTTTATAAATTTTAATACTGGCAGTGGTGTAATTCAAATACTTTTATTTGTTTTCACTTAAGATGCAAAGATTTCCGACACCCAGGGTAAAATCTATTTTTCTGGCTATATCACACCTGCCAAATATAAATTTTGTTCTATGTCCCTTTGATACTGGCAGACACATAAGGTACTGACCGACACCCGCTGACACTGACATTAACAGAGACACAAACCCTGAAAGACATATAGACCATGACAAAGAAACAGAAACTGAAAGACACTCAGTTGGAGGGACAGAGGCACAAGGAAAATTTCAAAGATGCTTCAAGAGAAATGAACAGGCGATGGTGATGGGGAATGTCCTCTCATTTTTCTTCTACTGGCCCTGTGTCCCACTAGCAGCAAGTAAAGGGAGAGCTCACTGTTATGTGGCTGGTCCAAGATGCAGCAGAATGGGAGTCGTGAGAACGTATTCCATTTAATAATAGGTACATTAATTAGAGTAATTGATGGCATTGTCATATCAATGGCCAAATGGGGCAGCACCATCCTTTTTTTTTCACAATAAAAAAGTAAACCATAGATTTTTTTCTGTTTTTTTGTGTTTGTTAACATGTGCCTTATTGATAACATGTGCTATGTCCCTTTAAGCAGTGTTATTGTCTCCTCAACTGTTACTAGGCAAATTAATAAAAAAAAACTAATCTGATCATTTGTCATGGGCATCCAGAAACCTGATAAGGGCTCTATAGGAGGTCTCAATTATCGGGGACCTCAACTGTTGTATAAGTTCCCTGCTGCTGGCTATTTGAACTCTGATGGGTATCAAACAAGCCAGGTCAAAGCTAGCATCTGAGGCTTCAATGTAGATCATATATGTTTCATAGGTAAGGCAATAATAGGTAACCATGGGTAATGGTTAATAGGTAATGACAAAGAATGCACAGCTTAATTTGCTAAAAAGCAGTGGTAAACAGGAATTTGTTTCTTTCATACACTGACGTTTTGTAAACTCAGTTATTTTGAGTAAAATGGTAGGATTAGCGTTCAGTTCATTTTTAGTAAATATTAATAAATTCACGTAAACACTTACAGGGTTATTCAAAGAGATCCGAATTGTGGCCGAATGTTAACCGAACACTGAAATTCAGCATACGGTTACCTTTCCTGACCATTCGGCTATTCAGAAAGCAGTCAGTTCACCAAATCTTGCCAAATTGCCTGCACATACAGTACCTGTTCGTTGCCTGTTCGAGGGCAGTGAAATCCCCATAGAGAAGCAATGCTTTGTATATCCAGAGAACAAAAACCAGCAGTGAAAAGTTTGGTGGTTTCATTCGACAGGTTTATTCAGGTGAATCCCATAGGCTTCAATGTTGAAAATATTCCCGTTTTAATTCAATATCTAATAAACCGTTTATTATAATATTCTGCAGTAAAAAGTCTCTTTCTGTATAGATTTTTTAGGATCTTTTAGGCATTTTTCTGGATTTGTTTGAGAATTATTTTTAGTTTTTTTGTTTAAATAGTTTTTTCTTTTTTCTGTAACAGACCTTTTTATTATCATTCATTGGACCTTATATGTAAATTTCAGACATTTTCGTTCTGTAGTTTATTTGCAAACAGCATTTCACTTTTCAAACATTCAAGCTATACTGTTTTCTTTTTCTTCACTCCTTTCGTCTGCGGTGTCGGGTTTTTCCAGCGGCTGCACTGTGATCGGCAGCTGCTTGGTTTCTCTGCCGTGTTTCGTGGGTTAATCCAGATGTTTTTGCAGGTTTCAGTGTGCATTTGCCAGGTTTTGCGGTGAGAGATCGTCGGGTTTGTGGCGGGTTTTCCCTGCACTACGACGGCCCTGTGGTGCTTGCTGAATACACTGCAGGGTCGCCGAAATTGGATCGCCAAATCGCACCGAATTGAAGAGAACAAAAAGTCACTGAACATGCGGTGACTTTTCGATTCTCTTTGAATAACCCTGTTAGATTTTTTTATGATGAATAATGTGTTATGTACACATCTTGTTGCTAAATTCTGGATTGCACTTTTAATTTTTGAATTTAGCCTCAAAATGGCCACTTTATTTGCCTCATTAATAGGAATATGTCTATATGGTTTATTCCCTATATACTGTACAGGTCATCCACATATTGTGTAGGTAGTAGTGCCATATAGACATATTCCTATTAATTCCATGAATTAAAAACATTCATGTTTGCAGTCTGGCGTCCCATCAGCTAGAAATGTCACCATTATCCACTGAGAAATATCATGGAAAAGTGGATGCCAATGTGTGCAGAGCACACGTATGACTTTTGCACTGCATTATACTGGTGCAAATTCAAGCAATTGTTTTGAGTAAAAAAGTAGAAAAAGGCTGTAGACCCATGCAGATGTAAGTGGGTACGTCAAACGCAAAGCTCACCTATAGCAGAGTTGCTCTACTTGATCAGTCCCTTTTATTAGAGCAGTTGATTCTGACAATAATCTCATCTGACCAGGACAAACCAGTTACTCTTAAAGTACTGCTACCAACAGAATTTAAAATATTTTCATGTGTTCAGCAATAGTTTTTTAATACCTTTTCACTATGGGAAGGTAACAGATATACACCTACATTGACGACCGATCTCAAGAGTCTCCCTTCAAATTTGCCTGTAGAATATTTGGGTACATGGGAATACATGGAGCTGCCCATCTGCTGATGTGTTTACACAGTCACAACAAGTACAAATCGGCTCTTTAGGTTTGCAGAAACAGTATTGAAACAGATTAATGTATTAGTGGAACTTTTAATCCAGATGGAGTTGATATGTATTTATTGGTTTACCATGTTCACATCATCACAAAAGAGTTTATAGAGCACATGAAACTGCAGCATGCAATGGGATTGTGGTTGCATTCAGTGGTCAAGTCCTGGGAAAAAAAGTGAGAGAACTCACCCAAGATTTCCACTACCTCCACTACCTGGAAAGAAAAAATAATAATAAAATATATATATATATATATATATATATATATATATATATATATATATACATAAAAAGTCCAAGTAGCATCTGGACTCTTTGTGACATTTACTTCTGCTTACTGGGCTACATTCTAAGCCTTTTTTGTGGTCCCATGGACAATTTTCTGTTCTTTTTATTTTTTCTGGCCTCTCTGTTTCGCGATGGGATCTGACGCGTCATTCCTGGCCAGCAGCGGCGTAGCGTGGGTTGTCAGTGCCCGGGGCAGGGCAAGAATTGTGCGCCCCCACAACCTGTGGACACGTTAACACACTATGATTCCCTGACATGAGTACATTATTGACCCAATTACCCCACAAGCACATGTATTGTATATAACAAAATACTGATATAATAAAAAAAGAAACACACATGCCCCACACTACACCACTGCTACCAGTCACCCTGTCCCAGTATACCCTATCATAGTTCCACTCTAAAACTAAACCCAGTCACTCTCTCCCAGTACCCCCAGTCACCCTCTCCCTCCAAGTACCCCAGTCACTCTCAGTACCCCCACTTTCTCCAACAACCCCCAGTCACTCTCTCTCCAAGTACCCCCACGTTTTACCAGTACCCCCAGTCTCTCTCTCTCCAAGTACCCCAGTCACTCTCAGTACCCCCACTTTCTCCAACAACCCCCAGTCACTCTCTCTCCAAGTACCCCCACGTTTTACCAGTACCCCCAGTCTCTCTCTCTCCAAGTACCCCAGTCACTCTCTCTCTCCCAGTACCCCAATCACTCACTCTCTCCCAGTACCCCCAGTCACTCACTCTTTCCCAGTACCCCCAGTCACTCACTCTCTCCCAGTACCCCCAGTCACTCACTCTCTCCCAGTACCACCAGTCACACTCTCCCAGTACCCCAGTCACTCTCTTTCTCTCTCAAAGTACCCCCACTTTCTCCCAGTACCCCCAGTCACACTCTCTCTATCCAATATCCCCAGTCACTCTCTCCCAGTATCCCCAGTCATTCTCTCCCTGAACCTCCAGTCACCCTCTCCCTGTACCCCCTCACTGTGTGGTGATCACGCTGCTTTGGTGTCATACAGTGTTGCCTATCTGCGCGGCATTGCTGGTGGCCCAGGGGGGGAGATGTCCAGGGGGCTTAGTGGAGACCGGATTTTAAATGTGCTGCAGGGCAGGCGCCTCCCTCCCTCCTTCCTGTTCAGCAGCTGCAGGGCTGCCAGCAGCGGGGGGGCTGGAACAGGGCTTCAAGGGGAGCTGACAAGTGTGGTACAGGGTGTTCCGTTGAATAATGCTGCGCTGCTTCATGTGACTCATGTCAGCATTGAGGAGGAGTCAGGACAGGACCAGAATTTTATGTCCTGGTCCTCCCTTCTGGATGCTGAGTGCTAAGTTACTGCCGGAGTGGCAAAACTGGTGGACATCTTGCTGATCCCTGCTGGAAAATATTAGTGGTTCAAATTTCTTTTGAAATTTTGCGCCCCCTAAGAAAATTGCGCCCGGGGCGACCGCCCCCGAGGCACCCCCCACGCTACGCCACTGCTGGCCAGTTATTAGAGGCCATAGGCTGTTTTATCGGATTGCTCGTTATCGGTTTTGCCGGCCCTGTGTGGCCATGTTTCTGTCTGTCTGGTTTCGTGAATTTCTTTTCTTTGTAATTCTTCAAATAAAGAATTAAAAAAAAAAAGTCCAAGTAGCCCCGCACTCCATATACCAAATAGTTCTGTGCTCTGGTGCAGAAAATCTGACTTCTGCCACGATACTCCACAAGTTTCAGATGCACAAGGAGGCTTGTTTAAATAAATAATTTAGATTTATTTGGTTAATACATAGAATGACGTTTCAGTTACCAAACTTTCCTCAGGATAACCTACATAAAAATTGAATACATAACTACATGACCTTCAACTAACCATCATTTTCCAGCAAAATGGTGCACCACCACATTGGGGACTGCATGTTCGTGGGTTCCTAAATGAAATATTTCCAGACCGGTGGATTGGAAGGGGTAGCCCAATTCCTTGGCTGCCTCGTTCACCAGATAACCCCATAAAAAGAAGTCGAGGGGATATGTTAAAGATATTGTGTATCGATCAAAGGTATGGGACATCACTAATCTAAAGCAGAGGATCACTGATGCCGTTACCACCATTGATGAGGGTATGCTACAGCGAACATGGCAAGAAATCGAGTATCGTCTTGATGCGCTTCGTGCAACTAATGGTGCCCATATAGAGGTGTATTAAATGAGGCAAAAAAACTTAAATATATATGTCTCATTTTGTAATAATTTTCGCTTATTTGTCTTTTCATTTGCCTTTGTAATAAATTTTTGAAATTGTAAAGGGACTTCATGGACACCCTGTACATACCCAGCACAGACCTCAGCATTAGGTAACCCGTGTTTTGCTCTGACTGCCGGGGTACTCCTCCTTGCGGCCACTGGCTTCTGAAGGCGTGACACACTCTTGCGAGATATCAGCTGTAGGCCGCATCACAGCCTTTACAGGACACGGCCGCGTTAGGGAGCACGCCGGCGCTTGGAGGAACATGCGGGCAGTCAGTGGGGGATGCAAGTGGAATGCCTTTAATGTGGGAGAAGTGAGGGAATGCTTTTCCCGCAGGACTCAAGCCCTGGTTGTATGTTAATATGGTCAAACAGATCCCACACCTTTAATGTCATGTTAGGGTACACATACATGATACACAGGATTTTATCGTGTCAATGTTAATCCCTTAGTGACACAGTCTCTTTTTGCTTGTTTGCTATTTATGGACGAAATCAATTTTGTAACTTTTGCTATGTATTTGTTCATCTGTAAATTCTATATTTATTGATTACTGCAAACAAGCATTATCACTGGTTTACAAAATGTTTTAAGAAAAAGCTCTTTGTAGTGAAGGTGTTAATAGGCTAATAAAGGATTCTTCTGGGATCTTCCAAAATTGGAATAGAAAAACAGGATGAGGGACAGTACCCTTCAACTCATGACTCTCCCACCAAACCCAGGGCAGATGGGATGTCTGAACTTTACAAATTCTTTACTCTGAGGCCCATTTTCCTTACATCCTGATCTATCAGAAAATTCCATCAAAATAGCAGCTGTCTGTGCATTTCATTTTAGTTATACTTAGAAATTAGAAATAATTTCAGTTTATACAATGCTGAAATTAATTAGACCTAGCCTTCTATTTATTTCTGCTCCATCCATTAATTCCCTTTTATATAAAGTCAGCAGAAGCCACTGGCGGCATGTGAAGTATTTATTTGGTATTGAAAGAAATATCATAATTTATATTCTAAATCTATATTCATATATATTACATGTAATTTATTTTGTTTTTCTACTAAGGAGAGAATAGCTTTATATATTTTCAAAATCTAAAGAATTGGACCATTGAATTCTATATTTCTATTAGAATCATTGTGGGTCATTGATTTTTTAATTTAATTAAATCCTAAGACACAAAATGTTGATTCATAGAGATAATATGGATTTCTTTTGATAGTGCAGCTGATTGAAAATAACACAAACGTCAGATTGATTCACACTTTAAATATTTTCCTTCTGAGATTCCACACAAGTGGATGGTAACATATTTTATTCAAATTGAGTAGTTTATAATTCCATACAAGCAACATCATCTCCGCTTTATTTACTACGGAAATAACTACTAATCATTTCTGCTAAAACTCAATTGAGAAAATACAAAGTAGATTTATACAGAGATAATAATGAAGAAAATGAAAGCATGAAGAAACCACTTAAAGTAAAACTTGCACTAAATAATTAAAGATTATACCTTGAGTTTTAGAATTGGAGACAGTATAAAAGAGGGGAAACAGAAGAACCTGTGCCCAGAGACACGTGAAAGGTGTTGGTTTTTCATGTTGGCACGCTATGCCAGGGAGTACACACAAGAGATAGACATGACGGACAACCTTCTAGGGACCCAATGTACCAAGGGGCCAGTTTCATAGTAGGAACCTTTTAGTTTGGTGGGTCGGATACTCAACCATACCATCTCATCCATGTTGCAGACTGTGTCTGCACCAATCTCTATCAAATTTTCAGTTAGCAATACTACTAGAGGGATGCTAGTCCATTTGCTACAAGGGCAAATAGTTCCCAGTCTCCCTCAACGATCTTTCTGCAGTGCTGAGCGATTTCGTGAGATTGCCTAGGGCTCGCATCCGGAAGCTCAACCCTCCATGGAGTCAGAGGTGTAACGAGAAATCTCAGGACCCATGTGCAGGAATCCATTAAGGGCCCCCTAGGAAAAAACATATTTTACCCCCCCCCATCCCCATGCACTGGACCCCACCAGGTCCACAATGTTAATGCCAAACAATCCATGTCCAATTTTATTCCAGGTCCACTATGACCACTTCAGTCTATCTCATTCTTAATGTAACGTGCGCTATATATCTCAGAGGTCCATAGCAATAAAACTCCCAGTAACGTTCAGTGTTTATGAGCGTATCATGAAGCTCCACAGCAATAAACTCCCAGTAATGTGTGGTGTGTATGAGCATATCACAGAGCTCCACAGCGCTAAAACTCCCAGTAACATTCTGTGTGTATGAGCGTATCACAGAGCTCCACAGCAATAAAACTCCCAGTAACATTCTGTGTGTATGAGCGTATCACAGAGCTCCACAGCAATAAAACTCCCAGTAACATTCTGTGTGTATGAGCGTATCACAGAGCTCCACAGCAATAAAACTCCCAGTAACATTCTGTGTGTATGAGCGTATCACAGAGCTCCACAGCAATAAAACTCCCAGTAACATTCTGTGTGTATGAGCGTATCACAGAGCTCCACAGCAATTAACCTCCCAGTAACAGTTAGTGTGTATGAGTGTATCACAAAGCACCACAGCAATAAAACTCCCAATAATGTGGGGTGTGTATGAGCGTATCACAGAGCTCCACAGCAATAAAACTCCCATTAATTTGTTGTGTGCATGAGCGTACCACGGAGTTCAGCAGCAATAGAACTGGCGCTCATACACACTGCACATTACTGTGAGTTGTATTACTGTGGAGCTCTGTAATTCAGTAATGTGCGGTGTGTTTGAGCATATCACAGAGCTCCAAAGTACAACTTACAATTAAGTAAAAAATAAAATATTATTAAAATAAATATTAAAATAATTAATTCAAATACAAAATTATATTAACGTAATTTATATTAAATATATACTTACCTTTCCTAACTTGTTTTGCTGGGAAAGGGCTAAATTAATCTTCATTGTGTCAATGGACCTGTGGCCCAGGCGAGGCCCTGGCCGGACCTGCGATTTTGCCCAACCCTGGTCTCAGGCCTGGGTGCAGTGGCACTCCCTGCACCTGTGGTAGTTCCGCCTCTGCATGGAGTCCTATGGACTCCAGGAGGTGATACTTGCGGAAGCGATAGCGCGAGTTTCACTGCAGGCAGCACTGCATTCCGGGGAAAGTTGCCGTGCTAGCGCCTGCACTGGATTATCAAGCTAAAATGGGGATGCTACGTAGAAACCTGCAGGTGCTGGTTTTACCCGTTAGTGCCTCCGTTTTAGCATTGAATACGGATCTTAGTTTTTGTCTACATGCGTTTGTCCTGATACAAAATTAATAGGATTTAAATTATTCTAGTGTATATTGTGCATTATGGGAAATATCCTGCAATTTGTTTAGATACAATTAAAAATAATCCTGAAAAACTTGAATGAGCTTCAGCTTTCTGGAAATACTTGGATAGAAAATGTTTCATGATCATTGTGTTAAATTAATGATATCAAATGCTCTAACTGAATTCAGGAATTGGCTGGCCATACATTCCTGATAAGCAGCAGTCAGGTTAATGCCACAGACAAAATTCAGATAAATGATATAATGACACATCAAAGATAATATTTAACTGGATAAAATGCAGTCTGAGGGTTAACATGTTATGTGGCCGTGTTTTATTTATTCTCTAATTCCCTTTTCGTAGCTTTTTCTCATGGTACCTCTCTAACAATCTCTGCATAGAAGGTGATGCTTTCCAAGTATCACATCTGTGTAGCTGTACATGATAGATTTATCATTTAACACAGAAAAAAAAATACTAGGACTCCAGAGAAGTTCGCGGTTTTAAAAGTAGGTCACTTGCTAGAACGTAAAAACTCCCATTGAGGAGAGCTTCAGTAAAATCAAAATACAGAATAGTCTTGGTAGGAGCTGCTGTATAAAATACGCTTGTCTGAAGTCAGCTGGACTCATTCTGTCTTCGATTACATTTCAGTGGGAGTCTAGTGAATTTTATCTATCAGACTACAAATACACCAAGCTAATATAGACGTCATTCTGCTAAATTATTTGATGAGAACACCTGGAGGATCATGCTTCAGTTCCACTGAGTAATGCTGAATCCTTCTTTTTCACCGATGAGGACACTCTCACAGCTAATGTTGGCCGCATACTTTCTACAGTTAGCTTTATCTGCCCCAAGAGAGCTTTTTAAATTGTTGGAAGGTTTTACTGCTTTTTTTTGTTTGTTTTGACATCTGCAAGCCATCTCAACTCATTTCATATATATTTAGTCAGTCGACTGTGCTCTTATAGATCCCAGCACAGAAAGAATTTGGAATGAACAGTGATGTAGTTCTATGCTTATGGCATCATGCCCTCTGACATTCCAATTGACAGTTCTAAACAGAGATTATCATTTGGTGATTCACACTTGGATTAATGATGTACTGTTAAAGGGATTATAATATTCTAAAAGTATTCTCACTCCTGAGGAATTAATAAAATGTTAAGCAAGAAACTGATGGGTCTAGTCTCATTGGCGTTGAAAGACAGTGGTGGTGTGGAGGCACTACTGTGCCCTAGGGGGCTAGTGTAGGGATAAGGACAATATAATGGCATAAACAACCAAGATGTACAATAAACAGCATATACATTATGCAATATAACTTGAGGGTATGCTACACAAACTTATGTTTGCATCATTGAGAGAGATCCAATGGTGCATATGTTTGCATTGCACCAGGAGTGCTTATCCTTGGCCCTCTGGATGTTTCAGATTTACATTTAGCATGCTATTCCGCCACTCTTTAAATCGTCATCCCCTTGTAGGCAATGTAGTTCCAAAACGTCCTGAGGGCCAAGACTGAGCACCCCTACATTAAACAAATTATATGGAGGGTTTCACTATCCTATATGGTGAGAATAAGTAGTAAGTGTTGTCCGGCATGTTAGCTTTGAATGCGTGATTGAAATATACTGAAAGTGGAAGGCAAGAAAAGTCTAAAACAGCCATTGGACAGGCTAAGATGTGGGAAGAAGCAAGTTGGAGCAGGAATTACATTAGTTCTCAGAAGACAATTCTCAGAAGAAATTTCGGCCGAATCTGAAGCCACGAATTGGACCGATTCGTGAAAAATATGAATCAGTCCGAATCGAAATGCACATCCCTAGTTTTACACTACTAAAACACATTCACCTATGTTCTCCTGCCTGGTACTTGCACTTCCAGCTGGATTTGAGATATCACTGGCTATCTCAGTTATCTTTAATAATGACTGAAATGAACAGAGGGAAGTAAATAAGCAGTATTACTCCTTGTCTGCAAGTTACCAGCACTTGACCTGAGATAATAGAGTTAAATAATGAATAGAATGTTTATAGATTTATATTATTTATGTATGTAGAAATACATAAAATAATGAGCTGTTTTGTTTCAATAAATAGTAGTATATGTTAGTCATTGAATGCATCATGTAACAAAAATCACTTTCTACGTTAAGTAAAGTATAGAAATAATGACATATTAGGAAGATACACGTCAAAAAAAATAATAATAATCTACAGGTGTCAAAGCAGGTGCTGATGTAAAATTATGTCATTTCTAGAAAGAATCACCTCATAGTCGTCTAATTGGAAATGCATAGTGACATCTTTGCTTGCACCCAACAAAAATCCCATATATGCAAAATTTGTGTCCTTCGGTTCATACATCATGTTTATTTATAAGCCATTTGAAAACGGTACAAAGTTGAAAAAAATACATCTTTTGTACTCGCTCACAGCTGCAGATCGTAGCTTCCAAATATCAGTACTTTATTTTATCATCATTTGATTTGTGCAGCCATTCCACCCCCCCCCCCACTCAAGTGTGTTATATAATTTGTTTTCTTGCAGGATGAAATTCTGACTGTGATCAGACGTGTAGATGATAACTGGGCAGAAGGAATGCTGGGAGACAAGATTGGAATTTTTCCAATTCTATACGTAGAGGTAAGAAAATCAATTCTTAAACGTAGTCTTAGAATATCCGGCAGACTGTATAGTCACTGTTCTAACGCAGAGCTGCACTCAATACTTCCCAGAATGTTTTCAGAATAAATAACGTAATGTGCACAATTCAACAAGATCTGATTTAAAGGAATTTCAAACCACATCTATAAAATGACAAGGTAGTCATTTTGCGGTGAGAAAGATCTGTGCTGGATGTTTAGTACATCAACATTTGTCCGATAATTGAATGAGCACATTTTAGTAGACTCTGATTTTAAGCTTTTTTTCTCTGTTGGTATTAATTCTTTTTTCCGTTCTTTAAAGGTATTAAGAACTCGATGGATAATTAAGATTTTAAATTAGCTTATTCTAGTAGGAGAACCCACACTTAAATAGCTAATATACGGACATTAATTCAGTGAGGCAATAACAGATTCACACTGATAAAGATTCACAGACACTGACAATTTCGTGCATATTGATAGAGGTCAACACTGACAAATTTACAGACTGTAAAATACACAACTATAGACTACGTACACACTAGCAGAGACACAGAGATGGACACAGGCATACATGTAAAATTGTTTTAATCCGTGGGTGTCTGCATGTGTGTATACACATGCATACACCCATAGATTCACACTATGATATATGCACTCACAAGTAGCACCATCACATTGTCAGGAGGAACATTATTTCCACTATTTGTATGGTGTAAACTCATGTGCATACCTGTTCATATAGTATGTACACCCATACACACACACTATACACATACATATAGAGACTATACACACAGACAGCATACACACGTGACATAAAAACAGTACGTGAACACAGTATATACACACTTACATGCAGTATGCACACACAATATACAACTGCTAGTATAAACACACACTACGTATGTGCAAACACAATATACACAGAAATATTAAAATAAAATAGTCTTTCACAGTGTAGTGGAGTTGATGTTTTAGTAAAGGGCAATCTGCTTATTATTGTATGTCCCTTCACCTCTTATCTGCTGAAACACCACGTGTTTATGTAGGTGCAATGGCAATCAGCCAGTGCCACATAGATTAAAGGGCGGGGCCCAATATGCATGAGGTAGAGTTTGGCTCTATGTGGCTGAGGAGCAACCAGATTTGTGCACCGTTCAAAGTAGGGGAGTGAATGGGAACCTGTTCCCATGCATTCCCATTCTGCTAAGGCTGTGGTGTAGGCCTTGGGACCATGGTGTTTAAATAAGTGAATATACTGCAAGAACCCAGGATCAAGTTCATCCTTTGTTCGTATTTGCAATAATTGATGCAGAAAAAAGTAAAAAACTTAGCTTTTTGGATCATCCTCAATTTAATTCAGCCAACAGTTTGCTATACCTTATCTAGCAATACAAGTTTTAGTAACCAAACCAAATCTGAATCAGGAAAAAGCAAAAGAAACAAAGGGCTAAATTACAATCTTCGCGCAAACGTATTACATTGTCAACAAACGCGCATAATCGTCTACTGCAGGTGAACCTGCGCGAATGGTGTGCGAGCTTACTGTACGTCGCACGTCCTATACTTAACATTGTGAGTGCAATTGCAAATGTGCGCTGGTATGCGGATGGTATTACAATCTATTCTCGGTAATTACCGCATAGCCTTTGCACGCATAATTTTAGCAACTCCTAAAAGCTGGTGTTAATGGCAAATCTGAACAAACTGGCCGAACCCAAATACACCAGCCCAAAAAAAAATGCAGCAAAGTATAGTTACACATTCTACTCATACCAAGCCAATAAAATGGAGAAGTTGTGTGTGCATGTATTATTGCTGCAGCATATATGCTCAGATTGATTTTGGCAGGCGCAAAAACTTATCCTGAGATAATTGTGGTTCTTAATTCTGATTGGCTGAATCGCGTGAAAAAAACAGTGCGCACACTGATTTTTGCGCGCGACGGTACTGCGCGAGCAGTTAGGCGCGTCCTGTTTGCGCGCGTTATTGATCGCCGGATGAAAGTATGCATGAGGATTGTAATTCTCGCGGTGATTTGCGTGCGCAAATGTTTAACGCTTGGCGCAAAAATTCACGCTTTGGTGAGGGTTTTTGCGCAAAGATTGTAATATAGCCCAAAGAGTTGTAGCAATATTTTTATTAAATATGAAAGACTAGTATCCACACACACACATAATAGGAAGATATGACAAATTGTAGATTTTTAAATTTGTATATTATTTAGCCTGCTAATAATTTAGTTACATTTTTTAAATTTGTTTAGCTGCAGGGATGTTAATATTTTTTTGAGAATTCGGGAATGAAGATGTAGCGATGTATAATTTGAGGCAGGCAGTAAAACAAAGTGTGTTTTTTCTGTACTAAATCATTAGTACACAAGGGGATTATGTATATTTATAGTGCTATGCGAATGCATAATATTATTAATACGATAACCTGACATCAAAGCGTGTCTTCAGCATTCAGCTAATAATGACCTATCTTGCTCTTTTACACATATTTTCCCTTTCACCTCTATAAAATGTATTGTCCTATATGATGCTGATGATGATGATAATGAACTTGAATTTAACAGGGTAAAACTATTAACCCCTTCACTGCTGAGGACGTGTGGGACACGTCCTCATTGACGCACGTTACATACTGAGGACGTGCCCCACACGTCATCAGAAAATATAACCGCAAACGCTCATGTGATAAAATGTGAAAAAAAACACTTTAAATGCTGCAGATGATTAAAAATTCAATTTTTATTGCATTTTTTGTCATAATATACAGGCAGGATATGATGTATACATATAAAAATGATATATTATGAATCCGCGGAGTCTGCCGGAAAGAACGATATATATAATATGTGTCAGGCCCGCTGGGCCGTCGGCGCCGGATGCAGCCGCGACCCTACCTCCCCAGTTCATGATAATGAACTTGAATTTAACAGGGTAAAACTATTAACCCCTTCACTGCTGAGGACGTGTGGGACACGTCCTCATTGACGCACGTTACATACTGAGGACGTGCCCCACACGTCATCAGAAAATATAACCGCAAACGCTCATGTGATAAAATGTGAAAAAAAACACTTTAAATGCTGCAGATGATTAAAAATTCAATTTTTATTGCATTTTTTGTCATAATATACAGGCAGGATATGATGTATACATATAAAAATGATATATTATGAATCCGCGGAGTCTGCCGGAAAGAACGATATATATAATATGTGTCAGGCCCGCTGGGCCGTCGGCGCCGGATGCAGCTGCGACCCTACCTCCCCAGCAATGCTTTGCGTAACGCCAGGTTGCGGCTGGTCCAACGACCGCTTGATCCGCCGGTACGAGGGGTGCCTGGCTTACCTGCCCGATGTGGTCCTGACCCACGCGGCATTCGGATGCCGGCCCCTCCACCAGCGGCTGTGGGTCTCCGCCGGAGCGCCAGGCTATTGGGTCTTGTTAGTCCGCAGACAAGACGCGCGCACATTGGGCTCCACCAATATGGCGGCTGAGCCCGTGGCGCACGTCAATGACGTCAGCGGCTTCCTGATTGCTGGGAGGAGCTTACTGAATAAAGGCCAGCCAGATCAGTAGCTCCTCGCTCCGGTATTACGAGCAGTTCCCCTAGTTGCTTACCCCATTGTATATTCTTTGAATTGATTACCCGTGTACCGACCTGGACAGTGACCCTCTACTACGTGTATATCTCCTATCCCGACCTTGGCTTCCTCCTGACCTTCTGCTAGACACCAGTGCCTTATTACACTCAGCATTACTCCTTGGGTTCTACCCTTCACTACCACCGGGATCCCTGACAATATGTCTGGGTCGTATAATAAAATGTGGCTTCAAATTGTGTTTAAACATGATGAGCGAAAGCGGTAAATATGAGCTCAGCAGACAGCGGTGAAATGTCTCAGCAGTGAAAGGGTTAATATATTAATCCCTGTTTCATATGCATATACACCTTGATATATGAAAGTTGTCTTATTAAATGTATCTAATGTAAAAAAAAAGAAGCTCAAACACCTCTTATGACATACTGAGAACTTGATAATCAGTGACTACATAATGTTAGAAAGGCACCAACAATATATTATACCCATATTAAATTTATGGATCTTTTGTGTATTGATGTATTAAAATGTATCTAAATAATAAAAAGGTCTTAAAGAATAAAAAAAAAGCCTTTTAAAAAAAATTTAACAAAAAATGTTGTCCGAAAAATACAAAAAGGTGTTCTTGAGAAAAAAAGGGTTTTTACTGAAAATGAAAAGAATATTTTAAAAAAAAGTTAAGATTTTTTACATTGTTACCTATGGGAATCGACTGTTTAACCACTTGGCTGCGAAGGACGTGCTCATCGTGTAATCTCCATCAAGCTCAGTGCGTCCTTACTTCTCAGCCTGCAAGAGGCTGTTATTTTGGCCGATCGCTTCGGTCTCCCGATGCGGGCTGACATCTTCCCATTTCAAATTTTTTTAACAAGCGTACCTCATAGAATATATAACCGCAAAGACTTAGATAATATAATATGAAAAAATTATTTTATACGCTGTAGATGATTGAAATTTTAATATATATATATATATATATAATTGGACAGTAAGAGGTTGGCACGAACCTGATCTCTATCACATTACTTGCTAAATGAAAAAAATAATTTTCTGTCAAACCAACAAAAGTTATTTTTAAAAATTATGTTGAAGCCCTCATTATAAAACAGCTTTTGGTTCCTTCATATCTCCAGATTGTTCCAAACTGCCCGACAGCCCATCTCCTGAGTTATAATGGTATAAACGTTTTACATCATTTGTAACAAAGATGCAATTATTCTTCCATTCTATATTAGGCTAGGGTCAGACAAACGCAGTGCGAACGCGCGTGCAGCCGCACTTTAGCACACCCGTAGTAGCAGCAAATGACGGCCGCACGAAAGTGGCAAACAAACGCAATTATTTCGAGAACGTGATACCGCTAGTACTGAGGTACAGAGTGCGCTGCGGCCGCTAGCGGCATGTGTGCGTGATTAGGAGACGTCAGACGCTGCTAATGTCCGGTAAACATAACGTAAAGAAGCAAAAAGGGTTTTATTGATGATCCGTACAAAATCACGGACGAGAATGCGCATCGTATGACCGCTATCGCGTATTCCGTGAAAAAATACGTTCATTCGTTCTAATGCACTTTTTCACGAACGACGTGAAAAATGTGTTCGTCTGACCCTAGCCTCAGATAGTAGGTTTTATAACTGTGAGGAATCGTTCAAATAGGATTTTTCTGTAAGTATAGAAGGCTTTAGCAGCTTAAGTCAGAATCAAATGCCATGGGAATCCATTTGTCCTGATTATTTTTTATTAAATTTGGGGAGTCTATAGTAGACGGATATCATGTTTATTTAATATACCAGAAATATTCCCTTTAGCAATATGTGTACCGTAGATACTCGAGTATAGCGCGACCCGCATATAACGCGATGGGTAGAGATTTATTATGGAAATGAGAGAATGCTCAAGACTCGAATATAACGCGAGGAGCAAAATTATAAAAGTACCGGTAAACAATTAAAATCCTTCCAGGTTCTCTTAACACAGTCAGGCTCCCCTTCAGGCCATGGGGCTCTGCTCTAGAATGATTGTAGTTGTTACTAAGTATGAAGCCACCGGCCATCTGTCTTCTTTACTTGCGATAAGATGGCCAGCGGAGCGAGGTGACCAACGCGGTGAATCATTCACTGATAGCCAACACGCCGGGAGGTGTATTTTTATGACCTCCGGCTCAAGCAGGCAGGCTCATCCACTGCCTCATCCGCTGATAGCCAGCCCCCCCCGAACAAGCTCCTGACATTCAGAATGTGAGGAAAATCGCTCAGCTCTTCAGCAGTGACATCAGGACGGGGCAACAACAGGGTGGGGCTGGCTATTGGTGGATGACGGATCCCACCTCTTCCGAATCCGGGAGTTCTTGAAGTGTTTGCTGGTGTCAGGGAGCCCACATTAACTCCAGGGAGACTACCGGAACTTCCGGGAGGATCCCTGAGCAAGCTTTTTCTACACGCGATGCAGATGTCTCGAATATAAGGCGACCCCTCCAATTTTAAGGTAAATTTTTGTCACCAAAATCTAGCGGTATACTCGAGTATCTATATTCTTTTATGAGGAGGCCTTTGGATTAAAATGTTGTTTAAAAATCTAGATCATTTTGTTTTTACTTCAGGGGTTATTCAATAAGCGACGAACTTGTCACCGAATTGCACTGAAAGTTGAATATCGCCATACAGTGCAATTTCGTGGCAGTTTGTCTATTCAATAAGCTGTCAATTCGCCAAATACTGGCGAATTGACAATGTAATACGGTGCAGTTCACAGCAGATCGTCGATCCTCAGTGGCAGCGAAATTGTCCCATAAAGAAGTAATGGTTAAACTATTCAGAGAACGCTGAACTGCACCGAAATTTCAGTGAAATTACCTGATTTTCAGTGATTCAGTTCGACATAAATCCCATAGGATTTAATGTAAAAAAAAATATTATTGTTTTTATATCATTCTTTATTCAACCATTTATCTGTTTCATTTTCAGCAAACTGTGTTTTATTTTCTTTTAGTTTTGGAACATCTTTTTGTATTTTCTAGACGGAATTTTTGAATCCCAATTTTTTTAAAAGTTTTTTTTTTATTCCGTAACAGACCTTTTTATTATTTTTAATTTTTAAAGGACTTTTTTTATTATTTACACACATTTTCATGCATTTTTATTGTCTTAAACACCTTATAAAAGAATAGCAGAGTTTGTTTGTTTTCTGCAGTTCGGCGGTCACTTTAGTGATCAGTTTGGCGGGCAGCTCGACGTTCTTCGTCGACTCTATGTAGACCGCAATTCGGTGACTCTGCGTTTGATAGTGAATTTATTGCAGAGTCGGCAAAATGGAATTGGCGAAGCGTACCAAAGTGCGCTGAAATAGGAAGCACCAAAATGTCAGTGGAATTTCGGTGCTTTCTAGTTTGGCGCATGTAATGGAGTGGACCTTGTCACATGAACACCACAGCAGGGTAAGTGTTTCTCCAGCAGTCTTTTATTCCATACCGCATAGGTGGTTACAGGCACAGCTGCTTGGTTCAAACAAATAAACAAAAAAAACCTTTCTTTGCTATCCAGCCATCAACATAACGATAACAAAGGATTGTATCCTCAAATGACAGTCCTTTGGAGCTGTGTCTATCTGAGAGGAGATCCACCAAAATGAACCTCCTGTGCCTGTATAGGCGTGTCCCTTTTAAAGTCCCAGCAATCACAACATCAAGCCCTCGTTTGTGTTGCTGGGCTGATCAACCCTGCCAAGTTGACCCTTTCCTCAGTGAACCGTATATGCACCCCATCACAGCACACTTTGGTGCTTTCTGAATAACCCCTTTAGATTTCTCACAGTGGAAGATGGAGTGGTGTCAATATTGACTAACTTCTGCATTTGTGATGGGACTGGCCTCGCAGTGGATGCTCGGCTCTTTAGAATTTGTGCTGTGGTCTGTTTTTTCTATGCACGTTTTTCCACATTTTTGAATTTTAGTGTTTGAAAGTGTGTTGGAGACACATTCAGCCAGAAAACAATATGGACGCTAAGCACAGCGCTTGAGTCTTACAGCATAATGGATGGTGCGCCAGGTTAGTGTACTTTAGTGTCTCCTGTACTTTGTATGGGAAATTCTAATGTAGCCCAAGCATATGGATTAAGGGCTATTACAAATTGCTCATTCTGACGTTATTCTGCAAAGACTAATGTTTCTCAGACCCTGGTGTTATGTGATTGCACTTCTGCACAATCACATAACACACAAAAAAACGGAGCCCACTCAAAAATCCAATACTCAACTCAGATCCCTCAGCGGCGAAAGAGACACAATCCACCGCTTCCTCACTCCACAGGCAGAAGGACACTGGGAACAAATAGTTCTCAGTGTTTCTCTGCGTATCCCTCTGCTGACCAGCCAGATCTCATTCGCTAGAGCTTTCCACCGTCTCCATGGAGTCCTATGGAATCCTGGAGCAGATAACACCAGTGGCGTCGTAATGTGGGGCGGGGGGTGTGGCCGTCACCCTAAGGGCGGGTGTCTCACCCTCCGCTGCGTATTCGCTCCCTGCGAGCGTCCGAAGCATGCAGCTTCGGCGCTCGCCTGGAGGAAACACGTCACCAGCCAATCGTGGCTGGTCACGTGGCTCCCCCAGACGAGCGCCCAAGCTGCGCGCCGCCGGACGCTCAGAGGGTGCGAACACGCGGCGGAGGTGAGCTGGGGCCATTATCCATGTGCTGGGGGCAGTATCCATGTGCTGGGGGCAGTATCCATGAGGTGGGGCAAATCCATGAGCTGGGGCAGTATCCATGTTCTGGGGCAGTATATCCATGTGCTGGGGCAGTATATCCATATGCTGGGGCAGTATATCCATGAGCTGGGGCAAATCCATGAGCTGTGGAAAATCCATGTGCTGGGGCAGTATATCCATGAGCTGGGGCATATCCATGAGCTGGGGCAATATATCCATGAGCTGGGGCAGTGTCCATGTGCTGGGGCATATCCATGAGCTGGGGCAGTATATCCATGAGCTGGGGCAGTATATCCATGAGCTGGGGCATATCCATGAGCTGGGGCATATCCATGAGCTGGGGCAGTATCCATGTGCTGGGGCAAATCCATGTGCTGGGGCAGTATCCATGAGCTGGGGCAATATATCCATGAGCTGGGGCAATATATCCATGAGCTGGGGCAGTATCCATGTGCTGGGGCATATCCATGAGCTGGGGCAAATCCATGAGCTGGGGCATATCCCATGAGCTGGGGCAGTATCCATGAGCTGGGGCAGTATCCATGAGCTGGGGCAAATCCATGAGCTGGGGCAGTATCCATGAGCTGGGGCAGTATCCATGAGCTGGGGGGCAAATCCATGAGCTGGGGGCATATCCATGAGCTGGGGCAGAATCCATGAGGTGGGGCATATCCATGAGCTGGGGCAATATCCATGAGCTGGGGCAATATCCATGAGCTGGGGCAGTATATCCATGAGCTGGGGCATATCCATGAGCTGGGGCATATCCATGAACTGGGGCAGTATCCATGTGCTGGGACAAATCCATGTGCTGGGGCAGTATATCCATGAGCTGGGGCATATCCATGAGCTGGGGCAGTATCCATGTGCTGGGGCAAATCCATGAGCTGGGGCATATCCATGAGCTGGGGCAGTATCCATGAGCTGGGGCATATCCATGAGCTGGGGCATATCCATGAGCTGGTGCAGTATCCATGTGCTGGGGCATATCCATGAGCTGGGGCAAATCCATGAGCTGGGGCAAATCCATGTGCTGGGGCAAATCCATGTGCTGGGGCAGTATATCCATGAGCTGGGGCAGTATCCATGTGCTGGGGCAGTATCCATGTGCTGGGGCAGTATATCCATGAGCTGGGGCATATCCATGTGCTGGGGCATATCCATGAGCTGAGGCAGTATCCATGTGCTGGGGCAAATCCATGTGCTGGGGCATATCCATGAACTGGGGCAGTATCCATGAGCTGGGGCATATCCATGAGCTGGGGAAGTATCCATGAGCTGGGGCAGTATCCATGAGCTGGGGCAGTATCCATGTGCTGGGGTAAATCTATGTGCTGGGGCATATCCATGAGCTGGGGCAGTATCCATGAGCTGGGGCATATCCATGAGCTGGGGCAATATATCCATGTGCTGGGGCAATATATCCATGAGCTGGGGCAGTATCCATGTGCTGGGGCATATCCATGAGCTGGGGCAAATCCCATGAGCTGGGGCAGTATCCATGAGGTGAAGCAAATCCATGAGCTGGGGCAGTATCCATGAGCTTGGGCAGTATCCATTAGCGGGGGCAGTAACCATGAGCTGGGGGAAATCCATGAGCTGGGGCATATCCATGAGCTGCTGGGGCATATCCATGAGCTGCTGGGGCATATCCATGAGCTGGGGCAGTATATCCATGAGCTGGGGCAGTATATCCATGAGCTGGGGCATTATCCATGTGCTGGGGCATTATCCATGAGCTGGGGCAATATCCATGAGAGGAGCTGGGGGCATAGCCATGAGAGGAGCTGGGGAATAGCCATGAGAGGAGCTGGGGCAATATCCATGAGACGAGCTGGGGCAATATCCATGAGAGCTGCTGGGGCATTATCCATGTGTGCTGGGGGCAGTATCCATGTGTGCTTGGGGCAGTATCCATGTGTGCTTGGGGCAGTATCCATGTGTGTTGGGGGCATATCCATGAGAGCTGGGGCAATATCCATGTGTGAGCTGGTCTGGGGCAATATATCCATGTGTGAGCTGAGGCGCAATATATATCTATATGTGAGCTGAGGCGCAATATATCCATGGGTGAGCTGAGGCGCAATATATCCATGTGTGAGCTGGGGCAATATATATCCATGGGTGAGCTGCTGGGGGCAATATATAATTGTGAACTGGGGCAATATATCCATATGTGAGCTGGGGGCAATATATATCCATGGATGAGCTGCTGGGGGCAATATTTCCAGAGCTGCTGGGGGCAATATATATCCATGTGTGCTTTCACTGCTTTCGAACAGGCATCGTACTTGCTGGCAGTTGGCAAAAAGTTGTGTGAGCATATGAGAGAGCTCCACAGCAATAAACCTCACAGTAATATGCGCTGTGTGTATGAGCATTCAGTGTTATTTGGGAGTACTGATTTAGGAGTAAGAGTAGTTAAAAAAAATCCGTAAAACTCGGGGGGGGGGGGTGTGTGACACCATAAGTTACCGCACCGGGTGACACCAACCCTAGTGACGCCACTGGATAACACCAGCAGCAGTGGCGACTCTAGGAACAATATTTAGGGGGGGCATATAGGATACCAGTCAAAACTGGGGGGGGGCACTAATAATTTTCACCACTACATGGGCTTGTGCACCGATTTTTTTTTTCGGTTCGATTCGGTTCGATTTTTCGGATTTTTAAACTTTTCGATTCGGCTCGTTTCGACCGATTTCGGTTTCGATTCGATTCGGTTCGGCCCGTTTTTCGGGTACATTTTTTTTTTGGAATTTCGACCATTTTTCGTATTTTCGTGTCACTGTGCTCGGTTTTTGTATCGACTTTTCGTAATTTCGGAAATTTTCGTTTTTCGGAATTGCAAATTTTTCGGGATATCGACCGTTTTTCGTATTTTTCGTGTCATTTTGCCCGTTTTTTGTATCGACTTTTCGTTTTTTCGAAAATTTTCCGTTTTTCGGAAAATTTTCGTTTTTCGGAAAATTTTCGTTTTTCGGAAAATTTTCGTTTTTCGGAACATCTGTTCTCCTCGTTTGACACATTTCAAGCCCATTCGAAAAATCCGAAAATATTTCGTTTCGGCTCGGAAAACATTTCGGATCTGAAATTTTCGGATCTAAAATTTTTCGGAAATTCGGAAGATCCAAAAGGAAGGCCAGGTGAGCGACACAAATTTCCCTGCTGCAGCATATAAAAAATACATGTTTCAGGGCAAGACTTATTGATGTGTCCCTTTAAACATGGTCCACACGGTGACCCTAATAATCAACCGCTTCCATACTATGACTAACCCCCAGCATAAAATGTTTAAAATTAGGCAATATATTAGAATTAGGATATATATGGATAAAGGATACATTTATAATAGAGCCGACTGCAACAGCAACAACATTGCTGACCAGATCTATTACTATGGCGTATGGGGCCAAGAGAGCACCTGTGCTGCATTTCTTTACATTGCCTATTAATTGCCTGTTAATTTTGGGCGAGGACCTGTTTTTTTGGAGTTGGCACCAGGGTT
Organism: Leptobrachium leishanense; assembly: GCA_009667805.1. Classification (NCBI taxonomy): domain Eukaryota; kingdom Metazoa; phylum Chordata; class Amphibia; order Anura; family Megophryidae; genus Leptobrachium; species Leptobrachium leishanense. Next base: position 280,134,389 of record CM019064.1, on the reverse strand, counting down.
GAGCAGTAGGTAAAATGTTGCAATTAGCACCCCTCCAAAAATTAGCGCTGGCACCAAGTGATGTGTTAGCTGCAAAAGCGCTAAAGATCTCTAGTGCTCCCCATGTTAAGAAAAGGACGCGGAAAGTACAGTAAGCTTGTGGTACAAAACGCTAATAGCAATGCGCTAAGTGATTTTTCCTGTTTGTAGCGAGAGGCAAACAATCTGTTGGTCAGGCGCTAGACTCTATTAACCTGGCGCTAACGCAAAACCATGCCGACGCAAGGGTTAGCTCACACCAGGTAATAGTGCCCTAAATAAGTATATATAAACAAGATTCCAAAACCACAGAGTAATGTGATGCAATGAGTAATGTGACGCAATGATTAATGTGATGCAATGATACCTTTTGTGATACTAACCGGATACTTAAATTCAGTATTTTATTTGCTGCAATTCGGCAGTTTTCGCTGAATGTCTGGTTGGTGCTTCAGTGACTCCACTTTTAGAAATATACAGTGACCAGTCGCTAAATAGGGAATTCACCTTATTTTCAGTGAAATAAATTCCCCGAAATGTGACGAAAAGCAGAGGATCTAAAAATGAATAGACCCTTTAGATTCTAACTTCCATGCTGAGCCATTTCAACTCTGTGAAAACGTTTACGTTTAAGTGCACGTTTTTATTTAATGTTTTATGACTTTTACTTTACACTGAATATGGTCATATTGGGTATCATTGGAAAGGCCAGAATCTACCCTTTCCAATGACACCTAGAATGTCCATATACTGTATGATGCATAGCAATGGAGATACCGCGGTCCGAAAAAGTGTGGAAAGCTGGATGTTGATTTTTGGTGGGGGGGCACATGGGGGGGCAAGGAATAACCTTGGGGGGGCAATTTCCCCCCTGTAGAGACGCCTATGACCAGCAGTGCTTAGAGCTGCTGGTGTTATCAGTTTGCAGCTCAGCAGTATTACAACTCGAGCTGCTGGCAAAGTGGCTCGGTTGTAAAAAAAGACATTAAAGGTGAGCCTCAAATAGAAAATGGCATACGCAAACATTTACCATTTGCGTCTCGCCTTTAACATCCAGCTTGTGATCAGGCCAGTTGTCTTTTCCGTCCTTTTATTTATTTTTGTTTTGGCCAGGGAGGCTACGGTAGTAGAATTTTTGTTTTTTTACTCCGTTTTGGGTGGAGCTTAGCACTTGCTGGCAAGTATGATCAAAAATACTGAAAGCCACTAAGATCTGCAGCAACGACTTCTACACGATTATTTGTGCAGGAAACCAGTAGACATGTGCACAGCACAAAATTTCGTTTTGAACTAATGGATTAGTCCTAAAATGCAATTTATTTAGTTGCTAAAGAAATTCGTATTCAGTTCTTTAGTATGAAAACTAATTTCATTCATCCGAAAACCAGTGGATACAATTACTATTTTAGTGGCTCCTCAGAGGGCTGAGATCGCTGCTTATTACAGTATCACTCACTCTCAGCACAATGTGCCAGGCAAAGCTGTTACAGTAACTGACTGCTGCTCATCACGGTTCTCAGAGTTTCGATAAAACTAGTAAATAATATTTTTATATATATAAGAGGTTAGAACAATATTATTTCCTTGTTTTACTGAAACTCTGAGCGCTGTTACAGTCAGTTACTGTAACAGTTGAGCCTGATACATTGTACTGAGAGATAATATAACAAGCAGTCAATCTCAGCGCTCACAGCCACTGGATTTAAAGGGCTAAAAAAACAAGGCTCCTCTCTGTATAATGTATAGAACATCCTCCTGCATTAATTAATACCCCTCTCTGTATAATGTATATAACATCCACCTGCATTAATTAATGCCCCTCTCTGTATAGAACATCCTACTGCATTGGCATGTGGAGGTTGTAGAACTTCGGAATACAATGCTTATCCAGCACAGGAGAGGGAACTTTTACTTAAACTTTGTATCTCTGTGGGGGAGACACAGAAATATAAAAGCAGGGGAGAGGGAAAATATTAACGTAAATCGGTCTGAAAGCTCAGAGGAGAGATGACTGGTGCAAATTTATTTTTATAATAAAATAAAGCACTTTAAATAAAGGGAAAACATTCAAATAAATCACACTGAAGGCTCATAATGACAGAGTAACTGTAAGAGCTGGATACTAAATGTATCAGGCATAAAAAAAACTTTATAACAAGCAGCACTGGGAGAGGAGAGGGACTTTATATAAAACGTGTATTATAGATGAGGAAAGGGGGATAGTGCTCCTGGATAATATAAAATGTATCAGGCCTAAGCCCCTATTATGCAGAGCGGGAGGGGAGATAACACACATTTTATAAAGTCCCTCTCTTCTCCCAGTGCTGCTTGTTATAAAGGGGTTTTTACTATCCAGCCCTCCTCTGTCATTAACTTTCAGTGTGATTTATTTGAATGTTTTCCTTCACCAGCTGCTTTTATCATCTTGTCTGCCTCATAGACATGCAAGGGTTAAGTAAAGGTTTCCTCTCCTGTGCTGGCTGTCTGTGCTGCGAGTGAGTATTCTGGAGCTCTCACTGTCAGATTTTCGGGTCGGGAAGGATTACGCATACAAACCTTTTCTGTAGCTTTGCTTCATTACTGGTCTCCTTCACGCAAAAGTGTAATATCACAAAAAGGACTGAAACTAAAATGTAGTGCATTTTATTTTAGTTTCTTTCGTTTTTTGTACTGAGCAGTTTCGTATCTCTTGAGTCATACTAAAACTAAATTATCCCAAAATTCGGACTAAATCGTTTTAGTACTAAAACGAATGCACATGTCTAGAAACCAGTGTTTTCTTTGTAGGAACTTAACAGCTTCATCATTTCTCTTCAAATGCTTAATGAATGTAACTCAATGGCAGTATTATTGTGAGCAGCAGTAATGTACTTGACATTTTATCAAGCATTTCTTACTTTAACCTTCATTTTATTTTACAGTAAATCTATTTCAAGCACCAAACATAAACGGAATGTGCTTCAGTATTGGTAGTTGTCTATTTATTATAAAGTGTAATAAAAAAACTGAAAAACTGTATCGTGCATTCGAGAATAGAAATGTAAAGGTGCTTAAAAAGATTTTATCCCTGGTTGGACTGGCTATGTCATGCAAAGGGAAATGCCCAGGTGCCTAAGAAAGTGCAAATCTTTGCCCAATTATACGCCCGAATCTTAGAAACATAGAAACATAGAAAAATGTCGGCAGATAAGAACCTTTCGGCCCATCTAGTCTACCCAATTACATGGATACTTTACCTGGATTTATCTTTTGTTTAGGATAGCCTTATGCCTATCCCATGCTTGCTTAAATTCAATTACTGTTTTGGCCTCTACCACTTCAACTGGAAGACTGTTCCATGTATCCACCACCCTCTCAGTAAAATAATGCTTCCTGATGTTACTTTTAAACCTTTGCCCCTCTAATCTAAGACTATGTCCTCTTGTTTTGCTACTTTGTTTCCTTTTAAATATACTCCCTTCCTCTACCTTGTGGTGCCCCTTTACGTATTTAAATGTTTCTATCATATCTCCTCTGTCTCGTCTTTTTTCCAAGCTGTACATGTTAAGATCATTAAGCCTTTCCTGGTAACTTTTCTCCTTCAAGCCGTACACCATTTTAGTAGCCCTTCTCTGAACTCTCTCTAAGATGTCTATATCCTTCTGGAGATACGGTCTCCAGTACTGCACACAGTACTCCAAGTGAGGTCTCACCAGTGCTCTGTACAGTGGCATGAGCACTTCCCTTTTCCTACTGGTAATACCTCTCCCTACACAACCAAGCATTCTGCTAGCATTTCCTGCCGCTCTATTACATTGACTACTTACCCTTAGATCCTCTGAAATAATGACCCCTAAATCCCTTTCCTCAGATGTTGAGGTTAGGACTGTATCAAATATTCTATATTCAGCCCTTGGGTTTTTACGTCCCAGTTGCATTATCTTGCACTTATCCACATTAACCACTTCCATGGGGAGGACGCGCTCAGCGCGTCCTCCGCATGGCTCCTGCTGTGCGGAGGACGCGCTCAGCGCGTCCTCCCTTTGGGGTCAGCGTTCGGCCGGGTTCCGGCCGATCGCTGGCCCCCCCGGTGCGGGCTGACATCCTCGATGTCAGCCCAGCATCCGGAACCGCCGCCGATGAAATTAGGTGTCATCCCTGCAGCGCGATGACACCTAATTCAGGCGCCCCCCCGCATGTGCGGAGGAGGCGCCTGAAAGGGAGGGGGGAGGTCCTTTGGACCTCTCTCCCTCCCCATAGGCGGCGTTGCGGGGGTTAACCCAGGCACCATTTGGAAGGGCACAGCCTGCCCTTCCAAATGGTGCCTGGCATTAACCCCTGGGGAGCTGGATCGCGAATCGGCGCTGAAAAGCGCCGGTTCGTGATCCTTTCCCGGAGCTGGCCGACATCTTGGATGTCGGCCAAGCCTCCGGGAACTCCCCCTGAGGACTGGCGTCATCGTGCATAGCACAATGACGCCAGTCCTAGAGTTAACCCCTAACTGCCACCAACGGTGGAGATAGGGAGTTCATTGGAACTCCCTATCTCCCGATCCGTGGCAGCTAGGGGTTAAAGTTTGGTATGGTTGGATCGGCCAGAGCATGGCCGTTCCAACGATACCAAACACTACTGTGAAAAAAGATTTTTTAAAAAAATAAAAATTAAAAATAAAAATATATTAAAAAAAAATTATAAAAAAAAAAATAAACATTTTTTTTTTCTTTTTTTTGGTTCGTTAATGCAGCAATATTGTTCCCATTTCAATTATAATGTGAACAATGATGCTGCACTAACGATTTTTGTATGCGGTGCGTTTGTTAAAAATCGTGTAATTTTCCCCAAAAAAAATGTAACGAGACCCCATCTCTAATTTTTTTAACAAGCGCACCCCATACAAAATATAACCGCAATTGCTCGCATGTTAAAATGTGAAAAAAACCACTTTACACGTTGTAAATTATTGAAAATACATATTTTATTGCATTTTTTGTTATAATATACAGACATGACATAACGTATACATATAATAATGACATATTATGAATCTACCGAGTCTGACGGAAAGAACGATATATAATATGTCTGGGTCATATACTAAAATAAGCCTTCAAAACACGTTTAAACATGATGAGCAAAACTGGTAAAAATGACCTCAGCACAGAGGTGTGAAAAGCCTCAGCAGCGAAAGGGTTAAAACTCAATTGCCACAGCTCCGACCATTTTTTGAGTTTACCTAAATCATTTGTCATTTGTCTGATCGCTCCAGGAACGTCAACCCTGTTGCAAATCTTTGTGTCATCAGCAAAAAGACATACTTTTCCATTAATACCTTCTGCAATATCACTAATAAAAATATTAAATAGAATGGGTCCAAGTACTGACCCCTGAGGTACCCCACTGGTAACAAGACCTTGTGCCGAATAAACTCCATTTACCACAATCTTGCTCAAGATGCCCCAACCCCACCTACAGACAGTACCATGCAAGCAATATGCATGGGGCACGTCCTTTGGGTGCTGCCCTTATCAGTGTCACGATGGCAGTACCACCAGGCACGCACCACCCTATACTTGCCCTCCGATCCTTGGAAGTGGTCGGTCTGTATATATATCCCTATTAATATAACTCGCAGGAAGGTGAGGCCTTGGTTCCTGAGAGAAGCCCCTATATGCAGAGATGCGGGGTAAACTGCAAGGACAGGTGAAAACAACAAAGGGTTAACAAAAGACCTCTGTACGGCAATACCAAAGATTCCCTGCACTGAAAGACCGGTCTTTAGGATAGCCGGATCTAATCTAAAGGAAAGTATTACCTTGAAGCCGTACAGAGTCTTTTGTTGTATACAGATGACAGGGTTTCCTGGAAACGGTACAGTCAAGGAATATACAATAGAGTAGTCATAAAGAGGAAAGCCAAAGGTCATAACCAGAGAGAGTACGTCATACAGAATATAGGAATAGGAACCAGAAGGGAAGTCAGCCAAGCCAAAATCAGTAACCAGGGAATCTGAATGGAACATAAACAGCAAAACAAAATACAGCAATAGACAGAACTAAATACACAGAAGGAACTGACATAAACTGGAACAGAAATAATAGAGACAAAAACTGAACAAGGATGAACAAACGGAGGATATCAGGAACACAGCAAGGAGCTCTCAGGACACAAGTGGCAAGGAGACCAGGCAAAGAAAAATGACCCAGCAATGTCCTATAGGTACATTGCTCTAATATAGGCAGGGGAATCAAGGCAAGGGTCAACAGGTGAGCAGCACACAGAACACCAATTAACCCCTGGGAGGCCACCCAGGAATTGGCAGCAACAGAAACACAAGGGAAAAAACACAATATACAAATACAGAGGGCAGGAAGACAGGGTTGGAACGTGGGAATGTGACAGTAGCCCCCTCCAAAAAAGGTGACCTCAGGGCACCTAAAACAACAAACATGACAGACAAAAATCAGGAAAACAGATCACGAACACCAGTTACCAAAATCCATTGAGGACCCACTCAGTGTCGTCTTCCTCCTCCTCAAAACACATGAGCGCATTAGGGTCTTTCTTGATCATGGCCCAGTGTGCCTCACGGAACAACATCCCGCATGGGGATCGTATATAACCCTCGGTACAGGGCTAGAATTAGGGATGTTGGTACCAGTCAGGCCACTACCCTGCTGGACCTTCTCAAGATAAGCACGGAATACGGCATTATCAGACCCATCATGGAGCGTGGTATTCTCGGAACTAGATTGACTAGTGTTGGTCAGCTTCCCACGTCTCCTCCTGGATCGAGACTTGGAAGGGGTGACCACCGTACCTGACACGGCAACAGCGGGAGTAGGCTCGCCTACCTGTGCCTTACCACGAGGTTTGGAAACATCGGACTCTCTGTGGGGCATGGGCACAGTGGTGTTGCAACGCAGCTTAGGCACTGCTGACACACAGCTTGCCATGGATCTGACTGGCAGTTTACCAGAATCAGACATCACTGTCACCGCTGGCTTCGTGCCAGGATCAGGCAGCACCCGTGGCTTCGTGCCAGGCTGGGCTGGCTGCGCATTGCCAGACGGAGACAGGACTGGCTGCGCATTGCCAGACGGAGACAGGACTGGCTGCGCATTGCCAGACGGAGACAGGACTGGCTGCGCATTGCCAGACGGAGACAGGACTGGCTGCGCATTGCCAGACGGAGACAGGACTGGCTGCGCATTGCCAGACGGAGACAGGACTGGCTGCGCATTGCCAGACGGAGACAGGACTGGCTGCGCATTGCCAGACGGAGACAGGACTGGCTGCGCATTGCCAGACGGAGACAGGACTGGCTGCGCATTGCCAGACGGAGACAGGACTGGCTGCGCATTGCCAGACGGAGACAGGACTGGCTGCGCATTGCCAGACGGAGACAGGACTGGCTGCGCATTGCCAGACGGAGACAGGACTGGCTGCGCATTGCCAGACGGAGACAGGACTGGCTGCGCATTGCCAGACGGAGACAGGACTGGCTGCGCATTGCCAGACGGAGACAGGACTGGCTGCGCATTGCCAGAGGGAGACAGGACTGGCTGCGCATTGCCAGAGGGAGACAGGACTGGCTGCGCATTGCCAGAGGGAGACAGGACTGGCTTCTCATTGCCAGACGGAGACAGGACTGGCTTCTCATTGCCAGACGGAGACAGGACTGGCTTCTCATTGCCAGACGGAGACAGGACTGGCTTCTCATTGCCAGACGGAGACAGGACTGGCTTCTCATTGCCAGACGGAGACAGGACTGGCTTCTCATTGCCAGACGGAGACAGGACTGGCTTCTCATTGCCAGACGGAGACAGGACTGGCTTCTCATTGCCAGACGGAGACAGGACTGGCTTCTCATTGCCAGACGGAGACAGGACTGGCTTCTCATTGCCAGACGGAGACAGGACTGGCTTACCGCCAATGGGCACTGGGGTTGCGGCTCTACATGTAATACACCCAGTAACAATATGTAGGGACTGTCTTTTAGCTGCCAGTCGCTGCTCAGAACCAGCCAGTTGTGTCTTTAAGCCCCTACAGCCATCAGAGGTATTCACATAAGTCTGAGGTTTATTATCGGATGCCCAGAGCGACATAACCTCCATCGGTACTTCATCCTCTGGCCTTGTGGCCAAAAAGGATTCATCCTTCATAGACTCATGTGCCTCTTTCTCAGACCTGGATTTCTCAGGAGGTCTGAACTCAAAGTGGGGTCTGGTGCCATCTGACTCCCCGCAGGGTCTGGCACCGTCAGACCCCTACGTGGTCTGGCACCCTCTGATTCCCAGCTGTAACTGGCACCAGTGGATCTCATGAGTGGTCTAGCTTTAGCGGCCTTACTGTGGGACATGGGCACAGTTGGCACTCGGCCAGTATCAGGGCGCACAGACTCACCATAAGTCTTGAGACGCACCGGCACTCCAGCCCCAGGACGCACCGGCACTCCAGCCCCAGGACGCACCGGCACTCCAGCCCCAGGACGCACCGGCACTCCAGCCCCAGGACGCACTGGCTTGAGGGGACATCCAGACAAAAAGTGCAACGAACTGGCACAATAGAAACAGAGATTGTACTCACGTCTTCTGTTCTTTTCATCAGGAGAAAGCGGACCACGAACCCTGCTTTCAAATGAGACCTGATTGCCAGAGTCTAGACACAGGCTCAGTAACCCTTTGAGGTGAACCACAAATTCCTCAAACATGTGCAATATGGTTTCCAACACGGTACACATCTCTGCGGGCTTATGTAATGGCTGGGTCATTATGTCACGATGGCAGTACCACCAGGCACGCACCACCCTATACTTGCCCTCCGATCCTTGGAAGTGGTCGGTCTGTATATATATCCCTATGAATATAACTCGCAGGAAGGTGAGGCCTTGGTTCCTGAGAGAAGCCCCTATATGCAGAGATGCGGGGTAAACTGCAAGGACAGGTGAAAACAACAAAGGGTTAACAAAAGACCTCTGTACGGCAATACCAAAGATTCCCTGCACTGAAAGACCGGTCTTTAGGATAGCCGGATCTAATCTAAAGGAAAGTATTACCTTGAAGCCGTACAGAGTCTTTTGTTGTATACAGATGACAGGGTTTCCTGGAAACGGTACAGTCAAGGAATATACAATAGAGTAGTCATAAAGAGGAAAGCCAAAGGTCATAACCAGAGAGAGTACGTCATACAGAATATAGGAATAGGAACCAGAAGGGAAGTCAGCCAAGCCAAAATCAGTAACCAGGGAATCTGAATGGAACATAAACAGCAAAACAAAATACAGCAATAGACAGAACTAAATACACAGAAGGAACTGACATAAACTGGAACAGAAATAATAGAGACAAAAACTGAACAAGGATGAACAAACGGAGGATATCAGGAACACAGCAAGGAGCTCTCAGGACACAAGTGGCAAGGAGACCAGGCAAAGAAAAATGACCCAGCAATGTCCTATAGGTACATTGCTCTAATATAGGCAGGGGAATCAAGGCAAGGGTCAACAGGTGAGCAGCCCACAGAACACCAATTAACCCCTGGGAGGCCACCCAGGAATTGGCAGCAACAGAAACACAAGGGAAAAAACACAATATACAAATACAGAGGGCAGGAAGACAGGGTTGGAACGTGGGAACGTGACAATCAGTTACTGGTCATGCCACTTCCTGGGATGGATTTCACCCACAGTCCTTGATTTTACTTAAAGAAGTCAATGCCTAATTATCATATTTCAGTATTATAGGAATATATCTTTGTCTAGTCTAGCCTATCCTTTTTAAGAATGCCGGTGTAGCAGAACCATTAAATACCTGTATTAAAAAGAGACACCTAATTACATTGCAGAAGGTTATGATACGAGGAGGTCCTCTGTCCTTGTATTCTTGTCCATAGATTCTCAAAGCTTGTAAATTTAAGAAAGGTCCCAGAGTCATAATTCTGCCATATTCTCTGTAACATCATGAGGATACGTCTGCTTCTTTTTGTTTGACTGAATGCCATGTTTATATCTCCTATCCTTTATAGCTCATCTGTCTTATAATACATATTGTGTAGGTTGGTTTGCTATTTTGCTGTTGTTCACGACTCGAATTTTATACTTTCTATGTTGGTAATATTTAAAATAGAAGTATCACTCGGATTATATGTTAATGTAGTCATTTGAGTTTTATTCGGTAAGAGATCTTCTAAGGCAGGGATGCTGAAAGTGCACCTTTTACATTCATTAGCAGATGACTAATGGTCCACCGCACATCTTATCTCATTTTTAAAGAAGATTACAGTTAAAAACCTATTTGACATGAGAATGACATGCAACATTAATTTTTTCACACTTCTCATTTTGTTCCTTCAAACAGACCTGATAAAACAGTTGTTTTCTCACTTTTTTTGTTTTTCAAAAAATTATCTTTTTTAGTGATTGACATTTACAACCTCTCGCTAGAATTATCCAAAATGTCCAGTTCTCTAAAGCAATGTTTTCTGTACAAAGCAAGGGGGGCAGAGACCTTTTACAGCCAGCAATTTAGATGGCCACCATCCGGTACTTTTGGTGCCGGATAATTAATGTAGGGCTTTGGTTTCAAAATAATTCAGGTAATAACCCTACAGAGGAAAGACTGCAATAAGAGATGATTTGTTAGTTAATTGCTTCGAGAAAATGTGAAGTAATTAGCTTCCCAGAACTTTTAGTATTAAACTCTTAAAAAGGTATACTTTTTGAGTAGGAAAGTAGGTTTTTTTATACTCATTTCCATAAATTAACATGGAGACCTGTTTACTGCATTAAGAGGTTACAAATAGAATATGGGCACCATTACATTCTTGGTGCCAACGTTAGCGCTCACCTGAGTGAGCAGTAACGTTAGCCCTGGTGGCCCCACTATATTACAATCCAAGCGCTAACGGGTTAAAAACCCATTAGCGTTTGGAATCTTGCGCTTTTCAGTGCAAGGTTACTGTACTTTGCGCTCCCTATGCTTAACATGTGGAGCGCAAAGAGTTAATTAGAGGTAGTATAACAATATACTAACGCTAATTACCGTCCGGCTGCGGTTACTGAAAGGTTAACCACAGCCTGGACTTGGTGTTAACGGATTCCGTTGCTGCAGAATCCGTCAGCACCAGCAGAAACCCCCCCAGAATCGATCATATACTCACCTCTAATCCCATGGCGAGGACCGCAGCTCCAACCTCCTCCTCTGTCCGCAGGGAGCAGGGAGAGACTGGGGGAAAAAGTCCCCCAGTCTCTCCCTGCGGATAACTACGCCGACCTGCCAGACCTCGTGAGGCGGTAAAAAGATATTTAAACACATGTAAGCATGAAATGGCTGTATGTCGATAGTCCCAGAATACTGTGCATTAAGTTTATGTATTTGACTGGTGTGTGTGGAATTGCGGGTGTGAAGTTAGTAAAATTCCTTTGCATAACAGTTCCTTCATACAATTAAATCTCTGACGGAGTTTCCAAAGTAGGATATGGGTGATTATGCATTAGAGTTACACAGTAAAATAGGGTGAAAACCTTATTATTATTATTCATAGGACTTTATAAGTTAATTCCAGACATTTTTTCCAGTATTTTTTTCCAAAGCATTTAAGATTTTGAAAGTGTCAATTGTGTTTTTTTTTTTCTTCTTTTACCCTGTTCTTTGGCTGGTCGTCGCTGTGTTTGACGGTCTGGCTTTTTACGCACACATTTGGCGGCTTATCGGATCCGAACCGATGTTTGCCGGTGAGTTCCCGGTGGTTTATCAGTGGTTTTGCGGCAGATTTTCCCTGCACTTCAGGGACCCTGCGTTGAATGCTGAATTCACCACAGGGTCAGGAAATTAGATTCTTTGATGTGCGGGGAATGAAACAGCACCGAAATGTTGGTGAGATTTCGGTGCTCTCTGAATAACCCCTTAAATTTTGACTTGAAATGTGGGAAGCGGACAGTTTTACAGTGCATTATCATGTTTCACTAAATTCATTTTCATTAATTGAAAAACAAAATTAATTGGTATGTTACTTCCTTTGAATGTGAGCAAAACATTAATTAAAAACAATGATAAAACCAGACAAATATAAGCAGATAAATACACTATTTGATGCAATAGAAATTATTCGAGGTACGCCCATGTTATGCATCTTTAGTAATACAGTGGTTTGGAGTTACTAATGGATGTGGGCAGCCAAGAACAAAAAAAAGAAGTGTGGGAACAAGATTTGTTTGCCTCCAATTAACAGTTGCAATCTCACACTTAATGAATGAGTAGATGGATTATTACTTTGTGTATATCAGACGGCTGTTACTTTGGTTTTGGGTTCTGAATCTCAAGTATAAAAATGTTCAGAACGAATATAAAAATGATGTATAAGAATATTCACTAATCACCGGTCTTGCATTGAAAGCAAGTGCTGGCCAGCCCCCTTGTACCAATGCAGTGTGCTGCACCAATGAAATGAAACCCAATTGCTGGAGAAATGTGTCAATGTATCGTTTATCGTTTGTTTCATCTGAAAAAGATTGCATGCCTAGCATTTGGTCTAATAATAGTACAGGGCTCAAAATTTCAAGTCCCAAGCTACTAGCCAGGCCTTAAGAGTTACTCGCCACTAGTTGCCCATCTAACCCCTTATCCTGCCCTGCCTCTGCATTCCCACTCGCCCTCATGTAATTTTTTGAATATAGTATGTTCATTTTTCATCACATTATTGTCCTGTCAGTGCACGTTTAATATATTTCAAGAAATAAATTATGTTGACGAAGTTCTTGGAACACTACTCATAGTTTGTAACTTAACATTTTCACAATCAGGGTTAAAGCAGTTACAAATTACAAATGTTTGGTTGACACTTTTCACAACTGAGCATTATATATCTGCAAATTAAGCCTCTATGTCTCACACATTGAATATTTTATTACACATGAGGCCAAGCGGTCATTGAATGCTACAGTGTGAGCAGAAGCAACATATGTTTAGGTATACTGTAGTTGTAAATGGTTTGGTTCAACCAATTGTGAAAGTATTTTCTTGGCTTTCTGCTTAGATTTACAATTAAAATCAATACAGTTTTCAAGATGAACTATTGCTTTTAAGTTATTAACATAGTAGTTACTACTAGCTCCAAAAGAACTCCTATTGTGACCCTTTTTTTTGTAAATACTGTATATTGATGATTTTGTTCAACCAAAATGATTTTCACCTTTTTTTTACTGCGTCTGAAGCTGACAGTCTCTAACAGATTATAAAATCACATATGAAGGGAAAAAATGCTACAAATATGAAGGTGAATGTCTTCAATAAGGTTGGCATTGTAGGACAGCTCAACTTCATTACTGAATTTTTTATACTATAAGCTGCTATTCAAATATTCAGTCACTAGTGTAGAATGGTATACAAAGAAGAAGGTTGTACTTATGGCGCAAACAGTAAGTAAGGATAAAATTCAACAATTCAGCCCATAAAGATGGCTGATCTTCTATTTGGTTAAAATAAGTCACATAAAATAAATATTAAAAAATGCTACAATAGTCTTATATTACAATATTTGCCCATAAAAATGTGTATATAAAGTGCACAGTAAACATGTACATTGATAGTAAAACATTATAGTACAGAACAAAGGTAAAAATGATTAAATTCCATGTCTGTAGTTTTTATGGATTGCGATCATAATACAGCATGCAGTGACAACAATCTACAAATGGTTCAAAAAGTTCTGTAGTGCAAAAGAAAATATTCCTTTCTGGGGCAGGAATTATGTGTTCATGACAAAAACCAGGTAAATTGTGGTATAGTCCCCAGTGTAAAGTGCAGGTACAAGTGCAAAACCAACAATAGTAGTGGATAACTCCAATTAAAAAATAAACTTATATGCAACATATTGACTGTGTCTCCCATCTCTTAAATATCACTCAATATGGACACATAGGGGAAGAAAGAAATAGCAAATAGTGCAAAATTGCAATATAGCGATTATAATGGTGGTCAAGAAGAGTAAGGCTGGTCAACTACTGGGTCCATATTCATGCGATGGTGCCATCATCCGATATTGTCTGAAGTTGTCTGACCGATCCTACAACATGCAGGTGAATCAGCCTTATTCTACTGCATCAGACCACCGATGGACGATTTCATGCGATTACAGGTGTGCGATCCTTTCAATTTCAATAAATTTTATCAGACGATGCCGGGACAATCTGGTACAAGTTTACATGAAAAAGGTGCATTGTATAGTTAATCTTCCATGCTTCGGGGGAAACATGTAAAAGATTGTATAGTATAACCGGCGTGTGGAGTGTGGAGCGTGAACGTGAAAAGATAGATTGTATAGGAAAACTACTGTTCGTAAAGCCCATAGGATTCAATGGAAAAAATATTCTTGTGTCTATTTTTTATTCAACCGTTAATTTTTTAATCCGCAGCAAAAAGCCTATTTATTGATATTTTAGGATTTTTCAGGCAAACCTTTTGGGTTCCGTTTAAAAAAAAGAGGCATTTTTTCACTCGCATCTCTTTTTTCCTCTGCGAGCCTGCTTCAGCGTTGCCTTCTCTGGTGCTGAATCATTCTCAGCACCAGGGAGAAGGGGGTTTAATTCCCCCCCCCCCCACAGGCTGGCAAGTTTTTTTTTTTGCCGCTACAAGTCAGCCGTTTCAGCATCAAAGACAGTTTCCTTTCGCCCTGCAGCGGCCTGGCAGTGGCCCTGCAGCAGAGTTTTACCTTTTTTTTTTCTGGCAGCCTGTACATCGGCCGATCTGGGTCATTCACAGACACTTCCAGTAGTTGACCCTGATCGGTCGATGGCGTTGTCCATAGTCCATAGTTGGCATTGACCAAGTCGATCGCCCGACTACGGTGCCAGTGGACGGCCAGCCTAAAGCTCACATCCTCCAGAGACCTATAAATCTCAGCTTTGGGTAATCAAGCCTCTGGCCAAGTAGAGCATGGCACACCCCTTCTTTAAGCAACATAGGTAACTTCAATACAGGAAGACAAAATGAGAGATGGCGCTCCCATAGCATAATAAAGTACAGTTACCAGAAGTATATGTATCGCTACCACCAGATTGTAACAGGAAGTGAGGGGTGACTGGTCTCCTACTTGAGGTCCAGACCCCAACCTTTAAGAGTCCGTCCATTCTACCAAGTAAAGCAGATCTGCAGCAGCTTTACTTTCTACACAACCCTCAGCCAAAACTTGAGACTGCTGTGTTATTCTTGGTAACTCTCCCCAACAAGCAGACAATTTAGAGGATGGAAGAATAATGATGTTTAATATGAAATGGGGTCCAGTTTATATGGGAAACAAGGGGTGGTGGTAAAATGACACAAACAATAGAGTGCGTTGTCTACATTAGGGGCATTGACAACCACTTAAGGAGATTCAGACATTGGATCACTATACAATAGACAGAATTAGCACATAATCAACATCAAATCAATCTAAGGACAAAGACAAGGATAGACAGTACTAACAATAGGTCTACATTCAATTTCTTACACACACTAAACTGACTACAGTCAATTTTAAGACCCCAAAACATTCAACAACGTTATCCTATGCCCACTGTCTGTTAGTGTTGGTTTTGCCACATTGGTCCGCAGTCCCTTGGCAAGAGACCAGCATCCATATTTCTCCAACAGGCACAGAGGTCATATATATACATCAAGATTGTATAAACCCCTCATGAAATATTTTATTATCAAGTTTCATTTTAAAATGTTTCAACAAAATAATTGCCTAATAATATTTAATATTATCAGATTTACAGGGGTTAATAACCTAATTATTAATAAGTGGTTCCAACTTCTGACAGCCCTCTAAGAACGTCAGATAAGATGGTAGATGCCAGCAAAGTGCCAGAAATGTAGTAAATGATGGAGCTTGGCTTGGTGACCAGATGTAAAAGGGTAAACCTGATAAAGGGTCAGAGAGTTCCTGAGAACAGGGCACAACCACAGAGATATAAAAACAAAATATAAGCCGCATCTATACAGGCCAATTCTTAAATTTTTTACTGATATAAGATGGATGATGATTAATAAAGCCAGAGACGTGTTGTCACTGGCTGACACTTATCCCCTGATGCAGTAGATTATGTGGGACGAAGACCTGGCCAGAGAATCAAGTTAGCATAAAACAACAGAGGCCTCTGAAATTAATTTAGCAAATAGGGACTATAAGGCTGGTGTCAGACGATGGCACCTAAAAGTACGTCCGTGATTGCGCCTAAAAGTACGTCCGTGATAGCATGAAAGAAAGCCCATCGGAGCCCGACACACGAAGTACGTCCGCACTGAACGGCGGACGCACAACGGCCGCGGCCCACTTTTATTATTATTATTATTCTTTATTTATAAAGCGCCAGCATATTCCGCAGCGCTGTACAATAAGCACAGTATAGACAGGGTTACAATACATTGAACAACATTTGACAAACAGTACAGGAGGAGATGAGGCCCTATTTCCGTAGGAACTCACAATCTGGGAGGGTTGGGGTTGGAAACAGGAGGAGAGGACTGTAAGGTGAGAGTGATTGATGGTTGCGTCAGTGAGTTGGGTGGTAGGCCCATGGACGCAAGGCAGGCAAGAACGTACAACCCCTAGAGCGTCCGCAACGTCTGCATAGCTTTGTGTGTGAGTGATGGAACGTGGTCAGACAGACTGCATTTATACGTCCAGCATTTTTCACAGACAAAATGGTTTTGCATTTTAATTTATTTTTCCTCCTACATCTGTCAAAATATACGTCAGTGAAAAAATGGACTGTGTGGCCACTACTGCGTCTTCCGTACGTCTGTGTACACGAACGTACAGTCCGTAGAAATCACGTTCGTCTGACCCTAGCCTAAGAGTTCAGGGTTCTGCAATATTTCTTTAAGCAAATATAATGCTTGGCATGGTCCCCTCTGGGAACAGTTCTTCAGCTGCATTCCTCCCAACCTGTTCCTGAATGTAGTCAGCTTGCCAAATTTGGTTGACCCCACTTGCCAGATAGCTAAGGTAACATACATTGCCATTACTGAACATTCTATCTAAAATGGAATCTTCATAAAGTATATTTTTACACTTTTGTCTATATTTTTGGCTCCGCTACCACTGTTAGATGTTAATCCCTTCCTCAAAATAGTACCCATATTACTACTATGCAAACAAAGAAGGACATTATCAATATTTATAATAACATCAGTTAATAGAATCACTCCATTTACTGGCAGACAGTAACATTTTCACACTATTGAAAACCCATTTGATTTTGGCAAATGTCTTCTCTGCATGCTGATATTTTATAGACTGGAACAACTTTAATGTTTAGAAAATTGTGAATTTTATTTCAAATTAGGAGAAAACAATGAATGCACATGTTAATTTACAAAGTTCACACATATTTGTAAAAATGCCCCAGGGGAACTGTTTTATTCTTAAATTGGATTGTTATCTTTAACACAACATAAATACGTTGTCCAGCTGTTTCATTGAGATCCATACACACAAATAACTCATTTTGTCACTATTTTAATTGTTTTATGGCTTTTTTGGATCTCTAATGTATAAAATGGAACAATTCCAAACTTGGCTTTGGATTACAATGAAGCGATTGCATGCACTCTTTTTAGGAAAAATGGATTGTAATAAAATCAGTCTTAAAATACTTTGTTGTGTTATTGGCATTTATTTGTATAATTATGTCTTGACATAATTGTATTCAGAGAGTGTATGTCACGGTTGGGGGGTTGCGCTCAGGATGTAGCAGTACAAAGTCACTGAGACAGGACTGTGGTACAACGAGACTTATTTTAGTTAACACTGATGACAAATGGGAACAAGGCAAAGAATGTATCAGAACAAAAGAGACAGGATATATGGGGTATACAGAGGAGGTCAGACAGGAACGAGAAAAAAGAAAGGAAGGACGGCACTAGGGATGGGCTGAACACCCCCATGTTTGGTTCGAATTCGAACACCCGAATGGCCGAAAAGTTCGAATTCGAACTCTAACACAATGCAAGTCAATGGGGGTCAAACTTCCGAAAATGAAAGTGCCCTCCAAGACGGCATATATGCAAGATATTTGCCATAAAAGGTGTATGGGGGTCCGGGTACTGCCCTGGGAGACAGGAAACAATGAAAAAAACCTAAAAAAACGAAATGTTTTTAACCCTTTCACTGCTGAGTGCTGAGCCATTTCACCGCTGTGCGCTGAGCTAATGTTACCGCTTTCGCTCATGTTTAAACGCGATTTGAAGCCATGGGAAATGTTATATCACCGAGTGGGAAATGTTTGACCAACAACGAGTGGGAAATGTTTGACCAACAACGAGTGGGAAATGTTTGACCAACAACGAGTGGGAAATGTTTGACCAACAAGGAGAGGGACATGTTTGACCAACACACAGGTCAGGGTATACCTGAAATAGGCCAAACGGTATACAAGGACGCATTCTAACACAAGTCCAATTTGATCAGTGGTAGAGTGGTCAGGGATAGCCAAAACGGTACACAAGGGGTATCTATCATATGAGCCCTATAATCGATCGGAGTTAAGAGTGGTCAAGAAATAGCCAAAGACTGGTACACGGGGGTGGTCCTCATACAAGCCAGGTAACAACAGAGACTGAGAAATCAACCAAGTAGTGAATCGCCAGGAGACACTCAGCACTGAGGGAAGCAAACTCCACGACAGGGTGATGAGCTGGATCGCACTGTCTGTATTTAAACCCGGCGGGCACGCGTCATCATGCCGTGCCCCACCTCCTGACCAGCCTGCGAACTCCGGAAGCCGGCACAACTCCTGGCACCCGGCTTGTCGATGGTGTCGCCGGGTGCCGGAGCCCCCTCTGAGCCCCAGACGTGACAGATATGCTCATACACACAATACATTACTGTGAGTTTTATTGCGGTGGAACTGTGTTATGTCCTTTTTTTGTTTTGGAAGGGGGCGAAAAGCTGTTATGGGTTGAGGAAGTTTACGGGGGGGGGCATCATGAGGTTCAGTAAGGGGCCCCATCATTTCTGATGGCTGCCCTGTATGCATCCGGTACCTGGGTCAGTGCACCCAAATATTGGGCCTTTGGTGCCAGCTAGTGCCTTCACACCATAAGACCTCTGAGGTATTGTGGAAGAGTGCAGGGTTGGACCCTGCGGTCAATATTGAAATGATATGCACCTGTCACATTCAAGTGCAGAAAAATTGTGTCTTAGTCGGTGGTGCACGACACCGAGAATCTAACAGGGTTATTCTAAGAGATCCGAATTGTGCCAGAAAGGTAACCGAACAGTGAAATTCAGCGT
Organism: Leptobrachium leishanense; assembly: GCA_009667805.1. Classification (NCBI taxonomy): domain Eukaryota; kingdom Metazoa; phylum Chordata; class Amphibia; order Anura; family Megophryidae; genus Leptobrachium; species Leptobrachium leishanense. The sequence continues at coordinate 280,115,114 of CM019064.1, read as the reverse complement.
ACGGTTACCTTTCTTGGCCATTCGGCTATTCAGAGAGCAGGCAGTTCGCCAAATGTTGGCAAATTGCCTGCACATACGGTGCCTGGTCGGTGGCTGTTCGAGGGCAGTGAATTCCCCATAGAGAAGCAATGCTTCATCTATTCAGAGAACAAAAACCAGCAGTGAAAACTTGCCAAAATGCTCTCCTGTTCGGTGGTTTCATTCGGCAGGTTTATTCAGGAGAATCCCATAGGCTTCATTGTTAAAAATATTCCCGTTTTAATCCAATATCTATTAAACCGTTTATTATTATATTCTGCAGTAAAAAGTATCTTTATTTTTAGATCTTTTTAGGATCTCTATAAACTTTTTTTTTTAAAAAAAATCATTTTTTTTAAAAATAGATTTTTCATTTTTCTGTAACAGTCCTTTTTATTATCATTCATTCATTGGATGTTATGTGTAAATTCCAGATATTTTCCTTCAGTAGTTTTTTGTAAACAGCATTTCACTAACGTTTGAACGTTTTGCGAACATGCCGAAAAGTTCGAAGTTCGGCAAATTTTCGAACAGCCGATGTTCGATTCGAACTCCTGTTCGAATCGAACCGGCAGCCCATCCCTAGACTGCACAAACAGAGCTCCAAGCAATAAAGCTCACAGTAATGTGCGGTGTGTATGATGAGCGTATCACAGAGCTCCACAGCACTAAAACTCACAGATAATAATAAAATGAAATATTACTAAAATAAATATATTAAAGCAATTGTATTTAAATAAATACTATTATGATAAATATAAATGTGATTATATTAACATACTTTATAGTAATAAATATATACTTGTTACCTTTCCTAAGTTTTTTTGCATTGAGGGGGCTGAATTCCTCTTCATCCAGTGGCCAAGCGTACTAGCCGAGGCCCCGGTGGCTGAGTGGCCTAGCCGAGACCCCACCGGTTGTGCGGCCTAGCCGAGACCTCGCCAGTTGTGTGGCCTAGCTGAGACCCTGCCAGTCGTGCGGCCTAGTTGAGGGCCCGGTGGGCGTAGGGCCTAGTCGAGGCATCGAGAACCGAGAGGCATAGCAGAGGCCCCAGTGAGTGAGGCCTAGGCGGCCGATTGTGGGCCCCCCGGACTCGAGGGCATGGTGCCGCGGCACTCACTACCCCCTGGTAGTTCTGCCCATGCATTTGACTGTATCTCCATAAATACTTGGGTTTTGAGTCTAAGCCTATGGTAAACTTTGGAAAAACGCTGCTAAACTTTGCAACTACATAAGTTAACACCAGGTTTAGAACATGGTTATTATTATGAAGCAAAACTGTATATTTGGGTCAGAAAAATATAAGTTTGCAATTTATAAATGCTCCATTGGTCCTTATGAAATGGGCTGCACACAGCAGTGTCAAAAGGGAACTCTAGATCAAGATTCCGGATTAGGCGATATCACAAATGTTCATCAGGAGATTCATAATAAATACTTTTTTATGCAGCAACTTCATGCCTTTTATGCTTTTAGGTTTAACAAATACTCTCTGTGTGAAATGCAGGGGATAGATGTTTGCGTTAATATCTGCTGGTAAAATGTCACATTTCATATAACTTGGACTACAAATCTTTGAAGAATAGCAGAGAAATTGGGAGATTTTTGCAACGTTGAGTAGGTATGAAGTCAGCAATGTACTTAGGCTTCCTGTTCCACGTTCTGCTGTCTCCCTCCATCGGTCTAATTTGTAATATGAAATTTGGACAAATATTTACAACCTATTGGTACTATTTGTAAAATTAAAATGTAATTTAGAACAGAAGCAAAGAATCAAAATTACACCTAATAGAAACATAGAAACATAGAAAAATGTCGGCAGATAAGAACCTTTCGGCCCATCTAGTCTGCCCAATTACATGGATACTTTACCTGGATTTATCTTTTGTTTAGGATAGCCTTATGTCTATCCCATGCCTGCTTAAATTCAATTACTGTTTTGGCCTCTACCACTTCAACTGGAATGATTTTAAAACATTTATTCTAGGAGTTCTATTGCTTTGTAGTACAACCACATACCTCAAATATTTATTAGACCTCTTATAGAAAAGACATTAAGATAAAAAAGGCAATAAGAATGAGGCAATTACATTTTTTTGTAAGTTCATCCCTCTAATTAAATGTCATTTCTCTCAATCAGCAAGTGTTAGAAAGTATAATGCCCAACCCATTCTGCTCACTTAGGTCGATGTAGGAATCAACCCTGTTTGAAGTTATTAGCCAGAAGAACAGTTCTATATATACAGGCCAGCCATCAGAAATTTTGGGGCCCCTTACTGACCCTCTGAATGCCCCCCCCTCCGATCCCCTCTTCCCATAGGAAATACAATATTTAGTGTGAATCGTGGTCACATTACAGAGTGTTAGTCCCAATATCTTAAAAAACACACATATTGCTCGCACAACAGCACATTTAACATAAAAAAGTATCTATCTGGTTCAAATAATTTAAGACAGTATGAAATTGTGATTAAAAAACATGAATCGAGATCGTATTACAGAGTGTTGCTCCCAATACTTTAAACTCACATAAACTGTGTATTAGTGCAAACAATGTAGCATAAAGTATAATTTAGATTATTCCACTGGTTAAGCATATCAGAGCACCACAGCAACAGAACTCTCAGTAATGTGCAGTGCGTATGGGCATAGGCATAGGATAGGCATAAGGCTATCCTAAACAAAAGATAAATCCAGGTAAAGTATCCATGTAATTGGGCAGACTAGATGGGCCGAAAGGTTCTTATCTGCCGACATTTTTCTATGTTTCTATGTTTCTATGTATGAGCATATCAGAGCACCACAGCAATAGAATGCTCATGGTAAACGCAGTGAGTATGAACGTACACAGAATCCACAGCAATAGACCTCCAACAGTAAAGGACATGATAAAGGGAGGGGGACATGAGAAAGGAGACTCGCTGCCATCTCCCCAACTCCCTTTTCAGTCCAGTTCACCCCACTCTTAATTTTCATGGTCATTTCATTCCCCCTCACCGTTTTAATTTTGTTTCATTCCCCCCTCCTCCGTTATCATTTGTATTATTTAATTAAATAAATAAAGCAAAGTTTGCTATAATTATTAATGTATGATTTATAACAGCAGCATTAATATTATGAATAATTCAATGCAATAATAATCATAGCAGCATTAGAATCATAATACAAGCACAGGTAGACAGGTAAAAATAAATCCGCCTGGGATGCAAAACTCCTGTTTACTTTGCAGGAGTAGAATCCAAACACACCAGGACATCACCTTATCAGATATACTGCTCTGAAGATTTAAGACTGAGGCCCCATCCCTAGCCAGGGGGGTTCGGGGGAGAGGAATCTCTGCGTGTGCAAGGAACAGCTTCCTCCTGCGCACGCAAAGGGTTAACAAATGGGCTCGATGTGGGAAATCGTCCCCACGTGAAAAGTTTTTTTTTTTCTGCTCGACACCGGAGGGCCTAAAGGCAGAGGAGCAGCAACCAGGGAAAAAATGGAAAAAAGCCGAGTGGCCCGGGTAGAGAGGCTGAGCCCGAGCCTGGCAGGCAGTGCGACACATGATAGAGCAGAGCTTAGTGCAGGCATACCTGGTCCTGTTGCAGACGCAGCGGTGCCGTCGGGAGGAGACTCTCAGCTGAGTTGCCACAGCCTGAGGTAGGGGCATCCGATGTGGAACAGTCAGACCCAGCGCCAGCCCGAGTTGCCGGCGTGACTTGGAAGGAGAGGCAAGCAATCTCAGCTGCCGGCCACAGCATTAAGGATCTGCCCACACACACGCCAACCGCGCCTGAATCCCCCGCTCTTCCACTGGCGCATGTCTCGTGTGTGGGCCCGGCTGGCGCATGTCACGTGTGTGGGCCCGGCTGGCGCATGTCACGTGTGTGGGCCCGGCTGGCGCAAGTCACGTGTGTGGGCCCGGCTGGCGCAAGTCACGTGTCTGGGCCCGGCTGGCACGTGGTTAATGCTCTGACTCCGAGGCCGGCCTACACAAGACCCTGCCGCTAGCGCAGGTTAAAAATAGTGCAGCGGCTGCACCATCGGACCCGCCAGCCACCATCTTGGACTTTCCGCTCGCGGCCGGGCCCATGTAGGCCGCAGTACCTCCTCCGAGGCCTGCGGCCTAAAATAAATGTAGCCACCGATGGCGGGCCCCCCAGTCCCCGGGCCCCTTACGACAGCATGGGCCGTAATGCCCTGATGGCGGCCCTGTATATATATATATAGTCCTTCCATCTGTAGCAATTTGAATCTATAGTCCATTTTTGTTATGCATTTGTTTTAATAATACTTGATTAATATTTTTTTTTACACTGATACTATCAGGGTTATCCAAAGAGATCCGAATTGCTTGAGAAAGGTAACCGAACGCTGAAAATCAGCGTTCGGTTCCCTTTCCTGGCCATTCGGCTATCCAGAGAGCAGGCAATTCGCCAATTCCTGGCGAATTGCCTGCACGTTCGGTGCCTGTTCGAGGGCAGTGAAAACCCCATAGAGAAGCACTGCTTCGGCTATTCAGAGAACACAAAACAGCAGTGAAAGGTTCCCCTAATGCCCTGCCATTCGGTGGTTTAATTCGGCAAGTTTATTCAGGAGAATCCCATAGACTTCAATATTAAAAATATTCCGGTTTTTATTCAATATCTAATAAACCGTTCATTATAAAATTCTGCAGTAAAGAGTCTCTTTATTTATAGATTTTTTATGATATTTTAAGCATTTTTCTGATTTATTTTTTTTTTAAAAGTCCGATTTTTAAAAAAAAAAATTTAAGTTTACTTATTTTTTCTGTGAAGATGAAACGCTGTTTGCAAAGAAACTACTGAGCGAAAATGTCTGAAATTTGCATATGAGGTCCAGGGAATGATAATAAAGAGGGCTGTTACAGAAAAAATAAGTAAACTTAAAAAAAATCAAAAAAAAATCGGACTTTTAAAACAAAAAAACAATTAAGAAAAATGCTTAAAATATCCTAAAAAATCTATAAATAAAGAGACTCTTTACTGCAGAATTTTATAATGAACGGTTTATTAGATATTGAATTAAAACGGGAATATTTTTAACATTGAAGCCTATGGGATTCTCCTTAATAAACTTGCCGAATTAAACCACCGAATGGCAGGGCATTAGGGGAACCTTTCACTGCTGGTTTGTGTTCTCTGAATAGCCGAAGCAGTGCTTTTCATGGGGATTTCACTGCCCTCGAACAGGCATCGAACAGGCACCGTATGTTCAGGCAATTCGCCAGGATTTGGCAAATTGCCTGCTCTCTGGATAGCCGAATGGCCAGGAAAGGTAACCGAACGCTGATTTTCAGCGTTCGGTTACCTTTCTCAAGCAATTCGGATCTCTTTGAATAACCCTGATTGTCCCCTATTCCGTAGTTAACTGTAAAATGGAGGCGGTAAGTAGGGATGAGCCGAACACCCCCATGTTCGGTTCGCATTCGAACTCGAACAATTTCAAAAGTTCGAGTTCGAACTGAACTCAATGCAAGTCAGTGGGACTCAAAAGTTAAATTTTTAGAGTGCCCTCCAAGAGGGCATATATGCAAGATATTTGCCATAAAAGGTGTATGGGGGTCCGGGTAGTGCCCTGGGGGACAGGAAACAAGGACAAAAAGTTGAAAAAAATACGTTTTTAAAGGAACAGTGAGTTTTCCATGACATAAAGGTTAAGAATAAAAACGAAAAATTCGTTCAAATATCGTGCCTAGGAGGTCCCCATAACCTGCCTGGGAAGTGGCGGATTTGTAGGATTTATAGAAACATTTAAAAACAAAAAAATGACATTTCAAATGACGGTAAATGGTTTTCCTTTAATCTATTCATAAACAACTGCTTGGGACGGCAGTCTGTATGAAAAGAGGAGACATTTTAGGACACGCAGAACAAGTTTAGTGATTTTTTTGGCTAAATTATGGTGAAACTTATGCAGGCTTTGGATGAAAGTAACAATAGGTGCTTTAAAATTGGGCCTTTAGTGTCGGCAACAGTGCCATCACACCGTAACCCCTCTGTGGTATTGTGGAAGAGTGCAGGGTTGGACCCTGAGGTCCAATATTAAAATGATATGAATCTGGTAATATAGGCGCCAGTGGCAGTGCACCCAAATATTGTGCCTTTGGTGGCAGCAAGTGCCTTCACACCTTAAGTAACCCCTCTGTGGTATTGTGGAAGAGTGCAGTGGTGGAGGTTTTGGTAATGCAGAAGAGATCCCCGATCTATTCAGTTACATCAGCAGCTTTAACAAAACCGGGTCAACAATGTTTAGGCACTTGTACAGCGCTACTGCATATGGTGAGAATTGGCGCACACCAGTGGCAACAGGAAGCAAACAGAACAGGCAGGGAATACACAGAGAGAATAGTCAAATGGCAGGCAAAGTCAACTCGGCAACAGATCGGGTCCTCAGAACAAGCAGGGTCAGTAACAAGTATACAAACTGATTCGGTAAGCTAGCGATGAGGGTATAAAGGCTGAGACACAATGAGCGTGTAGCGACGCACAGCGTAGCGAAGCAAAGAGAAGCAAACATTTTGCAGGCTTGACTTCACTCCGCTCCACCTCGCAGCGTGTCTGCACTACATTACGTTTGCTTCTCACCGCACTGGACAGGAATCCACTAACTAAATTAAAATGTACACACAAAACCGTTTTATTTTCACAAAGCACATGTTATATAGGCAAAAAAAGTTTCTACTGAATAAAATACATCAAAAATTACTGTTAATTTAATAGGAATAGTATAACAATATAAAAAAAAGGTAACCCCATATCATATATATTATAGGGACACGGAGCGCCGTGTATAGAGTAGGGATGCATTGATACCACACATAGACATATACGTATATATCAACATGCAGACCTATATATACGTAAATATCAACACGCAGATATATACACCCACCCACAGACCTCCGACCATATATACACATACGCACATGGGGGGGTGGCATGTGGACAATCTCAACTAAATGCGCCCCCCCATTTGGCTGATCCCTCCAGAAGAAATGTTGAACCCGACAGAGCAAAGAATGTATATATTATTCTCTGCTCTATCGGGTTCAACATTTCTTCTGGAGGGATCAACCAAATGGGGGGGGGGGAATTAGTTGCCAAAATGTGTGTGTAATACAAGTCTGGATATATATATTTATAAGAATATAGATATATATCTTATCTATATATATATATATATATATCATGCCTGCCCTTACCTTCCCCTATAAATTTGCTAAAAATATACACACAAAAAAAAACCACTGCCTGAGACCCCTCGCAGCCCACATGCCACCCCTCTCTACTTGGCTGAATGTATCTAATATATATAATTAAATACATTCAGCCAGGTAGAGAAAGAAAAAAAAGGTTTTATTTTATGTTCCCGGGGACATTTAAAAATGTCCTCGGATTTTATTTTTTTTTAGAAATGTGTCGCCTTACCTTAGTCTGGTGGTCAGTGGGGGCTCCCTTGATCCTGGTTGTGGGGGGGTCTACCGTAGCCGAAGGTGCAGTGGCTCCCTCCCTGCGCTGCCTGTCTCTGCCACATGCACCCGGGCGGCTAGCCCACACAGTCACAGCTCTGTCATCGCATGCTCCTCAAGGGGATCCTTGGGAGGCCCCTGCAGGCTGCCCTCTACAGTGCCCGATTAGAGGGCCGTGTCTGCCTGATGTTTTAGTAACAAGAATGTTTTATCCCATAGACTTCAATGTTAAAAATATTCCCGTTTTAATTCAATATCTAATAAACTGTTGCTTATAATATTCTGCAATAAAGAGTCTCTTTATTTCTAGATTTTTTAGTATTTTTTAAGTGTTTTTTATACTTTTTTTAAAAAAAAAATTTTTAGAACTTTTGGCGAACGGCTGAAAAAATTCGAAAGTTTGCGAACTGTCGAACGGCCGATGTTCGATGCGAACTCCAAACAGATTGAACCGAACAGCTCATCCCTAGCGGTAAGCAGTAAAATCTGCGCCTGCAGATTTTCCCTTTTCGTCTTAATTTTAACGACATATTCCGGGGTAGGTGCTTTCTTAACCCTTTCACTGCTGAAGACGTGTGGGACACGTCCTCATTGATGCACGTTGCATGCTGAGGACGTGCCCCACACGTCATCAGCTGTGCGGGACCCCCGGCAGAGATACTCACCTCTCTGTCCGGGGTCCCACGGCGTTCTGACTTCAGCGTCCTCAGACGCTGAAGTCAAGCTCCTCCCGGCGTAAATGACGTCATCGCGCCATGCGCGATGACGTCATTTCCAGGCGACCCCCCGGCAATGCCGGGAGATAGCCTGGAAGGGAGGGGGGGATCCGTTCGGATCCCTCTCCCTCCCGATCGGGAAGGAGCAGCGCTAAAAGCCAGGCACCGCTTAAAAGGGGAGAGTCTCCCCTTTTAAGCGGTGCCTGGCTTTAACCCCTCAAGTTCTGGGTTGCACTTCAGCGCCTTGCGGGGCCGAAGTGCAGCCTATCTCCGGTGGGGCCGCCATCTTGGATGGCGGCTCCACCCCCGGGACTCCCCTCGCTGTCTGACGTCATCACGCATAGCGTGATGACGTCAGATAGCCGGGGAACCCCTAGCTGCCGGGGATTTCTCAAGGAAATCCCCTGGTGGAGATAGGGGGTTCTTGTGAACCCCGATATCTCAAGAACCGTGGCAGCTAGGGGGTCACGTAATCACGTAATTCCCCCCCAAAAAAGTAACAAGTCCCCATTTCAAATTTTTTGTACAAGCGCACCCCATAGAAAACATAACCGCAAACGCTCATGTGATAAAATGTGAAAAAAAACACTTTACACACTGCAGATGATTAAAAATTCAATTTTTATTGTATTTTTTGTTATAATATACAGGCAGGACATGACGTATACATATAAAAATGATATATTATGAATCTGCGTAATCTGCCGGAAAGAATGATATATAATATGTCTGGGTCATTTATTAAAATGTGGCTTTAAAATCGCGTTTAAACATGATGAGCGAAAGCGGTAAAAATGAGCTCAGCACACAGTGGTGAAATGCCTCAGCAGTGAAGGGGTTAAAGCAGCACAAAGCTGCCAATTACCATCAGTGCAAGTATCTGCCCATGGAGTTTATCGGACTCTATGGAACTTTCGCACATCCTGGCTGAGAGCTCTGTGCTAGCTCGCTCTCGTGAAAACGCTCAGAGTCGCAGAGTGATCGCGGAGGGAGACTATGTACTATTTGGTCCTGGTGAGATGAACCAGCAGATCGTGCTGCCCTTTCCACTGCGGCACGAGTGAGTATGGGACTTAATGGGGAGTGGTATAGAGAGTGTTAAATTATTTTGCACCAGCTTAGGAGTCAGTATTTCACAGGGAGATGCCGTCTCCCAAGTGGAAGCGCAGTCTACGTTGGAATAGCCTGCACATCCACACGGAGGTTACAATAATGTCTTCCATATTAAGTATAGGAGACGTTAATGTACAGTAACCTCACACAATGGCAGCATCAGCTCAGCTTCCGGCAAGAATGGAATTGCATTTCCCATCGTTAAACTAACTATGGGAGACATTATGTGAAATGTTTCTTGTAGATAGCTTATCGACAACTATGGAACATACACTATATTGACAAAAGTATTCGCTCACCCATCCAAATAATCAGAATCAGGTGTTCCAATCACTTCCATGGCCACAGGTATATAAAATCAAGCACCTAGACATGCAGACTGGTTTTACAAACATTTGTGAAAGAATGGGTCGCTCTCAGGAGCTCAGTGAATTCCAGCGTGGAACTGTGATAGGATGCCACCTGTGCAACAAATCCAGTCGTGAAATTTCCTTGCTCCTAAATATTCCACAGTCAACTGTCAGCTGTATTATAAGAACGTGGAAGTGTTTGGGAACGACAGCAACTCAGCCACAAAGTGGTAGGCCACGTAATCTGATGGAGTGGGGTCAGTGGATGCTGAGGCGCATAGTGCGAAGAGGTCGCCATCTTTCTGCAGACCTCCAAACTTCATGTGGCCTTCAGATTAGCTCAAGAACAGTGCGCAGAGAGCTTTATGGAATGGGTTTCCATGGCCGAGCAGCTGCATCCAAGCCATACATCACCAAGTGCAATGCAAAATGTCGGATGCAGTGGTGTAAAGCACACACCGCAACTGGACTCTAGAGCAGTGGAGATGCGTTCTCTGGAGTGACGAATCGCTCTTCTCCATCTGGCAATCTGATGGACGAGTCTGGGTTTGGCGGTTGCCAGGAGAATGGTACTTATCTGACTGCATTGTGCCAAGTGTAAAGTTTGGTGGAGGGTGGATTATGATGTGGGTTTGTTTTTCAGGAGCTGGGCTTGGCCCCTTAGTTCCAGTGAAAGGAAATCTGAATGCTTCAGCATACCAAGACATGTTGGACAATTCCATGCTCCCAACTTTGTGGGAACAGTTTGGAGCTGGCCCCTTCCTCTTCCAACATGACTGTGCACCAGTGCACAAAGCAAGGTCCATAAAGACATGGATGACAGAGTCTGGTGTGGATGAACTTGACTGGCCTGCACAGAGTCCTGACCTCAACCCGATAGAACACCTTTGGGATGAATTAGAGCGGAGACTGAGAGCCAGGCCTTCTCGTCCAACATCAGTGTGTGACCTCACAAATGCACTTCTGGAAGAATGGTCAAAAATTCCCATAAACACACTCCTAAACCTTGTGGACTGCCTTCCCCGAAGAGTTGAAGCTGTTATAGCTGCAAAGGGTGGACCGTCATCGTTATATTGAACCCTATGGATCAGGAATGGGATGTCACTTAAGTTCATATGCGAGTTAAGGCAGGTGAGCGAATACTTTTGGCAATATAGTGTAGCTCTATAATGGTTCTGGAAAGTTTACAACAGCTCTGGGTATGTTAACACCTAACTTGGAATAGGGCTCATAGTCTGGAGTTGGTAAGTTTACAACAGTTCTTGCTAAGTTTATGTCAGGCTTGGAATACAGGACCTTGTGTTTTATATTGGATGTTCCTACTGTACTATGTGTCTACTTTGTTAACATTTGTTACACAGGATTTCTCTTACAGGTTTGGGTGTAGTAGGGACTGTGGGGGAATAGATGGAGACATATCACTCCTAGATTTCTTCAGACATATACACAGTGCATGGCTAGGATTTAGGATTTGTTGTATGGGGGGCATTTATGCTTTAGCTTACCGCCTAAAAGTTTCTGAATTTCTCCAATGTATATGACATGATGGTTTGCTTGCCTGCATATGGGAATTTGCAGCACACGCACTTACAGTGTTATTCAAAGAGAGTCGAATTGACTCTGAAATTGCACTGAACAGTGAATTTACCCATACGGTGCATTCTCGTGGCCATTCAGCTATTTGAAAAGCTGTCAGTTCAACAAATGTTGACGAATTGCCAACAAAATACAGTGATCTTTGACAGCAGTGAAATCCCCATAGAGAAGTAATGTTTAATCTATTCAGAGAACACCGAACAGCAGTGAAATGTCAGTGAAATGTCCTGATTTTCGTTGGTTTCATTTGACAGGTTTAAACAGGCAAATCCCATAGGTTTCAATGTAAAAAATATTCCCCGGCAGTTTATTCTTCTCACTTTCGGCAAAAAGTCTCTTTATCTTTTAGGTATCTTTCGGATTTTTTCAGCGAAACTTTTCAAATTATTGATTTTTTTTTCTCTAACAGACCTTTTTATTATTATTATTTAATAATATTAGTTTTTTTGCAAACAGCTTTTAAAAGTTGCAGCGGTTTTTTAACCGTTCATCTGTTTGTTGGCTTTTTTCTGTGGCTGGTCGGCTCTCTATTCAGTGGGTTGTCTGCTTTTTTTCATCAGCTTTTTGAATCAATCCTGCGGGTTTTCTGAGGTTTTTCAGATCGATTTGACGGTTCTGCGGCAGTTTTTCAGATGCATTTGACTGCTTGTTCCCCGCACTTCGAGGACCCTGCGGTGAATCCTGAATTCACAGCAAGGTTGGCAGATTTTACTCCCCGAAGGGCGGGGAACGAAAGAGCACCAAAATTCCGCTCTTTGAATAACCCTGAGCGTGTTCTCTTTCATCAGACTTACTTTCCCACATTCTTTTATATTTTGCAGTTTTCAATACACTGCAAAACAATAACGTTTATATAAAGTTTTTATAAACACGACATTTTAATTTCTTTTTTATACTTTAAAACAATAAATTTGAATAGGAAATAGAAAATAATAACTCTTATTTGGTTGTTATTACTTATATTTTGCCGAACTGAAGTCAAAAAGATAACAAAGCTGGACAGCAACCGAGTGATGCATAAGCATTAGACACAATGATATTGCAAAGCAAGATCTGTCCTGGAATTTATTGGTGTTTAGAATTCAATCTTTCGTCTCTATTCTGGGCTTCAGTCAGTCACACAATAAAGCTTTCATCTCAATGCATTTCGGAGTTATTAGTAGCATCCACTCAATTGTGCATGATTAATAGTGGAAAAATGGCAAACGTATAACTTCCTAGATTACTACATTAGACATTCTGTGTGCGTTTTCATTTGTGTGATTTAGATTGGGAATGATGGCGCACAGTTCCCAGCACATGCTGTTCTCGCATGATGTATTCCACCATTCCCATGGTACAAATGAAATCATACACAGCTTTAAATATAGAGGAAATTATTCAATAAACACAAAATGTACCATAAAAGATAAAATTTCTTTGCTAACTTGTTAAAGAAAATGTATGTATGTTATACTATTAAGACAACAAAAAGCTGGTTTTAGGCCGAAATCACAGATCACAGAATTTAGAATAAAACATCTCATGTACAAGATATCAGGAGAGAATTTAAAATATATTCATGCCAAGTGATGGTCAACCACTAATTATCCAAAAACTGCTTGAGTTTGTGAGTGTTGCAATCATGGGAGAAAATTGATGGTGCACCAGCTTCAATAACTGCCAGCATTTCACAAATTGCAAGTCCAAAAAAACAGACAGGAGTTGCTTAGCAGTGAAGTCTCTCCTGTCTCTCTTTGGGTTACTTGTTTGTGAAATGCCAGTGCTTACTTGTGTTGCAACACTGGTGTTTTTCAACACTGCCAGTTTTGGAATCGCTCTTTTGATACTCTTGGGGCTAGAGCTCTTGCACTCGGTTGAGAAAACTGGAAGCAAGCAACATATTTGGGTGAAAGTTCAGGTCTTGTTTTTGTTCAATCATTTGACTTCTATGTACATCTATAATACATCAGAGGAAAATGCATTGCCTGGCCAAAAAAGTCACAAACGCTTATATTTCAATGAGTTGCCTTTTGCTTTGATTATGGCACGCATTCGCTGTGGTGTCATTTTGATAAGCTTACGCAATGTCAGATTAATTTTTTTGTCCAAAGTCCCATTAATTTTTTACCACGGTCTTGCATTGATGACGGGAGAATCGAACCATTGCATAACGTTTTCTCAGCACATCCAAAGGATTCTCAGTGGGGGTTAAGGTTAGGGATGAGCCGAACACCCCCCGAGTTCGGTTCAGGCCCGAACCCGAACTTCCCATATGTTCGGGCCCGAACCCGAACTCGAACTCCATGCAAGTCAATGGGGCTGAAAATTTGGTTTTTAGAGTGCCTATATGCTAGATATTTGCCATAAAAGGTGTATGGGGTCCGGGTAGTGCCCTGGGGGACAGGAAACAAGGACAAAAAGTTTTAAAAAAAACGTTTTTAAAGGGACAGTGAGTTTTCCATGAAATAAGGGTTAAAAATAAAAATGAAAAATTCCTTCAAATATCGTGCCTAGGAGGTCCCCATAACCTGCCCGTAAAGTGGCGGATTTCTAGGATGTATAGAAACACTTAAAAACAAAAAAATGACGTTTCAAATGGCGGTAAATGGTTTTCCTTTAATCTATCCATAAACAACTGTTTGGGGCGGCAGTCTGTATGAAAAGAGGAGACATTTATAGGTGCTTCAAATTGGTCCTTTAGCGTCCCCAACAGTGCCTTTACAAAGTAACCCCTCTGAGGATATGAATCTGATACAGGCGTCAGTGGCAGTGCACCCAAATATTGTGCTTTTGGTGCCAGGCCTGCAAGTACTATCATACAGTAACTCCTCTGTAGTATTGTGGAAGAATGCAGGGGTGGACCATGTGGTCCTATATTGAAAAGATATGATTCTGGTCAAGGCGTCAGTGCACCCAGATATTCTGCCTTTGGTGCAAGACTGCCAGGCCAGCAAGTATCATCATACAGTAACCCCTCTGTAGTATTGTGGAAGAATGCAGGGGTGAACCATGCGGTCCTATATTGAAAAGTTTTTTATCTGGTAATGGGCGTCAGTGCACCCAGATATTGTGCCTTTGGCACCAGGCCAGCAAGTGTCATCATACAGTAACCCCTCTGTGGTATTATGGAAGAATGCAGGGGTGGACCATGTGGTCCTATATTGAAAAGATATGATTCTGGTCAAGGCGTCAGTGCACCCATATATTCTGCCTTTGGTGCAAGACTGCAAGGCCAGCAAGTATCATCATACAGTAACCCCTCTGTGGTATTGTGGAAGAATGCAGGGGTGGACCATGTGGTCCTATATTGAAAAGATATGATTCTGGTCAAGGCGTCAGTGCACCCAGATATTGTGCTTTTGGTGCCAGGCCTGCAAGTGCCATCATAATACAGTAACCCCTCTGTGGTATTGTGGAAGAGTGCAGGGTTGGACCCTGCGGTTCAAAAATTAAAATGATATAAATCTGGCACAGGCATCAGTGCAGCCAAATATTGTGCCTTTCATGGCAGCAAGTGCCTTCACACTGTAACCCTTTTGTGGTATTGTGGAAGAGTTCAGTGCTGGAGGTTTGTGAATGCAGAAGAGGACATCCCCGATCTATTCCATTACTTCAGCATCAGGGGATTGATAGATGCTGATCCAGGACTGATTCATTTTTATAAATGTCAGCCGGTCTACAGAGTCGGTGGACAGACGCACTCTTTTGTCTCAAACAGAAAAGATCCCGGACTCAGGCAGCTGCAACTCGTGAGTTTATTCAAAAGGGTAGCATCTCACCACCTCGGAACAGTGACGTTTCGGCCACAGACGGCCTTAATCATACAAATTGGAATGGACATGACACCACCAATTTAAACCACTCTAATCCAATCACATTGAACCCCTCATAATGAGGGGGAGTGTCCCATTGTCCAACACAATAATATACAAAACGGAATTTTTTCCTTTTCACATTTGTAATACATAAAGAAATAATAAAGATAAAAATAAAAATAGAACAATAAATCATATATAAAAAGAATTCTTACTCAACCATATAGGAGCAAGCACGGTATCGATGTGACCTAATGAAGAAATCTATGGGGACAACAGGATATAAATTATTATATTCAATAATACTCAAGGAGTGTATCTAACTGCACCCCATCAACAAGAAACTAATAACAAAGATGCAAGTCAAATTCCCTATTAAGGCCCTTCGCATCTTTGTTATTAGTTTCTTGTTGATGGGGTGCAGTTAGATACACTCCTTGAGTATTATTGAATATAATAATTTATATCCTGTTGTCCCCATAGATTTCTTCATTAGGTCACATCGATACCGTGCTTGCTCCTATATGGTTGAGTAAGAATTCTTTTTATATATGATTTATTGTTCTATTTTTATTTTTATCTTTATTATTTCTTTATGTATTACAAATGTGAAAAGGAAAAAATTCCGTTTTGTATATTATTGTGTTGGACAATGGGACACTCCCCCTCATTATGAGGGGTTCAATGTGATTGGATTAGAGTGGTTTAAATTGGTGGTGTCATGTCCATTCCAATTTGTATGATTAAGGCCGTCTGTGGCCGAAACGTCACTGTTCCGAGGTGGTGAGATGCTACCCTTTTGAATAAACTCACGAGTTGCAGCTGCCTGAGTCCGGGATCTTTTCTGTTTGGTGCTGTTTGTGAGGGGAGTTTCGGCGCCCCCATTCCTGGAGGCTCGGCGCCTGGCTTGTGGGCTCCCAGCGGTGGTGATCGCGGCACTTTTGGATGACCGCACTCTTTTGTCTGTGACAAAACCTCCAGCAGCACTGAACGTCCTTTCAGAAAGCACACTATATGAAGGGCAACCTAGTAGCTGCATAGCATACTGGCTAAGTTCTGGCCAGTGATCCAATCTCAACACCCAGTAAGCCAGTGGATCATCTGCTGGAAAGGTATCCAGGTCTGCCCTTGCCCCTAGGTAATCCTGCACCATATGGTGAAGACGCTGGCAATGGGTGCCTACATTTGACGTCCCTGGGCATCGAGGACTAAAAAAATTAAAAAATGCATCAGTCAAGCGGCCCTGGCCTTGACCACTATTCCTCTGATCATCCGCAGCCTCAGAAGCATGTGTGTCATCACTTGGTAATCTACATGCCTCAATTTACCCTTGCGTAGGGCGGAGAGAAGGTTGCTGCCATTATCGCAGACGATCATTCCCAGCTGAAGCTGGCATGGTGTTAACCATCGCTGCACCTGCCCCTGCAGAGCTGACAGAATTTCTGGCCCGGTGTGGCTCCTGTCCCCTAAACAAACCAGCTCAAGCACAGTATGGCATCTTTTTGCTTGAGCCATTGCGTAGACCCTGTCAGGCGTCGGTTTAACTGCCACTTCACCAGAGACAGAGAAGGAGGAGGAGGAGGAGGAAGAGGGAGAGGCGGTGGTGGTGGAGCAGACAAACCTCATACAAGCAGCTTTCTGGAGGCGTGGTGGATGAACAAGCTGCAGCACAGAGCCCCGTCTTGGATCCCTCCCAGCTGCAATCAGAGTTACCCAGTGTGCCGTGAAGGAAATGTAACGACCCTGTCCATGCTTGCTGGACCACGTGTCTAAAGTCACATGCACCTTGTTGCTGACTGCCTTTCCCAATGACTGGATAACATTGTCTTCCACGTGCTGGTATAGTGCTGGAATGGTCTTGCGTGAAAAGTAATGGCGTTTTGGAACCTGCCACTGTGGTACAGCACATTCAGCAAATTCACGGAAGGGAGCAGAGTCCACCAGCTGGAAAGGCAGCAGCTGCAATGCGAGTAATTTTGCTAAACTGGAATTTAGACGCTGTGCTTGGGGATGGTTGGGACTATATTTTTTCTTTCGCTGCAGCAGCTGCGGCAACGTAATCTGACTGCGTAAATCTTCAGCTGCTGGGATGATGTCACATTGTGAGGAAGGACCTGGTACATCCATTACTGTAGCATCATCCCTGTCGGTGGAGTTTGTAGGCAATGACATGGCAGGACATACAGTGGGGGTAGAGACAAATGAGGAGGACCTACGCAAAGTTTTGCGCCAACGGGATGTGTGGCAGTTGTTCATATGTCGCCTCAAGCACGTGGTACCCAAGTGTCCGGTATCTTTCCCACGCTTAAGCCTCATCTGACATAGATTACAAATAGCAACGCTGCGCTCTACTGCACATTTCTTAAAGAACTCCCAGACAACAGAGTTCCTGCATGTGTTCTTTGAGACAACAGCGCTCTGCACCGGAGCAGCTCTGACATGTGATGCCTTGGACTAGCTAGTGCTACGGTTGGTCACAGAGGATGTTGTGCCTCGTGTTTGCTGTGCCTCCTCCTCCCCGCTTAATTCCTCTGTTCGATCAGGCACCCAGGTGGAGTCAGTGACCTCATCATCATTGTCATCATCACCCCCTATCCCCTCGTCACTGGAACCAACTTGGCAGTATGCTGCAGCTGCTGGGGCAACATGAGTGCCAGTTATTTGTGTGTCATCACTGGCACCCCCTTCCTCTAGGTTGATTATACTCCCTTCCTCAACCTCAGAGATTGAATCAGAGCACTGTACTTGCTGCGCATCCATCACCCAGTATCCAGACACCCACATCTCAACTGATCCCCTGCATACTTTTGCTGGTAAGACTCCATCACCCAGTATCCAGACACCCACATCTCAACTGATCCCCTGCATACTTTTGCTGGTAAGACTCCATCACCCAGTATCCAGACACCCACATCTCAACTGATCCCCTGCATACTTTTGCTGGTAAGACTCCATCACCCAGTATCCACAGACACCCACATCTCAACTGATCCCCTGCATACTTTTGCTGGTAAGACTCCATCACCCAGTATCCACAGACACCCACATCTCAACTGATCCCCTGCATACTTTTGCTGGTAAGACTCCATCACCCAGTATCCAGACACCCACATCTCAACTGATCCCCTGCATACTTTTGCTGGTAAGACTCCATCACCCAGTATTTGCAGGCACCCACATTGTAACGTTACTTTGTTTTTTTTATTTATTTTTGTCTCCTTTCTCCACCATTTGCTTTGCTAATTAGCATGTGAATCTCCTGCCCTATTATTGACACAGCCCATCCAGCATCAGGTGTTTACCTTTTAACTGCCTGAATGCAATCAGTCTGCCCTATATAACAGCTAAGACTGGCTCCAGTGAGCCTTGGCTCTTGTGGCATCCCTAAGTGGCCTTCTTAAGTGGAAGTTTAGAGTTGATTTCCTGGAGTTGCGGGGCTGGAGGAAGGAACTGCAAGGCCCACCTTTTACTATGGGTAAACGCATGTCTATATCATGCTTTCTCTCACGCTTCTACTCTTTACTTCTACCGTTCTCCTTAAATGGAACTCCTGCCCCTCTACCACCGACCCCTACACTATCTGCATCTCTCCCTCCCTCCTCTCGTCCCACATGATGGCCTCGCATGAGCTCCTTTGTTTCCTCAGAACATGGTCTCCCTCTAACTCTTGTGCTGACCCTGGGCCCACAACACATCCAATACTTCCCTCTCATCCTATCTCCATCGCACATAAATCACCTCCCTGCAAGCCCAGCAACCTAGAAACATAGAAACATAGAAAAATTTCGGCAGATAAGAACCTTTCGGCCCATCTAGTCTGCCTCATTCCCATAAACCCTCAGTGCCTGTCCTCTTTCTCCTGCGCCTTCTGGAACGCTCGCTCTGTGTGCAACAAACTCACAGCAATTCATGACCTCTTCCTTTCAAACTCCTTCAACCTCCTAGCTTTAACTGAAACCTGGCTAACCCCTCTGACACGGCCTCCGTTACTGCTCTCTCACATGGTGGTCTACACTTGAGCCATACCCTCAGACCGGGTGAGAGAAATGGTGGCGGGGTCGGAATCCTGCTCTCTCCCACCTGCACCTACCAGCATCTCCCTCCACCCCCATCCCTCTCCTTCTCCTCCTTCGAGACACACTGCATCCACCTGTTCTCTCCTCTGGCCCTCAGGGTGGCGGTCATCTACCGCCCACCGGGACCAATCTCCCAATTCTTTGACCACTTTGCTACCTGGCTTTCTCACTTCCTGTCTTCTAATCTTCCATGCCTAATTCTCGGGGACTTCAACATTCCCATTGATGATCCTTCCGCCCCTGCTGCCTCCAAACTTCTTTCACTCACGTCCTCCCTTGGACTCACACAATCCTCCCTCCTCCCTACCCACCGCGATGGTCACGCTATTGACCTTGTCAAACCCCAAAAAAACTTGCTGGCACAGTGACAAGACACACATCACCTAAATTCCCTGATATTTGGTAGAAATGAGACCCCCCAGACGCCCCCAGTAGCGTGGCAGACCGGCAGTAACAACACACAACAATCTCCTCTGAAATCTCATCTCAAAATGCCTTCTGTAGCTATGCGTGGAAACGTTATATAGTGTGCTGCGGGACTTAGCTCTGTGAGCCCATGATTGGGCAAAATTTGCCAAACAGGATTCTGAGCCGTGATTGGCATACTGTTGAACCTGTCTTGCACCAGACCTGTGGTCAGGTGCAAGGCTGTAGCCAATTACGAGCCAGTGGGAAAATGCATTGTGGTCCATTGTGATGCTTTGTGGTCGAACATGCGGCGAACACCCGGAAACAGCTCATCCCTAGTTAAGGTCTGGACTCTATGGTAGCCAATCCATGTGTGAAAATGATGTCTTATGCTCCCTGAACCACTTTGCACAGTTTGAGCCTGGTGAATCTCGTCATTGTCATCTTGGAATATGCCCGCTGTGCCATCAGGGAAGAAAAATCCATTGTTGGAAAAACCTGCTCATTTAGTATATTCAGGTTGTCTGCTTACCTCCTTTTTTGCCAGCTGAAACAGATTAATCATTGCAGAAATTATCCAATGAAAGGCTCGCAGCATTGAGGTGGTGACTTTTTTGTTTTGGCCAGGCAGTGTATATTTATTATAAATGTTATAATTTTTAGAATTGCTTTCTTTAAGCATATGAATACGAGGAAATGTGTGGCGCAACCTCTTGTATCACTCGTGCGTGCAGAGGGCGCTACATACACATGGAGCAGTGTGAAGTGTGTATGAGCCTATCACAGAGCAGCACAGTAATGTGCAATGTCTATGAGCGTATCACAGAACTCCACAGCAATGAACCTCACAGTAATATGCAGTGTGTAGCCTACCCATCAACCCCTAAAATGACAGTAATCAAGAGAAAACATGAAATGTAGACACTGAGGCATATAGCCTGCCCATTAATCCATAAAATGCCATTAAATCAAGGGAAAACATTAAACGAATACACTGAGACATGTAGCCTAATGATTAACTCCTAAAATTTCATTA
The DNA here is from genome assembly GCA_009667805.1 of Leptobrachium leishanense. Lineage (NCBI taxonomy): Eukaryota > Metazoa > Chordata > Amphibia > Anura > Megophryidae > Leptobrachium > Leptobrachium leishanense. Next base: position 280,094,527 of record CM019064.1, on the reverse strand, counting down.
ATCATGGACAAAATAAAATGTTTACTGTGAGGAATAAAGCCTGCCCATAACCCTAATACGTATTTAAAGGGAAAAATGAAAGTAATACACAATGTGATACATTCTGACCGTTAACCCATTCACTGCTGAGCCATTTCAATCCTGTGGGGGTAAAAAGTTATGTTTTTATTTTATTTATAAAAAGAAATTTCAATGAATATGGTCAGACTCTGTCCTTTCCAATGACAGCTCGAGTGGACGTATACGATGCACGGGGACAGATATACTGCAATCTAAAGGAAGTGCAGGAAACTGAATACCGATCCCTGGCAGGGGAAGTACACAGGAGGGGGGCAATGAATAACCTAGGGGTGGCAAATGTTCCCCTGTAGCAATGCTTATGGCTATCAGATACAATTTTACTTTAAAATCCATTCCTCCTCCTAGTCCCGGGCTCTGGTGGCGCGTTGCACACACATACCTGGTGCTGGCGGTCTAGAGGAGAGACGAGCTGCCTGGGAATGAGATCCGCCCACAGGCACCTTAATCTCTTCTCTCTCCTACTCTTCCCCTGCTGTCTGCGCATGTATGGGCATGGTCGTGCATCACTGCACTGGCCTCCTGGAACAAAAATTATACATGCGCTGAGAAAAAAGTACAGCGGCGGCAAAAATATGCCGTCCTCCCAGAATTTGCCGCTTGGAGCCGTGGCTCCAACGGGCACCATGTTCGGGCCGTCCCTGGTTCTTGGCATGCATTGCAATATAGCTTAGCAATGTACTTTGTACAGTTTCCGTCGCAGTAAGTACTGTATTTTGAAGTTGCCCTTTAAGCCAGATGTATGAGCGAAGTCGTACAATGAAGCGCGCACAGTAATAATGTTCTCTCCAGACATCTAGCCTTGGATACATGTTTCTGGCAGCGCTTGGAATAGCTGACGAGCTAGGTCACTGTTTTGTGAATTACGTCCTCGCATTTCACTACATAAATATTATTCTTTCAGATATAAATGTGTCCTAACGCTTTACATTTCCAACCAAATAAAAGGTCAACTGTTCAACAGCAGTTTTCTGCATATTTTCTTGTTTGCTTTTCTGCTGACCTTTCTCATCGTGTCACAGTAAAAAGCATAGCTGGAACAAATAGTCCAATAACAAATAAATAACTTTCTTGTATGAACATTTAGTTATACCCATGGGGTCTGTACTGAACAAATAAAGGTAGTTTGGTTACCATGGGCTAAGTAGCCAAAGGATGCCATAATGCACTAAAAATTACAAGTATGCCTTAGTTTCTGGCTACAACTCTCTGATGTTAATATCATTAAGAATCTTTAATCACATTGTCCTACCACCTTGAAATATCCTTGATTTGAAGAAAGCATTTTTTGAAAAAGTGCATTAAGTATAAAACTTTCTGTGTGCTTTGTAACATTTTTAGGGCCCTATTACAATCGTCACGCAAAAACGCACGTGCAACGCGTGAATTTGTGCACCCAGCATTACGTGACGGACACAAAAACGGAGGCGCAAAAATTACAATCCTCGTGCGTATTTTCATCCGGCGATCAATAACGCGCGCAAACAGGACGCGCCTAACTGCTCACGCAGTACTGTCGCGTGCAGAAATCAGTGTGCGACCTGTTTTTTTCACACGATTCAGTCAATCAGAATTAAGAGCCATAATTGTCTCGCGTTAAGTTTTTGCACCTGTCAAAGTCAATCTGCGCATATATGCTGCATCAATAAAAAATGCACACACAACTTCTCAAATTTATTGGTTTGGTATGTTTAGAATGTGTAACTATACTCTGCTGCGTATTTTTTTTTTGGGCTGGTGTATTTGGGTTCAGACAGGTTGATAGAATTTGCCTTTAACACCAGCTTTTAGGAGTCACTAAAATTATGCGCGCAAAGGCTGTGTGTTACAAACTGCACATAGATTGTAATACCATCCACGTACCAGCGCACAAATGCATTTGCGCTCACAATGTTAAGTATAGGACGTGCAAAGTACAGTAAGCTTGCGCAGTGTTCGCGCAGGTTCACCTGTGGTAGACGTATACGTGCATTTGTTACGCTGAGATTGTAATACGACGTTCAGCGCAAAGGGTTTTGCCCCTCGTGTTAAAGCGTTTTTGCGCACGCGCTGACTTTTGCGTGAAGATTGTAATAGGGTCCTTAGTGTATTATACACTACTTTACAATACTTAAACCATTTCAGGAGCATAATTTATACAACAGCTTTGATTTGGGACCCAAAAGGGAGATTTGTAAACTGACACTCTTTGATCACTTGGAGTGGTCTAATTAGAGGATGTCCTTTCAAAAGACAAGGCATAATTTCAGATTTATCTAATCAATAATATGAATTAAACTGTAACAGCTGCTTTTGTCTCATGTCTTTATCCTCTTATGGTCGCTGCCTAGTGAGCCTGTGGTTTTAGCAGAAACGTTGGGCTATATCACAATCTTCGTGCAAAAACGCTCGGGCAACACGTGAATTTGTGCGCCAAGCGTTAAACGTTTACACACGCAAATCACCACTGGAATTACAATCCTCGCGCGTATTTTCATCAGTCGATCAATAATGCGCATAAACCAGACGCGCACAAATGCTCGCGCAGTTCCGTTGCGCACAGAAATCAGTGTGCGTACTGTTTTTTTACTCACGATTCAGCCAATCAGAATTAAGAACCACAATTATCTCAGGTTAAGAAATTGTGCCTGCCAAAGTCAATCTGAGCATATATGCTGCAGCAATAATAAATGCACACACAACTTCTCCATTGTATTGGTTTGGTATGAGTAGAATGTGTAACTATACTTTGCTGCACTTTTTTTTATGGTCTGGTGTATTTGGGGTTAGCCAGGTTGTTCAGATTTGCCATTAACACCAGCTTTTAGGAGTTGCTAAAATTATGTGCGCAGAGGCTACAAACTGAGCATAGATTGTAATACCATCCGCGTACCAGCACACATTCGCGTTTGCGCTCACAATGTTAAGTATAGGACGCGCACAGTACAGTATGCTCTCCAAGGGTTCACACAGGTTCACCCGCGATAAATGATTACGCGCGTTTGTTGCGCTGACAATGTAATACAGCATTCGGCGCAAAGGGTTTTGCCCCTCGCGTTAATAGTTTTTTGTGCCGGCTCAAACATTTGCGCGAAGATTGTAATTTACCCCGTTATGTTTAACATTTTCCTGCACCTTATATTCTGAGGGTAAGAGATGCTATTGTAACTCTGTTAATGATGTGGTAGGATTAACCTGTTTCTCTTAATTTTAATCTACGCCAAAGCAGAAATAGCTGTTTTTAGCTTTGTACAAAAATAAACTAACCCCGGAGGAAATTGGGTCACACAAGGCATAACGTCGTATGTCTGCGCTTTGGTACTTTGAAAAAGATGTGGCCTGTAAATGAATATCATTTAGTAGTTACTGTAAGTAACCTATAATCCAGACACCGTGTTACTGTCTCCAATTTACATCTGAACACAAGCAAAAGACAGAAAATAAATAGAAAACTGTGAAAGGCATCGGTTTTCCTTGATTTCTGTACGACTTTAATGCTGCAGTTAAAGGAACACTCCAACAAAAAAATCACCCCCCGTTTTTTTTTCCTAACCTATCCCTATTCCCTTAATAAAACTCTCTTTTTTTTTTTTTTCTTGTAACTGCAATACTTACCTTAAAATCCTCTTGTTTCCAGCGGCGTTTTTTTTTTTTTTATACTCACCTCCCTCCTCTTCCGCTCCCGTCCTTCTTCTTGCTGCGTCTTGGCTTCTGGTTTACGTGAGAAGCGCGCATGCGCGCCTCTCACATAAGCCAGCCAATCGGCAGGCTTCCTCCCGGCTCCCTCTGAGGATTAGTGTTGCGCGCAAGAGGATGCGCGCAACACTAACCCTCAGAGGGAGCCGCCAGCTTCTGCGGGAGTAGGAGATGTCATCGCGCTGAAAGCGCGATGACGTCTCCTACTCGGCAAAAGTCGGCAGAAGCGGGAAATATGATTCCCGCTCTGCTGACTGACAGCTGGGAGGGCGGAGTAAAGTCCTCCGCCTCTCTCAGCTGTTTTCAGCATTTTCTGCAGATCGGCTGAGCGGAGGGAGGGGGGACAGAGGGCAGGATACTCCGGGCATCATGACCACCTAAAATAGCTTAGGTGGTCATGTTGCCTAGAGTATCCCTTTAACTGTTTTAGGTCCTTTTTCCACAGTTTGGTTTCTTCATACAGTATATCACGGTAGCTAAAGCGAACTGAAACTTCTGCTTGCATTAGACTAAACCATCTGCTTCCAGTAGAAATGGTAGCCTGCTGGCAAATAATTGGTTGCATTAGTCTGGAGAATGATTAAATGGGAATTCGTGAGCATTGTAGGATTTAGAAATGTGATCAGCTGTTGGCTGCGTAACTGGCAGGCATGTTTTTGTTGCTGGCTGTTGTAGCATCTCCATATTGGGGAGGGCAGCTGGTAGCACGACATTATATTAGAAGGACATAGTTGATCACCATTGCTAATTCCATCACTCTTTGAAACATGACTAATTAGAACTGGGGGTTTGAGACGATTGCCCTTTTTAAAATACTATCATTGAATTTAAAAAAAAACTCACTATACATGTGTAGTGATATTAGCAAGATAAAAGGGATGCAGATGCTGGTTGTTATGTATTTATAAATGTATATTTATAATAATTTACAGACCAATATTGACACATCCGACTGACCCAAAAACAGTCCTCACCTCTCCCTGCATTAACTCATCACTGCAGCCCCCCTCCTGTTCCTAATCCCCTCACCCATCTAGATTGTAAATTCCCACGGGAATAGGGTCCTCATATCTTCATGTATCTGCTGGCAGGAATACTGACCTGCCTCCTGTATGTATTGTAGAATTGTCCTTTCTTTACCCTTTACACCTTGTACAGCGCTGCGGAATGTGTTGGCGCTTAATAAATTATAATAATAATGTTAGAAGTATTTTAAACAGCTTTTTCTTCTTTTTGGAAGCTTTTGCCAAGGACAGCCAGAAATTGCAAGTGAATAGTAAACATGTTTTTGTATTTGATGAATTAGATGGATCTCAGATACAGAAAGTTATGTTATGGGAAAACTGTCACGTCTTTAAAAAAAATGCTCCAATTTGGCTGTGGCGGAATTTTGACGCCCCAAATTCAGAGAGGTCCAAATTTGATGCTCCTGCCAAAATTAAGCTTCATTTTTAATAGTTAGGGTTAGAGTTACATATTAGGGTTAGGTTACTATTTGTGCTTGTTTTAGGGTTAGGGTTATATTTAGTGTTATGGTTAACTTAACCCTATAGCTAACATTCTGCTCTATTCTGCCTTGATTTTCATGCACAAGGTTATGTATCTTTTGACATGAGTGCACAGACTATTTTTATTTATTTACTTAAGCTTTTACAGTGGCAGCTGGTGGCAATTGATACTTAATAGCACATGTACGAATAAATGATCCCTGGATGCAAATGCGTGCATTTTTTGTCTGTTTTGTCCATGTGTTTCAATCATTTGTTGTTCAGGTGATGAATTGAGAAAAATTTGGATGAATCACAATTTGTCTGAAAACTAATGCGTAAGTCTATGTATAGTAAAAAATAAAAAATCATACTACAGTTAGACGTCATATTTAACATGACTTTTAGTAAGCAATGAATTGCCGGAATAGACCACAGCAGCATCAGCCCCTTGTTGTACTGTAGGTTGATAAGCTACAATTTTAAAACACGTGCCTAATATCATGTAGTTCCCGTTGTGCTCCCAAAACAGCTCTGATGCATTGAGTCATGGACTCCACAAGCACTCTGAACATGTTCTGTGGTATTTGGTACCAAGACATTAGCAGCAAATCCTTTAAGTCCTGCATGTTGAGAGGTGGGGCCTTCATGGGTCACATTCGTGGCTGCAACACATCCCAGCGATGCTCAATCGATTTCAGATCTGGGGAATTTGGAGGCCAATGCAACACCTTGATATCTTTGTCATGTCCCTCAAACCATTCCTGAGCAATGTTTGCAGTGTGGCAGGGTGCATTATCCTGCTGAAAGAGACCACTGCTATCAGGGAACACCATTGCCATGAAGCGGTATAGGAGGTCTGCAACAATCTCTAGCATTGGCGTGTGCAGCCCATTTCAGGGCCATATTACATAGTTGGTGCTAACTTAACCAGAGCTGTTGTAAACGTCCCAGAGCCATTATAACCTATGGAGGTTTTAAGTTTACAACAGCTCTGGTTAAGTTAGCACCAACATTGTAATACTGCCCTCATTAGGGTGTGCACCCATATAGTATTTATTATTTACACATTTATGCCCAGATCATTTGCACAGCACAGTTATTTTTAGTTGGGAATAACCAATGTTTATGCAATGACACAGTCAATTTTCAAACTATTTATCATGAACCAGATAAGGAACATCCAAAAAATCCAAAAGATCAATGTAGGTGGTCAAAGATGAAGCTGTCACCAAACATTAGGGTGTGCCTGGGCACACCAGGCACACCTTGTGCATACGCCTATGATCTCTAGGTAGGTGGTATGTTTCAAGTGTATTCTGAAAACGTTCTATCATGGCCAGCATTAGGCCTTTCAGCAATTTGTGCTGCACTAGCTATTCTGTGTGATTAGACCAGAACTGATTGTTCACCTTCTGCCTAATATATCCCACCCCCATGACAGGTGCCACTGTAATGATACAAACAGTGTTATTCACTTCACATGTCAGTGGTTTTAATGTTGTGGCTGATGCTGATCATATGTATAATGTAAATACTGCAAGCAGTAACTAAAATAGGGATGTGGAGGCTGTAAGGTCATTTTTGCTCTGATAGAAAAATTGCTGTTCTCCAAGTTCCAGTTTTGTTTACAGTTTTTTTGGATGCCATTGTGTTTGTGTTTTCTGTGACCTACTACTATCTATCTACCATCTATCGACCTGTTGAAGAACACTTTTTGCATAGAAATGTTGTTCAAGGTATTGGCTGATAAACTATTCTTACATGCATACATATTTTTAGATACCATACAGTTATTGATCTATTCCTTGTAGTAGTTTTGGAGAGTGTGCCGTGGTTTGCTCTCTCAGCCATTCATTTGCATTATAATTAATTATTAAATTATAAAGTCCTGAACTACAAAATTATTATGGTAAAGGAGTAGCTCTACAAAGGGACTCCATGAGGTGTTGTTCCTCCCTTGCTAGGATGGTAACAGCAGTGACTGAATCTCCATACCAAGTCTCCTTACATAAGGGACTAATCTCTATGCTCACAAGCTTTTAAACTTTGGAATTATATGAACTCTGAATATACTGAACTCAACTTACATCAAAGAGCAGCCCTGGCATAGAAATCCTTCTACTCTTTAAAGTCAAAGAGCTCACAGACCTATTGCACCATAACCACGTCAAACGTCTGAAGTGGTTACAGTGCCTGAAGAGTCCCATTATGCTGAGTAGAACAAACATTTGAATAATAATGTAAAGAACGACAGAATATTATAGAATTACATTACTAAACAGTGAATAGAATTAAAAACCACACTTATCAAGAAATCCTATGTCCCAAGATAGAAAACATGTATCTATGCTAGTCTGGAAGTAAAAGACAGCGTGAATCTGGCGCTTTTCTTAGTGGTTGTGAGATTATTAAGGCGTGCTCAATATAGGTCGGTGCTGCAAGCTAGAAGATATGTGTTTACAACCTCAAAAACACGAATATAAAAGAAAAGAAAAAACACTTCCAGGCGCACCTTACTAAAATTTCCACTTTTTTAAAAACAAAAAAGGCCAATGTGCAAACATCTAATGAATTAATATTTAAACAAAACAGTGGTTATATTATGATAAATGTGTATAACTTAAGGAATACTTATAGTTCAGTGGTGTTTATTTTTTTTCCCCTCTCTCAGCATGGGGTCCTGCGATGTAGCTGTTCGGTATCCCAAGAAAAAAGGAGGGTATTTCTCCACTTGATGAAAAAAAAATAAAAAAAAAAATCCACACTTATCAAGAAATCCTATGTCCCAAGATAGAAAACATGTATCTATGCTAGTCTGACTATATTTGAAAAATAATACAACATATGAAATAATGTCCTTTGGATTTCATGCCACTCGAAAGATCATTACATGATCAAACATCTCTGAGAAAAAAAACGATGGGAACGAAAAGATACAGAATGACAAATATTTAATATATTTTCTTTTTCTCCCCTTTAATGTCACCCTTCTACACTCAGCTGAACGAGACCGCAAAACAGCTCATTGAGAAGGACAAGACGAGCATATCTACAGCACCAGTCTATGAAGTCCCTGTATCATTTGATGCCAGCTTGCTAGTCAATGTGACAAAGAGTCCTACTTTAAACCATACCGGACCAATCAGTGCCAACCAGAGGCATGTCGACATCAAGAGGAATACCAAGAAACGCCACTCCTTCACTGCCCTCAGTATGACGCACAAAGCCTCCCATGCCATGAATAATAGGCACTCCATGGAAATTAGTGCTCCTGTTTTGATCAGTTCTAGTGATCCTCGCGCTGCTGCCAGAATCGGAGGCTTGACTCAACTATCATCCAGTGCTCCAGTCCAGGTAAACTTTTACAGAGCCGCAGGATGATGGTAGGGATGTGTAAATCACTTGCCCTTTTGTAAACAACACCAAAAAAAATACATAATTTTTTGGCATACCTGCTAATTATGAAAACTCTGTGAAAGTAAACCTGTCACCAAAAAAAGCTATACCATTAATCCATAGTACATGACACTGTTTTTTAAATGTTATCTCAAAAACATGAAAATCTCCATATCTTGACATTGAAAAACAGTTATAAATATTTTAGTAAAACATTTCATCATTCCATGGGCATTGCCATTTATCCGATTGCCTATTTTCTGGTTTTGTACAAATCGGTGAACTCTGACTGAGAAGTAGACCCCACTTACATGCTGCTGAAGATAAAAGTATGCTATGAAAACTATCAGGGTTATTCAGAGAAAGGTGAAACTCTGAAGAACTTTTGGAGAAGTGAAAATTCTAGGTCAAAATAGCTGATTAGGAAAGTGAGATGAATTGGGAGAATTTTTCTGTTTTGGCAATTTTGAACTAGAATTTTCACTTCTCCAGCAGTTTTCCAGAGTTTCACCTTTCTCTGAATAACCCTGTAAGACTATCATCAGAAGAATTGTACATGATTGTACATAATAAAAAATTTGTATTTCGATGAGACAGAAAGAAATAAAACCAGAGTCTTAATGGATTTAGTAAACAGATATATGGCAATACCTTCCACCAATCTCCTTCATCCACCATCATCCAACACCTACATTTTATTGTTGAATTTTCTTTTTTAAAAAAATCACTAAAATATCTTAAACTCTTGAATTGTAAATATATATATATATATATAATAATAATAATCCAACAGCAACAACAAAACCTTTTATGTTCAATTGTTTTGGTGTAGCTTTTTTTCAGGTGTCAGATCCATATGTGAATTTTTCCATGAACAAAAAAGTTTCTGACTTGTATGTGTCACTGCTCCAAGCCAGTATATCTCACCTACATACAAAGTCTGTCATTCACCTCCTTCCTACCTTATTTCTTCTTTGCATGCATCAAGCTTATTAATCATCCTCATCTCTACGCTTATGGTGTTTTGCCCTAATTTTGACAGCAACAGCAGGATCACACTGTAAATATCGGTCCCACTTGTTATTCATGGCTTTTGGATGGGCTGATTAGAACTCAAATAAGTACAAATATGAAAATCAGCTCAGAGTCTGAAATCAATACCCTTAATGCTAAACGCAATCTATTACAAATATAATAAATTCCAGCCGTTGACAGGGCTGGTGATGAGAGCACCTTAAGTCCACAGGCGAAATGAATCCCTTTAAATTATGTCGTCATAGTGTCGTATATATTATTTATTGCCAGGTCAGTGAATATGTTTGAGCTTTGCAGTGTGATTATATGTTTTATGTGCTTCTTTATTTAGTATGGAAACACATGTACATTTTTGACTGTATATCTGTATAAGTGGTCAGTTTTTATGCGAGAACAAACAAACATGTGTTTGAGTGTCTGAATTTATATCTTTAGTGTATGTATGACAGAATATATGTGTGTTTGTTTTTAATAGGCTAGTGTTTCATGTAGTGATACATTTATAGCTGTTTGTATAACAGGATGCAATCCACGAACATCCTCCAGTCTTAGATGCTTGTAAGCAACTACTACCTTGTCTCTCTCTTTTTTTTATGACATCCTATCAGCGGTCTTACATTATGATAAATATTAAATGATAGGAGTTTATGGATTCACACGTATGTTACTGTTGGTCACATATACAGGAAAAAAGACCAGTGTGACAGTCAAGCCTGCGGCAGTTTGCATGGGAGAAAAGCTTACATCACGTCAGGTTCATATAATTCTTTCTCTGCTCTATTAGTGCCCATGTACAACTCTGCATTTTCATTCCATAGTCTGAGCAGGGCCTGGGGCCAGGCTACTACTGTGTCTATATAGTGAGATTCCTGCTTGGTGTAAACAACCTTGTTCTGATTGGGCTCAAGTTAACCCTCCAGTCTTGCTAAGAGTAACAGGGTTATTCAAAGAGATCCGAATTGCTTGAGAAAGGTAACTGAACGCTGAAAATCAGTGTTCGGTTACCTTTCTTGGCCATTCGGCTATCCAGAGAGCAGGCAATTCGCCAAATCCTGGCGAATTGCCCGAACATACGGTGCCTGTTCGAGGGCAGTGAAATCCCCATGAAAAGCAATGCTTCGGTTATTCAGAGAACACAAACCAGCAGTGAAAGGTTCCGGAAATGCCCTGCCATTCGGTGGTTTAATTCGGCAAGTTTATTCAGGAGAAGCCCATAGGCTTCAATGTTAAAAATATTCCGGTTTTAATTCAATTTCTAATAAACCGTTCATTATAAAATTCTGCAGTAGAGTCTCTTTATTTATAGATTTTTTCGGATTTTTTTTTAACTTTATTTATTTTTTCTGTAACAGCCCTTCTTATTATCATTCCCTGGATCTCATATGTAAATTTCAGACATTTTCACTCAGTAGTTTCTTTGCAAACAGCGTTTCACTTTTCAATCATTCGTGCAAACTGTTTTCCTAATTTATTCACCTCCCTCGTCTGGGGTGTCGGCTTTTTCCCTTCGGCTTCGCTGCGTGTGATCGGCTCCTGCTCGGGTTTTTCAGGCGTCTTCGACGGGTTAATCCAGATGTTTTTGCGGGTTTTTGGTGTGCATTCGTTGGGTTTTAGTGGTTAGTTTTTGTCGGGTTTGCGGCAGCTTTTCCCTGCAATTCGGGGACCATGTGGTGCTTGCTGAATACACCGCAGGGTCACCGAAATGGGATCGGCAAAGGGAACCGAATTGAAGAGAACGAAAAGTCACCGAACGTGCGGTGACTTTTCGAATCTCTTTGAATTACCCTGTAAATCGCCCTATGCAGCTTTATGCGATGTGCAGAATTGCTTGGAAATATCCTGCACTATAAATAAAAAATAAAAATGTACATAATGTATAGCGATAAACAAATGAAAATAGAATTTTCATGGCATTCTTGCTACATTGTTTCTTATATGAACTTAAACTAAGCTCGTTCAGGAGCAGGGCCCTCTCTTATCTCCTTTATTTATAACGTCATACTATCCTAACTTAGTGTAACACATGTCATATGCTACAGAATATGTTGAGACAAAATAACTAGATGAATAATAATTATGTAATTGAAAAAAATCATTACTTTATTAATCTTAATAATTTACAAGTAACGTTGCAGCAAAAGGTACACTGTTTTGCCCCATGATTTAGTTCGGATCTAGAGTGTGTTATGGATTAAAACTGTTTAAAGTTAAGTTTAGCAAAGTATTAGGTTTAAGAAAGACTAAGGGCACTTCCTTACCAGATGCATCACTTTCCTCAGCCAGGTCAATGGAAGACATGTGTTCCCTAGCCCTTCTGCTCCCTTAACACTAACACGGTTATACAGAGAAAGGTGAAAACCAGGAGAATTGGCAGGAGAAGAGAACAATCTAGACCAAATACCCTGGATAGATTTGGAAAGTGCGATAAATGGGAGAATTTTTCTGGTTTGGCTATTTTGACCTAGAATTTTCACTTCTCCAGTCATTCTCCCGAGTTTCACCTTTCTTTGAATAGACCTGCTTAACCCTTTCTCTCTCCCAGCATGACATCTTTCCTAAAACTAGTCCTCTTAACTCATTCACTAACCATGATGCGACCATTAACGCACCTAAACCAAACCCTCGAACAGCCCAACATACTTGCCTGCAATGTTCAGACTGCAGAGATTGGAATTGCCACTGTAGCCTCCATATGCACGCTGCAAGATTACAATCGCAATACTTTCAACACAAATATCTAAATGTATCTTTATTATATTTTGTATTTTTTTAAACATTGCTTTTGAAAATGTTTTTCAGCATTACTTTGCATGTCGTAGTTCATACTTGTTTTAACCTCAATGTGAATTAATTGTAATTATGTTATAATTTTTAGGCTTATTACATTTACTGTAGATACTCGAGTATACCGCTAGATTTTGGTGACAAAAATTTACCATAAAATTGGAGGGGTCGCGTTATATTCGAGACATCTGCATTGCGTGTAAAAAGAAAAACTTGCCTTGCTCTGGATCCCAAGTCTCCTGGAAATTCCGGTAGTCTCGCTGAAGTTAATGTGGGCTCCACGATGTTTGCAAACACTTCAGGAACTCCCGGATTCGGGAGAGGTCATATCCATCACAGCCAGAGGGCACGCTCGGTTTAAGCCAATCTTTCTCCTCGCTCGCCTCCGCCAGCCATCTAATCGCTAGTAAAGAAGACGGGTGGCCGGCGACTTCATACTTAGTAACAACTGCAATCATTCTAGAGCAGAGCACCCTGGCCTGAGGGGGAGCGTGACTGTGTTAAGAGAATCTGGAAGGATTTTAATTGTTTACCGGTATAGTATACTCTTATTATTTTGCTCCTTGCGTTATATTCGAGTCTTGAATATTCTCTCATTTCCATAATAAATCTCTATCCATCGCGTTATATTCGGGTTGCGTTATACTTGAGCATCTACGTTACTCAGATTCTATATGGAGAATGCTTAATTTTCTTCATCATGCTAAACATTTTTTATTTTTTTACATACTTTTTTTTTTTAGATGTGTTAAACAAAAGGATTGTATGTCTGGAGACAAAGATATCTTTGGGGATGTACTTACTATTTAATGCCAGTGTAATAAGCCAATCCCTCATTCCTTCTGGTGTTAATAATGTCAGGCCTCAGGTGGCTTTTTCTTTTCATTCACTATCTTTATGCGTTAATCTTGACAGATGTTTGCTAAGGTGAAAGGTCAGTCTTATTCTCAAACTGCATGGAATTCAGTGGAACGTACGCTGCAGCTCATGCATAATGCAACCTTGTTATTGACTTTACTGGAATTATAATGGTACATGATATATTGTTTTTTTACATGTAATAGGCTTCGGGTTTGCATTGTTATTACTTTGAGGCTAGGGTCAGACTAACGCATTTTCACGTGTCCGTGAAAAAGTGCGTTGAACGAATGGACGTATTTTTTCACGGAATACGCAATAGCGGTCATACGATGCGCAGTTCATCCGTGATTTTGTACGGATCATCAATAAACCCTTTTTGTGTCTGGACGTTATGTTGCCGGACATTAGCACGTCTGACGTCTCCTAATACGCCGCTAGCGACGCAGCGCACTCTGTATCAGTACTAGTGGTTTCACGTTCTCGAAAAAATGCGTTTGTTTGCTTGCGTTGGCCGCACTTTTGTGCGACCGTATTCGTATATTGGCCGTCATTGGCCGGCATCTGCTGCTAGCACGGCCGTGATTATTGCACGCTACTGCCTCAGTCTGACCCTAGCCTTAGTATATTTATCTACCATGTGACCGGCTGTAATAGCTGCTGCAGTGACATGTAGGGAAATAATTTCCTGGGCAGATATAGTGTAACTTAATGTTTTTGTTTTCGATTGTTTGCCATATTAACTAGCACCAAATGTTCTGTTGATGAAAGAAAAAAAGGCAAATTAAGCTACATGGTGAGTTGCAGTGGAGTTTAGATGTACTTTAGTGTGGACATTGCGAATTTATGATTTCATGGAAAGCCCTCGGTTGGGTTTGTTTGAGTTTTAGCTTTTCTTGGTTTTATTGTTTAATGTAAAGTTTAAACTCTGCCATTAATCTACAATTTTGCCAATATTTCCTAACTAAGCACAACAATCATTGGGAAAAGACTATACCAGGACTCCAGGGCAGAAATCAGAATGTATATTATTATTATTGTCATCATTTATATAGCCCCAACAGTTTCCTCAGCGCTTTACAATAACCAAAGGGAACGAGATTCAAGTAAACGGACATAGGATGGAAACACGATCAGGATTATTCAAAGAGAATCGAAAAGTCACTGCACGTTCGCTGACTTTTCGTTCTCTTCAATTCGGTGCGATTTGGCGATCCCATTTCGGCGACCCTGCGGTGTATTCAGCAAGCACCGTAGGGACGTCGTAGTGCAGGGAAAAGTCGCCGCAAACCCACCGAACACTCACCGCAAAACCTGGCAAAAACTCACCAAAACCCACAAAAACATCTGGTTTAACCCCGCCGAACACGCCGGAGAAACCAGAGCAGCCGCTGATCACAGCGCAGAGCAGCCGCCAGAAAAAGCCGACACCGCAGAGAAATGGAGTGAAAAAAAAAACAGTACGCTTGAATGTTTGAACAGTGAAACGCTGTTTCCAAAGAAACTACAGAACGAAAATGGAAAAAAAACCTGGAAAAAAAACCTGAAAAAAAATTTCGCAAAAAAATCCTGAAAAATGCCTAAAATATACTAAAAAATCTATACATAAAGAGACTTTTTACTGCAGAATATTATAATCAACGGATTATTAGATATTGGATTAAAACGGGAATATTTTTAACATTGAAGCCTATGGGATTCGCCTGAAAAAACCTGTCGAATGAAACCACCGAATGGCAGGGCATTTTGACAACATTTCACTGCTGGTTTGTGTTCTCTGAATAGACGAAGCATTGCTTCTCTATGGGGATTTCACTGCCCTCGAACAGGCACCGAACAGGCACCATATGTGCAGGCAATTCGCCAACATTTGGCGAATTGCCTCCTCTCTGGATAGCCGAATGGCCAGAAAGGTAACCGTACGCTGAATTTCACTGTTCGGTTACCTTTCGGCCACAATTCGGAGCTCTTTGAATAACCCTGTATGTGTAGAGGGCCCTGCTCAGAGGAGCTTACAATCTAGAGGGATTGGGGTTGATGAAGACCAGGGGAGCTTTACTGGATGGCAGGATCATTAGTGCCAGTGGTTCGGGAATGGTGGGGCCAGTGGCGTAGCGTGGGGGGGCAGGGGGGGCCGTGGCCCCGGGCGCAGTTTTGTTATTAAATTCTTTTGAAATTATGCGCCCCTAAAACTTGTGGCCCGACTGACCCGCCGGGCCCTCGGGCGCCGCCCAAGGGCCCGCGGGTTGAGGGGACCCAGATGCCGGGCAGCGGGAGTGCCTGCTGGCTGCCCGGTCCTGAACAGTGAGTCCGTCCTGTTGATTGAAGGGGAGGCGGCTGCGTGCAGGCGCAGGTCACGTGGTCCGTTTAATCAGGTGGTACTGAGTCTCTGTACCACCTGACTGGCTGGACCGCGTGACCTGCGCACGCACGCAGCCGACTCCCCTTCAACAGGACGGACTCGAGTCGCACGCTGTTCAGGACCGGGGCGGGCAGGCACTCCCGCTGCCCGGGAGCTGGGGCAATATCCAGGTGAGAGCTGGGGCATATCCATGAGCTGGGGCAAATCCATGAGCTGGGGCATATCCATGTGCTGGGGCATATCCATGTGCTGGGGCAAATCCATGTGCTGGAGCAAATCCATGAGGTGCTGGGGCAAATCCATGAGCTTGGGCAAATCCATGAGCTGGGGCAAATCCATGTGTGAGCTGGGGCAAATCCATGTGTGAGCTGGGGCAATATTGATAACGTTTCCACAGGTTGGGGGGGGCGCACAATTCTTGGTTGGCCCCGGGCGCTGACAACCCACGCTACACCACTGGGTGGGGCCATAGAAGCAGCTTCAATTGTGTGAGTAGGTGAGCAGAGGGATGAGTTGCATCAGTAAACTGAAGAGAAGATCGGGGGAGAGTTTGATAGGGCGAGGCAAGTCATTCCACAAGGACCAGAACTGTCCTTGAGAAGTCTTGGAGATAAGAGTTGGCCGTACGCGTGTAGACAGATGAGAGGTGGAGATCGCCCGTTGAATGGAGTTGTCTAGACGGGTCGTGTTTGCGTAGTATATATACATATATATGGCAATTTATGGCCATATATTGTGAACTAAATTCCCAGAACTTAGAAATCTTGTATAAAGTCTTGAATGGGTTAAGAACTGTCAAAATCCTGAAAGGGTTCAGGCTAGGGTCAGACGAGCGTGATTTCTACGGACTGTACGTCCGTGCACACGGAAGTACGTCAGTACGGAAGACACAGTAGTGGCCACACAGTCCGTTTATTTACTTATGTATATTTTGACGGTTGTAGGAGGGAAAATAAATTAAAAAGCAAAACCATTTTGTCCGTGAAAAATGCTGGACGTATAAATGCAGTCCGTCTGACCACGTTCCATCACTCACACACAAAGCTATGCGGACGTTGCGGACGCAGCGCACTTTGTGCGGCCGCTCTAGGGTTGTACGTTCTTGCCTGCCTTGCGTCCGTTTGCCGCGGCCGTGGTGCGTCCGCAGTTCAGTGCGGACGTACTTTGTGTAACAGGCTCCTATGGGCTTCCTGTCATGCTATCACGGACGTACTTTTAGGCGCAATCACGGACGTGAACACTACGCTCGTCTGACCCCAGCCTTAGAGTTGTTAGAAGCTTTAGAATGTTAAAATCAGGTAAAAACTTTAAATGGTTAAATGTATAAGCTACTGTTGAAGCCTTTGTATGTGTTTGTTGGAGTGCTCTCCTCTTGGTTTGTTGTATTTTATTGTCTTGAGAAGCACTCATCCCATGTGCTTAGTAAAGATTGAGTGCTGCCTTCCTTGTGTATTCTATATAAATAATCATATATTGTGTCTCGATGCGCACTCCCCATGGCAATACCAAGTAAATTTGTCTTCTTACACGTTCTCAGTTGTATAAATTTTCTGTAATTTTTCGAACAGCTGTAATTCATGATTCTCTGCGTATCAGGTAATACGTTTCTCAAAGATGGTAACTGTATTAAGGGTAATCCTGGTCTTTTGCTGCAAACAAATTTCATTTGCTTTTGGGTTGCAGAAGGTGCCCCCAAAGTTTTAGCTTTGTGTGTGTGCATAATGACCAAAGAGCAAAAACTGTGTAAAATCAGCTGATGAATGCTTTGACATCAGGCTTTCAGCAGCCAATGCAGGGGGGTAAAAAAGCGAGCTGCATCTGTAATGGCTGTAACTCAATTTGGCAGTAGATGGCACCAACATGGTTATTTACATTAAGAAATACAAAGGGTATATGCCCAAATATTTCTTACTGTAAAATTAATTTCAAATGATTTTACAAAAAACACTGGTGTGTGACTATCAGGGTTATTCAAAGAGAACTGAATGGCTGCCAGCATTCCATTACCTTTCCTGGCCATTCGGCTATTCAGAGAGCGATGAGTATGTGTTGGCGAATTGCCTGCACATACGGTGCCTTTTTGAGGGCAGTGAATCCCCATAGCTTCGGCTATTCAGAGAACAAAAACCACCAATGAAAAGTTGCTGAATTGCCCTGCCAATGCTTCATGCGGCAGATTTATTCAGGCGAATCCCATAGGCTTCAGTGTTAAAAATATTTCCATTTTAATCCAATATCTAATAAACCGTTCATTATAATATTCTGCAGTAAAAAGATTCTTTGTTTAGATTTTTTATGATCTTTTAAGCATTTTTTGGGATTTTTCTGCCAAAAAAAGTCTGCTGATTTTTTTTTTTTTAAACGTTTGTTCTTTTTTCTGTAACAGCCCTTTTTATTATCATTATTATTATTATTCTTTATTTATAAAGCGCCAGCATATTCCGCAGCGCTGTACAATAGGCACAGTATAGACAGGGTTACAATACATTGAACAACATTTGACAAACAGTACAGGAGGAGATGAGGGCCCTATTCCCGTAGGAACTCACAATCTGGGAGGGTTGAGGTTGGAAACAGGAGGAGAGGACTGTAAGGTGAGAGTGATTGATGGTTGCGTCAGTGAGTTGGGTGGTAGGCTTCCCTAAATAGGAACGTTTTAAGGGAGCGTTTGAAGGAAGAGAAGTTAGGGGAAAGTCTGACAGTACGAGGGAGAGCGTTCCAGAGAGTGGGGGCTGCGCGTGAGAAATCCTGCAGTCTTGGACCTCATATGTAAATTTCAGACATTTTCGCTCTGTAGTTTTTTCGCAAACAGCGTTTCGCTTTTCAAACATTCAAGCGAACTGTTTTTTTTTTCACTCCATTCGTCTGCGGTGTCAGGTTTTTCCGGCAGCTGTGATCGGCTCCTGCTCGGGTTTCTCCGTCGTGTTCGGCGGGGTTAATTCAGATGTTTTTGCGGGTTTTTAGCGTGCATTTATTTATTTATAAAGGATTTTACCAGGAAGGATACATTGAGGTTTCTTTCGTTTTCAAGTATGTCCTAGGTTCAAGAACATTGAAGTGTTACTGTTACAGAAATACAAAGTAATACAATGCAAGATATTAAAAAACAACACAAATATACAGATTAACAGAAAATACATATGTAGGAAATATAGTCATTATGTTACATGTTTACAGGTGCATTCTGTATTGAGGTATGTTAGTAAGGAGCTCTTGAGTGACTTAAGACTGGGGGAAGATTTGATGGTGTCTGGGAGGTTATTCCATAATTGTGGTGCTCTGTAGGAAAATGAGGACCGAGCCACTGTCTTTTTGTATTGTGGTATTGCAAGTAAGCTGCAGGTCCTGGATCGGAGGTTATAGGATGAGGGAGCTGCTGGGGGAAGCAGTCTATTCAGGTAGGGTGGCAGCTTCCCAGAAATGCTCTTAAACACCAGGTTGGAAAGGTGAAGGGGGCGTTTAGACTCCAGCGATGGCCAGTTTAGCTCTTTTAACATGTCACAATGGTGGGTCATGTAGTTACATTGTAATGCAAAGCGGCAGAATGAGATATACAATGTAGTAAGTTTCTGAAGGTGTGTTTGCGGGGCGGCTGCATACACTACATCTCCGTAATCAATAGCCGGCATAAGCATTTGTTGTACAATCTGCTTTCTTACCGCGGGGCTCAGGCAGGATTTGTTTCTGTACATGGCACCTAGTTTGGGGTAAAGTTTAGATGAGAGTTTTTTTCGATGTGGGGGCCAAAAGATAGATTTGGGTCTAACCACATACCTAGATATTTGAGAGAAGTGACTGTGGTCAGCGTGCCATTTGATTTTGTCCCAACACATCAATGGGGATTTTGCAATTTATGTAGTGTAGGTGCTGCTCCAAAGAGCATCGTTACCGTTTTGTCAGTATTTAAAAAAAGTTTGTTGTGTTTGATCCACTTTTCTACCTCTGTTCTTGCAGCAAGGCCTCCAACCCTGAATGTTGTTTTTTTTTGGAAAATCACTTTAGTAGTAGTGAAAGGATTAATAGTGATTTGTAAGTGAGCTATATTGAATAACAAGGGTAGCCCCCCTCACGCTCCTGGTCTTCATCCCTTGGTGCACATGGTGAGTGCATTACAAATAAATAGGGGGAAATCCTTTGGCTTTTATACAGTTGTGTTCAAAATTATTCAACCCCCAATGCTGTAAAGGGTTT
The DNA here is from genome assembly GCA_009667805.1 of Leptobrachium leishanense. Lineage (NCBI taxonomy): Eukaryota > Metazoa > Chordata > Amphibia > Anura > Megophryidae > Leptobrachium > Leptobrachium leishanense. Next base: position 280,074,658 of record CM019064.1, on the reverse strand, counting down.
TAGGGAATTTAGTGTACATTTGTAATTGTATTCAGAATGAAATCCTACAAGGACTTTTTAAAGAACCATATGCAACTAAAATGACATCAATTGGTTTTGTAATAGAGTAGTAAATGTTTATTTTGTGAATTCTTCATTGACACAATTATTCAACCCCTTAAAGAATACCACTCTGAAGAACAGAGGTTCATTCAAGTGTTTTCAATCAGGTATTGAAAACACCTGTGGATGTCACGGAGCAGCAATAAAGCATAATAAGCACCAATTAGGCAGCTTTAAAATGACTGTGATACTCAGCTCCTTCTAGACATTTACTGGTGTGGTTACAAACATGGTGAAGTCAAGAGAATGGTCCAGGAAGACAAGAGAAGAGGTGATTACTCTTCACAGGAAGGGCAATGGCTATAAGAAGATTGCAAATGTTAAACATACCAAGAGAGACCATAGGAAGCATCATTCGCAAATTCAAGGCAAAGGGCACTGTTGAAACGCTACCTGGTCGTGGCAGAAAGAAGATGCTGACTTTGACTGCTGTGCGCTACCTGAAACGTAGAGTGGAGAAAAGTCCCCGTGTGACTGCTGAGGAACTGAGAAAAGATTTGTCCGATGTGGGTACTGAAGTTTCAGCTCAGACAATACGGCGCACACTGCGTAATGAAGGCCTCCATGCCAGAACTCCCAGGCACACTCACTTGCTGACTCCAAAGAATAAGAAGAGTCGACTGCAGTATGCCAAAAGTCATGTGGACAAACCACAGAAGTTTTGGGATAGTGTTCTGTGGACTGATGAAACAAAATTAGAACTGTTTGGGCCCATGGATCAACGCTATGTTCGGAGGAGGAAGAACAAGGCCTATGAAGAAAAGAACACCTTGCCTACTGTAAGGCATGGCGGGGGGTCAATCATGCTTTGGGGCTGTTTTGCTTCTGCAGGTACAGGGAAGCTTCAGCGTGTGCAAGGTATCATGAATTCTCTTCAGTACCAGGAGATATTGGATGACAATGTGATGCAGTCCGTCACAAACCTGAGGCTTGGGAGACGTTGGACCTTTCAACAGGACAATGATCCCAAGCATACCTCCAAGTCCACTAGAGCATGGTTGTAGATTAAAGGCTGGAACATTTTGGAGTGGCCATCGCAGTCACCTGACTTAAATCCGATTGAGAACCTCTGGTGGGACTTAAAGAAAGCAGTTGCAGTTCGCAAGCCTAAGAATGTGACTGAACTGGAGACTTTTGCCCATGACGAATGGGCGAAGATACCCGTAGATCGCTGCAAGACACTTGTGTCAAGCTATGCTTCACGTTTAAAAGCTGTTATAACTGTAAAAGGATGTTCTACTAAGTACTAAGATTGAATGTCACTTGGGGGTTGAATAAAACTGATAATGATGTGAGCACAGAAAAGACATTTGTGATTATTTCATTATAAATGTTATGTTATATTTGTCTGACCTACACGTGCCTCTTTGATTTAATTGTAAGCAAGATGACTGAATGATCAAAATTAATGTCAAACTGGCCAAAACACTCAATTTCAGTGGGGGTTGAATAATTTTGAACACAACTGTATCTCACCTATACACAGCTGATGAGAGACAAATTCAGAGTAGGAGCCGAACAACCCAGTTGTTCAGATTTGTATTGCTTACCTTACAGACATGAGTTAGCAGGGCTGCCGGATCAGCCACATTTCCTGGACACATACTGTATTACTATTTCATGCGCGGGGAGCACAGGGATTAGCTCTGTCCTGCAATATGTTGAATTCATATGCTGCAGGAAGGCAATCAAGGCAGGTCACCTGGGATTTCTTACCTGCAGCATTTGTATTGTGCTTGCTACGGGGTTGCAATTATTTTACACATTGCCTATCAGCATGAATAAAATAACGTCCAGCATGAATGTTCAGGGAAACATGTCCGGCATGGTAACCCTATGGGTGAGGGGTGTATAATTAAGAAAGGAGTCCCCTATTTATTACTACATCTACAGTATATCCCATAGACCAGAGGATGCAATGCCAAACAGCTAGCCTGCTCTAATTTAATTCCTCACTTGCTGGCCATTGACAGGATTATATAGGGAGCAAGAATTCCCCCTAGCTACTCCTAAAGCCCCATCTGACAGCCTAGAGATAACATATCACTTGCTCCTAAATAACCCCTAATTCAATGGCGGCTGGTGAGATTTATTTATTTAATTCGTTGTGCAGCAATATCTGTGTGTTTTGATACAGGCTGCTTCACTAGCAACAAAATACAGAAACAAAGGGCCCTCTTCCCTCTGTAACAATAAAATGGGGATACTAACAAGGAAAGCCTGCACCTGCAGATTTCCCCATTGGGTCCTCATTTTAGAGTTAGATTCCAGGGCAGGTACTACTTCAGCACCTTTCCCTGGAATGAAGTTCTTCCCTTGGTAATACTCACGGTGCGTATCACTAGGGATGAGCCGAACACCCCCATGTTCGGTTCGAATTCGAACAATTTCAAAAGTTCGAGTTCAAATTCGAACCGAACTCAGTGCAAGTCAATGGGACTCAAAGTTCGATTTTTAGAGTGCCCTCCAAGAGGGCATATATGCAAGATATGTGCCATAAAAGGTGTATGGGGGACCGGGTAGTGCCCTGGGGGACAGGAAACAAGGACAAAAAGTTTTAAAAAAGACGTTTTTAAAGGAACAGTGAGTTTTCCATAAAATAAGGGTTAAAAATAAAAACGAAAAATTCCTTCAAATATCGTGCCTAGGAGGTCCCCATAACCTGCCCGTGAAGTGGCGGATTTGTAAGACGTATCGAAACATCGCCATCAGAGACCCACACACAACACCTAGCCACCCTTAAGGGGTTAAAATGCACAGGGACTGGAAATTATCCTGTTAGATGAGGGAATGTATTATATGTATAAAGCAAGGTATATATGACAATGGATAGTCAGAGACTCTAGGGACTCAGCTTGTACATTTTATGATAGACATTTCTAACATAATAATAATTGTATGCTCGCATAGGCCCTTCGGGAGATTTACATGACATACAAATACTGGAATATTACGTTTAAATCTAAGGAGTGTGATAAAGATTTTATTAAGCCCTTGATGACAAATGACGTAACATCTACATCATTAATGATTGGCTTTACAGAGCCCTGGTCCTTAAGGGGTTAAACAGCATATCAGAGGATCATATAGTAGAAATGAACACTTCTTAGAATTCAGAACAAGCACAGTGTTTGTTCATACATGTACAGGCCACACTCACTCTGCAGGCAATGTATCAAATTCATGAGACCAGACTAATTAGAAGCACATGTTATTTCCAAACACTAACTAAACACCTGTTGTTTACGCCGTTTGAGAGCACAGGTCATTTAGAGGTGAGAATCTTTGCACCTGGACATTAGGTAGTTTTTTAATTCAATATCTAATAAACCGTTGCTTATAATATTGTGCAGTAAAGAGTCTCTTTATTTCTATATTTTTTTGTATTTTTTAAGCATTTTTTATACTTTTTTCAAAATGGTTTTTTTTTCGAACGCGAACCGAGCACGCCAAAAAGTTTGAAGTTCGCGAACTTTCGAACTGCCAATGTTTGAGTCGAACTCCGAACTGATCGAACCGAACAGCTCATCCCTACGTATCACCTCCTGAAGTCCATAGGACTCCATGGTGAGTTGCGCTGCCGAGCCATGAGCCCTAAGTAATTTTGCTATTGCGAGATTGCACTGCGCCACAGAGTGATCGTGGAGGGGCCTGTGGATTATTTGTCTCCAGTCTCACTCTGCTCGCGGCCACAAGAAGTGATGAATTGGGCCACTGTTCTCGCCATGGGATCAGAGGTGAGTATCAAATATATTGGTGGGGTTTAGGGGCTGTAAATGATATTGTGAAAGCTGTATCAGTTAGCACCAGCTTTTAGATGTGGCTACATTTAGTGTTAGCGCATCAGTGCGATTACGGCTTTGTAATACCCTACTTATCCTAATCCTAATTACTGATTGTGCTCCCTATGTTATGTATTGGATGCGCAAAGTACAGTAAACTCGGGCAAGCTAGTGCAATCACTGATGCGCTAATGGATTTTACAGATTTCAGCGTTAGGAATGCAATATGGAGGGCATGTGTTAAAATGACTTATCCTGACGTTATTGTCTACTCACCAAGACTACAGTTAGTGTTCATTAGGGAATAAAGCCCAAATTATTTTGACAAAACTTAATGAATGGCACTAATGGCCCAAATAAATATGGGTAAACAGAACCATTCATTGTCATCTGACAAACTAAAAATTGCGAACCAGAATTTGTTTACTAATAAATCCACTATACTCTTATTTGTCTACTAATAATCTCGCTATAAAGCAGGTATTAACCCCTTTCATGCACACAATTAAACAATGCAACTGTTCACCATCCAGTATTGCTCCAGTAAATGCAATCATGTGACAGGTTTCTTGGTGGATTTACAGGTATAATAAGCCATTTTTTCCTTGTAAACTAAATAGTTTTGAAAACCGAAAAGGCAATGACAGTCTTCGCACAGCAACTGTTCTTACACAAGCTGCTACAGTTATTATATTTCCATTAAGCTTCTGGTTTTGATATGTAGACACTAAGCTAACAGTAGACAAGTGCATTTTGTTTCATTCCGAATCCAAATTCAGACAAAAATCACCATTTTCATATTTTGGAAGCATTTCCGAAATACGAAAAATCTACTGTAGCATACCAATTAAACTGAAATGAAATATCGGAGTAAAAAATTATCCAAAAATGATCTGAAACTAAAGTAAAATGGAACGAAAATGATCCGAAACAAAAAATGGAACAAAAAAGACCCAAAACTAAAAGAGGAATGAAAATTACCCTAAATATTTATTCAAACGTTTATTCATTTCACTTGCAGCAAAAGTCTATTTATTCTTTAGGATTTTTTAGGCATTTTTCAGGATTTGTTTGGTGAAATTCAATGTTTCCTAATTTATTTTAAAGCACCAAGGGCAGTATTACAAAGCTGGTGCTAACTTAACCAGAGCTGTTCTAAATGTAACAGCTCCATAGGCTATAATGACTCTGGTAAGTTTACAACAGCTCTGGTTAAGTTAGCAACAGCTAAGTAACATGGCCCCAAGGCTTTTCGGTCCAGCCGTGTTCGGCAATGAATACTGTGTTTCAGCACCATAGATAGCACCGGAGCCCTGCATGGCTGCTGTCCATGGTGCTGATTCAGAACCAGTGACAGCAGCCCAGGCTCCAGAGATATCTATGGTGCTGAAAATCAGGGTTATTCAAAGAGCTCCGAATTGTGTCCGAAAGGTAACCGAACACTGAAATTCAGCGTTCGGTTACCTTTCTTGGCCATTTGGCTATCCAGAGAGCAGGCAGTTCGCCAAATGTTGGCGAATTGCCTGCACATATGGTGCCTGTTCGGTGCCTGTTCGAGGGCAGTGAAATCCCCATAGAGAAGCAATGCTTCGTCTATTCAGAGAACAAAAACCAGCAGTGAAAAGTTGCCGAATTGCCCTGCTGTTCAGTGGTTTCATTCGACAGGTTTATTCAGGTGAATCCCATAGGCTTCAAATGTTGAATATATTCCTGTTTTAATTCAATATCTAATAAACCGTTTATTATAATATTCTGCAGTAAAAGGTTTCTTTATTTTTAGATTTTTTAGGATCTTTTAGGCATTTTTCGGGATTTTTTTGCAAAACTTTTTTTCGTTTTTTTTTTATATAATTTTTTCTTTTTTCTTTAATGGCCCTTTTTATTATCATTCATTGGATCTTCTATATAAATTCCAGGCATTTTCGTTCTGTAGTTTCTTTGCGAACAGCGTTTCACTTTTCAAACATTCAAGCGTACTGGGTTTTTTTTTCAACTCGTTCATCTGCTAGGCGGCTTTTTCCAGTGGCTGCTCTGCACTGTGATCGGTGGCTAGTTGGTTTTTTTTTGGCGTGTTCAGCGGGGTTAATGTAGATATTTTTGCGGGTTTCGGTGTGCATTCACCAGGTTTTGCGGTGAGTGTTCGTCGGGTTTGCGGCCACTTTTCCCTGCACTACGATGGCCCTGTGGTGCTTGCTGAATACACCGGAGGGTCGCCGAAATGGGATCGCCAAATCGCACCAAATTGAGGAGAGCGAAAAGCCACTGAACATGCGGTGACTTTTCGATTCTCTTTGAATAACCCTTAAAGTTAACAGTAGACATGTGCATTTCGTTTAGTTCTGAACCCAAATTCAGAAAAAAAAAATCACCATTTTCATATTTTGAAAGCATTTTCGAAATACGAAAAATCTACTGTAGCATACCGATTAAACTGAAATGAAATATCGGAGCAAAAAATTATCTGAAACGAAAATGAAACGGAATGAAAATGATCCGAAACAAAAAATAGAACAAAAAAGACCCAAAACTAAAAAAAGGAATGAAAATTACACAAAAAAAAATGGAACGAAATTATTTGAAACTTAAAATTAAAACGCCATATTACATAGTTGGTGGTAACTTAACCAGAGCTGTTGTAAACTTACCAGAGTCATTATAGCCTATGGAGGATTTAAATTTACAACAGCTCTGGTTAAGTTAGCACCAACATTGTAATACTGGCCAAAAATGGGGATTTTTTTTTTTCCATTGAAACCTATAGGATTTGCCTGATTAAACCTGTGGAATTAACCACCGAAAATCAGGATTCGAAATTAGGGTTAGATGCTAGTGTTAGAAATTAGGGTTAGAAATTCTAATCAGTCGAATTGTATAGGTTTCAATGAAAAAAAAATACCTGTTTTTATTAAATATTTATTCAAACGTTTATTTGTTTCACTTGCAGCAAAAGTCTATTTATTCTTTAGGATTTTTCAGTATTTTTTTGGTGAAATTCTATGTTTCCTAATTTATTTTAAAGCATCAAGGCTTTTCAGTCCAGCTGCGTTCGGCAATGAATACTGTGTTTCAGCACCATAGATAGCGCCGGAGCCCCGCATGGCTGCTGTCCATGGTGCTGATTCCTAACCAATGACAGCAGCTCCGTGGGGCTCCAGAGCTATCTGTGGTGCTGAAACATAGAATTCATGGCGAACGCAGCTAGACTGAAGCAAAAAACCGTCTGTCTGAATTCTCTGATTGGTCCGAAAATATGAATTGCGATAAATATACTGAACGACCTAGAAAAAAAAGTGGAACAAAAAAAATCTGAAATTAAACAAAAAAAACATCCGGGAACAAGTCTAGTTAACAGACAATGATTCACTGTTTGAGAATTATAATTTTCTATTTTCTTGCCAATGTTTTGTTATTTTAAATGCACATGTTTGGATGTTTATGCCTTGGCCTTATAAAAAAATTCTAAATATTTACAACTAAACCTATATCCGTAAACAAGTTGTCAGTGAAACATACCCAGCAGTTGCAGAACAATAACTCTCATTATGTTCTACCAATGCTGTCCAGCAACACCTGAGTGGAGGGATGATCTACATCTGGTTAGCAGATTGGCCATGTTTTCCTGGGCACATATTACTATTTCATGCATAGGGTGCTGCCCTGCAACATGTATAATTCATATGCTGCAGGAAAGAAATCAAGACAGGATACCTGGGATTACGTTTGAATTTTGTACCTGCAGCATAGGGATTCTACATGGGTTATATTTTGCATGTACTGCCCCTCAGCATGAATTCATTATCATTATCCAAAGAGATCCTGCTTGAGAAAGGTAACCGAACGCTGAAAATCAGCGTTCGGTTACCTTTCTTGGCCATTCGGCTATCCAGAGAGCAGGCAATTCGCCAAATCCTGGCGAATTGCCTGCACATTCGGTGCCTGTTCGAGGGCAGAGAAAACCCCATGAAAAATCACTGCTTCGACTATTCAGAGAACACAAACCAGCAGTGAAAGGTTCCCGAAATGCCCTGCCATTCGGTGGTTTAATTCGGCAAGTTTATTCAGGAGAATCCCATAGGCTTCAATGTTAAAAATATTCCTGTTTTAATTCAATATCTAATAAACCGTTCATTATAAAATTCTGCAGTAAAGAGTCTCTTTATTTATAGATTTTTTAGGATATTTTAAACATTTTTCTGTTTCTTTTTTTAAAGTTTACTTATTTTTTCTGTAACAGCCCTCTTTATTAGGGATGCACCGATACCGATACTAGTATCGATATCGGTGCCGATACCGGGTACTGCAGGAGTACTTGGTACTCGTGCAGTACCCCCGATATTTTTTTCCGATACTGGAAGCCGGCATTGAGCCGGCTTGCCGGTATCCGAGGGGCTGCGGCGGCTGCTCTCCGCCCTGTGTTTATACTTACCTTCCTTCAGCGACGCCGGGAAAGTCTTCGCGCGCGCGCGCTCCTTGGAAGGTCCCCAGCCGCGACCACGTGGGACCATGTGATCGCGGCTGGGGTCCTTCCAACGAGCGTACGCGCGGGAACTTTCCCGGCGTCGCTGAAGGAAGGTAAGTATAAACAAAGTGAACAGCTGCAGGGCCTGTCCGAATGCAGAACAGGCCCTGCAGCTGCTCTCTGCTCATACTTACCTTTCTTCAGCGATGCCGGGAAAGTTTCCCCGCGTGCGCTCGTTGGAAGGACCCCAGCCGCAATCACATGGTCCCACGTGGTCGCGGCTGGGGACCTTCCAAGGAGCGCGCGCACGAAGACTTTCCCGGCGTCGCTGAAGGAAGGGGAAAGTATGAGCGGGGGGTGGGGGGGCGGCGGCATTATCCATGAGCTGGGGGGGCATATCCATGAGCTGGGGGGCATATCCATGAGCAGGGGGCATATCCATGAGCAGGGGGCATATCCATGAGCTGGGGGCATATCCATGAGCAGGGGGCATATCCATGAGCTGGGGGGCATATCCATGAGCAGGGGGCATATCCATGAGCAGGGGGCATATCCATGAGCTGGGGGGCAATTATCCATGAGCTGGGGGGCAGGATATCCATGAGCTGGGGGGGGCAATATCCATGAGACTTGGGGGCTTTATATGAGGTCTGTTCTTATTGGAAAGCGTCACGTGACATAAAATAAAAGTATCGGTACTTGGTATCGGTGAGTACTTGAACAAAAGTATCTGTACTCGTACTCGGTCTTAAAAAAGTGGTATCGGTGCATCCCTACTCTTTATTATCATTCCCTGGACCTCATATGTAAATTTCAGACATTTTCGCTCAGTAGTTTCTTTGCAAACAGCGTTTCACTTTTCAAACATTCATGCAAACTGTTTTCCTAATTTATTCACTTCACTCTGTCTGCGGTGTCGGCTTTTTCCGGCGGCTTCGCTGCATGTGATCGGCTCCTGCTCGGGTTTTTCCGTGGTTTTTGGCAGGTTAATCCAGATGTTTTTGCGGGTTTCGGCGTGCAATCACTGGGTTTTACTGTTTGTTTTCGTCTCCGGCATACTTACCTGCCTGAGCGGCGCAGGGAAAGTTTCCTCGCTTCCGCTCTTTGAAGGACCCAAGCCGCGGTCACGTGGGACTCCCACGTGACCACGGCTTGGGTCCTTCAAAGAGCAGAAGCGAGGAAACTTTCCCTGCGCCGCCCAGGCAGGTAAGTATGCCGGAGACGGAGCTCCAGGGGCAGCTGTCCGAATGCCGATAGAGCATTTGAACAGCCGCCCCATGTCTGGTCTGGGGTCTGAGCTGGGGCATATCCATGAGAGCTTGGGGGGCTGTATATCCACGAGCTGGGGCAATATCCATGAGAGCTTGGGGGGCAGTATATCCACGAGCTGGGGCAGTATCTCCATGAGCTGGGGCAGTATCTCCATGAGCTGGGGCATATTCATTTGTGAGCTGGGGCATATTCATTTGTGAGCTGGGGCAATATCCATGTGTGAGCTGGCTGGGGCAATATCGATAACGTGTCCACAGGTTGGGGGGGATGCACAATTCTTGGCTGGCCCCGGCCGCTGACAACCCACGCTATGCCACTGAATTCGGGGACCCTGTGGTGCTGGCTGAATACACCGCAGGGTCACCGAAATGGGATCGGCAAAAGGAACCGAATTGAAGAGAACGAAAAGTCACCGAACGTGCGGTGACTTTTCGAATCTCTTTGAATTACCCTGTATGTGTCTACATATGTCTAACATCTGGCAGCACTAGGTCTACCCTTGCGGTTAAGACTCTGTGTTCAAGCATTATTATTTTTGTCCCTCATGAACATGAATGATAAGATTGGAATGTTTGTATCATATATTGTCGTAGTGTGTTTTTACTTTATGTGTAGAGGGCTCCGTTTTCTATTCACAAGGAGAACTGATAGAAACTAACCTAAAAGTCCTAAGCAATTCCAAAAAATGATTTGAACACAGTAATACAAATTTTTTTTCTTTTCTGTCTGTTGTCGTTACATTTTTAATGCAGATCGGGTTCGATCATGTGTATGTCAGTGCGCTCTGATCGCACACAGGTAAAGAGCTCTCTCCATTGTAACTAATTATAATTAAGCTCCAAGAATTATGTCACACTAAATGGACGAATTTGAAATGGATTTGTTTTTTAATGAAGTTGAGCAGAGAAATACCGTTAATCAGCTCCATAATGTTTATTCAAGCAGCAGCATGCACCTGTGTGAAGAGGGAGCGTTTCATTCACTCTCACGACCCATCTTGTGTTCAAACATGCTCGCGATTTTAATATGTGAAGAGCAATTTACTCAGGTTACTGTGCAAATTGCATCTGACACCTAGGATGTGAGCAAGAAGATGGATTCCAGGAGAGGGAAGGCGTTTTTGTTTTTTTCCTTTTTTCCTTTTTTTCCCCCCAAAGAATTTGTCACATTAATTCAGCAAGTGCATCAATACGCCTGTTCTTCGTGATATCTTTTAATGGAATAACGACATTGACAAGCCTTGGTGAGCTAATCTTCCTTTATCAAGGCCGAGATATTGTTCTCATTTCAAAAATGAGTCGCCTTTTGTGTAAACTGCAGATAAATGAAATAACAGTGGTTAACGATTTATTATTAGTCTCTTTTTTTCCCAGATGTGTAAACTGGTCCTCATTAATTTATATGATGAAGAGCAGCAGTCGAACGTGCTTGAATTCGCTGTACATTTCAATATTTGTGCTAGTCGTGAATGAACACAATAACACCTGCATAGCTGACATGGATTCAATACAAAAAAGAGAAATTAGAATTTTCCAAATAGACGGAAATATTACTATTCAGGAAGGCAGAAACATCATCTTTACATATAAGGCCATCGAGACTTGCAAAAGTCTGCAAGGGTGGGATCATGCAGGGCCAGAGCAGGGCTGGACACTTTTGGCCCAGGGGGCAAGGGATACGCTGAAGCCTTGATATGGCATTTCGGCTATCTGTTTATTAACCCCTTCACTCCCGAGTTAGGTGCCCGATATCAAGCTAATGTGGTCTACAGCTGAGCAGGACTAAAGCAAATGAAATTTGTTTATTGCAAAGAAATGTTGTTTGCTTTTAGGCTCCAGAACATGCCCTTAAGGTTTTAGAAGCATGGCCACAATGCCCAAAGTGCTAAAACTGTTTGAAATCTGCTAGAAAAGTGTCTAGTAGACCTTTCCCAGCTGATAAATCCTGGAGCCATATTTTGTAGTTGCTAATGTAGTAACTCCATTTCATATGGCTGCCAAATAGGTGATTATAGTAAGGAATACATTGGGAATATTAACAAAAAAATCTTACTGTTTTATTAATTTAAATGATTTTCCAAAAAAATCCACTGGTTCCTTAGTGTTTTCTATTTAAAAAAAATTCGCTTGGCAGTGAAGGGGTTAAATGCAGGTGTGGCTTGTGTATGTAAAAGTGTATTTATGTGGAGTTTCCGTACTTTTGGTAGCTTTAGGATTTAAATCCATCAAAGGTTTTGTTTCGTGTCACAGAGGAGTTTTGCGGTATGCTGTAGATTTGGGGTTGTTATGTGTCTAGTATGGTTGTGATATTGAAATTCTTTGGTGGTTTCACAACCTATTGGTAGCCTTGTATCTGTATTAATAAGGAGAAAAAATGTCATCTGAGGATATTCCCATTACACCGTGTGAAACAGAACGCAATTAGAGGCTTTGGTTTCTGTTAATGGCCATTAAAAGATTAAGCTCACCCGCCGAACTTCAAGGCACCTCTAGTGAGGGTGAGTCCTATCCAAAAAATGAAGCCACAGGTTGCTGTGTAGTCAACCATAACTTGCCCATGCTGCTTGTCAGTCATGAGGTAGACTGGTGGGCTTTTATTTAAGCTCCCCCAGAAACAAAATCCGCCTTGCGATCAAAAAACAAAGACACCGGTTTAACAGAAACCAAAGCCTCTAATTGCATTTTGTTTCACACGGTATAATGGGAATAAGCGCAGATGACACTTTTTCTCCTTGTTATGTTTTATACATGTTGCTGGGCTGGATACATTTGGTGGTTGCAGCCGCCCCATCGGGAATAGGCGCGACCCCACCCCTCCTGTAATCTGTATTAATAAATTGTTCTGAACATTTTTTATTTTTAGGCTGGTGTCAGACGAGCGTAGTGTTCACGTCCGTGATTGCGCCTAAAAGTACGTCCGTGATAGCATGACAGAAAGCCCATCGGAGCCCGTTACACGAAGTACGTCCGCACTGAACTGCGGACGCACAACACGGACGCAAGGCAGGCAAGAACGTACAACTACTAGAACGGCCGCACAAAGTGCGCTGCGTCCGCAACGTCTGCATAGCTTTGTGTGTGAGTGATGGAACGTGGTCAGACGGACTGCATTTATACGTCCAGCATTTTTCACGGACAAAATGGTTTTGCTTTTTATTTTATTTTCTCTCCTACATCCATCAAAATATACGTCAGTGAAAAAAACGGACTGTGTGGCCACTACTGCGACTTCCGTACTGACGTACGTCCGTGTACACGGACGTACAGTCTGTAGAAATCACGCTCGTCTGACCCTAGCCTAAAACAAAGAAACTTATTGACAGAGAGTTCCTAATCTGGTCGGAATGATTTACAAGCAATTGCTTACAAAACTATGATTCCAGGTAATCAGATAGAAGCTTTAATCTAAAACCAATAGGTGCTAAGTTTGCATTTGCAAACACAGGACATACAGTTGTGTTCAAAATTATTCGACCCCCAATGCTGTAAAGGGTTTTAGGGAATTTAGTGTACATTTGTAATTGTATTCAGAATGAAATCCTACAAGGACTTTTTAAAGAACCATATGCAACGAAAATGACATCAATTGGTTTTGTAATACAGTAGTAAATGTTTCTTTTGTGAATTCTTCATTGACACAATTATTCAACCCCTTAAAGACTACCACTCTGAAGAACAGAGGTTCATTCAAGTGTTTTCAATCAGGTATTGAAAACACCTGTGGATGTCACGGAGCAGCAATAAAGCATAATAAGCACCAATTAGGCAGCTTTAAAATGACTGTGATACTCAGCTCCTTCTAGACATTTACTGGTGTGGTTACAAACATGGTGAAGTCAAGAGAATGGTCCAGGAAGACAAGAGAAGAGGTGATTACTCTTCACAGGAAGGGCAATGGCTATAAGAAGATTGCAAAGATGTTAAACATACCAAGAGAGACCATAGGAAGCATCATTCGCAAATTCAAGGCAAAGGGCACTGTTGAAACGCTACCTGGTCGTGGCAGAAAGAAGATGCTGACTTCGACTGCTGTGCGCTACCTGAAGTGTAGAGTGGAGAAAAGTCCCCGTGTGACTGCTGAGGAACTGAGAAAAGATTTGTCAGATGTGGGTACTGAAGTTTCAGCTCAGACAATACGGCGCACACTGCGTAATGAAGGCCTCCGTGCCAGAACTCCCAGGCGCACCCCCTTGCTGTCTCCAAAGAATAAGAAGAGTCGACTGCAGTATGCCAAAAGTCATGTGGACAAACCACAGAAGTTTTGGGATAGTGTTCTGTGGACTGATGAAACAAAATTAGAACTGTTTGGGCCCATGGATCAATGCTATGTTTGGAGGAGGAAGAACAAGGCCTATGAAGAAAAGAACACCTTGCCTACTGTGAAGCATGGCGGGGGGTCAATCATGCTTTGGGACTGTTTTGCTTCTGCAGGTACAGGGAAGCTTCAGCGTGTGCAAAGTACCGTGAATTCTCTTCAGTACCAGGAGATATTGGATGACAATGTGATGCAGTCCGTCACAAACCTGAGGCTTGGGAGACGTTGGACCTTTCAACAGGACAATGATCCCAAGCATACCTCTAAGTCCACTAGAGCAGGGTTGCAGATTAAAGGCTGGAACATTTTGGAGTGGCCATCGCAGTCACCTGACTTAAATCTGATTGAGAACCTCTGGTGGGACTTAAAGAAAGCAGTTGCAGTGCACAAGCCTAAGAATGTGACTGAACTGGAGGCTTTTGCCCATGACGAATGGGCGAAGATACCCGTAGATCGCTGCAAGACACTTGTGTCAAGCTATGCTTCACGTTTAAAAGCTGTTATAACTGTAAAAGGATGTTGTACTAAGTACTAAGATTGAATGTCACTTGGGGTTGAATAAAACTGATAATGATGTGAGCACAGAAAAGACATTTGTGGTTATTTCGTTATAAAAGTTATGTTATATTTGTCTGACCTACACGTGCCTCTTTGATTTAATTGTAAGCAAGATGACTGAATGATCATAATCAATGTCAAACTGGCCAAAACACTCAATTTCAGTGGGGGTTGAATAATTTTGAACACAACTGTATTTGAAAACGAGAGAAATCTCAATGTATCCTTCCTGGTAAAATACTTTATAAATAAATAAATTTGCTAATACCAGACAAAATGCACATGACTCAGTGTGCACTCCAGGATGGCGATTTACAACAGGATGACACCTTTACTATTTGTTCTTAAAACTGGAGGGGTGTTCAGTAACTGCCAGTGTTGCAAGAAAATCTCTGGTGTTGCAGCGCCAACAAACACTACACGCTTCGCGCAAATGCGCTCGCGCAGCACATTTTTGCGTTATTGCGCGAAAATTAATGCGGCATTCCGATCCGAGCGCATTTTTTCAGCCTTCATGTTTTTTCGTGCACAAATCCGACGCGCAAATTCATGCGCAAATGAATGTTGCGTGCAGGAATCGGTGGGCAGACTGTTTTTTCACGGGACTCAGAATTAAGAACCACCATTTTCTAAAGTTAGGTTGTTGCGCCTGTCAAAGTCAATCTGCGTATATGTGCTGCAGCAAAATAATTTTTTGACAAATTATAAAATTTTTTATGTCTGGGTATGTGTAGAATGTGTAACTGTACTGTGCTGTATTTTTTTTTATTACTGAGTTATTTCGTTTCGGCCACAACGATCATATTTGCAGTTAACACCAAGTTTTCAAAGACGTTACGAAAATTCGCGCAAACGTCGCTCGTACGACTTTGCACGAAGATTGGAATACCTTCCGCACTAACGCATTTGCGCTCACAATGTTAAGTATAGGATGCGCGCAGGACCTTGCGCTCGCGCTGGGTTCGCTCAGGGCCAATCGCGGTAGATGATAATGCGCATCGGTTGCACGAACGTCGTACTACGACGTTCCTCGCAAATGGTTTTTTCCTCGCGCAAAAGCGCATTTGCGTGCGTGTAATAGGGACCTAAGGTTTCACAAAAATGTACTGTGATGCTTCCATTTCTTCTTATTGTTTATTTTTTTTTTTCCTACTTGTTAAACGTTGGTGCTCGTCAATGTTGTAATTTGTCGGTGAAAAAAAAAATGATCTGTTTTGAATTTATCTCCTAAACTAGCAAAATGTTGGACATGAAGTTGTTGCAAATATTAATAAATGTTTCACGTCATAACTGATGACAGATTTCATAGATAGCATCTCTTGTAAATGAAATGAAAGATCAAGCTCAGAGTCATTGAGTGAAGATTTGTTACGTCGGTAGTGTAGGCAATGAAGAGTAAACAATGAAGTCGTTCCAGTGATCTCAGCTGGAAAGACCGCTTAAGTCAGCTTTGTTAGACATCCACATATAAGTCACGAATAAAGAAAGTAAAAATCAATGTAATCAGTGCTTGGTAGTCCTGCAATTATTCCTTCAGGGAATAAAGAAAAAGCTTTAATCGATTCAATGACAAACATGCGGCATGCAAGAGTCACCCCCCCTTTTTTTAAACTAAGCACAGGAAGATTTTGTCATTATATTCTTTAAAAAAACATCCAGTGATAATGCAAACCATTTAAGTATTGTTCTTATAAAACCCAATACAAAGTATACTGCATATCACAGTCATTCATTGTATTGTTATCTACAGTGGCGACTCCAGGAACAATATATAGGGGGGGGCACATAAGATACCACAGTCAAAAGTGGATGGGCACTAATAATTTTCAGCACTAAATACGACTAAAAAAAAAAAGAAATAAGTATATATAAATAAGATTCAAAATCCCAGAGTAAAATTCAATATTTTATTTGCCGCAATTCGGTGGTTTTTGCCGACGTCTGATAACTGCTTTAGCAACTCCAATTTTCACAAATTACGGTGACCATGTGCTAAATAGGGAATTTACCATATTTTCGGTGGAACGGATTCCCCCGAAATGTGACGAAAAGCAAAGGATCTAAAGATGAATAGACCCTTTAGATTCTAACTTCTTTAATAACCCCTAAAATGCCATAAACCCAGGGAAATACAATAAAAATAATAAACAGTGTGGCATGTAGCCCACCCATTAACCCCCAAATGGTATTAATCAAGAGAATACATTAAATGTATACACTGTGAGGCATGGAGCCTACCCATTAACCCCCAAAATGGCATTATTCAAGGGAAAACATGAAATGTATACACTGTGAGGCATGTAGCCTGCCCATTAACCTCTAAAATGCCGTTAATCATGGATAAAATAAAATGTATACTGTGATGGATGAAGCGTGCCCATTAACCCTTAATATACAACTAAAGCAAAGCAAAACCAAAAGTCTGATTTGTAACCCCTTCACTGCTGAGCCATTTCAACATGTGAAAAAAATAATTATCAGGGTTATCCAAAGAGATCCGAATTGCTTGAGAAAGGTAACCGAACGCTGAAAATCAGCGTTCGGTTACCTTTCCTGGCCATTCGGCTATCCAGAGAGCAGGCAATTCGCCAAATCCTGGCGAATTGCCTGAACATACGGTGCCTGTTCGGTCCCTGTTCGAGGGCAGTGAAATCCCCATAGAGAAGCACTGCTTCGGGTATTCAGAGAACACAAACCAGCAGTGAAAGGTTCCCCTAATGCCCTGCCATTCGGTGATTTCATGCGGCAAATTTATTCAGGAGAATCCCATAGACTTCAATGTTAAAAATATTCCCGTTTTAATTCAATATCTAATAAACCATTCACTATAAAATTCTGCAGCAAAAAGTCTCTTTATTTATAGATTTTTTAGGATACTTTAAGCATTTTTTTTTTTTTTTTTTAAAAGTCCGATTTTTTTTTGATTTTTTTTTTCAGTTTACTTATTTTTTTTGTAACAGCCCTCTTTATTATCATTCCCTGGACCTCCTGTGAAAATTTCAGACATTTTCGCTCAGTAGTTTCTTTGCAAACAGCGTTTCTTTTTCCCAGATTCATACAAATGTTTTTTCTAATTTATTCACTGCCTCCTCTACGTCACAGCTGCTTCGGCTCTGTGTGATTCGGCTCCTGTTCGGGTTTTTCGAAGGTTAATCCAGATGTTTTTGCTTGTTTTCAGCGTGCATTCGGTTAGGTTTCGTCAGGTTTTCGGCAGCTTTTCCCTGCAATTCGGGGACCCTGTGGTGCTTGCTGAATACACTGCAGGGTCACCGAAATGGGATCGGCAAAAGGAACCGAATTGAAGAGAACGAAAAGTCACCGAACATGCGGTGACTTTTCGAATCTCTTTGGATAACCCTGTATGTTTTTATTTTATTATTTATGATTTTGCCTTTACGCTGAATATGGGCATGTTGGGTATCATTGGAGAGGCCAGACTCTCCCCGTAGAGAGTCCGAAGCAGTGGAGGAAGCGGTCCGAAGCAGTGGGGGAAGCTGGATGCTGATCCCTGGTGGGGGGATGACACATTGGTGGGCAAGGAATAACTTAGGGGGGGCAATTGGCCCTCCTTGTCCCCCTGTAGAAATGCCTATGGGCAGACTAGATGGATCGAAAGGTTCTTATCTGCCGACATTTTCTATGTTTCTATCTAGGTATCTCATTTCATATATTCTTCTGATCATACGAACAAACCATATGTCTTTAGTAGTTTAATTTAAATCCCAATATACTAGATAACCAATGGCATGTGGACAACTGTTTACAATCTACTGTCATAATCAATATATTAACCCTTTCACTATAAAGATCAAGTATTCTCGATCATCAAAATAACCTGCTGGTGCCCCAGTATGGAGTATTCTCAATGTGGGTTAGTCTTGGAGCAGTCTATATACAGGGACGCCTCTGTTTATATTTACTGTGTCAAAAATGGAAAGTGATTAAATCGCTGGGTCTTCCCAGTGGTTTTATGGAAAAATCACATGGTATTGGATGGGTTAATTGGTTTCTCTATAGGTTTATAATAGCCTTCTGTATTCTGGTAAGGCTTTATACTAGTTGAAACATCGATGGGAGGATTTCTTTCCATTTAGCCAAGAGTGCATTAGTGAGGTCACAGACAGATGTTGGGTAATTATACTTGGTTCACAGTCCACATTCCAATTCCTCCCAAAGGTATTTGATAGAATTGAGGTCATGGCTCAGTGCAGGCCTGTCAGGTTCTTGCGCAGTAGCATTGATAAGTCACGAACATATATTACATGCTCAAATAAATTGGTGAAGCGTGCTAAAATCATTAACTCAATAAGAACATCTCACACCTGAAATGAACACCTAATTTGGAGGTGCTAAAAGACATAAGAAGATAAATCGATATATGCAAATTGTAGACATGTATGGTGAAGCAGGCGGAAGAAAGATTTGGGAGATTCCATGCTGGTATATT
This sequence comes from Leptobrachium leishanense, assembly GCA_009667805.1. NCBI lineage: Eukaryota > Metazoa > Chordata > Amphibia > Anura > Megophryidae > Leptobrachium > Leptobrachium leishanense. Next base: position 280,055,724 of record CM019064.1, on the reverse strand, counting down.
TTCAGGAAATCTAAATACATTTTATCAGTAAAGGGGCAGAATTATGATTTCTACATGATGGTTTAAAATGGGTTACTTTGTTTTATAATGAATTCTTTATTCCAAATAATCAATTAACTTTATTTACAATGTATACTACAATTGGAAATTAGTGTCTATAAGTAAAGAAATATTAGGTACAAAACGAGGGGTGGGCCGCAACGTTTGGTTGAGAAGGCAAGTGACGCACAGTGGCCTACGGACAGTGAAATTACCTTTTTTACTTTCATTTTTAATCTCAGCCGGACAGTGTATCCAGGAGTGTAATTATGTGGTATTTTGACGTGTTTGAAAGAAACTTGAGTTTCGTGAATTACATGCAGAAATAATTTTTTTGTTAATGGGTGAATGTAATGGGAGTTGTGAGACTGGAGTATCTGAACTATGGGAGTTCTAACAGTCTGGGGTTACTGTGTGCTGGTAGGTGGAAGGATTCCTGGTCATTTTATATTTAGAAAGAAAGATAATGTGTATTAGAGGAGAGACGAATAAACATAGAAAAAGAGTGGGGAAATGATAGAATGAGACAGGAAGAAAACGGCTGAAGGAGAGTGACAACGAAGTAAAGAGAGGCAGAATGAGAGTGATAGAGAGAGAGCTCTTGGCCTCCTATTTTACATCCCAATAATTGAAAAGGCCCGAGAAGGGACACTTTGTTTCCTGCTGGTATTGCACCCCAGTGCAGCTGACCAGTCTCTGTGATTACCCTTTACACAAGCTCAATTCCAGAACCACTTCTATCCAATTTGCTCAGGACAGACAGAGATGGAGAGGCAGAGACAAAGTCACTGAAGAGACAACTACAGACAGTCATAGACCGAAACACTGAAAGAAATAGGGACCGAGTCACTGACAGCTGCAGATAGACACTGACACAGATACACAAACACACTGGCAGTGTTACAGAGCTAAACTGACACACAGACCTGTATGTATGGTACTGCCCACTAGGCTTGTGCACCGATTTTTTTTTTGGTTCGATTCGGTTTGATTTTTCGGATTTTTAAACTTTTCGATTCGGCTCGTTTCGACCGATTTCGGTTTCGATTCGATTCGGTTCGGCCTGTTTTTCGGGTACATTTTTTTTTCGGAATATCGACCATTATTCGTATTTTCGTGTCACTGTGATCGGTTTTCGTATCGACTTTTCGTAATTTCGGAAATTTTCGTTTTTCGGAATTGCACATTTTTCGGAATATCGACCATTTTTCGTATTTTTAGTGTCATTTTGCCCGTTTTTTGGATCGGCTTTTCGTTTTTTCGAAAAATTTTCGTTTTCCTGAAAATTTTCGTTTTTACAAAATTTTCGTTTTTCGGAAAATTTTCGTTTTTTGGAAAATTTTCGTTTTTCGGAACATCTGTTCTCCTCGTTTGACACATTTCAAGTCCATTCGAAAAATCCGAAAATATTTCGTTTCGGCTCGGAAAACATTTCGGATCTGAAATTTTCGGATCTAAAATTTTTCGGAAATTCGGCCACATCCGAAAACACGAATCGGGAAATTTCGTGAAAATTCCGAAATTCCGAAACCCGAAACGCACATCCCTACTGCCCACTGCATGGGTCACTGGGACAGCAGATGAGACCATGTACAACTGCAGCTACTAATATCACATCTTCACATCCAAGGAGTCCATGGGTTGAATATTATTTTTATCCTTTCATTATATAACCCCACATATTCCGCAGTGCTTTACAAGATCAGTGTACAAGGTGTTGATACATTAGAATATTACACATGGATGATGACCTGATTCACGGGGGACCCGGTTTCCAAGGGAATTTACAATCTATGAGATGTACAAGTATTTTGTGAGGTAGGAACATCCATATCGTTAGGTGTCTTGTCCAAGGACACTCGCTGGTGGTGTCTTCTGAATGGGGTGGGGTCGTCTTTCCTTGATTGATTTATTTAACCAATCCTTGCTAACGGGAGTCATCCCAGAAGACTGGAAATTAGCAAATGTTGTGCCCATTCACAAGAAGGGTAGTAGGGAGGAATCTGGGAACTATAGGCCAGTTAGTCTTATGTCAGTAGTGGGGAAATTAATGGAAACCATGTTAAAGGAAAGGATTGTTGACCATCTAAAAACACATAGATTACAGGATCAGAAACAACATGGGTTTACCTCAGGGAGATCATGCCAAACTAATCTTATTGATTTTTTTGATTGGGTAACAAAAATAATAGACACAGGTGGTGCAGTAGACATTGCTTATTTAGATTTCAGTAAGGCTTTTGATACTGTTCCGCATAGAAGGCTTATCAATAAATTGCAATCTTTGAGCTTGGATTCCAATAGTGTTGAATGGATTAGGCAGTGGCTGAGTGACAGGCAACAGAGGGTTGTGGTAAATGGCGTTTATTCGGCGCAAGGTCTTGTTACCAGTGGGGTACCTCAGGGGTCAGTACTTGGACCCATTCTATTTAATATTTTTATTAGTGATATTGCAGAAGGTATTAATGGAAAAGTATGTCTTTTTGCTGATGACACAAAGATTTGCAACAGGGTTGACGTTCCTGGAGGGATCAGCCAAATGACAAATGATTTAGGTAAACTAAAAAAATGGTCGGAACTGTGGCAATTGAGTTTTAACGTGGATAAGTGCAAGATAATGCACCTGGGACGTAAAAACCCAAGGGCTGAATATAGAATATTTGATACAGTCCTAACCTCAACATCTGAGGAAAGGGATTTAGGGGTTATTATTGCAGAGGATCTAAAGGTAAGTAGTCAATGTAATAGAGCAGCAGGAAATGCTAGCAGAATGCTTGGTTGTGTAGGGAGAGGTATTAGCAGTAGGAAAAGGGAAGTGCTCATTACTGTACAGAGCACTGGTGAGACCTCACTTGGAGTACTGTGTGCAGTACTGGAGACCGTATCTCCAGAAGGATATAGACATCTTAGAGAGAGTTCAGAGAAGGGCTACTAAAATGGTGTACGGCTTGAAGGAGAAAAGTTACCAAGAAAGGCTTAATGATCTTAACATGTACAGCTTGGAAAAAAGACGAGACAGAGGAGATATGATAGAAACATTTAAATACGTAAAGGGAATCCACAAGGTAGAGGAAGGGAGTATATTTAAAAGGAAACAAAGTAGCAAAACAAGAGGACATAGTCTTAGATTAGAGGGGCAAAGGTTTAAAAGTAACATCAGGAAGCATTATTTTACTGAGAGGGTGGTGGATACATGGAACAGTCTTCCAGTTGAAGTGGTAGAGGCCAAAACAGTAATTGAATTTAAGCAGGCATGGGATAGGCATAAGGCTATCCTAAACAAAAGATAAATCCAGGTAAAGTATCCATGTAATTGGGCAGACTAGATGGGCCGAAAGGTTCTTATCTGCCGACATTTTTCTATGTTTCTATGTTTCTATGATTGTCGATCAAAGACCTGGTAGTTAAATTGAAAGCTTAAAAAGCTGCCTGCATTGTTTGCGGGCGCTACACCCCAGGATGCTCACGGCAGCGCTGAGCGCAGCCGCGAGCATCCACTCAATGGAGTCCATAGGACTCCATCGAGTTCCCCCATGCCGGTCACATGACCAGCCGGATCTCGCCTCGCGAGATCCAGCCAGCTGGCATAGTGATACGCAGGGGGAGACTGAGGAACTTTTCCCCCCAGTCTCTCCCTGCTCCCGCCAGACGGAGGAGACGGACAGAGTCACGGTCCTCGCTGCGGGATAGGATGTGAGTATCTGATTTGTTTTATTATTTTTTTGGATGGGGTTAACGGATTCTGCAGAAACGGAATCCGTTAACACCAAGTCCTGGCTGTGGTTAACTTTCTGTTAACTGCGGCCGGATGTTAATCAGCACTAGTAGATTGTAATCCTAACGCTGATTAACACTTTGCGCTCCCCATGTTAAGTGACCTGGCTCCCTGTCTTCTAGTTATGTGGTGTGTAGGTGGCTAGAACCGCCGAGGTATTAGTCAGTGACTATCCTTTATATTCCCTCCTCTAAGCAGACTATGGGTATGCTCATTTTGGGATTTGGTTTCTACATGCCGGTATTGACAATATTCGGACCATTTTTTTGAATTTTCACTAGATTTGTTTGTATATCATTGTGTGTTTTTTCGTTAATAAAGTTAACCATGCTGGTGGCGCTCCTGGAAAATTACTTGGAAGTGAACGGATTAAGGTTAAGATAGCACACTTCTTTACCCAGTGAACACAGGCTCTGTTTCTAAATTAGCTTTTACGTGTTAGTGTGCTCAATACTTCATTTGATTTTTGTGAGTTAATCCAATGAATCCAAATTGAGCTTTTTAAAATAGACAGTGTCTGTTGTGAAACCACAGCGGAGTATGTAAATGTGTTAAGATCATGCAACTTTTATGATGCTGATGGAGAGATCAAACATTGTATTATGATATTATAAAAATGACCTAAACTGAACAGACATTAAACAACATAATATTTTCCTAACTATTTAAGCAAAAGGGTGTACTTTATTTAATTTTTTTGCTGTTAGCAGCCAGTAAAAGCCTCTTCTGTTGTTTTTTTTGGTCCATGCTTCTGCCACGTGCATGGTGAGATGTTGCAGGTAGGAGCCCGGGATGCAAAGAACAATGGCACAACAGGCAAATGCAAATGGAAGACAGGAGGTTTATTCACAAACACAGGATCCAAGGAGAACAGCAAAGGAACACAAACACGGCAGGATCAGAGGGGAACTCACGAAACGGTACATACACAGTGATGGCAGCAGTCTTGGTGGGTAACACAGGAAACATGATGGAACGGCAAGGCAAACCGAAGTCCATCAGAATCCTGACAAACCAAGAACTGGTGCGATGCAGAAGCGTTTTTGCAGCGGGCAGACTCCCTTAGATAAAAAGTCCAAGAAGTCAGGACTGGATTAGGGATCACCCTGAGTCTTCCTAGAGTCAGGGCTGATGGAAAAAAGGGACTGGAAGACAGCAGGACGTGTGCGCCAGGGTTCAGTTTACAGCAGGAGCAGAGCGGGAATGGGTCTTCTTGCGATGCTTCCCTCAGGCACAGGTCATGACACCTTCATCAGCATTGTGTTAATTGATAGCCATTCAAGAGCCTATATGGCATGAAAACACCACTGCCCTCTTTTTAAGATCTACGTTCTTCATATTCCCAGATAGTTTGGCTTCTTTTTGAATTATGAATAATTTTCGTAAAGGTTATACACAGAGTGCCATATACATATATTGTGAGCTGGGATCCAATAAACACAATGTGCGATATTCTTAACGCTAACACCTGTAGATTTTCCCTTACTGTCTCAATGTTATCGTCGTATTCCGGGGAAGGTGCTGAATTAGAACCTCACCCCAGATTGTAGCGCTAACCTCCCTGATACCTACAGTAGCGCTTCTGTACCACTGTGAAAAATAGCTGCAGTTCAAAGGACACCATGGTGGCTTGCGCTTCTGAGCCCCGAGCTCTTCGAGAGCTTGCTGAGTAATTGCGGAGGGAGACTAGGAACTATTTGTTAGCAGTCTCAATCTGCTCGCTACAGATGCATATAGTGGAGCGCCACACCCAACAATGCCCCGCACAGCAAAAGTCGCTGTGTACCCGGATGGTAGTTTCTCCAAAAAACAGATCCAAATAGAGGTACAGAAAAGGTACAGCGCATGGAATATACTTATCGCAGGGCTCAAAATTTCAGGTCCCAAGTTACTAGCCAGGCCTTAAGAGTTACTCGCCACCCAACCCTTACCCTTAACTCTGCCCCTAAACACACCCTCTTAAATTTATTATTTATCATTAATAATATAACAAAGCAGTGGAAACATAAAGGGAAATGATGTGCGGCGACGTATGAGCGTATCACAGACCTCCACAGCAATAAAACTCACGCTTATACACACTGCACATTACTGTGAGTTTTATTGATGTGGAGCTCTGTGATACAATAATGTGCAGTGTGTATGAGCGTGAGTTTTATTGCTGTGGAGCTCTGATACACTCATACACACTACGCATTACTGTATGAGAGCACCACAGCAATAAAACTCACAATAATGTGCAGTGTGTTGGAGCGTATCAGAGTTCCAATGCCTATTTTTAAACCGTCTCATTCTTTTTACCCCCTCTCTAATTTTTTTTACTCCCTCTCTTTCTCTTTTTTTTATCACCCTCTCATTCTTTTTTTTACCCCCTCTCATTCTCTTCTCTTTTTCACCCTCTCTCTCGTTCTCTTTTTCACCCCCTTTCTCTTCTTTCTCACCCTCTTTCTTTTTCTCACCCTCATTCTCTTTTTCCCCCTCATTCTCTTTTTCCCCTCATTCTCTTTTTCACCCCTCATTCTCTTTTTCACCCCTCTCATATTGTCTTTTTCACCCCTCTCATATTGTCTTTTTCACCCCTCTCTCATTGTCTTTTTCGCCCCTCTCTCATTTTCTTTTTCACCCCTCTCTCATTGCCTTCTATTTTTACACCCCCTCTCTTTCTTACACCCCCTCTCTTACTTACACACTTTCAGCAGATTGGGCTGCTCTGTCCTCCTTCCTGGTCTAAAAGGATGCAGGCTGGCTCCACCTCTTCTGTGTGCAGATCGAAGCTGCAGCGTGCTTCCCACACTCATAACAAGAGTTTGGGAAGGACACGCTGCATTGGTTGCTCCCCCGCCTGCTCGTCACCTAACCCACCCACGTGATGCTTCGTAGACTCGCAGCACTTACGCTGCTAGTGTGCGATGCTTCACATGGGTGGGCAGGTGATCTGCGAACGTGAATCTCGCGGGTCACCTGCCCACCCATGTGAAGCGTCACACACTCGCAGCATGCTGCGAGTCTACGAAGCATCACGTGGGTGGGTCAGCGTCGATAAGGCAGACAGCTCCGGATTCGGACACTAAGAGTCCGATACCGGAGCTGTGAATTAAGGCGGCGGCTTACCCTGAACCTGGCCCCAGCAACCAACGGGTCAGTTCGCCCCACTCGCCCTCAGATAATTTCCCCTCGCCGAATTTGAGCAGGCGAGTGGAAATTTTGAGGTCTGCTTATCATATATGTACTCTAGCGGAATAACATCATGATAGGGTATCAGTTCATAGAGGATTATTAGTCACTCAAAACTTCACAAAATATTTGAAAATTGGGACGTTTTGAGTGACTAATAATCCTCTATGAAATGTTATGCTAACTTGATGGAAAGTCTGCTCACTGCCAGAAGAAGTGGCAGATCAGGCCACCACTTTCACTGTGGGATGAGAGGCGAGTATGGGATTTGATGGGGGGGGGGTTTAGAGCATGTTAATACGTGTATAATTTACATATTTTCCATTAAAGTGCACCGATCGGCACAAGCACATGCAGGGCTGATTTGATGGGAAATCATTCCCTATATATGTCATTATCATTTTTTGCTTACACATATATTAGTCAATTTTGAGTAATCCACAACCATTGTTATGCTGTCATTCACTTCTAGTGGTGTCCAGCTAGTGTGAGTGAGAGCTGTGAGTGGAACGGCCATCCTACCAGACTGCCCTCCACTCACTCCTCAACACCACTAAGAGCCAGTCACCGAGCAGTGTGTGATGACCCTTCCTGTATGCCATCCAGTAATGAGTATGATAATGGCACCCAATAAGTAACAGGCTACGAAATTCTGTAAATATATGAGATACTGCATTGATCTATATGACCTGATGAGAAAGTTTAAAAATAAAAAAAAGCAACCAAATGTGTCCTTTTACAATGTAACTTCACCACTAAGCTGCATTGTTGTTATTTTAGAAAAAGAAAAATTACTTAAAATTACTGGAATAATTAAATTATACAAGAATGTCCTCAGTGATTTCCCTAAAAATGTGCTGAAATTACAGTTTAGGCTGCTGTCAGACGAGCGTAGTGTTCACGTCCGTGATTGCGCCTAAAAGTACGTTCGTGATAGCATGACAGGAAGCCCATCGGAGCCCGTTACACGAAGTACGTCCGCACTGAACTGCGGACGCACAACGGCCGCGGCCCACGGACGCAAGGCAGGCAATAAAGTACAACCCCTAGAACGGCCGCACAAAGTGCGCTGCGTCCGCAACGTCTGCATAGCTTTGTGTGTGAGTGATGGAACGTGGTCAGACGGAATGCATTTATACGTCCAGCATTTTTTTCACGGACAAAATGGTTTTGCTTTTTAATTTATTTTCCCTCCTACATCCGTCAAAATATACGTCAGTGAATAAAACAGACTGTGTGGCCACTACTGTGTCTTCCGTACTGACGTATGTCCGTGTGCACGGACGTACAGTCCGTAGAAATCACGCTCATCTGACCCTAGCCTTAGAGCTAGTTAAGACAAAGTAAAAGGTAAATGAAAAATTAGTTATGGGTTGCGTCGCAATACTGTGCATACATTCAAAATTTTTTGAGTTCGGTTGTATGCCATGCTGGAGGGGAAGAGCACATGATAAATGCAATGTTGATGTTCATTTGGCTCCAGAAGAAGTATCCTTGAGCACTCATAGTTGAGTATGTGGAAAGAGTCATGAACATCATTACATTCTACACATGCCAAGGGGCTCTTACCCCAAAAAAATGATTTTTTTTTTAGAATTTTAACAGAACCCTGTTTTACTTCTTGCTTTTGAACTCTGAAGCAACTGCTTAGGCGATATGCCCCGTCTTACTTAGTGTGTTATAACTTGGTTGCTCAATACTGTGTGTAGTTAAGTAAGAATGTATGTTGCCTGTTGCATCATTCTGATTTGGATACACATTCAGGGTCAGCTAGGGGGCAGTGGGAAAGGATGATGCAATTTTGAGAAAGCACATTGACTTTATGCAATTTTGTGCTAGTGTGTGGAGGTGACTGGGCAGTACCAGGGATGTTCCCTCTTAGTTTGGCTTATTTTCCTGCCAAAACGGAGTATAACGGAGAAGACTGTAATAAAGCTTCATTCTGCATTTATCCATATACTGAGTCGTGTCTTTGGTTTTGGGTAGAGCAATAAATTACAATCTCTGTTCCGCGCGGGGCCTCTATCTTACCTTAGGGAAGCAACTTTGGCAACCTTGTTAAAACCCCCTGAGCAAGGCTTTATAACCACTGCTCCTCACCAGAAGAGCTGCGGAATCTGGGGGCAAAAGAACGACTTTAACGGGAGAGTTCTTCTCAGGGCTTGGAGACCGATTACAAGAATTTACTAGATTGAGGAGAAAGAGAAGTGACTTTATCATGGGGAAAATAACCTAGTCAAAAATAATAAAAAAAAAAAAAAAATGTGACAGTTATGGAAGGGAAAATAAATGCTGCTTATATTTGCTTTGGATTGCACAATCCAAATGGCATCTAAACGCGTTGCATGGTGAATTGTAATGCATCGTGACGATATATTTCTGCCATGTGTCGGCTTTGCGAGCACAGATCCAGAAAACATTAAGAACTAGTTACCCGAGCCTTTGTTTTATTGAGTGTGGGAATTACTGAATTGAGTAGCTCCACTCCCAAAGGTCATTAGAAATTATTCCAATTCATATATTTCAAGGGAGCAAACTCTTTGCCTTTTGCTTTGAGGCAACCCTGTCTTCATCACTTATGTAACAAAAGAAATTAATAAATAAAACCAAGCAAACGATAAGAAGTAAGTAAGCATCTGAGACATAACAGTACATTTCCCTGTGAATTAATGAATGTGGCAATGGCCTGCGGTGAGACGGTTCCAGATCTGCTTTGAAGTCAGAATAGAGATTTCGGGCTGGTGATTTTATTGATGATCATAACATTCAGCTCATTGCAGAAGCAATTACTTTTTAGTGTGTAGCTGAAAATGCTGTTGTGTCTCGCACTTGCACACTTATCACTTTTACCATCAAAAATCTAATTTGGAAAGATGATGCATTTCCCAATACACCTGAAACTAGACAGCTTTGCTTAGGAAGGGCACAAATCAGGACGACTGCAGGAGCTAGGAATTTTATCAGCGTGTCTGAATAAAGACCAAAATTGACAAAGGATACATTGGAGTTTTCGTTATTTTTTGTATCATTAAGTGCTACCAAATAAAAAAAATAATAGCAATATTTAAAACAATGGCATATTAAAAAAAACGATTCATTTGATAATAGGGAGTTGCTAATAGGTAAATTGGGTGAGAGCCATTAACCCTTAGCAGTTCTGATTGCCAGCTCCAGTACAAGAATGCTGCTTTATTAGTGGTTTGATTCATATATTAGGGTGTTGCACATAGATACCGGCAGCCGATTGACTAGTACCGCATTTATCCCAAAGGGGGGCCAGCCATAGAATAGCCTTAGCCATGGTTATTCGGTAAACCTATGCTTAAGCGCTATGACAGCAGTTGCCTGAGGGCAGAACTGAGGAAAACTGGTCATGCTGGATATGATCAAGCCCATCTGGAAAAATCTGGGCACCTCTCTAACTCCTGACAGGGGCAGATCTTTTCTTCTGGAGGAAAGCAAATGGTCTAAAGAAAACCATATGAGTTGGGATGGACTGAGAATCCAAGGAGGAGCCTTATGGTAATCTTAACCAGCAGCATCAAAGCTTCTCTCCCTCCTCTCTCTCTGAAACTAACCAATAGTCTACGGCAGGGGTCTCAAACTCAAATTACCTGAGAGCCACTGGGCACGTTTTCATATCCCATGAGGGCCGCCTGCAACATTTCAAACTCGTTTGAAAACAATTATATTTAACTTATAAATTTAGTTTAGTAAATAATATCAAAATGCAGTATTTTATTACAATATATTTAATTCAAATAATTATAATATATATAAAATATAAAAATATACTGTTTGATTATATATTAAAATTCTATTTAAATTTATTACAATATGTATAAAAAAATGAATGCAGCTGCATTGGTAATTTAATAAGGAGGAAAACACAATGCCCCTGTTTTTAGAATAAAAAAGGATCTTTTTAACTGTATTTAATTGTATTATTTTTATTTATTATTAATTTTATTATCTTTTTGCTTTTACATTATATGTAATGGTGCAGATTCTGGCCTTTCCAATGACACCTCAAACGTCTCTGTTGCTCTTACGGATCCGGAGATACAGGGGTCTAAAGGACACCTGCATCTTACTACTGGGCAGAGGGAATTCCCATGATGCTCCACGCACATCCTGGACTGCAGGGGCAAGAAAGGCCAATCTGGATTTACCCCTCATCCGGGCCCTCGGGCGGCGACCGACTGCCCGATGGGTCAGTCTGCAATCCATTTGTAACCGGTCCGCAGGCCACAAGTGACCCGCGGGCCAGTACTTTGAGACCCCTGGTCTACAGGAATACAAAGATTGGTAACTTATATCAAGTGCTGTGTTCATTAGAGTAGCTGAGGTTAAGTTTCCATTATTATTACTGCAAATATATGATGTATTAGTTTGCTCAGCCTCTAAATAAATATTTTGGATTGTAGAAAGCAAGGAGTGTAAAGTTTGATTTTATACTTATAAGTGTAATTATGTATATTATAAGATCACTGCTAGATTGAGTGGGATTTTATATAGATTCATAGCAATTACACAACAGAATAATCTTTGTAACAATAATGGTTTTAGAGCACTAGAGTGCTTTTATTTCACATTCTGCTTGACTAGATCCGATCTCTAAAACTTTCAAACTCAACTACCAAACTCAACTACCAAACTCAATGTAACCGCTCAAAGAAAATAGCAATCGTGTTAGAAGATCTGTTTGCTTTAGTGATAAAATCCAACATTTCACCTGAGGAAGCTGAGCACTTAGACTCCAGGATACTCCTGGCATAACTCATTAAAAATCTTCAGAGCTCTATCGATGTTAAAGTGTGAAGTGAAAATATGAGCTGAGATCTTGGCTGATCGACTGAAAATTATCATGCTTTGACTGGTCCATGTGCACCAAGTTGGCTTCATACTGAACAGAGAGGCCAGAAATGTCACCAAGCAGACACTTTATGCCATTTCCTTGGCATAATGCAGGAAAAGCAACCATCTCTTGCTGCCTACGGTTGCACAGAATGCTTTTCAAAGGCTTAGCTGGCTTTTCCTATTTGTCGTTTTGCAAGGCTGTTTCGGAAGGGGAGCTCGGTCTTGGATTACTGTGCTATATTTTTACTTCCACAGTGAGGCTGAGATTAAATCTTTTACTTTTAGACCTGATAGAGATCTTCAGAATCCCCAGACAGGGTTGCTCCCGCTCACCACTCCTATTTATGTACTCTTGTCCCCATAATTCATAATAAACTTATAATTGCTGGTACTGCCTATATTGTCTAATCAAGACAACATTATAGTGTTGCAGTCCATGGCGTGGATCACGAGATGTATCAAAAAAGGAGGGAATTTCACCGTACCAGACCATCTAGACAATAATGGTATTCTGGTATACACATAATTAACACAACCTTGTTAAGCGAATATAAATATCACTATAAAAATCTATAATTGATGAAAATGTAAATAAGAAGTCTCTTCAAACTTCCCAAAAAATAGTCTGCACCATTCATTAAACTGGATGAATTCAGCAGTGGCAATCGTGTACTTTTTTTGCCCCCATTGCCATTTCTATTCATATATGCCCCTATTTAAGTTAACACCTCCCACCTCTCCTCCCCCACTCTTGACCTAGATCCCCTTTTATAATTTTCGCACTCTCTTTTTCCCACATCCACAATTTCATCCCATATCTAGACTTTTACCCACGTATTATTTCTGATTCTCCATTTAAACAATTATCCTTTCTAAACTTTGAGATGTTCAGCCTTGCTGGAAATGGGACACTCTGTATTCGCCATATGTAATATTCTATCTTAAGCCATGTGTAAAACATGAGATTACACATTTATTTGCCTTTGTTGTTCTAAGAATTGGAAACTAAAAAAAAAACAACTTAAAAAAATTATTATTTTATAGAAATTATTATTGTCCCTTTATCTCTCCTTAATAACATTTGAATATACAAAAAAACAATACGTATATGTGAAGTTTTCCTTTGGTTTACTACTCAACTTTATATGCATTTTAACATATAAGTACTTCTCTAATATATATGGATTTAATTAGACTTTTTAAGTATCATACTCCAACTCCTAATTTTCCAAACAACCGTGCATGGTTGTGATATTATTTTAATAATGTATTAAGATATGCAGTTCTGAAATAAAAAATTTATAAACTTTCATCAGCACTATAAATAAGATATATAAAATATAAAGCAATATAAAATTGTATAATCCTATAAATGTAACTAGTAAGCAGGATATGGCAAAGAGAAACATTCCAGATTATAAATATTGTTTTGATATTTTATCTTTCTATCAACCATCTATGTATCTGAAAATACAAAAAAAAATCCTAGATGCTTATATCATAATATTGCATTGCAAACTATATATAGCAAAATATATTATTTCAAGTGATGCATAGAAAAGTAAGCTGTGTAGTCTTTAGTATATTACCTGTAGTATGACAGGTTTTATCTGGGTAGAAAAACCTGGTTATGGTGCATACTTTTAACCCCTTAAAGACCAATGTAACGTTTACGTCATAAATGCATTGACTTTAAAGACCCTTGGTCCTTAAGGGGTTAAAACATGCAATGCAAAATAAAATGAGCTACTCAAAATGTATATTTGTAAAAGAATGAGAATGAATGAAAAAATAAACAATATATAATATAATGTAGCTTTTGTTGCTTTAGCTAAGAATGCAAACCAACAGACTCAGACTGGCCATCTGGTTTATGAGGCAAATGCCCAGTGTGCTGCAGTAGCCTTTGGTCATGCAGCAACGGTGTGAGATATGTTTGGATCTCCCCAGCAGGTCCATTTAATACATTCTACAGGCCATGGGGGAGGTAAAAATTCTGGTCTGGCAAGATTCGACATTCCTGGTCCAAACTAAAAGATAATGACTACACAATCTATTACACTGCTGTCAATACAGTTTTTATAGTGGCTAGAGGGTGATACATTTTGTGACTGCCATGCCATTTCATTTGAGAAAATATCTTTCAGGACCAGTATCACAGGTGACATATTGGTATGATGTATATATTAATTTTATTTTCTGGGGTCCTATTAAAAATGTCAGACTTGCTCTGGAAGGTAAAGCTTCAGCCTACTGGCTTTTATCGAACTGAATAAGGCTGAAGTGGGCTGGAAACTCAGTGTGTAAGTTATGGAATAAAAAAGACACTTCAGCAGAGCCATGGAGTGCTGGTACTTTTTGATGTCTTGGATTTCATTCTAGTGTGGCAAAAACCAAATATCAAGTGCACTGTGGAGCACATCTGCCCCAAGTTAGTGCTGTCTAAACCCTATTGCTTTTGACGGAGACAGGGCCAGCTAGTTAGTGCTATGACTATGTTGATGTCATCTGTTTCATAACACCTATCTATGTTTATGGTGTTAATAACAGTTATAGTTTAGAAGATATATACTAATTGACTCTTGACATTTGTTGTCTTAGCACTTATTCTTTATAAAGAATAAACATTTTCACTTGCTGGCGCTGGTGTTAACGCAGGCATTAATATTACATGACATTTTATTCTTACCCCATCAGTGTTTCATAAAACCATAAAAGGAGATCTCAACTCCAAGCTAACCTACTCATTATTTTCTTCTGGCTTGTAAAGCAAGCTAACTGCAAGTATTTCTGTATCTTTATGTAAATTTTGGTGTTTATCATGATTATGCATGATGTTCTTGGTTTTAAAAAATAAGAGTTCTTCATGTGGATAGTAAGCCCCCTTTGCACTAGCAGCCAGGGGTAGAATGATTTGCAATCCATCATAGGCACACTATCAGCAGAGAGGTGAAGCAGACACACTAATGAGCTGTTTGACTGCCTCCTAGAACCCATTTAAGTTCTAGCAGAGCTGCTTTCCAGTGCCTGCCGAGGAGCTGTTAACAAGCTGGTGTCCCTGGTGGGAATAGGGGGTAGCTGGAGCTTCCACAGAGAGCATTGTGTCATTCGGATTTGCATTGCTTGATGGTGACAATGAGGTAGAGTATACCCCCCCCCACCGCTTGTAAAGAACTGAACATACAATTTTCTGAATGTCTAGAGCAATCATGGTAATTCCTTTTAATGATATGTGTGAGTTAAAGACATAAAAATGTGCCCTCAGTAGCTATGCCTTATGTGATGCACGCCACTTTGTTTTAATGTAGTCTAAATGTGCTCAATTCAACGAAGATTCTGGCTGAGTTCAGAATATTTTGTTACACAATCTTATTTATAAACAACTGGAAAAAAAATCTTTTTTTCTAGATCTATCGATCGACTGGACACATTCTAAATCATAATAGAAAAAGATTAGATATAGATACTATGTGCTTTTCTGTAAGAGTAAAGTACATTACGCTCGCAAAGGGTTCACGCAGGTTCACCCGCGGTAGACGTTAACGCGCATTTTTTGCGCCGACATTGTAATACGATGTTCTGCGCAAAGGGTTTTGACCCTTGCGTTAATGCGTTTTTGCGCACACGTTAACGTTTGCACGAAGAATGTAATAAAGTCCTAAGGCTGGGGTCAGACGAGTGCAGTTATCACGTCCGTGTTGCCTCACATTTGTACGTCCATGGCAGCATAGCATTCTGACCAATGGAGCCCCACACACGAAGTACGTCCGCACAGAAGTGCGGATGCATGGCGACGTGGCAAACGGACGCAGGTTAGGCAAGAACGTAATACTGCTAGAACGGACGTGCGGAGTGCGCCACGTCTGCAACGTCCGCATAGCTTTGTGTGTGAGTGATGAAACGAGGTCAGATGGACTGCATTTATACGTCCAGCATTTTTGACGGACAGAATGTTTTTTCATTGTAATTCATTTTCCCTGCTACATCAGTCAAAAAATACGCACAGTCCGTACAAAATGCGCTCGTCTGACCCTAGTCTAAATGGGGAGGTTAGGGATTGGGAAAATCCTTGCTCTTAATATATGAGTGCATATTAGGCGCTTGGTAATGCTCTTCCTTTGGTTCTTTAAGCATTTAATCAAACCTATGTTTCTCTTTACCACAGGTCAGAATAACAACACGAAATGGGAAATCTTTCTCCTACGTATTTCTTGCTTTGCACAATTTTTCCAATTAATTTCCAGGTTCCTTTATTAGCATAACACCTTTCTAAGCGCTCTACACCTAATTTTTTTTTTTTTAGGTCCTAAGCATAGGAAATTTTATTGGAAATATTCTAAAGACTCCGGGGGGGATATTCAGTAAGTGCAGGTGTTTGGCAGTGTTGCACACAGCAACAAACAACAGCATTTCAGTAATGTAGGATCCAAAGAGCGAGAGGAGAATCATCAAAGTAAAAATTCTCCTGCTTCTCTTTGGATTCTACTCTTGTGAAATGCCGGTGTTTGTCATCATAGTAACACTGGCAAACACCAGCACTTACACAATAAACCTGTCTGTCTACAAAGTCATAGGTATGCTTTAAATGTTAAAGCTCTTTCTGTATGTTCTCCCTCTAGGATTCCTCCACATTTGGCTCTGTATCAGCAGCAGGGGCGACTGGACCTAAAACTGGTACACTTATTGCAGAACAGCAGAGTTCATCTCCAAAAGTTCAGCTACCCCTCAACATGTAAGTTCCAATATACTGATTGTTCTTTTATCATATTACAATTTGCTATCTCTTCGATAAAGTAATGTTGTGAACAAAAACTGTTTACGTGTCACTATTTGTTTTCACTGTTAGACTGCATGCATTTAAACTGCCCCTGTTATGTACAGTAATACCTTGGATTAGGAGCAGAATTCGTTCCGGAAGCGTTCTTGTAATCCAAAGCACTCTTATATCAAAGCGAATTTCCCCATAGGAAATAATGGAAACTCTGACGATTCGTTCCACAACCATTTATTCATATGAAAATGATTATAGTAAAACACAAAATACTGTACAGTATAATGTAAATATAAAACAAATTAACCTGCATTTTACCTTTGAGAAGAATCGTGGCTGGTGGGAGGGAGGAGAGAGGGTTATTGTGCAGGACGTTTATCACTAACAGGATCACTGCTATCTGTTGGGGAGGGTTTCAGCACGTCTGGTGTAATGTTCGATACTATTATGCATGTTACACCGTGTGGCCTTCCCCATCAAGCTGCGAGAATGCTGCCACGGACGCAGGGGGGAAAGATGACCATGGCCCCAGTCGTGACGTGACGTTTGGCAGACAAAGCAACGTACTTTGACATTGCTTGTGTAGCACTCACTCCCGGAGGAGCCGCTGAATTTAAACCTCGGGTCAGTCTCCCCGCACTAGGGAATAAATATACACCAGCACTGTTGTGGATTTTATAACTTATATAGTTTACTGATCTCAAATAAACTGGCATATATAGAGCAGCACGGTATACATATATATTTACAGAATTTCGTAATGCGAGAAACGCGCAGCGGAAAAGAAAAAGGGATTTTAACCCTTTCGTTGCTGAAATGTGAGTCCCGTACAGGTTGTGTCCCAAGAAGGTGTACGTGTATGCGTGTGTTGGTACCTGGGTACTAGATTCAACTGGCCAGTGAATGATTTCGATGTGTCTACGACTAGTCACGTTGGGGCCCTGTAGGTTTAGACAAACTGCAGCGTGCTTTATTATTTTCACTGTGGCCGGGAAGGCCGCTCACCCATCCACCAGATACTCTGCGCTCTGCTCGACCCAGGACATCTTTCCACTCGACTTGACTGGGACTCTGTGCCACCGGATCCGCTTGTCTTGCTTGTCCATTTCTGCCACAAGATGCTCAGCTCACCGCCTGCACTCCCGTTAGATCATCGCAGTCAACTAACTCGGGGTCCTTCTGCAGCTCTGTATCTTTTAAACTTCTCACCGATAGGTTAATAGGTCTTCTGGCAAGTGATTCGGGCCAATCTCCAGCTCCGCAAAGCAGCACCTGCGCTCCGGCCTGGTCACGATCTCTCCTTGTCTCACGTGCGTCTTGGTCTAATCACCCCTTGGCGCGCACTGGCTCTCCTCTGCACGAGGTTGCGGATGTCTTTCGGTTCTCCCCACCCACTTCCTGTTTCTTTCCCAAAGCATGCTGGAAAACGTAGTCCGAAAGTGTCCAGTATCAGTTTACATTGCGTTTGTCTCCCCCTGGTGGCCAGAAACAAGTAACTACAGCGGCAGGATTTAAACCAGCGCTACACTTGTATATCAAGTCATTCCTTGTAAACCAAGTCAAAATCTATAAAAAAAATGCTCTTCTTGCAAAACGCTCTCAAACCAAGTTATTACTCTCAATCCAAGGTTTTACTGTATTTGCTTTCATAATGCAACATTAGTCTGATGTTGAAAACAATGCTTTTGAGATGTTTTGTTAACCATAACTGCTCCAAACATAGATTAATGATTGAAACTAGCTGTTGTGGTAAAAGGGGAACTGAGGTTAAATCACAATAGTACTTATATAATCATGACACTTAGGCAAAACAGACGGCCACCAAAGGGCTTACATGTTAAAAAAAAAGGCAGGTGACCAGCACGTCATTCCATCAGGTTTAAGCTTGGCTTGCAGTGTAGAACATAAGCACTGTCCTCTGAGTGAACATAAACTAGTTTATGAGAACTCTGAGAATGGGCAGTGATATTCATGGCGTGCCCGTCAGTGGTCTCAGGTCTCATAAGGATTTCGCTTGATGGTGCTATTACAGAGAAGACTTTACCATATGCAAATCAGACTATCACCCAGAAAGGGTGGCCTGAACTGAAATGCTAAGGAAGCCTCCTCTGCAGATGTACAGCAACTCTTGACGATTGTTTCAGCCTAGTCAAGCCTCATCGTGAAGGTATAGCTGATACCTCTCTAGGCACCACCTCCTTTATTCCTGTTTATAAACACATCTGTATTTTTATGACAGTCCATGTAGAATCACTCCTGGATCCATGTTCTTTTGTCTACGAAATAGATGTGTGAACATTTTGGATAATGTCTTTCCTTTTTTTTGTTGCTTTTTTCTTTGCATAGTTAGAGAGTTTTCTTATTTGAGTTTTCGAGCTTCTTCTGATTCCACATATTTAGTACCCGGTAGTATAATGCTGATCGATCTTTTTCGCAGCCAAGCTTTTTAAGTTGGCTCAAAATATATATGCCATTAAGGATGCTGAGTTTAGCCTTCTTTGATACAAAGTGAAAATTGCAACACATTTTCTGCTTCACCAATTATCTGAAAGTATGCACTTTGCCTTTTAAGCCTAAATATATACAAAAGAAAAGAAAATGTAAGCAAAAAATGCACATTTTATTAGTATGCAAAAGTATTGAAAAGTGAAAGCTTGTGCTTCTGCATTTCTTGCTTTCCCTGGGGTTGCAGTACATGCATCAAGCTTTCCTCACTCCACGTGTAGATCAGGGGTCAGCAACCTTGCCCCCCCCAGATGTTTTGGAACTATACCTCCCATGATGACTAGCAAGCTCAGATAGTGTCTGAGCATTATGGAAAATGGTGTTTCAAAACTTATGGGGGGTAACGTTTCTGACCCCTGCTGTAGATGAAACCTATTAGCCAACAATGGTGGCCCGTTCATCGTCTGGGGAAAATAACTGAGTACATGTCTCAAAAACTTCTATACACTATCTGCTACAAATATAATTAATTAAAACTGTGCAAGAATCAAAGCTGTGGTGCAGTTTCCTCCACCATTCATTTATTATTTTTACTTTCATGAATAGGGTGCTATACTTCTACACACCGACATACTTGACCCTCATCACCTGGCCCCAATTCTTCCGCATATATTTATATAATGGAATTTCCCACCTCAGAGTTATCACGATGTTGCTTTGTAATACATTGAAACACACTCAATAGCATACCAAAACCCAACTTTCGCACCTTTTTAAAGCAAGATTCGGGTACCCCCTATGGAAAAAATGAAATCCGCTGTCTTATCTCTCTCCAGGCACCCTGCAGAGAGAGAAATCAGTCTGCAATTAGAAGCCCCAAACATCACTGTAACAAAACGTTCAAACATATTACTGGTGCAATACACCAGCCAGGAAAAGGTCTGAATACAGGGAGAGCTCTGGGGTCACTCA
The DNA here is from genome assembly GCA_009667805.1 of Leptobrachium leishanense. Classification (NCBI taxonomy): domain Eukaryota; kingdom Metazoa; phylum Chordata; class Amphibia; order Anura; family Megophryidae; genus Leptobrachium; species Leptobrachium leishanense. The sequence continues at coordinate 280,035,688 of CM019064.1, read as the reverse complement.
CTGCTGTAGAGGGATACAATATATATATTTATGTATAGTTATATTATTTGACACGAAGGCCATTTCTTCCTGTATGCTGACACAGCAGTCCCCGTGTGACATTGCATGAGATAAGGGACACCATCTTGAGTTCAGAATCTTTCATTCCAACAATATTTCTGCAAAGGATAAACAAATACATGAAAATTTAAAAATGAGCACATTTACATTATGTAACTATCTCAGAACAACAATATCTTCACAAATTTTCTCTTTTACCCTGTATTTAATTGTTAACCTTGCATCCCTTGTTTCAAATAAATGTTATGAAAAAAAATTCAACAACGATCACTTGGTAGTGAAGCAGTTAAAAGAGCAACCTCATTCTACAGTGCTTCATTTTTCCTATGCAAAAACATATTATATATTCACTTTCGTCCTTTCAATGTATTCCAATATTTCTTTCTTCATCTGCATTCTAATATTCTCTTTACTATTCAATCATTTCCTCTCCCTTTCCTCGTAGGTACACTCCAAAACATTCCATTTAGGCTAGGGTCAGACTAACGCATTTTTCACGTTGTCCGTGAAAAAGTGCGTTCGAATGAGTGGACCTATTTTTACACAGAATACGCGATAGCGGTCATACCATGCGCATTTTCGTCCGTGATTTTGTACGGTTATCAATAAAACACTTTTTGTGTCTGGACGTTATGTTGGCCGGACATTAGCAGCGTCTGACGTCTCCTAATCACGCACCCATGCCGCTAGCGGACGCAGCGCACTCTGTACGTCAGTACTAGCGGTTTGACGTTCTCTAAAAAATGCGTTTGTTTGCCACTTGCGTTGCGCGGCCGCACTTTCGTGCGGCTGTTCTTCGTATGCTGCCCGGCATTGGACGTCATTTGCTGCTAGCGCGGCTGTGATTTAGTATGGCTAAACGCACGTTAATACTGCGTTCGTCTGACCTTAGCCTTACTCTCCTCACATGAAGGTTCACTTCATTCTAAAACCACAATACTGTGACACTGAGAACAGCATCAGGGATGTACAGTTAAGAGTGGGTGCACACTAGCGTTTTCTTTAACGCACAGTACGTGCGTTAAGACGCACCGGCATCCACTCGACGCCTGCCTGCCCCTCCCTCAGCGCTGCAAAGCGCGATCCTCCTGTGGAGGATCGCGCTTTGCAGCCCCGTCGACGTGCATCTTAGCGCATCGACGGTGAGGATCTCTAGGTCGATGCATGCTACGCGCGCACTAAGTGCACGCGCACAAGCATGTGACCAGCCCCGTCGCAGTATCACAACGCTGCGAAAGACACTGGTAAGTGCGTTTTAACGCACGTGCTGTACGATAAAGAAAGTGCTAGTTTGCACCCGGCCTAAGAGTATTTATAAAACACAAACAAGTTCCACAGTGCTGACTTACAACAATAATAAGTCGCGGGGAACACTGACGTAACCTAACTCTAAAGACCCATACTCTGCAGATATCTAAAATTAGCATTGTTTTGCACAGCACTGTAATACTGCCAAGTCTTTATTTTAACCCCTTCACTGAGGAAGACGCGTGGGGAACATCATGGGATTTCCCCCCTGTATGCGGAGGACGTTCCCCACACATCATTCACTAACGGGGCTCTGACTCCCGATACTTACCTCTCCCTCTGGGATCCCACGTGGGTCAGACCCCGCTTTTATACCCCCTCCTGGCGCACTGCCGTCATCACAACGGGCGCGATAACTTCAGTTTCAGGCGCTCCCTCCAGCGAAGCCGGAAGAGCGTCTGAATGGAAGGGGGTCCCCTCTCCCTCCCGATTGGAAGGAGATTTGCTTTAATCATACTTGGATTGTTGATGTTTCTACTTTGGATCTTGTTGGAGCTAACTGTGGATAGCATGACATATTTATTGAGAGGCACCGCTGGAATGGGCAGAGTATGCCCTTTTAGCGATGCCTGTCTGTAACCCCTGAGGTGCCGGCCTTTACAATGTTACAAAACATGATCATGCCAAAAGTATAAAAAAATTAATTATAATAAAATTAAAAAAATTCTAAAAACAAAAAAGTTTTTTTTTTGTATTTTTATTAATGCAGCAGTAGGGTTCGCATTTCAATTATAATGTGAACGATGATGCTGCATAAACGATTTTTTGAGGGGGGATTAGCTAAAATCATGTCATTTCTCAGAAAAATACAGTAACAGGTTACCATTTCTAATTTTTAACAAGCGTACTCCATAGAATATATAACCGCAAAGGCCCGAATGATAAACTGTGAAAAAAATTACTTTACGCTCTGTAGATGATTGAAATGGTAATGGAAATTCCCATTTTGTTACATTTTTTGTTCTAGCACTCTGGCAGGGCATGATGTATACATATAATAATGATATATTATGAATCTGCTGAAAAAATAGGATATATAATATGTCTGGGTCGTATAATAAAACATGACTTCAAATCGCGTTTAAACATGGTGAGCAAAAACGGTAAAAAAGAGCTCAGCACACGGGGTGAAATGGTTCAGCAGTGAAGGGGTTAATACAGAAAAATTTGAGCTTGTTTTAAGGAAACGTTCACATTTTTTTATTTCATATTGTTGGGTAACTGCCATGTACAGGTAGAAGTAAGCCAGAGTAACCACTGCTAACTAGATCCATTGTTACCGTAATAGGACTAAAACATTTCCCTTTGCTTTAATCATACTTGGATTGTTAATGTTTCTACTTTGGATCTTGTTGGAGCTAACTGTGGATAGCATGACATATTTATTTCCTGGACTTCACAACGTTCTTATACTTGCACTGCTGCCAAATGGCTGTTTTCTATGTCTCGCATAGTCACAGAGAACATTATTTTTATTATTATTATTATTCTATATTTATAAAGCGCCAGCATATTCCGCAGCGCTGTACAATAAGTACAGTATAGACATGATCAAGAACTGGAAACTATTCTTATTATAGAACCCATTGGTGAAAGACATTAAAAATAAAAAAACCTAAGAGGTTGTTCAAAAGCAGAGATGATGGTAGTTGATATCCCACAACAATTTTTATTTTTTTTGAAGTGGAAGAACCTAGGAGCAGCAAAAGCTCTGTTACATAACGGAAAAGGAGTAAACTCTAGGGCCTTATCGACTTTAACGCATGCGCCCAGATTACATCCCTAACGCTAACGGGTTAAAAAAATCCATTACCGCATCGGTGATTGCGCTAGCTTGCGCGAGCTTACTGTACTTTGCGCACCCTAGACTTTTCATGGGGAGCCAAAGTCCTAACGCTAATTACCGCACCAATGCGGTAACGAATAAGTTAACCACAGCTAGAAGCTGGTGCTAACTCATTCTGATTCTGCAGAATCTGTTAGCGCTAGCTAGAACCCCCCAAAAATCAGATACTCACTTCTTATCGCGTGGCACGAACAGTAGCCCAATCCGCCATTTCTGGCTGCCAGGAGTAGAGAGATACTGGTTCCTCAGTCTCCCTCAGCGAATCATTCTGTGGCCCGGCAGCTTAACCCTCCATGGAGTCCTATGTGTCACGATTATATATATATTATATGTCTAATCCTTGCACGCAGGCAAACTACCTACAATGCCGGTCTTTAGGTAGCTAGATTTCTGAACACAGAATAGACAGACGACCTTAGGCATCTCTACAGGGGGCAAGGGGGAGGCAATTGCCCTCCCTAGGTTATTCCTTGCCCCCCCCATGTGCCCCCCCACCAAAAATCAGCATCCAGCTACCCCCACATGTTCGGACCACAGTATCTCTGTCCCTGTGCATCGTATGTATCATTGGAAAGGGCAGATTCTGGCCTTTCCAATGATACCCAACATGACCATATTCAATGTAAAATAAGATCATAAAAACTTAAATAAAAACGTGCACATAGACATATACGTTTTCACAGGATTGAAATGGCTCAGCAGTGAAGGGGTTAACATTCAGACTATATATTACATTGTGTATTACTTTAGTTTTTGCCTTGGTTTAGTTTTGTATTAAGGGTTAATGGACAGACTTCATCCCTCACAGTATAAATTTTATTTTTTTCCTTGATATATGACATTTTAGGGGTTAATGCCATACTGGGGTTAGCTACATGCCACACTGTTTATTATTTTTATTGTATTTCCCTGGGTTTATGGAAGTTAAAATCTTAAGGATCTATTCATCTTTAGATCCTTTGCTTTTCGTCACATTTTGGGGAATTCATTCCGCCAAAATATTGTAAATTCCCTATTTAGCGAATGGTCACTGTAATTTGCTAAAATTGGAGTCCCTGGAGCAGTTATCAGATATCGGCGAAACCTATCGAATTTCGGCGAATAAAATATTGAATTTAAGTATTAGGTTAGTATAATAAAAAGGCATCATTGCATCACATTACTCTGGGGTTTAGGAATCTTATTTATATATACTTATTTAGGGCACTATCACGTGGTGTGAGCTAACCCCTGCGTTGGCATGGTTTTGCGTTAGCGCCAGGTTTATTCAGTCTAGCAGTCCAGGTAGTTTGCATCCCGCTCAACAAACGGGAAAAATCACAAACAGGGTTATTCAGAGAGGGGTGAAAAGCAGGAGAATGGCTGGAGAATGGAAAATTCTAGGTCAAAATAGCCGAACCAGAAAAATTCTCCCATTTATCTCACTTTCCAAATCAGCTATTTTGACTTAGAATTTTCCATTCTCCAGCCATCCCCCTACTTTTCACCTCTTTCTGAATAACCCTGTAAGTGCCTCGCTATTGGCGATTTGTACCGCAAACTAACTGTACTTTCCACATCTTATACTTAACATGGGGAGCGCTAGAGATCTTTAGTGCTTTTTGCAACTAACAAATAACTTTGAGAGGGACGCTATTCGCATAATTTTACCTACTGCTAAACTCTGGTGTTAACTACAAAAAAACCACAAAAACAGGACCTCATCCAAAATTAACAGGCAATTAACAGGCAATTGAAAGGAATGCAGCACAGGTGTTCTCTTGGCCCCATACACCATAGTAATGGATCTGGTCAGAAATGTCACTGCTGATGCAGTAGGCTCTATTATAAATGTACCTTTATTGACATATATCCTAATTCTAATATAATTCCTAATTTTAAACATTTTATGCTGGGAGTTATTCATAGTATGTAAGCAGTTGATTATTAGGGGGACTGTGTGGACCATGTTTAAAGGGACTCAAGGACACAAGTCTTGCCCTGAAACATGTATTATTTATATGCTGCAGCAGGGAAATTGTCGCTCACCTGGCCTTCCTGTTGGATCTATTAAATGCAGTGTAATGATTCTACATGCTGTTGGGTGGCATTTATCATGCAATGCCCATCATGCAAAATAAAAAAAACATGGATAATACGGCCACCTTGGAGGATTCTAATAATGCAGGATGTGAGGGTTCTTTGCTGGATGTGTTCATACTTAATACAAGCTTGTGAGGGCAGGGAATAGGTATGGCCTGGCACTCTGCACTGTAAAAAACAGTTCTATCATGTACTCAACCGCATTAGTGCTGTGTCTCAGCCCGGGTCTTAGCGTTCCCTAGCATGCGCTAATTGACCTTGTACACGGACTCCTGCGGACAAGGTGTTCTGTTAGTAGGTCGTCAGTTTTAGCGACTTGTGCTAACCTTTTCCTTTAGCGACGGCGTTTTAGCTCCCACAAGGTGATAGAGCCCTTAGTTTTTTTCATTGGTATGATTTAGTGGCGAAAATTATTAGCGCCCCCCAGTTTTGACTGTGGTATCTTATGTGTCCCCCCTAAATATTGTTACTAGAGTCCCCACTGCGGACGACACAAAGGAAACCAGAACAAATGGTTAACGTGAGCCAGAATATAAACACTAGAGCGTGTACTGTAACAGAGCCAAGGTATAAAGCCAAATCGGGTAGTTGCACAATGCCAGGGGTTAATACCAAATTGGAAAGTCAGACAGTGCTAGGGTGTCACGTAGCACCCTCACTCCAGAAGAGCACATGACTTGGCCAAATGGGTGAAGAGTTAAAAATCAGTATTTGTCTGCGCTAGACCCAAAATTATGACTAAATAACTTACTATCCCAATTCAATTAATTAACTGCTGCCACCACAGGTCTTCGCCAATATGAAATGGAGGTTACCTGAAATGTCTCATTCAATTAAACCTACAAACACAGTTTAGTAGACTGACCCCCATCAAGCCCAACTTAGTAGATCGTCTAGAAACTCAAGGCTATTAGGACAAATGTCTCTTCAGGTAACGTAACGTGATTCTTATATTAAACAAAGGCAGATCTTAATAAAAGAATATTTATTATGATAAGAAAATGGTCACAGTGGAGAAACAGGATAAAAAGATATTACAATTAATATTTACACCCATAAACTGGAAATAAAAAGAATAAAAATAAAATAAATCCTATACTTACAAAGCTAGAATGTCTGACCAGGGGGGCTTTGTTGGAAAACCAGCAGTTACTTTCAATTGGATTGACCCCCAAAGTAAAGCACAAGGTACATTGTGTAGCTGAAATTTATACAGCTCTCCGGCTCTCAGATTTCATGGACACATAAGAGTGTCCAGACCGCCCCCTTGACCTCCCATATCACATTTTACCTACTGTATTAAACAAAATTAATAAAATGTGCGTCTATCTCCAGATACCTATACGCAACAATCATGTTTTATACATTTTTGCTAACGTAGACAGGTCACATGATAGGGTTATGAATAAAGAATAAGCTTGGTTCCATTTTTTGAGAATGTTTCCCTCCAGACTGGTCGTTAATTTGTGCGCGAAGCGTTAAACATTAACGGGCGTAAAATAACGCTGGTATTAAAATCGGAGCGCATTTTGTCATCCGTCAAAAAATAACGTGTAAAAAAGTCACGCAAAAACCTGCGCGCATTACCGCTGCACGCAGAAATCGTGTGCGGACTGTTTTTTCACATGATTCAGCCAATCAGAATTAAGAACCACAATTGTCTCCCGTTCAGTTTTTGCACCTGTCAAAATCAATCTGAATATATATGCTGCAGCAATAATAAAAACACGCACAACTTCTCAATTTTATTGTTTGGGTATGTGTAGAATGTGTAACTATACTTTGCTGTATTTTTTTTTTTGGGCTGGTGTATTTGGTTTCGGCCAGGACGTTGAGATTTGCCATTAACACCAGCTTTTACAAGATGTTAAAATTATGCGCGCAAACTTTGTCCATTAAAATTTGCGCATAGCTTGTAATACCATCCGCGTACCAGCGCACAAACGCATTTGCGCTCACAATGTTAAGTATAGGACGAGCAAAGTACATTACGCTCACGCAGGGTTCGTGCAGGTTCACCAGCGGTAGACGTTAATGCGCATTTTTTGCGCGGACATTGTAATACGACGTTCTGTGCAAAGGGCTTTTCCCCTCGCGTTAATGCGTTTTTGCGCACGCATTAACGTTTGCGCGAAGGATTTAATAGAGCCCAATATATATTACACACACAATTAGATGGTAGGCAAATACATCAAGGACATTCGTGAAACCAGATTATCACAAAAACCAGCACACATGTAAATTCAAATCAATTCATCAGTTACTCAATCAATGCAAATGTCTCAATTAATCAATTAATGGATCAACCTGAAACATCACGGTATTCACACATGTGCCAATCAAGAATATTTTACACATTAAGGAACATTAAGGAAAACTCTAGACTCAAACCGTTTACTTTAGACAATTGCTCAAATGTGTGATGGCTACTGCTTCAGGATGCAGCGGAAGACATTACTCTGACAACAGGTTGATGCACGCCTAGAGAAGGATGTAATGGCTACCGAGGACAGCTCGGGGTAAGGAAGGGAAGAACAGTTAGCATGCCATGACAATTTAAATTCAGTTAAATGGGCATAGTGCCTAGAATGTCCCTGGTTTTTGCTGTTCTTTCTCCACTCAGAGTGACAGCTGTATCATAATGCTCTGTGGTCGCTAATTCTAACAAAATATGGAGTAATCAGACCTGGATTCTTCTAGTGAGCTTTTGTTGTGAATTCAGTTGATGTTCAAGCAATACTGTCGAAAGCCTTGTCACATGAAAAAGCCGAGATTCTCCCAGATTTTAAAACAAGTTAATGTAAAGCTGTAGCCAACATATTGTTGGACTTATTCTGCTTTGTTATCAATCATGTCATGAATTGAAGTGTATCTGTCAATTCTGTACTCAATTTCCCTGCTTGCTGGCACAGTGAAAAAAATATTGTTCAAATAATTGTTCACTGAGAACATTCTGTGTCCTCGGCATATATAGATATATTATTCTATCATCTCCTGTCATTGTCAGTTAAAAAAGTTACACATTTGATTTTTATCCAAACAAGCTTTTATATGCAGTTGAATGTTTAAAGTGACAAAAACCTGGTCATTAAGTGCAACTCTACATTCTATTTGTGGTCTATTTAAGCCACATTTTCTATTGCATGTGGTGTTATAGGTCATTTTCTAGATGATTATTAGCTATTTGTAATGTTAAATACTAAAGAAAGCTCCTAATCATTTTCATCAGCAGTTCATATCGTACATTGCACACAAATTAATTCTCAGACCAGTAGGTATTGTGAAATTTATGTCTTAACTGCACTATAATCAACCTATAACAATGACTGATGGTTTCCTTCACATTTTAAATATATTATGTTTGATGGGTGACCTATGATATAGACATGAAGGGCCCTATTACAATCTTAATGATATGTGAGCACTAACGCTAAATTAAGTGACTTTAAGGAATGCCCCCCCATAATACATTACGAATGCTAACGGGTTAAAAAAATCTGTTTTCCTATGTGTGATTGCACTCGTTTCCATGAGCCTACTGTACTTTGCATCCCCTATGCTTAACATTGGGAGCACAATCAGTAATTAGTGTTAGGATTACAAAGTCCTAATGCTAATTAACAGACTGATTTGGTAACTATAAAGTTATCCATGGGTAGAAGCTGTTGCTAACTAATTCCACTTCAGCAGAATCCGTTAGCACCAGCTGAAACCCCACAAACCTCAGATACTCACCTCTTATTTTGGAACCAGTTTCCTTATTTGTTTCCCCCATATGCCTTTACTTAAAATGGATTAGCCCACTCTCCCTGTCTAACCCACGTAGTTAGTTTGACCCAGTCCCATTTCCTGTTTGGCAAGCTTCCCTTCCCTCAGTCTATCCATGAGGCTTGTGAGTGCAGCATCCCGTTCATACTGAGCAGTTGATCAGTTTTACCTTCCTCTTACTAAAAAGTACACCAGAGAGGCTCTCTCTAACCCCTTCCCTCATACCAAAGCATGCCAGAGAAGCCCTCTCTACCGCCCTTCCATTGACTAGAAGACACTCTAAGAGAAGTTCTCTCTTCCCTCAAGACACCTTTTGTTTGCTGTTACTTTCCCAATAAAGTGAAGAAAAATATAAAGGACTTTGTGCCCTTTCAAAAGAGGATGTGTTAAGCTATCTGACTTGAATCATAGCCTGTATGTGACCCCGGGGTTCCAGAATAGTAAAACAGAAGCTCTGCCCCCCCCCCAAGTCAAAAAGGCTGATGTACCTCAAAAAATCACCACAGAAGGCTTCAGCTTTATACAGCTCTTCTGCCAGAACAAGGTACAGTGATGACGAGGCTTCCTGGAAGATTCAGGTACTGCAAGCAAGTAGTAAAATGGAGAAAGCTGCAGTATAACAGTTTACTGTACTTCAAGAATCACCACAAAGAGCAATCAGCTTTACAAAGCTCCTCTGCTAGAACAAGCTACAGTGACAAGGCTTGCTGGAAGATTCAAGGAACTACAAGCAAGTAGTAAAACAGATTGCTGTGCCCTTAGTAACACAGAAAGCTTCAGCTTAACACACCTCCCATGCGAACATGCTACAGTGACAGAGCTTTCTGGAAGATTCAGGAACTACAAGCAAGCAGCTTCATACAGCGGCACAGTTAGTTTACTCCCCTGTGTTTTCTGGATGAGACACTCTGCGTGACTATAAAATGAGGAGCAGCCATCTTACCTACCCCTGCGCACTCCACCGAACAGCTGCCAGGACACGGGTCAGAAACACGGACACCTGTGAGTACAGCTTCCCCCGACGCTTACCGCTGCAGGACCCCAACTGGTACCATCTGAGACAGTTGCCCACTGCTGACTAGACTTGTGCACCGTTTTTTTTTCGGTTCGATTCGGTTTGGTTCGTTCGGATTTTGTAAAGTTTCGGCTCGTTTCGGCCGATTTCCATTTCGGTTCGGTTTGTTTCAGTTCGTTTTTCGTATCAACTTTTTTCGAGATTTCAGAAATTTTCGTGTTTTTCGGAACATCTGTTCTCCTCGTTTCAAAGTGTCTATTCGTTTTGACGTAAACTAATGGTTTTTCGGATCCGATATTTCTGTCGATACGATAATTCTGCCGATACGATAATTCTGCCATTGAGATTTCTCATATTTTACAAGAAGGATACATTGAGATTTCCCATGTTTTACAAGAAGGATACATTGAGATTTCCCATGTTTTACAAGAAGGATACATTGAGATTTCTCTGGTTTCCCGGGAAGGATACATTGAGATTTCTCATGTTTTACAAGAAGGATACATTGAGATTTCTCTGGTTTCCCGGGAAGGATACATTGAGATTTCTCTGGTTTTACAAGAAGGATACATTGAGATTTCTCTGGTTTCCCGGGAAGGATACATTGAGATTTCTCTGCTTTTCCAGGAAGGATACATTGAGATGGGAATGAAACAAAATTACAGAATCAGCGATATAACCGAAAAATATGATGTCCGAAATTACTGAAATGGAACCGAAATCAGAAATGGAGCCGAAATCACGAATGGAACGAAAATGAAATTCGATTTTACACATTTCTAGTCCATTCGAAAATTCTGAAAAGTTTTCGTTTTGGCTCGGAAATTTGTTCGGATCTGCCATTTTCGGATCTGAAAATTTTCAGAAAATCGGCCGAATCCAAATGCACGAATCGGGAAATTTTCGTGAAAATTTTGAAATTCCGAAACCCAAAACGCACATCCCTACCGCTGACTAGGTAACAGACCGCATGCCACACGTGCTGGCTAAAGGCCCACCCACACCTATAGAATGGCTGAACTCTGACCCTCACCAAAAACGAGAATGATGGGACAGACACTGCACAAGGGAGCAATAACTCGGACACTGACACCGCTACACAACTGCAACCAAAGCAAGAAGGCGCAAGGCCTAAATGGACAGTCAAGCAAACAGAAAATGCCCATGAAAACTATGAAGCTGACAATGATATACACCACGCCAGATTAGTAAGGGCCTGGGAAAACACAGAACGTGAAATGTGTATTGCCAATAATGATAGCGGTCAAGAAGGGCAGATGATGCAAGCTGTAATTCAGATCAAGGCTTACCACGAGCATAACGTAACACTGTCACAATATTTCACCTATCTGATCAGAGCTGACACAGCACACAGCTTGCTAGAAGGTGACCCGAAAAAAGAAATCGATCTGGTACGCGATGGCATAGTGCGCACTGCCATCAAGGAAGGGCAAAACAAAAGAAAGGCTCTCGTCCTGGAGACTAAGTCACAGCGCTCCAGCAAGTCCAGGCACTCATTAAAGTCAGGCAAATCAGGGCAATCTAATGCATCTAGCAAAAGTGATATTGCTTTCAGGACGCCATCTGCTGCAGGAACTGGAATCCACAAGAACAGACCAATATCTAACAGGTCCAACGTCCTGAACTCCGCTCGCGGAGTAAGACCAATCTTGGAGAAGCTGCCCTACAACCTCCAAGAAAAATGGACTTCACAAGGCTCCAAATATAAAAGCGAGAAGCGGTTTGCCTACACCCCTTCTGTTTCTTCTTGAGCTTCATTCACGAAGCGGACCGCACAAAGAATGATCCCAGCTTCATTGTGGGTACACAAACCACATCCAGTGCAAGCAGCCTGAGGTGCAAGACATGCCAAGGCTAGAACATCCATTTCGGCTTACAGACCAAAGGTGTGCCCCACAACCCACACCAGTCATAACCACTCGGCAACTGGAGACAAGAAAACAAGGGGCTTCAACAAAGAGTGTCCTATATATAGAAGAACACATCCGCTCAGAGAATGCATAGGGTTCAGGATGAAGTCTATAGAGAAGCGCAAAAACTTACTCTGTGAGTTAGGAGTTGCTTTAAATGCTGTGCTTCTACAGGACACCTATCTAAGGAGTGTAAGGAAGCTATAAAATGCAAAGAGTGTAAAAGTGACAGACATCTGACAGCCTTACACCCAGAGACATTTAAGCCTTAAACGGTCAAGACCTCTAACCTTGTGACAACGCAGGGTGGGGAGGAAGAAGAAACTAATATGCCCCCCCCTATTGGTAACATCTAACTGCACCGAGATTTGTGGAGGAGGTGATAGTGGATCTTGTTTCAAAATATGCCTTGTAGCAGTGCACCCAGAGGGACAACCGAAAGAGCTATAAGAATGCTTGCTATCATCGACGACCAGAGCAGCCGATCGTTAGGTCAGAATTCTTTAAGCTGCTCAACCTACAAGATATCACCTCCCTTTAAACGCTCTGGACATGCGCAGGGCAAATAGAGACAACAGAGAGGAGAGTAAATGGCTATATCATATGTTCTGTGGATGGTAAGGTAGAGATGCCACTCCTCACAGTCATCGCGTGTAATCACATGGCGGAAGATAGGAGCGAAATACTGAAACCAGATGTGGCACGCTATCCAACCACACCTCAAGGCAATAGTTGATCGCATTTCACTACTGGATGAAAGTGCCCAGATCTTGCTGCTACTCAGCAGAGACATCATGAGAACCCATAAAGTCCACGAACAACGGAATGGGAACCATATTGCCCAATGCGCTCAAAGGCTCGATCTTGGATGGGTGATAGTAGGCAAAGTATGTATTGACAAGGCACACAGACCAGACAATGTGAAAGTCTTACTAACAAACTTGCTGGAAAATGGAGAGATTTACAATAATCAGACAGTCAGACACTGAACCATAAGTAAAAGAAGAAACTTGCAGAAGAGAGTTCTTCTTAAACTGCTGAACAATGTATTGGAGAGCAGGACATACCCATTGCGCTGACACCTAAGAAATGAAAAGGCAAAAAGAGAGTAAAACTGCATCTACAGAAGATCAAGATCTATCTTCTCTTGAAACACAGGTTAATGACGAAAAGAGTGACAGAAAACCAAAATCAAAGAAGAAGAAATTGTCAAACACAGTTAACAAAGATGTTACAGAAGCTGCTGACAATTGCGAAACTTCTCCTAAAAAAAGAAAAGTAGACTCGTCAGTCAGCAAAGAAAATGCTTCTAACAAATGGTACCACGTGCCCATAGATCAGAACTCTGCAGATATTGCAACTAGATCAGAGCCTGCAGTTCAAATACAGGATACACCTTGGCTTACAGAACCAATGTTCCTGCAAAGGAAAATGACATAACGTCAACCTTGCCTAATTACTTTGAACTAATAGATCTTGAAAGAGATTTTGAGACAAGACCTTTAACTCCAGTGTCTACAGATCCAGAATCATGAAGCAACTCACCCCAACAATGCTTCTTACACAGAAGGTAGGAGTTATCCCCACTTCAATCGGGAACTTGAATTCAAAGAACTTGTACAAATGCCAATGGAGACCGGTGCAGTGCCTCGCTAACATCTTTTGGGACCGTTGGACGCACAAGTATCTTGTGACACTTCGGGAACGCGGCAAATGGCAAGGAGTCAAACAGAACATTCAAGAGGGAGATGTCGTACAACTAAGAGGTACCACGAAAAGAGTGGCCTATGGGTCTTATTGTTAAATTTATTCCAAGTGCAGAGACAAAGGTCCGCAAGTTCAAAGAGAGCATTGTCAGGCAAGGGACTGTGAAAACCTTTACTAGACTCATTACAGAGATCATCCTTTTAATTACCAAAACAGATTACGATTACAACAAACAAGAGGACTGAGCAGCTATTCTGGGATACATGGTGATGCACTCAGCTATCCTGAAGGATGTACCTGGCGAACAATGATTGGTGGAGAGACTTGGAGATAGCGGTTTCAAACTGATATTGCATTGTTGTGTGTATGGGATGTACAGTAGCAAGAAAAAGTATGTGAACCCTTTGGGATTACGTGGAGTTTTGCGTGAATTGGTCATAAAATGTGCTCTGATCTTCATCTAAGTCACAACAATTTGAAAAACACAGTCTCCTTAAAATAATACAACACAAACATTATATGTTTTCATGTGTTTATTGAACATAACATGTAAACATTCACAGTGCAGGGTGGAAAAAGTATGTGAACCCCTAGCCTAATGACTTCTCCAAGAGCTAATTGGAGTCAGGAGTGAGCCAACCTTGAGTCCAATCAGTGTGATATTATTGGATGTGTTGCTGAAAGCTGTCCTGCCCTTTAAAAACACACACCAGTTTGGGGTTTACTGGTTTCAAGAAGCACTGCCTGATGTGAACCATGCCTCACAGAAAAGAGCTCTCAGAAGACCTACGATCAAGAATTGTTGACTTGCATGAAGCTGGAAAGGGTTACAAAAGTATCTCCAAAAGCCGTGATGTTCATGTGTCCACGGTAAGACAGACTGTCTACAAATGGAGAAAGTTCAGCACTGCTGCTACTCTCCCTAGGCGTGGTCATCCTGTAAAGATGACTGCAAGAGCACAGCGCTGAATGCTTAATGAGGTAAAGAAGAATCCTAGAGTGTCAGCTAAAGACTTACAGAAATCTCTGGCACATGCTAACATTTTTGTTGACACATCTACAATAAGGAAAACATTAAACAAGAATGGAGTACATGGGAGGACACCACGGAGGAAGCCATTGCTGTCCAAAAATAATTTTGCAGCACGTTTGAAGTTTGCAAAAGAGCACCTGGATGTTCCACAGCACTACTGGCAAAATATTCTGTGGACAGATGAAACCAAAATTTAGTAGTTTGGAAAAAACACACAACACTATGTGTGGAGAAAAAAAGGCACAGCACACCAACATCAAAACCTCATCCCCACTGTAAAACATGGCGGAGGGAGCATCATGGTTTGGGGCTGCTTTGCTGCCTCAGGGCCTGGACGGATTGTTGTCATTGATGGAAAAATGAATTCCAGAGTTTATCAAGACATTTTGCAGGAAAACGTAGACCATCTGTCCACCAACTGAAGCTCCGCAGAGGATGGGTGATGCAACAGGACAAAGACCCAAAGCATACAAGTAATTCAACAAAAGAATGGCTTCTACAAAACAAAATACGCCTTCTGGAGTGGCCCAGTCAGAGTCCTGACCTCAACGTGATTGAAATGCTGTGGCATGACCTTAAGAGAGCGATTCACTTCAGACATCCCAAGAATATTGCTACACTGAAACAGTTTTGTGAAGAGGAGTGGTCCAAAATTACTCCAGATCGTTGTGCAGGTCTGATCTGCAACTACAGGAAACGTTTGGTTGAGGTTATTGCTGCCAAAGGAGGGTCAACCAGTTATTAAGTCCAAAGGTTCACATACTTTTTCCACCCTGCACTCTGAATGTTTACATGTTCTGTTCAATAAAAACATGAAAACATATAATGTTTGTGTTGTATTATTTTAAGCAGACTGTGTTTTTCAAATTGTTGTGACTTAGATGAAGATCAGAGCACATTTTATGACCAATTTATGCAAAACTCCACGTAATCCCAAAGGGTTCACATACTTTTTCTTGCCACTGTATGTGTTACCTTTTTTCTCACATGTACCACATAGTTAATTATAGTGATATACTATCTACAGATACCATATGGGGAGTATCATGGAACCAGATTCCTTGTTTCCCCCCTATGCCGTCACTTGAAATGGATTAGCCAACTCTCCCTGTCTAACCCACATAGTTAATTTGACCCAGCCCTGTTTCCGGTTTAGCAAGCTTCCCTCAGTCAAGTCGATCCATGAGGCTTGTGAGTGCAGCATCCTGACTCATCATACTGAGCAGATGCATTCTGTTTTTACCTTCCTCCTAGTAGAAAGTACACCAGAGGCTCTCTCCAACCCCTTCCTCTTATACCAAAGCAACCAGAGAAGTCCTCTCTACCCCCCTTTCCCTGACTAGAAGACACTCCAAGAGAAGCTCTCTCTTCCCACAAGACACATTTTGTTTGCTGTTACTTTCCCAGTAAAGTGAAGAAAAGTATAAAGGAATTTGTGTGCTTTCAAAACCAGATGAGTTATCTGACTTCAATCATATCCTGTATGTGACATTCACTTCTTGCATATGACCCTGGGGTTCCAAAATACCTCTCATTCCACTATGCGAACGGTGGCCCAATCTGCTGCTTCTGGCCGCTGGGAGCAGAGAGAGACTGGGGACAAATAGTCCCCAGTCTCCCTCCGTGAATCACTCGATGGCCCTGCACGATCTCTCGAGAACGAGATCACACAGGGCTCGTGGCTCGGCAGCACAACCCTCCATGGAGTCCTATGGACTCCAGGATGCGATACTTGTGGAAGTGCTACCAGGAGTATCCCAGTGGTTAGGGCTGTGTTACAGGGGCAGGCTGTTGAATTTGCGCCTGCCCCGTAATATGGTGCTGAAACAGGGATGCTAAGGGGAGTCCTGCAGGCACAGGTTTTCCCCGTTAGCATCTCTGTTTTAGTTTATGGCATGGAATAGTGCCCGAAGATTTTATTAACTTCCATGAGCCTCTTTCTTCCATTCTAGTCATACTAGTCTGAGTTTTGCATTCTTTTGTGATTGTTTTCTACAACATCTAGTTCAGTGAACAAACCCAAGTAGTAGGGCTGTGCAATTAATCGCAATCGCAAAAAAATCGCGATTTAAGCACATGCGATTTCTAAACCGCATAAGGCTTCGATTTTATCTATTCATTTTTCATCGGCTCTCTGTAAGCTTCTGGCGGCATGGAGCTTTGGGCGGTCGCAGGGGGAGCCACGTGTACAGCTGCGTTCTTGCGGCTCGTCACGTGGTTCCCCCAGGCGAATGCCCAAGCTCCATGCTGCCGGAAGCTCACAGGGAGCCGAACACCTGGCGCAAAGAGGTGAGCTGGGGCAGTATCCATGTGCTGGGGCAGTATCCATGAGCTGGGGCAGTATCCATGAGCTGGGGCAGTATCCATGTGCTGGGGGCAGTATCCAGGTGCTGGGGGTAATATCCATGAGCTGGGGCAGTATATCCATGTGCTGGGGCATATCCATGAGCTGGGGCAGTATCCATGTGCTGGGGCAGTATATCCATGTACTGGGGCATATCCATGTGCTGGGGCAGTATCCATGTGCTGGGGCAGTATACCATGTGCTGGGGCATATCCATGAGCTGGGGCAGTATCCATGTGCTGGGGCAGTATATCCATGTGCTGGGGCAGTATACCCATGTGCTGGGGCAGTATCCATGTCCTGGGGCAATATCCATGAGCTGGGGCAGTATCCATGAGCTGGGGCAGTATCCATGTGTGAGATGGGGCAGTATCCATGAGCTGGGGCAGTATCCATGAGCTGGGGCAGTATCCATAAGCTGGGGCAGTATATCCATGTGCTGGGGCATATCCATGAGCTGGGGCAGTATCCATGTGCTGGGGCAGTATATCCATGTGCTGGGGCAGTATATTCATGTGCTGGGGCATATCCATGTGCTGGGGCAGTATACCATGTGCTGGGGCATATCCATGAGCTGGGGCAGTATCCATGTGCTGGGGCAGTATATCCATGTGCTGGGGCAGTATATCCATGTGCTGGGGCAGTATACCCATGAGCTGGGGCAGTATCCATGTGCTGGGGCAATATCCATGAGCTGGGGCAGTATCCATGTGTGAGCTTGGGCAGTATCCATAAGCTGGGGCAGCATCCATGTGTGAGCTGGGGCAGTATCCATGAGCTGGGGCAGTATCCATGAGCTGGGGGCAATATCCATGTGCTGGGGCAGTATATCCATGTGCTGGGGCAGTATACCCATGTGCTGGGGCAGTATCCATGTGCTGGGGCAATATCCATGAGCTGGGGCAGTATCCATGTGTGAGCTTGGGCAGTATCCATGAGCTTGGGCAGTATCCATGTGTGAGCTGGGGCAGTATCCATGAGCTGGGGCAGTATCCATGAGCTGGGGCAGTATCCATAAGCTGGGGCAGTATATCCATGTGCTGGGGCAGTATCCATGTGTGAGCTGGGGCAGTATCCATGAGCTGGGGCAGTATATCCATGTGCTGGGGCAGTATCCATGTGTGAGCTGGGGCAGTATCCATGAGCTGTGGCAGTATCCATAAACTGGGGCAATATCCATGAGCTGGGGCAGCATCCATGAGCTGGGGCAGTATCCATGAGCTGGGGCAGTATCCATAAGCTGGGGCAGTATATCCATGTGCTGGGGCAGTATATCCATGAGCTGGGGCAGTATCCATAAGCTGGGGCAGTATATCTATGTGCTGGGACATATCCATGAGCTGGGGCAGTATCCATGAGCTTGGGCAGTATATCCATGTGCTGGGGCAGTATATCCATATGCTGGGGCAGTATATCCATGTGCTGGGGCATATCCATGAGCTGGGGCATATCCATGAGCTGGGGCAGTATCCATGTGCTAATCGCAAATAAAATCGCAATCGCAATATTCATTCAAAAAATCGCAATATGATTATTTTGTCCATATTGCACAGCCCTACCAAGTAGTGTGTTTGAAATTTACATTACTGGATTGTGATTAAGCGTATCCCCTTTTGCTCAATTATTCAAATATATCCTGACAAATCTCGTGCTGAAAATAGAAACCCTGAATTGCAATTTAAGAGTTCAAGTCTAAGACTGGGGTCAGACAAGCGTTTTGAACAATGGAAGGAACATCCGTGTGAGTGGACGTTCCATCCACTCGATGCCCATCTGGACCCCGTCTAGCCACCTCGCTGAGCGCAGTTAGTGCGCTCAGCGCTGCAAAGAGTGATCCTCCTATGGAGGATCGCGCTTTGCAGCCCCGACAACGCGTGTCCTAGTGCTTTGACGGGGAGGCTTGCTGCACAGACAAAGCAAGGCCACAGTTGCGCGCAATTCGTGTGCACGCAACAGCGTGTGGCCGGCTCCATCGCAGCATCGCGTTGTGAAGGTAATATGAAGGTAATATGGGGGGCATGCGTTAAAGTGATGTTAACGCTTACTCACCCAAAGGCTACAGCTATCGTTCACAAGAATACGGCTCATAGTCTATGGAATTGTTAAGTTTACAACAGCTCCAGTTAAGTTAGCACCAACTTTGGAATAGGGCCCAAAATATGCAGGCTGCTAAAGCTCAGCTCAAACAGGGTCCCAGCATCACTTGAATTGTGCTGTCAGATGTAGTCCATGGGTCATGATTAGTCAAAGACTTGGAGACTTGACCATAGGAACATAATTAATGGCAATTAGGAGAGAAATAACGAAAGTCACACATACACAATGCACTAATAAATGTATTAACACACACACACAATGGATCCAGGCATTATTGGCTTATACTGACACTCTGCAGAATTGAATTTATTCAGTTAATTTCTGCTTGTTTTGCATATCGAGGAGGACCTAAGGCTTAATGTTTGCCGAAATCCTGGCTAACTCTAGAGCTATCACCTCCTCCTTTTGTTCATGTAAATTGTAGAGTGTGTATTGTAGTTTAAATATTAAGGGTTTTATTAGTTTCACAAACATTTATTTAGTGAGTCCTAAAATTAAGTGATGCTTTCGCCTTTCCCACAGATACTTAGCCCTGTATGCATACAAACCTCAGAAGAATGATGAGTTGGAACTCCGCAAAGGGGAGATGTATAGAGTTATTGAAAAATGTCAAGATGGATGGTTCAAGGGGACATCTCTCCGGACAGGATTGTCAGGAGTATTTCCAGGCAATTATGTAACCCCTGTTTCCAGGTGAGAAAACTAATTTAAAATGCTTCAACTTAAAACTTGATGTTAACTGTCAGTGATAGCTAGTTTCGTGTGCGGTCACTTGTAGTTACCAGATGTTTGCGATGATAATATGTCTGTCTAGAAATCAGTAATTGGTAATTACTTTAATTGCCTTATTGGCTTTGTAATTTGAATAGTTTTGACACTTTGGAAAGAACTGTCCAAAGTATCAGTTGTGCTACATATGTTCATCCCTTGAAAGATGTACAGTATTCAGCGTTTTCCACTTATTATTGCAACTGGCGATTAATAATTTGCTCTTCAGTTGTTTCTTAATTGAGTTTCCAATTACGAGCTTGTTTCTCGGACTTTACAAATGCATGAAATTATAGCTTGGCCATCATGGACGCCATCATTTTGATTTAGATTTCTGTTTGATAATAATTTCTGGCGATGATTTTTTTTCCAGTCAGTAGCGGTTTATTATAGGCACCTTGGGCTTGTTCTGTTGTCTGCTACATTTAAAGGTTATCCTAGCCTCTGTTTCTGCCATTGGTCTCAACCTGTTTTGTTTCCCCTGTTTGCAGAGAGCTGCAAATTTTTTGCTCCTTGAATTTTTCATTATTAAATCTGTGCAATATATTGTTAGTAAATCCTCTCTATAGGGCATGTGCACGTGAGAATAACTTGGTTCATGTCTTTTGGTTCATCCAAATATTACAGTCGCTTAAAATCATCCAAGTTTCATTGGACCTTTTATGTGGTTCATCCACAATTTGGATGAAATTTAGTTGCATGTGCATAGGCGTATTTGCCCAATTAATTAACTATTCGATTAAACCTTTAACCCTTAGGAGCAGTTAGGAGCATGTATGGGCTGCTTGGAAGGCCACCTGCTCCTGAGCCCCATGATTCACAAAAATAGAGGGGAACCTTTTACACCCCAGATATCTCTCCTAACGTGGCCAGTGCTTCAGGGGTTAAATTAGAATAAGAAGGGTACTAATAGGCAGCCCACTCTCTCCTGACCACCATCCCCTGGTCTGCACTAGAATGGGAGTATCATGAAAAACTAGAGGGGACCTGCATTCTCTCCACTTCACCCCATGAAAACTAATCACATGTCTATTTTCCATCACATTATTATGTCTATACAGTATTGCGGATATTAAGCAAGGAAGCTCTTTCGTCTATTGGGATTCCCTTTTCCAATCATAGTTCTTTTAGGGATGACCATCATTTTTCATTTGGATGTTCTTAAAAATTTATTGAACAGTTGTTAAGAGCTAATCAGAGCTATACCATAATTACTTCATGTCAGCTCCCTAGATCTGCCGTGATGGATTACTGATTCAGTCACGTTGAGTATGTCCTTTTAAGATCGTACATGTTCAAGGTTTAGCGATATTCCTAAACATAGGAATCTATAACATAACATATATAATGTGAGATAACTTTTTATAAAGCTTGCCCTAGATCCATAAAATAGCTTTTTGGCTTATGCTGTATTCTGTTTGTGACATTGTTATTGGTTCATGGGAATCAAATTTCTGACCTAGACTGTTGGGGCACTATTCCGTGGCTGGCGCTAAAATGGGGACACTAACAGGGAAAAATGCAGGTTTCCCCGTAGTGTCCTCATTTTAGCACCATAATCCAGGGGCAGGCTCTAATTCAGCAGCCTGCCCCAGAACAGCACTACCCTCCATGATACTTGCGGTAGCGCTTCTGTGCCACTGCGCCACTGCCAGTATCACCTCCTGGAGTCCATAGGACTCCATGGAGGGTTGTGCGCCTGGGACACAATCCCTGTGCGATCTCGCTCTCTCCTCATGAAGTGATCGCAGAGGAAGACAGGGAACTTTTTGTCTCCAGTCTCACTCTGCTCACAGTGGCCAGAAGCAGTGGATCGGGCCTCCATTGTCGATGTGGGATGAGAGGTAAGTATTGGATTTTTTTGGTGGGGGGGATTTTAGCTTTTAAGTGTCGCTAAAATTTCTGTATGAGCACCGGTGGGGTGATTAGCGCATTGACTTTGTAATACCTTACTTATCCTAACGTTAATTACTGATTGCGCATCCTATACTTAACATGGGGAGTGCAAAGTACAGTAAGCTTGCGCAAACTAGCCCAATCACAAAATGCGCTAACAGATTTTTCATGGGTTTTGTATTAGGAAGGTAAGGCTGCTGTCAGACGAGCGTAGTGTTCACGTCCGTGATTGCGCCTAAAAGTACGTCCGTGATAGCATGACAGGAATCCCATCGGAGCCCGACACACGAAGTACGTCCGCACTGAACTGCGGACGCACAACGGCCGCGACCCACGGACGCAAGTTAGGCAAGAACGTACAACCGCTAGAATGGCCGCACTTTTGTGCCCTGCGTCCGCAACGTCCGCATAGCTTTGTGTGTGAGTGATGGAACGTGGTCAGACGGACTGCATTTATACGTCCAGCATTTTTCACGGACAAAATGGTTTTTCTTTTTATTTTATTTTCCCTTCTACAAAAATACATCAGTGAATAAACGGACTGTGGCCACTACTGTGTCTTCCGTACTGACGTACGTCCGTGTGCACGGACGTACAGTCCGTAGAAATCACGCTCGTCTGACCCTAGCCTAATATGGAAGGCATGAGTTAAAGTCACTTAGGCTAGGGACAGATGAGCGCATTTTCTGCGGCCACCGTCAAAATGTACGTCGATGCGTGCGCACGCATTTTTTCACGGAATACGCTTAAGTGGTCAGACGATGCGCAATTCTGGACGTATTTCATGACGGTGGGGTAAAAAGAAGTCTAGGGAAATCCGGCTGTTTGAGCGTTATGTAGGCCGCACACTAGCAGCGTCTGACGTCTCCTAATCACGCACACACGCTGCCATGCGGCCGCAGCGCACTCTGTACGTCAGTAGCAGCGTTTCACGTTCTGAGAAAAATGCGTTCATTTGCTGGTTGCGTGGTGTCGGCGCACTTTCGTACGCACGTACTGCGTATATTGGCCGTCATTGGCCGTTATGTGCTGCTACTGCCGCCGTGATTTAGTGCGTCTGCACGCGCGTTCCGACTGCCCCACTCTGACCCTAGCCTTATACTGACGTTAACGCTTACTCACCCGAACGCTACAGATAGTGTTCAGTAGGGAATAGGACCCTTAATTTGTTCACGGTTTCTGTCCTTGCCTGTGCCTGGCATTTCTGTATTGTCTCATTCCAGTCTCCGTATCTAAGCTGCCCTAAACTATTCTGATCTAAACCAACTTGGAATAACAAGTAAATTTCATTATACTACTAGCTACTTTAAAAATATGTAAAAAAAAATTCTTCTGGAGGGATCAGCCAAATGGGGGGGGGGCAATTAGTTGCCAAAATGTGTGTGTAATACAAGTCTGGATATATATATTTATAAGCATATAGATATATATCTTATATATATATATATATATATAAGATATATATCTATATGCTTATAAATATATATATCCAGACTTGTATTACACACACATTTTGGCAACTAATTGCCCCCCCATTTGGCTGATCCCTCCAGAAGAAATGTTGAACCCGATAGAGCAGAGAATAATATATATATTCTCTGCTCTGTCGGGTTCAACATTTCTTCTGGAGGGATCAGCCAAATGGGGGGGGCGCATTTAGTTGAGATTGTCCACATGCCACCTCCCCATGTGCGTATGTGTATATATGGTCGGAGGTCTATGGGTGGGTGTATATATAGGTCTGCGTGTTGATATAAAATTTTCGTTTCGCTCGTTTCGTTCGTAATTGGACAATTTTCATTCCGGACTGTTTCGGCCGATTTCCGTTTCAGCTCGTTTTTCGGATCGACTTTTTTTCGTGATTTTGGACATTTTTGTGTATTCGGTGTGGGAAATGTTTTGCCCCATAGACTTCAATGTTAAAAATATTACCGTTTTAATTCAATATCTAATAAACCATTTATTATTATATTCTGTAGTAAAGAGTCTCTTTATTTCTAGATATTTTAAACCTCACAGTAATGTGTGCCGTGTATTTATGAGCATTCAGTATTATATGGGAGTACTGCTTTATGAGTAAGAGTAGTTAAAAAAAAACAAAAAAAAAACCTCGGGGGGTGACACCATGAGTTACCGCACCGGGTGACACCAACCCTAGTGACGCCACTGACGGTGTGAAGGCTCTTGCTGCCACCAGAGGCAAAATATTTCGATGCACTGCCACTGACGCCTGTACCAGATTCATATCATTTTAATATTGGACCGCAGGGTCCAACCCTGCACTCTTCCACAACAATACCACAGAGAGGTTACGGTGTGACGGCACTGTTGCCGACACTAAAGGCCCAATTTTAAAGCACCTATTGTTACTTTCATCCAAAGCCTGCATAAGTTTCACCATAATTTAGCCAAAAAATTACTAAACTTGTTCTGCGTGTCCTAAAATGTCTTTTCATACAGGCTGCCGCCCTAAGCAGTTTTTCATGAACAGAGTAAAGGAAAAGCATTTACCGTAATTTGAAATGTCATTTTTTTGTTTTCAAATGTTTCTATACATCCTACAAATCCGCCACTTCACAGGCAGATTATGGGGACCTCCTAGGCACGATATTTGAAGGAGTTTTTCGTTTCTTATTTTTAACCCTTATTTTATGGAAAACTCACTGTTCCTTTAAAAACGTCTTTTTTTTTACTTTTTGTCCTTATTTCCTGTCCCCCAGGGCACTACCCGGACCCCCATACACCTTTTATGGCAAATATCTTGCATATATGCCCTCTTGGAGGGCACTCTAAAATTCGAACTTTCGAGTCCCATTGACTTGCATTGAGTTCGGTTCGTGTTCGAGTTCGAACTTTTGAAATTGTTCGAATGCGAACCGAACACAGGGGTGTTCAGCTCATCCCTACTCAGCACCCGCTGACACGCCAGGTTTTACAGATATCTGAAGCACAGCACAGGCGATATGATTTGCTGCTCAGTGATTGCAGGATTCAGTCTGCATTTCCCCAAGGTGATCTGCAAAATCTGGCCTGGTTGAGGGTCCCGGGGACAGGTTTGGGGAACACTGCTCTAGGTGAAACTGAAAACATTTTGAAAGATAATCCGCTGCATAAATGTTGGTGTGTTATACTTTTCAACACGGGCTGGATTGGAAACGCATTCTCTTTTGTATATTCCTTTTAATTTTTTGTGTGCCATTTGTAAGCATCTGCTGTATTGCAAGCTGAGTATATTCTAATGTCAGCTTGAAGTTATTACCACATTATCTACATTTATATAATGTTTCAGAGCTATCTCCACGGGATCCTGCGGATTTGTGTTAATAGCATTGTGTTGCTATAGCAGCATATTGTCCTGTGATTTATATGCACTATTGTTTCGTTTACAAACATGGAAAACATTTTTCCAGAGGCCAGCCAGCACTCACACTGTTGTTTTGTAAGACGTTTGTGGTCATTGCGTACTTTTTATGATCTAAAGATTATATTCTTAATAGTTAGTAGACATGTGCACAGCACAAAATTTCGTTTTGAACTAATGGATTAGTCCTAAAATGCGATTTATTTAGTTGCTAAAGAAATTCGTTTTCAGTTCTTTAGTATGAAAACTAATTTCATTCATCCGAAAACCAGTGGATACAATTACTATTGCAGTGGCTCCTCAGAGGGCTGAGATCGCTGCTTGTTACAGTATCTCTCACTCTCAGCACAATGTGGGCCATATTACATACTTGGTGCTAACTTAACCAGAGCTGTTGTAAACTTCCCAGAACCATTATAGCCTATGGAGGTTTTCAGTTTACAATAGCTCTGGTTAAGTTAGCACCAACATTGTAATACTGCCCCGTGTCAGGCAAAGCTGTTACAGTAACTGACTGCTGCTCATCACAGCGCTCAGAGTTTCAGTAAAACTAGTAAATAATATTTTTATATATAAGAGGACAATATTATTTCCTTGTTTTACTGAAACTCTGAACGATGTTACAGTCAGTTACTGTAACAACTAAGCCTGATACATTGTACTGAGAGATAATGTAACAAGTAGCCGATATCAGCGCTCACAGCCACTGGATTTAAAGGGCTAAAAAAAAAGGCTCCTCGCTGTATAATGTTTAGAACATCCTCCTGCATTAATTATTACCCCTCTCTGTATAATGTATACAACATCCACCTGCAAACATCCACCTGCATTAATTAATACCCCTCTCTGTATAATATATAGAACATCCTCCTGAATTAATTAATGTCCCTCTCTGTATAGAACATCCTCCTCAATTTATACCTTTCTCTGTATAATGTATATAACATCCTCCTGCATTAATACCCCTCTCTGTATAATGTATAGAACATCCTCCTGCATTAATTAATGCCCCTCTCTGTATAGAACATCCTACTGCATTGGCATGTGGAGGGTGCAGAACTTCGGATGTTGCGATGTTGCGCTCTTCATTGCTGGTTTCCTTCACTCATCAATGTAATATCACAAAAAGGACTGAAACTAAAATGTAGTGCATTTTATTTTAGTTTCTTTTGTTTTTTTGCACTGAGCAGTTTCGTTTCTCTTGACTCATACGAAAACTAAATTATCCCAAAATTCGGACTAAATCGTTTTAGTACTAAAACGAATGCACATGTCTAATAGTTAGTCATTTGCACCAATAAGCAAAATAGCTTTATACACTATTTCTATTCGTAGGCATTCAAGTTACTTTTCCAGAAAATTACAAATAATCACATTTTATTTTGTTGGTGATGCCATGTAGAGCATACTGTAGTGTATAGTAACTATGTTCATTCTGTTTCACCATTCTATGTAATTGGTTTACCTTGTTCAGGAGTAGGGATGAGCCGAACATACCCCGAGTTCGGTTCGAGCCTGAACCCGAACTTCCCATTTGTTCGGGTCCGAACCCGAACCCGAACCCCCATGCAAGTCAATGGGGCTGAAAATTCGGTTTTTTAGAGTGCCCTCCAAGAGGGCATATATGCCACATATTTGCCATAAAAGGTGTATGGGGGTTCGGGTAGTGCCCTGGGGGACAGGAAACAAGGACAAAAAGTAAAAAAAAAAAGTTTTTAAAGGGACAGTGAGTTTTCCATGAAATAAGGGTTAAAAATAAAAATGAAAAATTCCTTCAAATATCGTGCCTAGGAGGTCCCCATAACCTGCCCGTGAAGTGGCGGATTTCTAGGATGTATAGAAATATGTAAAAACCAAAAAATGACATTTCAAATGACGGTAAATGCTTTTCCTTTAATCTATCCATAAACAACTGCTTGGGCGGCAGTCTGTATGAAAAGAGGAGACATTTTTGGACACGCAGAAAAAGTTTACTGATTTTTTGGCGGTGAAAAGCAGAAGAATGGAAACTTCTAGACCAAAAAGCCGATTTGGAAAGTGAGATAAATGGGAGAATTTTTCTGGTTCTGCTATTTTGACCTAGACTTTTCCATTCTCCAGTCATTCTCCTGAGTTTCACCTTTCTCTGAATAACCCTGTCAGGGTTATTCAGAGAGCGGCGAAGAGCAGGAGAATGACTGGAGAATGGAAAATTCTAGGTCAAAATAGCCAATCCAGAAAAATTCTCCCATTTAGGCTAGGGTCAGACTAGCAAATTTTTAACGTGCGTTTAGGCGCACTTAATCACGGCCGCACTAGCAGCAAATGACGGGCAATGACGGCCAATATACGAAGTACGGTCGCACGAAAGTCCGGCTGCGCAACGCAAGTGGAAAATGAACGCATTTTTACGGACGTACAGAGTGCGCTGCGTCCACTAGCGGTGTGTGTGCGTGATTTGGAGACGTCAGACCCTGCTCATGTCCGGCCAACATAACGTCCAGACACCCAAAGTTTCCTGGTTTGGATCCGTAAAAAATCACGCCCAAAAATGCGCATCGTATGACCGTTTTCGTGCAATCCGTGAAAAAATACGGCAATGCGTTTGAACGCACTTTTTGACGGACGCTGCGAAAAATGGGTTAGTCTGACCCTAGCCTTATCTCACTTTCCAAATCGGCTATTTGGTCCAGATTGTTCTCTTTTCCTGCCATTCTCCTGGTTTTCACCTTTCTCTGAACAACCCTGAGAGAGAGGTGAAAGCCAGGAGAACTAGCAAGAGAAGAGAACAATCTAGACCAAATAGCCGATTTGGAAAGTGAGATAAATGTGAGAATTTTTCTGGTTTGGCTATTTTGACCTAGAATTTTCCATTCTCCAGTCATTCTCCTGAGTTTCACCTTTCAGAGAGATTCAGAGAGCGGTGAAGAGCAGGAGAATGACTGGAGAATGGAAAATTCTAGGTCAAAATAGCCAAACCAGAAAAATTCTCCCATTTAGGCTAGGGTCAGACTAGCGAATTTTTAACGTGCGTTTAGGCTAGGGTCAGACTAACGCATTTTTCCCCGCGAACGTGAAAAAGTGCGTCCGAACGCATTGACGTATTTTTTCACGGAATGCGCAAAAACGGTAAGACGACGCGCATTTTCGGGCGTGATTTTGTACGGATCATCAATAAAACTCTTTTTGCGTCTGGACGTTATGTAGGCTGGACATTAGCAGCGTCTGACATCTCCTAATCACGCAAACACGCCGCTATGCTGCAGCTGCGCACTCAGTACGTCAGTACTAGCGGTTCAGCGTTCTCAGAAAAATGCGGTCAAATTTCACTTGCGTTGCACGGCCGGACTTTTGTGCGGCCGTACATCGTATATTGGCTGTCATTGCCCGTCATCTGCTGCTAGTGCGGCCATAATTATGTGCGCCAGAACGCACGTTAAAAGTGCGCTGGTCTGACCCCAGCCTTAGGCGCACTTAATCACGGCCACACTAGCAGCAAATGACGGGCAATGACGGCCAATATACGAAGTACGGTCGCACGAAAGTCCGGCTGCGCAACGCAAGTGGAAAATGAACGCATTTTTTCGAGAACGCAGAACCGCTAGTACGGACGTACAGAGTGCGCTGCATCCACTAGCGGCGTGTGTGCGTGATTTGGAGACGTCAGACCCTGCTCATGTCCGGCCAACATAACGTCCAGACACCCAAAGTTTCCTGGTTTGGATCTGTAAAAAATCACGCACAAAAATGCGCATCGTATGAGCGTTTTCGCACAATCCGTGAAAAAAATACGGCAATGCGTTCGGACGCACTTTTTGACGGTCACTGCGAAAAATGCGTTAGTCTGACCCTAGCCTTATCTCACTTTCCTAATCGGCTATTTGGTCCAGATTGTTCTCTTTTCCTGCCATTCTCTTTGTTTTCACCTTTCTCTGAACAACCCTGAGAGAGAGGTGAAAGCCAGGGGAACTGGCAAGAGAAGAGAACAATCTAGACCAAATAGCCGATTTGGAAAGTGAGATAAATGGGAGAATTTTTCTGGTTTCCGAGGTGAAAAATAACATTGCTTTAGATTTTTTTCAAACACCAGTTAATTGCAGCATATTAGGATGTTTTAGGGAAATTAATTCTCAAATCTCAATCAGAAGCAGACACCAGACATCACCCCACCCTCAGTATATTGTACAATGTTTCAAATTGATTACCAGACTAAAAACACCTGGTGTTATGCCCGTTTGTGAACAGAGGTCATTTAGGCTGGGGTCAGACCAGCGCACTTTTAACGTGCATTCTGGCGCACATAATTACGGCCGCACTAGCAGCAGATGACGGGCAATAACGGCCAATATACGATGTACGGCCGCACAAAAGTCCGGCCGTGCAACGCAAGTGGAATTTGAACGCATTTTTTTGAGAACGCTGAACCGCTAGTACTGACGTACTGAGTGTGCAGCTGCGGCATAGCGGCGTGTTTGCGTGATTAGGAGATGTCAGACACTGCTAATGTCCAGCCAACATAACGTCATGATGCAAAAAGAGTTTTATTGACGATCCGTACAAAATCACGCCTGAAAATGCGCGTCATCTGACCGTTTTTGCGCATTCCGTGAAAAGATACGTCAATGCGTTCGGACGCACTTTTTCAGGTTCGCGGGGAAAAATGCTTTCGTCTGACCCTAGCCTAAGAGTTGATAATCGTTCCACGTACACATTAGTTTTTAATTCAATATCTAATAAACCGTTGCTTATAATATTCTGCAGTAAAGAGTCTCTGTATTTCTAGATTTTTTAGTATTTTTTTAAGCATTTTCTATACTTTTTTCAAAATTTCTTTTTTTTTTCGAACCCGAACCGAACACGCCCAAAAAGTTCAAAATTCGCGAACTTTCGAACTGCCAAAGTTCAGGTCGCACTCCGAACCGTCCGAACCCGAACAGCTCATCCCTATTCAGGAGGACGAAGAAAACTGTCATCATTGTATTCAAAGACCAAAATCTGCAAACTATTTCATTATCAATTTTTAGATATGTTTACTCTATGGGGGTTAGTCACTAATTGCCATTGATTACTGATGTTGCAATTAGAAACATAGAAACATAGAAAAATGTCGGCAGATAAGAACCTTTCGGCCCATCTAGTCTGCCCAATTACATGGATACTTTACCTGGATTTATCTTTTGTTTAGGATAGCCTTATGCCTATCCCATGCCTGCTTAAATTCAAATACTGTTTTGGCCTCTACCACTTCAACTGGAAGACTGTTCCATGTATCCACCACCCTCTCAGTAAAATAATGCTTCCTGATGTTACTTTTAAACCTTTGCCCCTCTAATCTAAGACTATGTCCTCTTGTTTTGCTACTTTGTTTCCTTTTAAATTATTATTATTATTATTCTTTATTTATAAAGCGCCAGCATATTCCGCAGCGCTGTATAATACTCCCTTCCTCTACCTTGTGGATTCCCTTTAAATTAACCCTTTCGCTGCTGAGGCTTTTCCCGCCCCTGTGCTGAGGTCATTTTTACTGGTTTCGCTCATCATGTTTAAACGCGTTTTGAAGGCTTATTTTAGTATATGACCCAGACATATTATATATCGTTCTTTCCGTCAGACTCGGTAGATTCATAATATGTCATTATTATATGTATACGTTATGTCATGTCTGTATATTATAACAAAAAATGCAATAAAATATGTATTTTCAATAATTTACAATGTGTAAAGTGTTTTTTTTCACATTTTAACATGCGAGCAATTGTGGTTATATTTTGTATGGGGTGCGCTTGTTAAAAAAATTAGAGATGGGGTCTCGTTACATTTTTTTTTGGGGAAAATTACACTATTTTTAACAAACGCACCGCATACAAAAATCGTTAGTGCAGCATCATTGTTCACATTATAATTGAAATGGGAACAATATTGCTGCATTAACAAACCAAAAAAAAAAAAAAAAGTGTTTTTTTTTTTTTTTTTACAACATTTTTCACTTTCATGTTTGGTATCGTTGGAACGGCCATGCTCTGGCCGATCCAACCATACCAAAATTTAACCCCTAGCTGCCACGGATCGGGAGATAGGGAGTTCATTGGAACTCCCTATCTCCACAGTTGGTGGCAGTTAGGGGTTAAGTCTAGGACTGGCGTCATCGTGCTACGCACGATGACGCCAGTCCTCAGGGGAGTTCCCGGAGGCTTGGCCGACATCCAAGATGTCGGCCAGCTCCGGGAAAGGATCGCGAACCGGCGCTTTTCAGCGCCGATTCGCGATCCAGCTCCCCTGGGGTTAATGCCAGGCACCATTTGGAAGGGCAGGCTGTGCCCTTCCAAATGATGCCTGGTTAACCCCCGCAGAGCCGCCGATCGGGAGGGAGAGAGGTCCGAAGGACCTCCCCCTCCCTTTCAGGCGCCTCCTCCGCACATGCGGGGGGCGCCTGAATTAGGTGTCATCGCGCTGCCGCGATGACACCTAATTCCGGCGGCTGTGGTCCCGGATGCGCGGCTGACATCGAGGATGTCAGCCCGCACCGGGGGGGCCAGCGATCGGCCGGAACCCGGCCGAACGCTGACCCCAATGGAGGACGCGCTCAGCGCGTCCTCCGCATACCAGCGGAATGCTGAGGACGCGCTCAGCGCCGTCCTCAGCATCCAAGTGGTTAAATTAAATTAAATTAAATTAATTACGAAAATCATGGTTGTGCAACCATGGCGAATGCCAGCAATCCAGAGGGAATTTCAAACAACTGCAGGTGAAGTTTCTTTCGATGAAACTTCATCTGCCAGTGCATCTATTTTTCTGACAGTCAATCCCAGTGATCACTATGCTGTGTAACAATCTAAACTGCGTCTCTCTCTCACTCTGCATGCTGTGATCAGATTGATCTATCGTGTTCCTGTTCTACTTTTTTTAATTGCACTATCCAAGTAAACATTACTTTTGCCAGACATATAAATAATGTGTGTATGTGGGGTGCATTTTTGTTTACATTTTTCAAAGTACGTGTGTATATGTATAAGTGTTATCAAAGTAATGCCCCATCTCTCCTTGAAAAAAACAGCATATAATATGTGTGGGGATAGCAAATAAGAAACCTGGAAATTCTGGCTGAACACACACATAGCAAACATGAAAAAATTTCTTAGGTCCTGTTTTAAAACTTTTTCTAATCGTAAGTGATTTTGGCAACGTTTGCTTTTTCCAGCTGGTATTTTTTTCTATTACTAGCTGCACATGAAAATAACCAACCACCTTGAAATCTCTTATATTTTTTCAGCTGCATACATATTTACAAAGTAGAGGAA
The DNA here is from genome assembly GCA_009667805.1 of Leptobrachium leishanense. NCBI lineage: Eukaryota > Metazoa > Chordata > Amphibia > Anura > Megophryidae > Leptobrachium > Leptobrachium leishanense. Next base: position 280,003,195 of record CM019064.1, on the reverse strand, counting down.
GCGTTAACGTACAATAGGCAGCTGTAACAGTCGAGTCACAATAGAAGTTTGTATCCAAAGAAAAAAGGGGAGACCAGGCACTCATGTCGTGTAATGGCAAATTTAAAGGAATATTAGTTGGGCAATGATTTGTCTGAAAGGTCAGTCTTTATCAAGCCCAGATTTTCCACTAAGGGACCTGATTGCCTGGTCTCACTCTTTTTTCTTTGGTTATCTACAGCTGTGGGCCAGGATGGGGACTGTGAGCACCGACTCTCCATTATGTAATTATTGTTGCGTGCATTGACCCTGTTTTTCTTTTCTTGCAATAGAAGTTTGTGGCTCTGCTGGAATAAGACCGGAGCTATTAACTTTAATGAGTGGAGCTGTTATACTTAATGGCTCACTCGTTAACACTAGGGATGGGCCGAGTGTTCGATTCGAACAGGAGTTCGAATTGAAAATCGTCCGTTCGAGTGTTCGGCGAACGCCGAACATTATGGGATGTTTGCGGTCTGTTCAACCGCGGACATTCCATAAAACAAAATGTGTTCACAGTTCTCCTCAATGTACCAGCAGCTGCCGGTACATTTAGGAGACCTGTGGCTGCAGCCCCCCGGCCCCCATGCCTTTGGCCCTCCTGTTCCTCTAGTCCATCTGCTCCTCTGTCTGGCCGCGGCTCCTCTGCCCCACGCCTCGTCTTCATGCTGAGCCCTGATTGGGCAAAGTCCTGCGCCTGACCTGGACTTTGCCCAATCAGGGCTCTAATTCTATATTGAGCCCTGATTGGGCAAAGTCCAGGTCAGGTGCAGGACTTTGACCAATCAGGGCTCAGTATTGAATTAGAGACAGGATTGGGCAAAGTCCAGGTCAGGTGCAGGACTTTCCCCAATCAGGGCTCAGCATAAAGACGAGGCGTGGGGCAGAGGAGCCGCAGCCGGACGGAGGAGCAGACAGACCGGTGGAACAGGAGGCCGGGACAGCAGCAAGACAGCCGAGGCACTGGGGCCAGGGGCTGCAGCCACAGGTCTCCTAAATGTACCGGCAGCTGCCAGTACATTTAGGAGAACTGTGAACACATTTTGCAGGTTCGACCCCATTGATTTTCATTGTGTTCGAGTTCGTATTCGAACATTTTGGCTGTTCGAATGTTCGAATACGCGCCGAACACAGGGGTGTTTGGCAAATCCCTAGTTAACACTAACGGCTCAGCTGAAATAGGGCCCCTGGTAATAGAGGCTTCTTTGGAAAGTTGGCCTATTTTCTTTTTCTCATGGCATATGATTCTACATAATAGGGGCACTATTCCCTATCTAACCCTAAAATGAAAACGTTAATGGGGAAAATCTGCGTCTGCAGGTTTCCCCATAGCGTCCCCATTTTACCGCGATATTCCAGGGCAGACGCTAGCTCAGCACCTCGCTTACGCGCTGCCGTGAGTATCAAATCCTGGACTATTTGTTCCCAGTCTCAGTCTGCTCCCGGCGACAAGAAGCGGCGGATTGGGCCGTGGCATGAGAGGTGAGTATGGGATTTATTGGTGGGTGTTTAGGGGGTGCCAAATGATTTGCAAATGTAGAATCATTTATCACCAGCTTTTAACCCTTTCGCTGCTGAGCCTTTTCCCAACCCTGTGCTGAGCTCATTTTTACCGGTTTCGCTCATCATGTTTAAACGCGTTTTGAAGGCTTATTTTAATATATGACCCAGACATATTATATATCGTTCTTTCCGGCAGACTGTGCAGATTCATAATATGTCATTATTATATGTATACGTTATGTCATGTCTGTATATTATAACAAAAAATGCAATAAAATTTGAATTTTCAATAATTTACAATGTGTAAAGTGTTTTTTTTCACATTTTAAAATGCGATCGTTTGCAGTTATATTTTCTATGGGGTGCGCTTGTTAAAAAAATTAGAAATGAGGAATCGTTACTTTTTTTGGGGAAAATTCCGTGTTTTTTAGCAAATGCCCCCCATAGAAAAAATCGTTAGTGCAGCATCATTGTTCACATTATAATTGAAATGGGAACAATAATGTTGCACTAATAAATAAAAAATAAAAAAAAACTTTTTTTGAATTTTTTTTTTTTATTTTTTTTTTATTTCTTTAATTTTATTTTTATTTTTAATTTTTGTTTTTTACTTTTTACACGGTCATGTTTGGTATCATTGGAAAGGCCACGCTCTGGCCGTTCCAATGATAGTAAACATTAACCCCTAGCTTTCACGGATCGGGAGATAGGGGGTTCATTGGAACCCCCTATCTCCACTATAGGTGACAGCAAGGGGTTAATTTAAAAACTGGCGCCATCGCGCTCTGCACGATGACGCCAGTCATTAGGGGGATATCCTGGAAGCTTGGCCGACATCCAAGATGTTGGCCAGCTCCGGGAGGGGACCGCGATACGGCGCATGTTGGCGCCATATCGCGATCCAGCCCCCTAGGGGTTAAAGACAGCCGCCGCTTGGAAGGGCAGGCTGTGCCCTTCCAGGCAGTGCCTGCCTTTAATCGCTGGCCCGCACGGATGGGGAGGGGGAGAGGTCCGAAGGACCTCCCCCCTCCCCTTCAGGCACCTTCCCTGCAATGGCGGGGGGGTGCCTGAAATAGACGCCTATCGTGCCCGCCGGGGTCCCGGAGGTTGGGCTGACATCGATGATGTCAGCCCACACCGGGGGGCCGAGCGATCAGCCGAAATATCGGCTGATCGCGGGCTGCAAAGGGAGGACGCGCTGAGCGCGTCCTCCGCAGCCAAGTACCAATGCGGTTGGACGCGCTGAGCGCGTCCACCGCATTGAAAGGGTTAAAAGGTGCTTAAATTATGCCTTGCATGTCCCTGTGGTAATTTACACTAGCACTTTGTAATTACTTATGTATCAAAATGCTAATTAATGATTGCGCTCCCCCATGTTAAGTATAGGATGCGCAAAGTACAGTAAGCTCGCGGAAACTAGCGCAAAAACTGATGCGCTAAGTGATTTCATAGGGGTTTAGCATCAGGAAGGTAATATGGCGCATGCTTATCCTAGTGATATCTCTTACACATTAGAATGCTAATGTTAGCCTTCACTAGGGAATAATGCCGCAGGTGTTTTATAAGCATCCTACTAGCAAAGAAATGTGTCCAAATTCCTAATGATGTCCCATATTTTGCAGTCACTTTGGTCCTTCATCAGCATTAATAGTGGGGTCTAACAGCTTCTGTTAAATGCCCCTTTACTGGACCATTAACAGTGTTCAACCTTTATAAATTAGATCCACACATACAGCAGGTGGCTAATAACCTGACAGGTAAAATAATAAATGAAGCAGCTGGGTTACAAATCGCAACTTATTGCTCTGTCAAACTCCACTGATGCAAATAACAAAATAGCTATTTCATCAACTTTGAAGCAACCCCCAGTACATAGGGACTTCAGTTCTCCAAGGATTTTACAGAAATGCTTATAGACTTGGTTTCCTTACTGCTGGTCTCTTCAAGGTTACAGTTTAATGGTTCTGTGAATGCCTTGCTGGAACGACTTTATAAGCCTTTTCGAATTTATTTCTTTAGAACCCCTTAACTATCTAATTCAGTTTTCATATTGATAAAATATTCATAGGTATGGTTACAAACAGGAAATATATAAGACAGCCCTAAGAATTAAAGTAAAAGAAAAGTACGGGCTGAGAAGTCGGCTATAAAAATTAGATACCCCGTGCACACAAAATCTAGTTTGTTTATTTCAGCAGACCAACTGCTTTTAGAAAGTAACTATAATTTGTGCACTTAACCAGATATGCATAATCTGACAAATGTGTCTTAAAAAAACACAATAATATTCAATTTAAATTCTTATGCAATTGTTATTTCAGAGGGATGACAAGACATTTCAAGATTATAGTAAAGGGTTTCTATACCTGAAGAATATCATACCAATAGTGTAAAAAAGTCCTACACAAAAATAGATGCGCCAGAATTATCCTGGATATAACTTCACACAACATAATCTATTTATACAGGCACCAAGTTCTCTCATTTATTTGGGTACAATTCTGATCTATTTGTTTAATATTTTTATTAGCTTTACAAGGATATGTATGAGCCCTGGAAACAATAGCAGCACCACAAAGCTAGCTTCTGGTTGATCATTACCACTGGGATAATCACATAACTGCTATAAGTGCAAGGACCCCCCCCCCCCCATTTCATTTGGGGGGATGGAATGAAAAAAATTAAATATAACACAATCAGGGTTATCCAAAGAGATCCGAATTGCTTGAGAAAGGTAACCGAATGCTGAAAATCAGCGTTCGGTTACCTTTCCTGGCCATTCGGCTATCCAGACAGCAGGCAATTCGCCAAATCCTGGCGAATTGCCTGAACATACGGTGCCTGTTCGGTGCCTGTTCGAGGGCAGTGAAATCCCCATGAAAATGCACTGCTTCGTCTATTCAGAGAACACAAACCAGCAGTGAAAGGTTCTCCTAATGCCCTGCCATTCGGTGGTTTAATTCGACAAGTTAATTCAGGAGAATCCCATAGACTTCAATGTTAAAAATATTCCCGTTTTAATTCAATATATAATAAACCGTTCATTATAAAATTCTGCAGTAAAGAGTCTCTTTATTTATAGATTTTTTTAGGATATTTTAAGCATTTTTCTTAATATATTTCCTTTTTTTTAAAAGTCCGATTTTTTTTTTTTTTTAAGTTTACTTATTTTTTCTGTAGCAGCCCTTTTTATTATCATTTCCTGGACCTCATATGCAAATTTCAGACATTTTCGCTGAATAGTTTCTTTGCAAACAGCGTTTCATTTTCACAGATTCACACAAACTATTTTGGTAATTTATTCACCTCCCTTGTCTGCGGTCTCAGCTGCTTCGGCTGTGTTCGGCTCCTGCTCGGGCTTGGTTTTCGGCAGGTTAATCCAGATGTTTTTGTGGCTTTTCTGCGTGCATGTGGATAGTGTATGCCTAGTAGGAGTGCAATCTCCAGGTGCTACGGAGTCATCCGCAAATGTTCATTCACTGAATCTGTAACACATCCCAGTATTAATTTGGATCTTTGAAACAGAATGACACACTGCTGCCACAACGTAGGTTTGATAGAAATTTGCACACTGTTTGCAGAGTCTTTGATAAGTGCGATCACTGTATCCTCTGGTCCAAATCTACTTACTGACTAAACTGACTAGAAGTAGCCTTATGGTTCAGGAGATGCTATCTCTCTCTTTGACCTGTAAGCATAGGCGTGTGCACAGGGTGTACCTGGTGTGCCCAGGCACACTCTAATGTTGGGTGAAGGGTTCATCTTTGAACCCCTACATTGATATTTTGGATGTTCCTTATCTGTTTCATGATAAATTACATGAAAAGTGACTGTATCTCAGCATAAACATGGGTTATGCCCATAGGCGTGCACAAGGGGTATGCCTGGTGTGCCCAAGAAGAAGATGAAGAGGTCCTTTTCCACCTCCTACATTGACATTAAAACTGACTGTATCTCTGCTTACAAGCTCGTTATTTCAAATGAAAAATGTGCGTTTTTTTGAAACACCTTCTAATCTTTAGTTTTCAGTTAATAAATGTTCTGTGGTTGCACACCCTACTGTAATGGGCTGCACACGCCAGTGCCTGTAGGACTAGTAGCTATCTAGGGGTACATCCTGAGCATTCTCTGCAAAGACCTAACTTACTGGAACACCAAATTATATAGTTCATCGGTAAGGAAACCTGATATACCCTTCCCGAGGGGGTCACATTCTAAAAAAACAGAAGTGTGGGAACTTTCCATGATTTCTCTCCGCCAATTAGCAATTAGTATCTTGAACTTAACACAAACACATACTCAAATCTAATAAAATTATATGCATATATGTGGATTTTAAGAAAAATTATAGATAAACGCTATGGGCTATGTTCCATAGTTGTCAATGAACTAAGTACAGGAAATGTTAAACTAACTACGGGAGACATTATGTGTATCAAAAGGAAACACCATTCCATTCCTGCTGCAAGCTGGGCTTGCGGCTCAGATGTAGCTTTTTACTTGCGCAAAGTTGCTGTACATTAACATCTCTTATACTTATTATGCAAGACATTAATTGTGAGAGAAAGGGGGGGTGTGAGGATCCTGAGAACGAGCAACAGCACTAGTGGCCTGCTCTACGGTGGGGGCCACTCAGGTCTCACAAGGTTTTAGCTTGCTTGTGCCATTACAGGGATGAATGCTCCATATGTAAATCAGCCTGCTCTCACCCAAAAAGGGTGGCCAGTACTGACTGCCAAGGACGTCATCCCTGCACGAGAGGTGCAGCAACCCTTGACGATCGTTTAGGCCTTGTTAGGCCTCGTTAGGAGGGTATAGCTGACACGGATAGCTAGGCACATCAAGCATGGGGTCCACGTCTGGATAACCCTGTAAACTTATAGTGAGAGACATTAATTGTACCTTCCACGTGGAATCGCAGATTATTCGAAGTAACCTGCGCTTCCACCACTGCGCTTCACTGAGAAATACCGACTCCTAAAGCTAGTGTTAAATAATTTTGAAATATTGTTAAAAATCATTAACACACTCTAAACCCCCCCATTAAATCCCATATTCACCTCACATCCCACAGTGAAAAGGGTGACTCATCTGCTGCTTCTTCTCCCCGAGAGCTAAGTGAGATTGGGAACAAATAGTTCCTAGTTTGTGCGATCTGCGAGGGGCAGATTTTCCTGTTTACCATCTCCATTTTCCCATCAACTATGGAATATGGCCCTATATTATTGTGACTTAACAGGGAAAGTTATAATTGGGCACCTAAATCCAAGCTTCATAATATCTTTTGAACAATGTTTTCCTCAGCAAAAATAGGGGACAAACTGCATTCCCTTGCATATCCCCTAGACTTGACTCCTGCCCTTCCCCTAATTCCACACACTCAATTGAGAGTTAAGAGGTGGGCAGCATGAACAATCTTTAGCTTCTGGAAGACTGACACCATCTCCTCTCTCAAGTCAAGAACAATGGCCACTTGGAGGATATAACATTGCAGCCGTTTCCCCCGGAGAGCATACACTGGCTTGTAATCTGACTCTTTAAAAAGTCATGAGTCCAAGAAACCAAAGTGAAGATAAATCAAGTAATCCTAGCTCTCCATAGAAGGTGACACCTTTAACCTCTCCTTTTCATCCTGTCACAAGGCATGGTGTCCAAGGTAGGAGAAGCAAGACACACCTAACAAAGAAACCAGATTGCCTGCACATTAGCTCTTCCCATACAAAGTTTAGTTTGTGGCTAAACAGGAATAGTATGGGGTATATTTTCATTAACATATAATAAATGGCTCCCTCGTAATTGATAACCACTCTGTTGGAAGTGAGCCCTAGCATGATTTAGTTAGGCATTTCACGGCTAGGAGGTCGCACTGAGGTTAATATTGCTATTTTATTATTGTAATGCATTTGTTGCAATTCTTTAAAGAATTCTTGGCAGTGATGTGCATTTTAGTATTCAGCTCACCACCTCTCAGAAGATGAAGCATAAATGTTCCTCGAAATTCGCAGGGCCACGTAGAGCATAGATTTTTATGAAAGTCTTTTACCTTGTGCAATTTTCGTACAACCATTTACAATCAAGCTTGAATGGAAGTTGTAGTTTAATGAGGTCATTACAGCATAACAACTCATACGGTGCAGTTGGCTTACCACTGTGAGCCAAGCGCTTCATTTGCATTCAGACAGCTTCAAACTTTAAGCATGCTGGCTGCCCTCCACATCCACTAAATCTGCTAATGCCCAAAATGTCTCACATATGGCTTCATGCTGCCCTAGGTCTTAAATGTGGACTGGGTGCCGCTATTCCCAAAATAAACAAGAATCGTAAAACATACCATGGAATGATAATGAGGTGCACTGTATCCGTTTTGTTTTCCTATTTATTTCTATGTTGCCTGCCTGCTCTCAGCTAGAAAAATGATAACGATAGAATCAAAATGTTCATAGCATTATTATCTTTACTGAAAATTCCCATTGCCATAATGTTGTAACACTGTTTGTATTTGTACCAAAAAATGGGCCGCATCGCTACAATACCATATTAAAATAGCAGATAATTGTGTTCAGTATTTATGGCTAGGTGTCATATGATTCAATCATTCTAATACTGCTGTCTTGTTAGTAATGTGTTAAATGTTTTTTTTTATGTTGTTTGTCTTCTGATTTAACATCTGAAAAATATACTACTTTAAAATTTATTCCGTATTAAAGGACCACTACCAAACAATTAAATGTTCTTATTGCGTTTATTTTATGTCGCTGATGTCTTACATGTGCTTTGATTTTATTCCTACTCCCCCTCCCGTTTTTCAAGCCCCCTACAGCCTTATCTAAACAGTCCCTCCTCCACTTCTTTAACTGTTAGATAATGTATACGATAAAGCACAGCCTCAAGGTAAAACTCACCATAAGATTTTGGTAATGGTGCATCATGGGAAAAATACATAAAATGTATATAGAATCAGGAGATAAATTTTTTTTATTTTTCCTTTTTATATGCAATTACTTCAGGAAAAGAAAAAAAATCATCAGCATGTGTTTTATAAAGTGGTTTGTCTATAATGCACAAGTAATCTTGTTACAGCTTATGTAAGTGGCACGGTCCCTGTATGATATACTGGGCTGTGGCGCTGTCCCTGTATGATATACTGGGCTGTAGTACAAAGTTACCGCTAAAATGGGACGCTAGGGTGGAAACCTGCACACGCAGGTTTTCCCCTTAGCGTCCCCGTTTTAGCAGGTGCTGATTCAACAGCCTGCTCGGTAATGCAGCGCTTACCCCCGGGATACTCGTGGCAGCGCTAAGGCGCCGCCGCGAGTATCACCTCCTGGAGCCATAGGACTCAATGGAGGCTTGTGCTGCCTGGTCACGTGACCTGAGGTGAGAGGCGAGATCCTGCAGGGCCATGGAGTGATCACGGAGGGAAACCAGGGACTATTTGCAGTCTCGCTCTGCTCACGGTGACCAGAAGCAGTGAATCGGTCTACCGTCCATCCTGCGGGATGAGAGGCGATTATCTGATTTTTTTTTGAGGGGGAGGGGGGTTCAGCTGGTGCTGACTTCGCAGACGAGGAATCAGTTAGCACCAGCTTCAAGCTATGGTTAACTTTTTTCAGTAACCACAACAGTGCGGTAATTAGTGTTAGCACATTGTAATCCTAACGTTAAAATTACTCTTTGCGCTCCCCATGTTAAGTATAGGGAGCACAACGCGCAGTAAGCTTGTGGAAGAGGTAACAATTCCTGATGCATTAACGTTTTTTTTACCCGTTAGCATTCGGAATGTGATATGGGTATGCGCTAGACTCACTTAAGCTAGCGTTAACACTCACATAGCTGAACGCTAACGCTAGCGTTTAGTTTGTAATGGTAGTGCCCGCTGTATTTAAACCCATTAAAACTCTGCCAAAATTATTGGAACCAAATTTACATTTTCCTATTAGTTACCGAAATATAGTATATTAGGAAGTTTATTTTAAATATGGGGGCTGGTTCATACTTCAATAAGTGACATGTAATGCTTAAATTAGGTTCTTTAACCACTTGGCTGCTATGGACGCGCTCAGCGCGTCCAGCCAAGTGGTTCTCCTGTGCTACGGACGCGCTCAGCGCGTCCGAGCACAGGAGGCAGCAATCCGCCGGATTCCGGCGGATTGCTGCGCCCCCCGGTGCGTACTGACATCTTGGATGTCAGCCCAGCACTCGGGAGCCCGGCGGGGACATTAGATGTCATCGCGGCTACGCGATGACATCTAATTCAGGCGCCCCCTCCCCGCATGTGCGGAGGAGGCGCCTGAAAGGGAGGGGGGGGGAGGTCCTTCGGACCTCTCTCCCTCCTGATCGCCGGGGAGCAGGGGGTTAAGACAGGCACCGCTTGGAAGGGCACAGCCTGCCCTTCCAAACGGTGGCTCTCATTAACCCCTGGGGAGCCGGATCACGAATCGGCGCTGAAAAGCGCCGGTTCATGATCCTTTCCCGGAGCTGGCCGACATCTTGGATATCGGCCAAGCCTCCGGGAAATCCCCCTGAGGACTGGCATCATCGTGCTATGCACGATGACGCCTGTCCTGGAGTTAACCCCTAGCTGCCACCAACGGTGGAGATAGGGGATTCATTGGAATCCCCTATCTCCACCATTGGTGGCAGCTAGGGGTTAATGTTTGGTACTGTTGGATCGGCCAGAGCATGGCCGTTCCAACGATACCAAACACCACTGTGAAAAAAGTTTTAAAAAAAAAATAAAAAATAAAAAAAAAAAATATTTTAAAAAGAAATTATAAAAAAAAATAAACAATTTTTTTTTTTTTGGTTTGTTAATGCAGCAATATTGTTCCCATTTCAATTATAATGTGAACAATGATGCTGCACTAACGATTTTTGTATGCAGTGCGTTTGTTAAAAATCGCGTAATTTCCCCCCAAAAAAATGTAACGAGACCCCATCTCTAATTTTTTTAACAAGCGCACCCCATACAAAATATAACCGCAATTGCTCGCATGTTAAAATGTGAAAAAAATACACTTTATACGTGTTCTGTCACTCACAAATTTCTAAGCATTTAGTTTATTAGAGTACTGTTTCTTTAATTGAGCGGCCATTACTGATGCCATGCAGTACAGTTACTTCCTGGTAGAGCCAGATTCAACCAGCATAGCTACCAGTGAGTCAAGCAGAAAGCAAGCTCCACAGTTCTGTTACACAGGCCTTCTGCTTATAAGTCTGTAAGTAGAACCTTCATGTTTTTAGTTATGTATATATTTTTAGCAACTCAAAGCACTGTTAGATTAGTTTAGTAGTGTTTGATTGTCTTCACATTAAGTTAAACTTCTGTTAGCCAGTAATTTACATCTAGGTAGCATGCCTGTCACTTATTTGTGTAGATTTGCATTCCTAGACTAATATATTGCCATAATTCCGTATTTTCCACAGTTTTACAAAGTTTAAAGATCTGAAAAGTAAAGATACAAATAAAGTTCAGTAAAGACTTTTCTTCAATCCTGCTTCCAGATTTTTATTATGTTAGCTGTCTGCCAAGCTTTGTGCCTCAGACACACTGTGAGGGCAGAACAATACGTTGTAAATTATTGAAAATTCATATTTTATTGCATTTTTTGTTATAATATACAGACAGGTCATGACGTATACATATAATAATGACATATTATTAAACTGCCAAGTCTGACGGAAAGAACGATATATAATATGTCTGGGTCATATACTAAAATAAGCCTTCAAAACGCATTTAAACATGATGAGCAAAACCGGTAAATATGACCTCAGCACAGAGGCGTGAAACGCCTCAGCAGCGAAAGGGTTAAAAGCAGTAATTGAAGAAATTCGATTAACTGTGAAAATTCAACACATTGAAGAAAAGCACTCACGAGACGTTAAAAGTGTACATTAATTTGCGCACACTAACAGGGTTTGTGGTGTTTATCTATGTATAAATATGCTGTACTGAATGAATTATGTCAACATTTATCTATACAAACATATATACATATATATCTTTATTACAATTATTTATAAAGTGCCAACCTATGCCCCAGAGCTGTGCAATGAGTAGGGCAAAATAAACTTAAAATGAACAAACGAGTTTGACACAAAGGATTAAGTTATTACTGGATATTGTAAATAAGAGTAATAAAGTCATATTCGTGCTATAGAAGTCCCGTTTTCCAGCCCTAACCATATTTTTCATACATTTTGTTTCTGCTGTAGGATGCCAGCTGGACTTATTCAAACAAGAAATTGCACCATGGGGATTCCACTTACGACCAGAGGTTCTCCACTGGCTACACAAGTATCTTCTGTTGCATTGACAAACTGTACCACTGTTGTTAGACCTGTACTCCCCATTACTGTGCCTCAGGTACATCCTCACCAGTCCCCAACAAATTCTCAAACCAGCAGTGGAAAGATATCTTCTCCGCCAATTGCCAACCATGCCCGTAATGCTTTGCAGATGGGTAAGTTTACCACCAACTTTTCTTGTTCCATTGGCCAGATTCACATTGCGTGACTGTCGGGATCAGCCTAATACTTTGAGTATAAAGATACAGTATGTTCACTATGTGCTGAATATAGTCGAGGATGTTTGGCTGTTTTGGCTTGACTAACATTTAGCAGGTACAGTTCTCCTGTGGTTTGTTTCAGCTTCTGGTAACCAGGAGTCAAGTGATATCACTTCAGAACACAGTTCCTCCACTATTTTAGAACGGGAGCTGAATGCCCATTTGGCTGACACAATGAAAAAGCTGCAATGCCTTTCTATTCACACACAATCTTGCAAAATTACCTGTATTTAATGATGCTTCGAGAGCGTGAGTACATTGGCAATGCTTGACATTGACAGTTGTCTAAGGCATTGTCATTCATCAAGAGCGCTGTAGCTAATACAGCTTATATAGCAATCCATTTTTACAAACGAATCATAGGGGTGGGAGTTGGTAAATTCCTAAACTTAGGGCACTATTCCCTAGTGAATGCTAATATTAGCATTCGGATGTGTAAGAGTTATTGCCAGGATAACTGACTTTAATGCTTGCCACCCACATTACATTACAAACGCTTAAGAAATCACTTAGTGCATTGGTTTTTACACTAGCTTCCATGAGCTTACTGTACTTTGCACATACGTAACATGAGGAGTGCAATCATTAATTAGCATTGGATAAGTAAGGTATTACAAAGTCCTAGCGCTAATCACCATCGGATGCCCAAGGTAAAATTTTTAGCTACACCTAAAAGCTGGCACTACATGATTGTGCATTTTACAGGAAGAGCAGTGTCGCGCCTATTCCCCACTGGGGCGGCTGCAACCACCAGATGATCTCATGGTGGATTTGTTTCTGACTCAACTTCAATAGATGTGCCTTGACGTTGGCAGGTGAGCTTACACTCCAATGGCCATTTGAGTAAACCAAAGCTTCTAATTGTGTTTTGTTTCACACAGTGTTATAGGAATAAGCGCAGATGACACCCTTTTTTTCTTGTTATGTTTCTGCATTTGCAAAATCATTTAGCAACCCCTAAACCTCCTCCCCAATAAATTTGAAACTCACCTCTCATCCTGCGGTGAGACCAGTGGCCTGATCTGCCGCTTCTTGTCGCCGGAAATAGCTCCCAGTCTCCCTCCACAATCACTGCACGGCGCTGTGCGATCGCGCAGGGCTCGTGGCCCGGAAGCACAAACCTCCGTGGAGTCCTTTGGACTCTAGGAGGTGATACATGCTGCGGCACGAAAGTGCTGCATCGTGTATCCCAGTGGTTAGTGCTGTGTTCCGGGGGGAGGTGCTGAGCTAGCGCCTTCCCCGGAATATTGCAGTAACATGGGGACACTAAAGGGAAATCTGCAGGTGCAGATTTTCCTCGTTAGTGTCTTCATTTACAGGTGCACTAGGGAATAGTGCCCTTGTTTTTTTCTAGGACTTAACCCTTGGTGGTAACAAAGTTGGAGTTTGAACCAAATGTTGAGCATCCACATTGCATGTCAGGTGGACAGCAGCTTTCAGGCAAGCTGCAAACTGACATTTTTTTTTTCTTCCTGATTAAATATGGGAATCCTGCCAGTTTCATGCTGCTGACAAGTATTTCTTGAAAGCACATAGATCCATCTCTGTGAATAGCCGAAACATAACCAAACTAACCTAACTTGGTAATTAATTCACATCTTCTCTGATTGGTTTGATGTTGAGTGTCCACGTGTACACAACTGAGCAAACAGAGCCAATCAGGAGCCCTCTCTGATTGGTTAATTCTGCTGCACAAGGCCACCCTATGAAAAAGCAATGAGATGAGCTCCATAAATGGAACTCGTTTAATGGCTGAAACAAAAATTTTGTAAGGAATGCTGTGGAGTCTATTGGACTTGTTTACACGCAAGACACCAGCATGAAAAGGACATCCTGAATCATGTTGCCCACTGATTGCTAAGTATATTGACACTGCATTGAACTTTAGTTTTAGGGTTTAATTTAGTGAGTTTTTAAGATAATTTTGGTTTAAGGGAGGATGGTTTAGACTCAAAGATGAATTTAGCATTTTGTCTTGCAGAGATGAAAACATAATTTTGCCTCTGTATAAATCAATGGTCAGGCCGCACCTTGAATATGCCGTGCAATTTTGGGCACCTGTCTTAAAAAAGATATTATATCGCTAGAAAAAGTGCAGAGACGGGCAACTAAATTAATAAGGGATGGAAGGGTTAAGTTATGAGGAAAGACTAACAAGCTTAAACCTGTTAGTTTAGAGAAAAGGCGCCTTAGAGGGGATCTGATAACCTTATATAAATATATACGGGGCCATTATCAACCATTGTCTGATAACCTATTCATTAACAGGACTATACATAGGACAAGGGGTCATCCATTTAGACTGGAAGAAAGCAATTTAGCTTAAAGCATAGGAAGGGTTATTTTACGGTGAGAACAATAAGCTGTGGAATTCTCTGCCTGTTGAGGTGGTTGGGTCAGAGTCTGTACAGACTTTTAAAAAACGACTGGATGACTTCCTGCAGACACAGAATATTAAGGGTTATAATATTAATATGTGGGTAAAAGCTTCTTGATCCAAGGAGAAATCTGACTGCCATTCTGGGGTCAAGAAGGAATTTTTTCCCAGTATGTTGCATATTTCAGACTGGGTTTTTTGCCTTCTTTGGATCAACAGCAGTAGGTTATGTGGGAGGGCTGAACCCGATGGACGCATGTCTTTTTTCAGCCTATATAACTATGTAACTATGAGATATAGCTGTGATTTATTGCAACAATTGCAACCTTTAGCGAATCCAGTCCTTATAAACTGTGAAACCCCAGACATGGAAATATCCTAAACATGCTAACATTTAGCCTGTTAATAAAAATGCAATTTTATGATGTTTTAGGTGGTTTCATTTGGAACAAAAATGCTTCATAAAATTCTAGAAGCATTTTCTTTTACACTGCATTCCTACCTCTTTGTTAATCAATCTAATTTATAAATATGAGCACTTTATGTTTTCATTATAAATTACCAATCATTTTAACTTATTGTTCATATCCCTAGGAGGTGACAATGCTAAATGAAGAACTGTGTGCAAAAAGTAGATAAAGCCCACCTGATAGCTTATGATGTGCAGCCCATAATTCATACAGCAGAACAGTTGGACATTTACTGGAGCCTGACTATTAATTCTGTACATGCTCCTGTACTTCCTCCGGTACAATAAATGGCCCTTTTTTTATCAAGCTCATTTATTTTCCGATGCCTGAAATGAAATCTCCAAGGACTTTGTATCAATGTGGAGCAGAAAATGTTGGAAATGTTATTATTAGTATAAATATTTCAATTAGATGATCTATTATGTGCCACTCACGTCATTCTTGAATAAAATATTTTGTGCTCTCACCAGATTTTGATATCGAAATGATGTTGAGTAAGATATGGTTCATTTTTTATTTACCTTCCTGATTAACCCGTTAACTAGGATCGTTTTGAGGGTTAACAATTTTCAAAGTCAACTTAAAATAAAATTCTTTGGTTGCAAAATGTTGAATATACGGTAATTTACTAAATGTGCGATACTCCAGATAACCTCTAAGGTCAAAGATAAGAGGCGAAGAACTCTTTTTTTTTTTTAGAGACATGTGAAGTGTTTTTTCGCTTTAATTTTGAGCATTCTTTCTGCAGTTGGTATACGTATATCCAGAATGTCTTTGCTTTTTATAGTTATTGCTAATGACATTTACAAGAAGCTCTGTATATGCCATTAATTTGACATTTTATGTCAATGTTATGCAACTCTGAAACCAGAAACTTTGTCACACTCAACCATTATCACCACTATGATTATGTAATTGTGTTTGTACAGTGTGTGTATGTATATGTATGTATATATATATATACAGTCAGGTCCAGAAATATTGGGACATTGACACAATTCTAACATCTTTGACTCTATACACCACCACAATGGAGTTGGAATGAAACAAACACAATGTGCTTTAACTGCAGACTGTCAGCTTTAATTTGAGGGTATGTACATCCAACTCAGGTGAACGGTGTAGGACTTACAGCAGTTTGCAGATGTGCCTCCCACTTGTTAAGGGACCAAAAGTAATGGGACAATTGGCTTCTCAGCTGTTCCATGGCCAGGTGTGTGATATTCCCTCATTACCCCAATTACAATGTGCAGATAAAAGGCCCAGAGTTCATTCCAAGTGTGCGAATTGCATTTGGAATCTGTTGCTGTCAACTCTCAAGATGAGATCCAAAGAGCCTTCACTATCAGTGAAGCAAGACATCATTAGGCTGAAGAAACAAAACAAACCCATCAGAGAGATAGCAAGAACATTAGGTGTGGCCAAAACATCTGTTTGGAACATTCTCAAAAAGAAGGAACGCACTGATGAGCTCAGCAACACCAAAAGACCCGGGAGACCACAGAAAACAACTGTGGTGTATGACCGAAGAATTCTTTCCCTGTGAAGAAAACACCCTTCACAACAGTTGGCCAGATCAAGAACACTCTTCAGGAGGTAGGTGTATGTGTGACAAAGTCAACAATCAAGAGAAGACTTCACCAGAGTGAATACAGAGGGTTCACCACAAGATGTAAACCATTGGTGAGCCTCAAAAACAGGAAGGCCAGATTAGAGTTTGCCAAACAACACCTAACAAAGCCTTCACAGTTCTGGAACAAGATCCTATGGACAGATGAGACCAAGATCAACTTGTACCAGAGTGATGGGAAGAGAAGAGTATGGAGAAGGAAAGGAACTGCTCATGATCCTAAGCATACCACCTCATCAGTGAAGCATGGTGGAGGTAGGGTCATGACGTGGGCATGTATGGCTGGCAATGGAACTGGTTCTCTTGTATTTATTGATGATGTGACTGCTGACAAAAGCAGCAGGATGAATTCTGAAGTGTTTTGGGCAATATTATCTGCTCACATTCAGCCAAATGCTGCAGAACTCATTGGACGGCACTTCACAGTGCAGATGGACAATGACCCACAGCATACTGCAAAAGCAACCAAAGAATTTTTGAAGGGACAGAAGTGGAATGTTATGCAATGGCCAAGTCAATCACCTGACCTGAATCCCATTGAGCATGCATTTCACTTGCTGAAGACAAAACTGAAGGGAAAATGCCCCAAGAACAAGCAGAGCTTGAAGACAGAACTGAAGACAGTTGCAGTAGAAGCCTGGAAGAGCATCACCAGGGATGAATACCCAGCGTCTTGTGATGTCTATGCGTTCCAGACTTCAGGCTGTGATTGACTGCAACGGATTTTCAACCATAGTATTAAGAAGGGAAAGTTTGATTTATGATTATTATTCTGTCCCATTACTTTTGGTCCCTTAACAAGTGGGAGGCACATCTGAAAACTGCTGTAAGTCCTACACGTTCACCTGATTTGGATGTACATACCCTCAAATTAAAGCTGACAGTCTGCAGTTAAAGCACATTGTGTTTGTTTCATCCCAACTCCATTGTGGCGGTGTATAGAGCCAAAGATGCTAGAATTGTGTCCATGTCCCAATATTTCTGGACCTGACTGTATATTAGTCTCAAATTTATTGTCTTCTGTGTTCACCTACTCAGATGCTGCTTCTGCTAATGTATACGCTCCAGATAGAATAAATATATGCAATGTTTCTATTTTATAATAGAGTCCAAAAAGATACACACATGTATCGTCTTTTTTATTCCCCAGTATTTCCATCCAGGTCTTACAATTCTTTTAGACTTTTAAAGCTGCATTATCCAGTGATGTTTATTCCCACCAGCAACACACCACAGTGGAGTAAGACACATCATTAATCCCACTAAATCAATAATCGTATATATGGTCCCCAGAGCATCAGTTTATCAATTCAGTTGGGTTGTGCCCATGATAAACAGAAAGACAAAACTTATCAAACCCCCACAGCCTGCACTTCCATACATCTGATGCATGGGGATTCTTCTTTAAATAATTCAGAGGGTGTTTGTGCAATCTATGACTATCTGAGAGCAGCGTTTGGCCATTCATCAATAATGCAAAGAGGAGAAGCTTCTACCTCTCTCCTCCTCCTGGTAGAAAATACTGTAGCTTGGAGGTTAGTGGATGATGGGATAATGAGACCAAAGGGGAGAATATACACAGTGTGTGAGTGTGTATAAATATATATATATGTGTATATATGTACATGTGTTTAGTTTACATGTCTTTCTATAATCTTCATTTATGCTTTTTTCACCACTAATCATTATGTTTCTTTACATAGCACACTCTACAGCACAATCCCAGGAGCGCCCCACAGCTACTGTTTCACCGCTAAGGACTCAGAATTCTCCATCTCGTCTCCCAGCTAACCTTAACAGGGCACAAAGCACTGTGTCTCCGCAGCACAGCCCACACTCTAGTGCTCATACATCCCCAGCCATCCACTGTGCCAGGCCAATCATTCCTTTGACGTCGGCTGCTGCTGCCATTACTCCTCCTAATGTTACTGCAGCAAACCTAAATGGTGAGACCATCAATGGACCCATCAGCAGCATGATGACCGCCAGCCCCACACACACTGCCAGCAAGACAGAAGACAGGAAGATGGAAAAGGTAAGTCTTTCGAGATGAGATAAAAAATATCTACCCATATGAGCAGAGTCTGTGAAAACACATAAAAATGGCAGTAACCAGTTGAAAAGTCCAAAAAACTATCAAGGCTTCTGCTCCTCAGACATCATTCAGATACTTCACTACGATGAATGTATATGGGAATGATAATCTATATTTACCTGGGGAATGCTTTCTCCATACTTCCCAGTGCAGTCCCAGAACTGAAAAATCACTGCAGCCACTACAGCCCTGAGAACAGCCTCTCTCTTGCCAGCTGTCCCACAGAATGGGCATTGGGCAGTACTGAATTTTGAGGCCTGTCATGCAGTTCCTGGTGAGACAGTGGGATATGCCACTTGTAGCTGACATACTCCTTTTTATAGGTTTGCTGCAAGAACGTGCGGTGAAGTTAGTGGCTGGTGAGGCACTGGCTAGTATCAGAGCCAGATATACACAGATATTAACTAACTTTCTGCGGTTTGTGTTTAGCTGTAAATTACCTTTTACCCATTTACTGTACCCACACATATTATATACCATTGTTCTCGCCATTAAATTGACTTTCTAAAAATACCAATATTTTCATCATATCATATACTTTACTATTAAAAAAAATATATATAATAGAAAAACTGTTTTTCTGTGCCTGACTTGCTCTGTATTAGGGATGAGCCGAACACCCCCATGTTCGGTTCGCATTTGAACTCGAACAATTTCAAAAGTTCGAGTTCGAACTTGAACTCGAACCGATCTCAATGCAAGTCAATGAGACTCAAAAGTTTGATTTTTAGAGTGCCCTCCAAGAGGGCATATATGCAAGATATTTGCCATAAAAGGTGTATGGGGGTCCGGGTAGTGCCCTGGGGGACAGGAAACAAGGACAAAAAGTTTAAAAAAATAAGTTTTTAAAGGAACAGTGAGTTTTCCATAAAATAAGGGTTAAAAATAAAAACGAAAAATTCCTTCAAATATCGTGCCTAGGAGGTCCCCATAACCTGCCTGTGAAGTGGCGGATGTGTAGGATGTATAGAAACATTGCCATCAGAGACCCACACACGACACCAAGCCACCCTTAAGGGGTTTAAATGCACAGGGACTGGCTACTATCCTGTTAGATGAGGGAATGTATTATATGTATAAAGCAAGGTATATATGACAATGGCTAGTCAGAGACTCTAGGGACTCAGCTTGTATGCTTTATGATAGACATTTCTAACACAATAATAATTGTATGCTCACATAGGCCCTTCGGGAGAGGTACATGACATACAAATACTGGAATATTACATTTAAATCTAAGGAGTGTGATAAAGATTTTATAATGACGTAACATCTACATCATTAATGATTGGCTTTACAGAGCCCTGGTCCTTAACGAGTTAAACAGCATATCAGAGGATCATATAGTAGAAATGAACACTTCTTAGAATTCAGAACAAGGACAGTGTTTGTTCATTACATGTGCAGGAGCCACACCCAGTCTGCAGGCAATGTATCAAATTCTTGAGACCAGACTAATTAGAAGCACATGTTATTTCCAAACACTAATTAAACACCTGTTGTTTATGCCATTTGAGAGCACAGGTTAAAGGTGAGAATCTTTGCACCTAGACATTACGTAGTTTTTTAATTCAATATCTAATAAACCGTTGCTTATAATATTCTGCAGTAAAGAGTCTCTTTATTTCTAGATTTTTTTAGTATTTTTTAAGCATTTTTATACTATTTTCAAATTTTATTTTTTTTCAAACTCGAACCGAACACGCCAAAAAGTTAAAAGTTCGTGAACTTTCGAACTGCCAATGTTCGAGTCGAACTCCGAACTGATCGAACCGAACAGCTCATCCCTACTCTGTATCCGCCACTAGATACTACTTGGAGCTGCCGGGGCCACTTCCTGTCAGTCAGAGGCCAGCCGCCAATCCATGAGTTTTTTTGAATGGCTTGGACCAATGTGTGCACTGCGCGCAGAGGCAGAGCCAATGGCAGGGGAGCACAAAGCAGGTGAGTTTGTTTTATTATGTTACCGCTTAATGGCAAGTGAGGCTCTGCCTCATCTGCCTACCCTGCCTACCCTGATTTACTGACACCTTTAATTAATGCCCAGAGGACAGGCATTACACTTTTTGGAGTGGGTCCACCAGCTGTAAGACTGCCACTCTGTGCTAAAACATACCACTCCTGTCTTGATTATATACCCCTTAGAATGTGTACCAAAAAAAGAAATATATATATATTCACACACATATATCAGACAGCTGTTTGCAGGGTTTTAGAAGCTGCAGCTCTGGGGACTGCAATGGGCAGTATGAGAATACCAAATCTAGATGATTATTCTCCCACAAATCCACTGTTCTCAAGCAGTGGATTCACTCTTCCAAACATGCAATTTTGTGAACTTGTATTTTAATAAAAGGACGAAAGGTATTTTATATTGACAAAGGGTGTTCTAGAAAATATTTACAGTGATGCAGACTGAGTGGCTGATAGGCCCCTCCCCTACTTTAACCCCTTAAGGACGCAGGGCGTACCATGCCGTCCTGCACCACGTGGGCTTTAATGCCGCAGGACGGCATGGTACGCCCCGCGGTGTTTGCTGCCTCTGGGCGCGAAAAACGGCCCGCCTCCTTCCCACGATGCTGATCGCTGGCTGGTGGTCTGTCTGACACCGGGCAGACCCTCCCAGCTGGCGATCGGCATTGTGGGAAGGGAGGCGGGCCGTTTCCCTCGTGGAATCGCCAAGGCAGCCAATCCGGCGCCTGGAGCTGTCAGTTGCAGCGGTGACAAGCTGTCACCTCTGCAACTGTCAGAATGTCTCAGCCAATGAGGTTGCATTGGCTAAGACATTGTCTCTGCCCCTTTCTCCTGCTCCTCATTGCGATCTGAGGAGCAGAGAGAGGCAGAGACAGCAGAGAGAGAGAAAAGAGAAGAAAAGAGAAAAAACTACCTAAAACTACCTAAAACCCCAGGCACTGTACCCCACACCCCAGGCAGTGTACCCCACCTGGCACTACCCCACCTGGCACTACCCCACCTGGCTGTACCCCACCTGGCTGTACCACCTGGCTGTACCCCACCTGGCTGTACCCCACCTGGCACTACCCCACCTGGCTGTACCCACTGGCACTACCCCACCTGGCACTACCCCACCTGGCAGTGTACCCCACCTGGCAGTGTACCCCACCTGGCAGTATATCCCACCTGGCACTGTACCCACTGGCACTGTACCCCCAGGCACCTACTGGCACTGTACCCCCCAGGCACTGTACCCCCAGGCACTACCTACTGGCACTGTACCCTCCTGGCAGTGTACCCCACCTGGCAGTGTACCCCACCTGGCACTGTACCCCACCTGGCAGTGTATCCCACCTGGCACTGTACCCCCACTGGCACTGTAACCTGGCACTGTACCCCCCAGGCACCTACTGGCACTGTACCCCCAGGCACTGTACCCCCAGGCACTACCTACTGGCACTGTACCCTCCTGGCAGTGTACCCCACCTGGCAGTGTACCCCACCTGGCAGTGTCCCCACCTGGCACTGTACCCCTGGCAGTGTACCCCACCTGGCAACTGTACCCCCACTGGCACTGTACCCACCTGGCACTGTACCCCCCAGGCACCTACTGGCACTGTACCCTCCTGGCACCTGGCCGGCCCCCCTGCCGCACGTACCCCGGCTGAAAAAAAAAAAACAGGCACAGTACCCCCTGGCTGAAAAAAAAAATCCCCAGGCACAGTACCCCCTGGCTGAAAAAAAAAAAACTGAAAAAAAAAACCCCAGGTACAGTACCTCCTGGCTGGCACTGTACTCTCCAGACTGGCACTGTACCCTCCTGGCACAGTACCCCCTGGCTGAAAAAAATAACTGAAAAAAACCTGACTGGAAAAAAACTGAAAAAAACCCAGGCACTGTACCCCCTGGCCTGCAGTGTACCCCTGATTGAGAACCCGCATTGGCATACGACCCTTTGGCATTTCTGACTACCCGCATTGGCATACGACCCCCTGGCATTTCTGACTACCCGCATTGGCATACGACCCCTGGCATTTCTGACTACCCGCATTGGTATACGACCCCTGGCATTTCTGACTACCCACATTGGCATACGACCCCTGGCATTTCTGACTACCCGCATTGGCATACGACCCTTGGCATTCCTGACTACCCTTGTCTAGATAGATAGAAGTACCGGCCACTACAAGGACCGGAAGGGCTTAGTTTAGGTGTTCTAATATTTTATTTGTGTACTTGACCCCATCAGTTCCCCGACCTCCCATAAAAATGTCCTCCCGCTTTTATTCCCCAGAAGAGGCATATGAGATCCTGGCCGCCTCTGAGAGCGACGCTCTCGCCGACAGTGACACCCTCACAGCCTCTGATATAGAGCCCCTTAGTGAACCCTCCAGTGATGGTGACCCCCACCATCTACTGGGAGGCACGAGAGCATTTGGGTACCCCCAAATATGGCTGCCCCAGAAATACCCCCATTTCTGGCGACTCCTGGCATCACAGTAAGGGTAGAGGACTGTGAGCCAGTGAGCTTTTTTTAACCTGTTTATGTCGGACGATGTATTCGAGATGGTGGTTGAGCAAACCAACCTGTTTGCCAACCAGTATCTTGATGCGCATCCGGATTCACATCGCCACAGACGTAACAAGTGGCACCCAACGGATGTGATAGAGTTAAAAAAAAATTTGGGCTCTAACCCTCGTAATGGGAATAGTGAAGAAGCCAAGTATCCGGTCTTACTGGCACAAAAACCCCATCCTGGCTACTCCACTATTCCCAAGGGTTATGAAGAGGGATAGATACGAAAATCTCATGCGATTCCTCCATTTTAATGATAACGCACTGTGCCCACCAAGAAACGACCCAATGCATGACCGCCTCTATAAAATTCGGCCCCTGATCAGTCTTATATCTGCCAAATTCACCGATAATTATGTTCCCGACCAAAATATATCTGTAGACGAGTCCCTTATGAAATTCAAAGGCAGACTGCTCTTCAAGCAGTATATCCCAAGCAAGCGATCCCGGTATGGCGTCAAAATTTATAAATTGTGTGAGTCCACAACAGGCTACACCTGGGCGTTTAGAATATACGAAGGGAAAGATAGCCACCTTGACCCCCCAGGATGCCCCGATTGTATTGGCACCAGTGGAAAAATTGTGTGGGATCTGGTCTATCCCCTATTCAACAAGGGCTATCATTTATGGGTCGATAACTATTACACCAGTATCGACCTATTTAAAAATTTATATTGTTTCGAGACCCTTGCGTGTGGCACAGTGCGGAAGAATCGCAGAGGTTTTCCCCAAATCCTGACAGCAGGCAAAAAAAGTAGAGGCTCCTCTTCATCTCTACGTCAGGAAGAAGTGCTAGCCCTTCGGTTCACCGATAAGAAGGATGTATACATGTTATCTACAGTGCATGACGAAAGTACAGTGCCAGTGCCTGTGAGAGGGAGGACTGAGCCACTGGAAAAGCCGAAGTGCATTGTAGATTACAGCAAGTTTATGGGGGGAGTAGACTTGGCTGATCAATGTATACAGCCTTATCTGGTGAACCGAAAGACTAGGGCATGGTACAAGAAGATTGCCATCTATTTGACCGAGATAGCAATTTTTAATGCGTACGTGCTCTACAAGCAGGCAGCAGTACAAAAGCCATATCCCTTCCTAGAATTCATGCTTGAGATCATATCCCAACTTATCCTAACCCCGGCCCCCGTTACATCCGCTTTGGAATCAGGAGATCTCCAAAGATTAAGCGGCAGACACTTTCCTTCCGAGTCCCTCCCACCCGCTGTAAAAAGTCCCCCCAGAAAAAGTGTCGTGTCTGCCGCAAGAAAGGAATCCGAAAGGATTCTAGTTATTATTGCCCTACCTGCCCATCTCTACCTGGCCTCTGCATAACCGAGTGCTTCAAAATTTATCATACCGAGCTAAATTACTAAATCCCCTTTTCTGCTTTGTCCCGATTACCCTTTGCTGCCTGTACCGACTCATTGGCTTGTTATACCGACTACCCTTTGTTTGCTGCCTGTACCGACTCATTGGCTTGTTATACCGACTACTCTTTGTTTGCTGCCTGTACCGACTCATTGGCTTGTTATACCGACTACTCTTTGTTTGCTGCCTGTACCGACTCATTGGCTTGTTATAACGACTACTCTGACTTCTGGAATACCCTGAATTTGGCCTGTCCCTGTTTACGTTAAGCCCAGCTATTCTAAAGTGGCTGCAACAAACAACTCAAAATACTAATTTAGAATCATTGGCGCGTCATCTTTGGAGCAATATTCTTTCTTGGCGTGCCATGTTCTCTCAAAGTCGACATAAATCCTGAAAATCACTTGTCAAATTACCAAAAAACTAAATAAAAATGCTACATATGGGGTACCGTTGAATTCGTAACACATTGCCGAACACAAATATCAATGTTATAGGCCAGTAAAAGGTTGACCGAGCAGGATATTAGCAGCAAAATGACAGTTTTCGTGTAAAACAAATGCAAAACACAATCTTGAAAACTAAGTGTGGCCAGGGTTTGTGACCAAGTGTCTACTATACAAAACTGGACATACCCCATTTTCAACACTCTGGGTTGTCTACTTCTCAAAATGATATGCCATGTTGGGGTACTTTTTATACCTGGGCTGCCATACCCTCTCAAATTCAACCTAGGCCCAGCAAACCAATCTGGCAAATTTCAAGTTAAAACCTGAAATGGGCAAACTCTACATTTGACCGTGTAACTTTCCAAAAAGTAAATAAAAATGCTACATATGGGGTACCGTTGAATTCGTAACACATTGCCGAACACAAATATCAATGTTATAGGCCAGTAAAAGGTTGACCGAGCAGGATATTAGCAGCAAAATGACAGTTTTCGTGTAAAACAAATGCAAAACACAATCTTGAAAACTAAGTGTGGCCAGGGTTTGTGACCAAGTGGCTACTATACAAAACTGGACATACCCCATTTTCAACACTCTGGGTTGTCTACTTCTCAAAATGATATGCCATGATGGGGTACTTCTCAAACCTGGGCTGCCATACCCTCTCAAATTCAACCTAGGCCCAGAAAACCAATCTGGCAAACTCTACACTTGATCGTGTAACTTTCCAAAAAGTAAATAAAAATGCAACATGGGGGTACTGTTGAACTCGTAACACATTGCCGAACACAAATATCAATGTTATAGGCCAGTAAAAGGTTGACCGAGCAGGATATTAGCAGCAAAATGACAGTTTTCGTGTAAAACAAATGCAAAACACAATCTTGAAAACTAAGTGTGGCCAGGGTTTGTGACCAAGTGTCTACTATACAAAACTGGACATACCCCATTTTCAACACTCTGTCTCTGGGTGTCTACTCTCAAAATGATATGCCATGTTGGGGTACTTTTTATACCTGGGCTGCCATACCCTCTCAAATTCAACCTAGGCCCAGAAAACCAATCTGGCAAACTCTACATTTGATCGTGTAACTTTCCAAAAAGTAAATTAAAAATGCTAAATGGGGGTACCGTTGATCTCGTAACACATTGCCGACCACAAATATCAATGTTATAGGCCAGTAAAAGGTTGACTGAGCATGATATTAGCAGCAAAATAACAGTTTTTTGTGTAAAAAATGCAAAACACAAACATGAGACCAAGTTTGCGACTAAGTGACTACTATAAAAAACAAAACGTACCCATTTGGAATAGCTGGGTTGTCTACTTTTCAAAATGGTATGACATGTTGGGGTACTTTTCATACCTGGGCTGCCATAACCTCTCAAAGTCAACATAGGGCCAGGAAACCAATCTGGCAAATTTCAAGTTGTAAAACGTGAAATGGGCAAACTCTATTTGACCCTGTAACTTTCCAAAACCTCCTAACCTCTACATGGGGGGTACCGTTGAACTCATATTTCTGGTCGGCAAGGTCTTACGAGTTCAACGGTAACCCCATGTAGAGGTTTTAGGAGGTTTTGGAAAGTTACAGGGTCAAATTAAGAGTTTGCCCATTTCACGTTTTACAACTTGAAATTTGCCAGATGGTTTGTGGCCCTATGTTGACTTTGAGAGGTTATGGCAGCCCAGGTATGAAAAGTACCCCAACATTGTCATACCATTTTGAAAAGTAGACAACCCGGCTATTCCAAATGGTGTACGTTTTGTTTTTTTATAGTAGTCTCTAGTCGCAAACTTGGTCTTCATGTTTGTGTTTTGCATTTTTCACACAAAAACTGTTCTTTTACCGATATATCATGCTCCGTCGACATTTTAACTGGCCTAAAACTCATATTTCTGGTCGGCAAGGTCTTACGAGTTCAACGGTACCCCCCATGTAGAGGTTTTAGGAGGTTTTGGAAAGTTACAGGTCAAATATAGAGTTTGCCATTCACGTTTTAACAACTTGAAATTTGCAGATTGGTTTCCTGGCCCTATGTTGAC
The DNA here is from genome assembly GCA_009667805.1 of Leptobrachium leishanense. Lineage (NCBI taxonomy): Eukaryota > Metazoa > Chordata > Amphibia > Anura > Megophryidae > Leptobrachium > Leptobrachium leishanense. The sequence continues at coordinate 279,976,139 of CM019064.1, read as the reverse complement.
TTTGAGAGGTTATGGCAGCCCAGGTATGAAAAGTACCCCACATGTCATACCATTTTGAAAATTAGACAACAGGTATCAAATGGTGTACGTTTTGTTTTTTTTTATAGTAGTCTCTTAGTCGCAAACTTGGTCTTCATGTTTGGTGTTTTGCATTTTTCACACAAAAACTGTTCTTTAACCGATGATATCATGCTCCCTCGACATTTTACTGGCCTAAAAAACTCATATTTCTGGTCCGGCAAGGTCTTACGAGTTTTTTAGGCCAGTAAAATGTCGAGGGAGCATGATATCATCGGTAAAAGAACAGTTTTTGTGTGAAAAATGCAAAACACAAACATGAAGACCAAGTTTGCGACTAAGAGACTACTATAAAAAAACAAAACGTACACCATTTGGAATAGCCTGGGTTGTCTACTTTTCAAAATGGTATGACATGTTGGGGTACTTTTCATACCTGGGCTGCCATAACCTCTCAAGTCAACATAGGGCCAGGAAACCAATCTGGCAAATTTCAAGTTGTAAAACGTGAAATGGGCAAACTCTATATTTGACCCTGTAACTTTCCAAAACCTCCTAAAACCTCTACATGGGGGGTACCGTTGAACTCGTAAGACCTTGCCGACCAGAAATATGAGTTTTTTAGGCCAGTAAAATGTCGAGGGAGCATGATATCATCGGTAAAAGAACAGTTTTTGTGTGAAAAATGCAAAACACAAACATGAAGACCAAGTTTGCGACTAAGAGACTACTATAAAAAAACAAAACGTACACCATTTGGAATAGCCTGGGTTGTCTACTTTTCAAAATGGTATGACATGTTGGGGTACTTTTCATACCTGGGCTGCCATAACCTCTCAAAGTCAACATAGGGCCAGGAAACCAATCTGGCAAATTTCAAGTTGTAAAACGTGAAATGGGCAAACTCTATATTTGACCCTGTAACTTTCCAAAACCTCCTAAAACCTCTACATGGGGGTACCGTTGAACTCGTAAGACCTTGCCGACCAGAAATATGAGTTTTTTAGGCCAGTAAAATGTCGAGGGAGCATGATATCATCGGTAAAAGAACAGTTTTTTGTGTGAAAAATGCAAAACACAAACATGAAGACCAAGTTTGCGACTAAGAGACTACTATAAAAAACAAAACGTACACCATTTGGAATAGCCTGGGTTGTCTACTTTTCAAAATGGTATGACATGTTGGGGTACTTTTCATACCTGGGCTGCCATAACCTCTCAAAGTCAACATAGGGCCAGGAAACCAATCTGGCAAATTTCAAGTTGTAAAACGTGAAATGGGCAAACTCTATATTTGACCCTGTAACTTTCCAAAACCTCCTAAAACCTCTACATGGGGGTACCGTTGAACTCGTAAGACCTTGCCGACCAGAAATATGAGTTTTTTAGGCCAGTAAAATGTCGAGGGAGCATGATATCATCGGTAAAAGAACAGTTTTTGTGTGAAAAATGCAAAACACAAACATGAAGACCAAGTTTGCGACTAAGAGACTACTATAAAAAACAAAACGTACACCATTTGGAATAGCCTGGGTTGTCTACTTTTCAAAATGGTATGACATGTTGGGGTACTTTTCATACCTGGGCTGCCATAACCTCTCAAAGTCAACATAGGGCCAGGAAACCAATCTGGCAAATTTCAAGTTGTAAAACGTGAAATGGGCAAACTCTATATTTGACCCTGTAACTTTCCAAAACCTCCTAAAACCTCTACATGGGGGTACCGTTGAACTCGTAAGACCTTGCCGACCAGAAATATGAGTTTTTTAGGCCAGTAAAATGTCGAGGGAGCATGATATCATCGGTAAAAGAACAGTTTTTGTGTGAAAAATGCAAAACACAAACATGAAGACCAAGTTTGCGACTAAGAGACTACTATAAAAAAACAAAACGTACACCATTTGGAATAGCCTGGGTTGTCTACTTTTCAAAATGGTATGACATGTTGGGGTACTTTTCATACCTGGACTGCCATAACCTCTCAAAGTCAACATAGGGCCAGGAAACCAATCTGGCAAATTTCAAGTTGTAAAACGTGAAATGGGCAAACTCTATATTTGACCCTGTAACTTTCCAAAACCTCCTAAAACCTCTACATGGGGGGTACCGTTGAACTCGTAAGACCTTGCCGACCAGAAATATGAGTTTTTTAGGCCAGTAAAATGTCGAGGGAGCATGATATCATCGGTAAAAGAACAGTTTTTGTGTGAAAAATGCAAAACACAAACATGAAGACCAAGTTTGCGACTAAGAGACTACTATAAAAAAACAAAACGTACACCATTTGGAATAGCCTGGGTTGTCTACTTTTCAAAATGGTATGACATGTTGGGGTACTTTTCATACCTGGGCTGCCATAACCTCTCAAAGTCAACATAGGGCCAGGAAACCAATCTGGCAAATTTCAAGTTGTAAAACGTGAAATGGGCAAACTCTATATTTGACCCTGTAACTTTCCAAAACCTCCTAAAACCTCTACATGGGGGTACCGTTGAACTCGTAAGACCTTGCCGACCAGAAATATGAGTTTTTTAGGCCAGTAAAATGTCGAGGGAGCATGATATCATCGGTAAAAGAACAGTTTTTGTGTGAAAAATGCAAAACACAAACATGAAGACCAAGTTTGCGACTAAGAGACTACTATAAAAAAACAAAACGTACACCATTTGGAATAGCCTGGGTTGTCTACTTTTCAAAATGGTATGACATGTTGGGGTACTTTTCATACCTGGACTGCCATAACCTCTCAAAGTCAACATAGGGCCAGGAAACCAATCTGGCAAATTTCAAGTTGTAAAACGTGAAATGGGCAAACTCTATATTTGACCCTGTAACTTTCCAAAACCTCCTAAAACCTCTACATGGGGGGTACCGTTGAACTCGTAAGACCTTGCCGACCAGAAATATGAGTTTTTTTAGGCCAGTAAAATGTCGAGGGAGCATGATATCATCGGTAAAAGAACAGTTTTTGTGTGAAAAATGCAAAACACAAACATGAAGACCAAGTTTGCGACTAAGAGACTACTATAAAAAAACAAAACGTACACCATTTGGAATAGCCTGGGTTGTCTACTTTTCAAAATGGTATGACATGTTGGGGTACTTTTCATACCTGGGCTGCCATAACCTCTCAAAGTCAACATAGGGCCAGGAAACCAATCTGGCAAATTTCAAGTTGTAAAACGTGAAATGGGCAAACTCTATATTTGACCCTGTAACTTTCCAAAACCTCCTAAAACCTCTACATGGGGGGTACCGTTGAACTCGTAAGACCTTGCCGACCAGAAATATGAGTTTTTTAGGCCAGTAAAATGTCGAGGGAGCATGATATCATCGGTAAAAGAACAGTTTTTGTGTGAAAAATGCAAAACACAAACATGAAGACCAAGTTTGCGACTAAGAGACTACTATAAAAAACAAAACGTACACCATTTGGAATAGCCTGGGTTGTCTACTTTTCAAAATGGTATGACATGTTGGGGTACTTTTCATACCTGGGCTGCCATAACCTCTCAAAGTCAACATAGGGCCAGGAAACCAATCTGGCAAATTTCAAGTTGTAAAACGTGAAATGGGCAAACTCTATATTTGACCCTGTAACTTTCCAAAACCTCCTAAAACCTCTACATGGGGGGTACCGTTGAACTCGTAAGACCTTGCCGACCAGAAATTATATGTATTTTATTTCATTTAATGCTAAGCGTACAATGTCATTCACACTAAAAATACAATGGAGAACTTTGAAAATTGCAAAATTTCCTTTTTCTCATAGTTTTTAGGTTTTTTTCATACTATAATATATTTTATATATAAATCTTTGATGGAAGATGAAAGCCCTATTTCTCCTGAACAAAATGATATATAATAAGGGTGGGTACACTTAATATGTAAGAGGTAAATTATGGTTGAACAGCGAATAGCTGAAATTCTACTTTTAGAAGTGTTCAAAAGTGTTCCAAACTTGTAAAATTACTCCCGTCCTTAAGGGGTTAAAAATAGTGGTGGAAGAGCATTTATGTTTGGCTCATGGACATATCCTGCAGTATATGACAATGATACACGTTTAACATACAGTATATACCATAGGGAAAGTACTGTATTAAAATGTATGTTGCACATTACTGAAAAAAAAATCTCTTGAGAAACCGGTAATATTTTATCAACTTCTGTTCTGGTTCTCGGGACTATTTCCTAGAAAACCCTGAAGCTACAGTATATGTTCAGGCCAAATGAAAGTCAAGACAAGCAGATTCCTATATGAGCTTTATATGCAAAATGTATTTAATAGAACGAAACAGAAGTGTAGAAAGCTTAAGGGACACTTAAAGTAGATGCAAACTAGTGTTTTATTGATGACATATTGTTTAGAGAAGTAAAATAAGGTGGTGCTCATATAGCTAACAACAAGAAAGAATATCATTAAGTACAAATAAAAAATCCAACTTCATTCAAATATTTAGTAATGTGCTCATATAGGTATGTCCCTTTGTTGCCAGCTATTTGTATCTAATGTAGATGTATTTTGAAATCAGAAATCTGTAGAAATCATCCAGCTAATCTCTGATTTATCCAATGTGTTCAACAATGAAGCAGCAGCAATAGAAAGGTATTATTGTGATAGCATATACTTTTAATTGCATATTAATTAATTTCATTTAATTAAAGCAAGCCATGAATACGTTTCTTCAAAAACTATTTTGGTTTCTTCAAGAGAAATTTTTCCTTGTCTCACAACTTTCAGTGATTCATTCAGACAGGTATTTAAAAAACAGGATTGTTCCTCTTTTTCCATCTTGTGTACTGCTCCTGGGAATGCTAGAGACAAGCTGTGATGACATACATAGTGAATGCATGATGACATCCGAGGACATCTGTATAATTATCTGAGGGCATCTTAAGTAGTGAGGAGCGGAACACCCCCGTATTTGGTTCGCATTCGAACTCGAACAATTTCAAAAGTTCGAGTTCAAACACGAACACGAAACGAACTCAATGCAAGTCAATGGGACTCGAAAGTTCGATTTTTAGAGTGCCCTCCAAGAGGGCATATATGCAAGATATTTGCCATAAAAGGTGTATTTGGGTCCGGGTAGTGCCCTGGGGGACAGGAAACAAGGACAAAAAGTAAAAAAAAAAAAAAAAACTTTTTAAAGGAACAGTGAGTTTTCCATGAAATAAAAGTTAAGAATAAAAACGAAAAATTCCTTCAAATATCGTGCCTAGGAGGTCCCCATAACCTGCCCGTGAAGTGGCAGATTTGTAGGATGTATAGAAACATTTAAAAACAAAAAAAAGACATTTCAAATGACTGTAAATGGTTTTCCTTTAATCTATTCATAAACAACTGCTTGGGGCGGCAGCCTGTATGAAAAGAGGAGACATTTTAGGATTCGCAGAACAAGTTTAGTGATTTTTTGGCTAATTTATGGTGAAACTAATGCAGACTTTGGATGAAAGTGCTTTAAAATTGGGCCTTTAGTGTCGGCAACAGTGCCGTCACACCGTAACCCCTCTGTGGTATTGTGGAAGAGTGCAGGGTTGGACCCTGTGGTCCAATATTAAAATGATATGAATCTGGTATAGGCGTCAGTGGCAGTGCACCCAAATATTAGGCCTTTGGTGCCAGCTAGTGCCTTCACAACGTAACCCCTCTGAGGTATTGTGGAAGAGTGCAGTGGTGGAGGTTTTGGTAATGCAGAACAGATCCCCGATCTATTCAGTTACGTCAGCATCAGGGGATTGATAGCTGCTGATCCAGGACTGATTAATTTTTATAAATATGTCAGCCGGTCTACAGAGTCGGTGGACAGTCACACTCTTTTTCGTCTGTGACAAAATCTCCAGCGGCACTGAACGTCCTTTCAGAAAGCACGCTGGATGAAGGGCAACCTAGTAGCTGCATAGCATATTGGCTACGTTCTGGCCAGTGATCCAATCTCAACACCCAGTAAGCCAGTGGATCATCTGCTGGAAAAGTATCCAGGTCTGCCCTTGCCCCTAGGTAGTCCTACACCATATGGTGAAGACGCTGGCAATAGGTGCCTACATTTGACGTCCCTGGGCGTAGTGGACTAAAATTTTTTAAAAAGGCATCAGTCAAGCGGCCGCGGCCTTCACCGCTCTTCCTCTGATCATCCGCAGCCTCAGAAGCACCTGTGTCTTCACTTGGTAACCTACCAGTGCCTGGAAAGGTGTTACACAAGTGTCGCTTTAGAGCATCCTCAAGTTGTTTCATCCTGTCCTCCCTCTGTGCAGGCAGGATGAGCTCTTCAACTTTACCCTTGTATCATGGATCAGAAAGGCTTGCCAACCAGTAATGATCCTTCTCCTTGATAGCATGAATCCTGGGGTCCTTTAGCAGGCTTTGCAGGATAAGGGAGCCCATGCAGCATAGGTTGGGGGTGGCATTAGCTTTCCGAGTCTTCCTGGTCAATGAGGAGGATGACCCCCATCGTGCACTTCCTCCTCCCAGCCACGTACTAGTCCTTGGGTTTCTGGGCACACAAAACCTCCTTGAGGAATCCCACCTTCAATGCCCCCCACTACTTAAATATTCCTCCTCCTCCTCCTCCTCCTCCTGTCTGATCTGAGGACCCGCAGGAATGCTGTCTGCATAAAGACTGGGGCCTTGAGAGTTAAGGAAGGCCTCCTCTTCCTCCCGCTGCTCTGCCTCTAGTGCCACATCTATAATTCCCTGAAGAGTGCGCTCCAGCAAGGAAACTAAAGGAATTGTGTCACTGAATGCATGCACTGTCCCTGCTCACATAGCCTCCTCAAAATGGTGACAGTGAAGGAGAATCAGGCTGGAAGATGGTTGCTACTATGAGCCAGGCAGCCATCTTGTTCAGAATATTGGTTCACCAGTAAATAGAATAGATTTTCACTTAGAAGAGAAGAGCAGAGTTTGCATAGAATTTAAGGAATGTGTGGTAGATTAGAAAAACTAACAAGAAATCCAGGCAGAATCCGGCCGGCTCTTGACACAGAAAGACAGAAAGATTTATGAATGGGACAAGGTCAGTGAGATGTGCCGAAGAATAAAGAAAACATAGAAGACCAGGCCCCAGGCCACCTGAATAAATATAGCCGATAGGGAGGGAGGCACTGCCCGGAGAAAGACAGCACAAACAAATCACAGACTGTCAAACTAACGAGAAGTGTATCAATTTATAGTTATATGTGGAATGTTCTTTGTGTTCGAATTAATGATGGGAGGTATTAACCCACGTGGGGTGGAATAAAGTGTCATAGGGAGGTGGGCTGATGGGGATGTACCTAATTATGTATTTGGGGCATAAAACCTCATGTCTGTGTGTAATCGGGGCTCACTCTAAGCGATTCAATCCTGTGTGAGCACTTGTGTGACGACACAATAAACTCTTGCCTTTCCTGAAGAGACTCGTGTTTGGACAATCCTTGCTTGTGTCTGGTCCGGCGCCGTTCTGAAAGTGAACCTGTTTTTGCCCGTCTACATTTCTGGGGGCTCGATCCGGGATACGGGCCTTTTGCCAAGACACAGGCAACGGCTGCTGAACACAGTGCGGCGCTTGACTGCAGCAGTGCCAGAATCCCGATGGTTGGGGGCGTCCGTTGAAGGTGAGCTGACATCTGCAGGCGCCAAGCAGGATTTCCTGTACAGTGGACCTCATCTCGTCCCAAACGGACCCCCCGGCCCGGGAAACTGGGACAACCCTGAGTCCGAGGAAACAGCGAGCAGCGCCGGCGATAGGTAACGTGTCTTCTATGTTTTGTATGTCTAAAGGAAATACCGGTATCTAAGGGAAACGTCCGACTGAGATAGACGGATAAGAGGATGCGATGGCCACCATCCTATTGGCATATCTAGCCCGCCGCTGATAGCGCTGACATTGCTGAGGAGCCAGAGTGGCTAGCGGGTGTCTGGATTCGGGGGATTGAATGCCAATCAAAGGGTAGTTCTGTAAGAGAGGGAGAAGGTAGCTGCGTGGAGTTGCATAGTTCAGTGTTTGTAAATAGAGCTTCGCCACGTGGGTAAAAGGGAAAGGAGGAGGGATTTTCTGTGACTGGGCTAAGAGCCTGAGTCAGTGCCTAGTGTGTACGCCGTGTAGTGAAAAGGGCTTATAGTGAAGCCAGCGGTAGCTGCAGAGATAGTGGTGCTGAGTGGGTAGATTATCCATAAGGCAGATTGGAATTGCAGGCGGAAGTATAGACAAAGAACGGGGTGCACATAGCCACAAGCAGTCAAGAGTTAGAGTTCAAAATTACGGGGTATAAGGAGCCACAAAGAAGGGGATAAGCACCCTTGGCTATTAGAAGAGTTGAAGTGTTTTATTCTATGTTGAAAGTATCTGATACGGTATGAGCTGTGAATGAATTGACTCGAGTGCTGTGAGTGAACGCGCGCCTACTCGCTCCACGAGGAAGCAAATACGACACGGATAAATTGTTGACTGAAGTATCAGACTGTAGATTTTAACTGTTGTTGAAATAATATATCTGTATTGCGAAGAGTACTGTTTTCAAGAGTAATAATGGCTAACGGGTCATCTAAGCCCAAGAAAGTAAAGGAGGGTGAGATGCCCTAGAATATATGGTGCGAAATTTCGATGCATTATATAGAACTCATGATTATGGTGTAGAACTGACAAAAGAAAAGCTAAAAGTGATGTGTACAGTTGTGTGGCCGTTATTAGTCCCAAGATGGCCAGAGCAGGGGTCAATGGACCCGGAGTTGGTACAGAAGGTATATTCCCAAGTTATAGAGCAGTACAGATATCTTGAACAATATCTGTATATAGATATATGGAGATATTGTATTAAAAACAAGAGTCATTTTATAAATGATAGCGGGGAGAAATAAGAAACAGGACCCCCAAAATAATAGAGAGAGAGAGAGGGGGGCGCGGGCAGCTGTTTCTTGGTCAGCTCCCTCCGCTCCGTCCCGTATGGCTGAGGAAGAAGAGCAGGGTGCATCGGGTAGAGGAGATAGAGAGGCTCCACCAGAAAAGATTGAGATGCCCGATGGGAGCATATATAAATTAATTAATATTTTACGGAGTGAGATAGTTGCAGTGCTGTATAGTTTGTGTGTGTGGTTCAGACTGATTTTGTCCGATTGTGTTTTTAATTGATTATTAAACTGTTCAATTAAAAGTTGAGATTGAGCGTCGTCCCTGGTGTATAGGCCCCCTCCTTTTCTAACAGACTGTTTGCAAGAGAGAGGGGAGAAGGAGGGAGCAGTTTGTTTTTCTTTGCTCTCTGATAGCTGGAAAGAATAACCCTTTGTGTACTTGTGCAGCGTACTATGCTTAGCTAATTTTAGTGTGTGTTACAATAGAATATTTGTCTGAAGTCTGTTGAGTGCAAGATATATGTTTATATTTTGTGTTGATATTATTCCGAAAGTTTAAGTTTTGTTCAGAGCTAGAATTAAATAGAAAAGAAAAGAAAAGGGAGTCCTGGTTTTTTATTATATATATAATGCATATAAATAATAATAAGTATAGTAATACATATATAAATTAATACCTATAAATATATAATAATATTTATAAATATAAAATTTATTAAAAATTAAATTGAAATATATGAAACGGTTAGAAAATTAATTCGAGAAATAATTAAAGTAATTTTTCTTTACTGTTTTTACAAGGTATGTTTTTGTTTGATTTTTGATGGAATGATTTATTTTTATTGTTTTTTTTTTTTTCGATGTAGTATTAAAGTCTGTTTTGGGCTATGGGAAAATTTTCTGAGAATATTATTTACACAATGTGTATATGTATATGCCCGAATGTCCCATCCAGCTCCTGGGGCGGGATATTTTTTGCAAATTGCAAGCCCAAATTATGTTTTTTTCCCGGGGGTCACGTTCAATTAAACCTGCCGGAGGGTGGCAGTTTTGTTCGGTAGTATAATCCAGCCAGCCCGCACAACCCCCAATCTGTAAAAAAAAAAAAAAAAAAAAATCGCAGTAGTTATGCCGAGGGAAGAAGAATGGCGCACGGCATCTACTCTGCCTGCTGTCCCCGCACGCACTACTCCTTGGAATTTCTGAGGTGGGGGCGGAGGACAACCCGCCCAGATTAGTTGAATTAAAGCCCGGCGCAATACCGGTGGCTCTAAGACAATATTATATCCCAAAGAAAGCCAAGCAGAATATACAAATACATTTGCAGAGATTTAAAGACTACGGTATATTGAAATTCTGCGTGTCACCGTGGAACACACCATTGTTCCAGCAAGACAACCTTTTTTTTTTATTTTTCAGTGGGAGGTATCTACAATGGATGCGCGCTCAGCCAGGACCTCTTGTCCTTCCACGCTACAGTATGTTGATTAATTACACTGGTTTCCCCCACAGAAAAAGACTGTTTATCCGCCACAAAAGTTTTGCTATATCTGCTAAGCCAAGCAGGTTACAGAGTGTCTAAAAAGAAAGCATAAATATGTAAACAGAGTGTAAAATATCTGGGCTTCCAGTTAACAGGTACCAAATGTGCACTGGGGGCAGAAAGGAAAGAAGCAGTGTGCCGCATACCCCAACTAAAGACCAGGAGACAAGTCCGTGAGTTCCTGGGAGCTGCAGGCTTCTGCCGCCTGTGGATCCCCAATTTCGCAGATATTGCCAAGCCGCTTCATCAAGCAACCAAGGGGGAGAATTAGACCCTTTCATTGGGAAGAAGAGCAAACCGCAGCGTTTCTGAAATTAAAGACTCTGCTAATGGAAGCTCCTGCACTGGGCCTGCCAGATCATAGTAAGCCTTTCCAGCTGTTCGTACATGAATATAATCAAACAGCAACAGGAGTATTGGTCCAGACCTTTGGCTCATGGCTGAGGCCTGTGGCCTACCTCTCCAAGCAACTCGACCCTGTGGCCTGCGGCCTACCCCCATGCCTGAAAGCAGTGGCTGCCACCGCAATGCTGATAGCAGAAGCAGACAAACTGACCCTTGGACAAGTTTTTCATGTCAAGGTGCCCCACGCTGTCAAGGCTCTGCTGGATGTGAAAGAAGGTTACTGGTTCAGTAGCAGGCCGGATTTGAAAGACGTACCCCTAGACAAATACGATCTACAGCTATTCACTGATGGTAGCAGCTACATGGATGATGGGAAGAAAGTCTCCGGCTATGCCATAGTCTCAACAGAAGAAGTTATCGAAGCAAAGCCACTGCCAGGCCATACATCTGCACAATTGGCCGAAATAACAGCTTTAACCAGAGCCCTGGAAATCTCTGAAGGCAAAAGAGTAAATATCTACACAGATTCCAAATACGCCTTCATGACAGTTCATGCACATGGTGCACTCTACAAAGAGAGAGGCCTACTTACGTTTTCAGGACAACAAATCAAATATGCAGCTGAAATCGCGGCCCTCCTGGAAGCAGTATGGAAACCAAGTGCTGTCAGCATCATGCACTGCCGTGGCCACCAAAAAGGCCATGATGTAATTCCAAAAGATAACAGACGCGCGGACCAGGCCGCAAAAGCAGCTGCTAAACCGCCACCGCCAACAGAAGATCAAGCTAAAGTACTGATCTGTAAGCAAGAACCTCAATTTTCCATGCCAAATTACGAGTTCTATATGAATTTGAAAAAGTTTGAACCCCACGGCGAGTTCATTGAAATAATACTGCACAAGTGGCAAGATGACTATGAACTGATAGAACTCAACCATGATTATATCCAATGGTTTTTCTCAACTCGAACACAAGGCCGAAATTTCTACTCTACTCCCCTAAATCCGCAAGAGACACGCCTAATGGTTAACACCTCAGAAGTTCAGCAAAGACTGCGCAGAGTCTACAAGATGATGCTGAAATTCTTCGGCGTGAAAATAGTGGGGGAGGAGGAAGACAAAGAATAACTGAAGTTGAACGAGCAGAAAATTGAAGTTGAACGAGCAGAAAATTTCGCGTCACGTTTTGAAAATTTGACAATCAATTCTCACAATAATCTACGAATCACACGAATACTGCACAGTCTGGGAGATTTGGGAGCAGAAGAATATCAAGTCCCACTGGTGAGGTTCTTCCTTAAGGAGATCCTTATCAAGAACAGACTGCCAAGAATGAAGAAAAGTGCAATGAACTTTTTTATACCAGCAGTAAGAGATTCACAAGACAGACAAGATTTGTTATTTTGAGAACAGGCCTATCGGGCTATCCCCAATGGTATTATTACAAATAGACTTTACGTGCTGCCACCCTGCAAAGGATACAACTATTTACTAGTGATGGTGTGCACTTTGACAGGATGGGTAGAAGCCTTCCCAACGAGAACTGAAAAGACGACAGAAGTGGTAAAGAGTCTAATGAAAGAAATAATACCACGTTACGGACTTCCACTCGAGATAGGGTCGGACAATGGCCCTGCATTTATCCAGAACTGTTTACAACAACTTGCCCGGCTACTGGGCATCACCTGGAAGCTATAGACCGCCTACAGGCCCCAAAGTTCGGGAAAAGTTGAAAGAATGAACTGTACCCTAAAGATTTTGATGTCCAAACTGTGCCAAGAGACGTCACTAGGCTGGTTGGACTTGCTGCCGATAGTCCTTTTGCACATTAGGTGCAGACCAACCCCCCAATTGAAGCTAAGTCCGTACGAACTTATGTTTGGACGGCCAACCCCTCTGATTAATGGACTAAGGGGGGACCTTCGGGCATTGGGAGAAACTAAACTAAATGATCAGGTAGTAATGCTGGGTAAATCAATGCAGAAGTTAAATACTTGGGTGGGGATAATATACCGTATTCTCTGTATTTTTCACTGTATAAGTATTGTCCGGGTGACTCAGTATGGGTAAAAGAGTGGAAAAATGATCCACTAGGTCCAAAATGGAAAGGTTTTTATTTTGTCCTGTTATCAACCCCTATAGCAGTAAAGGTTGCCGAGGTGGTCCCGTGGATACATCACTCCAGGGTAAAAGCAGCCGCAGCCAGTCCTGAACCAACATGGAAGGTCGTTACCAACGAGACCAACCCACTGAGGCTGAAGCTGACAAAGACCACAGCCATGAGCACCTAAATGATCCTAACCCAGATAATACAGAGGATCAACAAGTGGGTGTTTTGATGGGCACAGGTCCTGACCACCGCCAACGGGGGATACCCACAGGGTGCTTTTTAGGGGCCCGGCCCCCACCCTTGATCATCCAGAAATGTTCTTTACTTTTGAAATTCCGGTGGGGAGGGATTGGGTTTATGTGACTGTAAAAAGAATTGCCCAAGGAATTCTGACACTCGGGGTATTTGTGGTGCTGATTTTATATCTTGCTAATTTGATTTATGGACTCTCGCGTGGAGCATGCTCTAATTGTACGGGCAATGTGGGGAAAGTGGATATTTCCCATATCTGGAATGGTACGCACCCGGTGATGGAGAACCGTACCATGTGGAGACAAAAACGAGAGGCGCTATCTGGAACCAACCCAAGAGGATATTTACTTGTGCAATTCTAAAAAGTCTGGGCAAACCGTATGCTGGGTGTGTAGTAGACTGCACCCAGAGACAATTCATATACCATTTGCCTCTGTTCCAATGAATTTGAGTATGTTTGTATCAGGGAATGTCACAATATATGCTGTCGATGCACCAAGGGAAAAGACAGAATCATTCAGTCCCGGGTACCCCATAATAGGACCAGTGTATCCACCAGAATGGTGTTTTCAACTAGGACCAGATAAAGAAACAAATAACGAGGGTGGGTTATGTAACTCAAGTCAGTTCAACTGGACATCATACATTTACATATTCAAAACAGGACAAAAGGCGACTTATTTATATATACGATGCAGGCAACTCACTAGAGACCAAGAGGCGGTGATTGGGAATGTGACCAATGGGAGGCAGGGTGCAGTGGATATGATGAGACGGCTGAGACACCTTGCGATAGAGATATCAAAGGGAACACTATATTCATCACCATTTATAGTGACAGGAGGGTACCAGGTGTGCTGTGAAAGGGTGTGTTACACATGGGTACCACCAACAATAACGGGAATGTGTTATTTGGCTAAGCTGGTCCCAATCCAGAAACTAAGGGGAGAAGACACAAACACAGACACAGAACTACACCCTAGGTACCCACTGGTGTTCGAAAGACCGAAGAGAGAATTGTTTGCGAAGATGGATCGAATATGGACATGGTTGCCAGCATGGACTGGATGGGGAGGAGAGATGATGAGGAGATTGAATAGCTATGTCAATCTGATGGATGAGATTCTGAATAGAACCAGTATGGATATCCAGCTGCTGAATCTGGAAATGCGTGAGTTACGAAAGGTGCAAATGATATATGAAATGGCGCTTGAGCAGATCAGTGCGGCCTTGAATGGATTGTGTGAAATGACAATGCACTATGAATGTTGCACCTTCATCAGAAACACTACACACGAAGTCCCAGACTATTACCAGGTAATTCAAGATCACCAGGAGAAGGTAGCACAGTTGCAGGGCACAGCCAGAAGGATTGCTGCCGAAGGCTGGAATCCGCTCCGGGGTTTGGAGCAATGGGAGAATGGTTTGGTTCCATCTTGAGATTCATCTCAAAGATTGGATCCATGATACTCATGATAGTGGTGATCTTGATCATAGGGATACTGATATACCGCATAGGGCTATGCATATGGCCACTATGCAAGTCAGCACTGACACCCACACCACAGAAGATACCATTGATAATTCCACAGGGAATGTTCCCAGTGAATGAAAGCCCCCAGTATGCAGAGTTTCGGAATAGTGGAGTGTAATGGCTACAAGTGCCAGGAAAAAGATACTGACACTTGAGCCAAGGGGGGAATGAAGGAGAATCAGGCTGGAAGATGGTTGCTACTATGAGCCAGGCAGCCATCTTGTTCAGAATATTGGTTCACCAGTAAATAGAATAGATTTTCACTTAGAAGAGAAGAGCAGAGTTTGCATAGAATTTAAGGAATGTGTGGTAGATTAGAAAACTAACAAGAAATCCAGGCAGAATCCGGCCGGTCTTGACACGAAAGACAGAAGATTTATGAATGGGACAAGGTCAGTGAGATGTGCGAAGAATAAGAAAACATAGAAGACCAGGCCCAGGCCACCTGAATAAATATAGCCGATAGGGAGGGAGGCACTGCCCGGAGAAAGACAGCACAAACAAATCACAGACTGTCAAACTAACGAGAAGTGTATCAATTTATAGTTATATGTGGAATGTTCTTTGTGTTCGAATTAATGATGGGAGGTATTAACCCACGTGGGGTGGAATAAAGTGTCATAGGAGGTGGGCTGATGGGGATGTACCTAATTATGTATTTGGGCATAAAACCTCATGTCTGTGTGTAATCGGGGCTCACTCTAAGCGATTCAATCCTGTGTGAGCACTTGTGTGACGACACAATAAACTCTTGCCTTTCCTGAAGAGACTCGTGTTTGGACAATCCTTGCTTGTGTCTGGTCCGGCGCCGTTCTGAAAGTGAACCTGTTTTTGCCCGTCTACAAACAGTACAGTGCTGCATCCTTGATCATCACACTCCGGGGGGGAACCAAGTTGACCTAAACCTGTCCTTGTGCCATACCAACAGGTACTCATTGATGGCCCTCCTGCTGCTTGTGCAGATGCTGCAGTATTGCTAATGTCGATTCCACCTGGTGGGCATGTCACAGATCAGACGGCTTGTGGGAAGGTGGAATTCTCTTTGAATTTCTGCCAGGTGAACACTTGCTGGAATGACCTTCTGAAGTGGCTGCAGACTTTTCCTGGCCTGGCTGAGAAAGCTCTGCACCACCCTGGGTACCTGGTTAGGAAACGCTGTACCACCAGATTTAGGACGTGTGCTAGGCATGGTACATGCGTCAACTTATCCTGGAGTAGGGCAGAGAGAAGGTTGCTGCCATTATCACAGACGACCATTCCATCTGAAGCTGCGTGGTGTTAACCATCTCTGCACCTGCCCTGCAGAGCTGACAGAATTTCTGTCCCGGTGTGGCTCCTGTCCCCTAAACAAACCAGCCCAAGCACAGTATGGTATCTTTTTGCTTGAGCCATTGCGTAGGCCCTGCCACGCATTGGTTTAACTGCCACTTCACCAGAGACAGAGAAGGAGGAGGAATAGGAAGAGGTGGTGGAGCAGACAGACCTCATACAAGCAGCTTTCTGGAGGCGTGGTGGATGAACAAGCTCCAGCACAGAGCCCCGTCCTGGATCCTCCCAGCTGCAATCAGAAGTTACCAGTGGGCCTTGAAGGAAATGTAACGGCCCTATCCATGCTTGCTGGACCACATGTCTAAAGTCATGTGCACCTTGCTGCTGACTGCCTTTCCCAATGACTCCATAACATTGTCTTCCACATGCTGGTATAGTGCTGGAATGGCCTTCCGTGAAAAGAAGTGGCGTTTTGGGAACCTGTCATTGTGGTACTGCACATTCAGCAAATTCACGGAAGGAAGCAGAGTCCACCAGCTGGAAAGGCAGCAGCTGTAATGCGAGTAATTTTGCTAAGCTGACATTTAGACGCTGTGCTTGGGGATGGTTGGGACTATATTTTTTCCTATGCTGCAGCAGCTGGGGCAACGTAATCTGACTGCGTACATCTTCAGCTGATGCAATGCTGTCACATTCTGAGGAAGGACCTGGTACACCATTACTGTAGCATCATCCCTGTCAGTGGAGGTTGTAAGCAATGACATGGCAGGACATATAGTGGGGTAGAGACAGATGAGGAGGAGGTGCCAACGAGATGCGTGGCAGGTGGTCAATGGTCATATGTCGCCTCAAGCACGTGGTACCCAAGCGTGGGATGTCTTTCCCACGCTTGATCCTCATCTGACATAGATTACAAATAGCAACGGTGCGGTCTGCTGCACATTTCTTAAAGAACTCCCAGACAGCAGACTTCCTGTACATGTGCTTTGAGACAACAGCGCTCAGCACCTGAGCAGCTGTGACTTCTGATGCCTTGGACTGGCTACGGTTGGTCATAGAGGACGTTCTGTCTCGTTTCTGTTGTGCATCCTCCTCCCTTGACTCTGTTCGATCAGGCACACAGGTGGAGTCAGTGACCTCATCATCGTCATCACCCCTCTCCTCGTCACTGGAGCAACTTCGCAATATGTGCAGCTGCTGGGGGAACATGAGTGCCAGTTCTTGTGTGTTCACTGGCACCCCTCCCTCTAGGCTGATTTTACTCCCTTCCTCAACCTCAGAGTTTGAATCAGAGCACTGGAGTTGCTACGCATCCTCAAGCAGCATGTCACTCTCATTGTAGTCAAACAATTCAGCTGACTCCTCGGTGTATGATGGTGAGGCTATGGCAGGAGTAGCTGTGACATGGAGGCTGAATTAGATGTTTTGGCAGCTGAGGTAGACTGTTAACCACTACAAGCCTGGCTGGCAGAGGACTCAGAGGAGGAGGATGGCCTGGTTAGCCAATCCTCGCAAATCCTCTGTATGTTGCTGCTGCTTAAGATGGCCAGCACCAGTTAGAAACAAGGACAAGCGTGCCCCTGCAGAGGATGCACCACATCCACGACGACCAGGGGCACAGCCTTCCGACACAGAGGCTGCTTGCCCTCTTATCTGTGTCTGGGAGCGTCTGCCTGTCCTTTTTGGTCTTTCTGAAATGGTGAGTGATATAAGATTAAAGGATATACAGAACTCTGATTCCACTCTTATAAAATGGAGATATGCAGAACTCTGATTGAAACTGTGTTATCTAGATTAAAGATTTCCAGAACTCTGGTATACCTCAGTGAAACACCCTGATGGCTGGCAGCAAGTGACAAGACACAGATTAAAATTCCCGGAAACCTCCTATAAATCAATGAGACCCCCTGATGGGTGGCAGTGACAAGACACAAATTACAATTCCCAGGAACCTCCTATAAATCATTGAGACCCCCTGATGGTTGGCAGTGACAAGACACAGATTACAATTCCCAGGAACCTCCTATAAATCAGTGAGACCCCCTGATGGGTGGCAGTGACAAGACACGATTACAATTCCCAGATATCTGCTAGAAGTGAGACCCCCCCCCCAATAGCTGCTGGCAGTGAGAAGACAAAGATAACAACAATTCCCAGACATTCTTGTAGAAGTGAGACCCCCCAATAGCTGCTGGTAGTGAGAACACACAG